>JAKCOX010000003.1:35700238-36996488 GCA_022605575.1 Laterallus jamaicensis coturniculus | reverse complement strand
GTTAGTAATTGGAAAGAGTGAATGTTTTGTGACTTCTACACCACAGTTCTAAATTAAGACCTGTGTGTCTTGTTTGTAGCAGGCTATTATGCCAAGAACTCTGGCAAAAAAGTTAGAATGCTTCAAGCTAAAGGAAGAAGCCCCTGTATTATTTTGTTTCTTATAAAAATAAAGAGCCCTTGTGAGCCTATTTGTTGACTGTTTTTTCAGAAGCTCTATTTTGCTTTGCTAGACTTGAGACCTTGCTACTAGTAAAAATGTCACAGGGAATAAGTTGTCTCTGAACTTTTTGTTCTGGAATCCCAATTTATGTTGCTTACAATACAGAAAGACTTGCTGAAATATTTGGATGATTTTTTTTTAATAGAAAAATGTAACTGTTGAATGTAAAACAAAAGTTGTCTCCAAGTTTTCCTTACCTTCTAACAAAATAGTGTTTTTGTCTGTGTGTTTTGAATACATTAGGTTGTTTTGTGGGAAGGAAAAAAATATTGTATACTGTCATGTTTCTCTCAAATGTTGTCCTAATGCGTAATGAGTTGGATATCCACTGTGTGTGTGTCAAAACCACATGAGTAACGCATTGTTAAAAATAGCAAGCAATATGGTATTACATTTAGAATGCTTCAACGTTTTTTAAATGCAGAAAGCAGTAGGAATCAACTGGTATAATGCAAGGACTGCAATACTTTAACTACCTGGTATATTTCTCTGTAAGATGAAGTTGAAATAAATTCAGTTGACAGGAGAAGTTTGTGAACATTCATGTAAATCTTTTCTAAGAAAGAATCAGCTCTGAAATACATAATCTTTTGGAGCAATGGGTTTCCATGTGTTTTGACCTTCTCTTTTAGCCCTTTAAGGGAGATACTTTTGAATACAAAGCAGTTTACTATGTGAGAATATACCATGTGTACTATTCCTGCTTTGTAAGATCGGCCTCTTTGCCTCATATTTAGTAGTAGTATATGTAGCTTCTGGCCTCAATGTGCCCACATTTGATAAAATGAGTATGACTGAATCGTTTGCAAATTTGTCTGTAAATAATTTGTATGCAAAGATACTATCCTTTGGTGGAAGCTGCTTTGAAGATGGGAAATTATATTGATAATCATGATTAAAAATAACAATCAAATATACGCTAATTATTTATCTTGCTCTTGCCATGCATAGGGTCAAGTAGATAAAATAGCGATGAATCTGAATATAGTTATAGCTTAGACTTGGTCCATATCCCTGTGGACTTGAGACTTCTTTGTCTAGAAATTAACCTTATAGTTCACAGCTCAAAATGTAACCGGCCTTGTTTGCTGTATAAATATATTGTATCAGTCTCTCCCCCCACCCTGGCGTATTAGTTCTTTTGACCTATCACATTCCTTACTGTGCATGTGAATTTACTCCTTACTCAGGACCCCAGCACACTGCAACTACTTACACATTGATAAATTAGTTTTTCACAAGTGCCATTTGAAATAGGTGTTTACCAAAAGATCTGATTAACAAATTGAAGATGAATGAGAAAACTGGTAAAGAGAAGTCAGCATTTATAAATCACTTTGGAAATAAACAAATACTAAGTCTCAATCCTGGTTTGGTAACATAGTTTTACTGAATGAAAGTACAATGAAATGTAATGGTGTGTAGTCACTTGTGAACAGTTAATTTCAGTTCTATACCAGCTTTGGTTTGCTCCTCAAAGGTACAGTCAGGAGAGGGGAATCCTAGCAGTGAGTCTGGTGGTACATGTGGAAGGCCAAGTTATATTGTATCATGAACTCCAAAACCCTCTTCTATGGGAAAAAAAAAATAAATCAGGCTTTAGCAAATATTGAGCCATCATACTGATAAATGAGGGTCTGCCTAGTCGCAATAGTCTGCTTTATTATATGTCACCTAACTCTAAAGCCCAAATTAGAGGTCATCCTCTGGCCAACTTGGAGATACTATAATTGTATTTGAGTCTGAAAAAGCTTATTGAGAAATAAGCTATCAAAAGACTGGATTACTCCTAAGTACTTTCTGTCTCATAAAAGGAGTATTTCTATTGAAATAACCCCTGAAAAGTCAATGGAGACAGTACTGTGATGGGCTTCCTTCCTCTGCCGCTATGCATGATGGGTCAACTCAGCACCTACACTGACCAGGTACTGTGATTTTCTACCACTTCATGCTAAATAATTATAAAAGGTTCTGTGTACCTCCTAATACTATGTAATAATTATTTACTGGATTATTTTAATATTTAGGTTAGTGAACAACCTCATTTCACCATGTGCTGTGAGAGTTCATGCTTCTTTTGTATCCTGTTAAGGATACAAAAGGCCCACATTTATTGTTTTGTTTACTGGCAGTGTATATAGGTGTAGGGTTTTGTTTTTAACTTTGCAAAGGGTGCTGAGATCAGTATTGTTACAGAAAGTTTGTTCTTTTCTGGGAATTAGTGTTCCTGGTTCTCCTTTGTCTTTAATGTTAACTGATACGCAGTAAAGGCAATCACTTCTTTTCATCAGGCTTACTGGTAAGTATGTATTCTGTGTAAGTTTATTTGAATGCAGTAGTGCATTGAAAGGTGTGAACTACAGTTTGTCATAACTTAACAACATTTAATTTAGCATTTAAAAAACCCAATAAATTTCCCAGATTACAGCAGATTCTTGGTCCTCTTATAAGTAGGTACATTTTTACTGATTTTAATGGATTTCAGCTGTTGATGGAAGGAGAGTTAGGTGGAAGATTCATAAAGAAAACATAGATATAAAACTTTCCCCCTCTCCCTCCTCTTTCAGCCTTCTTTGAATCCTGGGGGAAGGCAAGCATCTGATATAGTGCTGTTAAACCACTGGAGCATTCGAAATTATGATATACAACGTGGGGACATTGTGTCATTGGTGTAAGTAATTTTGCACTCATTTCAATGCATGCTTATATAAATTTTGAACCAGCAGTATTTAATATTTAATCTAGAATAATTTAAGTATATCTATGTACAGGGAACATACAATTTTTAATTATGCATAACCAGTTCTCAAAACTTAGTTGTTCGAAGAATGCATTAACAAGTTTTTACTTGAAAGGAATGTGGTGTAAGGTAATATGTGATACAATATGTATGTGTACCAAAACTGCCAAGAAAAAAGAGCTGTGAGATACAGAGAAAGTAGATAAAACATTATGTGGTGTAACAGAGTATACTTTTAAAGTTGTTTGGCTATACACTCATTTGGGAAAAAACCAGTGTTTCTTTACCAATTAATTTTTTTTTCTTTTTGCTTAGAGAAATCTGGCAACTGATTAAGGTTTTAAATATGATGACAGGAATTCAACCATCTCCATAAGGGACAAATGTAGAAGAGAAAAAAAAAAGTTTTAGCTATATTGGGGAGGTCTGTGTATGAAGCCAAAAGGTGGCAGTGTTTTGCTGTTGAAAATATTGAAGACTAACAGGACAGAAACTCTATTTCAGCCTTAATGCAAGATAGAAGTGGAATGTCAAATTGTGCATAACTGACACAATGATATAATACATACTCATACTACATGCTTGGGTAATTTAATCTTAAGGTTTTAGTTTTTTAAGTGAAATGCCCAATATGCAGATTATAACAGAACTGTCTTTGGGAGCTATATTATCTGGCTTCCTTTTTGTCATATATCTTTTCTAATTGTTCCGCTTTTTGCCTACCTCTTCACTCTAGTGGCAATTTCTATGACAATTTTCACTATCACCTCTTGAAACATATGTTCTCATGTAGTCTACTTTTGTTAGACACTTAAAATTTACTTTACTGTCTTACTGTTTGGCATGTAAGATTTTCTGTAAATGGTTTAGATACAGGTATGAATTTATTTGTATTTGCAACACCGAGTGCTGCAAAAGGACTCCAATTGCTTGTAAAATCTGATTCTGCCTATATGTGCATTCCTCTGCCCAAGTCATGCTCTGGTGGTTGTTTGAAACAGTGAATGTAGCTGATTAGTAATTAATAGACTGAACAGAAGAGCATGTTGTCTGATCAGAAAACAGAATGAATAGTTTCATTCTTACTATATTATTGAGGGTTTGTGGTACCCTCTGAGCCATCTGCATTGATTGCTTTTGTTTTTCTCTGTGTTTGGACATGGTAACTAATATTTCAGATGCTGTGGGTTTTTTGATTATTTGAAAATTTTGCCTGTTATTGGTGGAGCTTATGTACACCCACATGGAAAAAGTCACATTGTATTTATGTGCTATACCAAGGTTTTTCTTAATCTTTGTGGAAATACACTGAATAATCAGACTAGAGAGTTCAAAAAGCATTTTTAGAACTATGCAAAGGAAGTTAAACAATGTAAAAGTAATCTATTGAATGGTTTTCATAAGAAAATATTGAAGGATATTTTATATATCGGTAACAACTTTTAAGCTGTTAAGTACTTTGTGATACAGGTTTGTTATAAGCAGCTTTGACCTACTAGCTTACTGTAATGTAAAGTTTTTTATGGCGTGTTAAAGACTTAAAGGATGTCATTTTGTACCCATGTGAATTGTTTGAGACAACATTTGGTATATGAAGCTTTTATTGTGTAAACAGGTTAATACTTTAATCCCTTTAATTTCAAGTGTTCACCTGTGATTTCTATAGCTCACTTTTGAATAAGTGACCTATGAACATGCATGAATTTTACTTGGTGGTCCTCAGAAGATCTGGTTGATTTAGGGAAGGCCAGTCTCCCCTCAGCTGCTCCTTTTTCTGTTTCTGTCAGAAGTTCAGAAGAGAAAATGTTGGAGTGACTGAGATAGGCAGATGGATATGTAAACCTTCTTCCATATCCTACTTGGCTGCTTAAAATTCATCCACTGTCTCTTCTTTCTTCTTTGCCAAATCATGGTAGAAAACATCTATGAGGTTGTGGGATGGTGGCCTTTTGCAGAACAGGAGCTGAGATCAAATATTCCTTCATGACAACTTGACCAAGGACCATCCAAACTCTTTGCTTTCTTCATGCCATCAGAAATACCATGTCATCCTAGATGGGTGCTGTTTTCTATCACAACTCTAAAAACAGATAGTTGAGATTCCAGCTGGCAAACCCAGTGTAAGTAGGTGGTGAACAGACAAACTTTGGAGCAAGGAGATGAGTTAGCCTTGGTGGCTATAGCCACCCCAGGAGAATATCAATCAGCCTGTGATTATGCTTGCGATACTGCTTACAAATCCAAAAGTGTTTCCTATTGTCCAGTCTAGATCTTGGTAAACATAGGTGTATTTTTGTTATTTTATTAAGGTATTAAATGAAGACTGCATGTTTATGGAAACATGCATCGTGTGTCTCTGTCATCCCTATCTCTGCATCTGGTGTAGATGTAGCTATGCATCACAGTCACAGCTGTGATATGGCGCTATGTGCGCACGCATGTGCATGTACCTGGTTTCAGACATAATATTTAGAATGAGGTTAGTCCTTAAAAATATAAAATTAGATAAAAATACAGAGAATAGGTTGGTAGCAAAGAAATATTTATTTACTCATAGTATAGTGTTTTACAAATATTTAATCTTGCTTCAGCTTTTTAGAAGATGACATAAGTTAATGTTTTTCCTTTTTTAGCTTGAAATCATCCTTATTGGTTCCATAATTAAGAGAGTTCAATGTTACAACTCTTGAATTCACAGTTTTGAGTTGGTTCAAAGCTAAGGGAAATGACTATCATCCTTATCACTTTGTTGAGTGTGTAATTTAGGTACTGCTATATTAAAAATAAAAAAGGAGGGTTTTTTCAGTAAATTAAATCCATTCTTACATGTTTCAGAATGCAACCTTTAGCATCTCTTAAACTGATGCAAAACAAAGTGTACTCTTTGGTTTGGAAATGCATTTATCTTCAGAGAGAGAACATAGTCATATGGCTCGTTAGGTCATCTTTAAAAGATAAATGGATACATGTTTTTGCTAGACAGACCATCTTTCAATATCTTTTTTGGTGAAACAGGTTGTCTGTTTTGTAAGAGCTTTGCTGAGGTAGATCTCAACAGTTATGGGGAACTTCACTGGATACTGCAGGATGAGCTATACAATGGGTAGTCTTCTCCCAGCTGGTTTTACTCTGTAAAGTTTGAATGCCACCAGCAATGTACCTGTAGTAATATGCATCACAGTGTGGGATGTGGAGCTCATGCAGGTCTTTGGGAATACATGCTGCCACTGCCCTTCCTGGTACTAATGGAGATAGTGCTCTTCTATTGCATGTTAATGGACATATTTATAGACTTGCCTATATCTAATTTGATTTCTGCTGTGTACAAATGCAGGCATTGTTGCAAAAAGAAGATGCCAAAGAACGATTTATACCTCTAGAATTCATTCTGCTTGTCTCTGCTGAAAACCTTATCTCCTAAATGTGCCCTCTTTTTATTCCAAAAAATTTTATTCCCTTTTTTTATTCCTGTCCTCATGTAGAAAACAGTTGTTGCAATGTGTAGAAGTAGATTGCAGAGTCAGTGTGTGTATGCAGAATGAATATTTTATTGATATGATAAAATTTAAGTAAAGTTTTGAAATGGAGACATAACAGTACTAATTCAGACAGCTAAAATGCTTTTGTTTTAGTAAAGTTTGGACATTGTCTTGTTCTTTAATAGGTGTTTGAGAAAGGAGTTAACACTGCATTATAAATCGGGCTGTGAGATTTTGAATAAGGAAATTTCAAGGCTGTAAATATTCACATAATAATTTTAGCCTTTGAGGGTTACGGTACTTCTGGAGTGGAGAGAACACTTTCTTTGAGGTGTCACTGAATGTGGGAATATACTTGCTGGGTAGGTTGCCCAGTATTCCTCTATTTTTAATTAAGAATGTGTGCTTATGTGTTAAAAAACAACTAATGCAATCAGTAAAAAGATTAAAAAACAAGGCTGCTTGTTCTGTACATTCTGAATGGTAACAGTTTTGAACTATAATAGCAAATATTCGAAAGTTTTGAACTATAATAGCAAAGTGAAAATGGGCAGTATGTTTAAAAACATGTTTTTAAGGGTCAGCTGTGATAATAAGGCAGTAAATGTATAATTTGTCAGCTTATTGTGTGTCTTATATAGAAGCATAATTGCCTAAAGTACAAACCCAACTTTTTACAAAAAATTCCATGACATCAAAAATAAAAAGCTTACTTCTCATCTCCTGCCCTGATGAAAGATATTAAGTGGCTTCTGTCAGAGCTTCCTCTGACTGTAAGATTATGTTCAGGCCTTTCAGCAAACTCCCCTACTTCTGTTAACTGCTAAGTATTTTTGTGTAAGGTTATGTGTATTTGAGCTCTGAAAAATCCAGTGCAAATCAACATTCTGGAGGAAGAATCGAAGTACTGTGCGTGAGGTTGTCTCTGCAGCTGTGTCCCACGCTGACATCTGTTCAGAAATGAGAATTGGAAAAGACAGTTGCTGCGATGGTTCAACAAGTTTCATCCTATTCAAACAAATCTGAATATTCCAAATTTTGAAGAAATATGTTCCTGTTCAGCTGATGGAAACAAAAGGGTTCTCAAATAGTGCAAAGTGAATACATACTATTCATAAACCATCACTAATTGGAATTTCATTAGTAAGACTAGCCTAGTAAAATAAAAATCAGTAGGAAGGTACTTATTGAAGGAACTGCCTTGAATTTAAATCAGTAGTTGCAATTAGGAAAAGACTTTCTACTAAATTTTGATAGATGTAACATGAATGGATATTTAATGGTTCTTGCATTATTTTTAAGAAAGCTTCTTTCAGACTAAAATACCGAACAACCTTTTGCGAATACCACTGCTTGACCTTCGTAAGTCTTCCAATTTCTATTCTATTTTTGTTTGTACTTAGGTCCCTGTACCAAGTCATCTGTCTTCTGGCAGGTAGGACACTGCAAAGGAGGTTGTGCTGACATAGAAGCTAAATAATCACTTTACTTTCTGTGCCTCAGTGACCTCAGAAAATCTTTTCCTATTCTATTCGTTCAGCTGGGAAAAAAACCCCTTCATGTCTTTTCCTGATAAAAATCAAATATGTGGTTCTACCTTTATTATCTGTGTTACAATCTGTTTATTCTTAGTGTAGGTATCATACTAGGTATGAGTGTGTTAATACTGTTGGTGAAAGAAAGACTTGCATCTTGTATTTATAAAGTAAGTAAAATCAATTTTCTAAATGAAGTTTGCATTATTTTATTGTGAAGTGCTCAGTATGTGTTTAAGTAGGCAATTATTATTATACTGTAGGAACTTAGCAGTTGCAGAGGAAAGACGTTGTCGGAAAAGTTTACAAGGTTTAGTTGCAAGAATCATTACTGGAGTCTGGCTAGACTCTTTTGGCCAAGATGGAACATACATGCATGTTATGACTTACAAATTCTTTAGTGGTCAAATTTGCAACTTGAAGGATTAAAAAGAAATATATTCTCCCTTCTAAAAAGGAAATTATGTGGAAGTCAATTAGATGGCACGGGCTATGTGTGAAAGAGGTGTTAGTTGGTCCAGAAGCCTATTGTATTGTAAGGGGTACCATCAAGAACTTCATATTCTGATTGATACTGATTGTATCAGCCTAATGATTATACCTTGCTCCTGAATTATTTGTTGCTTGCTGCATATTTATTAGACTATCCATTAGAATATTACATTGCAAGTTTACTAAAACACTGTACATTTATTACAGAGTTATGCTGATCAGACAACAGTGACCATTAAACCTACCTACATTAAGCTAACATAAACTAGAATGTGACCAATTGGTGTTTAAAAAAAATTGTCATTCTATCACAATACTGTATGTCAGATAAAATTATTAAAAGTACATAAGGTATTTGATCTAAGTGGATCTGGAACCTTGCTATAAAATCAGTAATTTGGGCTCTAAAAGCAAATTTTGAGATTTAATAACAGGAGAACATTACTTGAATTGGTCTTTTTATTCTAGTTAGCATCTCTCGAATAAATTTATGGACATCTGTGTGGTTTTCAGAAATAGTATTTAAAATGGGAATTCCTATTAATTAGTATTTTAATAATAATGACTGTTAGTAAGATAATTCTATCAGGCCTCATCTGAGGTATTGCTTTATAGTGACTGAAAGGTACAAATTGGAGAAAGTATGAATCACTATTCCTGTGTCTTTTGCTGGTTATTTTGTGTTTGGGGAATTTTTGCTGCTTACAATCTTTGCTTTTCAAGGGACTTGACAAAAGTAATTAAAATCTGATGCAAAGTCTGTTTGGTTGAACTTACTGCTGAGAAAGCTAGCATAAAATTTCACTAATGCTACTGAAAATGGTGTGAAATTGCGATCTTCCTAACCTCAGTATCAATTCAGTAGTATCAAGATTAAAGCTGTTTCATAAAGGATCCTCTGTTGATCAGTACACACAAAACCACCAAGTATTTTGCTTCTGTTGTTAACTCAGCCAGATTAGGATGTGAATAATAAAAACAAGTTACATTTGATGTTTAATCCAAATATATATATATTTGGATGATACTTCATATATCTATCTCTCTATATATACATATCTATCTGTGTGATTTTTCTGGAAACCAAGAAAGATTAGAGAAAAACCAGTTCTGTTGTGATGCTTAAACTGTAAAAGGGTCAGATAAGGTGTTGCCAGCTAATTAATCCATAAAGAGGACCTATGTTCTGCAGGAGGACTGTTAGCAGTAATTTTCAATCTCAAAATAAAATTACTTTATTTGTTTATTTGATGCATGTATTTTTCACAGTAAGGGTGACAGAGTACTGGAATAGGCTGCCCAGGGATATGGTGGAGTCTCCTTCTCTGGAGATATTCAAGACCCATCTGGATGGCTATCTGTGCAGTGTGAGCTAGGGAGCCTGTTTTGGCAGGGGGGTTGGACCCGATGATCTCTCGAGGTCCCTTCCAACCCCTACAATTCTGTGATTCTGTGATTTTTACTTCACTTTGTAGGGATCAGGCATATGAAGAAGAGAAGGGGGGAAAAAACCTTATTGTAACAAATGAAGGGGGGAAAAACCCTATTGTAACAAATGAAGTAACTTTCACCTGCCTCTATTGAGTGGCAAAGGGAGCAGCACACAATAGGTTTTTTTACTGTTCTTGATAATGCGCAGTCAGAATTTTGGAGATCCTGGGTCTGAGTGGACTGCTGCTTAAAATAGTGCAGAAATTACAGCCATGATTTGACTGGCTGGAAACCTGCCTCTGATCCTGTAACTCTGCCTTACAGTGAGATGGCTGACTGCCCTGCGAAGGTCATGTTGAGCAAAAGGAGCTTGAAACCTGCCTTGGTTTAGAAAAATGTCACTTTTACCTTTTGAAAGATTTATAATTTAGATGCTAGAACTTGCTTTGCTTTCAGCAGAACCTGGTGATATAAATGCCTCCTGCAATGTATGTACAGAAAGGCAACAGTATATTTTTCCTAAACTTTTTTTTTTCTTTAACCTTAAGAAAATTTGACAACTCTGATAGGGTAATATTTGATATATTTTTTCTCAGTACAGTTCCAACTGCTGAGAAGTAATTACTGGTTATTTATGACTCACATTGCTTGTAGGTACCTAGAGCTAGGAAAGGTTTAACAAGTCAGTGAAATAGTCTACACAATCTCATTGCTGGAAGAGGCAGGAAATATGATTGTTTCAGGAACTAACAGGAAATTTCAATGCTCACTCTCTACAGGGTAGAGATGTCTACAATGTAGACATCTCCTTAAGTAAACTTATACTGAACATCTGTGATGGTATATGATTTTAAAAAAAAGCACAAAAATATTGTGTGTTATTTGTTTATGCTAAATGTAGATGGAGTGTAATTTTTGAATGTGAACTCAATCTGCTGAACAGACAGCTAGAAGTTTTAGAAGATGCTTAAACTGAAAGTAAACTGACTGTTCAAAGTAATTTTCTTCCCTCAAAGGTAAAGGACTTGTGAGGAAGCCAGTGCACCAACTATGATTCCTAAAGAAGATATGTATCAAAGTACTTAAGTTTAGGTTCCACTGAACTGATGAAATAGTAGATTCAGTTTAAGATAAACTTCTTACTAGATTAAAATCTTACCTTTCATATTGGTTTACTTGAATTGTGAATGATTCAAGAGTAATACACGTTTTGGGTCTAAAGATGCTGTATCAGCTTCTGATATAAAGAAGTCGTTCTGTACTTAGGGAGTAATGAAAAATCTTTTCTGTAGAACAACTACGGAGATGAGCTTACCCTTTCTTCTCCATGTGAAACTGTTTTCTAGCAAAGATACACAATTCCTTAACATCAAGACTTGCATATTTCAGTACTAAGTTCTGTTGCTTGCAATGTTATGAAAGCTTTAACAGAGAAAAGTAGGTAGGATGTTGTAATATGATTCAGCAATGCTTGAAACCTACTTTTCTTAAGCAATGAAACTTGATATTTTAAAAAAAAATATTTATTTCTAAAATCCTGGACATAAGCTATTAAACAAATGAAATTGGTTCTGTAGTTTTTGTGCATGCAAAAAGATACCTAAATAAATTTTAGCCTTTTGTGCAGTTAGGCTGCTTTTATTTTGTGTACTATCTGCGAAATACCGAGGCGATATTTTATTATACGGGATATTTCATACAGTGTGTTCTTGGACAAATTGCGGTTTAAATACTGCCACAGCTGGCTTCATATCTTTTAGTAATAACTTTCCCTAAGCCAGTTTAGTCGGTTGTATTATGAGCAACCATAAATATTAACTGCAGAATGCTACTTCTAGGAATCTTTCAATGAACTATACATACACTGACAAAGTGAATTCTGCTTACACATCAGAAATATTTATTTCCAATCTAATTGGTGAAGTTGGAAGAAAAAACATGGGTCTTGACCTGTGCTGAGTATATTGCGGACATGAATATTTTTGCATGTAATAAGCAGAGTCTTGGCCTTGTTTTCTGTTTTTTCAGCCTGTTAGCAAAGGCAAAAACAAGGGAATGGCAAATTATCAGGTTTAAAATTATAATTAACCTTATCATCACTGTATTTTCTAGGGAAATTATACTAGGCTGTATTCATGAATGTAACATTAGTTTTTTTATGTGCAATCAGCTGCTCCTGGAAAGTGTAATTGAACAAAATTCAACTTTAAATACATGCATATATAATTGTTCAGCAGAGAGGAGACCTTACTGCTGTTGTCAACTGTCTCTGTTGATTAGCTGCGTAGAAATGGAGTCAAACCCTTCTCAGAGCCACACAGCAAAGGGACGAGAGACAGTGGTCACAATTGCAGCATGGGTCATTCTGACCAGATGTAAGGAAAAGAATGCATGATTAGTACGGTGAAGTTATAATCCAGAGAGACTATGAAACCTACCTCCTTGGAGGTATTAAAAACTTAACCAGCCACAAAGCCCAGGCACCCTGCTCTAGCTTTGCAGTTGCATCAGCTTTGGCCAGCAATTGAAGTAGATGACTCCATGAGGTCTTTCCCTACCTGAATTTTTCTGTTTGTCTACATGAAATGGAATTTCAGCAGTGGAACTGTTACGTCTCATATCTTAATTGCTATACCCTTTCAAAGTTACAAGTCAACATTACCAGTTAGTGTTTAGAATATGCATGATGCTGTTTTTAATTTGTTTTATAGCACAGAAGTGGAGCTTCTAAAAACCTTTTATTCTGTAGATGCAGTTGTGCTATTTGTCTTACAACAGCTTCTAAAAGACTCAGTCATGCGTTGGAAGCCTGTTGTGTTAATAGCTGAACGTACAGAGAACGGTAAGATTGCATTTGGGTTTTATAATGGGATTGTAAATTCTCTAAAGCAGAAACAATGAGTAAATTCAGGCAGATGTGTATGGTGAAACAATCAGTGGGGTGGATGGCTGTCTGCATGCACATGACAGAACATCGGGTCATGTTTAACATACTGTATAGTAAAGGGAACTACTTTGCAAATGTGTGTGGAGAACAGTTCTCAAGTGAGAAAAGGAGCCTGGAAAAGTACACAAGTAATTGTTTGCTCACTTGTTAAATTTTCAATTAAGTCTGGCTGGATTTATTCGCAAGGGACAGGGTCAACATTTTGACTGTAAATTGGAGAGAAATGTGTCAGGAATAAAGTATAAAAGACACATAAATTGACGGGCAAATAAAAAAGATAGGAAACTCAAAGCAGAGTTGGTTATCTACAAATGTTAGTGTCATTGCTGTAATTAAATGACTTGATGTAGGAAGAATCTACAAGAATCTTTTTCATTTATTTCATAAATAAAACTTAAATTGATTAAAACTTGACCTGTCTTCTCAGACAATGTAGAGCAGAATGATCTAGCCTGCTACTTACTCTCTAGTCACTCAGTGCAGATTTTTCCTGGTAGTGTAGGTATCTTTTATACCTACCTCTGTGAAATGTAAAAAAGTAGTAAATAAACAAAAATTTGGAGTAGGGAAAATGTAGAGGTAAAATCTTAAAATTTCTGTTCACTTGATCCATAGAATAATGCCATTTGGGGTTTTGGTAATTAATAGTGTATAACTTAAGGCAAAAATGAGATGCCTAGTGAGCACATTTCTTTGTGATGTGTTGGTTTATATGTTTGCTTTAAGGGACAAATTAGTGGCATTCTCAGAACAATAACTTTGATGTTTCAAGAACTAGGGCAACTGTAATGAGAGAAGTGTGGTCTTGCCATATAAAGGGAAGCATATTGTCAGCAAGCAAAAGATAATAGCATCCTGTACACCCAGAAGGCCTGCTGTGATGTTTGCATCTGCACAAGATCCTCTGCACCCTCAGAACAGTCTATTTTTAAACTGGTGCTGAGTTTGACCTTAGTAAAGAGATACTGTTGGAAGATATTTAAATGCATGATCATGCACAGTGTGTTCCTCAGTCCTATAGGACACTGCCTGTAGTATTTTTTCTACAACAGATCTGTATTAGTTTGCACTTTCCTTGAGTTCAAAGGCTTATCTGTTTAACATTAAAGGGGAAAACTTAATTACAAATTATAGTCCGTATCCTTAATTGATAATAGCTTAGCTGGATCCATGAGACAGAGCTTTATTGTTCCAAACAGCTTACGATGAGGTGATTTCAGTATTCTGATTAAAATAGGAATAGCTTCCATAGAATGTGAAACGCTGACTTTGTTGTTAACTACATTTTTGTCACTGTGAGCTGTGATTTCTTTGTAGAACTTGTGAAGAATATAGATTGTTCTAGGTCAGTGTAACCACTACTACCTATGAACAGCATGCCACCTTTGAGAATGAAGGGGGCTGTTGGTAACGTTTGACATAAATTTATTGTAGCATATTTAAAATACCTTGCAAAGTCAGGAAGTTGTGAGAACAATAATCTTTCATGGCCCTTTTGTGACCTTCTAAAATAATGTTTGAACTTTGCATTATCCCATGATATCTGAACTGTAATATTGAATGTTAGCTGCATTTAAATATCAGTTGACTTAACGCTTTTCACCCTTATTGTGTGAAACCTTATGATTTCCTGTGGTCAGGCTAGTGCTTTTTGTGCAGCAGCTGGACTGCAGTACCCCCTCATAATTGAGAGAGAGGGCACCTAATTCTGCATGTTTTAAAACTGACATCAGGTGATGGGATGTTAGGGTGTGATGTTAGGATGAGTCTTTACTGGGAGAAATCTATGATGTTGTGAAAATGTGTTAACTAACATGAAGATAAACCTGATTTAGCAAAACAAATCTCTGAATCTCTGAATGCCTGATCCCAAATTTAGCAGAAGTGCATCTTAATACCTAATTATGTCTAGATGTCTTGAAACATCTGAGCATGTTCATATTGAGTATTTCCTCCTCTTCATTTTCCTTTTCATCTGTCCTTTTTGAGGCTTAATCTCAGTGGTGGTCTTGGAGAAAGCTTTGAGTAGTTGGCCTTCCAGTTTTATTCTTTGGGTCAGTTCTCTGTGGCCATTTCTGGTGTTGAAGAGATTAGTTTGTGAATGTGTAAAGTGGGTTGAGTCTAATCTAAATATTTAGACAGTGTGATAATTGATTCTGTGTTTCGTTACCTTAAAACTGCTCTGCAGCTTAGTAGCTGTTGTCTCTCACCTCTGCCACCATGATTCCAGCTGTTGAATTCTAAATAGTTTCCACTGTTCTCCTTTATGACAATTCACAGGTTTTTTGTGTGGCTTTTAAAATGTGTATTGAATCAGCTTTTACCTTTAGTTGGGGAACAGGTATAACATCTCTGGAGCCTGTATGTGAATGAATTGACATATTTGGAAAGACTTAGAGCTTGCAAAGACTCTTCACAGTTGTGTTTAGGATTTCAGCAGTGCTATAACTATATGCAAGGCGACTCAGCAGGGTTTTTCAGTTCACAAGATTTGCTAATGCAGCAACCGTTAAGCGCCAAGGGAAATTTAAATTTGAAGGGACTCTTCATGTCCTGATTTGTAAAAGCCCTCCTGGGCTATTCTAGAAATTTCTGCTAGCAACTACATTTAGCTCTGTGTGGCTTGTTTCAATTCCTCTGTGCAGCTCTCTATGGTTTGCTATAGCTCATGAGGTATTATATCACAGCAACAAGTACATTCTCTAGATGGTAGTGGCAGGGCTAGCAAACTTATGTCAGCCCCTGGTGCTCAGACAACATGTACAGAGCATTTCGTCTTATTAGCACAAAGCATTACTTCAGGCTAGAAATAATCCATTTTGGTATCTCAAACCTACCAGTTATACAACTGCTTTATGGTATGTTAAAAGTAATGTGACTGATACTGGAATGGGATCAGGAAAAATTCTACTATTTTTATCTCATACTTGCAGTGACAAAGTGAACAAATAAAACAGGTCAATTCTTTCATGAGCTTCATCTACATGAAGATAAAAGTCCTACAACTTTTATTGTTATCTCATGAAGAACCTCTTTTTTTAAACACACATGTTGAACAGAAGGGGTTTATGATTCCTGTATGCATATATTCCTGATAGGTCTCCTGTGTGTTTTCTAAGAATGAATCAATTTTGGAAACTGCTATGGAAGTTTGATCTGAGTACAAAAGATGAACAGAGGCAAACTAGTATGCAAAATTATCTGTAACTTAGAAAATTAGCCATATTAAGAACTAGTGAACTGCAACATCAAAATTATTAATAGATGGAGATTGGTGACGCTATTTTAAAAAAAAAAAAAAGCATCTATGTTACATATGCTGGCAAATAAGATGCTTGCATAATAATTTAATAATGCTTATTATGCATATGTAATATTTGTAGATGAATTTCTGATTTCATAATCCATTTGGGAAATATTAATTAGAGACACAATGAGGTTATATTTTATCATGTAGTAGCAGAACAACTGCAGCGTATCGCTCACACCCATTGCAAAAGTTCTTGAATGTGTATGCTCTTCATAAAAGTCAGTCACTCCTTTCTCTGCCTGACTTCAAACAAAAGCAATGGTTGGTGCTGCTGAGAACCCAGACTATGAGCAGATTTGGAATCCCTGTTGTCATAATTCCCTAGAGCTTGTGAGGTTCATATTGCCTGCAAGAAGAGAAACTGTAATCCCCTCCTTGCTCTTCCAACTTGCAGTCCAGAAGATTACTCTCAATTTATTCTCCTTGGGGTCCAAATACAATATATATTTTAAACCAGTTCTGAAAATCAGATGATGTGAAAAATAGGAGAAAAGGGAAAATGTTAAATGTATTTATTTTATAGTTTATGAAAAAATCAAGTTTAAAAAAAGAGAAGGTATTTATGCTCTTTTAATGTGTGAATACATAGATATATTTATGGTCTTTGTTATATATAACATTTTTGTGGTACAAGAATCCAGTATAGTATTTGAAAATAAAATCCCTGCTTATCTGATAGTGTAGTGTGTGTGTGCAGCAGCTGAAGGTCCTCCCCATAGAATGGTAAGCTTCTACTCAGATATGGGGATTATTCAGTCTCTTAGTAATGAGCAGGAAATATACGTGAGGGTTTTTTCAATCTGGACCCATTAAAAAAATCATTCTGACTTATGTATTTACAGGCAAATGAGATCTCTTTTCTAAAGTTCTTTCTGTCTCTGGATTGTTATATTCAGGAGGATACTAATAAGCTGAAAGGAATTTGTAACACTGCAGCCAGTGTGGTTATGAGATTTATATAGAAACATGTAGTTAGGTTCATCTCCAGTTAATGGTTTTCGATGCTTATACTGCATCTGTATCCAAGGTCCTACCCAAGAGGGTGTGCTACTGCACAATTAACTGCTTTTCAACCCCTGGTCCATCTGAGTATGTAAATCTTGGGATGTTCATCAGGCCACATTCAACCAGTCCTAATAAATACATACAGAAACACCAGGCAGAAAACAAGGAAGCTGAGAACAGGCCTGTGATGGAGAACAAATTTATAGGATCAACACGTCGCGAGATTATTCTGGTTTTGTTGATCCTAGCTGCATTTTGGTAGAATCTATTTAATACAGATTCTAGAGAAGGAGTTGTGATATCCTCAATTTACTTCTGATTTGGTTTTATTTTATCTTATCATTGCACACTTCTGTTAGATTATTACTTTTACGTTTTCATTGCTTGCAACAGACTAATTAATTAGTTAAAGTCTGTCCAGCAAGCAAATAAATTAACTCTTTTCATAACATCTTCTGACTTTCTATTTTTTTCTTTTGAAGAGTCTCCATTGGAGCCTTAAGGATGAAATCTCTAAGCTTTTTTTTATGCCTAAGGATACTGATTTTGGACAAGAGCAAGTTGTTGAAAAATTTCCCCTCAAGAGGGGTTTCTGCATTAAACCAACTCCAATTATCTCTGTTATTTTAATAGTTAGATATAATAATTCAAGCATTTCCAGATATGTTTTTTTAAAATTGATTATCCTTAGACATTTTGTAATATATGATGGACAAAATAAATACCATAAATTTTAATTTAGATTAAAAACATATTTCTATGTGAATTTCCCACTAAACTAGATGACCAAATACTAATGAAATTATTTGAATTTGTTTCACCATATAATTTAAAGGAGTCTTTATTTACTAATGCTCAGAAAAAATATTTTCTACTTTAAATTTCAGGGTGGCCTCTTACTTTTCGCTGCCCATATGTTGGAGCCTCCTTTTGTGAGAGTATAATATCTGACCAACAAGGATCTTCAATGTTAGAGTCAGATTTTCATCTTGTTGTGATAAAGCATCTGTTAATGTGTTATACTTGAAGGTAATTAAATAATATTGGGGGTCTTCCTTACTGTCCTTGTATTTGCATCAATATTTTCTTTTGTCATTTCCTTGCTGTCTATTAAACCACACAGAAGAAAAAAAGGTCATAATTTAATGAATGACCTCTTGGATCACAGATGCTGACAAAATGAAGCCTGAAAAATTTTAAATTGGCTGGCTGCTGTTATCCTAACAGAGCCCATTAAAGTAACACAAGAGAGCATAACTTATGTAGTGAAACTGTGACTTTTTCATGGTTTCTTTGTAAACATGACAAAATTTATGGATGGCATTAGTGATATTAAGTTGACAGAATTAAAACCACTGTTTATGGATACAGTTCAGTAACTTGATTTAATTAGATTCTCACCACATTGATCTAAGAGGATTTTCAAGCAGTGTTTTATGACAAGGGTTTAAAAGAGAATGCTGAAGTTCTCACACAGGTGATGAATTGAAAGAAAAATTTTCATTTAAATATGTATATATATTTAACTAAATACTTACTTGTTTCAGCTCTTGCACTTTGAAACAGTGTACAGTGTTTTATACTGGGGCTTCAGCCACTGTTCAACCCCGTGTGTTTTATACTGGGGCTTCAGCCACTGTACAACCCCATGCTCCATCTTTGCTAATAGCACACTGTGTTAGCACTGGGTGTATTGGTATAGCAGAGAGACACTCAGCTCTACGTAAGGAGGCACATTAGAAGTAAGACATCAAAATACACGCTCCGTTGATGGCATTGACTATAATGGGAACTTCAGAATCTTTGTTCTTTTATTGATACCTACATTTAACATGGTGCATGGCACAGTTTCAGAAGTGATTGAGGTTATTAGGGTAATCAATTATCCATGAATCTGTCAGAGCAGATAATGCCTTTTAACTTCCTCTTTCGTGGATTTTTTCCTGTTCCTTTCCTTTCTCAGGCTGCCTGTTCACATTAATAACTAACTTGGTAGTAAATCTGCTAAGCACTTCATGATGAAAATTTCCTATTTGATAAGCTTTAATAAAAATAACAGACAATAATAATCTCTGAGATTTTTAAGCTAAATCTTTTAGACATTCAACTAGGGTAAGCTATTGGAAAGTGTGGTATAGGCCTGTAAAGTGAGCATAAGGAATGATAAATTCAGTGCCAGTTGATGCAAGCAAGTTGAAAAACTGAATGAAATTACTGATAGGAATTTATGGAGATGTCAGTGTTACCTAAGGCTTGTGTTCCATTAAATATGGTAAATAATTGCAATGATACTGTGTCTTAAAACTACCTGACAGAGCATTTACTTGAAAAAAACCCTCATGTTACCAGGAAAGAGTGTTCATCATGTAGAAGGAAAGTGTGTTCCATTTTTTACTGAACTAGAATAAGATTATAAAAGTCAAGTCAAAATTCATATCACTTCCAAAGCACACAAGATTTTGATTCTTGTTAAGTGTGGAAGGTTTAAAAGGAGCAGTACCTTCAGCTAGGAAAAAATAGATGAAAACTTGCCTAGCCCAAACTTATTGTGAGCCAAAATAAGTATTGAAGCAAAGTCCTTAAGTTAGAGCTCTGGTTGAAAGGTATCTGGGAGATCTTTAAAACCACAGATTTATAAATTTTCTGGCACAATTGCCACAGTAAAAAGGACAGTTAGAAATTGGGATGTGGAGGTTTTAAGTCCAATGAACTGCAAGCCTATAACTGGAAATCTCTGATGAAGAAAACATTTGTTCCAGCATCTGTTTCTAAACCTGGCCAAAGGAGGTTGCAAGTGTCACGTGGTTTCCCAATCTGTGATCTGTTCCTCTTTGTACTTCCTCAGCATTGACAGCCACTGGATATTCTTATTTCCATTGATATAGACCCAGAATCTGCCCAGAATCTTTTTAAAACTAAAAAAGATAATTAGGGACAGCTGATCCTTGCTAAGTGTTGCCTCTCCTACAACTTCCTGTGGCAACAAACTGCAAAAAATTATCATTTTCTTAATCACAAATATATACATCTGAGTATTGGGTTTTAAATTTGGATTTCAGATTTAGCTGGAATTGACGGCATTGTTTTGTATCTCAGGAGCTATTTATGTAGAATCCAGGTTGGGATGCATGGGAGTCTGAGCAGAGCTTTCAAACTGTCAGTTAGGATTGATGAATCTCTTCAGCTTCACTTTTCTCAAACATGAAAAGTTTTCAGTTACGTAAATACTGTGTATGTCTTGCTCAAATTTCACCTTCATTTGCGTAGATCGTGCAGCAAAATGAGAAATACTCAAAGATGATCTCCAGTTTCTCTACTGTAGGAAGCTATCCATAGACCAGATACCAAGTTCTCACATTAACATTGTGTACTGGTTTTGGCTGGGATAGAGTTGTCTTCATAGTAGCTGGTATGAGGCCGTGTTTGGGATTTGTGCTGAAAAGTGTTGGTACCGCAGGTATGTTTTCATTACTGCTGAGCAGGGCTTACACAGAGCCAAGGGCTTTTCTGCTCCTCAAACCACCCACCACAATGAGGATGCTGGGGGTACGCAAGGAGTTGGGAGGGGACACAGCTGGGAAAGCTGACACCAGCTGACCAAAGGGATATTCCATACCATATGACATCATGCTCAGCATATACAGTTAGAGGAAGAAGAAGGAAGAGGGGGATGTTTAGAGTAATGGCGCTTCCCAAGTCACCATTGCACGTGATGAAACCCTGCTTTCCTGGGGATGGCTCAACCTGCCTGTCCATGGGAAGTGGGGAATGAATTCCTGGTTTTGCTTTGCTTCCTGGTGTGGCTTTTGCTTTATGTACTGAACTGTCTTTGTCTCAGCCACTGAGTTTTCTCACTTTGACTCATCTGATTCTCTGCTCCATCCTGCTGGGGAAGTTGTCAGGATATTATTTGAAGAATTAGTTCTGGAAGAGAAAAATGAATGCTATGATCATTTTTCTTCGTGTTCACGATTATTTAGTGATGCTGCTCTTATATGAGGTTTTTAATTTGATTTTTAGTTTCTTCTGCCATGTTTTTATACTCCCAACTTGCATCTGTGGCGGTCACCATTGTAAAACCTATGTAAAATAAGAAAGCAGGAGAAAGTTCATGTACTTTCAAAATTAAACTTCACTCTATTATTATAATGACAAATATGCCTATAGTTAGATCTATTGGGTTCACATAGGGTTTTTAACGGTAGTTTCAAATTCATAGAATCATGGAATGGTTTGTGTTGGAAGGGACCTTAGAGATCATCTTGTTCCAACCATCCATGCCATGGGCAAGGACACCTCCCACTAGACTAGGTTGCCTAAAGCCTCATCCAACCTGGCCTTGAACACTGCCATGGTGCTTCTGCTATGAAACTTTATTGTGAATCATAAAAAAATACTTTTTCCCAAGTGACAGAACAAAGAATCTCAAAAAAACTGGACACCTATGCCGCTTTTAAATTTTTTTTTAATATCTCATACTAAAAAAAATAAATTACTCTTTATTGTTTACAAAATCTTGCTGTGATACCCTTCTGCTGTGTGTGTTAAAATTAGAGGAAACAATAATGGTTCAACAGGAGGAGTGATGTGTATTGAAAAAAGTTTTAGCCTTTAAACTTAACTAAATCTAGTTTTGTATGTGTCGCACAGTGGATTCCTTTTTTACAGTTGCTGGTTTAACTTTAGAAATTCACAGCCTCTCAAATATTTACTGATGAAAGAATGTCATCACAATGTTGAAGGTTGCTGTACAATGGGAAGAAAGATTTTGTTTTACTAAATATACCAAACTCTGACCAACACTGACGCACTCACTTGGTTGCTTTCTAGTTCAGTTACAAAAATAACCCAGCAAAGCTTCCTTCTACAAAAGGGTTATTCTAGGGAACATTTGCTTTACAAAGAATAAAATATATTCTGTGTTACTACATTTGACAGAACCGAAGACATGTGATATTTTTACCCTGTATTTACAATGAAGTGATGCTCTTTCTCTATTACTAGATTTCAGATATTATTTTCTTAGAATGACATAAAACCCCCTTCCTTAAGGAATTTCATGGTACATTTAAAAAATACTTCCTTTTTATAGTGTTCTTCATACTAAAATAAATAATAGAATCTCTAAGGCATGATGGAAAATATATGGGAAGAGCTTCTACTGTAATGAAAACCAGAGCAGTTTGAAAAGATTATACAGTGAAACAGGACTAATCTAAAAAAATACAGCCAGAATATTGCTGAATGTTTTCACTTTCAGGCATTTTACGGAATGCTGATGTAGTCAATAAAAGGGCACATTCATCAAAATGCATAATTTAATTTGAAAAAACCCCACCACACCAGTTTAAGCATACAGTACTCAGATTTCACATGAAGGTGAAGAAACCCCTTAGGACATTTAAAATTTATGAGGAGTCTTGTGATTTCATTCATTATGTTGACAATATGCACAGCTTCTTTTGAAAATGGATTGGACCAGAAAAGGTGAACAGACGTGGTCGTAATAGCTCTTCCCATAGTGTGTGCTGAATTATGAGAGTTACTTCTGGTTATATGTTACCCAGGAGGACTGCTTAATGTGCTTGGTTATATAGATCTGCAAATTTTTAGCTGTGGGCTGGTATCCGTATTGAGCCATAAATTTACAGTTGATGTATTGCTTTCTAGGCAGACAACTCATACTCTGATAGAATTAAGGGCGAGAATTGATTTCCTGCTAAATAAGACACATTTCGGTTTAAAGTATAATAAATGGAAACTGAAATCTCTATATGAAAACAGATATACGCTGTAAATATTGCATATACAAAAAAAGGCTTTTTATAATTATAGATGTGCATATAGATATGGAAAGATACCTTCTGAATGAAAATGTCTATAATCTTTTTACCATTTCAATTTCGATTGACAGAAACATTTCTGCTAATGTATTTTTGACTGCTGTAGCTACATCTCTATTCTGACAATATACCACGCTAAGAAAAATATGCTTTTAGCTTGTTTTAAGTACTGAGATGCATATTTGATGATTTAGTAGTCTCTTATAAATACTATTAAAAACCCCCTCTTCATGGTTAAAAAAAAAAAAAAAAAGAGAAAGTGGTGATTGCTTATCAGCTATGTACCAGCAAGGGTCTTAGGGAAATTTGGAAGGAGCCTGACTCACTAAGATGCAGAAAAAAATCTTATATGAACTGAAGCAGGTTTTTTTAATCAGCAGTTAAGCTGCCAAGCAAATCTTAATTTCACTTCCATAATGTGAAAAGCATGTGCTATTTTAGTATTTTCACAATACTGATATAACAAGAAGGAAAGATACTACTGCTGATGGCAGAATAAGGAAAACTGTGCTGTGTTATTTTGTCTTAATTTATATTTGAAATCACATCACAGTTCAGAATTAAAAAACCCTCTGTCTCCATTTCTCCCCTCTGTTCTGCACTCCCCCCGCCCCCTCAAGCATTCTTTTTTTTTTTTTTTTTTTTTCCTTTTTCCTGTGGTGTTTTTGCAGTGAAGAATGCGCTGTGTGAAGTTTAATGAACTTGGATCATTCCTCATCAGAGAGAGAGATTTATCCTGGAGGCTTTCAAGCCACATTTTTTCTTTGGAACTATTTACTATAAACTTTTTCAGCTGACGTGAAATAATGTGTATCATTCTTGAGTACAAAGGAAACATTTTTCTGTAAATATGATTTCCCAATTGTAGTCTCATTTTCTTTCAAAACTGTGTTTCTGTCCAGAAGAAACACTCCATCCCTCTAGTTTTTATTTTCCATGTGAATTTTTCATTTAATTAGGTTGTTACTGTATACATGTGTAGCTGAAATTGTGTATTTACTCTGAAGAAAAGGAAGTAGTTGCCATTTTAGCTACTTGTTTAAAGTTACATGCCTACTGTTTGTCTAGCAAGTGCTAGAAAATATATGCCACAATTTGGATTATTTGTTCTTGGGGAAGAATCTCCTTTATGATAGCTTTAAAAATTATTCAAGTTACCTGTAGCTGCAGAACTCCACTAAAAAGATTTTGAGGATGGCATAAGAAACACATTTTTGTGTGTGTAATGAATTTTTTGGAAGTAATAACTGCTGAGGAAAGAAACATCTTGAAAAAAAGGGCACAATTTTTTTGAGTTTACTGTAGGGAATGTATTTCTGTCAGAAATTCAGAAGATGAGGTTTGTGACTCAGAGAGATCACCAGATTTACCAAAGAATTCTGTCTGGGTGGTAGCCAGGCTAAAAACTATGCATAGATTCGGGAGTGTATGCTGAATGCTTTAGATAATGGGCACTGTTCATGTACTCATCTGGTCCTCTCCATACTTTCCTACTGCTGTGCTGACATTTTAAGCTTTTTCAAGCATTTTTCTTGCCATGCCATCTAATTTGATATGTATGACAGCGAAGTTGGCTCTGGTTCCCCCAAACAGTGGTTGCTAGGAGGATTTATAAAGGAGGACAGACACTATTATGCAGTGGCTCAAATATGCTTCTAAGCACAGCATTCAGAGGAACCCTACCTGTAAATGTAGCCCCCATTATTTCTGTCATCATGTGGCACCTTCGGTGATGGCACTGAAATGATGTCTAATCCTTTGATTCAGATGTCTCCTACCATTATGTGAACTAGGATTTACAATGTTTCCAAGAACTTGATCTTTGAAAAGGACAGAAGATTGAACTTACTACTTCCTACATTGAAAAGTCTGATAAACCTGGAAGAAATGCATTTCAGTTGGGCAACAATTCCAAGTGTACAAGTTCAGACTTGTAGTATCAAGCATTGTATGCATTAACTTTACATATTCACAGCCTTTCATTTCTAAAGGAAAAAAATCGATTATGAGAACCACCAAATCAAATAAAAAAAATAAACTTTCACTGTTGGAAGAGAATAATATCCAAGTTGGTGAGATGTGAGGTGATTTAACTCAAAGCTGTCAAGAGTTCTTAAATTTTGCGTATTGCATTTTATTTGGCAGTATCCTTATTTCTTGAAATAAAACCTGCAGGATAATACACTATGATCTGGTGCAAAGAGTAAACAAGAATGAAAAGTGAAAATTACATTGCTGTTGACGTCAGTTGGTGGAATCAATGAAGGTGAAAAACCAAAGTCCTTTGTTGAGAAATCAGTATGGTGTGAAATGGTTACACAGTGCTTCTGGAGTAGACACATTAATGTAAAGGTATATAGAGCAGCTGATGGATTTGATTATTACTGTTATAATACTATCTACAGTGTTTCTTCTGAAAATCTATCTAATCCTGGTGGTATATAAATTTTCTTGGTATTTAATTTCTATCAGTAAAACTTCCTTAGAAATGTCCACATTTGGTAGCATGGCCAAAGATTACTGTCACCTGGAACTTGTGTGCACACACACATAATTAAACCTACTCAGATCAATGAATGAGAGATTCTCCCACTTCTCCCTGTTTTCCTAGCCAGCACTTTGTTTTTGCAGGCAGATAGTTTGTCTCTGGTGACTGACGATGCTAAATGAAGAACCTTCCTCCTGTTTCTACTGGTTCCCTTCTCTTTCATGCCAGCCTTGATCCTTGTATCTTGGGGGCTCCTTGTGCTAGCCTGTGAGCCCAGTTTGCAAGGAGAAGGAGGGATGGTATCTGGTGCAGTTGTTCTTAACACATTTCTCAGGCCTGTCTCGGCTATCTGTTTCCCAGTGCAAGGGCGTGCACTGGGACAACTCAAGTGATGTTTAATGAGATGAACAGTGGAAGAAGAGGTTACAGTTTCTAATCTTGCATTTTATACGTTGCTTGAAATACTGCATCACTCTCCTGGAAAGAAAAGACAGAATTTTTCTGGAGCTTCTCATATCGTTCAACTGATCTTGATCCATTTCATCCTAATTTACTTTTCTTTTCCAAAGGTGGAAGTAGAGGGTATAATCCTAGTTTTGAGGAAACATTTTAAAAATAAGAAGGTCACTAAAATCTTGATGCATTGAGAAAGTTTTTTACTTTTGCATTTTTCTGTAGTGGTATTTACTGAACAAGATGTAAAGCTTTACAATTTCTTAAGGCTTTATTACCTCTGTAAATCATGGCAATAAAAAGAAACAACTTACCCAGTTCAGTTTTAGCCATTTTAGTTTGGAGTCATATAATCCTTAACATTCTTTGAGATCTCAGTTTTAGTTGTCTTCTGTATCATTGCTTTGATCCCAGATATGGTTTTAAAGCCTTTTCCAGAACTAACATTTACCTGAGATTGTCTAAGTTCAGCTCTAAATTCATAAGAGCTTTTTTTTATTTCTAGGAAGTAGCTGTTTCCGAGTTGAGTCTTTCAGGCATCACCTCTAAATGGGCTAGCAGTGCTGTGTCTGCTGGGGTTTTTTGATGCATTGTGCATATGTATGCTTGCTACATATGACTTTTCTGTTTACTCTGAGTTGGCAGCTCTTGGTTACATCACCTGGAGTTGTACATTGTTTTACAAATGTTACGCATGGCCCTACATCCTGTATGCTTCTTGTCTCACTCTCTTTCTAGCAGTATTTCCTTTGCATTCTTCCATTTTAAAAAATTTCTTCTGTAGGCAAAGTCAGTGCATTTGTTGTTTGTGTATGTTTTCTTTTGGGTGTTTTTTTTTTCCCTAGAGTGATTTCTACAGCTCGCCATATCTCATATCATTCTTATCCAAGTGTGAAGTCATATTTTTATTAGTTCTTTGCCCCTCAACCTCCACCCTGCAGCTTTGGAAATCTGAACTGAATTAGCATCTGATCGATTATAATGAAATCTGCCAAGTGCCTTAATTATAAGTCTGACTTATTAGTTTAAAGTGAATAAAAGATTCTTCAAGGAATTCTCTAACTTTTTGCAGTTTCATCTGCAATCTTTCAAAAGTGTCTCTTTTGGGGGTTTCATTATTATTGCAGCTTTGGTTCAGAGCTTGTGCCTTCAATATGGGTCTGGTAACTCATCATCGCTAGGTACAGTTCAGCAAAAATGAAAAAGGTAGTTATCAGTGAAATTTAGTGTTTACTTCAGGTGGATTCCCATGCAGATGTCAGATACTTACCTGATTGTCTTCCCATGAGTCATCAACCTAACACTAGCTTTTGCTTGTTAGTGGCCTTCAGTTCTTGCACTACTATTTTTCCCCTCTTCATTCTTAGGTGTCTGCCTTCCTTATTTCTCTGGTAGTCATAAACTTGTTTAATTCCTAATTGTGGAGTTACAGATTTTGGAGTTTTGTGGTCCAAACACCTGCTTAAAGCAGAGCTAATACTAGATCAGGTTGTGCAGGGACTTAACTGGTGATTTTTAGTATCTCCAGTACTGAAGTTCCCATAGTCTTGTGTGAGATCCAGTTTGGTACTATGTAGCAGCATGGTGTGTGTTTGTATGTTTGGTTGTGGGTTTTTTTCGTTTTTTTTTTAAGAGGCGAACAGAAGCAGTATTAAAAGAGCAAGTGCTACTGAAGTCCAAGCCCCCTATTTGAGATTCTGTGATGTAGGGAGAACCTAATTTTCCTGACTAGTTGCTCAGGAATGATCAGTACATATTTCTGAAGATGCTTGCATTGATGTGGTTCTAGAGAAAGTGACATTAATTCTATTGGACCATGGCTGGTAGAATCCACCTCTCCATGAGTGAAATGGCAGTACAGCCATTATGTGGACAGCCTGACCATTATGTGAAAAACCTATTAAACCCCCCCCCCCCCCCCCAACAAACTAACCTTTAGTCAGAAATCCATCCATCTTTGTATTCTTTTTGTCTTACTGTATTATTACATTTCTCTTTTAAGTTCTTTGTTATTCAATAGTGGCCATTTTGCTGTAATATTTGAATATTTGAAATAATATATTAAAATATTTTATGTTTATGGAAAACGTAATTTTCAGAATATCAGTCTGATATTATATATTTGACTAAATGAATATTAGTGTTATGCAGAGGTATGTTATGGGATGGATGTATGTATAATCCAAAAATAGTAGTATTTGCAAGGGGAAGCTTTGTACTTACTTCCTTGAGGAAGAAAATGTTATATTTACGCAGTGATAAGTATGGATAGTTAATAAGTGTTGTGTAGGAATTGAGAATAAATCCTATACACCATTTCAAATATTTTTAGTACCGTTTGGAAACGAAGACTGCCCTTGAAGAACAGATGGCAATTGCATACAAAACACTTTCTGAACTGTTTGCTGCCTCAGGCTCTAGGATAAAATAGGATAGCTGACAATATGTACTGTATTATTCTTTCATGGAATAATAATCAAGTTCTTGCAGGTTGCTTCTATAGGTACTTCATTTTACATTGATAGTTCAGATGTAAGTAGTTATGTTTTTGTAACAAAAAGCACTGATTCTTGACTGTGTCATTTAAATGTTCTGTAGTAGCTTTATAAGCAGGATTTCAAAGTTAAAAGTTGAAACTTTTTCACTAAGGTTTCAGTAGTGACTACTCTGCTTCTGTCATCATCTGACTATGTTTCTGTTTCATCAGTACATATTCCAATGTTTGAACGTATTATCATTTCTCACCCTTGCTTAGAGCATGTTCAGCCTTCATCTACATTCATATCTAAACCCTAACTTGATAACTCTATCCCATTTAAATCTCTATTATCTATCGATAAAACAAACTCAGTTGCACAGTATAACATGCTTCATGAAACAGTGGGAATCACTTTTAAAAAGCTGTTTCTAAAGATGACTTGTACTTACTACAGCAAACCCCAGAAATCGGTAGGCAACTCTTTGTGCTTGGTTCATTTACACAAGTCATTCAGTGAAGTGCTGCTCTGACATTTCAGTGAAATGTAAGACCAGAAGGAGGGAGTGCTGATATAATTAGATATTAAGCCTTTTTAGATGGAGCCTTCGGTCCCCAAAGACCTGTTTATGGTTGCAAATTTTCTTTATAGTGCCTAAAAATGAGCTGTGCAAGCACATATGAGATGTACCATGCCATAGTTTCCAGAGATTTACAAAATTTCACAAGCTCTGAATGTCTTACCAGGCCAATAATGTAACTGGATGGGCATATACTTCCAGGAATTTTTATTCCTTTTTCTTCCCTGTTTTAAATAATAAGCAAACTGCATGCAGATCCCTTTCATATATTCAGTTTTTCCTTGTTCTTGTTTTACAGGCATTCACCATAAGACACTTACAAAGTTACAGGAAACGGTTCAAGAATATTTCTGCTTGCCTTTGTAAAGCTTGGGCTCTCTAAATGAATTCTGAACTTCCCATGTTGCCTACTGACAAATATTGTGCATGAGAAACTTGTATTATTGTAGGTCACTGAATTAATTTTTAAAATGCCAATTGACATGATTCCCTTAGGGAGTTGTAAGTTGCAGCCTTATATTATGTTCCAGCACAAATGGGAAATGCAGTGTTTTAGAAGGGAAAGCATTCCGTAGTACAGAACCAGCTTAGCATGAATCAGGTGATGCTTTTCTAGCATTTAAATTCTAATAGATGGAAATAGGCAGACTTTCGAGTGATTTTTTTCACTTTCATTGCAGGTTTAACTTGCAGGAATAAAATTGGATTGGTGTCCTTACTTCTGGCACCAAACTTCACAACTGAGCTCGATGACTGTATTTTGCATAACCAAAACCGGGAGTTAAAGTACTGATAATGGATACAGCTTAGTTCAGTCCGGACATAGGGACACTGAATGCAGGAAGAGAAGGAGCCAAAGATAAGTTATCCACACCTTTTTTTTTTTGAGTGGTTTTTTGACTGGCAAGATCTATGGGATGGTACTGGTATTTGTTAGATCTTGCAGACATTGAGCATGTATTCCGTTTCTGACAAATAGTCAAAAATAGAGCACTATAAATAAAATACGATAATTAACCAATAAAATAGACTTTTCACTTAGTAATAACACTGCCCAATAGCAGTACTTCATGCCAAGCACTTGTCAGCAAGTGCTTGGCTTTCCTTATGTGCTGAAGTTTATCAAAATAGTAATTTTTATTGTATACAATTGTGAATCATGATATTCAGTTTATGACTCTGAAAGCAGGGTTTCTGTCTTTGCTCCATCCTCCATTACAGAAACCCTCTAACATGATCTTGACTATTAGGAAAGTAATACCTATTTTTGGGACTAATACAGCAGTTATTGGAATTAACAAATCACTTATTGTGAAAATGCTGTGAGTTTCTGCAAGCACAACTGTATGCCAACACATCTTTTTCATCTTTTCAATATTAAGATTTTTTTCCTTGTATGTGTTGTTCTCTGCTTACAGTAGGAGCTTCTTCACTTAAGATAGCAGAATGATTATGACCCTCTGAAACTTGTCTCTGATGAGTCATGACTCTTGAATTGGAAATTCTCACCTTAGTGACAGAAAATACACTAAGAAAATAGTTAATCTACTTTTAACTGTCTAGGATTAAAATACTGTGTGATACATGGCATCAATTTTTTTTTTTTTTTTTTTTTGGCAGCAGGAAGATTTTATAGTGTATTGAGTCATTTTCCAATTCACATTTCTAATTTGTGTGTCTGTGTCCTTAAATAAGTAGAATTCTTTCTGGCATTCTCATGAGAGAGGTTGTATTAATACTGCATCTTTCACTTTAATTTTAGATTTTTTTGTCAGAGTTCATGCAACTATTTGGGTTTTTTTAGAATTTGATTTTGTATCTTTAATCTGCATGTGACTCTCTTAATGGCACACAGCATGTCAAGATATAAACTACCTTAAGGTGAGTTTTAACAGCTGTTTTGTATGTCTTCTCGTGCTACGTGGTTAATGATGGGTTAAAAGCTAACACCAGTTGAAGGAAGAAGAGGGAGGGAAATGCTTGCTTTGTATTGTTCAGACTGCAGAGTAAATTTACATGAGAATTTTATCAGCATTCTTGGTGATATGCCTACTTTGAATGAATTCCCCACAGATGCAAATTTTTTGGACTGGCTTCTTTATCTTTCTTCTTTTGAGATACTGGCTTAAAAGGATGGATCTGCCTTTTATGTCTAGAGAATGATGCCTTGAGACTTACTTGCCATATATTTCAGACAGCCTGTCCAGTTGTTGAAAGTAAACAGCAATTCTGCAGACAGCTTTGGCTTCCACTGGGGGTGAGGTCAAGGCAAAGAATTTGGGAGACAATCCACTTTTTTGACCATCCTTTTTTTTATAGTTAGTGGAAATCACTCAATACATTCCATACTCTGAGCATAAGCCTGCCTATGTATAAAAAGCTGACAAAGTTGAACATTTTGTTAAGGCCATGTCTCTATATCTCCACTAAACTGGATGACATATATCATAGGATCACATCCTAGATAATAGGGTAATTCAGGTTGAAAGAGACTATCGGGAGGTTCAACCTCTTACTCAAGACAGGGCTGACTATGATGTCAGACCAGGTTCTGCTAGTCTTTATCCAGTTGGGTCCTGAAGTACAGCCTCTCTGGGTAGCCTGTTCCATTACCTGCCTTTCCTCACTGGGTAAAAGTTTCTCCTTGTATCCACTCTGACCCTGTCTTGTCCGTCATCATTTATGCCCGTCATCTCTTATCCACTCACCAGAAAAGTGTGTCGTCTTGTTAAAGTTGTAGGTATTGGCATGCTGCTAAGTCCACTCTTTCCTAGGCTGACCAAGCCCATTCCCGTAGCTTCTCCTTGCAGGGCTAGTGCACCAGGCCCTGGCCAGCTTGGTGGCCCTCTGCTGAACATGCTCTACTTTACCAAAGTCTTCCCTTTTCGTGGAGGGTCAAAACTGGAGACAGAATTTTTAGATTCTCTGTCTGTGAGTGTATAAAATGATCCCCACATTTTGATGTGATCTGCAAAATTGATGAAAATGTACTCTTGTCACCTCCAGGTCACTGATAGACAAGGATAGGATAGACACCTGCAGTACTTCATTTGTCATTTGGCCCTCAGGCAGAGAACCACCCATCAACCATTTCCCTTTAAGCCAGATCATCTGACCTTTTTATAATCTGTGATTTTTCCTCCTATCCAGACTGCAACTTCCTGACATGGATTCAAGAATATTGCAAGACTCACATTCTATGTGAGAATCAAAAAATAATTTCATGAGCAGTATTGACTTTCATGTTCTTTTCCAGAGTTAGAAAAAAATACAGTTAATATTGTTATAGTAAGACCCGTGGGTATAATACAGTAGCTTAATTTATTTTGTAGTGCAATTGAAATAGCTCTTCTGTGTAGATGACTCGGTTACAAGTCTTTAACCTAAAAGCCATAAAGCCAAATAGAGGATGAGGATAATTATTGCTTTGACTTGGAGATACCTGAGATTACTTTTTTTTTCATAATTTTTTTTCTTAAATTTTCGAGTCTTAGTAGAAGATTTTTAAGGCCTATGTTTTCCAAATTTCATGCCTGCAGATGACCCAGTGAAAAGCCAAATTGAAAAATGTGTTTATTTCAAATGATGTTTTTATCAGTAAAGAAGACTTAAAAGACTGGTAACCAGTATGGACACTGTGGTTAGTGTAACTTTTTTTTTTTTCTCTAAACTGAGAACAGTGGTCTGTTCTACTTAAAAGCCAGTAATCAGTACTTGTAAGGATCTTTGCTGGTTTTAATGTGAGTAGAACACTGGAGTCCTCTATAACTTAGTGACATGTTTTTTTTCCTGTAGCACATGAAGAAGACAGAATCAAATGATTGCATTAGGATGCATGTCTGCATGATTGTTAGAAGGTTTTTTTGTTGTAGTTTTGGGTTGTGTTTTTTTCTTTTTCTTTTCCTTTTCAGGTGGAACTACAGTAAGGGGTAGCATGATTTCATGGCTTGATTGATTCTGTTCCCCTTAGAGAAAATGCTAAGGACTACATTAGAAGAAGGTGTAGAATTCATTTTGTATAATGTTGTGAAATCTGAAAGCTGGCATTTTAAGCTGTAAGCACAATCAGAAAAACCTAGGAAAAACCAACCTGCTTGGTGTAGTCTGGATTTTAGGCATTACCTACTGCAGCACCAAAAAAAAATCCTCATTTCCCAGTGTAACTGAAAAAGAGCTGTTACTTCAAGGCAGTGGTGTGTCAGGTAGCTCTTGCACTATTGCATGGGACCTGGAGTTCTCAGGGTAGGAAGCAGTAGTGACAAGTAGTGGAAAATCACATACCTTTGTATTATGGAAAAAACTGTGTTGTTTTCTTACTTTAGGTCCCAGCATCGTGAGGATAACAAAGGGCTCCTTTCTGTTTTAGAATATGGCAGAAGTTGCCGAAGGGGCAGATTGATGACTCTGAGCAAGAGAATACACATGGAAGTACTGAATCGTTTACAGTGTAGTCAGCATATGCTATCATGGGCCTAGAAGAAAACCTGAGGATTTGAGTCTTGATGTAATTCTTGATTGTATATATTGTATAGCTTTGAGAACTGTTGTGTAACTTCCAAATACAGTAATAGCTTTTCTATTTAAAGGCTTTTGTGTCTGTGTGTCGTATTCATCAGGGAAAAAAATATCACGCTTAATCAACTACACTGTGTTCACCTCTTTATCTTTTTGATCTTGAGTTAAGTTCAAGGAACTCAATATTTTCCATACTTCCTCCTTCACTTTTCATAGCTTTTTCACCCAACAGCAAGAAAACATAGCCTGTGTGATATGTACATATAAATATGTATATATATGTAAAAACTATTAGTAGTGTCACATAATATTATGAAATAGTGTAAAATTCCTTGGTTTGGTTTTCTTGGTTTGGGTATTTTTTCTGTAATTTGGGACAGCTTTTAAAAAAGTTATACTTATCACTGCAGCTTTGCATACTAGAATATCCTGTAATTTCCTCCGTTTATTATAAAGAAACAAATTGTGTGCATTTTGTAGTGATATGAAAAAAATGCTTGAAAGAAAGCCTTTTCAGTGCAGTTGCTTTTGTAACTATCTTCAAACTACTTTGTGCTGTGAGAGACTGCCTTGAGGTTTTTTTTTATTTGTAATTACTGTCTATGGAAACCTCATTATATATAGAAACTTACTTTATTGTAGCAGTTTGCAGGCATGTATACTTAATTTGTCTCTTAATGTAGAGGTGATGAACTGTGACATACCTGCAGAGACATTTGGAAGTGAGTTCACAAATATATCTAGGTGGTAGCCTGACACACGGCCATTCCTTAGATGCAAATGTGCATAAAACAGAAATCAGGGGGTCTAACTTGCCTGATAGATTAGGTTATTTTTACATATTTACCCTCCTTATAATACATTTATGAACGATAATATTTAACAAATGGCTATCTCCCTGTTGGTTGATTATAAAGCGTCACATCTATCAGCAAAATGACTATTTAAGTTCAGTCACTAAATTACAAGAAAAGGTATTGATTTTTTTTTTTATGGTGAGTCAGTAATGTTTAATTTGCAATATGAATAGAAAACATTCTAAGCATTTCAATTTTCTATCTCAAGTGAAAGAACAGTTATTAAAAAACACCCTGCAGACAAGGAAAGAAAAAAACATATTATTTTGAAGCATTCTAGTTACCTTTGTCACTTCTCTCTGGGATTTTGAGTGTGTCCCTGATAAATTCTACCAGCAACCACAAATTAATTTACACTCCCATAGGTTTTTGTCAAATAGATTTCCTTCATATTCCCCTAATTTAAATGGAAGCATTAGCATCGTAAGTGCATTTTATTTTGTAATGTAATAGACTTTTTTGACTTAGGTACTTACATGCTGTTTTTTCAAATGTTGTGAAGTTAGAGTACTTCCTGGGGAAACAATGAAAAGATGTAAGGCTAGGTAAGCATTAAGCAAATAATAACACTGTTGATGATGTAGCAATTCAATGCTACAAAAAATTACCAAGACTTTCACTGAACCTAAGCATCTATGTCAATCAGGCAAATTATGACGATTCTTAGTGCTAATATGAGCAAATGTTATGACAGCTCAATTGAAAGCTGTGCTTTCTCTATACTTTAGACATACTTAAACATTTTTCAAGTAAATATACTTTACTGTTTGTCAAGCAATAAAGTTGAAAATATTTCATTATGTGAACAACTGCTTCATAGCTTAAAGTAATTGTAATTAACTTTATACATGAAGAGGGAATTTAGCTGACTTTTCAGAAGTTTTTAATATGTTTTCTCTAATTTGTTCAATTCTTTGCTCTTTAAATGTTTTAGCCTGAAATTACTGTTTGGGATGTGTTATGATAGGATGTTTGTCTGTGGGAAGGGAACATGTTCAACATCTTCATTTTCATCACAATTTGTGTCCTTAAATCACTTGTATCCCTTCGGCTCTGCCTGAAGTGTGGAGAGCTGGGCTTGCTGAGCTGATACCTGCCTTCAGTCCTACCTCAGAGCAGATGAAGTTTTGCAGTGTTGCTGTTTCAGGGTGTTAGACACTTGCAGTGAACTCCTTGGCAGCAGGTCCAAAATTGACTCCCATCCTGTTTGTAGAAACACCAAAACTCTGTTCCTTTCCTCTTCCCCTCTCCCTCTCTATTCGACCATGACCAAGGATCCAAGCCTGATCCCAGGTACAGCATATATAACCATGGCTTCGGCTTCTAAGGTGACTGCTAAGATGGGACAGCTGAGAAAATGTCTATAGATTAGAATGCAAGATAAGGAAGAAAAACAAGGGATGTGAGCTATATTTTTGAGATAGGAATCAGCAGTACTTTGAGTTGGAAAACATCAGCATGGGAAGGTGTATGAACCTAAAGGCAAAAATGAAGTCAGCAAGAGATATCAAGTCAGCACCATTAAGGATCATTTCCAGGTAGCAGCAGAAGATGGTCCTTCCCAGCATGAATGACAGCAGTTAAGGGCAAGGGCTGTGTGTGTATTGCCTGTGAGGTGATACTTAATGCTTAGTCACCTCGTGAAATTGTAGGTATATTTTGTGTGCATTGTCCAATAAATAGTTTTAAATACTGATTTTTTAAAAGTAATTGTTGAATTTTAATGGTATTTTAAAGGGCATTCAGCTTGCAGTGACTTTTTGCCTATGGCTAATGGTACTTGAACAAAGTGACCCAAAGAAGGAGGGATGCATACCTTGTTAAAGAGTTAAAATGTGATTTCCTTCAAAATCCAAAGCTCTTTCTTGTGGCCAATATGATATGTTACTTGAGCTGAAGAACTTCCTATAAAAATACTCTGCTTCAGTTTTGAAAATTTAATAAATTAAAATTGTATCATTTGCAATACATTTTCCCCCTGGTGGTAATTTGCCATCCGTTATTGTGTAATGTATATTATACTAGTTTAGTTTCCATATTGAAAACTGCTTTATTAGTCATTTCTTAAGCAATAGTGTAAATTAAAGTGAAATTGAGCCGTAATATTACTGCAGTATCACAGTAATGTGATCGTATTCTTTCTATAGTGGGGGTTGAATATAAATCTGTCAATAGCAAAACCCAAAAAATACAAGTACAAATCCACACCATTGTATCGATGTGTTTTTCAAGATCTCAGATCTATCATCCCGCTAGCTTGAATATATTGAATTTACCTTGGCTGTAGCAGTGAAGAAATCAATTCTGTAGTTTTGCACATAAATGTCATAAAAATCAGATTTAGGATGTCATAATGCTGATTTAGAAAGACTTGATTTATTATTTATGTTGAAGTTGAAAAAATGTGTTAATGCAAAAATAGGTGAATTAATGGAGAAGATAATTCTGAATTACAGAAAGCCATCTGGACGTGGTCCTAGGCAACTGGCTGAAGGTGGCCCTACTTAAGTGGAGGGGGTTGGACCAGATGACCTCTAGAGGTGCCTTCCACCCATTCCATCAGTCTGATTCTGTGAAAATAAAATTTAGAAGAAACCAGTGGCCTCCTATCACTATGTAAGTGAATGGAGGATTGATTTACTTTATTATCCCTGCACATGTTCCAGTGAGAATGTAGGAAACTTGTTCTATATAACATTGGTGGAGAGAGTCCAAAGAAACAACAATAAAAGTTGGTTTTGGGGTTTTTTTTAAAACTTTGTAAGGGATGGAAAAAGAATGTTTAATTAGTCTAGGAAAAAAGAAAGATGAGGAGAAAGCATATGATTCTTGATGTAAGTAGCAAATTGGATGAAGTTCTGCCAGGCATAAATCAAATAGTATTTATTCCACCTCAGTGCAAGAAGGCTGAATTGGATCATCTCCCTCTTTTCCAGACCTAATATTCTTTGATCTTAACTCATGGCCTTTCTCTTCCATCCAAAAAACAGTGTCATTGTCTAAGATGAAAAATTATTTTTGACAATAGAGATTTAAGTCCTACTCTTGTCAATGACGGTAGTTCTCCTTAGTTAACCTGGAGAGTTGAAACAAGGCAGAAGTACATGTTTATTGATGGTTGATGGGTGTTGTAGTTCTGTGTGGCTGCGTTCTGGTGGGTGGGAGCGGGGGTGGTGGGGTGCTGCATGGGTGGCTTCTGCAAGAAGCAGACAGAAGCTCTCTGCAGGCCCTAGAGGGCAAACACCAGCCAGCTCAAGGCCAGAGTCATTGTTGACCAAGGCTGAGCCCATCAGCAATGGTCACAGCACCTCTGGGAATCACATTTAAGAAGAAAAAAAACCACAAGCAGACACTTTTTGCCACCAGAGAAGGGAGTGAGAAAATGTAAGAAATTGTGCAGGCACCAAGGCTGGTGAAGGGAGCGGGTAGGAGGTGCCCCAGGTGCTGGATGGAGAGGTTGCCCTGCAGCCTGTGGAGAAGCCCATGGTGGAGTGGCTGTCCCCCCTCCAGCACATGGAAAAGGCCAAGACCCCACCTGCAGCCCATGGAGAGGCCCCATGCCAGAGCAGGTGGAGACACAGAAGACACTGTGACTTGAGTTGGAGCAAGCTTCTTCCAGCATTTGCAGCCCGTGGAGAGAGACAAAGATGAATGAGAGAGAGATCCATGCCAGAGCAGGTTTGCTGGTGGGGGGAGGCTTGTGACCCAATGGAGGACCAGGCTGTAGCAGTCTGGGCCTGAGAGACTGAGAGACATTCTATGATTTATGGCTGCACCCACACCAGGGCAGCTGGTGAAGAGCTGAAGCCCTGTGGGAAAGGACTGACATTGGAGAAGTTTGTGGAGGACTCTCCCCTGGGTGGGACCCCATGGTGCAGCAAGGGAGGGTTGTGAGGAATGGCCCCCCCAGCTAAAAAGGAAAACAACTGATGAGGAACTGACCCAAACCCCCAATCCCCTAGTCCCTGCCCCTTCCTGTGCAACAATGGGGGGGAAGGAGGGAGCAAAATCATGACTAAAGTGAAGTCTGCTCAGAAGGGAGGGGTGGGGGGAGGTACTTTAAGATCTGGTCACACTTCTCATTACCCGACTCTGGTGTCACTGGGTGTGCAGTGCAGTGTCATAAATTAGAGAGGGTTTTTTCCGTTATTCTGTGTTGAGTCTGTTTTGCCCGTGACTCTAACTGCTGAATGATCTCTCCCTGTTCTTATCTTGACTCCTAAGCCTCTCAATATGTATTTTCTCCCGTCAGGCTGGAAAGAGGAGTGATAGAGCAGCTTTGGTGGGTCTTTGGCCTCCAGCCAGGGTCAAACCACTACAATGGACTCTTCAGTGTCAAGAGTTCATGGTTAAAATAATTTTCCAGTAGAAGACGTGGCAGATGCCATCTCATGTTCTTTGCTTTTAGAAATAATTTTTAAACCACGTAATCGTTGTTGCTTAATGGAAATCTGCATGCCTGGAGCAGTGTAATAAAATGTAGTGAAAACTAAAATTGTTAGGCTGCAGATGTACAAATCTGGTCATGTTCAACTGCATAATAGTGGGAAGATGCAGCAATTCATATAAATAGGATACAAATTAAAAAAACCCAAACCACAACTGCATATATTAGGCAGGTCTTTAATTAATTGGCTTAAGTTATTTTACATTGGATATAAAGAATACATTTATATATTCATACCAATCCTTGTTCAAATGTGTTACATGTTTTGATGCATCTTAATCTCAAGTCAACCTACAGCTTTTGTCACTGTTATGGAGGAAAGTTTTTAAATATTTCATTCACTTCATCTTACGTTATTCATAAATCTCAGATGTATTAGTGTAGCTCACAGAAAAAGAAGGAAAGTTTTTCATCACCATTAATATTTGAGGCATGTATATAACTCCTAATGGTACCAAAGCAGGAATTGTATAAATTCTGTGGCCACACAAAGAACAAGCTGTTACCATTACTACTGAGAAAAATCTGAATTTTCAGGATACATATTTTAATTAAGTTTTTAACAGTATGGACATTTTTAGACCCGATTTAAGAAAGTTATCAAAGGTTAGTAATCCACTCTAGAATTTGTATACTTTAAAGTTTTGCTTGATTTATATATGTAGTTGTGGTGGTGTGACCCCCCAAACCAGGCCCGATGCCCCCCAAAGCCACTCTATCACTCCCCTCCTCAGCTGGACAGGGGAGAGAAGAAACTGTAACAAAAGTCCCATGGGTTGAGATAAGGACAGGGAGAGATTGCTCACCATTGTAGTCACCAGTGAAACAGACTCAACTTGGGAAAATTAATTTAGTTGGTTACCAATCAAATCTGTAATCAAGTAATGAGAAATAACACGAAATCTAAAATATCTCCCCCACTCCTCCCTTCTTCCCAGATTCAACTTATTTCTCTCCCTTCACTTCCTGGTGGCACAGGGGGATGGGGAATGGGGGTTGTGGTCAGTTCCTCTCACAGTTGTCTCTGCAGCTCCTCATACTCTTCCCTGGCCCCAGGGCGTGGTCTCTATCACAGTAGACTCTCCTCTGTGAACTCTAACGCGAGGCCTTTCCGTGGGCTTCAGTTCTTGACAAACTGCTCTGGCACAGGTCCTTTCCGTGGAGTGCAGACCTTCAGGACCAGACTTCTTGAGCATGGATCGCCCCCAGGGTCATAAGTCCCAACAGCAAACCTGATCTAGTTCCTGATGCACCTCCATCCCTTCCTTCTCTGACCTTGTCTGCAGAGTTGTTCCTCTCACATCTTCTCACTCCTCTCTCCAGCTGCTATTGCTCTTGATGTTGCATGGGTTTCCACTCTTCTTAAATATGATATCCCAGAGGCACTACTTCTGGAGCTGATGAGCTTGGCCTTGACCAGGGGCAGGTCCGTTTTGGAGCCAGTTGACATTGGCTCTGCCAGACACGAGGGAAGCTTCTAGCAGCTTCTCACAGCAGCCACACCTGTAGCTCCTGTTAACAAACCCCTGTGCCACAAACCCAGTACAAAGATGTGAGAAACCTCTGTCTAAAAGAAATTATCTAAACCATTGTGTGTGAACCAGTGGCATGAATCAGGTGTTTCTACACTTTCTGGAAATTGTGTACATGCTGGAAATGTTTTCAATTCCTCTAACTTCAACTATTTATAACTGTAAACAGTGGTAAACAGCGATTCAAAACCAGCAATTCAAAATTGGGATCCTGGAAAAAAAAAAGAAGTTAGAAAAGGCATGGAAAGTTAAAAACTCATTAATTTGTCATTTTAATGTGAAGTGAGCAAAGCAAGCTTCTTGAAGATTTGATACAGTATGACACTAACACAGGTTGGGTGTTGCATATAGTCATTATAGCTGTATTTTCAGTTTGAATTCCTGTCCAAAATAATTTCTTCTGGACTTCTCTTTTCCAGTCAGGAGCATATATTCTTTAAAAAGAAAAGTTTTAATAAAAATGATGATACTGAAAATACAGCAACAATTTTCTTTTGTACCAGGCTTCTTTTGTTTTTCTTCTTTAATCTTAAATGTATTATTGCCAAGAGTATTCTGTCTTTTGATCACAGACATGAGAGGAGGCAAGAAAAAGCAGTATTTATGAGTCCAGTAGGCATAGCAAAGTAGAAGTTTATTACTTGCTTTTCATGCTATGGTTGCCTGATAAGTATCAGCTTTAAATAAAGCTTTTGTTGTTTGTGCTATTTTGGTTTGGACAGATTAGTTTCTTTTTAAGAGGCCTGAATAGACAAGTTATGATTTTTGTTCTAAGAACCTTTGGTAAGAGCAAAACCTTGTGAAAACATGTACAGGTGGTTAAGCCAGTACCAGAATCTGTTTTCCTTGCTTCAGCATCAAAGGTCTGGCAGTGCAAAGGGAGTTGTTTAAAGTCACAAGAAAATTTACTTGTGCTGCTTTTGCTACCATCCCATCATGCTGCCCAGACCTGGGGGATGATGGTTGCATACAGGTCTAAAACCTAGTTTGTTGCAGCACACACTGCTCCCTGCATTTCAGTATCCTGGAACACTTTTTAGTGTTTGCTGGGAAGTGTATTTCCCATTCTCATTTAAAGAAGATTATGAATGCGCAGAATAAGCACTAATATCCAGCAGGATTCTTTTGCATCTCAGCAATCATACTTAGCTGGGAACTTTTGTAATATTCCACTAATATGTTTATTAATTTATTGCCTTGTATTCCATGCCAAGCTTGTCATATGGAGCTTTGCCAGCATCGCTGGCTGTAGGAGAACAGCAAACCAGCTAAAGATGCTGTGCAGACAACTCAGTCTGAACTCGTCTCCGCTGACAGGAAATACCTTTTGTCTGCTTAGGCTGTGGCATTCTGGGGAGGTGATGTAACTCACTATCAGAAGCACTACTTCTGTTGCCATGTAATGACTGGATTACATTTTATTTCAATATATCTGTCTGAAAATTAGTTTTTTAATAAAACTGAGTCACCTAGACTTCCTCTGTAATTACCAGGGCAAGCAGTACCCCGAGTGCAATTTATCCCATTTTAAAAGACATCTGATATAGATGGAATGAATTGTTTTCTTTTCATGCACGTCTGCCCCAGCAAATTGGATGGAGGATCTGGATGATTTAGATTAGATTAGATTAGATTAGATTAGCCAAAACTATCTTTTAGGTAGCTGAAGTTAAGCATGATTAATTTGACATGTAGGGTACTGTATGAGCAAACATTCTTACAATGGGTTATTCTGAGGGATACTGACTGTGCTCTAAGTTTCTGTTAACAAAATAATGAATTTTGTTATCAGTCTGAAAATAGGAGTGAGCTGTATGTAGGCAGTTGTATGCAAATCCCACAATGCCATCAATAGATTAGGTATTTTAGAAGGTTTCACCAAGACTCACCAAGAATAACTTACTGATTTCTACACGTAACAAAGCACATAAGGAAGAAACATTTGAATTGCTGGTGTGTGGTAAAGGAAAAGGAACATCTTGTCTGGACTGCAGCTTCACATCAAGTAGAGACTCTTGAAAGGGGGAAAAAGCAAAAGCCTTTCAGCCTGGAAAAAGAGCAGATTCCACTGTGGCAAACACAGTGCTAACATCCAAATACTGAAAAAGTGGTACATTTGAATCTTCTGTTTCTGGACACTTTCAGCACAAATATATATGGAAATAATAAATGATAAAAAGAAATACTTTTTTATATACTGAAAATTGGACAGACTGTGAGATGCTTTTGGCTGTTTTTGGAACAGTATATTTAAGGAGGTTAGACTGTTTGCAGGAATAACATTACAATGTAGGATGTGAGTAATTAAAACTGATGAGGAAGTATTAGATGGAGAATAGAATCAAAAATATTTTAAGCCCTCATTTAGTTTTTAAGAGGAGGTATGAGAATTTTAAAGAAAGCAGGTAACCGCATGCCAGTTTACAGTCTTTATTTAGTGTTGAAGACAAAAATTTGCTGTGAATGACTCACAGAAATAGTCGAATCTGATAGTATTACTACAAAAGAACTTTGAAATTATGTGATCAATATTATTGTCAATTGTATTTATGCAGACTCAAGTTAAATTCCAGTTTACAAATAACTGTAATAGTATACAGATCATCTATTTCTGATATTTTCTTCAGTGATTAAATATTTAGCCTGTTTAAGTACTGGGTGATTGGGTTAACAGATTGGGAAAAACACCTTTCTCTTTGATAGTGCATGATCTTTATTTGGATGGTTTTATTGATGCATGAGTTTGGGGGTAGTGCAGTGGTTTAGGTCTGTTCAAGCTATAGAACCATGGGCCAGAGAAGGGAGGGAAATAGGCAGTTAGATGGTTTTTTTTCTTGCTTTATTTCAAGCTTATGTTATGTTTTTAAACATGGCCCACTTCCCCACCCAGCCATTTTTCTCTTCCAGATAGCTGATACTTTGCCTGCTTATGCAACAGCTGGGAAGATCAAGGAATGAGAGAATGCATGAATTTCCATAAAAATTGATCCATTAATAATTTCTCAGCATTATTAGTCAGTCCGTTGGTGTCTGCGGACTTTATATTCCCAATAAATCCAAATAATATAGTAATTAAAATGGGCAAAATGAAACAGGGAGGTTCATTGCTGTGCTGATTCCTCATTTTGATATTTCTGTGTTCAGTAATCTTTGTATTTTGTGCAGTATTCTGCTTCTACTGCAGTTTTGATTGCTGTTGTGTGCCAGAATGGCTTGATATCTTCAGTGGCCTATGAAGGTCTGTTTCTTTCCACATATTGCTGCTAAGGAGTAGGATGGAGAGTTGTGCAAGGGAAAGGAGAAGCAGATGAACAATAGAAGTAGAAGGTGAGAAGGCAAAATATCAAGAGGGGGAAAAATGGGTAGTGAAGCTGTACGAGAATGGATTTCATATTGAAGGAGGAAGACAGTGACTACAGTCCTCTGTTGCACAGATTGCTCCTTGGTGGTACGTTGCAGGTAAACCAAATGCGGAGTTGCTGCTAAGGTTTTCATTGCTTACTCTAAGTTGTACTTACCAAAAACTTGGTAACTAGTACGTAGGGCTATGGCTTGGCTTTATATGAAGGAATATTAAACAGGTGGAAAGAAAGTATATGACTCTGTCTAGATTTTCTTTTCAGAAAGCTCACTTGAATGAGGAACACTAAAGCGGACTAATAAAAGTTTATGCCCTGGAAATTCTTAATTTGCCCTTTACTCATCAGGTATATGACACCTGAAATTATTTCATAGAATATTAAATAAGTTTTGTCTGCAGTGTCCCACACTTTGAAAATACATTACACTCATTGTTAAGTAGGGCATCTATCCAGTGCCTGGAATTTGAGCAGATGAGATTTGTCATTCCCTTAAATATATTTTACTTAGTGTACTGTCTTCTTTACTAATATCTTCTTATGTTGGTCCCATTGCGTGTATTTAGGGCAAGAAATCATGCATGCTTTCACTGTTTCCTGCTTCATGTTTTCAGACCATTTCAGAAAGACCAGCTGAAAGAGCAGAATACTCTACAGGTGGTGTCCAGTGTCAGTCTTTCAAACTCTTCTCTCCCTTATTGGAATTATGCATGTTGAGCTGCTACAACAAACTTCTAGGTCAGCCTCTGTGTGCAGCGTAAGGTATCTTCTGTCACTGCCATCTTTCTTTTCAAGATCCCTTTCACAGCAGTCTGCTATGGCAGACTTTTTAGCTGTTTCTTTCTCAGAGGACTGCTTTCAGTTGTTTTGTAAGGAAAAGGGCTTGATAGGGACTATGTGGTTGGTCCAAATAATGAACAGAAAGTCTGTTAGGCTTCTGCCACCATTTGCAGGTTGAAAGCTGGAGGATTATGATGCATTCTGCAACTGCGCCAGATCAAGCGGGAGGGAGGTTGTTGACCATTTTTCATAATGCTATGATCTTTGTTTCTTAGAATATACTGTCTATTTTTGGGGATTAAAATCACTAAAATTAATGACCATAAGATCTTCTTTTCAGGCTCTCCATGATATTCAAGATATTCTCCACAGCCCAGCCACCTTCCTTTTGTTGTTCAAGCTTTCATGCTGTGTATTGTTGCTCCTGAATATTGGTAAAATATATTTAGTTGACATGGTGGTATTGAACAGACAGTTGGACTTGATGATTTTACAGATCTTTTTCAACCTTAAAGATTCTATGATTCTGTGATTCTAAGAATCATGGAGGTTAAGAAGGGCTAGTGTGGGAGTCCCTAGTGCTGGGATATATTCAATCTATTGTCTGAAAGTTTGTATGAACTACACACATTAAAATACATTTTTCCCCCCTTCCTTATTAGTTAAATAGTTTAGCTGTTGGCTTGTCTGTGTCAGAATTGTAGAAGTCCCACGTATCACTGTCTGCATAAATTTTGACTGTATCTGTCAGCTGTTCAAACTTTTTATTGCCTTCTTTTAACATTAAGAGAAACTTACCAGGAGTTGACCCAGCAGTCTGGATATTGTCAGTATTAAGCTTTCATATTTCTGCAAGTAAGATTACTGGGTGAAAAAACTAAAAATAACTTACACCATTTCCTCAGGCTGAAAGTAAGACAGAGCTTTTAGTTACCAAAACAGTTTGCTTATTTTTGTGTATGGAAATGAAAGCATGTATTAATAGAGGAAGATATCTTGAAGGATATTTTTAGAACATAAATTCTTTATGAGATCAAGCATGAGTGTTAGAAGTGGTGCATGAGCTTTCTGAGCTTGGTGTATATGGCAAGATACATTACAGTGCTTTTATACTTTCATTGGCAACATCCTTTTCAAGTGACACAAATTAAGGTGATAATTGAATTAAGGAGGAATGGGATGCATGAATAGAGGGATGAAATATGGGTGTTTTTTCAGAAGAGTAATTACAAGTCTATTTAGGCAAAGTAGAGTACAAAAATAGATAGAAGTACCTGCTTCCTCGAAAGTGTTTTTTTAACAGTCATCTTTGTCACTATGTGACAACTGACTGCTTTTATAATTGCATGAGTTTGTTTCTTTATATTCTGGTTACTACTTCTTGCAATATTGTGAATTGAATCTGCTGCTAAAAAAAAAATTTATGAATGTTGCTTCAGGAACTGGTCTCTAGGCCTTTTTAATTTCTATGCTGTTGATTTAATCATTCAGATGAACTCACTGAAGTGACCTTTACTGTGACAGTGACAATGAGAGTCAAGAGAGATAATAAATATGGTTAGACAAATCAGACGTTTCTGGTGGTAGTCCATTTTGTTCATATTATGAAATTCCTAGGGTAACTTCAAAGAAATCCTGAAGTATCTTCCTTCTAAAGACTGGATCTGCAGACTTTTATCTGAGTTACCACTGGTGTGAGAATACAGTAGAAAATACTGCTGTGTTTGTATTGTGTATTTTTCACCTTTAAAAAAGCCTCTTTGGTGGCAGTCATTTGTAGCTTAAGGAAAACTTAGTTTTATAGTTAAAGGTTTGAATTCTGTTGGGAGATTGTTGCCTAAATGTAAGTACCTAATTGTAGGAATCTGTAATGGACAGCAGTGATCAAGTTAAGACCATCTGTAGAAGCTAGAAAGAAATGGAAGCTTACATGTAGACACCTGAATTCATGTTTCTGAACTCAGACTGAAGTGTCTTAGACTTTCTCTCAGAAAAGGCCTGTGACAAACATAATTTTCTTTTGTTGAAGAGCCATATAAGTATGTAATTGCATTTGTGTTTGAGAGGCTGTTGAACTTTCTACTCCTACTGGTGTATTTTAGAAATAGCAGACTTAAAGATGTATTTTGACAGCTTTGTTTCAAGAGCGATTGTTTGGTTTCCTGTAACACTTCCTGTTTATGCAGTTGTAATCCAAATGCCCAGTCAACAAGTTGAAGAGAACATCTGTAGTTACCTAGTCCAACAGTTTTCATTTATATCTGTCAAGCTGAAAATCAGTGAAAGGTATATTGCTTCAGAATATAGATGATTCATACTGTTTTAATTTAAAAGTCATATATTTACACTATAATTAAACTCAGCATCCTTAATTTTCATTATTGCTAGTGTTTTCTTGCATAAAAATAGTTTTTTTTTTTTCAAAACAGTCTAAAGTATTTTCATCTGAGACTTCTCACTTTTTTTAACCTGAATGCCTGGTACTGGTCACAGCCTGAGAAAGGATCTGGGCTAGGGATGGCACAACTGCTTGACCTGAACTACGCAAGTGTTTACACATTTAAGATACATGTTAACACTAAATCAATCTTGATAAAACAGATGCTGTGCAGAAGTATGATGGCTTTATAAGTTGCCTTTATGGTCATTCCTAATTCAGTGGAATAATTTAAGGTTCTCTGTCAGAACTCTTAATTTTATCTAGTATTATTGTGTTTAGTTTATTCATCGCAATAGCTGAAGGGTAAACTAACAGAAAAGACATAATTCATCTTGGTGGCAAACACTTGGTAGGACTTGATTATGCCAATTGATTTAAATTTTGTAGTACAAGTATATAAATGAGCCTCTGGTACCAAACAGTTTAACTCTCGCACAGATAAAGTGAAGTTGAAAAACATGTTTTGGGCTTAAACAGACAAGTTGGGGTCTTCTGTGTTTTGCAACTCAAACTGAATGCATTTTACTGTTTTAATGTTGTAATTAAGCATGTTTAGAAGCTACATGAATTAGCAAGTATTTAATGGCACTTACGGTCATCACAATTTGATATGGGTGACTGAGTTTTCCTGTCAATTATACATAGATAGTTCTCTATTGTTGGTTACTAGGAAATGATGTTTCATGCTGTGTAAGTTTTGCTGAAATAAATCAAAGAATTCAGTAAAAATACTGTTATCCAGCTTCTTCAAGGAAAGTGTCCCAAGGAGTTGCTGTGCAGGATAATTAAAAAATATGTAGAACCTATTTATCACAAATCAGTTTTTCACAAATTTTAAGCAGTTTAGTAATTTTCAATGTTCTGTCTAGGTAATCTATGCCAAGCCTCCATATTTATTAATTTCCTAGTGTCTTTTTTGCATTATTTTAACAAATATATGAATTGCTATACTTAGTATGTTTTCCCTTTCTGTTATTTGCTATGTAGACATCTTATTCTTATTAAGAGCTGTTATTTTATCCCTCACTTTAATGCAGAGAAATTGAAAATAGACTTATTCAAGTGCATATTATATTATCTTTATGTTTTATATCAAAAGTCAGTTAATTCAACCTTCTTCACACTAGTATCCTTATCTGCACACATTAGTTGAGTTTGCAGTTCAAAAGTGAAGAGTTTACTGAAAGCATTATGCTTCCAGTCCTTTTTCTTTTAGACTTGTCATTGTTAATTATAGAAAGCTATCAAAACTTATAGAAGTTCTATGTGAAGATGGATCTCTCTTCAGGTAACTAAGAACAAAAATCTTTTTGGAGTAGTCACAGTTGCTGTCATGAGAATTTCCTAGGAGGGTAAATTGAGGTGGATGTTTTTGTTGGCTTTTTTTTTTTTGACAGCTTTGGTTTTTTACTTTTTCTTAATGCTGCTGAGTTATTAATTGTTTCTTTCTCAAAAAGCTATATGGGGTATCTGCAAAATAAATCAATGGCAAATGCAAAGAGCTAATAGGATCCTTAGGTAAACCTCAGAGGTCACAGATGCTGTATTATGTTCTACCCCAGGGTAGGTGTAGTAGGAGGCTCTGCCAAGATAATCAACTGCTGCAAATTTGGGAGATTAATTTATACACTTGACTGAGAGAGAGCTCCAGGAACCAAGGATTTGTTAAGGGCATCTGAGATTCACTAGAATTAAGAGAAGTAGCTTTTCTTGGGAGAAGTGAAATGAGCTATGCTGACCTGAAAATACAGAAACAAGAAATATATTTTAGCGGTAGGAGACCTGAGCACTGGGACAGGTTACCCAGAGAAGCTTTGCAGTTTCCATCCTTGGAAGTTCCCCACTGAATAAAGTCCTGAAAGACTAAGTCTACTTTGAGCAGGGACCTCCTAATGTCTCTTTCAACTGGTACTATTCTGCAGTTCTGAAATACCTTAAGTTTTATGGCTTAGAGGATTACAAGAGGGCAGGCATATAGCTCTCAAATCCGGCATATTATATATTATATTTTTTATCCCAAAGCCCAAAGTTGAAAAAGTGTTATTTGTTATGAAACTGGATGCTAGGTATGTTTTCTGATTCTGTGGTGCAGTCTGTATCTGTGTATTATTCTCAAGAAAAAAACTACTTTTACCACTGAATAAATACCAATATCTTTTTTTTTTTCCAGTTGGGGTATAGCTGGCCTCAAATCCTCTATATCCCAGACTCCAAAATCCTAGGAATCCTAGGGATTGACCTTGAGTCTCCCCTGGTGCTTTCTGCCAGAGACTCCAGGTAGGCCCCTGGCTGTGGTGTAGAGTGCATTTTTTTTACATCTGGTCCTGCCTGGACTGGCCTAAGGGCTACTGCGTGAACTGTCTCCTGTTTGATTTGTTCAAGGGCTTGTCATTGTTCAAGGCCCCATTTAAAATTCTTCTTCTAGGTCACTTGATAAAGAGAGCTTGCAATCAGACTGTAATTTGGGATATGCATCTTCCAGAAACCCACAAGGCTTGAGAGAGCTTGTGTTTCCTCTTTGTTGTTGGAGACCTGGCTGCTGTTTTGTTAATTGCATATGTTGGGATCTGGCAAAATCCATCTTGTTACTTTATTCCTAAAATCTGGATCTCCTGTGCAGATCCCTTGACCTTACTTTTGTTTCAAAATGAAACTGGCTTTTGGAAGAATTTGGATTCTTTTCTTCCCTTTCTCAAAAATTTCTGCTGTGTTGCCCCACACAATGATGTCATCAGTGTATTGCAGGTGCTGGAGCTTCACCCTTTTCCAGTGCTCTCAGGATCAGTCCATGGCAAATGGTGAGGCTGCCCTGTCCTGATTCTGTTTGGCCACAGTCCACACAGACCCTTTCAGTGACCTGTACTGGTTATTTCCTCTTGCTTGCATGTCTTCTAATTGTGGTTATGAAGCCAGAACAATAAGGTTTGAATTCAGATAGCAATGAATGTTCATTTGCCAGTCTAGTATTTCCTGACTAAATGAGGTATCTTGTGTTCCTACCTAGTCACAGAATATAATTGACTGCAGTCTGTAATGGCCAATCTGAAGGCAAAAGAACTTTTTCCCTACAGGTGGTTATTGAGAATAGACTGAAAATCAGCATATTCTTTCCTCAGCAGGGGAGGCTTCAATGTGAGTTTTAAATTGTACTTAAATAGAAATAACTAAAAAGTTGTCCTCGGTTTTAGTTTTAATTCCCTACTGAAATCCTGCACTCTGGTTTACAACTTAATTATATCAATGCATGGTGTTGTTACCTAAGCTCATAGTGTAGGATATTTGTGTTACAGTAGTTGTCATTAAGAACAACGTAAAATTTCTGAGTATTACCTTGGTGAAGAAATGCAAAATAAATGTTGATTATAAACCAGATTTTTCTGAACTCAAATCTAATCACAGAAGCCTTGGAGATCCAAGCTACAGAGCAATATACCAGCAACGATGCTGGCACACAAATGACTATAGTCAGCCTTGCATGCTGCATTCACATTAATCACACTTGAAAATGCTTGGATTCCTGCAGAAAAGTGATACAGAGAGTGCTTTACAGATGTAGTAGGTGAGAGCGTAAAACAGTAATGTGTGCAGATATGAAAGACGGTTTTTGACATGATGGAAGGAATGCTGTCATGCCAACTTCCATTTTATTGAAACGGAGCTACTGCTAATGTACCTGAACATCACTTCACTGAGATGTGGTAGTCTAATCACATTCTGCTTTATATTAATAAATCAAGTGGGATATACTGAGGAGCTCTGTAGCAGCTTTCTCAAAAGACATAAACCTGCAAAGCACGAAATGGTGTATAATGGATGTATGATAGAGTTCTGACAAATATGAGGTAGAGTTGTCATTCTTCACTTGCTTAGACTATATAGTACAAAATGCAATAAAATACTAAATTAATCAAAGACAGCTAAAATATTGTTGACATAACTATGTATTAGACTTTAATATGTGTTCATGCTCTATGTATAGAAATAATTTGCTTTAATATTTGAATTTCATAAACCCATTTAACAAATAAGAAATTATAAGGTCTGTAAGCAATATTTTTTATCCGGAAGCCCAAAGTTGAAAAGGTGTTATTTGTTGTGAAACTGGATACTAGGTGTTTTCTGATTCTGTGGTGCAGTCTCTATCTGTGTATTATTCTCAATCATAATCACCTGTTGCTTGCAGTCTAAAATAATATGAAACTCTTCCCAAGTTATGTATTTACTGGTGTGCCTCTGGAAAAAAAAAATCCATCTTAAATAACATTAAATTCCTGCCATAATTCTACCTTAGATAAACTAAAAGTGGCATGCATATTATTGTAGAAAATCCATAAAACTCCAAATACAGTTTAAAAATGCATGGAAAATCGCAGAAAAAAACCCCTGGTTTGGGTTATATCCTTGATTTTGCAGTCTGGAAAAAGGCTAAAGGGCTGCTTGAGCAGGATGTCAAGGAAGGACAAATTAAACTCTGCTGTGTCTTGTCAGTGGCTCAGGTGGACTGTGAACATTACTCCAAGCTCAGGGTTTCACTTATTTTCTTAAAAAACATAGTCTAACAGGACCCTGTCTTTCTCTATTCCTGCTGAAAAGCTTAGGTGTTTTTTTTATTCCTGATCCTCTTACATATATTTAATTTTAACTTTATGACCAGGAAGTTAATTTCATGTATAATTTAAAATGTGGTGTGTTTTTTTTTCTCTGAAGAAAATATCAGTGGGCAACATTTTTTGTCCTTTATACATAACTGGTGCTCTATAACGCATAATAGTGAGACACACTGTGTAATTCTTGCTTCTTGGTATGGTTTTAGTCCATAATAAATGTTAAGTATAGTTAAAGATGCATGGATAATCGTAGTCTTTAGCATTATTTTCTGTGTGTCCTATCTCACATATTCTGTATTTTGCCCTAGTATTAAATTTGCTCATTAGGAACCAATGTCCTGTAAATCCCAGGAGGCAAATTTAATGTTATCTGTAGCATAGGGTATATTCAAACATCTGTTTATTGCAGAGCAGTGGACCACAGAATATGCTTCTGATGTCCAGATATAAAATGATCCTGTATTGGCTGAGATGTGCTTCAGCCTGGACTTTAAATGAAGTGCAACCAAAATACTTTACTCTAATAGTGGATCTCATCAGTGCTTTTTTTATATCCCTGTATACACAAATTATTTATGTTACGGTTATGATTACTGTCAGGTCTGCAAAGGAGATGATTAAAGCCTGAAGTTTTGTATTCATCCTTAATTTTTGTATTTATTTTGATCACCTATTGAAACATATAACTGCTCCAGGGGTTTTTTTCAGATGGAAACTGCTAATTTTTGGTGAAGATAATTCTGAATAAAGCTGTTAATTCTGAGACCTAAAATACTTTCTCATTACATGAAAATTGCTGTTGTGGGTATACAATAACCCACCAGTAAATGGCTTTTCTTTCAGATGTTTTTTTGGCAGTTTTTTTTAAGACAGTGAAAGTTTTCCATCTTCTGAGATGGAGGATGAAATCAGTATGACAAGACATCAGTGTGATGAAACACCACACTTGATTTATGTTTTACAGATTGAATGGAGTTTTAGGAAAACAACACCTGGCTCTGAAATTCATTGAGATAAAAATAGTTGGAGGCTGGGAGACTGTGGAGTTAAGGGGCAAGGAAGCATTGTAGAGGCTTTCCCTGTCTTAAAAGCTTGTGAAAGCACCTCTTTTTCTAACTACTTCAGAGGTGGGAATACTGAGATAGGTAATATCTTTGATCAGGTTCCAGATGGCCATTCTTATTCTTGACAGTATTTAAGAGAAAATTAGTGTTTGGAAAATTAGATTTTTGAAGAGTCATCCCCTCCTCATTTAGTTTAGTTGCAAAAATAAGTTTTCCTTTTGTGTCTTTTAAGAACTTTGGATAACTGATGCACTGAAACAGCTAAGTTCTAAATGTGAAAAATTCTTACCTGATTTTGTATTTAGGCAGTGCCTCTATGCACAACTTGTCTGTACAATTGAGTTTCTACTTCTAACCAGGTATTGAGAAAAAAGAACCAACACTTTTTGTTGCTGCTGTTCAGTATTTTGTTTCTCTCGCTGTTAGAAAATGGCAAGACAACAGGTTCAATGGGGTGCCCTCATTCTGGTGGGTAATTCCTGTCAGAGGAAACACAAATGAAAAACGGTCAGGAGATAGCTTGTGTTCTCTTCCTGATTTGAAAGTAAATGTACTGCTGAAAGTCTACCACTGGCATTCCTGGAGATAGGAATCAAACACCTTTATGAAGGGCAGGTGTAACAGTACAAATTATCTTTTGAGAGACTAATTTTTAAACTGAAAATGCTGCTTGAAAGTAAGAGCCAGAACACAGTCTGTCTTTGCTAGAACTCTATGGCATGGGAAACCAGGAGAAAAGGGATCTACAAAACTTGTAAAGAAGTACAAAAGCCAAGGATAAGTATCATCTGATATCTTAATAGTTTTCCTCTTTGCTGTGTTAGAAAATACAGAAGTAAGGATTTTTTTAATCCACAACCTGTTCTCTGCCATTTGAAAGCATTGATGTACCCTGGAATGGAATCCTCTAGCAGGATGTGAAAGACAGTTGGATCTGCCAAGAGTTCATTGAGTGAATGGGGTGTTACCGCCTGGGTATTCAGTCTTTCGGCAAAGACGGATAGAGCTAGCTTCTCCAAGGGAAAGACTGAATGGAGGTGTTGTGAGCATGGGTTGCTTTGGAGCTGTACCACCAACTATGAAGAAAACCTCATGACTGACTTTTCCCTTCTTCTACCCCCCTATCTACCTAGTTTCAAATTCCAATTTTAGATGAAATCCAATTTTTAAAGTATTTTGCTGTAAGCATACCTTAGCATTATGGGTTTAAAAATTAATAAGAGAGTTGGCCAAAGATGTGCTCATAAGGATTTTAAATTAGCACAGTGCAGTAACATAGGAGTTCAGGTCTTTGAAATTCAACCGGAAGGCTTCATTTCAAGTTAAATAATTCGTATGCATTCTGTACATCAGCATACGATGTCTGTATACCTCTTTGAAAGGAGTATACACTACATGTGGTTTTAAAAGGTCAAATAAAAAGAGACAGGAAACAAATAAAGATTAATATTGTTAATGTGTATTCATGAGTCATCAGCTACTCTCCCTGGTAGCCATGAAAGAATATTTTAAACCGTAAATACTATTTGATTTTTCTTTAATGTTTTTTGGTTTAGTTTAGGTACACCTGTACTACAGTCATATTTATACTAATGCTGACCATAACTACTGAGTTCTCTTCATGCATGCTGCTGTTTCTTAGGTTGATGACTGCATACTGGATTAGCCTTTTGTACTGTGTTAGCCTTTTGTACTCTTTTGTACCCTTTTGTACCCTTCAGGAACTGACAGCAATTGTGATCTTTTGCCTCTCCATCATACCCCACTTCTCTGAGTCCTTAGGCTGTACACACTCTTCTCTCTTTATCTGGGTGACTCCATCCCTATTCTTTATCTTCCACCATCCCTTTAAAATGGTTTGACCCTGTAGATCTTTGATTTAATCAGCAGTTGACTGTCCGTCCTTTTAACCACACCTTTGTTTTTCTAATTGCTGTGTGCTGTGAAGTTGCCTGGAGTGTCTTTAAGGCCTATTAATGTCATTTCCACCAATGCATGCATTCACATAGGCCTTTTGTGATTCCTTTTCATTATCTCCTCCAATCCTCTGCATTCCCATTGATTCTCTGTTCATATCAGTATTAACATTTCTTTTAGGAAGCTCTATGGCGGTATGTGTCTCATAGTGTGTGTCTACTTTAGCTTCTTTATACCTCTGTACCCATAAAACAACCATGATACTAAAATTTAGAGGATGCCATTATGAGTAGTGGTAATTGTCTCAGCTGTTAATATAAGTGAAATGCTGCCATACTGGGTCAATCAATGTGATATTTTATCCAAGGGCAATATTTTTGATCATTGGTCCCTGTAAAATCAATGGGATGATGAGGAACAAAAGATAACAGAAAAATATTCCCCATTTCCCATAAAAATCTGTGTAATATATTAGCACATCAATTTAAGAATGTTAGTAAAATTGTCCTATTTTTTAACTGTAATGAACTTCTTTTTAATCCATCATGAGGCTTTGGTTCTGCACTGGGATGAAAAAATACACTGAATCTCTGAATCTTTTTTTCTTTTTTTTTTTTTCCCCCTCTGTTTCTGGCAATATGTGGAACTGGTCCTCCAGGATGAGATGAATAAGACTGTTGGAAAGACAAAATTAGTTTGGCTGTTAATGTCCCCAGGAGGCAGCAGGCACATCCAGGGATTTCTGGAGCATGGACAGATCTCAAAACCATCTCCTTTCTCTTGGTGGACATTGAATGGGACCTGCAGGAATGGCTGTGCTTTGAAGCATTGTTTCATGGTAGTCTTTGGTAGTTGGCTGTGTTACATGAATACAGAAACAACTAGGATAGGGTAGAGGGCAAGGCAGCAGTTCTATACCTGAAGTTATGGTCCCCAGCTTCTCTTTTTGAGTATGCAAATGCAGCCACAAGCTTAATCTGTGCAGAGCATTTTTAGCCTAACAGATATCATGGCTGTGGAAGGCAGTGGGATGCCTTTTCAGTTACATTTTCATCTTTTAGAAAAAAATGGTTACAGCAATTGCTGGTAATTTTGATACTAAGTGAATCAGAGTCTACCTATTCTCTTTTATAAAAGATACCAGAAATTATTAGTTATGGAAAACATAAAATTTGTGTGCTTTAGTGTATCTGTTTTAATATTGACTGTGCCACGTTTGTCTCTCTGTGTTCCTTGACTTTAAATTGAGATAAGAATTTAAAAAAAAAGTTTCAACTAGATTGAACACACTGTCTGATGAAATGTCTCTATGAAAAAGTGTGGGCTTCTGTAATTTGACTTCAGCAGGGGGATGGCATTTCCTCCTCCTTTCCCATCCTCTAGTTGAATTGTGTCCACAAAGAGGAATGTTTTAGTTTGTTTTAAATCTGAATTTGTAGTTTAGCAGCTAATCTGTGGCTGCCCATTATGAAGTCTTGGAATCACAGAATCTTAGGGGTTGGAAGGGACCTCAAGAGATCATCGGGTCCAACTCCCCTGCCAAAGCAGCTCCCTATCTCATATTACATAGATAGGCGTCCAGACGAGACTTGAATATCTCCAGGGAAGGAGACTCCACCACCTTCCTGGGCAGCCTGTCCCAGGGCTCTGTCACCCTCACTGTGAAAAAGTTCTTCCGCATGTTGGTGCGGAACTTCCTGTGCTCCAGCTTACAGCCATTGCCCCTAGTCCTGTCCCCACTGACCACTGAAAAGGGGCTGGCCAATTCCCCCTGCCACCCATGCCTAAGATATTTATAAACACTAATTAGGTCCCCCCATAGTCTTCTTTTCTCCAGGCTGAACAGACCCAGCTCACTCAGCCTTTCCTCATAGGGGAGATGTTCCAGACCCCTAATCAACTTTGTCGCCCTTCTCTGGACTCTCTCCAGAAGGTCCCTGTCTTTTTTATACCAGGGAGCCCAGAACTGGATACAGTATTCCAGGTGGGGCCTGACCAACGCAGAGTGGAGGGGGAGGATCACTTCCTTCGACCTTCTGGACACACTTCCTGATGCACCCCAGGATCCCATTGGCTCTCTTGGCCACCAGGGCACACTGCTGGCTCATAGCCAACCTGTCATCAACCAGGACCCCCAGGTCCTTCTCCACAGAGCTCTTCTCCAGCAGGTCATCCCCCAGCCTGTACTGATACAGTTGGTTATTCCTCCCCAGGTGCAAGACTTTACACTTGCACTTGTTGAATTTCATTAGGTTTCTCCCTGCCCAGCTCTCCAGTCTGTCCAGGTCTCGCTGGATGGCAGCACAGTGTTCCTGCGTGTCAGCCACTCCTCCCAGCTTTGTATCATCGGCGTACTTGTTGAGGGTGGATGCTATTCCCTCATCAAGGTCGTCAATGAAGATATTAAACAGGACTGGACCCAACACTGAGCCCTGGGGAACACCACTAGTCACACTAGTTTGCTAACCTACCTGTAAGTGCTTTACACACGGTAAATTGATAGCCTTGCAGACAGTTGCACTGGTGCAGGGGATAAAAACGATTGTATCATTATGGAAAGGGAACAACATAACACTCTTTAAAAGAAGATACAGGAAACTCTTGACTTTGTGATTCTGGTTGCAGGAAGTTTTGAATTTGAGGACTGATTACTCAATGAACTGTTAGCATTTCTCGACTTCAAAGAATCTTCAAGAAAATGAATTAGTTACTCCAAATCATCCCAGTACATTACAGAGATGAGATGTGGTGATGGAACCTCTGTAATGGTTCTTTGAAGCAGGAGTCTTACTTTCTTTCATATTTGTAGCATATGTGTACATATGTGTACACATCTTTCATATGTGTAGCATATGCTACCATGTGTAGCATATAAGTAGCATTATGGAAAGCTCAATCTGCACTAAGTAGTCAATGTTGTGAAGATACAGCACACAGTAATTCAGAAAAGACATATTTTTATATTTAGGACAGATTAGTGTCTCTTTATTTGAAACCATAGCCAAAACCAGGGGGAGACTTCTATGATTTAACTCATGCATAGAGCATCTGTTCCTTGCCGAAAAAAGGACAAGCTTAATTCTAATCATTGTTCACATCCCTAGGTCTATAGTCTCCAAAGAAGGATTATTTTTTTGACTGCTAAAGCATTTATGTTGTTTCTTATTATACCTAGAAGAATGTCTTCCTAAAACACTAAGTCTGATTCTTACCTGAGCATCTGTTACTAGCATTGTGTGTTACTCAGAATGAATTACATCACCCACTGGTTGACTAATCAAGTTCCCCAAATAAATAATCTCAAGATAAAGTAAACAAAACTATAAGTATGGCTACCTAGATGTTTCTGAAGTTAGGTATAATCAGTTGCTTCACAATTAAGGATATGCATCAGTGAAGACAAGCACATAATGAAGATAAAGAATGGCTGTGAAGGCTTCCTGATCTTAATATGAAAGAATTAATTTAATTAACTGAAATATAGGAAGCTCTGGCAGTTATTAAAAGGCTTGGAAATCTAAACAGACTTTTATATACGGATGGCCTGAAGAGGCCTGCAATTTTGTGTGACATATTACAGATGCTTTCAGATTTTGTATGGAAGTTTTGCATATAAAATTCAGTAGATCAGCTGCCATCAATCAAATATATTGATGCATGTCTGAGGAAAACCTGTTTCCTTCAACTTCCAGACACAAGGGGGCTTGGGAAAGAAAGGTCATCCCGTCAGTGGGAATACATTGATAGATTTTTAGCAAAGCGTGTCTGGAGATATTGAGAGAACATATAATTAAACATTACTGAACCTGTGAGGTGTGCCTCACCAAGTCCAAAGGACTCCTTATATGTTGAAGCTTCTACACAGCTGAGGCGTAACTTACACTAATTCTTTTTTGAGTGAGAGATAGGACATGAAAAAAAAACAAGACACAAGATGGGGTTGTCTCTAGGAGCTGTGGTGCCTGATGCCTTATGGTGATGATGTGAGCTGATGGGATGATATAAAATTTGAGAGCAGCCTGAGGAAAATGACTATTGGTGGACAACAAACCAAATGGAACCCAGTGATGTGTACCCTCAACTCTTGAGAGACGCTACCTGGAGTACAGCATCCAGCTCTGGGAAAGACATACTTCTGTTGGAGTGTCCAGAGGAGAGTCACAAAGATGATCAGAGGGCTAGAGCTCCTCTCCTGTGAAGACAGGCTGAGAGAGTTGGGCTTGTTTCAGCCTGTAGAAGAGAAGGCTCTGGGAAGCAGCTTTCCAGTGTCTAAAAGGTACTACAAGAAAGCTGGAGAGAGACTGTTTACAAGGCCAGGTAGTGATAGGACAAGGGATAATGGCTTTAAGTGGAAGAAGGGGTTATTAAGCTTAGATACTAGGAAGAAATTTTTCTGTGTGAGGGTGCTGAGTCACTGGCACAGGTGCCCCAGAGAAGCTGTGGCTGCCCCCTCCCTGGAAGTGTTCAAGGCCAGGTTGGATGGGGCTTTGGACAATTTGGTCTATTGGCGGGTGTCCCTGCCCATGGCAGGGGGGTTAGAACTGGATCTTTCAGGTTCCTTCCAAACCAAAGCATTCTGTGATTCTTTGAAGGTGATCTGACCTGGTGTCCTTGTGACTAGGACAGAGTTAATTATCTTGAGAAGGCAGCACAGGTGAGCTGAGCTGTCTCAAGGGTATTTCCATGTCACGTGATGTCATGCCCCCTTAAAAGGAGTTGGTCAGGGAGGGACAGGTCCACACGACTCCAGGATGGTCTGAGTGCTGGCTGAGCATCTGGTCAGTCTTGGGGTGTGCAAAGTGCTTTGTGTTATCACCATTTATGTATTCTGTCACAAGTCCGTTGTTGTTTCTCCTCCCCGTGCTGTCCCAGCAAAGTGCCTTTCCCGGGCCTGCAGTTTGCCTTTGTCCGCCTGTCCTCTTCCCAGTCCCTCCAGGGGTGGAGAGGAGTGAACAGCCCAGGGTGCTCAGCTTCCGCCTGGCACTGAACTAGGGCATCTGGCCAATGCTTATGCTGGTTTGTAAACTACTGCTTTAAATTACTTCAAAAATTTTCTGTTTTGACAACCCCTTAGCTCCCTAGGCATCATATTTCAGACCTCACTTACCATAATATATCACAGATGTATTTTTTTCTTAGTTTCTTGTCTTAATGTCCACTGGTGCCGTTTCAGCCCACTGCTTTTTATCTGATCCAGAATGGAAATGAAGGACTGTTTATTACCCTATCCTTTAAAGCACCTTTGTGATTATTTGAAAACCTCAAGATGATTTCAAGACATTCTCTTCAATCATCTTGTTATATTAGCCAATCTCAAATTCTCGATCTTCCCCATGTATTTATAGACCTCTGATTGTTCTTTCTGCTCTTCTTTGGACTTCTGGATTCTCTGCAGTTTGTCCAATTTTTTTCAGAATTGTAACATCCAAATAGAATATTTCACCTAAGTAATTACAGTACTGAATACAGTGGAAAAATTTCTCCATGCATTACAGAATCACGGAATGGTTTGAGTTGGAAAGGGACCTTAAAGATCATCTGGTTCTACCCACCTGTGATTAGCAGGGACATCTTACACTAGACCAGGTTTTTCAAAGCCTCACCCTGCCTGGACTTGGCCTAGATTATTTTTGCTAGTAATATACTACTTTTCCAAGTTTAAACATGGATGGTACCTTCATTCTCACAATCATGACACAGTGTCTACTGACAGTGTTACAATGTAGTACATTCTGGAGAGCTTTCTTTCTTCCCTTCTGTCTTTCATTGTCACTGTCTTCCTCTGTGTTTCACATGGTTTACCTTTTTATTTATGTCTGTCAAATATGTAAGCAATTAGATCCCATGGTCTTCTTGTTCCCCCAGTATGTCTTAAATTATCCCTGTTAAGGTTTCTAACATGTTTATTTTTAAAACCAATATTACAATGCTGACTCATGTTTTGTCTGTAAAACTCTTTGCCCCAAATACTTTGATTTTCCCATCACAGTATCTTTATTCAAATGTAAGGCGGCAATCCCAATCTCTGATGGCAGGAACCCACTCCTCTGTAGAAGAGAATTTATATATTAATGTTTGAACGATGGCATACTGAAGAAAAGACTGTAGGTATCAAAGATCTTGAAAGTAGGGTCTGAAAGAAACAAAAGACATAAGCATATATCTTGCAATAATTTCTGTGTTTCCAGGCATTATTGGAGCACAAGATAAATCATTCTGTTATCTTATTTGCTGAGCCTTTTCAGAGCCAATGGCAATCAGTATTCAAATAATTAGAAGTTTTTCTTAGCTGATGTATTAGAGGCAATGACATTCTGATCATTAAAGATGGGATCCATCCAGGCATCTAGAAGTAGTTATCTAGGCTCCTGCAATACTTAACAGAGGGGAACGAACGCCTTCAGGGTTAAATCACCACCTGTAAGATTGCTAAGTAAAGCTGCATGAATAATTTCAAAGGTATATCTCTTTTCCTTCGCTGACTGAAGAGGGGATTTAGATCTCTAGTGTAAACTGTGTTGACTCCAGATACTTAAAGTCAGTTGTGGTAAATCCCTGTGTGGTTTAGAAATTGTTGTTTACAAAACATCCATGAAGCCAGAGTAACTACAGTATAAAAATCTCTATTGTGAATGAAGTTTATATTAATTTCTTAAAAAGCAGGGTTATGGATTTATAGGAATATGGTAATGTTGCATGTAAACAGATTTGCTAAGTCTTTTTGTTTAATGATAACTTTAAAAAGTAAACTACTAAAGAATATAGCATGTTATGTGAGCCAGTTCAAGGACATCTTCAGTATATTTAGGGAATATTCTGATTGTGGGAGCTTTGAGTATTTGTTCAGAAAGTTTACACGGCATAATTAAATCTTATGTTTTAAATTCATATTAGCTGAATTAGTGAATAAGAAGTGACAATGAATCATAAGTAAACTGTTTTTCAGCTATGCTTCTAACAATCTAAACAGCTATTATTTTCATAAAAGAAAATTTCAGATATTCAGTCAGGCTAATTTTGCAGCCAGTGCTTGCTCATTACTGAGATCTTCTTACACATAATGAAGAAGGAAAGAAACAGGAACTTGGACGAAAGAGAACTTCTCAGGAGGTGATACTTGTTTACTATTGCTCTTGGTATGATGATATCTTTTATCTTCTGCTGCTGCTCTGCTTGCCAGTAAGGAGTGATAATGAAGGCTGATTCTTTTTTAAAGGGCTTACTGCATATCCTGAAATGTGTGAGGATGAAAGATTTCAGATAGAATCAGCACATTAGTCCTTTTATAAATGCATTGTCTTCATTATCTTATGAGTTTGATGATATGGAAATCACAGAAAATGCAGTAAGTCAGACCTTTATTAGAATGTGAATCAGTATGTTTTGGAGTTATGGTTTTGACTGTATTTGTGCTGCCTTGTAAGCAGGATATGAAACAATTTATGCACATCAAATTTTTAGAAAAAATTCTGTTGATTAAAGCAGGCACTAAGAACGTAATGTACCTTATTGCCACAGGAAATTAAAGACATTTTAAACTGCTGGCTCCCTTTGATAACGATCTCTGATTTCTACGTGTTTGTAAAACACATAACTCTGGGTAATTTCTAAAGTTCATTCTGCTGACTAGTTGAAGTATAGTGTACACCACCACTTGGGATGCCTCTGATTCTGTCAGGTAGAACATAGTTATATTTCTGCAAGCCATTTGTTGTTGTTGTGGAGAGTTCATCTAGGATAAATATATAAGTAAAGCCAGTTGAAGGGCATGTTAAAGTTGCATATGAATCAGTTATACAGATATTTATTGCAATAATTTATCTGTTTAATGATAAACAGTTACGCACATCACTCCCCAATCTATAAGCCTTATTCTAGCCTTTCAATATTATATAGAACCCACCCACAGACATACATTATTTTTGTCCAAAATCCAGCTGTTAATCTGATCCAAGAACTAATGTACTTCTAATTTATCTGTATTGGTTCAAGACACAGGTCATAGATACTACAAGAAAGACATTGAAGTGCTGGAGCGTATCCAAAGAAAGGCAACAAAGTTGGTGAAGGGTCTCATGAGTAGCAGTTGAGGGAACTGGGGTGGTGTATTCTGAAGGAGAGGAGGCTGAGGGGAGACCTTATCGCTCTCTACAACTACCTCCAAGGAGGCTGTAGAGAGGTGGATGTTGGTCTCTTCTTCCAAGTAACAAATGATAAGGCAAGAGGAAAATTAAGAACAACTTTTTCACTGAAAGGGTTGTCAGTCATTAGAACGGGTTGCCCAGGTAAGAGGTTGAGTCACTGTCCCAGGAGGTATTTAAGAGATGTGTAGATATGGTGCTTGGGGACAGGTTTTAGTGGTGGACTTTATGATTTTAAAGGTCTTTTCCAGCCAAAATGATTCTACGATCCTATAATTCTGTGCAATTCTGCTTGTAGTTATCTTTGGGGTGTTTGTTGCTTCGTACTTTCCAGTGATGGGCTGGGGTGTTGGGAAGGCTTTGCCTTGTCCTTGATCCCTTGAGTTTTGAAGTACTTTTGAGACACATAAGCGCTTCAGCAATTTTCCAATTCCTGCTTGAGACAGGAGGCTCAATCTGGGGCTCTGTCATGTCAGAAGAACTGTGAGGTATTGCTTTCTGATTAATATTTTAGGTTAATAATCTGGTCACCAGTGTAAGGCATATAAATGTGCCTTGTGATTAAATTCCATTTCAATAGAAAATTTCAGATACAGTTTTTTAAAAGGGCCAGGGGAGCATGTCAGTGAAAAAAAGAATATATTCCAGAATGTTCAAGTCTATATTCAGATCTTTACAAGACCTAACTTAGATTCAGACAATGATTGAAGCATTATAATGTGCATTTAAATTACAATCTTTAGATACCCTTTGCCAAGTGAAATTAAATACCGGATTTTTATATTCACTGTATGTAAAGAAGGGCCAGCATTGAGATATGAAATTCTGGCACAGCAGGTAGGCAAGGATTTAAATTGGTCAGTAATCGCATAAGCCTTTAACTCCTGGGAATTTGGGCATCTAGTCTAAATAGTAAAGCAGCATCTGTGTCTTCTCAAGATACTAAGATTCTGCCTTAAACTTTTCATTTTTTTAAAGAAAAGTTCGTCGTTTGAAAATAGAAGGATGGGTAAAGAGGGAGTGTTTAATACTGCTTTCCTCTTTTATGAATGTCCCCTCTGCCTTGGGGCGTCTGGGGTGGGCTGTGGCTCATGGTTTCTCTGACAGAGGGGATTGGGTACCCAGGAGTATGCCATGACTACAGTGCCCTGGGGTATTCTGGTATTAAGATTTCTTTTCTTCTGTAAGCTTTAGCAACATAATCCTAGGCACTGAGTGAAGTGAGGTGCCTGCAGGGCTTCTTGAATATGAGAAATGTTTAAATGCTGGACTTAAAATCAATGTGGTGCCTTGTCTCCCTTGGTCTTACTTTTTAAATTTCTCTCTGTGAGTAGCCAAGGAAATAGGAAGTTGCGTATGTACAAACTGCTTAGTTTAAAAAAGAAAAAGCTTTTTTTTTTTTACAGTCTTTCATTTTGATGTTGTTATATTTTATAAGTACTTTGTGTAATATCTTTAAGCCACAGATTTTAGAACCCTAGCACTTGAACTAATTTTTGAAATCTGTGTACTCTTAATGGATGTCTACCATTACAGTTGTAATGTTTGAGTCAACTCATCTCTTCTGAGAGCTGGTGGTGTGTCAAAAAATAAGGCTTGAAAAACTCTGACAGATTTGTGCCAGGCTCTCAGGTCATGCAAATTGGCCTCTTATCACTGACATTAATGGAGCTGTACTGGTTCATACAAGCTGTGGATTAGGTTTCTTGCTTCTGGGTATATTGGGGCTGATGTTAACTATGTCCAAAACCGCTCAATTTTTCGTGTCTAAATTGCTGATGCAGTAGGTAGTGCTCTTTGAACTATATTTCTGAATACGTATGTCCTTCTTAATTTGCTGAATGTTCTCTTTAAATTACATTTAGAGTCAGAAAGTCACAAGTACAATATTATAAGTTATACATGCTGTTGAGATCCCCACTAGCTGGAGAAGGGTTAGAGCTCCCTCTGATTAGAGGAAAAGAGATCCTTTTGTCCTCTCTGTTGAAAAAAAAGTTCTGCCTGGAAAGCCTTTCAAAATAGTTCCTGCAGTTCTTTTTCTTGCTTTAGCCAGGAAAGAAGTGATCATGTTAAATATTATGAAAAAAAAAAAATATCTGAATATTCCTAATTGTTAAAGAAATTGTCCTGTAGTTTCTTCTCAACTTTTTTTTTTTTTGTTACTTTATCTTTCTCTACTAAAAATAAGAATCTTTTCATAATGAATGAAATACTTTGGGAAAATAAAGTTTAAAAACATTTTGGAATATTTTAGATATAAATACAATGTTTTAAAATAACATAAAGGGGTTTATTTAAACTTTAGCTTGCTTTGGTACTCTCTTGTTAAATCCTCTGGAAAAAGTGGCTGAGAAATGGGAAACTCCAACAGTTTTTGTCTTTGGGGTATTGATCAGTACTTGAAAAATGTCAAGTAAGTATCTTTTCGGATGATAGAGGTAATACATTTAAGAATGGTATATTGTCTTAATTTCATTCCCATTGAAAACTGCCTGAGTTTTGTATTTAAATTTTCTGTTTATGGAGAAAAATGCTTTTTAATTCACATATTTAGTAAAGGACTGTAGACCTTTCTTTGTAAATGTATAATGTTTTGTAATACAGTATTGCCATAATTAATAAAAGCCATAGAAATCATGCTTTTATTTGTAGACCAGCTTAAAAAAATACCCCAACGAACCACATTAGAAGCATGTGGTCCCTGATAGAAGCTTTTTAAAATGTGTAATCTAATTAAATTGTGTATGGTTGCATGAGGTTAATTAGTCTTGAGTAATGTGTAAAAATGGCTAGAAATTCTCAAAGAAATCAGCTTTTTCCCTGGCAGTATTAAAATGATGCATCTGGAAGAATATTCATCTTGGAAGAATAATTTTTTTTCTTTTTAAAGTCGGTAAATATATTGTGACTAAGAGCTGAATTTTGCTGGATTCAAATATTCAGCATACATTTAATGGTTAAAAGCTGAATTTCAGATCAACATTTTATATCCTGTGAAATCATTTAGAATTTCAGGATCCATGCTACCACCGCCTTGGATAGATCCTGGTGTCGTAATCTCTGCCAAGAAACTATTTTGAGATATGCAAAAGAACTGTTACTTATTTACAAAGAAGAGAAGAGCTGTGTGAAGGCTGTGTGAGGTATGATGCTGGGTAGACGGTGTGTGTAATTGGAAGAGAGCAAGTGGGGAATTGTTGGAGAATGATAGAGCCTTAATAGCAGCTGTGAGTCTCTGTTGCTCTCAGAAGCAACAGTTTGTAATGTACAATTCTGCTGTGGCAACTTTGATGGGCTTAGGTCCAGTCTTTAGTCAGGTGTTATCACGGGAAATTGCCTTGTATCTATTCTGTAAATAGTAAACTGAAAAAATCTGGAACTCATCTTTCTTCCAAAAAGTCTACATACTAAACTGTTTTGATGAAATCCCTTTAATTTCCCAAGAATAAGGTAAGTTGTGGTTTAATAGCTTGTGGTGCAAGTTGCTAAACCTGTCCACTTTGACATAGGTGCAGAGGTGTGTAAGAGATTTTTAGTTACATGGTTGGTAACATTTGAGACTGTCCATCTGCCAGATGGGCTTGTTTCAGGTAGAAGATACTGTGAGATTGAGCAGAATGAAAGCATGTGTGAGAACAATTAGATTTTCCAAAGCTACACAGAACCGTTTCAAACCGCCCCCCCTCCCCATGATAGTTTTTCCAAGCATTTTAACAGATCAATGTGTTTACTTTCGCTTTGGAAAGCCTCATTTACTGGAGTAGCTCCATTTCTAGATAATCTCTTTGTATCTTTCCTTTGAAAATTTGTGTACCAACATTATCTTTCTTTTTAGGTCATTTCTGCTGTATTTCTCTCTGTGTGTATATTTTCCCTCTGTTGAATTTAACAGACCATAATGAGTTGTATTCCATTGAATCAGTATGTTTCATTTAATGGATTATTATTGAAGTGCTGGAGTGTGATGGCTGTCTCTGGGCTGTTAGGTTTGTCAGGATAATCTAGCTATTTAAAAAATACTAAAATGACATACCAAAATCTTGTGAAATCTTTGTTGAAGAAAATTAGTGTGGGTTCTACCTTGGTAAATAAAATAGCATTTTTTTATAGTTTGCTTTTAATACCCAAAGGCAATAATCCACATTATGGATTTAATGGCCTGTGAAGAATTCTGGAAGGCATAACAAGGACTTTGAAAACAGTAACTTCAGGATTTTTTTGTTTTTAAATCAAATGAAAATAAAAATCAATCTGATGCCTCTCCACTAAAACTTATCTGCTATAGCTTTCCAAGGTTGAGGTTTTGAACAATATGCTAAGTTATCATCCTGAAGATAATTTTTATGTCCAAAACATGGAAAGTAAAATGGGACATGATGCTGACTAGTAACTGATGACTGAAATATCTGAAGTAACAAGCTTTTTTATTTCATTAAATGTATTCTGGACTAAGCAATTAACAGTTTATGTGAGGAGGTATTCTAATATTAGATCTCTCAATTTCTCCATTTTAAATCATTTATACTTTTTAGTATTAAATGTATAAAGCTATGTTTTCTAAACTCTGTGTAGGTTTTGTATATTTAAACGAAATGTTTGTAGCTCTTTATAGCGCTATACATAAACTTCATACAAAGCTATCATATGGCTGCATTAATGTGCTTGTCTTATTTTTTTTTGGGGGGAGGAGGATTATTTCAATGGATGTGGTAGGTGTGTAGGTGAGAGATCTCATGGTAGTATTCAGTTTAAGTAGTATTGCCTGTATACTTTGGAATTTCTTGCATGGTTGAGATCTCTGGATGGTTTAGTAAGCTTGTTTTTTAATTGGTTTTGCCCTTGTAAACAATCAAATGAAAATTATGAAAGTATAAGAAACATTGTTTGCTTGCATAATAAAATAAATACAATGTGACTTTAATAGTCTTATGCAAAACTGCAAACATTATTAACATGCTAATCTCACTAGTTTGTTACCATACTGGCAGTGTCTCTGGATTAATGAAAGCAAGTGCCGAAACCAGTAACAAGTCACACTTCAGAAAAGCAGTATCCCTCTAACTGAATCAGTATATAGAGTGCTTTTTGTACTTCTATACCATGGAATTTACATGCTTTTATATATGTATATACATATATATATTATACCTAATAATTGCTTTGGTGGTAATAAAGCTCTTTGTAGACTTACTATACCAGTTAAACACTGGTTAACATCTGTTCTATACTGCAATACCTGTGAAGTTTTAGCACATTAAAATTTAAATTTGCAGATGTATAAAAGGACACTACTTGAATCTTTTTAGTGTAAACTGCTGCTAAAACATTATTATGCTTAGTTTGAAAACATTCCAAATCTAATATTTAACTTACCACAAAAATAATTGCTTCTGTTGCTGCAGTAAGAGGCCTGTATGTTCTTCCTTAAATTAAACTGCTAGATAATTATCTTAATTTTATGTGCAGTGTAGAAATACTTTTTTCTGCTGTAGACAAAAGAACATTGTAATCAGGCTTCTTGAAGCCCTGCATGGTTTTATTTTATTTATCTCCCTAGACATTAGCACTTAAAAGTCTTCATGCTAACAACAAATACTTTAATGGACTCATAGCATTGTAACTATGATTTTCTAAGAATAAAAGCTTTACAGGTTTTGTAAGGCAGTGGTAATGTCCCAGACTAATTGCAATAACTGGAAAATAGACCTCCTTTTGAGCCTGTGAGCCTCTTTAAGTCTGAAATAGCAGGAGAGGTCTTGAAGTGCAACTGTAAGTTGTTACAAGTTTAACCTGTTTACTGACCTTCCTAGTTTAAAAGAAAAAAAGAGTGGGTATCTGTGGAGCAGGGCTGGAGAAGGGAGAAAGGATATTATCCAGAGAAGAAACAAGAGTAATTAAGTCCTTTCAGACAGAGACATAGAGATGAATACAAAGCACTGCAATAGGGATGAGTGAGAATTATAAAGCATCAGAATCCTAGTATTCTCTGCTGTGTTTTTATAGTATCCTTAGGAGCTCATGTTTTAGCTGTCAGACTCAGAAAGCCCAGATGATTCTTCCTCAGAGTCAGAACTGAGAGGTTTGGAAGACTCAGTGAAGGATTTGACCACTCTCTGGAGTGGTGCATTTATGTAGTTAAGGTTTTGAGATTGCTGAGCTGGGCATTGTGAGAGTACGATACGCAGTGAATGTTAGTGTTGTCCGAGTACTTACTGTATTTTATAACTTTCTTGGGGTGTTTCAAGAAGCACCTGGTCTTATAATGATGGATATGATAGTTTGCACATTTTTTATGGATAGTAGCTTGTAGGTTTTCTTTTTTATCTTGAGTACAGTGGCTAAGAAATTGATACTGCTGTAGGTGTATTTGAATTCAGTTTGATGAAGAAGTAATGGTTATTGAATCTTTTCATAGAAATTTGAGGGTGTACATAAACCAGGTTTTTTCTGCATATTTTGTGTGAATAATAAAATGGTGCTACATTTAGTGTCTCATCTGTAACTTGGCATGCTGTGGATCAATCAGTGCTGGCAAGTGAAGTAGTTATGGGTGAGAAGGGAACGAATTTATGCTTAGGCCAGAAATCTGAGTATTGGCCTTGTTCTTACTGAAGATAGACCATGAAATGGTGTTGCATGACTGGCCAAAGTGGTGGTTTTACTTTTCTTTGGTGTAAGAAATCTCTTGTATTTCCCAGAAAATTTAACTGTTGAACAAGTGGAGGCTTGATGATGATTTCTGTGAATTCTATGAATTTTTCAGTGAGAGTATTCTCTTTCATGCAATACAAGTGTGGTAGCATTTCCTTCCTCACGGTTTTCAAATATGATGGGTCTGTGAGCGAAAGTACAGATTGTATAGTTTTTCTAGGAGTTGTTAAGGATAGGATTTGATGTCATTGTCAATGTGAAGCATGAGTCTCTGTTAAGACCTGATAGCAGGTGGGGTCAATTGCTTGTTGTTGCAGTTTATAATCATAATACCACATATTTTTGTTGATTTCAGCACAAGAATGAGTGATGAAGTCATAAGCAAAACCAGCCATCACCACAACTTTTTCTCCCTGTGAAGAAAATCTATAAAGTCATTAGCTGTGGTTCTTAACTCAGCAGGCAAAAGATGAGCTTAGGAGGAGGGGGATCAGATATGAAGATGGACTTGTGTATCTGAAAGATTAGCTTTTTTAGCTCTTCACATTATGAGATTCCAACTGAGAGGGAAAGTGTGAGACATGGGTAAAATAAGTAATTCCTGGGACTGATTTTATTTTATTTCCTCATCTTTTTGCTTTCTGGGAACAAGAATAACTTTTGAAGTGTGTTTCAGAAAATTATAAAAACTTTGACATGTTTTTTTTTTTTAGTTTAAATGAAAAGTATGTACAGATTGCCAAGAGCAAAATTGGGTGCTGACTACAGAATGAGGACGATGCAGGTACTCGAGAAAGAGCTGAAATTAAACGTCCCTCTACTTCATCACTTTTTACTGAAATAACTCCATTCTGTTATCGTCCTGTACCAAGGTATCCCTGCTGGAGACCAAAAACAGGCAGCCATGGCAGCAAGAGTTCAGATGCCACTTTCCAGAGGTCGACTTGGAAAGCATCTTAGAGTCACAGCAGCCAATACCCACCAGGACTGGTCCTCAGCAAAGACTTTTGATATCTGCTCTCTTAATAACTCTGATTGGTATTGGCTATCAGCAGCTAAATCGCCTAGAAATGAACTGCTAGCCAGTGGTATGAAAAAAGTCCAAAGCCTGAACAGTGCATTGGGAAGGTTTAACTTTAAGGTATCTTTTTAGCTGTGTTTTGATTGAGACTAGGATGTGTGTGTTTGTTTATTTTCTAGGAGAAAGCCTTGTCATTTTTCAGTAGAAGAATAGTTGTCTTTGCATATCCACAACAGGCAATGCTTACAGAAATTCAGGGAAGATGGTTTTGCAAGATCCATGACAACTGGGCTTTTAAAACTTCTGCACTGATTTCTACAGAGACAAGCAATTTTTTTTCCATGAGGTACAGCAATAGCATTGATGTTTCTCAGTTCATCTGAAGAGCTGAATCTTTCCCCTTTGATTTTCTGACCTGTGAAATCTATTGTTCTGTTTGTGGATAGGAGGAAAGAACAGTTTAACATGAGACTGCAGAAAGGAAATATTTCTGTGGAAGACTTGAGTGTAGGAAGAAGTGTCTGTTAAGAAGGTTGAGTGCTGCTGAGGAATGTGTGTCTCCTGACAATTGCTTGCTGTGTTTTGCAAAACTTAGGATAGAGGATGGTAGATAAAGACATGAAGAGGTTTCAGTCTCAGAACAACTGGAGGCTGTGACTCTATCCTTCAGTTACCCATGGGAACAGAACACATGTTTTAATGCCAAGGTCAAGTCACAACAGAGACTTCTGGTGTAGTTCTTACCCGCTCTTATAAATTACACCTTAGTGCAGGTCTGTGGGCATGTAATGGCTGTTTAACTTATATGTATGTTCCATATGAGAAAATACAGCATTTTGTTTTAAGACTCTGCACCTTTGACCATGAAATAGCTAGCTTCCTAAATGGCAAGTAAGTGGAAACAGTTTAGGAGGCAAAAAAGGAGAGAATATTTTAACTATAAAACCTATCTTTACCTCAATTTGAATATAAAGAAGAATTAAAAAAGAAAAAAAAATCCTTAAGTAGCAAATCAGTGGAATAAAATCTATGAAAATGCTATCTCCATGTAATTGATAGCAAGAAATGAACTGTAGCCACTTCATCTAACAGACACTTGCATCTCTGCATGCTTTGTGTCATGCCTCTGTATGCTTCTTTGCCATCCAAACTATTTCAAGCTACTGATTGATAAGATCATACCAAATCCCAGAGTATAATTACCTAGTAATCAATTATAAGTAAAATGACACAGATATCAGAATTCCCTGCAAGATGATTTTGAAATGCTGATTGTGTCTGAGCATGTTCACTACGAGGTGACATTGAATCAGAGTGACCTTGGAGTAGACCGGTGTTCGTGGTAGTCAGCAGAGCTGTGGGGGATGCTGACAGGAGGACTTGACAAGTGCGAAGCATTAACAGTGAGGGTGACAGAGCAGTGGAATAGGCTGCCCAGGGAGGTGGTGGAGTCTCCTTCTCTGGAGATATTCAAGTCTCGTCTGGACGCCTATCTATGTAATATGAGATAGGGAGCCTGCTTTGGCAGGGGGGTTGGACCCGAAGATCTCTTGAGGTCCCTTCCAACCCCTAAGATTCTGTGATTCTGTGATTCTGTAACTGCAGGCTGCAAATATATTCTTCGCTGAGTCTTGATTACACAAATCTGATACCCAATCCTCCCTGTCCTCACCCCCAAAAAGCCTGTTCCAAAGTGGGTTTCTACATTCAAAGGCCAGATGATACACAAAAACCATTTTGTGTATGGATACAAGTCTCAGTGTGAAAAAAGACTGAAGTGTCTAGGGGTAAAACTGCACCATAGACACCCCTAGATACATACTTTCGTGAGGCATAGTAATGTAAGTTAATTGCCTATTTGCAAAATAATTAACCCAGTAGTGTGTCCTACTGGCAAATAGGTGATGTCAAAACATCTAGAATCACAGTGGGAAAAGAAGGCTTTACAAATGCCGTCAATAAGGAAAAATAAATCTTTTCGACTACAGAAATATTTTTTAACCCTGAAGCTTTCACACTTTAAAAATTAAATCTCCATAATTGAGTAATTTTTTTTTTTGTCTTTTAAATAAGTTTTATTTCTTTTATGTAGCATTTCTGTGTTTTCCTCAGAAAGCAAGCATTGTATTTTCAGGTTTTGGTTCAGAAACATTTTGATTATGTTATTTGGATACATGTAGGAAACTAAAGGATATTAAAGCCAAGATTATGCAAAGCATTTACAACCTTTGTATCCAGATATTAGTTAAAAAAAAAGTGTTGAATGGTAAAGAATTTTGATGTATTTTCTTCTTGTCTTTTTGCAAAAGTTTATATTGGAGTTTTAACCTTCAAGCTGCTTGATAAAGCCTCTTGTTCAAATTTAGGTGGGTTTTAGACTGGCTTTTTTTCTTCTTCAAATCTGATGTGTGACACAAGTTTTATGCATCCTGAACACCTTACACTAACAAGAAGATTTGAATTTGTTTTAACAAGTAATTATGAGCAATATTTATGGAGAACTTCAAAAACTGCTTTATGTTCCCTGTTCCAGTAATTTGTTTTCATTACTTTTTAAAAGGAAATATCTACATGTATTTTTTTGCACTGTAGGTTATATGGTTTCTCACAGGCATAATGCCTTGTGTGTGTATGTGGTTATATGTATATGTTTTAATATACATTGTATATATATTCAGATTCAGACATATTTTATATATATATATATAAAATCTAAGTCATTCATGTACATTACTGCCATGCAAATATTATTTAATGCATAAAATACTTCTAAAGCAAAATTCAATAAATGCGAAATTCTCCATGGAGAGGCAGTTGAAAAACTCATAAATTTAGATTACACAGTCATGTCAGTGAATTCAAATTAATGAAATGGCATCCCACACAAGCACTACAGTAATTTACATATTAATTTCCGCTAATGTTTTTTTATGGCTGTAACAGACTTGTACTAGTCATATTCGATAAAATACAACAGATTGTGAAACAACAAACAGTGAGCAGTTGGGTGTGATTTATCTGTTGTTCCATTGGATCCTCATTTTCCCAGGAAAATGCTCTGTCTACATTATTAATGTCTGACAATTTTCTTGTATTCATGCCCTGAAGCGGAATATGTCTGTTAATTTTGTATAACGGCTGCTTTCCTAACAAATGGTATTTATTTTTCATATTATGACAATACCAATAAATAGAAAGTAAAGCTAGTTTTGTGGAGTTGGTAACTAATGTCAAACACACATTTCTCTGTGTGTGAGATGTACTTATTTTAGGTTACAGAAGCATAAATATAATTTTCACTAGATTTTGTATCTGCTGTAGTCCCTACTTTGATATTTAATGTTTCGTTTTCTTAATGGGTCCTGCAAATGTGGTCAGAGAACATGCTGTGACAGGGTGTGCTAGCAAGCTGCTTCCCTTCAGAAGATAGCCCATGTCCCTGTATTTGTAGTAACCTCCTCCAGGACTAAAGTCTGTTATCAAAAGACTTTTTCTGAGATTAGTTGTCTTAGCTTTCTGAGTGGCAGTGAAGAACAGAATAGAGTGTGGGTAGAGAAAATGCTGTTTTCAGAAGCTCTAGTACTGCAGTAGCAAAGTGGTAGGTAAAGTTGCATACAAGGTCTCTAGAAACTCTCAAAAACTTCTCATAGGTCAAAATACTAATACATGCTTTTAATTTTAATGGCACCTAAATATTAGATAACTTCGAAATCAATACTTCTTTCTTTCCTTAATGGGAGCATTAGCATTGCATGATGGCCAAATACTTACTGACATGTAGTCCTAGATGAGAAATGTCCTGCTTGCTTAGACTTGTGAGCCTTCATAGGGGAAACATTCCATTAAATGCCTACTGTTGACACGGTAGGTAGGAATAGAGAATGTGTTTAGCATCAATGGTCTCTAGGAAGAAGCTACAATGTCTGTCTGTATACTTGTATACAACATGCCATGCTTGGGTGTTTTTCTTTCATTTTAATTCTGACTATAAATTTATCTCCCTGGAATCTCCAAAGACTTAATTTTTCATTTCTTTCTACTACATATAATCTGTGTTATTTTGTGCTATATTTATTATTGACTTTGGCTTATGAACTTTAAAAAAGAAATACTGGATGATTTTCATTTCTAGGTTGAACTGAAAATAAATGAAAATCTAAATGGTTTTGAACATTTTCAGGCAAGGGAGTATATTAGACAAACTTCAGTGTGACTAATAGTACTGTGATAGTGAGACAAACTGAAGTGCTTTAATGAAGATGTTCAATGTAATGTTTGTTTTGAAGCAAAGAGCATCTACTGTCTACTCCAGCTCCTACCTTTGCTAATTTTTTACAGGTATTACCCATTCCTGACTAGCCAGAATGCATGGTCTCAACTTTGTGAAACAGTTTACAGTGCCAGACTGTATATATTTGACCGGCATGATTGTTAGTTGATACATGTTTCACTAGCTGTAATTGCCTAAATTTCTGAATATTTTAAGCAATTTCCAAGCTAAACAAAACCTCAGTTCAGTGCCACATGTGCATTTAGATGTAAATTAGAAAAAAATAGGTAAGAAAGTATTTCCAAGTTAGTTTCCTTTTTCTTTCTACGTGGATAAAATGAAACAGTGAAATGGGGTTTTTTCCACATTTCTCTGACATCTTTGATTTCATTGTAATATCTCCTGTTTTGGTTTCTTAGCTAAACCTGTACCCAGCCTTGTGCTTCATGGGTCCTCATACCTGTCTCGTGGCGTGTAAATAGGTCTCCAAATACTGCTACATCCTCTTCAGCACAGCGAATGGTTCTACAACTCTAATCCTCATGTCTTTGTAGTAATGGCTGCATTTTCTTGGCACTGGAAATGAAGAATCAAAGGCTCACCAAATCTAAAGACATTTTATGTATTTCAAGGTATTTTTACTAGAGCGGAATGCTTTTAGAAATATCTTATGAATGCCAAGAATGATTTACTGCTAAGAACAGTAGCAATGGGAACAGTAAGTGAAATCTTGTGACGACAGTACACCTACAAATGGTTTTCCTTGAGCATGCCCTTTTCCAGGAGAAGGTAGATTTGCAGTGTAGTGACAGGCGTAGCATCCTGTAATCTGTTAATAGCATTTGAATTATTACAGCCTGTGTCAAAAATTGTTACTTATTTAAGTAATATTATGTACAGGATTATTTGAAATTATTTTGGAAATGGCTATAATGACTAGTGAAAGGAAGATAAGGTTCTGACTTCATACTTCTATTTTCCCTTTGTACTGCACATTTTAAAATCTTCTCTTTCTTTCAGGCATCCTTTCTTGCTTTATCATTACTGTATTTTTCCATGTATCTGTGGAAATGACATTTTTCCGAAGTGACATTGCTGGCTCAAGCCAAGGTATGCTTACCTCAGCACCCCCTGCCCAGAAGTATTATCTAGTTTTTATGTTGTGCTCTTTCCACTGTTATATACAGGTAATATCTTTCTTCTTTTATAAAAATTACATCACATACTTCAGTGGTGAGACATGAACTGTACTAAAATCTGTATTTACAGCTGTAAAATGATTGACTTATCCATACTAGCTGATTCTCTATCAGCCATTTGGAAACTTCCCCTTGTCACAGCTGACATCAGTATACATGAAACTGGGCAAACAGATCAAATAAAATGACCAAGATTACCTGTCCACAGAAGACTGTCTGAATTAATCAACCTTGATAAAAGTACGTGCACATAGAATTTTCAAGTGTTTGGGGGAAAAGTTAAGGGCAAATTTAAGTAAAATAGACTAAAAGAAAATAAATAGCAGTCACAAATCCTTTTCTTCACAAATGGAGCAAGTTTTGAAGGACATAGTTTTTCCTGCCACGTTAGAAGTAGATTCTGAGGAAAAGATTTCAATAAGGAAATGGTAGATTTATAAGACTGTTCTCACCTTAGTCACGCAATTGTTCTGCATTTCTCCATGCAAAAACATATTATGTAGCTCTTACAATATCTAACATTTCTCTTAGAGGGAAGAGAGAATGCCTCGGGTGGTACAGATTATGTGTGTTAGCAATATTATGCATAGTTAATTAATATCAATTGATAACATTTTACAGTATTATTATGGGGCTTTTGGTTAAGTGGTGGAGAGAATTGCTAAGTGACCTGTTGTTTTTAAAACCTTTCTTAGGAATATAATTTGAATTGCTGTGGAATGGTAAAATGTGCTTGCTTGTAAATAGTTAAATAACAAATCTGTATGAAGTAATAATTCTCATTAAAAAACAGGGTTTCAATTTATACATGGAATATAAACAAGAATCTTACCATGAGAGACAATACAGCTTTAAAGAAAAGCACTTCTTTGGTTACCTCATTTTTGAGATAAGCTTAAAAATTGTTTTGAAATAAATGTTTTAGTTGCCTCAAACAACAATTTTCACAACCTGTCCATTGCCATGTTCATTCAACCAGTGTTGTTGAATAGCAAAAGTGGGCAGGAAATAAGTCCTTAGGGGATCGCTAATTGGCTTTCCCTTTAGAAGTCTTTGAACTCTAAACCAGTTAAGTGTGTGGCTAGTTGTTTTGATTATCAAAGTCGTGCTGATGATCTTAATATGAAATATAAAAACCCTTATTTTCTTTTAATGTTCTTAGAAAAAAAAAACAAGTTTTAACCATTACAGATATTCCTGCCACTATGAAAAAAATCACAATATATGTTTGTAAAAAAAATGGTATTAAATTTACAGAATTAGCAGTACAGCATATTACTTTTATATGAATTTATTTTTTAAAAATCTTTAATACCACTTTCAGATGAGTGGTTTCCAGTGTAAATTATTTGCTAACTATCCTGATATGAAAATTTAGGTTTTTTTCTTGCAAGTTTTACCTAGTGGCTTTTTCCTTGGATGAATAAACTCAGCTTTTCAAAGTGGAGATGCACCTGAAAAATTTATATAGTACTTACATCCTGGTAACTTAAGAAGGCACTTTTAATGTCTCATTTTTTCTGGAAGAATAGACAAAGGGAGTCAAGGAGCAGAGGAAAAGGGGAAGCAGGGGAAAGATGAGATAAAGAGACCCAGGGTAAAGACCAGAGATCAAGCAGGCCTAGAAATGTTTCAAACTCTTTACTCATTTGGGGTTTTTTTTGTGTGCTTTTTTCCTTTTTGTTTTTTAACTTTATTTTTAAAAATCTGTACTGTGTTTCACTGTACCGTGTACGTAGTGCCCCCTAATCACAGTGTGTTCACAACAATTTTCTGAGGTTTACTCATTTATCCATTTTATTCAGCTGAGATGGTTTTTCCTCTCTACTCCCCTATGTTGCAATTTGATTGGTGTTTGTTTTCTTCAGAAGAACTGAAACTAGAGCAAAATCTTTTTTTCTTTCAGTCCAGCTCAGATCTCCTCGATTTACAGCCCCAGCTCACACAACAATTTCTTAGAGTCCTTCTGTGGCATCATGCTTGTTATTTGCCATGTTGTAGAACAAAATCTTTCTTTTCACATTATTGCATTTATGAATTTTTTTTGTCTTTGGAAAAGGTAGAAAAGAGATGGTAGAGTAATATCTTCTCCTCTCCCTATTCTTTGGGTAGAACCTGCAGGTTAGAGAGACAGAAATCTCTGAGGAAGTAAAAGCTAAGTAAAACATATACTTGTCCTTCAAGTTCTTTTTTGATATATAATATGCTTTCTGGAGTGGGTTTGGTATTGGATGAATGATGAAAATGGACAACAGTAAAATTTTTTATAATCAAAAAAATGTGGACCAGGACAAATGGGCCTTGAAAGGAATACACTTAAGACCTTCCAGTAATGACCCTGTTCACAGAAAGTTCAAAGTGTGGGTAGGGAGATCAGATATGGCGCACCGCATTACTTAATGTTCTTTCATATGGATCAAGGAAGATGGAGAATTATTGGTATGGAAGCCAGCTCCTGCAAAGGCTATTCTGCAGCCTAAGGCAAAGTTCTATTTGAAGCTTTCAAGTTGTGTGTATTTTCTAAAATAGGTTTTCCTTTCAAATATTTTTCCCCTCTACTTTTCTCTGTTCTTTCATTTTCATTTCTTTGTAGTCCAGTGATTTACTACTAAACACAACAAAACTCTCAGAATTGAAGGAGACTTATGAGAATGTACTTAGCACTTTTATTGCAATAACAGTGACCATCACATAGCAAGGGGAACTGCAAAGTGCAAAAAAGTTATTTTCAGAAAAGAGCTTTTTAATCAGTTCAAATGATATTCATGTAGGTAATTCTTTTTCCTTGTGAGAGGAACCATATTTGACACTCCATAACACCTATATTCTATTTACAAAGCGATAGACAGATGTGTTTAAGATACTGATTAGTCTTTCTTAGAGGCTATTGAAGATTCAAACCTCACATTTTTATTTAGAAGCAGCTAATTATTCCCCCTTCATTAAAAATACAACACAAGAAAAGTACATATTCTTGTTTTAGAAGAGTTGGTGCAGTTTTGGGCACTTTCAAGTCTATCAGTATTAATTTTACAATTTTTGGTTTCTGACACTAAATATTCTTCATCCTCTTTGTAACTGTTTGATTCAAATCTGTAATACAAGCACTGATGTGCAATTACAATAGCAAAAAGTAGACTTCTAGATTTGGAGTGAGACTTGGTGTGTACCAGAGCTGTGTCTGGTGGTTTGTAGAGAGGTAGATAGAGGAAGAAAAAGCATCCTGTGTTTTGAGCTTTGTTGCTTTGAAGAAAAAATATTTTGATTCAATCACTAAGTACAACATAGCTTCATTAAGGGCAAATCATGCTTGAACAGATTTGGTGCCCTTCTACCATAGTATTACAGCATTGGTGGATAGGGAAGAGCAACAGGCATCATCTTCCTGGCCTTGTGCAAAGCCATTGACACTCCTGCATGATATTCTTTTCTCTAAGTTGGAGAGATGGATTTGACAGATGGATCACTCAGTGGATAAGGAATTAGCTGGATGGTGGCACTCAAAGAGCTGCGGTCAATAGCTCGATGTTCAGGTGGAGACAAGTGACAAGTGACATTCCTCAGGAGTCAGTACTGGAGCTGGCATTGTTTTACCACCTTTGTTAGCAACATGGACAGTGGGATCGGGTGCATCCTCAACAAGTTTGCTGATGACACCAAGCTGTGCAATGCAGTGGACATGCTGGAGGGAAGGGATACCATCTAGAGGGACCTTGACAGGCTTGAGAGGTGAACTTGAGAGGTGAGCCCGTGTGAACCTCATGAAGTTCAGCAAAGCCAAGTACAAGGTCCAGCACATGAGCCAGTGCAGTTGCGCAACTACAGGCTGGGCAGAGAATGGATTGAGAGCAGTCCTGGGGAAAAGGACTTGGGAGTGCTGATGGATGAGAAGCTTAACATGAGCAGGCAATGTGTGCTTGCAGCCCAAAGGCCAACTGTATCTTGGGCTGCATCAAAAATGGTGTGGTTGGAAGGCCAATTCTCCCCGCTACTCCACTTTGGTGAGACCTCACCTGGAGCACTGAGTCCAGCTCTGGGGTCCCCAGAGTTGGAAAGACATGGGGCTGTTGGAGCAAGTCCAGAGGAGGGCCGTGAAGATGATCGGTGGGTTGGATCACCTCTTCTATGAGGACAGGCTGAGAGAGTTGAGCATGTTCAGCGTGGAGAAGAGAAGGTTCTTGGGAGACCTTATAGCAGCCTTCCAGTACCTGAGGGGGCCCTACAAGAATGAGAGGGACATTTTACAAAGGCATGTAGTGACAGGATAAGGAGTAATGGCCTTAAGCTGAAGGAGGGTTGATTTAGATGAGATATAAGGAAGAAATTCTTTACTCTGAGGGTGGTGAGGCACTGGAACAGGTTGCCCAGGGAGGTTGTGGATGCCCCCTCACTGGAAGTGTTCAACCCTGAGGCTTTGGGCAACCTGGTTTAGTGGAGGGAGTCCCTGCCCATGGCAGGGAGTTTGAACTAGATGATCTTTAAGGTCCCTCCCAACCCAAACTATCTTGTGATTTGATGATACAGGTTCCAGTGTACTGTGTGAGGCTGGTAGCAGGTTTCATTTATTTTATGTATAGCTGGCTGAGGCAACATATGACAAAACTTTAACTTTGGCACTAAAGTATATCTCTGATCAAAGGCCTAATTCTCATTGGGTTATGAAAATTACCATCCAAGAGAGCAACAAAGCATTTCTGAAACAGTATAAAATTTACAGCTCTGAAACTGCAATGTTAACTGTAAAAAATGTTTACAATTAAAATAGTAGCACCCTCTAGTGTGGATTTAGTTATAATGGTTAAAATCCTTTAAGTAAATGCAAGTGTTTGAAGGGACGATAAATCCCTGTAGCACAAAGGATTTTATATTAGAATAAATATATTGAAAGTAGAGGCTGTACTGTAGAAATGTGGCTCAGCTGAGAAGGATGTATGAACACATGATGAGTAGTCACATCTACTATTTTGCTATTTTCAAAGTTGATCTGTGTCTTCCCCCTTCTATAGATACTAAATATTTTGGTCAGGGAAAAAAAAAAAAGATTTAAATAATTCTGAGGTTAAGCAATTGCATCATTGCATCAAAATGACACCATATTATGATGGAATTGAAATGCTTTTTACTTTATTTACAGTGATTGTTTCTCATAAAAACTAATTTATTTTTCAAAAGGTTAAGGAAGGATGATAAATTGGCTTGCACTTTCCTGTGTCATTAAGCTGCACTTTTTAACCAGAGAACATATGGACATTTATGAGAACTGATGGAGATCTGAAAGCAGTGGTGACAATTAGTGCTTCAATAAATGCTCATCCAGCTGAATCCAGCAGGAAGGGCCATTCATTAAAAAGTATTTTGTGGTATTTAAAGATTATTCGAAAGCTTTTGAGAGAAAACTTGTATTCTTGCAAGGTTTGAGATGATTTAAATATATTGTTCTCCTGCAGATGTGAGATGATAATCAAAGCCTTTTTGGCTTCTCTGAAGGTAGAGGAATCAGTCAAAGTAGTTATGCATGCTTTGTGTGCCTTATGTTTATTTGCACACTCTGTAATCCAAGTTTTCATTCTTTGAATACAATAACAATAAACAGCAAATTTACTCCTGACATGTAAACCTCCTTTTATTTTTTCATTGTGTGTCTTTAGTAGGATCTCTACTTCACTTTCCTCCTTATTTGCATCCAAGAGACTTACATCTGAACAGGACTTCATCTTTTCAGTCTGTTCGTTGCCCTTGAAAGAGATTGTACTATGTTCTTTCTCATGAGCTTCTACACCCTCCACGAGCTACGGATTAATTTCTGTGCTGGTGCACGAAATGGCCACAATGTCTCTAGCAATGATTACATCATATGAATGCTTTCCTTGCACCTAATACAACTTTCTCTATAGTAACTGGGTTAAATTACTTTCACTGTAATTTGAAAAAGCATATTTAAATATGTTCTTGAGCCCCAGTAAGTTCTGCTTTTATTTTTTTCCTTTCCAAGAGATTAGCTATTCTTTCATTAAACTATATTTTCTATAGAAGTTTAATGTTGATGACTTTTTTAAGGAGGTGTTAGTTCTAACTTTGGTATGTACTGAGCTATTGAGGTACACATGCTAGATGTGTATATGTACCCAGTGAATATTATAACTAGGAAATTATTTGTTATATTTTCCTTTAATATTTCTATGCTAAATTTAAGAAAATCTCACAAAGAAATTTGGAGTTACCGTCTAGGATGATTTGCTGATATAATTCCAAGAATCAGCTGTTAACAATGCACCCAGTTATAATCAATTAACTCAATTGTAACGATCCCAGTTGAGGAACACTGACTTGCTTTTCAAACTGTGTTTTTAGATAAGACTGTAGGATTTTTTTGTTGGATATTGGGGAGAAAAAACCATCATATGAGACAACTGTTTTTAACAGCATTGCTTTGTATTGACTAAGGAGATTGTAGATCTTCTGTCTTGAGCAATGAATAGAGAAACCAGAAAGCATCTGTCGTGGGTGCTGCAGGTAAAGATGCACCTTCTTTGGAACATAAGGATGAATTTGGAGACTTAAGTCCCTTATTCTCTCTGATTCTGTTTAAGAATTAGATTTTCTCTGGAATGATGTTTCTTAGTCCCCACAAAACAATTTGCAGAAATGAAGAATATAGGTCATAAGAATAGTTTTATTATTGAAGAACTTACATTGGTTTTGTAGAGTTCTTTTATGAAGTTATAAGATGATATACAGTGTTTATTATGTTCTCTTCTCATGAATACTAAGTAATTTTCTCTTTTTGTGGGATGATATTGTAAGAAGATTAGTTGGGAGAAATCAGAAATATGCTGGTGATTCATAATGTAGGTTTCTTTTGTACAGTAGAAGTGATAGCAAGAGAGAATACTTCAAGTTCTTTTCATATATTCTTTAACAAATCCTTTGCATTTCTTTGCAGTTTAACATAAACTTCTCTAGTTCCTGCCTCTAGTGTTTAATTTTCTATAACGCTTGTTAGATTTCCATGTGTTGGAGTTGAGTTTGGGGAAAAGAGGCTTATAACTAGTTTTTTTCTTGTAGATTTTATATACAAGAGTAATGAAATACTAAAACTTTTAAATGATTTTATTTTTTTTAAAGTTTTTTTTTTTTCTCTCAAAGGATCCTCCTTATTGTATATATCTAAAAAACAAAGAAACAAACAACTGCTGAAATTTCAGATCACTACCAATGAAAAGTGCACCCATCTGAAATTATACCTTTGAGCCCTGTTATGGCCTTTCACTTTTGGCCAAATGGGACAAAGCACGCTCAGTGAACACTGGTTATGAAAGGGATGAGGAGACATTTTTCATTTTTACTGGATTTTCTGTCTTGCCTTTTCTACTAGAATTTTATCTGCTATAGAGATTCTGCCAGGAGTTCTGGTGTTAAGAATCTGCAGAACTCCAGAATGCTCTGGGCAATGTTCCTGCCAAAAACATAATTAGATTCTAGAAAAATATATCTTCAAAAGGCAAGAGAGTATAAATATAGAAAAGTTGGTAATTGGATACTAAAAGACATTAAATACAGATTTGCAGAAGTTTTGACCTATAATCCATTTGTTTTCCTTTTCCTCTAAATTTGGAAAAATATTCTGTTGAATGTAAACAGCAGTCAAGAATTTAGAACCTAACTGTAAGTCATTTTACTGGCTCTGGAGAGGAAATTGACTGTTCTATGAGGTATATTTCAGAAATTTTTGTAGATGAGGTTTTGAAATGGCAGCAGTGCCACATCATATTAAGCAGTTCACATGTGTGTAAATTGTTCTTGCCGTGAGAAGCAAATTTTTTAATGTGATCCCATTTAGACTGTGAACAGATGTCAAGTCTGCATGCTCCCCTACCCCAATTTACTGATTAAGAAGCTGTGATAATTTAAAAAAATAAAGTGGCCAGAATTTTCTGGGCACAGGGTCTTGAAACTTCTATTTCTTAACATTTTTAATTAAAATTTTTAAGGTATTGATACTGAAATATATTATTCTGCAAATACAATAGAAACGTTTCAGATTGACATTTTATTTCCTTGATGTATCAAGCTGGAGGAATTTATGCTATTTAGCTTAGTTCTAACATTTTAAAATATTTTTATATTTTGAATTTCGTGTTTGGAGCCCATCTAAGGATAGATACGGACTTCCTCACTGAAGTGAATGTATTTCTGAATGCACTTCTTCTGCAAGGTGCGTTTTTTCTGTTGATGCTGTTTCCTCCAGGAAAGAAATTCTTTCTCTAGGGAGGCTGTGTCTCTGATTTCACTGGAAATTGTATTTGTTGTTACTGTTATTTAGAGAATAGTCAATTTATAATCAAAATTTTTCATGCATTTTTAAAGTTTCCTATTTTTAATTGAATGCTGGATTTATTGGAAATTACTACTAATCTTTTTTATGCCTTAATAATCAAAAGAGATTTTTTTTCTTGACTTATCCTGGTGAGATTTAAGATTCAAGGGGTTTTAGTTTTCTGCTGAAGAATATATTGTTAGTAAGAGAGGAAAGAAGAAAAGAATAATTCCTGCATCATTTTCAGCCAGTATCTTCCCATTACAAGCTATCACACCTGATAGTACTTTTTATAACTTTTTATTCCCCCTGCTTTCACTGGGATATTGTACCAGAATAATTTCTTGCAGGATACTATCATTTTAGCCAAAATTTATTGATAATCAACCGATTATTATACGTAGATAGAGTGTGTTTATATTGTTTCTTTCTTCTGCTGTTACTACTGTCTTTCAGTATGTTCCTTCCTAATACATTTGAAAACACAGCGATATTCTTTCCGGTCTTCATTTTATGTGAACCAAACAAAGCTCTTTGTTAGCCTTATGTGTTAATTCTACTATGTGATACATTTTGACAGTTCCATTTACCTGAATAACATAAAAGTCTTAAATCAGTGAACAGTCCTTATGAGTCCAGAAACATCTGCCCAGTGTCTTCCAGATCTCAGAGTTAGCTAAAGCCTGTAAAAACTAAAAATAACTTGCTTTTATCTGCTCATAAAGAAGAGGTTGACTTTGTCTGTAGCTTTTTAAAAATAATGGGGACAAAATTAACAGTGTGCATCTATCTAATCACCAGAAATTTCAGCTTTTTCACTTCTGAAAAGGAATCAGTTGTGATGAAAACTTTCCTGAAGAGTTATTTTTCACTTCTTGTTTTGAGTTCACTCATTATCCAGATTTCTACTGGACAGCTACATCTGCATTTACCCACATGAACTGTGGGATGTTTTAATTTTTTGGAAGACTGAAGAAGGTAAGAACAGTTTCTATGTTAATCTGGTCCCACTGCATTCAATACTTTGCTAGCATTTTCTACAAAAACAAATATATTTTTAGTCTACATTTCTGAAATAATACTGATATCAAAATATAGTAGCTGCTACCTGAGGTGTTTTCATAAAATAATTCAGACTGAAACATCAGAGATTTTTATCTTCAAGTATTCCAAATTAGTTTTTGTATGCAGCATGTGTTTTGCAGAGATACTGGAATACAGAAATGGTCATGCTAATCACGTAGATATCAAAGTAACAAACGCCCTTGTAAAAGGGGAAACACCATAAACTGTCTTTGTGGTAGTTTGGATAAGAAGGATATAATTTACAGTAACTGCTGCCCAAATTCATTGAAGTTGGTAGAAAAGAGCAATGCAGGTATGAAAACGCCTCCAGGGCGCTGGGCAGCTTTTCCCTTTGCTCTCTTTTGCTATCTGAAATACAACTTTTTCATTTCAAGAATTATAATGAGCAGCAAACTGGAATAGCCTCTGCATATTTACATCCTTCATCTCCATATATGTAGGTAACAATGTGACAATATCTTGTCCATTTCAAAACATCAAACGCTGTACTCAGATTTAACATCATACTTTTCTATCAGGTCGATATTTCAGGATTATTCAGAACCAGGACTGGATGTTTCCTTGTTTGTTACTTTTATTGATGCTTATGTATTTGGTAGCCCATAATACTAGGAACTTTTGAAAGAGAGAAGTATTTTCCGATAGAAAAATAACCTATACTTTCATTCAGACTTTTCTTTTTGATTTAAAACATTATTCACCCAAATAGCTGTGGGTGTTCCCAGTATATTTCTGTGTTCTGCACCCTTAAAAAGAAAAAGCCTGTGTTTGTTCTGCAGTTGTTTTCTCTTCATTTGTGAAACGAAGTGCTGTCTCTTAAAGTCAGGAGCAAATAGGAAATTTTACAGCATGACCTGCAGAAGTTACACTTTTGCAGCTTTATTTTTTCTTTCTAGGAGAATTGATTGCAATAATAGTCTTCCACTTGAAAGACTAATTTTTGAGCAATTGAACATCATAAACAATTAAACAGCATATTAGATAATACACATAAGAACTAAATTCCTCTATTTGTAATAAAAAATGGAGAAATCCACTTATTTGCTCCGTGGTGAGCAGAACTCGTTCAACAAGAGCTGCTCAATAAGGAAGTTCTTTTGGTCTTAAGTTCTTTAATTTTATTTTGGCAAGAAATATCTATTAAATAGACACTGACAAAACAGTGAGTGATGTCACCATTTTCTCTCTGCAATGATCTTTGGTAGTTGGTGAAATTAAATCAGAATTAAATCATTGTCACCACATATAACTATCAGAATGGGAATAACATACACTAGACCTGTTAACTGAGGAAGTATAAAAATAGAGATACAGGATTATCTGAGACTTGTCCATCTTTCCTGTTGTACTCACCACAATATTTTGCACTGGAAAATAAATGAAGTAAAAGGAAGAAAACATTCTGCTTTTCCCAACTTCAGAACAGGCAGGATTTGTCCAATGCGAGGTTGAGATACCAGGGAAGAGGCTGGCGAACCAGATCCAGGAGTAGAGTTTTGGAATCTGAGATCTTTGTGTTCTCATTATATCTGGGAAGGAGATAAACAACTGAAGAGTTACCATTTGCTTTATTCATGGAAAGATATTTCATAGATTATTCCCTGGCCCTGAAAATTATTCATGCCCTGTACATGAGGGGTCAGGAACAGATCTTTGAGGACAGAATCAGGCACATAGTTCTTACATCATACAAAAAGGGGACAAATGAGAGAAGTGCCCCTTATGGGTGTGGTTTTTCAAGAATTTTTAAGTGACTAGCAATCACAATTTCTTGACAACTTAATTGGCAGTACTCTGTTTGTAGCTCATCCATCAAAAACACAGGTAGGATGGAAACAAATTGCTCAGAGGAGAAACATGAGAATGAACAACATGGCATGTATTTCCCATGACTGTCAGTCATGCTTCAACTATGTGAGTGGTTTTTCACTTCTAAAAGGCAAAAGTTAGTGTTTCATCAATCTAATTTTTCTCATGCACACTCTTAAGTGACCTCAGGCATTTCTCTATGATCTGAATCAACAAGTTATTTTCAGAAGGGCCTAATTGTCACACATCCTTCCATTCACTGATGAAGAGATTCAGATTTTGCTTCTTGAGGCATTTCCACTGCATGTTCAGCTTTCTGTGCATACTTTTGCCTTTATTTAAAATGTTACAAAACCAAGACGTTACTTGGTATGTGAGTGCTATACTTGGTCTATATTCATAGACTAAAAATGAAAGCCTGTCCCAGAAAACTTGGTAGAAGAGATACGAAAGCTTGTAAGATGAATTGCCAAAAAAAAAAAAAAAAAAAAATTCTTAGGGATTTTCTTTATTTTGAATCTCTATTAAAGACATAATCATAATTCTTTAAAATTTTTCATCTTGTAATTCTAGAGCACATGAATAAATGTTTAAATTTCCTGATTATTTGAATGCTTAAATGAATTATCGAATATGGTTCACCGCTACTGCATCATAGTAGTTTATCTAAACAGGAGAAGAAACAGAGAAGAAACAGGAGACAGAAGAAGAAAACAGGAGCAGAAACACATATGTATGGCCAAAAAAACCCCAACCAGATAGAAAATGAAGTTGCATAAAAGTGTTGCAGTCAAATACAGTATTTCCAAGAACAAGTTTATTTTCAGCATTATTAATATACAGTATGTTGAGATCTCATTATTTTAAAAAGTTCAAGACTTATAGTTAGGAAAATGTGATTTAGCTTTTGACAACAGTGTGAAGACAACTGTGTCCATAATAAGATATAGATAGTAAAGAAATAGGGAAAGTTGGCATGTAGTAATTACCTTGTTGTTACCTTTTTACGAAATGCAACATTGTGACTTGCTGAATTGGGGAAAGAATTTTGAACATATAGTGTTGTTGTTTCCGTATATGACAGGAGGTCTCAGATTAAAAAGGGAAATTACTTTTTAAACTTAGTTCATTCACTTACTCATAAACATAGATCACGCTAAGTGCTTGGCAGTCTTTCCAATTTGTTAATCTAATTATTACACTTCTGCAATGCTTCTCAGTAGCAGAAGATACTGAAATATTTCACCAAGCTGCAATGATTCGATTGATCTCAGAGGAGCTATTGTATTCTATAATTAATACCAGCATAATAATAAAAAAAAAGTTTCTTTTGTATGTCACTAGAGCCCATTCCTACTCTACAAGCTATAAAGGGACATGGCTGCTTACAAGACTAGAAATCAGATCCATAAAACAGTTTTGTCAGGCTTTACTCATCTATTTGCTTGGCACTAGAGCTAAACACCCATAATAATGTTTTTGATTGTTAAGTACATTCTTTCCAGTAATAAATAAGAAACCCCACAGGGATTCAAAATATATGAAATTACAAAATAATTACTTTAAAAATGCAGTTTTGGCAACTGTAAATTATACCGAGTGCCATGGGTATATTGTCTCTGAAAAACACATTGCCTCAGACAATTTTGAACTGATTTTGTTCTTTTTTCTTCCATGCCTGCAAAAATATTTCATACTAGGTTCTTTATTTCAGTTACATGTTCTCCATTTTCTGTTGTAGCTGACTTTTTAGCAAACGCAAGCAGCCCTCACTACTAGCTCTTCTGAGTGCCATCATTTTCTAGGCACTCATTCTCAAGGTTAGCATTTATTAGTCCTAATGTTCCATATCTTCCCTCCTACTCCCTTGTACATACCTTTTCCAGTCTATCTGGAAAGCATTTTTCTTCTGTGCTTTCAGATCCATACTGTAAATTTTCCAATGCACATAAATAATTTACTAAATTGTCACCTGTGGGTATAAATTTTAAGTCCATTTACACGTCTGAGTTAACATACATTCTTCTTTCTTCCATTCTGAACGCTATCTGTTATTTGACTGGCTGTTTCTTGAGGTCTTTTTCAGCCTATAAAACAGCTATTATATACACCAATACTATTTTAAAAGATAATTATTTTGTAAATTTACATGGTGAAGTGTTCACAAATTTTCTACATCCCCCAGGATTTGTAAAAAAAAGAGGCAAGAAAGGGACCACTGTTTCCAGATTCACAATATTCATTTAACAGGGAATTACTATTTTATCCCTTCTGAGCAAAGGCTAGGAAATGCATTCAGATGGGTGATGTTAGTTTGTTGGTTTTTCCAAAACTATGTTCTTCTTCAGAACTATGCTCCAAGTCTTGTTTTGATCTTTTTTTCCCCATGAGGAAGACAAGACTTAGAGAGGGGTAGTGATTTTTCTCAGAGGAAAAAAAAAAAAAGTGAAAAAAAAAGAAAGCTTTTGGGTACACAAACCCAGATCTTAAATGCAAGCAGTCCAGCTATATGATTTTATTTGATAAAAGATAGTACTTCTCCCTCCAAACCCTGACTTATAGCCTTTAATCCTCACAGCTATAACCACACCATGACTTTTGAGTTACTGGCATTAATCTGGCTTACAGAGTACACTCCGTAAAGGCAGTGCTGCATTATCAGATTCTGTTTTCAGCTGTAAAAATGTAAAACTTTACCTAGAGTACTAAAAAAGTGTACAGAATATATTAACAATGGAGAATGTAAACTAATTGTCTTGATAAGACTGCAGTCTGGGGAGAGTTAAATTTACATTTCTATTCTTTATGAAGCCTTGTCAAAAAAAATCACCCTTTCCTTAAATTCTGGGAAGATTCTGAAACTTTGGGTCTTCTCTGGACCTTTTTTTCCAATTTTAAACTCACATACTGTATTTTAGTGTTGTGGGGACAGTCTAAGCAGAAGAATGTTTTGCTAGAAGCAGGCTTGGATGGTGAGAAAGGCTGGTTAAGGAGAAAGGCTTATTTTAACAGCTATTTCAAGAAAAATCAAGTTGTTTTGTAATAATTAAGCTGTCAGTTGTATTTGTCATATTTACTGCTATAGAAGGTGAAAAAAAAATCAGAAAGAAAACACTTAATCTGATCCAAAAATAAACTGGAAAGGAGATGAAGAAATTTATGCAAAAGATGCCTGTTAATTTTCTTTAATATTTTTCCAGCTTTTCAGTAGATAAACCTGGGCAGTCTCTGACAGAAGGATAGTAGGCAGTAAGAATGTATCTTTAAGTTTTGTATTAGTAGTGCAATGTAATTCAGCTCTTTGCTAAGACTCGTGTTACTTGATGTGCTGTTATTAGCCAGCAAATGGAGTATGAATGGAGAGGTAGAAAATTTTGTGGAAGACACAACAACATTACAGTTACTTAAATTGGGAAGGTTGTGAAGTACTCTAGCAAGGCTAACTTAGTGAGTTGAGTGGCATGATTGCAATAGAGGTTTATCTGCATAGCTGCAAGGCAAGACATCCTAAATAATGATTAGAAATTTCTCTAAGTCCTAAGTAAAATTGCAACCACTCAAACAAGCTATCGATGAATCACAGGAGCAATCAGACCAACATCAGGGATGAATTCTAATACATAAAACTAGCTAGCTAATGACACTATATTGTATAGCTGAATTCATCTTGTTGCAGTTTTTTCTCGTATGTCTCTGTAAGCCAATCTGTTAAAAAAACAACAAACCTGAATGAGGTATACTAAAAGAAATCAAAATTGGCATCCCACAGGACTGGCAGTAAGGATCTTTTTTTGGTTTGTTTTGTTTTCTCCTGCCCCAAAACCAAGCAACAACAGTAGCATGAGTGGTAGGTGACTCTAAAAGTCCTTAAAAATACCCCAAAAGCATCATAAGAAAGGCAGAGATTTTAGAGAATGACAATGAAGGTAGAGAAGGTTTATAAAGTATTTGACATGTTGACCATGTTTACTTCATATGGAGATGATTATAACTGGTGATAAAACTTTACTTGCCATGATCCTGAAATATGTGCTGGTATGTACCTGGAGAATTAGATAATACCTGCTTCAGCATAGTAGCTTATTAGTTGGCACAGTTGCCCAGAAGCAACTTTATTTTCACCAAAGTGGTGCTCTATTTTTACCAAAGTGGCTTTCTGTACTACACCCCACTGCTCTAACCACCATTCTGGGGAGAAGAATCCTTCATCTAACCTGTGGAAGTTGGCCATTGGGTACTCAATGCAAGATTCATGCCTGCAGAGGGAAGAATGAGCAGTCCACAGATTTGTGTCTTGTGGGATAAGCAGGATTTGGATTTTGATAGGGTAGAGTTAATTTTCTTTCTAGCAGAGAATGTAATGCTGCATTTGGGAGTTAGGGTAAGAGCAGTGCTGATAACACACCGATGTCTTCAGTTGCTGCCAAGCAGTCAAGGACTTTTCAGCTTTTCATGCTGCCCTGCTAATGAGAAGGCAGGGGCACCCAGGAAGCTGGGAAGGGACACAGCCAGGGCAGGTGACCCAAACTAATCAAAGGGGTCATTCCATACTGGTGATGTCATGCTCAGCATAGAGGGGAGCTGGTGGGAGAGGAGCATATGGCTCCAGGATGTATGGTTTGGGAACAGTCCAGTTTTGAGATGGCTGTGAGCTGTACAGCCTGAGTTGTTCAGTGAGAAACTGCATTTGTGTATCACCAGTTTTGTGTATTTTGCTATAAAGTCCTGTCATTGTTCTTTCTCCCATTCTTTGCTATCCCAGTGAACTGTCCTTATCCCAACACACAAGGTTTGCCTGTGTCTTCCCTTTTTTTCTCCCTTCTTCCCCGCCTCAGCTTGTTGGGGAGGGAAGCAAGAGATAACATCTGTGTGATGCTCAGTTGCTGGTTGAGGCTAAACCATGACACATAAAAGCAAACCCTTGTTCTCTGGGTGTCTCTGTACTTAGTCATGTGGATTAAGCACGTGCATGCACCCAAGCATAAATGCATCTCCTCCCCACCACTGCCCTCCCCCAATGGTATTTTAGGGTCACATACTTCTGGGTGCATGATTTAGACTTTCTGCCTACAATGATAGTGTCTCACCCTGGTGTCTCATGTTTGGGTAGAATTAGCACTTCCAGTCATGAAGAACCCTGTAAGCTCCAAAACCAATTTGTTTTATTTTTCTCATTAATGACTAGAATAAGATATGGTATCAGTAAAAGCAGGTATATTTCAATAATTTCTTACTAGAACAGTGAAATGAAACACTCTGATTTGATCATACCATTGTGGTATTGGCCGATATACATTAATTTTCGTCTCAAGTTTCTCAAACACTGCCAAATGAAGTGTCTCTGATATGAGCAGTGGTTGGTTGTAGTGTGAGATCTGATTATTGTTTTCCTTACAAAAGGAAGCAACATCCCATCAATCAAACCTGCAAACAGGAAAGTGTGATCTTTTCAAAAGATAAGAAAATCTATAAAGATGGTATGTGTACTTAGTATTACAGCTCTGGTTTAATCTTGACATGCCATCATACTGCACAGATATAACCTGAAAATGTTGGTCTGAAGAATAACCTAGGAATGACTGTTAAGGGAAATGGTTAGATGTGTGGGAAATGTCCCACAAAACAGAATGAAAATACTCAGGCAGTGTATTTTTCAATAAGCAAGAACCTTGGAAATGATGGAAAGATAGAAGGTATTTTGGAAAGATGTAAGAAAGAAGAAAGAAAGATGAAGTCTGATCTTTGCTGATATTTCAGCAAAATCAGATGGTATCTAAGATTAAAATAAACAATGTGGTTAAGAAAGAAACTCAGGATAAAAATGCTTTCATTATTTAGGACACACATTAAAAATATGTTCTTTAAAAGAATTTTTTAAACACTATAATTGTCTAAACAAATAGGTTAGTTAACTCTACATTAGCATTTGAAATAATAGGAAGATGCAGTGATGATGTCTCTGTTATATATTACAGACTGCAATTGGCAAGGAGAGCAAAGTAACTGTTGAAATGAAACTACCTGGCTTTCCTCACAAAAAAAATAAAGAAAAAAAAGAAGGTATTGTGTATGAAAGGATTATGGGAAAAAGGAAGTACATGCAAATTCCATGTTTATTGGGTTGATAGGATATTGAGCTATTTAGTAATACCGAGCTAGTGTTAGGCTTTATACAGGAAACAGCGCAGAGGGATGCTACATCAACAATTGCTAGTGACTTTCACTGGTAGTTGGTGTCATAAAACTAGTTTTTATACTCAGCAAACACAAGTTCCATTCTGAAAAGGAACATGTAGAGTTGCAAAGTCACATTTGTGTGTGTCTGTGATCCTGTTTTTCTGCTGTCTTCCCTCTTTTGCTCTAGGTTCTAATCTAATAATTTACTGTTTTCAGCTCCCAGCAAGACCAGCTAGTGTTATTTTCTCTCACTTCTCTAGATTTCTTTTGGTAGAGTTACTGAAAGTACAAGAGACATTCCGCTTCCTTTTGGTTCACGTGGTGAAGCTCTGCATCATCGAATACCAGGCATGTGGAGCAATTGCAGAAAGAAGCTTGCTTGATAGCCCTGAAGCAGATCGTGGCATTAATTGCCTATCATGACACACATAGTCTTCAGTGTAGGATTTTAAGAAAATGTTGAATCAAGGGCTAGAAATTTCTGGCATGATTAGTTTAATTAGGAGAGTGAGTCAAGCTGGAGAAAATGCCCAGTTTTCCTCTGGGGACAGGTGAACCTTTCTGTTTTTATTGGGGGAGATTGAATATGCTCAATATAAACAAGATTTTTGCAGGGTAATGTAGGTGACCTTAACCGAGTACAAGCAAAAAGCGGTCTTTAAAGTTTTCTCCCTTTTCAGCATTTAAATAGGTTTTTGTGGGCTCAGAAAACACTATAACCTCATAGAAATTTAATCTCTGGACAGATTTGAAGATCCTGGTTCAAAAGAAAGAGTCATTAGAATCAGTCAATGCAATCATTGTAAGAACTTCATAGTATTGGCAGAATAATACATTCTACCTCTACCTGGTTTCCGATAATAGTTGAGCAATTTTAATTGGAAACATTAAAAAAAAATCAGCTTTTAATAGACACTGAGCATGGAAAAATCTAGTCTGAATAGCAGAGACTACAAAAGCAGGATCGTACAATTAGGCAATAGGTGTCACTGTACATGCTGTCTGTAATGATCCTAAGGAGAAAGTAATTTAGGTATCAAAGCAAGGAAGAAATATTTCAGATGACCTGCTTTTTGTTGAGGCTAATCAAACAAATTAAAACAATTTACAAGCTAATTATAGTCCCTTTGCAGCAGCAAATGGTACTGTAGTAGCGCATCAGATAACTTCTCTCGTTGGCTTGGAGCAGGATATTAAAGAGACAGTGGCAAACCTAGATTGATAGCTTCAGTTAATCACTCGTATGCTGCTTGCCAGGCTTGAAGAATAAGAAGCTGTCAACCACACATATGTGTGGACATAGTTTGGGACACAGTTCAAACAAACATTTGAATCATTGTAGTCTGTTTTATAGTCTCACTTCGGAGTGAAATACCTTCGCTGACAGGTGCTACACTGAATCAATTTGAAGCTACCACAGGATATTTTAAGCACCTTTGGATGAGAGTGCTTCTTAGCAATCTAAATCCTTTCTTTCTTTTTTTTTCTTTTCATTTTTCCCCCTTCTTCTGTATATGTCATTTGCAAAGATTGATAGCATTTGCATTGTAAGCTCTCTGGGCAAAGACAGACCTGCCATTGTAGAGGGCTTCATGCAGTGACCCTTTTGGGCCCCGGTCCTGCTCATTATAATTATCCTTCTATTCATACAATTTGACATATTGAGAAAAGCTATCACAAATAAATCTATTTTAGTCTCTTCTCTTAAAATGTAACATTATAAGCTGCATGTAATACTTATTGGCACTTGACCTTTATTTTGTTATATAGATTACATTCTAAAATGGTTTGGAGTGAGTACTATTTCTCAATGAAATATTTTGAGTCATCATCCCTCTGAATTGCCCTTGAGCTTCTGGCCAAATGGATAAAGATAAATGATGGGGAAGTAGTTTTACTGTGGCCTTGTCTGTTGACCTTATTGAGGCCTCTGAAATAGGTACAGACCCAGTTTAGAAATAAGTTATGCAGCATTTGTTTTATGAATATGGCTTAGAGAGCCCTGTTCAGGCCAGTTCAGTGCCTTGACAACCTGCCACAAATATATTGCTGTTTTGGGTATGGATATATAGCTGTACAAGGAAATCTAAGACTTTGGTATTTTAGAAATAAAATTTATAAATGTGGTGTTGTAGTATAGGCTAGTACTGCTATTTGAGAAAGTCCAAGTGCAATAGTTTAAAATGTCAGCATTTTTACCCTTTCCTAACTGATAACCATTAAGGTTATTCTTGTCTTAATATTCTCTCTGTTCATAATGTAAATGCACAATTTGCTGTCAAAATGGGTTGGGGTGTCCAGTAAGAAACTCCACCTGTTTACTACATTTGTCTTCCTTTGTTCTTTTCCAAGAATGGGATGAAACATGAAGGTGACAGGTACTTCTTGTTTTGAACAATAGGAGTTCAAATCTTGTCTCTTTACACAAGATCTCAGGAAAAGCAACAGCACATGCCAAATAAATTTTCTTCTACTACAAATAGTTTGCTTAATTTACTGTGGTTTTATCATCTTCATTCATGACTTTTCATAGTCCAAAAGTAAATTATTGAAGGCTTCTTTTTTCCGTTGTAGAGTGTCTTGATTAGTAGTTATAAATAATACTGTCTTTCCTAAAATGAAAAGATTTTCCTTACTATTTAAAATTAGAATTAACCTAGCTGCTATCAGTCCAAAGTGTCTGCTTGCCAGTCATTATTGTCTCTTGATTTTCTTGGTGAGCTTCATAGTATACTATTAATTGAATAATCTGTTGCACATTTGTGGGTATGTAAAATAATCTCACATTTGCCTTCAACATTAAAGGCAAGATGGGAGATTGTACTATAAAAACTAATTGAAGTGGTCTGACTGTAGTAGGGCTTCTGCCAAATAGAGGAATCCTACTGTGTAAGCTATACATAGATCTGTACAGTTCGTGGTGCCTTAATGAGGTTTTAAAATTGGCCATTTGGTAATAAATTGATTAACAGAGATTTGAAACAATTTCGTATGAAAGTAATAGGAAGAATAATGTGTGGTTGATGGTTTTAATGCATACCTTTTCTGTACATTTTTTTATTGTCCGGTTTTTATCACTTAATAAAGCCCCAAAACCAAACTGAATTTTGAAAGACAGTTGTCAGAAGTATCTGCAATATGCTGGCAGAAAATATTGTCACAGCAGCAATGGCATTTAAAATAAAAATTCAGAACTGAGTATAGGCCACCACAGGTAGATAAGGTTAATATCTGGGTTGGAAAAAAGCTCTATGATGTGCTTTAGTGTTTTTTTCCATTCTTAAAAGAATTGTTCCTGCCCTTTTTGTCTCCATCACATGAATTATAGTATGAAACACTATGTGGTGGTTTAACCAGACAGGCAGCTAAAACAACACAGGTTTTCACTCTCTCCCTCTACTGGTGGGGTGAGGGAGAGAATCAAAAGGAAAAAGTAAAACTCATGCACTGAGATAGAGACAGTCTAATAGAACAGAAAAGGAAAAGAATGATAAGGACAATAATAAGGATAAAGAGATATAGAAAACAAGTGATGCACAGCACACCACCTGGAGACATTGCTTAGCAAGTTCCTGAGCTATGCCACCTCCTGGCCAATTATCCTAATTATATTCTAAGCATGATGTCATAGGGTATGGAATATCCCTTTGGCCAGTTTGGGTCGTCTGCCCCGGCTCTCTCCCCTTCCAGCTTCTTGGGCATCCCCCTAACTTTTTGTTGGCAGTGTGAGAAGCTGAAAAGTCGACTGATTTGCAACAACTAAACATCAGTGTGTGATCAACATTGTGCTCATCCTAAATCCCATACAGCACTACACTAGTTGCTAGGAAGAAAATTAACTCTCACACTAATATCTGATCCCATGACTGAAATAGTAAATTTCTATTTAAGGAAAACTCCTAATTCTGTTAACATCAACTTGGTGGAGATACTTAATGCCTTCTTTGCCTCGGTCTTTACTCCGAAGGCTTCTCAGGACTCACATATCCCAGATGAGTAGGAGTGGTTGGGGAACGAGTGGTTGGGGAACGAATGGCTCCCCTCTAGTAGAGGTAGGGGTGGTCCAGGAGCGACTCAAAGGAATGGATGCACACAAATCCATGGGCCCGGATGGGATACACCCACGTGTGCTGAGAGAGCTGGCGGAGGTGATTGCGGAGCCGCTCTCTATCATCTTTGACAGATCCTGGACTACAGGAGAAGTGCCTGAAGATTGGAGGATAGCCAATGTCACTCCAGTCTTTAAAAAAGGCAAGAAGGAGGATCCCAGTAACTATAGGCCAGTCAGCCTCACCTCTGTCCCTGGAAAGGTGATGGAACAGCTTGTTTTGGATGCCATCTCCAAACAACTGGAAGAGAAGAAGGTCATGAGGAATAGTCAGCATGGATTCACCAAGGGGAGATCGTGCTCGACCAATCTCATAGCCTTCTATGATGTTATTACCAACTGGGTGGATGGAGGGAGAGCAGTGGATGTCATCTACCTCGACTTTAGCAAGGCTTTCGATACTGTCTCCCACAACATCCTGATAGAGAAGCTGAGGAAACAAGGGATAGACGAGTGGACAGTGAGGTGGGTTGAGAACTGGCTGTCAGACCGGGCTCAGAGGGTCGTGATCAGTGGAGTAGAATCTGAATGGAGGCCTGTGACTAGCGGTGTTCCCCAGGGCTCAGTGTTGGGTCCAGTCCTGTTTAATATCTTCATTGACGACCTTGATGAGGGAATAGCATCCACCCTCAGCAAGTATGCCGATGATACAAAACTGGGAGGAGTGGCTGACACGCAGGAACACTGCGCTGCCATTCAGCGAGATCTGGACAGACTGGAGAGCTGGGCAGGGAGAAATCTAATGAAATTCAACAAAAGCAAGTGTAAAGTCTTGCACCTGGGGAGGAATAACCGACTGTATCAGTACAGGCTGGGGGATGACCTGTTGGAGAAGAGCTCTATGGAGAAGGACCTAGGGGTCCTGGTTGATGACAGGTTGGCTATGAGCCAGCAGTGTGCCCTGGTGGCCAAGAGAGCCAATGGGATCCTGGGATGCATCAGGAAGAGTGTGTCCAGCAGGTCGAAGGAGGTGATCCTCCCCCTCTACTCTGCATTGGTCAGGCCCCACCTGGAATACTGTGTCCAGTTCTGGGCTCCCTGGTATAGAAAAGACAGGGACCTTCTGGAGAGAATCCAGAGAAGGGCGACAAAGATGATTAGGGGTCTGGAACATCTCCCCTATGAGGAAAGGTTGAGTGAGCTGGGTCTGTTCAGCCTGGAAAAAAGAAGACTTAGGGGGGACCTAATTAGTGTTTACAAGTATCTTAGACATGGGTGGCAGGGGGAATTGGCCAGCCCCTTTTCAGTGGTCAGTGGGGACAGGACTAGGGGCAATGGCTGTAAGCTGGAGCACAGGAAGTTCCGCACCAACATGCGGAAGAACTTTTTCACAGTGAGGGTGACAGAGCAGTGGAATAGGCTGCCCAGGGAGGTGGTGGAGTCTCCTTCTCTGGAGATATTCAAGTCTTGTCTGGACGCCTATCTATGTAATATGAGATAGGGAGCCTGCTTTGGCAGGGGGGTTGGACCCGAAGATCTCTTGAGGTCCCTTCCAACCCCTAAGATTCTGTGATTCTGTGATTCTGTGATTCATCCTCCAATTTAGAATAATAATCCAGTTTCTGATGATTAAATGCATTTTAGTAGCTGTATTTCCTCAATGTTCCAATTGTTTTTGAACTATTTGTTTTAGTATGGCACCTAATAGAAGTGCATCCATAACCTTCACATCTTACTATGCTTTTTATTGCATGTGTTTGCTGTGTTGTATGAAATTAACTATAAGGTTGTGGGGGGAGCCATTTAATTAACTTTGTACTCTTAATATGGTTTTTCATAACTTTGAGTTTCACAAGATGTTCATTTTTCTCCAATGAATACCCAGACAATGAGGCCATCTCTCCAGAAATTCTTTGCAAAATCCCACAGAATATGTTACATATATATACACACATATATAGCATATATACAATATATACATATGTTTTTAAAGAGAACAGGTGAATTCTCTGTTTCTGTATTCAATTACCAATACATACCTTCAAAAATTACAAGTTGGACATACTATTTGCACCAAGGGTAAGGGAAATTGCTGTTCTAAGGAATAAGATAAATTGTGCATGTATCACAATTTAACCAACAATTCTGATCATGGTTTTGTATATAGATTTAGTCCCTTTGTATATATGCATTCTATTTTAGAAGGCAAGTTTCCTTTAAATATGCCAATCATTTTTTTGTTTTCTAATTCAAAAATTCAGGTGGTACAAAGATCGAGAATCCATCAGAAGCAATGTCAAATTCAAATATCAGAAATTTTAGTAAACACTGGGAGCTGTTTATTCATGTAAAGCCAGAGGAATTCCATCATGCCTATTTGTATTATCTCTAAATGTGACTTTGGTATTATATTGTCCTGCTTTCTAATCTGCACCTGCTTGTGTTCATCCATCTGGCTAAGTGTGAGGTGCTGAAATCTATGCTTCTGCCAAATATAACCAATGTTTAACACATGCTTATGCTCATATATAGGTCTCTGCTTAGTCATACTTTTTCTACCATATGTCTTGCTCTTCAATTAAAAATTGCTGTGTTTTTTTTAGCAGATAATAGACTAATAACTTTGATAACTGTTACTTGAAGAATGAGCCATCTTTCGCTCTGCTTTTTGGTTCCTGCTTATCTTTCAGCTTCTGTATATTCAACAGATTATCCATTTCTCCACATTCTTTCATCTGTAACAATTTTTGTAACCTCATAATGCATATAATGAGAAGTGAGTCAAGGCTTTGAGACAGATAAAATTCAGTTTCATAATGATTACATAGTGCATTCTGGACAAGAGAGAGGGAGCTAGGAAGGTTAATTTAAGGGTGTTAGGGGAGCAAGAGAAGCTATGGCTTTTAAAGGGCTTCTATAGGGTTCTAAGACCTCTTTTTTCTCACTTCCTGTCTTCCTTGGTGCTCAAATCCCTTTGTCTTTCTGCGTTGTTTTGGTGTTCAGAATCCATGAGACTGCTTATGTTTATTTCAACCATATCCAATAAGTAAAAGCATTTTTATATTCCTTCCAAAGATGTAACTTGTTCTGCTAGTCTGCTGCAAGGTGGGGGGGAAGTGATGGGAGGGAGAAGGAAACAGAGAGGGCACTTGGTCAGAATAGCCACTGAGCTAATGGAGTAGCATGATTATCTTATCCACTTTGTCCAAGTGGGTGTTTTCAAAAGAAGAAAGACTCTCAGTTATGGTAATACAAGCTTAAAGGTATCTGTCTCTAGATGTATGCAGGACCGTGCCATTTCTAGTGATCAAGTGCTTCTTTCTGCCCCTAATTAGAATTTTTAATTTTTATTTTTTTTTACTGTAAAGATAACTGTGTTTGGCATGCTTTTGAGCACATTTGTTTGTGAGATTAATGTGAACAGATGGTAAGGTGAGCATCACAGCAGCGCCTAAAATATGGACCGTGGCTTGAAGGTCTGTTTTGTTGCAGTAAAGGACAATACTGGTGCTGTATAACTGTGATACAAAACTCAGTGGTATGCAGATTTCTTTAGAAAAGGAAAAATCCTGGTTTGTGCAGCTGTTTGAAGTCAAATGGCTGCTGTGGAAATTAGTTTAATTTACATAATGATTTCATAGGCTAAAATATTAGCAATCCTATAAATGACTGAAATGTCTGTTCATTAATGCAAAGAGCATTTATGCAGTTGTTACAAATGTCTGACATAATCTTTATGCAGAAATACAGACTGAGGAAATTGAGTGTGAAAATAAAACACTTTCTGGATATATCTGTGCTGATTCTTTTATTCCAAGGAAAACACATAATCTCCTCTGTCATTTTGTGTAGTTGATGATCACAAAACAAAAATTCTTCCTATTATCATATGAGTGCATTTGAAGCTGGGATTAGGGTGCATTGGACTTGTTTTTCTGATGGCCTTCAGTGAGGATTATTCTTGCTTAAAATTATGGAATTTGAGGTCTGAAAGTAGCAAATGATACTGCAATTTAAAAATAAAAGTTTCTGAGGCAGCCAGGAGTACAAACGTGGCCAAATTAGTGACAACTGAATAGATAATAGAATTAATGAATGAATGAATAAATATGGTATGCTTTTGGAAGAGCAAGCATAGCTCTTGTGAAAGGAAATCTTGCCTTTTGGATATATGGTGCTGCTTTGAGAGAATCAGTTGTTATGTGGGTCCTGTTAATTAGTGCATTTGGCTGGGATTTCTAAATGGTGTTCACTCTGGTCCTTTACTAGAGGCTATAAAGGAAACTAAACAGTTATTTTTTAAGTGGAAAGGTTTGCAGGGATAAGTACTTGATTAAAATGTGTGATGCTTTGATCCGTGAATGGTGGTTTCTTGTGAACGTTGTGAGACCTTTATTGAACATAGGCTTTGCAATACATTAATAAATAATGCATTAAAAAAAAGGTAAGCAGTGATATGAGTCAATTTGCTGTTGACTTACTTATTCAGGGTAGTTAAGGTAGCAGCAACAATGAAAATTTGCCAGGGGGACTTTATATAGTTGAGTGTCTGGCAAAAAAATTGGCAAATTAAAATCAGTATAGGTAAATGTAAGGTGGTGTACATTAGCTCTGTATATAGAATTATGGGGACCATTATCACATGTTAATGGAAGACTCGGAGTATGATGTGTAATTCTTTGAAAACAACATGCTCAATAGCAGACAAAAAAGCAAAGCAAGTGCTATGAATTGTCAGCAAAAGAACAGAAAACAAATGAGCAAATGTAAGATTGTGTAAATCCATGTTTTTCCTTCATCTTGCTGACTGCCTGCAGTTCTAGGTACTGTATTTCAAAAAGGTATAGTGAAACATGTAAATAATACTGATGTTGGGGTAGACCAGTGGCCAAAGCGTATCGGCATGAATTATGTTTCTCCTGTTCTTACAATTTTCCATAAGCGTTTAGGGAAAATAGATGCTGGAGGTATCTTTTTATGCTAGTCAAGCTGTGTGAAGGGAGTGAGATCTGCCAGGAAATCTTCAGGCTTAGGCTGTTAGCAAACTGTACCAATTAGGTGATCTAAAGGGAGTGAAAGCTTATTGTAAATGCCTGCCACAGGTGTTTAGAAGTATTTTAGAAGTTAAGGGAGAGTTTTGGGAATAGGACAGACTTTGTTCTCTGCAAAAGCTACAAAGATAACACGTTTTGCAAAGATTGTTACCTCTCTTGTGCTTAATACTTTTGTATGAAAGGCCTGAATGTACATGGAACATTGAAATTATGTGACATTTGACAGTGCTAGTAACACCATTTTAAGTACGGTAGTATGATTTACATCTCTTGGCAAGGAGTTTCTTGGCCAGTTCTTACTGTAAACTTGGTTTTGGTCACATATCTAAATTATTCATAACTTCACAGTCTGAGACTGTAAATTATATTGCTTCAATACAAAGTTTATCAACAGACAAATAGTTTTCTCATTAGAATTTTGTCTTTTAGGAAAATAATATTATGTGTGAATTTTTATTTGTGTAACAGTTTATACCAAAACAGTTAGATGTTCTGAAAAAAATAAACATTTTGAAAATGAAACATTCACATTTTTGTGTCAAAACAATTTAGCTAAATTTACTTTAAATTAGTGTAAAAACAAGTCCAAATTAAACCCATCAGCCAGTCTCCGCTTTCCTGCACTCCCCAAATTACTCAGCCCTGCTAGATGCCAGACATAAGCATTCATGCTAATTTCTTCATTATGCTCTTTACTATCCAAAGAAAAGAAATAACTAGTAGAAATCCTATTTCTAATTGTGAATAGTCTGAGCTCAACATTGCTGTAGATTTTTATCTATTAATCTGGCTCTGAGACAATAAAAAGATTCATTCTAAAGTTTTCCTTCTTGCCAGACAATTTCAAATTAGACCAGAATCTCTGGGTCTCTGATGGCTGTGTTCCTGGAATATTCAGTATGTCAGAAATACAGTTAGCAACACCAGCCTAAAATATTTTGCTGTGTCACATTTGATTCTGGGAGACAGGGGATGCAGTCTGTCAATGTGACTAATATCTAATTAGACAGTCCTATAAGTGAGCAGAGTACAATTATAGTTACACAGTGACAAGGACTTTTAGTACTACATATGTTAGTTTTTGAGAAACTAAAATTTAAGTTTCTCATTAGGCACTGTAGCCTAGAAATATTCATGACGGTTTTTCCATCCTGTTGAAATTTCCACAGCATATGAAGCAACTAAATTATGAAGGGGTGTAAAGAAATTGAACTAGAGAATGGAACATCATGTATTAACTCATAGAATCTAAATTAAGTAAAGAAGATGAACCGAAAAACCATGACCAATTCTTAATCTGCCATGACAACAGGTCATGAGCTATTGTTAAGATCAAGAGGCATCAGTTAATGTAACATAATACACTTCAGAGTCTTTAGATTCTTTCAAGGCCTTTTCAGTGTTAAATTAGAAGACGGAGTGCTCTCTGGCAACAGCCTTTTAGATATTTTGCTCACTGGACAGTTGCATTGCTTACATAAAGGTGAGCTTTTGCTACTTTCTCAAAATCCTGCCATCTCAAAAGTGCTGGACCACAAGTTTCCTTTTCAGGGGATATTTAGCAGGACTGTTTGGCCATAGGGAAGTCTCTGTTCCTTGGAAAATAAAGGAACGGTATGATGCTCCTTGTATACTTTTGCATGTGCTGCAAGTTTCTGAATGGTCTCTGGCAGTTCTGAAAACAAAATCACAGGTAACTTCCATGATCTTCTCCAGAAGGGATCGCAGCCCTTGAGGTGACCACAGGGAGTATTGTATACACACTTTTTTCCATGGCTGCCAGTGGATAAATGGGAAGTTACAGCTTCCATGGCCAGTTTTATTTTGATGCCTGCAATTTACCATGGTTTTGGCTAATGGATTCAGTGGGCCCACAGCCTCTTTTTCTGTCTCATTGTTTTCATAGTAATCTGTGTAAGCTTGGTCGATTTTGGATGTACCTGTTTCATCTTGCTTTCCACCTAAATGCACATATAGCCAACACCATTACAGAAAAGTAAGTTTAAAGTCGCTAAAATTTGTGAATTTTGCTTTCCAAACAACTCTTTCAGATGATGAAGCACTGACTTTTTTCACAAGTGGTGCTGTATCACAGAAGAGAAAAAAAAAAAGAAAAAGGAAAACCAGCTTTTCCTAGATTCCAAGGATAGCTATCAAACTTCACATGGAACTCCAGCATACCTGGCACCTTCCCTCAGGTGCTTTAATTTTCTTGCTTCAAAATTGTATATGACAAGAACTATCACTGTATAAATGACAAAGTTCTATCTAACCTCTGGTTGGAAGAAACCACAAGAGTTTTATGTATAAAACAAATGATTAGGGATGGGTAATAGTGGGAGCTAATGCTGCTGAAACTATAGCACCATGAATGGGTCATCACTGTCATTCTATTAGGCTCACATCCACACGCAAGGATTTTGTATGTTCTGGGTCTATAGTGTTGAGTGTCTCTGCAGTGAAGTTGTGCTTTCTTTCCAGGGAATCTAGGGGTTGTCTTCAGGAAACATCAGGATAGGCACTTAGGAAGTCAGTAATGAAGCCCCTTCTATGTCACTCATTGTCACTTTATATTCAAGAAAGGTGAAGCACTAGAATTAATGTAGATAAATTAGGCTTGAAATACAATGGCATAAGTGTTGAAAAGAAATGATCAGATCATCTGCTCCATACGACTTGGCTGAAATCATTGCAGTTTGTTTATTGTGTATGTCTTAGTGTGCAGATTGTATAATTTTAAATATTAAGTGTATAATTTTAAATATTAAGTGTCTGATTTCCCTAAAGGAATTTCTTAGAGCAGGTAAGCAGGAAAAATATAGAGAGTCTTTACTCATGAGCTTCCTTAACGAAGCTTTCATCTGCAATCAACAATGTTTTTGGCTTTGCATAGTGATTTAGTTGCTAACAGTTCATTTGGAGAGGTATCTGATTCTTCTGAGAATTATTAGGATGCTAAAAACCAAGCACATTTTCCCTACTGTGGTCAGGTTGAAATAAACTGGAAGACTGCCAGGTTTATTTCTGATGTGTCCCAAATTTAGAGCATCAGTGCAAATGAAGAACAGTTTTGCCCCTTCATTTTGTGCTTTTGGCATATGAAACTAGATATCAAGTAGACGAAGCATCAGATGATAGGGTGCAAGTACTTTACATATTGATGTAGAGAAGTTGGTGTCTATTGTCTGTGAAACATTAGTACTTTAAACAATAATAGCTGTAGTGTTTCTATTGGGAATCAAGCAAGAAAAGCTATTATACTTTTGTTCCTAGCCTTGGAAATATTTGTTTGCTTTCAAACTGATTTTTCAGACCAGTCTTGTCAAAAAATTGTTACGAAAATTGTTAAGAAAACAAGAGCTGTGGTGTACTTGAACATCCTCAATGGCTTCTGGGAATTAGCTATATCAGTGATGTATTTCTGTTTGTTAGTTGTAAAATAGCAGCATTTTTAATTTGAAATGCTTGTTAGTAACAGTCTGACAGTCCTTTGAGAGTTAGTAAATAACCTTCTATGTCCTGCAAAGGGATTAACAACTGCTACTTTGGGAATTAAATAATTATTTTAGTGTAAATGAGTCAAAAAACCAAAACAGGTTAGAAATTTGGAAAGAAATATAAAGCTATTGCTTTTGGCTGTTAGCTCTGCTCATCAACCCAATGTTTAAACTCATCAGCTCATCCTAAAAAGTTTTTTAACATTTTGTGGAAGGAACATCATGTGAAGGACTGTTCCAATAGCGGGCACCAATAAGAGATAGTGACCTTACCTAAACTGTAAGCAAACCAAGTTGTTGACAATTAACACCAAGTAGACTGAAAGCTTTTTCATTGAAGAGCTGTAAGAAACCTGTGATGTACAGAAGAGAATGTAGTTTAGGATGGCATTCCTGTAGTCGAAGATACTAGAATTGCCCTAAATACAGTATAGTTCAGCAGCCTGCCGTTTAAAGAGTGTGTCAAAAAAAGTCTCCAAAGCAATAGTACAGCAACTTCCATACTCAGACTAGAAACTGGGGAAAAAAAAAAAAAAGAAAAGAAAAAAAAAGGAAAAGGAGGGAAGAGTGGAAAGACCTAGTCCTAGGTCTGTCCAAATGTTGGTGAAAGTTAAGCTATAGGATGCTGCAGAGCTTCTGCTCCTTTCAGAAGTGAAAACCTACAGACAGGTCAAAGCAAACCATGTCACTGTTGAAATAATACTGTATTTTACAGAATATAGAAGCAAATTATCACAGTGACCAGCTCAGTGAGTAGCACAGGAAACTCACTCTGTCAGGAAACTGGGTTTTGTTATACAGGATTTAAAAAGCTCACTGAGCATGTAAATGAAAGATAGCATCTGGAAGGACTGGAAGACTTAGATTCATGTTGCCAAGTGGGGGTATCTAAGTTTATTTTTTAGACTTACAGTCACTGGAGAGTGTGACTACAGTCACTTGGGCTCTCCCAAGTGAGTAAACCGTCTCATTTTGAAATAGATATCTAAAATAAATTGCACAAATTGCGTCCTAAAAGTGATAATATTGTTTCTATTTGCTATAGAGAATAAAAGGGCTAGATATGATACAGACATCTCCCAGTATGTGACATGAATCCTGTCTTGAGATGACAATGAAATGTCATGCAGATTTCAAAGTGTTTCAGTTGGCAGAAGAAACAACAAGGAAATCAAGTGTTTAAAAGTGTTGGAAAAATGGAGGAAAAATCTGGTTTCATTATTAGGAAGATGATCTGAAAAAAATTCAGTATACATGCTTTTTTCCTTACTTTATTCATTTGGTGTTTTACAGAAGTACATAAACTGATATAAAAAAAAGATATAATGAGGTTTTAATTTAGGAAAAAGGAAATCAGTAGGGTTAGAAAGAGATACAAACCTGGAAGAATTTGCCTCATAGAATAACTTCAGAACTGCTTCAGTCAAATCCCAAAAGCTTTTGTTGGACAAAAGACTGTGATTTTATTAAAACTGAATCTTTCTGGACAATTTGAAATATGTGCTGGCTGAACTATTGTATACCAATTTGAATGCTATAAACAATAACAAAATGGGAGACTGATGCACTGGATTGTTTAAATTTTCATTATCATTATTCATGTGTAGTGAGATGCTGTGAAATTGCAAGTGTGTAATTTATACATTACCTAAATCAGTCCGTTTTGTTTATTATTTTTACTTAAAATAATTTTTTAGTCATTATATCAAACAAATTATTTTTACTTTGTTTCTGTTCAATGTTTGGTAGGTTTTCATTTGGTGTGTTATATCATGGTCATGTAATCATGAGTGGAGTTTTTAAACCTTTATTTAATCTCTGGAAACTTTTCTCATAACTTTGAAATGAATAGGTTAAGTTTCCCACTGAGTTAACTTCTGCGTGTATTACCTGAAAAAAAGCACAACCACTAAAAGCAGAGAAGCTAGAGCAATGATCAAGTACTGAAAACTTAGGTAGAAATGAGGTAGACATGTCAATTTAGTTAATAAATGTCTTGGTTCAAATGGGTTAAGAAATATTATTATATGGATCTGCCAACTAGATAGAATTAATTTAGAATTAAAACCAAATAGTGTAACCAATATCCTGTAATCTTACTCCAAAAGACTTTCATGACCACTGTACTGTCTCTTCTGTAAATGTTGGAGCTCTTTTTTAATGTGGTGTGGTCCAACCTTTGCTGGTTCTCCTATGCACACATTTGGCAATATGTTTGAGACTTTCAACCATATTCTTGACACATAGTATACTATTCTAGCATATTCTGCCACTTTTACCTCTTTGTTTAGTCCCTATTTTATTGAACACTTAAGTTTTGTGACAGGCAGTTTACATTTTCTTAGGCCTTTCTGACTTTGGATCTCCATTAGATCTCATAATAGGTGTCAGTACTTTACATTCTCCATCTCTTCTTCTCATCCTTGGTATCCTTCAATGATCTGTGACCTCTGTATCCCATTTATGGTGCTGGCCTTTCATTATTTTGATAAGATGCTGAGGAGAAGAAATTACTTTGCATCAAAGCATTTGTCCTTGTTTTTGGACTCAGAATTTTAAAATAAAAGCTGGAAATTCTTCAAGACAGAATAAGAATAGTAATGTTTATATGCAGCCTTTTTCTTGAAGGAACAAGAAGTCCGGATTTCTCCAAATGAAAACAGAGATTTGCTGTAAGCTCGAAGTGTAATAATGATCATGAGTTATAATGTAAAGATTTTTTTTTTCTCTTTTAAGATTTGAACTTTGAAATTCTTGGAGGAAGAATTGTTGATCTTACAATATTTTTTCCCACCTAAATGACTCGATTAATGTATTAAACAATTTCTCATTCTAAAAAGATTAACTCTTTGATTTTTATTTTGAGAGTTCATAGGCTAGTTGCAAATAAGTTCCAAGAAAACACAAAGTATTGTAAATATCAACAGCTTATATTTTTAAATATTTTAGACCAACTTTGTCTTACAATTCAGCAGCACATATTTTACCCTTTGAAATAAACTTTGTATATTTGACCGCTAATTGGCTGTCCTAATGCCTTGTGAGAAAATGAAAAGGAAAAATATCTCTCACAACTTTGCTAGAAGGGTGAAGATTAGTGTTATGTTAGCATTTGTTACATTAATTAGTCTTTATGTATCAAATTCTGTTGATTCAGAGGATATAGAAGAAAATTAAATTAAGAAGATTATGCATTTTTTTGCCTCAAAGTCCTAAAAGCTGTGACTAATGTAAGTTTTTTAATGGTAATGCAGCATCATCTCAAAGAATCGTTGAGACATGCTTGCCAGGGATGCTTCCTACAGTTGTCCACAGCTGTCAGGGGCTTGCTTAATGCAGGATGATCTCTCTCTGCTCCATCTCCTTTTTATTCTAGAGAACTTTTATCTCCTACTGAGTTAAGAAGACCAGGTTAATTGTATTCTGGTCATCCGAGCAGCAGCAGTATTATGTGTTGTCCATAAGTGCTGGAAGGAATATATTTGAGGTAATTCCTGAGTTTGTCAGAAGACCCATAATCATAACCATAGGGATGTTTTAGTACTCAGATCTCTCATCGCTCTTCTCATGCACTGAGGCCTTTTAGCTCCTCCGCTTTCTGCATGAAGCATTTTATAACAATGTGGGGCTACAGTTTTGGCAATAATGAAGCCATTTTTTTCGCTGTAACTACTTTTGTCAGTTCTTGTAGACAAGAGGAGCCGTCTAGGGAAGAACTGTGTAGGAAGAAGTAGTCTTAGGAAAGGCAGATGTATTGAATAATTTTAAACTTTCATATGTTTGTAGGTAATTGGAGCATATTTCTTTTGCAAAACTGTTGAAAAAAGTGCTGCTTAGATTATTTTTACTTTTCATTGAATGGAAGATGTATCTTCTTATTTGAAGAATCCACAACCAATTTAGAAAACACCAGATGAGATGAGAAGCCTTCATTGATACAAAACTAGCCAATTTCTAGATGAGCGCAGTAAGTGATTCGCGTGGTTGCTACAAAATGTCAATATGTTAGACTCATCAGTTATCTAATCAGTAAGTTATTGTGTATTCTGACAGTCCTCCATCAAGACAGATTTGTTTTACTTTGCATACAATAAGTTGTTTCTATTGCTGTTGCTGCAAAGAATTTTGTCATCTGTGAAATAGCTTTTTCATGTAGTTTTTGCTGTATATTTCCTTACTCAAACTGCATAGAAGAGATCATTAGTAAGAGTAGTTAAAACTGAATATATATCAGGAAGAAAATCAAATTATTAAGTCTTTTAAGCTGTGGTTTCCAAAAAGAATATTTTATATCCTGTGAAGAATATTTTATATCCTATAGTTGAATGTTACGAGCCCTTTAAATGCTGTAACCTGAAAAGACATTAAAAACTGTTTATCACAAAGTTCAGCAAAACACTTACTCAGCAATATCCTGCTTAATGCTGTCCTGTCCTGCAGAACAATTTATCTGTACGTGCATTTGCCTCTGCAAATGAATACATTTGCCTCTGCAAATGAATACAAATATGAATTAAAGAGAGAAGATTTAGAATAAAATGTTAAAGAACCCCACACTTTCTTAAATATTACTTCAGGTTGAAAATATTTATTATTGATCTGAAATAACAACCCTACAAGAAGAGATAGCTTTATAGGTAAAGATAGGTAGAGAAGGCAAGAGATAAAAATCTGCCAAGCAAGTCTGTTTGGTTGTATCTGTACAAATTATTCCAACCTGTTAATTACTGCTGTACTTTGAATATGAAGAACTACTGAATAAAAAAGCTCTTTGTGGGAGTTAATCGTGTTTTTTTGTTAAAGCTATGGTCTTCCATGTTTGGTTTTTTACTTTTTTTTTTTTAAATAAGTGTCTCTGAAAGATGTTGTTCAGTGTGAATTTTTATTTAACAGACACTTTATCTATGATATCCTTCACATTTTTCTGTCGTATATCAGCTATATGAGTGCTACCAAAACTGAAAAGAATCTTGGGATTAGCAGTCCAGAGACTGACTGCTGTCTGCACAGTTAATGGCTTGAAATGAAGTCTCCTGAGAAATACCCGAGGACTGACATGTGAGGCAGCAAGAGGAAAACAAGTGCAAAGGACAACGAATTAGGTGTGTCATAAATGCAGCCAAAGAGCAAAGAATCCCAGTGAAGAGTAAGTGACAAGTGGAGTGAAAGGCTGTCTGAGTCTGATAAACATGGATCAAAAGCAGAATAGAGTGACTGTAGAGGAAGGAAATAACTGGAAGAAATGTACACTCCTGGGAAGGGTACATTCAGAACTCTGGCAGAAGGGCATTTGGAAAGCCCTTCAACTCCTCTAATGTAGACCTTGGGCAAAAGGACAAGTTAGTAGCAGAGCTCAAAAACCGTTTTGGAATTTTCATCACATGAAAGATAAATCTGATTGGGGCGGGGAGGGGAGGCAAATAATCTATGACTTCTTAAGAACAGAAGGAAAACATGCCAAATCAGTCATATTCTATAAGACTTTTTCAAGACCAAGCACTAGGGCGCTCTCATCTTGCAAAATTTAAGAATGTACCTACACCTAAGACTAAATCATTGAGAGGATCTTGGTGACAGTATGTGTTAAAGTCAGTGAGTGTAATAAGAAATTTAAGAACAAAATATATTAACTTCCTACATGTTACAAAATAGGGCTTTGTCCTGAAATGGACAAATCTGTAAACAGGGTTAAGTAACAGCAAACCAGGATATAACTTTGTAATTCTTTGTTTCATTTTTTTAATGTGTTCATGGTCTGTTCATGCACATGTGTTGATAATGCAATAATATACAACATTGTATTTTTAAACATCCAAGATGTTAATTGTTAAACTCACTTTATGTTATTGATACAGGTGTGACCCAACTTACTTTTCCTCCATGAACAGCTTTTAGTTTTTTAAGGGAGTTGTAAATCCAAAGTTTTTTTCCCAAAAAGGCATAACTACACTAGGAGTATAACCCCCAAGGATGCCTATTTGCCTTGATTTTTCTGAACAAGAATGAATTCTTTATTAGCGTAAGTTTTATAAAGTTATGATTACAGTAATACTCAGAAATAAACATGAAGAAATTACATTTATGGGCTGAGATATCTAGAGTAATCTTTGTTATGGTTTATACCTCAGCGGAAAGCTGAGGCCACAAAGGTCAGACAAAAAAGCCCCCCTACCACTTTAAGAGGTGGAGGATGGGCGAACGGAGTTAAGCGAGGAGCTGCAGAGCCAGAGGAAAAAAAACCAAAGGCCTTGCAAGGTTGAGATAAGGATAGTTTACTAAACAACAGGGAAAAGTATGAAAACAACTAACTACAGTGCTATTATATACAGTGCAAACCTCTCCCCACACTATGTCATTTGAGCCGTGCCCGAACCGATTCAGATTCCCGAACGCAGCACTCCCCGAGCCCAGCACCCCCGAGCACCCCCCTCACCACCGCCTGCCACGCCGATCCCCGAGCGAGAGAGCCAGAGAGAAAACCGGAACCCCCACACGCCTGCTCAGACCAGCACTTCCCGTGCCCGGAGCAGGTTCTGATAGGTCCGGAGTCTCCCCCGGAACTGGCACTGCGGCTGCCCAGACCAGGACTTCTCGTGCCTGGGTCCGAAGTTGCCCCTGCAAAGGGGGGGGGGCAGCCTGTCGGATCATGATGCAATTGGTATGGAATACTCTCAGGGCTAACACAGCCTGCTGCTGGGCTGAACCCAGGACAATCTTTGATAGTATTAAGTCCTGAAAGCCTTCACTCCCACAGTGAACTTTTCAACCCCATCATTAAAATTAGATGTTACTCAGAACAGGACTGCCAGCTTCAAAAGAAACAAATAGCTTCACAACTTAAGCTCACAGACAGCAAGCTTCACAGGACTTTATATGTAAAGATTATATACCGAATCATCAAACCTATGCAGTATTCAAACTTACACTTTTCCTTACTATTTGTGACATATCCAAAATATTCCAAATTTATCACTCAATGTTAAGTCTTCTCCCTTAATGGCTTGGTAACTGCATTACATTAGGGCTGTTTATCATTAGTTGCTAACGTTTCTATTTTATTCCTAGTTTTTATTTAGTAATCTTTGATTTCTTCTATGTTCATGTAATTTATATACTGTAATTTGATTATATGACAACTCTTAACTTTCATTCTTTAAGCAAAGTCCTCCAGTGTACATTATTAAGTCGACATATCTATTTGAACTAAAGGCAATTGTACACATCTTTGGCAAATACATTCCTCAGTTTAAACGTCCTGTCACTTCTATCGATATTTTCCCTACAGCTAACATACTGCTTATCAGTCTATGGCATGTCTAGGAAATCCCATTTCACACATCACTTCTCACAATATTTCATAATCGCACAGTCAAGATTTTGCATAATTGGTGAAACAAGGAAGTATTAAGTTAAACCATCTTTCATAGTATCACTTAAATTGATGGTCAGGTTCTTTGCTCCTTTACCTTTCCAGACTAAGCTGCTCCATTGATACTTATGCACTGTCTTAAATTTTGTGTTAGCAATATTTCCTTGCATTGCATATAAAGCAGACAGTTTGATAAGCATCACAATATTAAAAATAAGATATTGGTGTGATAGGTACAAACATAGGTGCACTTTTCTTATATTCAGGTCAGTCTTGGTAGTCCTGTCTCTCCTCTGACTATTTAAGTCTTTGCATTCTTTTCATATAGTTTTCTACTTTCATTGTTGTATCATAAGCACAGAAGATTACCTTCTCTTTTGCCAAAGTTGATTTGTTATAGTATGTCTTTTAAAGTTTAGAGGTTCTCAAAAATACCATAAACCTCTTTTCTTACATAACACATTTGAGAAGTTGAGAGATGCATCTCCCTCCTTTATATTTCACTTTCATTCAGCGGGAGAGTAAAATAATTTTTTATGCTTGATAGAGGTTCTTCTTTTCGTGTTTAAGTTTTAGACAAGCACAGACTGATTAACAGCCTTTTTTTTTTTTAAAGTTCTGCACTAATCTTCAGTAGGTGCTAATTTATCCCATTTCAAATAGAGATTCTCTAAATTGTCTATTTCTCTGTTATTGACCTTTTGCCTTACTTCTATTTAAATGTTTGCCATAAATGTTGCCTATTCTGATTGGAAATATATATTGAATTGTATTTTCAGTAATTTTTTTTAATTTAAGAAGTATTTTTCCAGTTCTTCTGTTAAAAAGCAGATCTCTTGTGCACTGCTGCTTCTCCATTTTTGGTGGCTTAAGACATGGGTTTTGAGAATTCATTTTAGGTGTGTGTAAAATTATACCTTTGCTTTTAATTGCTGAACACCAACTAATTTCTCTACCCCTCTTCTGTGTACCTATGTTTTTTTTCTGTACTGAATGATTATAATTTCTGAACAATTCCAAGTTTTTTCTACTCCTTTTTCAAGACTTCAGCAGTGCTGCTCTGGTAATGTTGCCCAATCTGTCCCTGAAATATTTTTGTATACTATTTGATGTGTGATCATTTTCAGGAATTGTGGAAATGCCCGTATGAGTTTTGTTGTGGAGAAATTAAAAGACTTGCTGTAGACAATAAGGGTGAGAAAAGAAGCAGAAATTTCCTCAAAGTTCTAATTGGTGACCAACATTCTTTTTCAGTTTTTAATTTTCAGTGAACACACAGAAAATCAAGCCAAGTGATAAAGTATTGATTGATATGATCACAGATGTTATGCAATATCAGAGTTTTCATAGCAAATCTGATGTAAAATGTGAATTTTATCAAACAGTATGTTTTTAAATAGCATATATAATGAAATTAAAATATTATTAATTAGGGGAACACCTCCCCACAGAGATGTCTGATGCTTGGCACTACCCTGGCTGCCTTGCAGCCTAGCTGGGGGCAGTGGGAAGAGCCCTGCCTATGAAGTCATGCTTTGTGGAGGCCCCTCTGCTTCCAGTGTCCCTGGGAGCTGCCAGCCCACAATTCACCCTGACTTTTTTTTTTTCCTTTTAAAATTTTAATTTTAAAGCATGCTTTACCTTTATACAAAACAAAGATTGTGTAGTTTTCTTAGTTTCACAAAGTTTGCCATTTAACCATGTAAATTGGTAAAAAATAAAATAATATGAAATCATTAATTTTAGTCTAATGAGGATACATTAATAAATCTGAAAAACTAAATGTTCACTCTAGAGGAAAAATTCTAGCTGTGATTCAGAGTCCTTCTGTTTCAGATAGTTCTCTGCTTCCAAAAAACTGCTTTATCAGTCATTTCTCTAAGTGAGCCTGTAAATTGGTGTGTAAATGAAGTGTTGTATCTGTTCTCTTCCTTGTTTTCTTTTATACCCCGAACCAATCCTCTGCGAGGCAGATTCATTTGTTGTTTAGTTGAAATGGAATGACTGCAATTCCACAAACAAATTGGGCCTCAGTTAGGTGCACTTTGTCATAAATAATCTCTGAGGAGATTGGATTTCTCTCCTTGCTGATGTACTTCAGCTGTATGTTAAACTCATAGCTTCTTAAGAGCCCTGAGTTATAGCTCAGCTGAATGATCACTGAGCAGCATGCACCTGTCCTTGTTCTCCTGTGTTGTAGCCGCCTCTATTTCCCTAAAGCGTATTCAGCAAGGTTTATGGTAAAAGAAACGACTAGTCCATTTTCTGAGGTTATTTTTTTCTTCTCATTCTTTGTTCCAATTTTTTCTTATTCAGCTCCATGATGCACAGCTCTTTTGGCACATATCTCTTCATAATCTAGAGAGAAAAGCCATTTCATAGATTGGTTAAGGGCATTTTCCATGGTCAGGTCATCTAATACTCATATTTCATGTTCAGCAGTAAGGCACTTTGAAATTTAACAGCATGTCTTTATCAGCTGCAGGAAATGTCCTTTACATTTTCATTTATAAATTTTACAGTTATTTCTTTGGCTTTGTTATAGGGGTTTGCTCTCCATTTCAGTGTACCCTTTTCCCTTTCTTTCTCAAAAGCGAACTGAAACTCTTTAGCTCTGTGGCTGAGATGGCTGGGGCGCTGGCAGTGTGATAATGTAATCTCTGCTTTTTCCCAAGCTACCTTCTACAGGTTGTGTAATGGGTTGAGCAACGTCTGCAAAAGTATGATAGCTCTCATATAGACATTTCTGCACATGGCCAAGCACACTGAGTGATCTGAATTATACTTCATTTAGATGGGATTATATAACTGTCCCAATGGTAAAAATTCAACTGACCAATTCCCACAATGTTGCAAGCTTCTTTAAATCTTTGTGTATCAATGGCAGATTGTGCATGTTTGATAGATGGCTTGTGTTCATGTTGAGTGTCTTTGCACCTAATATATTTCTTATTTGAAAAAACCAACCCAATCAATATACAGGATAGTGGACAATAGTATACTAATTCTTACGTAACATACTAAAATAATAGAATAGTGGAACCATTTGTTGATAAATGAGCTAATTTTGGATGCATACAATATATATGGGGCTCAATTAGAAAACTGATGAGACAGTTTGTCTCAAAGCTGATCACATATGCAATGTGTTATTCAAGAGATACAAGCGTGGCTCACTCACTCCAGGAGAAGAAATAGACAGACAGGCACCATAGGTTGGGATAAGGACAGTTTACTGATGAAATCACTATGAAAGGAGAACAACAGCCCGTGGCAAGTTTCACTAACACATGGTGATAACAGAATACCTTATTGATCCAATGATGACACAGAGTACTGCACAGACAGAAGGACTGACCCCATGCCCCAGCCACACTTGGACTTCCCTTGAGGCAGCCACAAAAACCCCTCCTCAACCAGCCCCTTTTATGGAGGAGTGATGTCAGGTGGAGTGGAAAATGGCCAGGGCTAACTCAGCTCACCTGTGCTGGCTACCTGGGTAGGTTAATTCTATCCTGGCCAGAACCAGTACAACAAGCTCAAGCTTTTCATTGACAATGTAAGTCTTTTCATTGCAAGTTAGTGTTTATGAAAAAATAACCAAACAAGCCATTAGTATAAATCTAGTTGATAGGCTGAGGATGAGTATTCAATATGACAGGCAGAGTGAACATCTAAATATGAACATGTGAACACGGGTGCAAGACAGAACAAATACTCCTATCACTACAACAATATGAATGTTCTATACATGAGCTAAAAAAGCCATATATATTGTCTCTTCTGCCACATTGCACTTTGCATAGCTTAGGTTGTGTTTCTGATAGAATCCATCTCGCTATCTGTGTCAGGTGGCACATGGGTGTAAGTTAGGTTGAGTTGAAAGTAAGTGCATATATGTCAGAATGAGTCAGCTGGCTGTTTTCTGTGTAGGCTGAGGGTAGATACTAACAAAAGAGCAACTTGAAGGCAAAGAAGAGGCTTGTGATGGAGGAGCTTAACAAGAGTGATTTGAAGGATATATGGCCACTCTGTGGTGGATTGAATGGGGAGGAATTGGGCACTGCAAAGTGGGCAAAACATTTGAAATAGCAGCAGAGAAGGACTCACCAGAGAGAGTCAAAGCCATGTGGTTTGTTGCACAAAAATTGTTACCAAGACAGAAAGGATTGGTGAGAGAATAGCTCAGGGCCAGAACAAAACCCTATCAATAGAAGTGATGAGTTGCTGAATGGCAGTGCTTACTGAAATGTGTATAGCAATAAAATGGTAGGGACTATTTTGGATAACTGATGATGGGATAGAGAAGAAGGAACAAGGAAAAAAAAATAGACCATAGTGTTGAAAGATTAAGAGAATAATAGTTGTAATAGTGATGGAAGAAGAGGCGGAAAGAGTTTGAAAGTGAAAATGGGAGTATCATCTGTTTAAAGTGACAGCGGCATACCTAAGAAGAGTTATTAACCAGGCACAGGAAATAAGTTGGTGCTGCAGGTAGGTTTTTGAGTCATCAACAGATAGCTTTATAAGCTCTGTGAAAGGAGAGAAGTGTTCATAGTCACTGCAAAGTGAGAACAGAGGTTGAAGACTAAGCTCTAATAGTACCATCTTCATCATCCTATCAGGAGAAAAAAAATATTTTTTGTATCAGAGTACCAATAACATTTCTGTATTTATGGCTCTCTTACTAAAGCTTGTGTCTTCTAGTTTGAAGCATGAGAGGAAACAGGTGAGAATTTATTTTTTATGGAACTGAAGTTCATGAACAACTAGTTCTATTTCTTCAGTGGTAGTGTAAGAAATGTTGTAAATAGTTTTTCTTCATAATGGAAGGAAGGATGCCTTTTAAAACTGTTCTTATTACATGTTTGAATTGATCCAGAGCTCTACAAAATATAAAATGATTGAATTATTCCTCCCTGAAAAGTGGACTTAATGATGGGTTCCAGTCAGGGTGCTTTAGTATAATTGGCAAGCAGCCGTCCTTTTTTGCTCACAGTATGATGTTAAAATTAAATGTAAAATATAGAATCCAAGGTAGAGGATTTCAGAGGAACTGCTTAGTGAATTTTTCTTAGGATCACAGAATGTTCCACAGGACATATTATTAATTAGGTAAATATGTTACATAGAGAAAAATTTTTCTATTTTGGTGAAAAAAGAAGCAGGATGGTTTTAAAAAAACTGCACTGTGATCTTTTAAAAAGGGATTGCTGTGCTATTCATCTGGTAAACAAAGAGGGTTTTTTTTCTGTTTCAATTATACATTGCAGACATTAATTTTATTAGTATTATTACCTTGCAAAATTGTTATATGTGGTTATGAACAGTTACTTTGTATATCAAAAAGATATACTTTATATATGCTTACTTTCTTTGCATAGCCTATGAGTCTTACAGTGCTCACTGAAGGTAGTGCCAGTTGCTTCCTTTGTAGTGAATATCATAGATGCTAAATATCCATGATACTTAGTTTTCGAACTTCTTTTTTCAGGTGCATAATTTAAAAATGGGTTTTAATATACAGTAAAGGTCTTTGGCTCTTTCCTGTGGTAGGATGGCATGGGAAGAATGCTCTGCAGGAGTAAGGCTTGAAGTGAGCAAGTTCTGGGTGTTGGTTTTCATCCTTTATGTCATTATGAAGCTCCATAAATGAGTAACATTTTGCTTCAATTTCTTCACCTTTACAATATGGATAGTGACAGCTGACTAAGAGCAACGTAATTTTAATAGGCCTTTGAGTCAATTGATGTGAAAAGCTCACTGCCTTCTCTCAGATAAGTTCATATTGTATTTTATTCAGATTTCATGAGGTTAAAAAAAGGACAGTGGTGTAGTAATTTCTCCTACTGTGATAAGGGGCTCTGGTGTGGCTAGTGCTTTCTGTTCTCATATGTCTCTCTCTTGGAAAGAGATAAATAGCTTATTTTTTGGAAAAAAAGTAGGAATTGGAATAACTTCTTTCAGTTTCACCTATTCAATGAGTGAGAAAAGATCACCTTATGAGTTGAACAGTAAGATATGTTATTTAATTTATTCACTTAATTCATTTAAAGAATTTTTAATTCTTTCTTTAGTGCTTGTCATGCCATTGCTGTGAGAATGTGACTTTTTTCCCTCAAGTTGCCTATATGTCCTGCAAGATTTTGCTGAAATTTCTCGACCCTCTCAATCAGAAAAAATAGCTTCAGCTTGCTTTATTTGTTCTAACATTTCTTCCTCCATGCCTGCATTTTTTAACTTCTTTCATATGCAACTAATTTAATGGAAATATTGCCTGGTTAAGGAACAGGTTTTTCGGATCTAATGTCATTATTTTTGTGTTTCTGTCTGATAACTTTTCATTTTTTCCTCCGAGTATACTTATCTCCTTTCATACTTTAGAGAATGTCTGTTTAAACAGTATATTCAGTTTTATTTCTCATCTCTATAAAAAGTTGCATCATTTTCACTTTTTGCTGTAAATGCCTTGAACAAAAAGATCTTTAAAAGGTTAATGACAAACTACCCCAAAACATTACAAGATTTATTTCTGGTTGAGTTTTTTCTTCTAATGTTGCCTAGCCATATAATGTTATACTGATGGAAGTTTAGTTTTATTGGAACTTTCTACCTGTATGTAAACATCTAACTGTACAGGTAAGACATAGAGTTCATATATAAAGCAATTTTAATAAATTTAATTATAAGTTTATTTAGAATTATATTTTCCATGTACCATGGAGTATAACTTGCATGTTGGCTGGCCACCCTAACTTTCTGCAATATAGTTCCTTGGCCATTTTATATTAGGCAATTTTAATCATCATTTCAAACTTCTCTGTGCTTTTCCCATCATTTTAGTTTTTCTGTTTTCTCCTAGGCTCGTATAAGGTGTTGAAATAAATAGTAACTTGACAGATGAAAACTTCATATTGTGTAGAAGCATTTTATTTTGGAGATTAAATATTCTAATAATTTTGTAAAAATACAAAGGCTAGAGACCTGTGGTCCTTTAAGCAATAATGTTATTTTAATGGTGGGATTTTTCTTCTCAGTGCAGCTGAGTTAAGAAATACGGAAATAGTTGCAATAATTTTGTTGGTATCTCACACTGAATATGTGTTAGTGAATAGGCTTATGTTGACATTAATAGCATTCCCATATTTATTTATTGGCATAAATACATTGTTGAACTGTAGTGTATTGCATTATATTTTAGGCACGTGTATGTTGTATAAACAATGTTCCTTGCATAGTGATCTGCATCCTTTGCTATAGTACAAATTTAAATTCCTATTTTTGAAATTGTTTAATATCCACAATGGGGCCACAATTATGGAAGCCTCATAATCCATGTAATTTCCTAAACCTGGTTACAAACACAGTCAGTCTTGCAGAGTTTGCACTAAGAAATCACCATTATGAAGGTGAGTAACCTATTGCCCTAGAAACAAGACTTATCAATGCACTGTCTGTTGCTCATCAATTGAACTCAGCTTCAGCTGTTCAGCTTTTTGGAGGCAGCCTTGGTACATAACACAGACCTGTCATAACAGTTGTGACTTACCTTTACTGGGCCTGGCAAGCGTTTCTGCAAATATGTATTTGTTACAGGGATTTAACTTTTGATATGTCTGAAAGTTTATGCTCTCATTTGGTCATTAAAATCCTTCTATGCCTATTTCTGAATTAGGCACCTAAGCTGGTTACATCATTCATATGTGCTGAATGTTATTAAGAGCCTTTTTCTTTTTTTTCTTAGTTAGTGTGAAACTTTATTCAGGTTGTAGACTTCTACAAGCACAGCAGAAATTGATCTATGAGGCATTGTACTAGCATGTTAACTCTTTCTTATCTGTTGAATCCCATGATGCTATTTATTGAAAGTAACGTCCTTGATCCCATAATTAAAAGGTTAAAGACTGAAGCAGTAGTATTTATTAGGAATCTCTGTATTCAGCTTTCTGGCTCAGCATCCACATATAAGGGTCCTCATCTTGTGTAACTTCAATTCATGCTCATTTCTGCACCCCATGACTAGTTTGTCTTATTACTTTATTTTTATAAACTTCAGGATCTAGACTGAAATAAGAGAATGATTTCACAGACTGGAACAGCTATTTAATTAGTATGTACTTGAATACAAAGATAACAGAATGTCTACATCTTGAAGATTTTTTTGCTTTATCAATTTTTACTTGTGAGAAAAAGAACTGTTATATAGAAATGTCTTTAAGACTTCCAATTCCAGGTTTTTCTCTTGAGGTTTCATAGACAATTATCTTTCTTAGCAAGTTGAATTCCTTTTTGTGTGTTGGAAATCATAACATGAATTTAGAGTGCACATTTCAAGACAGGAAAAAAACATTGTCTGTGTTAAAATCACTTTTAGTTCTGAAGAACAGGAGTGAACTCCTTTCTGGGCTTTACAAGTAGGTTGAGTCCTCTCTGCTGAGTGGGTGTTATTAGTATTTTAACAGCCTCAGCAGTTGCTAGAGACAATGTTTTAATGCCATAGAACATTGATTGTTTGTTAGACTCCTACAGTTATGATGAAACAAGCTGTAAAATGGTCTGGATTACTTAGAAAAAATTACAAGTGGATAGGCAGGGTCTAACATTTCATTGCATGCAGTCTTTCTGGTTTTGATAGGATTAACAGTTTGATTTTTTAATGTCTAAATTATGCCATCGAACATGTGATAGTAATGTAGTATAAGGTAACATCTTCTTATTTGGAACATTCTGTAGCTTTTCAGTTTCTAAAAATTCATTTTTGCTGAGTACTCCTTTATGAAGTGTGTGTCTTCCATCTCGCCGGGCTGCTTGTCCCTGTGTGGGGAGATGCTGCTTCAAGTTTGCCACCTTCTGTTGCAACATTACTGTCTTCAAGGCAATACCATTTGGCCATTGTGTACAGTCTTAAAGTTCTTCCTGTTCTCCGTCTACACCCATGTAAGTGTCAAATACATTTGGCTTGATAATAGACATGATTATGCTGCTTAGAGACAGAAGCAACTGCGCTTCAATGGCTATATAGGAAGCCTGGGATACATACACAAGTGAATAATCCCCAAGAAACTTGAATTACTGGTTTCCAAAGGTCAGACCTTTAATGTGTTACCATCTGGTACCACAGTATGCTATTGTTTTCAAAGATAAAATACAGCAGTTTTTGGTTCTTTAAGTATTATGTGAATCCACTTGTCCTTCATGGGTATCTTCTTTTGCAGTACATACTAGGAGAAACACAGTCTGTGTATCTGAATAGACAAGTGAGATGTATGTTTCTGTTTTTCAAGATTCTGCTGGAAATCAATTGCTGCTGATTTTTATCTGTCAGCTTGCCCTTGGCTCTCTCAAGGATATCCCAAATGATCTATCAGAACAGTCCATCAGGAGGGCGTTAGTGGTGGTTGTCATTCTTAACCTGAGGTGCTTTGGTGACACAAATAGCCTACATCTTGTAGATAATCTTGGTTAGGCAGATAAGAACAGCCTGCACTTCCTGAGATGTAAAGTTTCCAAAAGCATGTAAAGCCCAGAAAAAAGCTATCAATTAGTTGGAACTACTTCGACTAACAGTAGAGTGTGGGGTAATTGGATAATTCATATGGATTTAGCAAGAAAGGAACAAATTACTGAAGTACAATGGCAGGTTTGTATTAAAATCTTAACACTGAAAATGACTAAAGGAGGAAAATGGATAAAAGTATTAAAAAACACAAACCAACCTTTTGTTTTTCAGTTTAATGAGTTGTAGATTATGCTGTGACCTCAAACCTTACTTGAACTTGGTCAGAAAATGCATATCCAGTAATTCTTAGCATACACATGAATGCAAGCATGTGAGGAATCCCATTAAAAGCAAATATTACTGAGTTGATAAAAGATCAAAAGAGGCTGCTTCAGCAGTCCAGAGTCCCATGGGGCTGGGCGAGTGGGTAACCGTGAGGCACAAGGCAGACCTGCAGCCGTCCCCTGGCAAGAGCAAATGAGGGGGGACTCCACAAGGCTTCCTGCAGCTGTGGACCCATAGTGGCACAGCTACACTCCATCAGAGCCAGCTATGCCCGTGGATGCGCCTCTGGGCAGCCAAGTCCATATCAGGGTAAAAGAGGTGACAGAGCCCGTGGGTTGGCTCAAGGCTTCAATGATTGCTTTTGCATTTCAATAAAAATAGTGGTTTTTATTAGTGACAAATTAATTCTGATATATATATTCCTTATCTAGTTGAGTACATATTTGTGACCAAATTAGTCTTAAGAAATTCATCTGGCTTTATAAATATGAAGGACTCACGTAAAGGTCAGTTTGTCCCATCCTGGAGTGGATATGTAAGGCAGGAGATTTTAAACTCCCTCCAACGTACTGTCTTTCCCAGTTCAATTAAGAAGAAAACTCTGCTTAACTGCAAAAAGAGCTGGCTTTCAGTCATAAGAAGCTCTTCAGTCCAGGCAAACCCATGATAAACTGCGGCATTTGTGTTCTCTCCAGCTGTTTGTTATCTGTATTTGACCTTTACAACAAAATGATGTTCTAAATACACATCACATGGACATCATACAATTAGTTTAAAAAAAAAAATCAGGAAATTACTTTTCCGTATTCATATATATGTTGATTACTTATTTGAAAGTGCCACTTAAAAAAGATTAATTTATCTTCAATAGATTCTCTCTCTATATACACAATAGCTACCTATAGAATTCAAATTCAAATACACATATCTAATCTTGCATCATACACCTAAAAACCAATGTTTATTTTTCTGTTCCATGCACCTTGGCCAACCAAGCTTGACAGTTTTTCCAGCAAATGGAAAAAACATTTCTATTTCCTTTTTCAGAAAGGAGTTACATTTCAAGTTCTGGTAATGATATTTGTGTTGATGGAAGAATCACCCCTCTGTGTTTTCTCAAAGTGTAGGAAACTACACTTTTTCTCAAAGTGTAGTAAAGCATGTAAGCATTACAGACATATCCTGAACAGATCTGCGTTTCTCTCATGAGGAGTAAATTTATTTTCATGAAGTACTTTGACAGTTATATGGATTGAATGTAAATGGATGTGCACACAAGCTTTTCTCTCTCTGCTGGGTAATTAAAGCATATTGGATTTTTTTCAACTCTTTATTAAAATAGAGAAGTGACAGAACACTGACAGAAGTTTGCTTTTGGACATTTATTTCATTAAACGATGAAACTATGGGGACCAAAACTCTAAGAAAACTGGGCTTGTTTATACCTCTGAAGTAAGTATCACCTGAATATAGTTGCAGATGCTGGTATATTATTCCCATAATTATTTTGGGTTTACAAATCTTTTAGAATGAAATGGGATTGGATATGAATTATTTCTCTCCTCTTTCTTTTTTCCTAGCACTATTGCCTGCAAACTGGGCTGTAGAAGAAAATGTCGTTTATTATTGATTTTATTTTGTGATTCTCTGTGAAAATCCAGAGAGAAAACATGTCAACAACATGTTCCTGTTACATCCAAACTACTTTTTTTTAAAGATACTGTCAAATTGAATCAAGGAAGACTTGTATGTTCATGGATTAGATCCAGTTCAGTTTTTTTCTGGTGCTATGGTAAATTGGTGAGGAAATGCTTTCATTGATCTAATACTTTGAAATGCTGTGCACGTTTATCCATCTTATTGCTCTAACTCAATACAGAAACTACATAATTATCATGCAAGAATCACATTTAATAATTATCTTTTGTAGCTTTGACTTGCTGTACTTGCCTCTCAAGTGCAATTTCTGTACATCTGCTTGTCAATATTATGCAGACTTGATATAACTAATAGTGGCAGAAGCTTGGTCTCTATTAAATAACCCCCCATATTTTACTTTATAAAAATAACAAAACAGAAAACTACTTTACCTGATGGACTCCATATGTACTTTCAAGTGTCTTAAGTGCTTTGGTATCAGATATTTAAATTACGCAGTTTCAAGCTGAATGTTCACTCTTTTAAAAATTTGAGATATTTTTTGATTACAGTCAAGTGTTCACCTTCATTTATGTATAATATATAAAATAAAATTGTATTAGGCAGAAAAGGCATTTATAGTTAAAATATTTTTAAATGGATTTTTAAAATATCAGTTTTATTATAAGCTGTCTGTTGACAAATGACAATTCTGTCTCTTATTTCTAGAGCTGTTATATATCAGATAATAAAACTAACATAATTTTTCTGTCCTCAGAGTCAAGTTTCCAGACAATAGCAGACTAGACATTAATAGACATTATTTTTTGCAATCCTGATAGTGTTGAGATATTCAGAATATACCTTTTGGACCCAGGAGGGCCTTTCAATAGTACTTTTATCTAGCTTTGATTTTGACCAGTTAGAAAGAAAGTGTTGGGGTTCTTTTTGTTTGTTTGGTTTGGTTTTAAACCAAAGCTAATTCTCATATTTAGATGATATTTTAATAGAAAATAGTGATAGTGAATCTAATGATTGATCTTAAAACAGCTATTTATTTGATTCTAGGAGTTTTTAAAATGTATGAAAGAAGTACAATGATACTATTAAATAAGCATTATATTTAGTGTAGAGAAAGGATCATGCTATGTAAAATTGTAGGTTCATAAAGATGATATTGGATGCAGTCTTTAAAACCAAAAACTGAGTACTGAGATACTTATGAGGGTTAATTTTGTCATTAATTTGAAAAAGGTAGCACTTGCATGTTCATCCATGTTAATCCACATCACATACCTAAGGCATTAAGCTTTCATCAAATGAAATGAGACTGTATGTAAAGCTTGCCCTCTTTGGGCATGCCTGTAGCAGCATGAAGGTCTGATTGCCATGCTGATGAATAGATTCCTTTTCAGCTTTTCCTGCATCTGCTGAAAGTAACAGTATTAATAAAAACATGCCGGCACGTGCTTTTTTACTGGCTGACGTGCCCAACATGTACCAAGTCTGCAGCAGGCTTGCTGCTAATGTGTTCTTCTGCATTTTCACTGCTGATACCCCCTGTGCTTCCCTGTGTCGCAGTCCAACATTCTTTTCTTTGCTGAGGAGAAACACCAACTATTCTCAGAAATAGCTGAGAGGCATTTTCTGTAGTTTTGTTGAAAGACTAGTTTATTTAATATAAGACAGATATATATATGAAGATCTTAAAAGCTATTCATTAGCATTTACATAGCTCAATCACTTGAGAAGTGGCATTATTGCAAACTTATGGGGAAGAAGCAGGTGTAGACAGTCTAAATTACATCAATCAAAAGGAAAAACAAAGTTTTAAAAATATATTTATTTTAAAGGGACAAGTAGGTTTATTTCTTTAAACCTTAGAAAGTCTTGGAAGAAAACCATAAGACTTAAAATTGCAGCATTTGTCATTCTGACATTTTCTGTTCATGCATGTTCTTTAGTGCATAACACTAATTTTATTTTCTTGTAGAGTATATAAACTGAGGCATAGCCCCCAGTAGTAAGGCAATGAATGTTTAAAGCATTTATGCATAAAGCTGCCTCAAAGGATAATTAGATGATTATAATTGTACTTGCTTTGAGATAGCTAATTAAAAAAAATCTATTGCTCCCAAGGTTTAATTATTTGAGTAATGATAACATATTAGCAATCTCCAAATTTCAGTTACAGCCAGCTACAATTTAAAAAAAAAAAAAAAGTATGAATTTCAGGATTTCCTCATGAAGTCTACTGGAGTTGGTCTCTATTAAATTTTGATTTTAATAATTTTCTTTCTTACATTTTTTTTCACTCTGCGGTCTTAGAAATGCCCTAACCAGCTAACGAGTGCTTTATGAATGACTCCCTGTTCTCATGTCATACACAAACGCCAGAGTATTCTGATGTGCTATGTGGAAGTTGTAGATGCAGCTGCTTACCATTATTTCAGAGGCAGCAGGCATTGATGCACCAGCTTCCATTGCCAGGTCCTGCTACAACTTGTGCAGTTGTGAATGCTGCTCTAATTTATGTCTTCAACTTGCCAGACTGTTGCCACCTCAGTATCGTGAAAATAGCAGAATGCATGCAGTTGTTGAAGATTGCTGCTTCTTTGTGTCATATCCACCTTAGTTACAACAAAATAAAATCAAGAATATGTTGTTTATTTCTTTAAAGCTAAAATCATTTGCAAACAGGCATTCAGCTCATTATAAACATTTTACTGGCGTAAAGTCACTCAGATATACAGGAAAGAACAAGGGGAAAATATTGTTTTATGGTTTTTATATCAGGACACTATACCTGACAGCTTTGACAGCTTTTCTTTCTATGAATTAATTAGTAGAACTTCAGATTGCCAGTGCATGTCAGACAACTGTTTACTAAGATGTGTCTGGTGATGCTAGAATTTCACTATTTATTAAAGATTTTTCACAATTTCAAAAGGAGACTGTACAAATACATTGTTCTTTTCCCATTTCCTCTGTACCAAATAAAACAGAGAACAACAAGATACATTTTTATGATATCAGAGCACGTCTTCCCTGTCTAGTCTAAAACTAGAAAAAAATTAGCACTTCAGGAGCAGTATTTTTAAATTTCTCATGCTTAACTATTTAAACTATGGTAAAACAAAGTAAGAACAGAAGTTCTTATATTTTTTCTTCTCCTTGAAATCAGTCTCCTGATTCACTTTATAGAAAAATGTTGATGTCACATCTTTCCATTTTGTGATCTAAGAAATTGATGATAAAACTCTCACTGATGGCAGTAAGGGCCATGATGTTAATATTTGGGAAATGTATTGGAATGCTTTTCCCAAGAAAATGTAAAGAGCGAGAGAAGCATTGAAATTGATGTAAAACAGTATATATTACCTAGCTCAGTGTGATCACTGATAACAACTTTGTAAAACTTATATTCTTACATTCTCAAAAATTATGTTAGCTGTATCAGCCTGGAAAAGTGATTAAATCTTTCCTTTTCCTATGATTTTCAAAATCTTACATTGGATGTATTGGTTAAAAGAACATCATACCTTTATTAAAAATCTCAGTATCTGCATTTATATTTATAACATTAGAAACATAACATTGAAACCTGCAAGTTGTGAAGGATAAAAAGTCATGTTTAAATAGAGAAGCTAAATTACTCCTTCCAAGAGCCAATAAAACTGAAAAGCATTCATTATAAAAGTAATAAAAACTTATGAGTCTCATTTTATTAAAACTACTATCCAGTTTCTTGATGGAGTTGCATTATTTAGAGGATAAACCAGTGACATTTTATGTCTTGCAATGGAGTTTATGTCTAAGGTGAGGTCTCCTGAAATTAGATCGGTGGTTTTAATGTGAATCCTAATGGACAGGGTTTTATGTTGTAAGATCGTGACTCCCAGTTCAACGTGGGCACCTTCTTCTCATAACGTCATTCTGTATCTGTTTGGACTGGCACAGAATTATTTCTGTTGTTTGATTAATGAATGAGAAAGAAGCAGCTTTTTTTGAAGAAATATATTAGCACTTTGTTTACCAAGTCTCTGGGTCATATATAACCCAGTTCATACGTGGTATCTCTGTTGCTTGTAATCCATGCTAGATATGCCCTTGTTTATAGTGTATCAGTCTTTCAAAAATTACCACCAAGGCTAGTTCAAGTTTAAGAGAAGGGATTTTAATAGCAATAAAAATTGTAGTTTTGAAATGTATTTTTACTGAAACCATTTCCATACCTATATGACAGATAAATGTCAGGTCAAATTGAAAAAGGTGAAACCAGTTGTGAATGTGGAAATATTCTGTATATATAAAATCCACACCGGTATTATTTTGTCCATGTTTAATTAAGTCCATTACATCATCGCAATAATTGGTAGGTACAGCAGTGGTGTCTCTGGTCATTAATATGACCAGCTGAACTAATCCATCAAATATTTTAACCCCTTGAGTACCCACAGCTCTTGACTGAGCTATAATGACAGACAAAGAAAGAAAGAAAACAGAGCACAGTGATCAGGAGGAGGAGGAGACTGATTTAGATGGAACAGAATGAAAAATAGTCAACCCCTGCATACCCACAGCCCTGCATTGGTGTGAAAGGAACAAGTATGAGCTCCAGAGTGCAGACTTTTTTCTTGGTTTGAGAGAAAAGCACAGAAAGTTAAGAACAAAAGTACATATCAGCCAATGGTAGTAAAAGTTCTTTCTCATATCTGTGATCAGGTAGCTACCGCTTAAGTAGATTAGTCTTTCCTTTAAGGCATTTAAGTAATGTCATTGAATGATGCCATTTAAAAATATTTTGGTGATTATAAAGTGACCAAAGTAAAAAGGCCTTTAAGAAAAAAAAGCAAAATTCTTTTTCATCTGCTCATTTACCATATAACATCAAAAGCAGAAAGGGTCCATTTTTTCCAATGAGCAGAACTGCATCACCAGTTGTGGTGCGTCATGACCTTATTCTTTGGGTTTGGTATTTATGACTGTAAAGCTTACAACAAGCACATCCTTTATCTGCAAATAGTAATATAGCATCAAAATTCTAAAGAAAATCGTGTGTCACAAATGTGCAGCAATTACACAGAAACTGTAAGCTTTGACTTTTAATCAAATTGCTCTGCTGTTCATTATGAAATTTAGCAAGTAACTGAGTATGTCCTACATACTGTTTTTGAATAAATTCCTTTTCTTTCAATTCAGAGTGGTATAAACAAGTGAACTTAAAACATAGAACTATCACTTAAAGCCAATCAAATAATGGATTAAATAATGTAAAGGCACATTTTCACACGAGCAAAGGTGAAGAAAAATTTGATCAAAAGTCTGGTCAATTGTTGAATCTGTTGCCATTAACGAGTATAGTACTCATTTTCTATCATCGTCTTATAAACTATCTGCTGTGTCTTTTAATGTTTATAAAAACTTGTTGCTTTCATAGATTTAGTCTTCAGAATCAGTTGGGTTTCTGTCAGCCCAGTTTGTGCAAGATGAGCAGTAGCAGCTGTCAGATGAAATATAGACAGGGTCCCCAAATGCATTAGAGATTCCATAGGTAGTAATAGAATTTCAGTTCCTCCTGTCTGTTTTACTTAAAATTACAGTAACTAAGCCCAAAATGACAGCTGTAACAAAAGCACCTTTGAGATGTACATCAGGAAAACATAAAGAATAAAACTTTGAATTATTTACCCAGATAAGTTTGAAAAGATTCTAACATATGACAAATATTAAATAGTGATTTATTTTAACGCGTGCCGGCTAGGAAAATACCCTCTTTCAGATAAAAGGAAAATTTATATTTAGATCATTTCAGTACACAAATATTTATGGTTTATTAAAGAGAAAAGGAAAATATCTAAAACTCTATTGAGCCTCAAAAAAAAATGTGTAACTAAAGTGTTCTCTTAGATTTCCTTTCCTAATGTGGATCATTAGCTGCTTTAACATGAAATCAGTGATTATATTTAATGTTATCATGTGAAATTTTCAACTATTTTCATTAGCTGATATTCTAAATTTGAGTCACTTCTTATTGGAACACATAGTTTTGTGGCTACAGCTAACTTCCTTTAGTAAATTGAGTATGGTATTGTGAATATGTTAAAATATAGTTTATTACAAGCTAAAAGCAAAATAAGTATCACTTTTAGTTTGTCTATTATTTCTATATTATTTCATATATGCAGATGATTATTGTCAAATAAAGCAGCATAAAAACTCAGGAAAATGAGAAATATAATGTTATCACATTGTTTTAAAGTTCCCATTTAAGTGAGACAAAAACTTGGAAATCATTTTAAGAATGTTGTGAAGTGAAAAATTTGTGACATTGTTTTCAAGAGATGAATGATTCTGGAGATGATTCAGTGTTGAAGTAGCCCTTTCTGAAAATTAATCTTTAAGGTGAGTCAGATTGTTCTCTCAAAATTCTGTCCTCCTTGGCTTTTGGATATGTGCTTTTGAAGACAAAGAGATGGCATAATTTGAAGAGATGCACACCATTCTGTGTTAAAAAGGACAGTGCAGTGGCTTACGGCTTGGTACTTGATTTTTTTTTTTTTCTCTTGAGGATCTAAAGGTTAAAATAGATTGGCATGAAGTGAAATAGGAGGCTGAAAACAGTGGCTAAAGTTTAAAAATCCCATTGAGCAGTTTGGGCCATGAGGTCTGAAATCAATTGTTGGCTAAGGAACTAAAATGAAAATAGTGACAGAGCTATGTGCAATATCTACAGCTGTGAAAAACAATATAAGGAGGAGTAACTTAGGTACTGGTGGAGTTAAAAAAGCTAGTAAGTATTGCATGATGTCAGGAATTCTATCCACAGCTAAAAGGACAAGGTCTCTTATGATAAGCATAGTAAAGTGTGATTCTCAGTGTCTTGAGAGACAGGATGCATATCTTTTCCTCCAAGCTGATTTTTCTAGTAATTGGCTGTCCATTTCGTAGCCTGTTTTTCCAAGTCCTCTAGAAAAAACACTGTGACATACATAGCTTTTTGTCTGTCCAGGCAGAGAGTCTGTGCTCTCTTTTCTTCCAGCTGCAAATTTTTCATTATTTTGACAGGCAATGTCCATCAAGGAGTTTCTATCCAAATTCTACATTTTGCAGTGTACATTTCTTACCTCCATTTCAACCTTGTGCTTTCCAGGTTCTCTGTAGTTCTGAAAACTGGCAATAAATATGTTTCAGCATGATCTGGCAATATGTAGGAGCCATACAGAGCTTTCAAGATCAGGCAGGGGAGCCAGTTAGGCAACAAGATTGAGTTATCTCTTGTCTTGGCAGTTCAAGACTCTTCCTATCCCCAAACACTTCGTTTACTCCAGCCAAGGGGTGGTTCAGGAAACTACTGACATACTTGCAAATATCTGGAATATGGAATCTTTACAGGTGCAGCGTACATGTAGAAGAAAGCACTGGGTTTTTTTAAAGATTTCTAACAATGTAAAATTTTTTACTGTGCTTTTAAAAAAAGTCTTTACACCTCTGTGCAATGAAAGTATTGTTTATTCATCAAAAACTCATTGGTGTAGAGTGTCTAGAGACTCTTAAAACTCCACGTGTAGTCCTCGTGGCTTAGAGATCTGAGATTATTTTCTAAAGCTAGGTACAAGAAGGTTTAAAAAGTTGAAAAAATTAATTTATATAAAAAAATAGAAGTTTCAGATTAGAATAAATTTGCTGATTCTATCTCATTTTGGACTAATTGTGTTTCTCTTATCCAAGTAATTGACAATGGTTACAGTTTTTATGTTTCTTACAGAAATATTTTTAGCATTTCTGTCAGAATCTTTTTTCGTTTGAATGAAAAAATAAGAAATGTTAAAAATGTCTTTTTATTAGAAATTCCTTTTTTGTAATAAATTCTGATAGCAATTTGGAATTTGATCCTTAGAGATATCTTAGCCTTTATGATCATTTCTGCGATGGATCTATGGTTGTGTTTTATGCTGGGGAAGCCATTTGTACAGGCAGCTGGTGAACAACAAAATGTGAGGAAGGTTTGTTATTTTAGTAAGTATTTTTGTTGTTATTCTAAAAATTGTCACAAAGTAGCGCTAAAGCAACAGTCAGAAAATCCTAACGTAAAGAATTTGGCTTTTAAGTACTTTTTCATATGCCTGAATTTGTAGGCTTTTTGTTCAGATAGTACAGAATTGTGTCTGAGGAACTGTCTTACTGTACAGGCTGTGTGCCCTCTCCATTATGCCAGTGCTACTTCTTTTTTATTTCCTTCCAACCCCTACAATTCTGTGATTCCTTTCCATCTCCTTTCAGTGCTGATGTCTTCTACTGTTTCCAGAGTAGACTGAGTGGAAGACCTTTGCTGTATTTTGGTGTCACACAGAGGTAGATTGCCAGTTTTCCTGCAAAGTTAGGATATATCCCTCTAGACATCTAGGCTTCCTCCCCATTTCCCCACACTATCCTTCCCACTGCAGGATGCTCGGGTCTTTCTGTCTTCCCCAGGCTGCCGCTGGTTTGTCACCCCATAATACTTGTAGTTTGCATCTAACACACTGTATAGTACTCACCACTGTGTTGTGAATTCCTTCCTAGGATTATGGAAGGAAAGAGCTATGCCATGACTGCTCTGGCCATAGCACGGGCCACATGAAACAGAGAATGATTATGGTAATGCTATAGTCTTTTCCCATAAGGGTCATTAACTTGTCTCCTTTGCCCCGCTGTTGATTTTCCTTCCATTTTAAAAAACTTAACACTGTGAAGCTTAATACATCAACACTTCATAATCCTCTTATAAATTAGGTGAAAATTGTTTGAAAAACTAAAAGAAAATTTTCAGAGGGATGGATCTGTGGAGATAGGCACTGCAGTCATATGACAGTTGATTCCTGTTTGACTTCATGAAGAAAATCCGAGAAATAAAGATATTAATTTTGGCTCAGGGTTCTCTGGACTGAAAAATAATCAAGCTAGAAAAATTTTCTAGGGTAGTTTGAGTACACAGCTACCCCATTATTATGCTTTTCCTTAAACATACTTTTTTGAATATTGTCAGACAGGTTATTGGTTTAGGTGGACTGTCCTTAATTTCTTAAACAAAATTACCATAAGCTTGATAAATCAGATACTCTATTTTGTTGCAAATTGAAGAAGAGACTGGTGGACAGATAGGTAAAATTTTGTAACTGTGGTCTGTTAGAACTGGGCTCAAAACCAGCAGTAATAAAGAACTATTAGGGAAGTACAAGGAAAAGAGGGATAAAAACAGAACAGGATTGCAAGACTATATAAACTGTTACTAAAACCTGTTCTAAATACGTGATACAACTGACACCAAAACTAGGAGGTCTGGGCATCTGGCTGGAGAGCCTTCAAAATATTTTTTTTTATTTCAGTCTGTTAAAAACATTTTAGGAACAGTATGAGTGTCTGAGCAGCTGGTTTTGGCTTTGGAGCACTTCATGAACATCAAGCACTGTTCACAAAAGCCTAGTGTGATAAGTACAGTACTCCCTTTTTAGCACTTTCTATCATTAATGGAAGTTATGGAGAAAAACCCTATTAGATTACTTTTCCTTCTGACTTGTGGCCTAGTTTTTAATTTATGGGATTATAGTTCTCAGTCATTTCACATATTGGCAAAAAAATTTATTCTACCTGTGTGTTCAGTCTTTTTATTTTATTTTTTTGACATTGTTCCCCCTCTCTCTGTTGGGATTCACATGTATACGTATTCTTAGATTTCCTTTGTGCCTAAAAATAATAATACTGCCTGTTCTTAACCTATTTTCCCACATTATGCCCTTGTAGATTCAGATTCACTTTGAAGATTCCTTGAGTATCTAAACTCTTCCTCTGGAGCTAGAAAGTTGACCTATACTCATACTTTGTTCTGTTTATTCAATGAACACCAGATATAGATCACTCTAGGTACGTTTGTAATTGAGACTGCATGTTTTCTATGGTTTTGAGTGGTATGTGTAGACTATTGTTGCCCCACTGATAAGTTTTCAGGTAGCATTCATGTTAGCTCTCCATCTGAGTGATACTTTGACCAGAAAGAATAGTTGTAATCTTAATCATTACTTTTTTGTATCTCATTTGAATATAGAAATTTGGATGAATATATATTTTCTTTTCTTGTTGTTAAGCATTGTTCCATTTAGTCAGATATGGACATAATCCCTACTGAGCAAATTCTGCAAATAAGATAAAATTTAATATAAATTGGAATTCAATGTCCCTGGTAAGTTTATCTGGCATAAGGCTTAGGTATAAATAGAAACAGTCTTTTCTCATTTACTTCAAGAGATTTGTCTGTAAAATTTATAGATCTCTACAATTATCTTTATTTATTTTCTAAATCACTATATAAAATACCTTTTCATAAATTATGTATGTATATAAATATTAAATATACAAAATGTATAAAAATATAATCTTGAAATGTTAATGAAATGAGATATGATAGCAGAATTCTTACGAGCTCTTGTGGTTCCCTGAGAGGGCCAGAACTTTGAAGAGAATCTGTCTTGACCTTCTCTTAATCGTGAGCTACTGAAAAAGATTTTTAAACAGAGAAAAAGCCCCAACAGCATATGGGTAGTTTTGGCAAAGCAGAATAAAAAGAATTTCAGTATTACTCTTTTCATGTTCACTGAGTCCTTGCAAGTAGGAACTTCATCCTATGCTTGGTTTCAACTCCTACATGGCTTTCTGGAATTAAGAAAATTCTTTATCATGCTCTGCGATCCTTACAAATTTCTTTTTATCCTTTGATGTCTGATTGGATTTTTCCTAGTCCCCTTGGTATTCCCTGCCCTGACATCCCTTCCTGCCTTTGGGACCTTCTGTCCCTTGGTGCTCAGTTGGTTACTATGAAGGCACAATGTTCTCCTGGCTCCAGATGGTTTTACATGACTCATTCTACTCAAAAACACAAAGCAGGCAATTAAGAACACACAAAAAAGTAGGTCATGCCCATCACAGAATCCATAATTTAAGTGAAAAGTAATCTCTGATGTATAAATGTTATATTATATACCTGTGAATGGAAGGAGATTAAACATCCATTGTTATCAATGGTCCTTTTAAGACTGAAGTCCTGAGAAACTCAAAGGGTTTCTTGGAACACAAGAAATATAATTCCATGGTCAGCATTCATAGACGTTAAATGGATGTACAATTTAGCATAAAGTTGCTGATTCTAGTGTCATTCTTTATTTTGACAAATTAGCAATAAATGAGTTCAAATAAATTCAGTGGGTAATTACAGTGAAAAAAAATCATCAACACAGACCTCACTGAAAGCTGATATTTAGAAATGTCCACTAAATAAAACCTAATGATTCATGTATATAACCTGACATGTTGAGCTTAATCTACCATAGCAGTTTATATCTGTGCAAAATTTGGGTTGAGAAAAACAGCCTTTGATGTTTGAGTATAATTCTTTGAAACAATGCTAGAACAGATGAGGAGCACCAACACTTTTGGTGTCACAATATGTGGAACATTATTTACTGCATCAGTACAAGGGAAAAAAAAAGTCTAGTGCTAGCAGAATGCCCCATTTATTTCTGCCATATCACTAACAATCATTGAAAAAAACAACATAACTAAAAAAGAAAGCATCACAAATGTTGCATTTTATGGGGTTCACATGTTTATTTTTGTCAGCCTCTGTTACTTTTATTTTTTCCCCCGCAGTAAGTGGGTTTAAGAAATAAGGAATTTTCTTGACAGAATGAAGACATAAACAGTATTTAAAAACAAAACAAACTCCCCTAAATCTGCCCAAACTATAACATATGGAAGAAGAATCATGTGTTTCTTCCGCTGGTGAATCTGGCTTCCAACAGTTAGGATTTCAGGGAGTGTATGTGCCACAGGTTGCATTTGCATTGTTTTCTTTAATACTTCTGATCTAATTTAATATCCACCCTCCATTAATTCTGGTGACCCTTTTTGTACCTCGTCAGACTTTTGGTCTGCAAAAAATCCTGTGGCAATGAGCTTCTCATGGTAATAACAGTTGTACCACTGATGGTGACACTAATTCAGAGTTGCTTTGAAATGGGAGTTTGCAGCAGTCATGTCTAAATTTAAATATGTTGAGACAGTTTCCCTTGACTTTGCTGTGCTCTGGATCAGGCCATTTTGAACTTTGCTTATTTATTGGTTTAGTCAAATGTCTATGCAGCATAGTAGAAAAGCAGTAAGAAAATCTCAGAAAATAGCTATGCTCTTTTTAGGGAGTGTTACTGCAATTTTACTTGTCCTTAATGTTGAGTTAATTTCCTGTCTGGCAGGCACTACTAGCAGTATTTCACATTTTCATTAAAAATAGAGAGAGATAAAAAAGAAAGTGAAGGAGATGTAGTAGATGATGTAGATTACAATAGTAATTGACACAGTGGTTTAACATGCCACTAGGATACTGTATAAAGCCTTCTGCCTTTGAAAACTGCAGTTCAGCTACTGCTGTTTGGGAACATGAGCAGTGAGAGAATTTACTTTTTTTTAAAGTTATTTGGCGGAACCCAGATGAGAGGAAATGATATTTCAGTTATGTGAACAACTCACTGAAACTACCAAATATCAGTATGTGACTCCTTGCTGGTGACATTCCAGTTGTGGAAAGAAAATAAAAAAATATTCTTAGATGAAAATGGCTGCTGTCATGGTGCTCCCTATTCTCGCAAGTCACATCTATCACTTATGTCAAATAAATTACCATTCTCAAGTCTGTCCATCATCATATTTTGGTTCTATGAAGAGCAATTAATGAGGTGCATGTCTTATTTTCACTTACGTGTTTGCATAATGAGTGTATCTGAAGTCATATCTTATTTAAGGATGAAAATCTCATGGAGAACCATAGTGATTTATCACTTCTGTGTAAGTGAAATGCACTCAGGAAGTGCATTTCATTGTGGAAATAAGTGCGTTAGTTGCCAATCACCTTAAACTGTGGACCACTGTCGTCTTTCACCCTCTTCACTACTCTCTTTCTTTCAAATGCTTCAGTGCACATGAGATGCTGACTGAGCTCTTGCAATGCACTAGGACATCAGGATGCTAATCTGGCCACCAAAAAAACTGTCTTTGGTAATTTAGCATGCTGAAATTACCCAGTGATGGGCCTGATGGGCATCAGAGCGAGCAAAAGAGATAGAAAAGGACATACCTAACCTCTAGCGAATCTGGCTATGAGGGATATTTTTTATATGTACTTGGTACATTCCACTTAGAACTGCAGCTGAAATGTCATGTTTGGACTCATACAGAGGCTAGAACTATTCCAAAAATTGTCTTTACCTGGCAATGCACGGCACCAAAAAGGACTGCTTTGATGAAGGACAATGTATAAAGATCCTATAACCTGTATAAGTTACTGTTAATAAGAACTGTGGGAAAGTCAAGGTGTTAATTTACATCATCAAAAGCAGAAATGCAGCTGAGAAAGGTGACCTAAAGCAAGCTTTTATCACAAGTCAGTGTCTATTTTGTAGAAGTGGGGGGTCTTGTTTAAAAAAACCTCATCTAATTTCTGGGTATCTGTTCAGATTATGTAGAAACTTGCCAATAACTGGAACAGAGAAATCACTTTGAACCCAAACCTGAGTGCAAGATAGCTATCAGGCATGTTATTGCTTCATGTTTCTGTCACTAAATATAGCAAGTAATATCCTAAGCTGTGCATTTTTGGCATAAAGAACTTATATTCTTTCACTTTAAAATTTGTCAAGTATTAGGCAGTGACGGACCCCACACATGTCTTTGCCCAAGGGGTTGGCAGTTCAGAAATGGACTAGGGATGAGTGACATCTATCGAAAAGCCTGAAGTCCTTCACAGGTTGGTGGAGTCCAACATTGGCTGAAGTCCAGTGCCTGTCTTGGAAACTTGTGTGATGTACTGGTTAGTGACAATTGCCTTGTGTTGGCAACTGTTAGCCAGGATGTCCATGGCATCCATGTGGAAATTCCTCCCCCAGCTTCAGTTACATAAATGTTATAAAAGATAAACCACAGCTTGGAAATAAACTCTATAAAATTTGTGTGAGTTTTCTTCATGCCAGATTACTGTCATTATAAAGTTTGGTCAGATATCCATTCTGTTCTAAGTACCTAAGTATCTTGAATTCAGCCAATTTTAGCTAATTAGTGATTCCTAAAGTATGTTTTCTTCCATCAGGAAAACCATATGTTTGGGGACAGTTTTGTAGTCTTTAAAACTGTACATGTTTTCCAAGTGCTTCTGGACTCGGTGCTTGATTATTGAAGCGTTTACGTATTGCGGTAACTTTTCTGTTGTCAAACCCTTTTTGGGTAATGGTTACAAATTGGTAAATGAAGATGGTATTTGCATGATGCTTCCTATTTTACTTCCAGTTGCTAAATTCAAGAAGTACAGATTTGAAAAGGTGAGTTATAGGTGATTGCTTTTATGTATTAATGGTGCCTATGGAGGGTCTCATTAACACTCACAGCATGGAAAATTCCTGCAGCTACCCTACAGAGCACTGGAAAACATGACTGCTGAGCAGGCTTTATTGTTTATGCTTCATTTTTCTAATTTATTCTCTAAAAAGGGTATTTTTGCAGCCTCCATATGACAAATAAGATACCATATGGGAAAAAAGAACTGGACAAAGGCAGCAGGAATACTTCTTTGATTCATTTATTTATCACAGATTTTTTAGATTTTTTTTTTTAAATTTTGGAAGTGAGGGTTTCACTTTAATTGTATAAACATAATATATGTTTAATTTCCAAGCTGGCATTACTAGAGGAGCAATCAGTGATAAAATGTCTTTCTGTAATATTTACACTTGGAAAACTAAATTATATATGTACAATGAATATATGTATTTTATAGCAGAGTTATTTTTTCAGCAATAGCATGAATTATATGCTCTTATGGAGGTATTCATCCAAATCTAATGCTACTACTTCTTGTTGACTTTTGAGGGTAATTTTGTAAATGTAAAGTCTCTTAAATTAGTTTAAAATTATTTCTATTTAGAATGAGAAGGAAAAATATTTTTACACTCAAAAGGACCTCTTTCATTCTTCTATCAAAAAGAATCAGAAGATACTCTGTGATTCAGAGGCTCAATATGTATAGAGAAAAGGGCAAGGGGACCATATCCTTCATTTGGATTGCTATCAGCTAGTGTCTGCCCTTTTCTGACTTGCAATAGCATCACTTGATGTTCTACTGGAAGAGCAAAACGTCCTTCTTGTGCTCAAAGTGATACCATTGTCACTCTATAAAACAGTCATCAGCAGTACAGCAATATTTGGATATACATTACCCTGAAGGCATCGGTCTTTTCTGATCGTCACCCAATGTATCCGTTCATGAACTAGGAAGCTGTAGCTGGCAGCTGAGCCTGTAGCTGCCAGGTCATTACACCAGCCAAAACTTTTTGTATAGAATGCTGAAAACCTCTGAAGCATAATAGATGCTGTTTTCAGACATAATCTAATCTTTTAAAAACATTTACTACTAGAAAGTATTTGGTCTTTTTGGGTAGGATATTTTTTTGGAGGTGGTTGTATTTCTTCCCAAGAAAGCCGGAAAGTCTTGTGTTGACTCCTCTTAGCTTAAATCTAAGGTCTTAAACAGGTTGGATGACACTGATTCCCTGCAGTTTTTGGGCTCATTCATGCATTTTTTGTTTACATGTTGGTATTTTCTGTTTTAAGTTTTAATGCTGCCTGTATGACTACTTCAGGAATACTTGCATCTCTCCTAAATTTGGGATTTCTTAATATAATTTTATGTGGCTTAAAAAAAAAATAAATTCCTCAATTTTAATGTGAGTCAGGGTTTGAAAGCTAGAAATTGTCATTGATAGCATGGAGGTGTATATAAGGAGCCTTTTTGTTCCAGGTTCACTCTGCATAAACTCAAAATGTTCCATGTTCCATCTTGCATGTCTTCAATATTTTAATGGAGAGGGCATATCAGATCAAAATCTGCCAGAACTTTAAAAATGTTGTAGCTTGTGACTGTTGTACAATGAAGATGGGTCCTTGGGCTTGACATCCTATGGGAAATGTGAACATTTGCCTGCATCTGTTCAAAAAAGTAAAGTACAAACCAGATCACATAAAGATTCGGGCAGGTTTCCTGAGTCCTCCACTCCTCTTTGCACTTACTGATTTATAGCTGGCTGCAGTCTGGGTGGATCATTAAGCTTGTTGAAGGGCCTTTTTTTGGCATACAGTGATTATAAGATCAGGTTCTAAGGTCTCTAAAGCAGAAGGGACTGAGAAAGATGTGACATGCACAAATGATCCCTATAATTTCTCAGGATTTTCCAGGAACATTTTAAATATTCATTGCTTTAGGAAACAGCCATTTTGGTCCTTCTCATTTAGAGAAGGTTGGTTTTTTTTTTAAGTCAAAATTTTTGTTGGTAGAGAAAAAGTGGAAAGTAATTCTGAAGAAAAATTCTATTCCCCCTCCAGAAAGTATGTAGTAGATTTCATGGGAGGATTTTTTCTGCTTTTACCTTCTGCCTTATATTGGAATCCAGTAGCTGTAGTTTTTATATCCCACAGTTTCTGCTGTGAAACTAGCAAGCTCATAAAACCCAAGGAAATACATACTAAAACAAAGGTGGGGTGCTGCCACCTAAAATGCATTTGTTTAATATATTTTTAATTGATTCTGCCATCATTTTTCCTTTATTGGTCTGAGGCTATTAAGCACCCTGTTACTTCAATTCTGATGGAATTATCACCTTTTTATGTAATCTGGTCTACTGAATATATTTCTAATATCTATGATAAATGCATCAAAACACTTTATTTCAGTCATTTAAGTCAGTTCAAAGAAATGTTAACTGTTGTGAATTTAATGGAGATTTTATAGGTTTGTAATTATACAAGGATACAACGTATCACTGAGTAGGTTATTAGCCAAGTGTAGATAATGTGTGTTTTAAAAATGCAACAGTTTTCTTGACTTCATTAGTTTAGGTGTGTCACATCTTAGCGCTACTCAGCTGTGTTGGAAAAATTGAATTTTGCCCCCTTGAGAGCAAAGATAAAATGCTTTATTTCGCCTTCATCTAATGAATAGTAAAATTTTGCTGGAGCAGAACAGCTGCTCTTCCCTGTCCTCCCTCCCCTACCCGTTGGCATGATGGCCTCTTTTAAGTGAACTCACTGCCCCAGCAACAAGCCAGCTGTGCTTCCCTGTATCCCGGTCTCTGCACATGTCAGATGTTTCTACCCTTTGCCTTTGAACGATGTGGAGACATTGGTTAGAATGAGAGGTGCTTCACTTTCTCCCTGTGACCACTGGGCAAGTCACAGCCTGCTGAGCACCTCTCTCCTTTGGCTATGGAAGGACAAGATGAAAGTGTCTACACAACCACGTGCCCCATAAACTACCAGCTGGATTCATTACTGCCAGCACTGCTCCCCCCTTAGCTGAGGGTGATGCTTCAGATCTGCTCCCCTCCTCCTATATTTTGTTGCTTTTACTAGCCTGACAGCCCAAGTAATGGCCGCCTTTGATGATGGCTAAATATAACTCTGGTCTGACATATGTGAATGTATGGCTGTTTAAGTATCCAGTTCAAGTATTAAATGGGTGGTTTAGAAATAAATTTCACTAAGTGGAAATAAACAAACCATACAGCTGGATTGTTGGTTTGCGCTAGAAGTAGGTTTGTGCATGTTTGTTGCTGCATGATTGTCTATCGTTTTGTACTACTAATATAGGGAGCCAAAACTATAAATGATGAGCAAATTACAGTGTGATATCCAACTAATACTGAGTCATTCGGATACTTAATTTGGCATAAAATCAGTTGGCGTTTTTTGCATAGTTTTTCTTTTCCATTTTCTTAACCTTATCAAGTTCTTTTACTGACTCATATGTTCCTTTTTCCTGAATTTCTGTAACAAGAGGTTGCAAATGTATTTAAAGTCCTAATGGACAAAAGAGACCATTACTTTGGAGACAAAGTCAGGAAAATAATAATCTTTTTTTCAGCTCTGCCTTTCAAAAGATGGTTCATCTATGGTAGCTGATTTTATTTATTTGGTTGGTTGGGTTTCTTAAAAGGATTCTCTGAAATAATTTGCCTAGCTGTATATAAGGAAAGTAAAAAAAATATTTAATTACCTCACCAGTGTTCTCAGATTTGCAAACGTCCACTTTGTGTTTCTTGAAACAACTGTATTTGCAGGGCAGACACACTAGTGTGCATACTAGGAGGGGAGAAGTTACTCTGTGGTATTTCAGCTCTAGGTCACACCTGCATTCCATCACAAGGCAGGAAGAGACTTTTTAACCTTTTCTCCCTTTCAGACAACTCCGTGATTATATCTAGATTTTAAAGCGTGGCACTTTATCAATTTATTCAAATAGCAGATAAATACCAGCTGGAAATCATATGGATGCTGATTTAATTAAATTTAAAACAGCAGTATTGGGATGATAAGCAATAATCAATTGCCCTTTTCTAGAAGGATTTTAGGGTTACTGGACTGTTTTTTCTTCAGCATGTCTCTAACATACAGAGGTTAAATAACTATACATCGTGTTTATTCAGATGATTATTTCATTTTCTATTTGTTAAGAGTCCATACAATCAGTAATAGCAAGTCATAAATCAAAATCTGCTGTGCCTTTCTGCTGACTGAGAGAATACTGTATGACTCAACCATTCAAAAATCATAAGAATGGTCCTGGAGAACTATGAAATTAGCTTCCTCAAGGATACAGGATGCCTTTTTTCTCAAAAAAAAGGGGTTTTTTTTAGGTTTTGAGTTTTTGTTTATTTGTTTGTGTGTTTTTGTAATGAGGAGGAATGGAATTTTTTTTTTAATTAAAGCTGAAATTCTTATTTCATTTTTTACTTTAAATAATTTCTCTTCTAAGAATTGGATTATACTTACTAAAATAAAGACTAAATTATCCATGCTTTTTATAGAAAGAGGTATTAACCCTGAATGGACAACTATCTGTTCTACATATTGGCTAATCTGAAAAGCACCTACATATCCTATAGTTTCTTTCCCTAACCCACCAAAATTGGGATGTGTTGGAAGGCTGATGGATCAGTGAGTAGTATTGGTATGGATATTCATATTGTGGTGATGCCTATGATCCCAATCTTGATGGAAAACCCTTTTTTGTTGCGCTCTAAGCAAAAGCAGGTTTTTTTCTACGGAAAGCTATGCTCTTCAGTGAAAAGGAACAAATACAAATGGTAGCTCAAGGGAACCTTAAAATGTTTATTTTATTTATTTAAATTTATTTATTTATTTATATGAACTCTGTACTCTGCTAATGTGAAACACCTTGAAAAACTGTCTGCTCCTGACAGAATGAACCTCTCTCCAATAACTCCCCTTTAAATATGTTAATATTTTTCTTTGTTTTTTTTTTTCCTAGGGAGATCTTTGAAAACCAAAAAGTTCTTTGTCTGGACTTAAATATATTTAATATGTTTGCTGCACAGTGTTTTGGTATTTGGGATCTCCTTTTCCCAAAGAATGGCAGTTGCTAGAAAAATTCAGGGGACAATGATCATCACTGAGTATTTAATGTTACTCTTTTTACCTTGCTAACAAGTCAATTAGTGCTATTGTTGAAGTAATAAGTTTTAAGGCATCATCTTTCTTTAGATTAAATATTATAAGGGATATTCATATAGATGTCACCTGACATCCAATCAAGTTAAAAAAAATGTTGCCAGGATGGTTCCCAAGATATATTTGAAACCCAGTGAAGTAATCTGTGGTTCCTCACCTTTTGCTATCTGATTTAGCTAATTTTTCATGGTATTAATTCTTGATCTATGGCAGGCAGGACTGTTGGGATTTATCTTTCTGTATACCTTGAAAGAACTACTCAAGTTCGTCTGAAATTTGCTATAAATGTGGTGAGCTTCTTCACAACTGTTTTCTGCTCTGGAGTACCTAATAGTATGCAATTTCCAAAGTCTATCCTGCTGTATTATAAAAGTTGCTTCAAAAATTCCTTCATTGGAAGTTTAAATACATTTTAATATCGGTAGCATGATAACTGAGTTAGGACAGAAATAATGAAAGGACTTTAAATAATTTGAAGAAAGTGGTTTATTTTAGGGATCTTCACTTGTGTAATTTTTTCTTGAAGTCACTTCTGACTAGAAGGCCTCATTTAAAAGAAAGAAAAGTCTTTAAGTTCTTTACTGATGTAATAGTGGGATAGGCAGCTTTACCAAGCATGCTGCATCTCAAATACTAAGTATTTTTTTTAGGTGGTGGTTTCAGTTTTTTTCAAGTATTTGCCTTTAGTCAGCTTATGAGAATCATATTGAAGTACTGTATAGAAAAAAGTAAATATAGTTCATATCATTTATGTAAAACATTTATATGGGTTAGGATTAAAATACCTCAAATCTGCTAATTCTCTGGGAGAGAATACTGAATGACAGTAGTAGAGAGGTATAATGAGAAAATATCTTTCATGGACTCTTCAGTTTCCTATTTTATTCTAAGGTTATAGTGCCCTATAAAAGAATACAAGAAGAGGTAACCTAATAAAAATATGCTTCATTTTCTACCCTTAGCTCTTAACTCTGATTGTGTTCTTTCTGACTTCTGTTAACGTGACTTAAATGAGTAGCTTTAACATATGTTCATGAAATTACCTTTACTGGTCAAGAATCATTATAAAGTTAGAAAATATAGGCTTAGACTGTTTTGCTTGAGTGCAAAATGCCAAGAAGTTATTTCTGACTTTATAAAATATTCTCTTTGATTACACTTTTAAAGATAGCATGTATTGTGAATTTTACTGGTGACCCTGGAGTCTCATTTCTGTCAGCAGGTGTATTGCAGTGCCTTGATACAGTACATAGTATCACATGAGATAATATTAAAATATTTTTGTTGTTCTTTAGTTTTAAAAAGAAAATTAAATCACTGGACATAAAATAGTTTTAAAAGCCAAAGATATGTTATGTTTCATTCTTTATTAATATTGTATTGATATTTGTAGTTATTTCATATTGGGAAATTAATACAAAATATTGGAGTTTCTTTTTTACTGTCTATGAAAGTTTAATTTCATAGTCCTTTTTCCTTGTCTTACACAGGTTGGTTTGCAAACGCTCAGGGAATGTTTGGTTTGAAACTCAGCCTTGGAATTTATTGAAAACATAGCAACTGTGGATCATTATTGGTAGAATATTTGGAATTAATGAAAAGAAAACAGTTTTAAGTTTGCCAGGATAATAATATTCATGGCTACATGGATAATTTTCTGATGCATTAATTCAGAAAATTTTCACTCTGATTAGCAATATTCATATTTTAATTTTCTATATTTAGATTTATATCAGAATCCATTTTGAGGCCTGCAATACAGGAAAACTCACTATGCTTAATAATATTTTGAAAAAAATATTGAACTTTGTAATCTGAACTCATACCTGTCTTCATATGAAGTTTCTAAATACCCAGATGGCTAGCAAATCAGCAGGGTTCTTCCTCATTGTAATCACAGAAAAAAAAACGTAGTGAGTGAACACAATAAGACTACACTATCCAGCTGATAGCATTTTTCCCTTATGTATGCCTGTGGAGCAGCAGTATTTTGAAGTCTTGCTTGAAAATTGATTTCTGGTAAAGTCATGGTAAATATACGTCAAACAGAGTAAACTTTCTTACTGTGCTGCCAGTATCTACTAACAAAGTTAAAAATGTTCATTTTTCATATGATACTAAGGTTTGTGTGAAATCAGTGTGGATTGGCTCCATTTGGAGGCTGGGGCTTGTTGGTGATGGGAAGAGAGAGGTGGGAGAGCATGTAGAATTGGACAAATTAGGGAAAAGAAATCCAGTTCTGAATTATTTAAGCAAAGTAAGTGAAATGTTTCTGATATTTTTACTGATGTAGGAGGCATGACTAGCAGGGAATGGTAGCCAAAGGGAATTTGATCTGTGAATAGAACTTGGGCTACCTAACCAGGGAACCATATATTTCTCTAATATTAATTTTTCAGGGTGAAATGCTATCCCACTAAAGTAAATGAAAATGTTGACCTAGTGGAAAGATTTTTCTTCTTACATATTGTAAAGATCTGTAGAAGACTGTGATCTAACCTGAGTGTACCGTTGATATTTTACCAATTCTGTCTAGCTGCTTAGTTTTCCATCTGTGTGTTTCTGACTTTCTCAGCCATGCAAGAATTAAATATAATGCTTGAGTAGTATATATGAATAGCATGAATGAATGAAATTACATGCTACCCTTCTTCTCATCAATGGTGAGAAAAATGTCATCTTTTGTGGAATTCATACCTCAGTCATACATAACTAACCCTGAATTTAATGTAGTGAAACACACACTCACCCATGTAACATGTTTCTACCTGGGTGAATCATTACTTACTGATTTGTTTATCAGCATTCAGTTTTACTAGGTGGAATAAATGAGTAGGAAAAAGGTCAGTATCCAGAAATGAAGTAATATATTTCAAACTGTTAATTAATTTAAAAACATTCTTAAATATTTTTAATAGTTTACCTATGGACTACTTTTTTGAATGTGTGTTTTCATTCTTTATCCAGATAGTTTTAAAGGAACCATAAAAATTCTTTGATTTAGTAATCATTAATTACTACTCATTAAGTATTCAGTCAGTGATTAAGGTTTCTTAAATTTTTTAACATCTGCTAAATAACAGAAGGCAAAGAACTATGGGTGAAATAATTCCAGCAATTGCATTTAGCAGGACATATGAAATGAATTAATTCTTGGAACATTTCTGATTTGCAACAATATCTACTAGTTCCTGCTGGCTGTCCCAGTATCGGTCAACAAAAATAATATGGCAGCAGAAATAGCAAAGGCTCCTGTTTTATCCAACCATCTATATAGATGTTAAAATACAAGCAAACAAACAAATAAGTCTTAAGTTCAGATAAGAGTAGTAAATCCTTAAGAAAACCTGGCCAGCAGGTCCAGGGAAGAGATTATGTTCATATACTCAGCATTGGTGAGGCCGCACCTTGAATAATGTGTTTGCTTTTGGGACCCTCACTACAAGAAAGACATCAAGGTCCTGGAGTGTGTCCAGAGAAGGGAAACAAGGTTGGTGAAGGGGAGGGAGTATAGATCTTCAGAGACGTAGCTGAGGGAACTGAGGTTGGTTAGCCTGGAAAAGAGGAGGCTGAGGGGTGGCCTTTTCACTGCCTACAGCTACCTGAAAGGAGGTTGTAGAGAATTGGGTGTTGGTCTCTCTGGCCCAGTGACAGGTGATAGTACAAGAGCGAATGGCCTCAAGCTGCACCTGAGCAGGTTCAGACTAGACATTTGGAAAAAGTTTTTTCACTGAAAGGGTTGTCAGGCATTGGAACAGGCTGCCCAGGGAGGCGGTTGAGTCACCATTCCTAGATGTATTTAAAAGATGAGTAGATGCGGTGCTTAGGAATATGGTTTAATAGTGGACAGGTACAGTTAGACTCAATGATCACAAAGGTCTTTTCCAGCCTAGTGGTTTTGTGATTCTGTGATCTCGTCTTGCTGAGGCTCAAAAAATCCCTCCATGTCCCTCAGTCCAAATCAGGGAAGCCTAGTATATGCATACACTAAAAATATCTGCTATGCTGACAGGTTGTAGGGACTTTTGAATGGCATAAACATTATATCTTTGTGGACTAAAGTGATGCAGGACTGTAAATGCCATATCATGTGATGTTCAGGTCTTTGGTACAGAAAACCAGGAATGCTTGTCAGTATTTAATGGCTGTTTTGAAGGCTTTTTTCTACACTGTCTCTTGACTGACATTGCCACTCAGCCTAATTTTATGTAAGCTAAAATCTATGTGGTAACAGCTTTCTGTTTCAGAAATGCTCAGTCCAAGCGAGCAACGCTTACAGTCAGGGTGGCAGCTCTTGTAAAATATCTTAATGGTTTCAGGCCAAAAGCATTCTTTAAGGAACGTGATACTGTTATTCTGTCATTGCCCCCTCCTCCCTGCCTTTTCCTGCATTTCCGCAAAATACAAATTATCCAACATAACATCAACTTGAGAGGAAATGGTTAACTTTTTAATTAAAAAAAAAAAGTGAGAAAGAAAATGGCATCCTGTTGTCAGATCTCACATCTGTGCCCATCACATTATAATACGGTTCATTATGATATTCAGTGGACTTCTGATCAACAAATATTCTGAAAAGAGAGCTTGACATCCCACCATTATATTTCGAGTTCGTGGCAGAGATTTTTACCTGCGGGCTGCTTGCTCATGTGAAAGCAAGCACATTTTACATTTAAAAGCACTTCAGTGTTTGCTTGGATTAAGTTTCTCTTGCAGCTGGCAAAGTCAGGATGACCTCAAGGCTTTACAAATAAATATGTTTGCTATGTTTTCATTTTAATAAATACGGAAATTGGTGAACATAAAAATTGTCTTTAAAAAAACAAAACACCAAATATCTCCCCAAATAAAAACAACCATAGATTAAAAATAACTTCTGTCTAGTATGTAAGTTTGATCATTTCATGTAGCAAACATAATTCTTTTAAAATCTTGTTTATGGTGAGATTTTAAACTTACAAAACATGATAAGTTTCCAAAACTGAATCTCTGTGATTTTTCAGAGCTGCGTCTGTAAGTAAAAGCATTTAGTGATAGGTTTATCCCCACAAATTACCACATGGCCAACATTTGTGAGATGAGGTTATTAATTTGGCCTGTTATGAAGAGGGGTGAAATAAAATACAATTTTTTAATCTGCAGTTAGCAGTGTGTATGTGGGGAAGTTTTTCTTTGTGGGCAGACACAGTAAAGAAATTTGTGTTTTTTCTTGATTAGATTGTGATTCATGAATTGTCTAAAACTGAAATAAAAAAGCAAAACTGTTATATTCTGTAGAACATAAAGCTCAGTTTTAATGTTGCCCTTTACTTCCAACAAACTGTGTGTGGTACAGGATTCTTGTGGGTTTTTTTTAAATTTCCATGAAATTAGCAGCTTTATGGATTTTTTTTAAATCATAGGGCTATTGATGTAATTGTGTAGCATAGATTATTGTGTTTGGTTTGAACATTTTGAGTGCACTATTTTTGTTTTAATGCATCTTCAGCCTTCTCATCTATTATCTTATTTTTTTCTTAATACTAGACTGTGGTTTGATTTAAAGCCTATAATAATTCTAAACTTTCATAAAGATCGTTTTAGAAATATGAGGTACATAGTAAATTCATTACTTCTGATATTGATTAGGTGAGTGTGTTTGACTGTTTCTTGTTAGAAAGCTGTTTTTCCTCTAAATTCTATTGATTTAGGCAGCATACGCTGGGCAGTCGCAGTCTGCTCCATTTACTACTGCAGCATGCAAAGGTTCTCATTTATTATGCTTTATTAAAGTATGTTTTACTTATTATCTTTTTTGTCTAGAGAAGATGCGGTTACTTTTTACACAAGCCCGAATTGTATTCCTTTGTGTTTTGTTGACTTCCAAAAATGGGATTGCTTTTTTCAGGCAACTGAGATTCTTTAGGTTCATGTAGCTTATAAAAATAATTTCTAAATGTACCACTATCTTCAAAAATGTGTTACAACTAATGGTCTGAATACATTATGCAGTGCCTGTGCTAACATAACTATGCTATCTCAGCAACTGAGGCCATTTAGAACTACATTAGGCATCTCTGTGATGCACTGACAGCAGAAAATCACTTGCAAAAATTCATTATATGGGTGTTGTCTATGCGTTTTAAGTGTGTACCAAAAAAAGTAGTCTGCATATCTGCAGAAATGAGTTCTTTAATTCCTTACTTATTGGTATGATTTTCAATGAGAACATACTTCACAGATTTCTCAGGCTATTCAAGTTCTGACAAAATGAACTGCCTCATTACAACTTCTAACTTCTGTTCATGAACTCTTGTTTATGGAATTTTTTTGTTTGCTTTTTTTTTCTTGATGCAGAACAGTGGAGACAAGAATATTGATGAAATGAGACAGTGTACCTGTGAACTTAAGTTCCTTTTATTAGGAAAACTCAGCCAAATAGAATGTTTAATATTATTTAATCAATTAAAAGAAGCATAAAATAGTGAATAATTGATGGTCAAGTTTAAGATATTTCAGTGCTTAAATGCATGAATAAGAAAATAGCATCTGGTTCAGTTCAAGACAGACTCATGTTTGTTGTTTGCATGTGGGCTTTCTCAACATCCACTGTGACTAGGGAAGATCTACCCCATGCCCAGGCTGAAGAGCAAAGCCATCATTCATGTAAAATTAAGAATTACCACAAGCATGTTCCTGTATCTGCTGTCATGGAGCAGCCAGAGCAGGGCAGGTCTGCGATGGGGACAAGTCAAGGGGACCCTGTGCCTTTACAGAGATGCAAACATGGGAGCAGAGCCGGGTTCTGGTGTTGGGGTCTATTGACAGCTCCTCACCTGGCAAGTGATGAGCCAGGGCCAGAGGCCATCACAGGAGTCCTGTCAGCAGCAAAAGCTGATAGAACCAGGGACAGGGCTGGAGACAGGCTATAGTCAAACCCTGTGAGAGGGACACTTGCCCCCCACCATGGCAGGGACAGAGACTTGCTGTCCCAGTCTGAGGTGAAGTGAGGTTTATGGGACACAGGCAAAGTGAGGGGAAGACCCAGAGAAGTTAGGCAGGGACATTAATGCCTCTTGTAGACATTTGTCTACCAAAAAGAAAAGCAATGAACCACTAACAGTCTGATGCTTGAGTGTGATAGGTGCAAATTAAGAGGGAAATGCTATATTGCTTTTTCATCACAATATGTAAATCAAGTTCCTTAACAGAATTCCCATGAAATTAGCAAATGTCAGGTAGGAGGTGTTGACCTTCAGTTTAACAATTTGCTAGTAGTTCTGAGGTTTATGTCCATATAGGGTTTACTAGTGCCTGATACCTAATCTTTCTATTTTGAATGCAAATTATAATGCCAAGTTTTTAACAGCCGTGTAGGATGCTAGTACCAGAAGGCTTTTTAAGGACTCGGGGTTTTGTAAAAGAGGGTTCCTTTAATGAGTTCTTCTGGCAGCTTTGTTCGTGTACAAAGATTAGGTGGATTTAAGAATTTGCTTGAGTAAAATCGGTGAGAGATCATGAGTTATTTCTGCTAACCTTGTTTAAAAAAAAAAAAAGGCAGAAATAACACAAGGAAGTTGTTTGTAAAACTAGATGCATAAGTTACCATCTTGCCTGTTCAAAGCCTAACATCTGAGATTTTAAATTATGCAGATAGCTCTGATGATGTTTTTCTCAAGAATTGACAGGATAAGTAGACAAATTCTAAACCTTCCTTCAAGATTATAGTAATGTTATAAAAATCAATTTCTTTGCTTGAATTTTTTTTTGCACTTCTGAAGAAGTAAGTATACACTGTGTATCGTGTTAAGACTGAAAAAAATTATACAAGGACCAACAAATTATGGGGTAGGGAAGATTACCTAGGGCTTAATTGGGAAAAATGCTGCCACTATTTTCGTGGCACTCAATAGTGATGAGAAATCCCTGGCATTACTGTCATTGCTTAAATCTCTGTACCTTTGACAGTGGTGATCTTTCAGCTTCTGTGTTTCCATTTCTTATACCCAAAATAACTTCTTTTTTTTGTACCTGAAAACATGAAGGTTGGAGATTATTGATGCAGTTCTAGTACCATAAAATTTAAAATGTCGCTGATAGCGAATGAACAAGGACAGATAAACAAGGAGAACTGGTTGGTATGGTGAGTGCTTTGCTTTCTGAATGACTTTTTCTCTTGTGATGATACAGTTCCAATAATATATATTTTAGCACATATTTCTTCCCCTAAGAGTATAAACTTCACAGAGGATGTGCTTTTAATTTGAGCTGCTTCATGTTGTTTCTTCAACTCAGAAGTGCTCCAATGTCAAACTAATAACTAAGGAAACCTTAACATATACATATCCAAACCATGCATTTTTCTTGTGGATCCACCTTGATTTTTCAGTTTTTCATGCTTCTTTCATTCACTGCTGAATTTCCAGCCTGTAAGAGCAATGCTAATGAAATCTTCTTGTTTCTGGGACCATATTTATTTATTTGCTAATTGAAGCAGCAGTTCTTCCGTATGGTAATGCAGTGTAGTCACATCAGCAGGCCTCTTCAGATTGCTATTCTCGGATAGTGTTCGGTGTTTGAATTAATATAAGGATCACTCCAAAGAGTTTATGTGCTCTATTTCAAGATAATGATACACTACAGCAAAGAAACAATACTTCAGTCTGAGAGGTGGCACATTCCTGAATCAGATAATGTGGTTACTGGCTAATTTTGTGTGAATAGACCTGCTTTGATTTACTGTCATTAAAATAAAGAAAAGAAAGAAAACACAATATATACGGCTTGCTTAGGGTTAAGTCCTCTCTTACATTATATTTGCTCTTCAATTTAGTAAGCCTGAAGTCAGTTGTGTGGTGATTGCACATGTCTAAGCTTGTATTATTTCTAAACACTTGACAGATACTATTAAAATATTCAATAAGTGGAGAATTATACTCTTCTAATATATAGAAAAATACTATACTTATTGATGCCTTTGATTTAGAAATACCCATTAATGAAAATTTAGTGTAGTGTGAACGACTCTCAGCCTTTTCGGAGAAATGAAAGTATACCAAACCTAATAGTTGCAGTTAGCTAGACTAGTTTCTTGTCTAATGATGTGAAGGATTACAGTGTAGTGACCTATAAAACTGGCTCCCATCCAAACCTCCTGTTTTACAGTTGCTACTGGACTGTTTGCCTAGCAACATACTTAATGGACCCGTAGGGAATTTAGACTTACAGTTAAATGAGTGCAGAATGCTGAAGAGGAAGACCAACAGTTCAGGTAGAGGAAAAATAAAAAGAAAGCATCTTCTCTGACAGAGTCCTCAAACAACCTGATTTTTCCACAGAAATAGCTCCTTCCTAGTTTTTCTTTCACTTGTTTTATATATATGTAAGTTTTTACTATACAGGTAAGGAGGTAAACTTCTGTGAATTTTATTATCTTAAAGCCTACACGTTTTCTTTATATTCCTCCCTGCCAAGTTTTTTGTTTAATGAAGTTGTCTTGGGTGAAAAGAGCGTTTGAAAATAAAATCAGACAAAAAAAAAAAAGTGCCTATCAGAAATGAGCAAGGAAATATTGCCTGATAATGGATGTCCTTGAGTCTGTTTGTCAGTGTTTCTTGAAAACTGCTATCTAGTAAAGTTTTGCTATGAGCTTTCCCACCATATTCAAAAAAAAAAAAAAAAAAAGGGAAAGTGTCTTTCAGCATTTTATGTGGTATCTTAGGTGATGTCTTAGATATAAATGAAAACATTTATATGTGGCAATATTTTGAGACAGTTGAAATCTAAATTAATTTCTAAGTCTCCCTCCTAGATCAAATCTCAAATTTTTCTCTTCAAAAGATATGCTGTCTTATTTTAAAAAATTTATTCAGTGTGAGTTTTTGCTGAGTTTCAAGTAACAAATACTGTCAGACATTGTTTGGAGGTCATTGGCATGAGTTTTTTCTTCATAATATGTGCATCAATCAGTTAAACTAAAAAAGCAAACCCAATTTTATTGTGACCTTTTGACTACTTTACAGCACTGAAACAGAAGGTTCTCCATTTAAAAAATTTTCAATTAAAAAAACACCACAGTGTTTGACTTATATGCTCAACTTCAACAGGAAATTGAGCTCAGGGACTGAAGTTGTGTGATTTGTAGGAGGTTAGACTAGATTATGTCAGTAACTTCATGTCACTTTGAAAATCTATTAGTACTGTTGTAAGATAATCACCAAGCTGATTTCTTGCACAAACAACTCGGGACTGTAGGGCAATATTATCTTATATGCAGTGCTGCAAAAGCATGCCTGTACTACTTCAATGTTCTGCACAGGTCTGAAAATAGGCTTTTATTTGGCATGGAATCAAAAGGCAAAATGTCTGTCCCTTGTGTATCTTACACTGTTCTTGCTGCAGATTATGTTCGCTTCCCTCTTCAATGCCTACATTTCCTTCTGAGGAAACCAGAACAAATAATTGGGGAACACCAGCAGATTACCCAAATTAGGTTATAGATTATCCAAGGTTTTGGGGTTTTTTTCAGTGAATGACTTGAGAATTGTCTATGTTTGAGAAGGTCTTGTCTCTTAAAAGTTATGCCCAGGATTTTTGTATCCTGGTAATTTTAAATGTGGAAGTTATGCCTTGTTTTATTGCCTTCTTCCCCCCGCTCCCCAACAATTGCTTCTTTATTACTACTGGCTTATCTTCACTCATGAAGCAAAAGTGGAGCACATAAACATTATGATGGCATTAGAGTTTTAATTATTACTATCTGAGAACGGTTGCCTAACTCATTAACAAAAATACCCATACTGGAGTTGAATCTATTTAGTTAAAATGGCTTTTTTGAGAGCAAAATTTCCTTGAGATATTGTGATATTTGTTATAAAAATAGCCACATTGCTATTTTGTTTTCGCCACTTAGTGACCTAAATAAATAAATCCACAGCTGTTTTTTTAAAGCTAGGCAATGCTCTATAATATTTTTATATTCTCATCACAACAATGAAGAATTTTTTTGCTTTTTATAAAAACTGGCAACTAGCAATACACTTTGGAAAAATGTAAGATGAATTCTGTATTTTCTGGTACTTTCAAACAGAAGGAGACTCTTCTTCTCTTCCCATGCATAGATAAATAAATAAGTGTGACTAACCATTTAGTAAATAATTTTCATCAGAACAATATATAAAACTGGGAAGTTGTACACTATTATGATACAGGGAAGTCCTATGACTGGTAGCCTGAAGTCCAATGGTCCAAGGTAGCCTGAAGAATTAAAAAATGAGAATAAAGGCTTCAAAGAAGACACGTGATACCATAAATTAGTGCATTTCTCAGAGTTTGTCTAGGGAAGGCCATAAGCAGCCTGATTAAACAACAAGGTTAACAATGATTTGAGAGGAATGATCTCCATGGTTTCCTACCAATCAAAATTATTCCATTATTAATTTCCAGTAAATTTAGATAAAAAGAACAATTTTTTTTTCCCACTGAGGCAATATTCCTTTAGTGATTTAATGAAAATATTTAAATTGGGGTTAATTTAACCATATTTAAGCCCATAATAAAAATGAGCGATTCAAGAAAAGCTTGCGGGAAATTAAGCTAGAAAATATCAACTACAGCTGAGATTTAATACCACCCAGAAAGGATTTTTCTCATAAAATCAAAATGTGACAGCTGTAAACTGGGGTCACCTTTTGCTTCTGTAATTGGTTAGGATGCTTAGTAATAGCATACATTATGAAAGCAAGTAGATTGTTTTCACAGAAGAATTTCACATATGATTTATTTCATTCATCAGATGCTTTTTCTCATTTAGCTGTTATATACAATAAAAGAGATATATACATAATTTGCAGTTCTAAAATTTATTGCTTTAATCATGACACTGGTATATGACATACTGCATCTTATTTTGTATTATAAATTTCTGTGAGGAGCAGTGACAGAATAGAACAATAGCGATGGCTGTAGTTTATGATCAGAGTACTAATTTCATGTTACTTACCATTGCAGAATAGCTTCTGTCACAATTCCTTGTTTCTTCATCAAAAAATTTTCTTCTTTTCATACTCTAAATACCTATTCATTCTTGTTAAAAAAAAAAAAATTGAATAACTGCAGTTGTGGCTGGAGCAGAAAAACAAAATTTGGCTTTTTACTAGATGCAGCTGGCAGAACATCACAAATTGTATGAACACCCACATTGCAAATAATAAAATATTGTTAAGTTTTAAAGATTATGTGATTATTGCAAATTTAGAAAAATGGAATAATGGAGATTTTTAATGTCCAAACCAGACATTATTTGCAAAAAATAAAAGACTTATTCCTACAGTAAGGACTTCTCAAAAGTAAGTGATACTTAAAGTGTTCCCAAGTAAATGTGAGATGGACTCCAATTAAATTACCTTATTGCTCTTGATTTAGTGCAGATGGTACTCAGAGACTTTGGTAGCAATTCTAAAATGAGGCTGTAGAGATCAGATAAATGAAGGAGTAAATTTGAATGGCGCTTTTTAATATGGAAATTTAGTAAATTAATATCTTGTTCGAATGTTTGGACTGCTATTGAACAGGAGACAAATTTGATACATAATATCAAATTATTTGAATGAGGCAGTAATGTGGAAGACTGAGGAACTACAGAAAAACAGCCAAGGTGAATAGGCAGTCTAATGGAATGTAAAACTCATTAGTAACAGATGAACAGAAGTAGTAAAATGAGTTACCCTAAGAGTTACTAAGTGAATTCATTCAATTTACTATTATGATGGAGTCAGGAAGAACTATAAATATGGGGAGAAATTTTCTTTAAAAGAGTGGGTTTAAAAACTGCAACTATTTAATTTGGTCAGTAGATGAATTAAAATGTTCTCTGGGGAAGTGTGAAAAATAAGGATTGATACAAGGAAGGTAATTGACTTGTGCTGATTGCTACTTTTGAAACACAAGAACAAAGATACCTTTAAGAAATTCAAAAGCTGCACAATTATAAACACTGCAGGGATTACATTTGTCTTTCTTTTTGCAGTAGGTATACTTAACTTCTGGAACACAGGGCATCACTGATACTGAGTAGGCTTAGTCACATATAAAATACTATCTTTGTTTTCTTATTCTTCCTGCCTTCTTTTCCAGGACAAATTGCATCAAATATAGATATATTGGCATCGGTAAAGTAAGGGGTGTTTAACAGACACATTATGCCTCATCAAATTGAAACTGTATCTGAGTCTAGGTGGAATTAAACATACATAAAGCAAATAAGAATACATTTGATATGGCATAAATGCCAATCATCAGAGGAAATCAAGAATAAATTAAATGTATACAATGTGGTAAATATGAGGTTGTTCTCTCAGTGCATCTGCTGTGTGATACATGTGCTATTTATTAATATAAAGTCCTTAGCAGGTGTTTGAATGTTTTTATTCAACAAAGTGATTGACAGTGAAAGATAAACTGATTAGCAGGAAATACCTGATTTACAGGAAATACATATTTGGTTCTAAGACAAGAAAGTTGCAAATGTGTCCTTGTATGAATTAACAATATAATTTAGTCTAAGTGCTGCTTTTTGTTGTTTTTTTAGGGTGGGAATCAACCATGTAGTTTCTGCCAGTTGTACTAGTTGCTGGTTATTATAAATACCGGACATAGAATCATAGAGTCATTTAGATTACTAAAGACCTTTAAGATCACCAAATTCCTCCATTAGTCTAGCACTGCCAAGTCCACCGCTAAACCATGTCCCTAAGCACCACATCTACACATCCTTTAAATACCTCCAGCGATGGTGACTCAACCACTTCCTTGGGCAGCCTGTTCCAGTGCTTCACAACCCTTTCAGCAAAGTAATTATAGTAATTATTCCTAATATCCAATCTAAACCACCCCTGGTGCATCGTGAACATTTCCTCTCATCCTATTGCTTGTTACTTGGGAGAAGAGACTAATTCCTGCCTGGCTACAACCTCCTTGCAAGTAGTTGTGGAGAGTGATAAGGTTTCCCCTCATCCTCCTTTTCTCTATGTTGAGTAACCTGAGTTCCTCAATTGTTCATTGTAAGACTGTTCCTTTTGTTCTGTAGAGCCTTACTATCCTCAAGCAGATCAACACTCCTGATCAACTTGATGTTGTCTGCAAACTTACTGAGGGTGCACTTGATCCCCTCACTCCGGTCATTGATAAAGATATTAAACAGAACTGTGCCCAGTACTGAGCCCTGGGGAACACCACTTGTGATTGGCTGCCAGCTGGATTTAACTCCATTCACCACAACTCTGTGGGCCCAGCCATCCAGCCAGTTTTTTACCTAGTTGAGCATATGCCCATCCAAGCCATGAGCAGCCAGTTTCTCCAGGAGAGCACATCTATGTACATCGGTAATTTTTTTTTATATGCAATAGGTAAGATTATGAATGAGACATTCTCCTATGATATTACTGCGAGTCATTTGGTTTTAAATCAAAGGAAGAAAGCAAGGGTGTATGAGGTAAGTAATAGCTCATAAAATCATTTGGGAGAATTGCTCAGTATGATATTTCTAGTACACAAAATTTGAATAAGTGGTAGAAAATATGATTTTTTTCCCTCCTTTTTCTAACTAGATTCCTTGTATTGTGTTGCACACGAGGGAAAAATATCCCTGTACTTTATAAAGCAGTAATTCACGATGAGTGGATATGAGCAGTCATTCAGAGAACAATTGATTTTACAGTATTGTAGACCGGGTTGGAGACTTGCACATTCATTGCACTGTATGCTATTAAAATGTATGTATAAAGTACACATTAAAGTGGCTGTTTTAATAGAAAAATATTTTCAAAGTGAAACTTGACCATTTTAACTGCATAAGAGGATTTTTTTTACTTCTATCTACAAATCATCTGAAGTGTGAAATCTCCATAAAGATTAAGTAAATAGAATAAAATATTAGAAAGTAATAAATATTTTTCCTTTTTTTAAAAAAGAATTTGTTAAGAACTGTGAAACATCTTTCACAGCTTTGACACTTCCTTAAGTGAAAATTTTAGCCAGAATGTATTACAGAAATTATTTTTGATATAAAAGTCTCAAGCTCAAGTATTAAAAGGAAAAAAAAGAAGAAATGGTGGAATGGCGGCTTGTTTGCAGTTGAAAATGTGAAATTTGAATAGAGAAAACATCAAAGTAATTATGTAGTTAAATGCATGATTAGTATGAAATCACATTAAATAAGTTGCATTTGCTGGTCTGACTATCATGGAGTGGGAAGAGCCTGAAGCTGCAAAGAGAATGGAGATTTCGTTCTCACTTGCCTACCTTAGGCTTTAATATGGGATTACAAAGCAGAATCTAGGCAGGAGAATACACAAGTAGAAAATTTTGTAGAAGTGTAAACTTAAATGTTACAAGTTCTCCCATCATTAGCAGCTTGACAGATGAAAGGAATTATTGCTGGTGTAGCATAATTGACTTGTTAGTGTGAGGAACAAGGATTAACGGAGACTTGTAGGACTCAAGACTTTAAGAAACAGATGTTCTAAATACAACTTAAAGCTGTGCATCTAGTATTTTCCAAGAGAAACTAAGAAAATATCAGGGACAGGGATAAAGGTATAGCTTAGACTGTGTTTTACTGGCTTAAATTTTGGCAAGTGCTTGGGAGAGAGTATCAACCTAACAGGAGTAAGAGCTAAAAGTCAAACAAACTGAATTAGCTTTTTTTATGAGAGAAATATCTTAAACTCAAATTGATGTAATTAATTATTCTTTTAAATGAAAGAGCACAGTAACATCAGAAGGTAAAATGAATACAGTTGATTTTCTTCAAATATATCGTGACTAATTAAGGTGTGGCTTTCCTAAATGCGTTCCTTTCGAGGTACTGAGGTTTTGACCCTGCTTGGTGCTGTCAGCTTGAATAGTTAGTTATTAGGATCTCAAAGGCAGAAGCAAAGGTTGCTCACTCCACTCCTGTAACAGGCAGTTCTTTTGCCTGTGGACAAAACCCAAATGATTTCAGCTATGTAGTATCTTTGAAGTTTTAGAGAAAAACTAGTCAAAGTATTTGTCAGCATACATCAGGACCAATAATCCTACCCCTGATCAATTCTTATCGCCTGTGATGGTGATGATGCAGTGAGACTGTTTTGTGCTGTACAGAGGAAAGAAAATCAGAAAATAGTTTTGTAATGAAATATTTTTAAATGAGAAGCTTTTTTTTTTAAACTGGTAAAGCACACTTAGTTACATATATAGTGATTGTGAGATTAAACCAGTCATCCCTTCAGATATTATTACTTATGATAAATACTTTTATTGATAGGGTAACCTTAGAAGTTGTGATAGAAATACCAGATCCTATGATGAAGGGTTTTTTTTTCTAGACACAGCTTTGGTGCATTGTATGTACCAGGGGGCACTCCTCTCCCAATGCAATAAATGTGAGGTTACTGTGTCCTAGGGGTCTAGTTGGTGGTGAGGCTAAACTACGTTCCATAGGCAGATGCACACACAATGCAGTACACAGATTTGGCTGGCCACGCAGACAGATGACAGTTTCTTTACCAGCACGAGCATAAGCCAGAAACATGAACAGCATGGATGGCCTGGTCTTGTTCTCTCCACCCAAGTGATCAGGATTGAAGTTTGCTATTACTCATATCCAAGCCAATCCACAAAATGTGAGGTTTAGACATTCATTTGTTCCACCCAGAACTATGCATCAAGCTCCAGGTCCCTATAGTTATTGCCATACAGAGCTATGCCCCCCCCCTCCCCCCGACCTGAAGTCCCTCTTGAGTGACATCTCATCCAGGTTCCAGTTGAGCTTGATGTTCTCTAGCAGATCATGCATATATGCAGGCAGACTGGAAGCAAATTTACATAGAAAATAGTTAAGACTAGAGTTTAGTGAGACAGGACAGACTGAGGTGATCAACACCTGGCCAGACAAATGTATTGACAAGCCACTGGCTTGCATGAGAGTGGCCCCTTTCTTTCTTATGATTTCCTTACTTAGAACTGTAGTATTGCTTGGGTCATTAGAAGTCATTTGCACATCAAGAGGATGGTTTGAATGCTAAACACTTAAGAAACCGCTGAGATGAATTTATGAGAGAGGAGTCCATGAAAGGCTGTTAAACATGAAGGTTTCTTCTTCACCTGGGTGAAGAAGTGCCCGAGGTCTGGAAATTTGAGAAGATAGGGTGTATTTTTTGAAAGGGTCATGGAAAGCCACCCTGGTCCTGTGCTTTTCCTTAGACAGAGGATATTAAGCTCGGCCAGCTTGTGTGTTGAATATAACTATCATTGTATCCCTATGTATATACTTGATTGTTAATTGATTGCCTAATAATCAGACCTTAATATATCTGTAGCTTAGCTTACCAGAAAATTTATTTTCTAATGTATTCCTTATTCCCACTAGCCAATGGTATTATCTCATATCCATTTATAAACTCTACTTATTATTAGCTTTCTCCTTTGTGACTGAATGTCTTGATCTCTGCTTCATTTTCCATGCATATTTTTGGCAATTTTCCTGAAGGAATAGGTGGATTCTGTCTCCATTTTTTGTTCTTGTTTGTATCCTTTCTTTTTCTTTCTTTCTTTTTCCAACTACCCTTTCCTCTTGTCCACATTACTGTTATTAGAGACAACATTTCCAGTGGACTGTCTAAAGCTCTGAGTAAGGTATTTTTAAAAATTTTTCCACTGGACCGCTTTAAAAATATTTTTATGTTGTACTCTGTTCTTTTCTGAGTTCTTAGAGTTCATGGCACTATCATTGTAATGGTGAAACTGCATGTCTAGGCATACTGTCTGGGACATTACCTTAGTACTCATCAGAGAATTATTCTTGTTGAAATAGAAATTTCCAGCTTGAAGAAATGTTGAGAGGGAAAGACGGAAGGCATAGAACAAACCATGCCCTGAAGAAATGAAAATTCAAAATAATTAGCAGTACAAGAGCAAAGATTTTTTGGATCATCAAAATTTCATACTTTTTTTGGAAGGAGGGAGGTAATTTGAATCTTTATTCGTGTTGATGGATTTATTCTAAATTTTTTATATTCCAGAAAAATGAATGCTAGCTATAGCTAGTTACTCATTTCTGCATCAGAAAAAAAAAAGAAAAGAAGGAAACATTCTTATATTCAGTTTCACAGTCTGTTGCTCTGCATTTATGCAAAATCATGCCATTTAGTTTTGTGGGAGGATCATACTGAAAATGGTAGAATATGAGAAAAGGCATGGAAGAACTTCCTAAGAATTTAGTCCAAAAAAGCAGACTAAGTATATTGGAAATAAAGTATGGCCATATAGTGAAAAAGTATCAAAATATCTGTTGTTATGAACACAGTTTTAAAATATAGAAATTTAAAAGGCTTAACAACCTACGCAAACTATAGTGTCTCTGCAATAAGAACTCTTTGAATCATTAAAAAAAGAGTAAGAGGATGTTTCTGATCAAAACTTTGGAGTCATTTCGGATAAAATATTTCTGTTTTTCAGGTTGCATTGCATGTATAATTTCTGGGGGTATAGTTCCTCTGCATAATTATTCAGGTTGGAAGATAAGTCATCTAGTTCAACCTCCTGCTCAAAAGAGGGTCAACTATGAACCAGATCATGTTGCTTATGATTTTTCCAGATGGGTCTTGAAAACCTCCAATGGAAATGTCATAACATGCCTCTGCAATTTGTTCCCAAGATTATTCACCTATAATTAATCATTTTTCCTGTATCTAGTTAAAACCACTCCCACAATTTCAATTTATGATTGCTGTCACTCATTTTTCTGATGTACATACAAGTAAGGTGCCATCTCTTCTGGTGCTGGCTTAGTAGCTTCCTAGTAGCCACCTGTAAGATACTGAAAGGCTGCTCCTTGTTTCAGTCTGTCTTTTTTCCTGGATGAACAATCCCAGCTGTTTCAGACTCTCTTCTTAGGGCACGTGCTCCAGCTTTGGGAGCCTCCTGCTGAACTTGCTCAAGTCGATCAATGCCTTTCTTGTACAGAGAGGTAGGGATCCAAAACTGGACGCAGTCTTATAGAGGTGTTCTAAGAAATGCTGAATAAAAGGGAGTAACTGATTTCCTCAATGTAATGACTATGTTCGTGTTAATACAGCCCAGTATACTGTTAGCCTCCATCCATACCAGGGATGTCTAGCCAACTGTCCTTAGGAACCCCACATCTTTTTCAGCAGAACTGCTCCTCAGTGAGACAATTCCAAGTTTGTACTCATTAGAGAGATCACCGATTCCAGGTACAGGACTTTGTGTCTCCTTGATGAATTTTGTGTTAGTCTGTTGGCTTAATTCTTCAGCCTTTCTAGGTCCCTCTAAATGGCAGCACCGACTGCAAGTATATTGACAGCGTCCTTCACATTGATGTTGTCACATTGATAAGGATTTTTGTCTCTGCCTCCAAGTCATTGATAAAGGTGCTAAACAGTGTAAATCCCAGAACAGACCCCTGAAGAACACCAGATGTGACTGGTTCATGTGCCTTTCTGTCAGACTAATGTTCAAATGGACTTGGCCCCAAGCTGGTAAAACCTTTGTAGTGCTGCACAACACTTTATGGACTTGCTAATTCAGATCTCTCCAAATTTCATCTGAGAGTCTTTTTAAAGTCTAGATATATCCTCAGAGACTCAACAGATCAGCTCTGTTTTTAGACACCTAGCCTACTCATTCTCTCTTACTTCCAAGTTTTCACTGAGTTTTCAGTTAGTTTACTAACAGTTTTAAAATGGGTTTAGAAATTTATTTTTTTATAAAAAAAGTTCGTGTTTGAGTATTCTGTTGGCTTCTTTTCCATCAGTATTTACATATATAACTTAGATGTATTAGCTAACTTGTACAACTTGATATTGTATTATGGAGTACTGCTTGTCTTCCATCTTCTTAATCTTATTGGTTTAGTTTTCTTTTTTCTCCCCTCTCCTCCTGCTCTTCCATTTTCTTTTTCTTCAAGTTGTTATTCTGTGTGGAAATTATTTGCTTCTTTTTTAGTGGAATACACTTGGTTTGGATATGATTTAGAAAAAACTTGAAAGCATTCCAGCGTCTTTTGTTATTGCCTTTAAATGGATTTTTGAGTTAATCCTTTAGAATTAATTTTTTTAAAGGAATTTTGAGGCTTCTTTTCTTGAGGAAAAATAAAATCGGTGTAGCTCTGGTAATTTTTAGAAAAATCACAAACTTTAATTGGTTATTAACAGCACTAATTTGATGTTTTTAAGCAGCTCCTGGACCTTGAACTCTGTCTTTAGTTAGAGACAGTAGTGTCTCCTTCCCTCTGAGACTTCTTTATGAAAGTATTTTGCTTAATACCATAGTGTTTATCAGCTTTTGTTTTCTGGATGACACCTCCCAAATGATACTACATTTTGTATTTACCTTCCTCATTTTAGCCAGAATTTCCAAGCATGCTCTTCTTCACTGCTTAAACATTTAGTTGTTTCCACTTTCCAATAAATATTTTGTACTCCTTGTCTTACAGTTATGATTGTAACTTTTTCCTTCACGCTTGGTGAATTATGACTCAAAGTGCAGGAATCATAATTTGTCTCCTAAACATGATTGTTTCCTGTTTATTTCAAAATGCTCACAAGGTCAGACTTCTTACAGCTTTTCTTCTATATTAAATATTTTGGTCAAATCAAAGCACATGCTCCTGCTGTCTTGTCCTTCTACCTGTTCTTGTTAAGTCTTGTCTTCATTTGAAATGTCTAGATATGTGTATTTCTGGTATCATCAATCTCACTTGTTTACCCTGGCTGTTTCTTCATCTCTTTGTCATTATTTTTTCTCAGTTTTTGAGTATACTGTCACTTCCTCTTGTCCAAAATTTGCTTTCAACTACTGACTCATCTGTTGCTACCTTTAATTCTTGTGTTACCGGGATGGGCTGTCAGATCCAGTGTCCTTGTTCCTTTTCAAGACTCTAAAACATTTCTTTTGCCTTTACTTTTCTCCTTCACCATCATTAAAACTACTTGTTACACCTCCTTATTAATTAAGTGGTTTTTTTTTTTTCTCATGATTGTGGATTTGATGTTGTTGCAACTTTGTCCTCTTTGGCCACATTTTTTCAGGTCTTCTTACCTGGTTTGTTCTAAAATACTTCAGTCATCCTATGTAACAATTGCTTCTTACCATTGATCATGTACCATTGAGTACCTATACTTATTTGTAATACCTTAATAGTCTATACTTGATTTGTTAGCAACATATGATTAGATTTGTAATCTACCAGGTTTTGTTTTAAATATTTTTTATCTTCCTTAGATTTTTCTATTTTTGAATATTTATGAGATAATTTCCACATTTTTGATTAAAGTAAACCCCTGCTTACTAGAAAGTCATTTCATTATACATTAAGTTTGTCGTATTTAATATAAAGGTTCTAGCAAGAAGAATTTAGATTATTTTATACACATCCAGTGTGATGGAATGTTAATTTTGCAAAGGAAAAGTAGAGTTATGTGCCAGAATATTAAACAAAAGAAGAGATGCTGACAATGTGAGAATGATGTTGCATGGCATACAAAGACATGGAACTTTCACGTGTAAGATAATTGAAGCAGAAAGAAATTTTCGAATGAAGGAGACAAAAGGGGGAGGAAGACAAGCTGAAGCCTAAGAAATCCTGTAGGAAGATAATTGATCGTTAGGGATGAATAGTAGAAGCAGGGTCTCACAAACTTTTTAGGTCAGGAGGAGTAAGAATATGAGGGAAATCTATATTATTTGTGGTATGTTAAAATAGTTTAGAATAGGTTGTATGGCATATTGCTTTTGTTTTTAATTATATAATATCTGAACATACAGAATATTCCTTTGCTGGTACTTAAAATTCTAGAGTATCCAGTGTTTCTTTGATGGATATTGAATTATTTAATCATGAAACAGATGCTCTCCACAAAGTATTCTATTCTAAGCATTTTAAATAAATAATATTGTTCTTTTCCCATTTTGTCTTAATTAAAAATATATGTAAAGTTTTCAATTAAATGAATGATGTACATTGCTTTTTTACTGTCTTTAGTAGAGTCATGCATATGAAAATTATTGAGGGCCCTGAGTCACAGAATCACAAGGTTGGAAAAGTCCTTTGAGATCATCAAGTCCAACCATTCCTGTCCTATGATAAACCATATCCCTAAGTACCAGATCTACCCTTTTTCAAAATACACCCGGGGAAGGTGACTCAACCACCTCCCTGAGCAGCCTGTTCCAGGCCCTGACAACTATTTCAGAAATTTTTTTTTCCTAACATCTAATCTGAACCTGCCCTGGTGCAGCTTTGTGCCATTTCCCCTTGTCCTATCTCCTGTCACCTGGCTGAAGAGAGTCAGATAGTTAGGTTCATGAGGCCAGGTCTTTGATGATTCAGGGACATGCTTCGTAAGGTCCAAAGCACCCAAAGAGATTGGAGTATAGTACCCATTAAATTCAGTGGAAGTTACACACCTAAATGCTTTTGCTATACAAGGAAGCACTGGTGAGCGCTTATTTACCTTTTGATGTGGTATAGAAAAAAAACACCACTACTTTGACACTTTTTTTGACCACTTATTTTTTTGTTTGTTTCTTTTATTTAAAACTATTTAGTTAACCAGTATTCAGGGCAGCAGGAGGCTTTTCTCTTCGGTGCATGTGCTTTGGTCTAATAGGTGTATCGATGTATGCTTATAAATTGTAATAGGCTTTTGAAAGCCTGGATGAGCAATAAGATTATCCCCTTTCTGTTTTATTTTTCTAATAGTACAGACATTACACAAGCTAGAAAAAACTTAAAATTACTCTAGCTGTAGTGGATGTCCTCCATGTTAATCAACTTTTCGAAGACCAAGGGGGAGAAGGTAAGTTTTGGCTAACATAATATCATTTAAGAAGTGTTGATTGTTGAAGTAGGAGGGAGAACAGACTATAGGTTGCAATTTTCCTCTGACCACAACTGAAATTTGCACTCAATCCCATAGAACAATTCAGCTTGTTTCGGTTCTTTTTTTCATGTAAATGAAAATTATGATAATGAAGATCATAGGGAAGGGTACTCTGGGAATGAATTTCATTGGAATGCTGGGACAAGGATGAAGAGTTAACAGAGTAGAAACTAGTTGGAAAGGAGGGCTGCATGTTCATGCTGGAATGATTTTGTGTAAGACCAAACAGTAGTTTAATGCTAAATGAATGGATGAAATAGGAAGGGTGAGAGAGAGGTTGAAGTTCCTGGGAGGAAGAAAATGAAGTAATTTTGAATTGGACTGAGTGCCTGAAAGGCAACAGGTCAGTTTGGATGTGATAATGTAAATATATGTTTATAAGTGTGGCAGTAGAGAGTACTATTATGGACTTGTCATATTAAGAGACTGGAAGTCATGGGGTTCACAGTTCATCCTAGCTTGAGTACAGAAATCCTCTGTCATGGTTTTAGAAGAAATAGAATTGAGATGTGGTACACATATGTTATATAATTTATGTATAAATAAGCAAACTTGTGCGAGGAAGAATTTTAGGAGAAAACATTGTTTCGTATTTTAGAAGGCATTGTGTGGCACATGAATATTCAATATAGCACTTAGTTTGCTTATAATGGGCATGAACTTCTCATAAATACCTGCAGAGCATTTATGAAATGAATTATGTAAGATTTTAACACTTAAGACTGGAAAACACTTTAATTTTTGTAAAGCATGATATCAGCAGTGAGTTGGTGAAATACACATGACTACATTTTAGCATGTTGAGTCAAGGTAATATAAAAGGGATTTATAGAACTTATTTTTTCTCAGAATATATCATTGCATTGCTATTTACACAACAGTCTAACTAGACAAAAGTGATTTTTTAAAGTAACTACCTAAGTAATATAGATTTACCTATCCCATTTTTTAGTGAATATTAAGGAAAGATTAAATTAACCAGAGAATATAATTGCTAGTAACAATTTGGTTTAATTTAATTCTTTTATTACTGAGATGTGAAGAAAGACAGATTACCTGTATTTTAATGATGGTAGTGGCTTTACTATAGTAAGACAAACTTTAAATGGTTATTTTTTATTTTGTATAGTTATTTGACACTTTCCTTTTATTTTAAAAGCAATAATTCTAACTCTATTTGTAGCCCTTTCATCTTTCATTTAAATATTAGAATGTATAGGAATAGGTGTTTTTCATCGTATGGTTTTGTGTCCTATAAAATTATTCCACCATTATGTCAAATCAATAACTTTTAAGTTTCTTTAGCAGACTTCAGACAGTAACCCAGTTTCTTTGGTGCTTTAAAGTATTCTTCTGTATGTTTTTAAGTTTAGCTGAAATTCATGCTAGAGACAGAAAGAAAAAGGCATTATAAATGTTAACAGCACAGAGTACAATTTCATACAAAAAAATAAGAATTTCTGACAAGGTTCTGCCCTAAAATGTTATTCCCACCAGCCATCTCAATGATTCTGGCTAGTTCTCACATGCTACATGACAAAACTATAAAACCTTTGACCTGTAAAGTGTAGTATAGGAATGCTTTCTTTGTAGAATCTAGGTCTGGTCTGGAAGAAACATGTATAGATGAAGACTATCATCACTGCTTTTTCAAAATTGGTATTAGTTGTTTCTCCTTGAGGTTTGTCTGTCTTTGACCACTGCAGAGACCAAATTTATTCTAGTTTTAAAAGGAGCAAGTTCCTTCTCTGTTAAGGTTCTAAAGCACAGCTAATTAAACATCAGCTTTGAGATTTGCTTTCGTGTTTCCTAATTGCTCAACATGAAAAGCAGCATTCATTTTCTACTCAGTTTTGAGTTGTCCATGCTGTTGCTAACCTCAGTTAGGTCTGCCCCACTCCTTTTTTTCTTTTCCCCTCCCTTTTTTTCATCTTGCAAGGATAATCTTCCCATTTATTTATCTGTCCTTTGAGGTCTAGTCATCCAGATGGTGTAATTGCTAGGCTTAAAAAGACGGATGAGTAAATTCTTTCACTGTTCTAATGTCACTAGAAACCATATTTAGTGAGTTTAGTTCTTAAAAAAACATAAAAAGGTTCATTTTTGCATCTTTATTCCTTCCTTGTCTTGTGTCTTCTGTTGATAGAAGAGGCTTTTATTTCCTTACTGGTCCTTGTTCTGGCACCTAGATCTCAAGTGATCTTAAGTCCTGGAGAGTGAAATAAGAACATGCTTCTGTTGAAGTCTGATTTTTACTTGCTTTTTCATCTTCAGCAATAGTCTGAACTGAAGGGATCACCTGTGACTATCTTGTTATTAACATGGGACTCTTCATGTTTGCTTCCTTATCTGTGTGAACCCTGAGAGCTGTCTATCTGACTAGCAACAATGTTGTCTGATCAAATCCACACTGTGCAAGTACTGACAGGCAGTCTCAGGGCAATATATGATGCCAAATGTCATGGAGACGTCCTATCCTTGCATTGGTCCTGGGAAAAAGTGTAAATCTGCATGACATATGGAGATAAAGAGCGAAGTTGAGTTGGACTGTCAAAAGGAATCAACTTCTATATTTCATGATGATGTAGTTTTGTCTCGTGTGTGGACATTTTGAAACAGAAAGCAATATCTAGGACAGGAGCTATGGTCTTTCTTAAATCTTAATTTAGCACTGAGCTGTGGAATACTCTCCGGTACAGCTGTCTTCAGCACTTCTCTTTTCACTTGAGTTCTAGCCAGGACACACAATGAGAGCAGTCCTGTATTCCAAGTAGTGCTTAGAAGTCAATAATGTGTAGATCTTAGTAGTCTGTTTAATGGATAATTCTTGGAAGGAAGAATATAATTATTTACCATGGTTTTTACATTCTTCTGAGAAATTATTTCAATACGAAAGCATTTTTCCACGTACTTTCCTTGTTTTCCTTTCACTATTCTAGTAGGGAATTTCTACTAAAGGAAATGCTGTACTGTCTGTGATTGAGGTGCTACGTGACTCTATACTTTGGGTGGAAGAGAATCATTTTACTCAACTTGAGGGAGATCCCAAAGAGAAGTGACAATTATTATGATATTTAATATCTTCTTCCTTTGTTCATTTATTCTAAATTGCTTTCCACACCTGAATACATGCAGCATGTAGCTTTGTGATTCCCCAAAGCATTATGGCTATTTTGAAGCACAGCGTGAAATTGTCATCAACACAAATAACGAACAATAGCTATGGAAGGGTAAGGCAGATGGAGTTGTTTTCCACTCTTCTAAACTGTAATGTTAAAAAGAACATCAGCTATTTTAAGAGCAGGAATAGGCCATCTGCCCAAATTGCCTGCCCTTTCAGCTTTATCTTGCTCCTATATTATAGTTATTATTTTCATCTGAATGTCATTACGTTTTTATGCTTTGTTTCCTTGAGAGATACTTCATCTCATTACCTGGTTAGTTTTACACCAACAATTTCTTTAAGAATTCCAGGTCTTTCTTTGATATTTATATTTTACTACTAAAATATTTTGCCTACAAATATGATGTTTGCTTTATAATTTTTTTATTAAGTCAGACAACATCTGTCCTTACTGGCAGTGTTGGAAATGATGTGACAGTCTGGCAACAGTAGTAGTAGTAAATAAGCAAAGGACCCACAGGGAATCATGGAAGGCAGAGGAACTAAGAATTGCATCAAGGCAAGGAAAAGGATTTGGGGGAAAAAAGTTTAAAAATAATTGAAGCTGAGAGGAAAAAAAAAGAGAAAGAGAGATTTGTAAATAGTATTTTTTAGCTGCCAGATGTAGTTTTCAGCTTAGTCTGAAGGGAGGAATGACTTAATAAAGGATTCAGTTGCTTTGAAGATGGTTGATTTATAGTTTTGAATGTCTGTGGGATGAGCATTATACTTGAATGTTTTTGTGGGATGAGCTTCAGAAAGAATTTACTGTTTTCCAATGGAACTTTTTAAATTCTGAATTTGTTGATTCAATGAGCATAAAGCGTTCTGTGAGAATGTCAACACTTAATATCAGCATTTCATATTTTTTATTAATTAATATTGTGTAAATACTCTTATTTATTCTGCCACAGTAATTTGGCAAATGAAAATGGAAAGTTGTCTTCATAAATGTCTAAAATATAAAACCACTTTAGTGTTCCAAGCACACAGGAACATTCAACAGTGTTGATAAGACACTGTGAGAGATAGGAGGACATGTGTCCTTTGGAGCAGCAACTGCAAGTTAGAATGGATGCACTGAAAAAAGGGATGCACTGAAAAGCTTTCAAAATGAAACTGGATATTTGTGTCTTGTTATAACTTTATGTCATAAATCACCACAGTTTATTTAAATGGCTAGCCAAATAATTAATCTCTTTTATTACTGTCCAACACAAGACTGAGGGAAGAATTTCCATTTCTTTTTTATGTTGTCCTGGGATCACTGCTTACTTAAGGTTAGACAAGCAGAATGAATTTTATTAGAAATGGCAATTTCCTTTTAAGAGGTAAATCAACATTTATTTGTTGATTGCTTTTCACTATCTGCAGATAGGATTTCACATCATTGTGAACAGGAGCTTAAATATACATGTGTTAGCTGATGGAATACTGGAATTAATTTTTGTGAATTTTTTACCAAGATGGAAATGCTTTATTGCAATGCTTTGAATAAAACACTATTTCTCACTCTAGTACGTAATAGAAAGTACTAAGAGAACAGAATTAAAAAAAAAAACCAAACTGAATTAAAAATTCTTTTCACTCTTCTGTGGATACTGACCAGCCAGGCATTTCAAAACCGCATGTCTGCCTTCTCTATGTCATTAGTAGCATGTTTCAGAATGAGATTTGCTGTCAAGATGAAGTTAATCTATTTCTCAGCTACTATTTTCTGATTTGAATAATGAGTAGGTACTGCTTTTAATGCGTTGGATTTCTGAGAGAAAACTATTAAATAAATGGAAGCACAGATGTATAACAATACTTTTCTCTGGTTTTGAGGAAATTAAATATAGCTCGTTTTCAGTTCCTACCTCCATTAACAAAAGTAAACATCCCAATTAATAGACAGAAAAATCTTAGTCCTCTGCCTTGTTTGGAAAAACACCCCAAATAGTGGTATACTATGCCACTATTAAGAAGTTCTTCCTGTACTTTTTTTAACAGATTCTATTTTGCTGCAAAAACTGTTTGATTTTTTGGCTTATGTCTTGAAGTGATGTAAGTGAAATATACACTCAGCTATTAAAGCTAGAAGGTGTTTTTATTACCTCCTAAGGACCCTCAGGTTTATGGAGTAGTATATCTGTGGAAAGAATTGCTATCCATTTTTACACACAGCTGCACAAGAATCCCAGTGCTCACCTGTAGCTTCTGTGGGGATTTTAACATGAAGAATGTCTTTTCTCATGGAGAAATAGAATCTTTTTTGAGATTTGTCAGGATAATATAATGGAGATTTTTTTTGTAGATGTTAAAGATGTTATATCTGTATGGATAGTAGGTGGTTCACAGTACTGCCACTGAAAGAATTGTCTTGTGTTCTACAAGATATGACTTCTGTGTAGTAGATAAAATAATGCAATACAGGAATAAAGGTCTATGGATAGGCTAACATGTTGCTAATAGAAGTACTTCACACACAGAAAGGTGTATATTATGAGAGGATCTAACAGCCATTCGTTGAACTATATATATATAAAAATCTAATTTAAGTGGCCTTAAACAGCTTCTTCTCAATGTTTTTTATATTTAGTCCATTCTTACAATAAATACAATTTAATTTTAAAAAATCACTAATTTCTTTTATAACCATACAAAGTTTTAAATTTAAATGTATTTAAAATATTAATAGAATATTGAAGAGTTGTGACACTGTTGACAAAGTAATGAATAAATGGAAGTTGATATTAACTTGAATGTACTAGTAAGCATGTATTTTTATAGTTTAAATCTGCAAGCATTTCTTTCTGCAGATCCTTCAGTAGAGTGAGAACTACTTGTATTCTGTCTTTGTACCCCATGAGTTAAGCACCCCTGCTGCATCAAATTTTTTATTATGAGTCACTAAAAATTCTGTGATTGCATAACATATTGCAGACCCACTGTTGGGCCTGTTTTTATAGAAATTTTCCCAGTATTTCTTAAAGTTTCACTTTTGAGTTACAGCAGTGAAGGCGTATTTGCACAGGTAAAGACTTAAACAAGATGATTAGTTTCAGTAGATGCATCTTGGTATGGTGAAAAGAATAACCTGGCATATTTTTTTCAGTGTTACGTTCAGAGAAAGAAAGGTATAAATTTTTTATTATGAGTCACTAAAAATTCTGTGATTGCATAACATATTGCAGACCCACTGTTGGGCCTGTTTTTATAGAAATTTTCCCAGTATTTCTTAAAGTTTCACTTTTGAGTTACAGCAGTGAAGGCGTATTTGCACAGGTAAAGACTTAAACAAGATGATTAGTTTCAGTAGATGCATCTTGGTATGGTGAAAAGAATAACCTGGCATATTTTTTTCAGTGTTACGTTCAGAGAAAGAAAGGTATAAATTTGTAAAATGGCTTTATCAAGGTCATGTGAGAGGAGAATTATGCAATTATATTTTTCATTTTCAGGATCTAATTTAACTAATTTAAATCTTACAATTAGTAACAGGATAATCCATTTTTTAAAATGTAAGGTATATTTTCATTTGATATCAGTGTAAAGTGTAGAACAATTAAAATATTTGTAAGCTATATTTAGCTACATTTCAGCTCTTAGAAGTTTAGTATGAGATAACTTCCATACAAAAAACGCCCATTTTATCTGTCAACAAAAACTTTTAATGAGATATTTATATAAAATGAATAATGCCTGTACGTATTCTGTGAGGAGAAAAGTCTTCTTCAGTTCTCCCCATTAGACTTGTGTGCTGTCTATAACGTAGTGCAGAGATAGTTTTGCCTGAAAAAAAAAAAAGATTATAATTTCTAAGCTCTAAGAATTTTAAGTTCTAAATGTAGCTTCATTCCAGAGATAGTCATTCAAGAGATAGCAAGTTCTTGTTGACAAATACAGTATCTGTTTGGTGATGGGTCCCATTTGAGGTACTTGTTCTGTCCATGGTGCTGCACCCGGTCCATATGCACCCCCCTTCCCTCCCCACCACCCTTCTGTCGCAGAATTTCTGTGCACCATTTCAATGTGCCTGTATGTGTGGTAGTGATTCATCTGGTTTGTAAAATTCCTTCTGCACCAAAGCATAACGACACTATGAACATCATAATTTGTGTTAGTTTAAAATGAATATCAGTTTCGTCTTTCTGCCTTTAACAACTTTGAAAATTACCTTTACATAATTTAAAAATCAGGGAATTTAACTGGGAAAATTACATCTTCAACGTGAAACTGAGTTATTTATCTGGACTAGGTAAAATGGAATTGTTTTTCCATGTTATAAGTGTTTATAGACCCCTAATGTTTTGAAAGTATGCAGCAAACTATAATATGTGGAAACATTGATGACTAAATACAAGTGCCACCTCTTCTTCCTGCCTTCAAAAATTCTGACAGCAATTACACATAAATTTCTACTTGAACCAAGTGCAGAAAGACTTGGGCTAACTCAGCTCACCTGTGCTGACTGCTTAAGGAAGTTGACTCTGGCCTGTCCAGAACCAGGACAAATGCATTGTATTACAGAGTTTTTAAAAACCAAAGTGTACTAAATGTTTACAAGAAATGATTGTTATTCCTATTTTTACTTTGTAATTCAAGCTACTCATGCATTCTGTGAATATGTATTGACTGAGACACAACATTAAGGGATAACATTTTTTTCTTCACTCTTTTTCATTTCACTCATTTTTTCTTCACTCATTTTTTTTCATATATATGTACCAAAATAGCATGAAAATTTTCCTGTTACTTTCTTTGTCAGGAGGTACCACATCTTTTCATCAGATATTTTAATGGTCAGATGACCTTTCTTTACTAGGCTTAGGAGTAGTCTTTTTTCCCATCCTAACAGAATTTGGTTTAGCTTGTAATCAACATTCTGATCAACAGCTTCTTGTGCACATTTGCTGCTTATGGGCCAGTCATACTCCCGTGAGAACTTTCGCTTCAGTATGAGAAGTCAGGTGTTTATTGTTCTCTTTTTGTTTTATTTCAATTCATTTCTCCTAATAATGTTTCTGTCAGTCATTTATTGCTTGTTACACTGTGAAAGCTGAGGAGGTTTATAAACTAGTCACTTGTTGTTATTGCTGAACAGAAGTGTGCAAGTCCAGAAAGAAAACCTTAATATAATTTAAACCGTTCAAGCTATCTGAGTTCCCTGTATGGCCAACCTAAAGTTTAGACATTGTTACTAACTGAATTACCCTTTTGACTGTAGACAAAATACTGGATTTTATTATCTGAGTCTAAACATTGCATTCAGTTTTCAGGCTTCAGGGAAAATACCAAAGCAGCTCAAAACTTGCTGTTATCAGTAGCTAACAATCTATTTTCTTATCAGTCTTACGTGTCCTTCCCTCCCTTCCCTCTTCTTCCTCCCAGAATAAGCAACATGTAAAATACAATTGTTATTATTATAGGTAAGTACTTTATAAAAATATTTATTGTGTGGCCAGCAAAAGTATCCTATGTGCTCAGACCAGCGTTTTAAACAGGAGAATATGTAAAGAGATATTTTATCAGACATTAGAATGAGGGTTTTTTTTATTGTCAGACAAGAGCTCCCCGAATGTTTCTTTAGAAATAAAAAAGCCAAAAACTATTTTGATTTTAATCAAAAATGTATTTTCCTCATAAAAAAAATTCACATACTCACTGTGTCTACTCTACAGATTTTGTCCATTTCGTTACACCATGTGTCAATCCTAGTATATCTGTTCACTGCAAAAACTCGTGGCTAGTGTGTGTAATACAGCACAGGAGGAGGTATTGCTCAGTTCCACTACTTTTTATATAATAATTAAAAAAAAATACAGAAAATGTTCTTGGCTACTTGCACTGTATTCCAGACTTAAAAGTCCCATGAAGTTCTAGAAAATGAAGTTAATTGTATTTGGTTGGTAGGATACCCTTAGAAGCCAGTTAGTTAAAATTGTTGTCTTATACTGAGTCAGTACATACTCCAATTTGTCAGCAGCAGCAATGTCCAGTTGTCTAGTTTCCAAAAGAAATACTTTCTTGTTGCCTTTGTATTCAGCACAAATGCAGTCCTGTGCTTTTATTTTCAGAAATTAAGTGATATACCAACATATTTATGACATATTGGTTGGTACACCTATTACAGTTGCTTTTACATCCATTGCTGTGCTTTTTTCTTTGCCCATGTCCCAAAGACTGATCAGAGGGGGATAAAGCTCATTGAGTGAAAAGGTTTCTTTCTTCAGGTAATTCTTTAGATAGCTCTGTCCAGCGTCATAGTTCATCTCTCGTGAGATGCAGCTGTAGAGATACATCACAGAGATGATTCCCAAAAGAGCACCAAGGCAGGCAAGGAATCCTATTATGTTGTTCTTTTCATAGCTTTTCATTGCCAAGTCCAGTCCTTTTGTGGTTACGTTGACACATTGTTTCTTATTCTGTGAATAGATAGTGGGAATATCTATACAAATTTTGTATTCAGTTGATGGATTGAGATGTGTAAGGTTATATACCTTTATATCAGATGGTATTCGAGCGCTCTGTGCGGCCTGAGAGTTTTCAGCTCTCAGAAAGGCGGTCCATCTAACGCTGGACTTCATAATTTTTGAACTTGCTTTCCATGAAACCAAAACAGAATTAGATTTTATGTCTTTTATTTTAATATTCAAAGATCCATTGCTGTCCTGAGGGAAAGAGCCGTCCACTTTAATCATGACTGACTTTAGGTCTGCCCCAACTAAATTTGTCGCTATGCATGTGTATAAGCCACTTTCTTTTTGTGTTATATCACTTATGTCTAATGTTCCTTCAGAATGAATGTAGTATTTATTGGAAACAGTATTAGGCAAAAGTTTGTGTCCTGATGGTGTTATCCAGTAGATTTCAGGTTCAGGTTCTGCTGTTGCTCTGCAGTGTAAGGAAATATGGCTGCCAGTTTTTAAATCCAAAGTAGATGGAAAACTTTCAGGAGCTATTAGTGGGAGACAGATTTCCATCATTTCCCGGAAATGTATCTGTCTCACATTCTGGCCTTGGAATTCAGGAGGATCTACACAAAACAGGGACTCTGGCTCCATGAAACGAATGTTTGTTTTATTCATGTTAATCCAGCGGATGACACAGTCACATCTAATGGGATTGCTGTGAATGCTTACTTCTTTGAGGTTAGGCAAGGACTCTATTGTACTGCGGTACAGGGCACTCAGTGCGTTGCTGTTGAGCATGAGTGATTCCAGCTTGGGAAGTCTGTAGAATGCATTTGGATGAATGTATGATAATCTTGGGTTATTGGTAGCTTCTATTTTTCTTAAATCTGGTAAGTTATCAACAGCAAGACTATCTATAGAAATCAGTTCAGGCATGTTATTAATTCCTAATTCTTTCAAGTGCAGCATATTGCTGAAATCTCCTCGCCGTATTCTGTTAATGGGATTCTTGTTTAGATCCAGAAATTTAAGGTTTGTAGCCTTTTGAAGAGCAATATGGGGCACTCTAATGAATCTGTTGTCATAAAAGGAGATGCTTTCTAAATTGTCAAGGCCAACTAAAGCATTATCTGGTATTTCAGTGAGATTTATGCCTGCTAAAACTAGGCTGCGCAGGTTGATAAGAGGCTTAAAGTTCATATCTTCAATTCTAATTATTGGGTTTTCTCCAATCATGAGAATTTCAAGATTAGGGGTAGCTTCAAACCACTTCCTGTTGATCATTTGCAAACCATTTGAATTGAGATGAAGTCTGAGAAGATTATTGAGGCCTATGAAAGCACCTGGTGCAATCACAGAAAGCAGGTTATGATTAATATAAAGCTCTTGTAAATTGTAAAGTCCAGAGAGACATTCTTCAGGGAGTTCAGTCAGTTTGTTTTCTTCAAGGTACACTGAAAGCAACTGTGGTATCTTTCTAATATTAATACTGGTCACTGAGGATAAATTGTTCTGAGATAAATCTAGACCAGTTAAATTCACTGGGAAGTCTACTGAATGTTCAATTTTTGCAATATTATTTGTCTGTAGAAGTAGAATCTGCGTGTCGGCAGGCAGTTTGGCTGGAAAATTAAAAAGGCCTAAATCATTACAGTCCACTGTTGGAGCCTCCATATACACAGACTTGGGAGTGAACCATGGTCTGATCTCACATATACATGACTCTGGGCAGTCTGCTTTTTTTCCTACAGCTTGTGCTAATGCAGTGATAACGAGGCCAAGTAGAAAATTAATTTTGAGTTGCATGTCCTTCATCTTAGTTCAAATGTTCAGAAAAGTAACAGACCCTTTAGTATTCCACAATTATGGTTTTGGAATTCAGAATGACCTGGTCAACTGATAATACACACACTTGCATTTGTCAAATGATCTTGAAGGACTTTCTTCCTGAGGATAAGTGATAAATTTGTAACCAACTGGTCCAGTAGTAAGAGGCATTTTGTGGAAATGAAGGTCACTCTCTCCTTGATGACATAAAATTGATAAGCTTTGTGAAGATGAAGAATGTATAGATGGTCATAGGAGATTAAGCAATTCATTTATTTAGTAGTATTAACTTCAAATCCCATAATTGATTAGTGTTTGCAGGAATGACACGATGACCTAAAATATAAGAAGAGGAAATAATTAGTATAAGAAACGATAAAGTTATAAATTAATTTAGCCATCTTTTGCTCTCTAATGTTAATTATTGCAAGTAAGAAAAGAAAATGACTGTGGTACCTAGAGTATTGTAGTGGTATCCAGATAGCATAAATTAAGTTAATACAGTAATATATCTTTAGACTTGTAACTTGTCGTGCATCCAGTGGAGCATTGCTCTGCAGAAAGATGAAGATCCACAAAGTATAAAAAAAATCGGTGAGATTTTTCTACATATTTTATGCTCCTTGAAAATATTTTCTTTTTTCTTTTAGTTATCGCTAGAAGCAGACTGAGTTCTGTTGGCTTTGAAAATGTAAACGCTAAGCACAATCCTACAAAGCATGAATATTTAACTTTTGGATATGAAGTTTATAAAGAACACATTTTATGTGTAATCAGAGGAAAAAGGAATGATTGGTTTAATACACATTCCTAATGATGACATTCTTAGGCAAGCCTGTGAGATATTTACACAGAAATGCAAAAAGTTCGTAATCCAAAGGTTTTATTATTTTCTAATTCTTTCTGTAGATGCTGTTTAGGAAGAAAACTTGGTTTTTTTTCTTTAAACTGATAATTATAAACAAAAGTATACCTCATAATAAATAGCTCGCTGTCTTGACAAATCCAAGCTAGTTACTGGCTTGCTTATTTTGGATTCAATAACTTCAATTGCAAATAATAATAGTAATAAAATGAGAAAAGTGTCGTTAGAGTGATAAGAAAAAATAATTTGGCATTTGCAATTGCTCCTTTGGTCTGTAGCTCTGCAAGATTCTGAATTTTGCTATGAAGTTGCAGCTTGTCTTCATGTCCCAAATTATAGTAAAGTCCGAAGCCTTAGAGTCTTGAAGCATCAAATGTGTCCTCTCCAGATTTTGGGTTTTTTTCTGTTGGGGTTTTTTTCTGGGGGAACAAACAATCCTAATATCAGTGTACATTGTGTTCCAAGCCATATAATTCAAAAGCATCATATATGAAATAGTACACATTAACTGCTTCATTTGCTTCGGTGTATAGACTTTGCACTATCTTTAAATGGATGTTGTCTCAGAAGACTGTCATGTGATGCACGTTTATGCCCTTTCTCCCCTTCCCTCTAGTGTTAAAATTCACAGTGACATTATTCACAAACTATAATAGTAAATCAATTGACATTGATAAATAACTTTTGAGGTGTTGCTGGTACAGGGAGACAGAATTGCAAAAGTCAGGTGTCGAGGGTTTGTATTTCCAGTTTCCTTTCCAAGCCCAGAAAAATTTGGCATATTGGCCATGTAGGTACTCCATATCAGCTCAGAGGAAAGGTGTTGGGCCGTTTTGAGTGACATGAGCATTGGACCATTTTATAGTACATTTGCAAAGTGTTTGAGGCTGTGGTTTGTGTTATGTTCATTTAAGGACATTTAATATTTCATTTTAAAGTGTAAGTGTATTAATGAAGTGAACAGACAATGTGTGAGATAAACATACAGAAAACATTCTGCTGTTTTGAGGATTAATAATATGTTTTTATGCAAAAGGCTCAGTTTATATTGAAATGCAAAGACATGCTGACTGAAATAGTAAAAATGTAATCTGTTCCTTTGTTCTGGGAAATGAGGTGAACTTGAGGTTTGCAGGAAAAATAAAGGTTTGTATTGGACAGTTAAGGCCTATAGTTTGCTCTTAATTTTGCTGTCAGGATGCAAAGTTATACACTTAAAGGGGTTACTGTCCAGTTTACTAAAGATCTCAGTCAAAATCATTCTATGCCGAATGCACATATGTAATTTACTATGTAGGGAGAAAAGAGGATAGCCATGGGAGGTAATTTATTGAATTGTATTCTTGGTGGACTTTCTAAAGCATGTGTCCCATTGACTTCTCAAATTTTATTTGGAATGTGTGTTAAAACTGTATCTGCAAGCATTGCAAATACAAAATGTAAGCTTCTAATAATTGAAAGGTCATTGTAAATCTTACCTGAATAGTAAATTAATTGAGATTCAACAGACTGCAACTGCAGCAATCAAATCTCAGCATTTTCATCCTACCATGATGCCTAGGGACTTCTGCTCAGCAGAGTTACTAGGAATGTGTACTGGGAGTGTTCTGGGGAAATATAACTACATAGCTGACCTGGTTTTCTTCTTCTCCCTGAACACTTGCTAGTGACCACTTTGAAAAATAAGATGTGGATGCAGATGGAATTTTCATGTGTGTCCCAGGTACCTGAGAGGCTGTACCAGTTAGAGCACATAAACTACTACACTTTTGTGTACATAGAGCCAACATACTCGTGGATTAGAGTTTATGTTCCTCCTGAGCTTATACTTCAGCTTTTATGGTATTCTCAAGCCAAAACTGAGGGTACCAGTGGATATTTTCATGTCATATATATTAGTTGGCTTTCCGCAAAAGGCAGCAAGAAAGAAGAGGTTGGGGATCCAGGTAGAAATTCTTCTTTATGATTTAATTTGATGTCTTTTCTCTTTCTGGTGAATGCTTCAGCTAATAAGCCACCAGCTCAAGCTCATATGGTGTTCTAGCATAAATCTTTCTTATTTCTCCAGTTAAAGTGCTTCTGCCTTGTATAAAATATTCACTGGGGTTGAGTGCCTTGAATAACAGATTGTAGAATAATTTTCACACTGTCTCCCAGCCTGCATAGTCATCGTTTCAATATTCTTTGTTTCACTTCAGAATGAATTTTGGTTGAAATAGTGTCATATTTATGTCTTAATTTGCATGAAATGATTTGGGATTAACTGTCATTCATTGATTCTGGAGTGGTATGGACATCCATGGTGAGTTCCAAGATCATAGAACAGAATACCTCAAGTTGGAAGGGACTCGTTAGGATCGAGTACAACTCCCTGCTCCTTGCAGAACAACCTAAAGCTAAATCATATGACTGTAGTACAGATCATATGACATAGTATACACAGAAGTGAAGCACTGAAACGCACAGCAGAAATTGTATAGAAGCTTTTGAGTGGCAAAACATTTTTGTTGGTCTTGTTTGTAGTAGTATTATTATTGTGTGAGTCTGATAAAAAATATGGAGAAAATATGGATCACTGATGTTACGATTTCTGGTCCCACTTGAGATGAAAACCCCATATCAAGTTATGAAGAAAGACTTTGCTTATGCCAAGTGGTTGTATTGATTATGTGTGTGTCTGTATGTATGTAATTAATTTCTAACCTTGAGAAGTGTACGTTTTCAACTGAGAAGTGAGCTGCAGTTTACTGAAACAAAATAAACCTAATGTAAATTGATATCTTGTACTCAACACTATAAACTGTAATTGAATTTTCAGAATTTTTATTGATAGATTCCAGTGCTTTAAAGCTAAATGCTTCATGCCATCTTTTTTGGTGAAAATTTTGCATTTCAGACGTTCAGTTTTCAAGGTACTAGTAAGCAGGACAGAGAGAGATCCTGAAGATCCTTCATCCTGTTCCTTTAAGCAATATTTAAAGAATCTGATATTTAGACACACAGAGGTCTCTGTGCAAAAGTAGGCAATTTCTAAAAAAAGAAAAAAAGTTGCAAAAAATGGAAGCTGCAATTAAATCAACATTATTTGTGAAGAAAAAAATACCATTTTTATTATAGCTTTTTTGCTAGTTGGTTTTGGTGGCCTCTCAAAATTTTTGATGTGATGCAAGTGATTTTAAAAACTTACAGTTACTATCATGCACAATAGAAAAGCTTGTAGGGATGAGGCTCAGGAGCAAGTTATCACCAGTAAGCTGAGCTGTGGGATCAATGTTCTCACACAAGTAGCAGCAGGAGCTGTGCATCAGGGTTTTGGAGTCTTTGATCAAATTCTTTACCCAGCTGCATTTATAAATCTTTATGTTCACTCTGTACATATAGTTCCTCGCCCTGATAAAATGGTAGTTTGCTTCCTAATGTCTGCAATTAAAAATTACTATGTAGAGCCTACATCTAAAAGTGAGTATTGCTTATTAGAAATTACATTCAGTATTTTTTTCATCCTGTACTAGAACTTCTGTCCTAAAGCTTTGTGGACAGATCATTTAATTTCTTCTAGAAGTCCATCCCTATTGCAATCCATGCTTACTGTCTTACTAAATATAGTGTGCCTCTTGCTTTTAAGGTATTATCTCTTGCTTTTAGAAAAATGCACCCTGTTGTGTGTGACTTTTTGCAGCCTAATTATCTCTTGTGTAGACAATGATTGGTATGTCTTAATTAGGTTTGTTTCATTTACTGCTATTGACAGCTGGAGCCTTGGTTTACAAGAGGGTATCACCATTATTTGAGCTGGAAAAAGACATTCAGTGAATGAATAAACTGAGCAACGTTTCTCATCACTGGAGCAACAGACAGCTAAGAACCAAGTCAGAGTGGGCAGAAAGGAAAAGAAACACGTCAGGTTTTGGCAATCTTTCTTTTCCACTTCAGCAGTTAGAGAGACAGTGATAAAAACTAAAAATGCATCAGCTACCCTGCAATGTGCCCTGCTGGCAATAAGGCAAACAGTTCACTTCACAAGGACCAATTTAGAGGTGGCAAGCATTTTGAAAACACAGCTGTTCATACAAAGCTACCTTTCAAACACATCAACTGAAAGAGCCACTTCTCAATTCTTGTGGTTATAACCAGTTTGAGCAGTTCTAGGGACAAAAATCTGGGAATGGAACTACTCAAAAATTGGGAATGGGACATTTCATACCTCACCTGATTGTAGTTACAGCATTTAGTTTGTGTTTTTTGTTTGGTTTGGGTTTTTTGATTGGTTTGGGTTTGGGTTTTTTACGTGTTAGTTATGGAAATATACAGACTTTCTGAACATTTACTATCTTTCTGACTATTTTATCTTTCGGACTCTTGTTTGTTGTATCATCAAAATTTTAAAAAAGTGTTCTTTGGGAATTTTTTATTACAGCATCATGGATAAAAGTTGCAATGACTTATGTATTTGACATATTTAAAAATGGGAAAAAAAACACGTGGCTTTTTTACCTCCATAGAAATATGACTAGGATGTTTTTGTTGAAATATGTACAGGAATTTTGTGACTGAGACAGAAGTTTAGGCTAAAGCACAAGAAGGTAATAGTAGATTTTCATAACAGTATCAGTCCTGAAATAAAATATTTCTAGAAGTAAGCTTTACTAGCTGATCTGATGCAGTTCCTAGAAATGATACAAGCTTTGTAAAAATGGAAGGAATTTCTACTGGCATATGTAATCTTGCTTTCTTTGCAGTATCTGGAGCAAGGAGTTTCAATACAGAATCCTGTTTCTCTTTACAAAGACAAATTAATCTTGCTATAATATGCTCTTACAGTTTTATATTCTTACATATAGCTAACGTAGTCTCACAATAAAGCCTGAAGATTTTTGGAAATCAGCATGATTCAGACAATCTGACTTCTGAGGTGTTCAACTTGGACGGTATCAGATGACTGTTGGATATTAAGTGTTAGGTGGAAAACCTCAGAAGTGAGTATCTGAAATCTCTGCAAATGTTTGAAAAATTTGACCAGGCATTCCTGTTGGGATGTTGAATAATTCTGGAAATCTACTTTACTTTTTTTTCATAATGACTGACTTTTAGAACTTCAGGATGACCCTGAATACCATTAAGTGCAGGATGTAAGGGAAATGGCAAAGCTACTTGTATTTAACATTAGAAGTAATTTGCAGTGTCTGAATAATTATTTCAACATATGTGTTTATATTTGTTTTGTGAACTTGTTACATATCCATTTAATTGGTTCCTTACTTGGAATAAATTTGCCTGAGGGAAAGCCTTATGTTTAAAATGTTTAATATGACTATAGAACCGGACAATTCTCACACCTGAGACTATTTCAAGATAAGAATGATAAGGTTTTATACGTCATTAAAAATTCTTTATATCCACGAATACCATGTTCTTTATGGTTACTTTAATTTACAGATATAGATTCAGAAAAGTATTATGATCAGCTAGATTTACATGAGATTTATCCTTTCATTAACTGAGTCTGGTCTACTGCCTTTGTGCTCATTTGCTCTATCTTAATGCAATTTAACAGACATCAGAGGAATTATCACCATGTAAAATCCATTAAGAAACTACTGTAGTTCTATTCTTTGAATCAATCAACAAATACATTATGGGAGTTTGGAAAACATTGCAATACAATAAATCATAAAACTTGAAAATGCAATATTTAAAATGCATGTGATGAAAAAAAAGTAAAATGCAAACCATAGGAATATTTATGTATGGTGTGTGATAATTTATTATGTAAACTATTTTAGAATAAATTTATAGCACTTGTTTCCTAGCTTATGTTGAAGTGCATTACCCTGACTGACCATGGAATACCAGATAACAGTGTTTGTCAATCATAATCACAGCACTTCATAGAAATAGTATCTAATATATTTATGCAGAGTAGTATGGATTTTGTTACTGTTTTGCCCTTGTTTCAGCTGAGAAAGAGTTAATTTTCTTCATAGTAGCTAGTCTGAGGCTACATTTTTGTTTTGTACTGGAAACAATGTTGATAATCAGAGATATTTTTGTCATACTGAGATCTTGTTGAGCAGGGCTTACACAGAGCTAAGGTCCTCTCTACTTCTCACACCACTCCACCAGTGGGATGGCTGGGGGTGCACAAGAGTTGGGAGGGGACACAGTCAGAACATCTGACCCCAACTGACCAAAGGGATATTCCATACCATATGGCATCATGTTGACCTTATAGGAGGCTGAGGGAAGAGAAAGAATGGGCCAGGGGTGGAGGGGGTGGGCAGCAGTATTCAGAATGATAGTGTTTGCTTTCCCAAGTCACCATTACATGGGACAGAGCCCTCCTTTCCTGGGGATAGTTGAACACCTACCTGCCCATTGGAAGTGGGGAATGAAGTCCTTGATGTCTTTTCCTTGCATGTATGGCTTTTGTTTTATCTACTGAACTGTCTTTATCTAAACTCACAAGTTTTCTCACTTTTACTCTGCCAATTCTCTCTCCCATCCTGCCAGTGGGGAGTGGGTGACTGGCTGTGTGGAGCTGAGCTGCTGGCTAGGGCTGAACCACAGCATGGTGCTAATTTGGTGACAGCAGCACCATTATTGTGTATGGGAGCCATAGTAGTGGCGAAGGACCACACTGTCTTGTACTACAGAATAAAACTGTGAATTTACTCCATAGAGCATAAAATTGAAATACAAGAAGAGGGACAACTGATGATTCAGGCCAAGAAAAAAAGAAGCTGCTATGACAATCTCCAAATATCCTGGGGTTTATTCTCTCTCATGTGCTGTTAACTTTTACTTGTACACTCCCTAGCCATTGAATACATCTGACCTTTTCACAAATGTCATAGCAAAAGAAGACAAAAAGTTTGTTTGATGATAGTTGATAAAGGAATTAGTCGTTTCATTAATTACAGTTGCATCGTTCTTTTTCCTTCTCCTAATATGAAGTGCAAAAATAAGTTTTAGGCATTCTTTTTGAGTGAGCAGAAATATTGGAAAATTAAATTTAACATTACAAGATGATGAATTATAATGGAAGTTGCATATTTTTTTGCCATCTCTGTTCTAGTCTGTTATTTATGTTCTAATTTATAATACGGCATTCCAAATGCTCTTGTAATACTTGTAACATGTGGTAGTTAGCCTACATCTAAGAATTATATATATTTAGATTAATAGTAAAAGAAATTTTGAAAAGAATCTGAACTGATTTCTTATTTTATTTCTTCTTCTTAAATCAGATACTGAATTTATAACTTTGATGATTTTATCTAAAAATTAAACTCATTGCTAGTATTAATAATTTTGATTTTTTTCTTAACTGTTTTGTAGTTGTCAGAGAAAACAGCAAGGATTAAATGTTAAAAATAACTTTTCAAAGTACTTAAATCTTTGGTATTCCTATTATCTTTGCTTGAGAAAGGTTAAACTGTGTGCCTATTTATCATTGCCATTATCAAACAATTATGTCAAAAAATTATTGCTGTAACTTGGGAAAGTAATGTGTTAGTTTAATTTAGATTTATTCGTACATGTTCAACTTTTTGACAGTTGTCATGTTAGTAGTGGAGAAGCACATATTGGCAGTTACCTAGGCACATAGTTGGCAAGAGAGCAGTCACGTTCTGGATGTGGGTGAATGTACCCAATTACCAGATGCTTCAAGCAGATGGCCAGAACTAAAGATGAGTGAGACCAGTTTTGGCTTGATTTTCTAGAAAGCTACCATACCAATTCTGGGGCTCTATAGTACATTTGACCAGTAAAGAATCTTAGCCAAAATCCAGCAGAGCTATTGGCTAAATCTGCATTTTGTGATTTTTTTTTCTTTGTAGTTGTTGAAATTTAAATATTAAACATGCATAAACCACAGGAATAGGTGTGTTCAGGTATTTGTAGAAAATGATAAAGACAGTGACTGTACTCAGCACATAATATTTTCCTTGGGAATTAATTAATGAACTAATTTTGTTATTTATCATGGGAAAAAGGTCACTGTAATAAAACTCACATAATAATAAACATGGTCATTTAAGCTGTTGTAATTTCTATTCTATATTTTTTCAATACCAAAAATTTAGACTTGAAAAAACTAAATTAACTTGATTCATCAGTCTTCAACATCAGACTGCAAATGTTTATGGTATTCACCTTTTGCTTTTTGGTATATTTACTTTTTGATATATTTATGATTTGTTTTGGGAAATGGGCATGTCAAGGAAATACCATTTCCAGTGTGCATTGTGTTGATTATCAACTTCAATAATCTAAAGATATAAAAGGGTCTAATGAATGTAGTCCTATCAGGAACAGTATGCTACAGCCAGTACTTAAAAGTTTGCTTATACTACATAGATTATGTTCTGAGATCCATGAAGGGAAAAATATATTGCTTATCATTATAGTAAGCAGAGATTCCTTAGTAAAAACCAGAAATAATTTATTTTTGAGGTGCCAGTAGGAAATGAAATCGTGTCGTGAATAGTTTTCTGTCGTGAATTTTCCTACCAAATTAGGTTGAATTACTTCAACTTTATAATTGTGAATACATAGGGTGATTACTTTCATTCTGAGCCACCTGGTTCCCAATGTATTTGTCTACAGAAGTGGATTTTTTTAATTCTTTTTTTTTTTTCATCTTGCTCGAGGCAGTGTAGAAAAGCGATTGATGAAAAAAACAATTTCAGGATGCAAAAACTGTCAATGCATAAACCAGAATATTATTGTAAAGATTATGAAATCAAAGTTCTGTTTTCTGCTGTGTTTTCTATCAGTTGGAGTGATTTATGCATGCTCTTAAATTACCAGTTCATAGAGATACTGTCATTTCTGATTGCAGAAAGTATTTTGATTTGTATTTAGTTTTAATTATAGTTTTTGCTCAGCTGAGCATCTCATTAATAACATTACATGTTAAGATTTTTTTTAATATGATTTGCAAAACTAATGTTATGTTCATACCTGAAATTATTGCTTTTTGTGCTTTTATGACCCATTCGTCAGCTCTAATCCACACTATAGGATTATCATGGTTCATTTCTTTTTTTTTGCCAGTAGTGAATGGATTAAAATGTTGATCTTATTTTCCCTTTATGACTTGCTTTTTAAAATAAGACCAGAAGAAAAAGGATATATACAAGATAAATAAATAGCAACTCTTATAGTAAAGTACACCATCCCTTCTACTGTGCATGACACTACAGTAACTGAATCCTCTTTCAAGTGTTTTTCTTTTCCTTTCAAAACTGCAAATTTATTTAAACTGTTATACCTCTCCAGCATGTATGGATTTGTAGCCATCTTCCCCACTCCATTCTTTCCCAATGCACAGTCCTTTTAGTGTTTCCTATTATTTTGAAAGGTTTTTTAAAATTTTGTCTAAAATGAAAAAGTCATGTAGTTAGTTAGATGATTTGGTTAGTTGGCATGTCGCTGAACAGGATTATTTTGATTTTGAAACTTGCGTGGTATAGCCACATCTTGGTTTTGTATTTCTTTCTTGGCTCTCCAACATCTATCATCCTTTTATATCACCTTTCTGCATTTCAGATGCCAAATCTGACAGCAGTGTTAAAATTAATGTTCTGATCTCCCAGAGAATTTTGACCAGTATTTACTGTTCAAGTATTCAAGTCAATCAAACAGATTGTGATCACTTGTACTCAAAGCTTGTGATAGATTTTCCTTGACAAAAATAATTTCTTGCGTTTTGTTGTGATTCCTACTTATGATTCAAAGACTAGGCATAGACATATCTGCTGTAGGTGCATATGTAGACATGTAGGAACATTACCTCCCATTTCAAGATAAGAATGTAAGAGATGCACTGATATGCAATGACACGCATCTTGCTATAGGAAAAATAGGTCTTTGGACTGAACAAAAGAGAAGTTTGAATTAAGATACCAAAAAGAACTTATTAGTGGTAATTATGGAATGATGGAATGGACAGTTTTGTTCATCATTGGTGTTGAAGTGGGATAGATGAACCATTTCTAATTGTCCTTCCAGTTTGTCCTTCCAAAGACGGATAAGGCATAATTTTGTACTAATGAGAATGCTAAATTGAAGCAACCTACTTTTTTATTGTAAGATGTTTATTTTTAAGCCTTTCTGCTTTCAGACAATAGCATGGTTCTCTTTTCCAGCAATAAAATCACTTGAATGAGTAAAGAAAAATAGGTATTACAATAGTGTGACATTTCAATAGTGTGAAATGACAAATTATGCTTTTAGGGTCTAGTAGTAATTTCTGCTTCAAAGTTAGAAACTTCCTCAGAGGGAATATCAGAAGTAAGGAGAAAGACATGGCATGCTTGTCTACTCATAGGAGGACCACTGGCACTAGAATGCCAAAACCCATTACTTTTGTTTATCAGCTACAGGTAAGAACTCTCATTAAATGCTGTATATGTTTCTGGCTACTCAGGTTCAGTAAAATAAATTGGAATTAGGGCAGAATCAGTTAGTATGAGGAAAACAATAATAAATCTTTGTGAAAGGAAACTAGAATAATGCTTCCTCTGTAAAACAATTTTAGATTTGTTGACAACAGAGGGGAAATAGCTGTTAGTTGTTTGTACAAATATTAAGTACAGTGATATATTGTTCACAGGTGGATGAGGAGTAATATATATTGAAAAACGAGAGTTGTTTCTCTCTCTGTATGTAAATAATAAATCTAAGAAAATATGTCAACTGAAAAGGACCATATGAAGATTTAATTACAAAAATGTAATTCCAATTCTTAAAAATCTCCGAAATATCACTGCTGGACTTTTATTTAAATGGTTTTCCCCAGTAAAATGGGAGTACTTACGGAAACTTAACTACAAGTAATGGAAAATATTTACTAGCATGTATGGAAAATAAGAGGGATTATGTATGGAAAAAACATTACAGGCAAACAAAATGGAAGAACACTTTTTTTTGTCTCTGTGTGTGTCTTATGTAAATAATGCCAGTGAAGCATTTAAAGAAAATAAAGAGATTTCTGGATACCTACCATAAGTTCTAGAATACATCCCATAAAGTAATAAAAGAAATTGGAACGAGCGAAGTAGAATAATTATGTCTTCTTGGTTTTTTTTCTTTTTGAGGGATATGGATATTTTAATAATTTCAGTATTTTTTTGGGACTTAGAATTTTTCCACTGTTCTCCACAAGAAACAAAAGCACTTGGGATACCAAAGTTGCCTGAATTTTTTTTTAAGTCATCCATGTAATTTGCAGTATTTAAAGGTATATGTGTTGTTGTAGTTCACAGAAGAAAGCTACACATATACCATGGAAGTTTAAAGCAGAGGACAGATATCAACTTTGACATTTGGAAGGGTTGATGTAACTCTTAAATGGGCCTTCTTTGGCTGGTATGTTAAAACCAGACAGTCAGTGTCTCAAGAGCATTTGATCCACCATCTCAAAAAAGAGATTCAAGTGACAAGGTGATTATTTAAAAATACAGGTAAGTCTACTTTCTTGCAGTAGTGTGTAATAGGTAGTGGAGATATTTTAGAAGACCAGTAGCCAACTCACTTGATAGAGTTAGCTGATGGAATGCACAAACCAATACCAATAAATGTGCATTGGGGATTACTTTGGTTAACCCAATTTAAACAGGTAAACGAGAATAATTTAGCATCGGTGTGTGGCTTTTCCTGCCAGTTCTTTTAAATGGGAACTGAATATGTAGTTTAAATTCTCTTGCATAATTATCCTTCCTTCAGGCAATAGTTGTCACCTTGTTCAATATTATAATGATGGAAGTTATAAACCACCTGTCTGTCTTCTTGCAAATCACTCTGTGTCCTCTGTTAATGAGCATGGAAATGTCACCTGAAATTGCTTTAACATTGTTAATACAAAGAAAATAAAGCATGGAAAGCATTTTAAATTCAAAATCCATACCAGTTGTTAAGCTTGTGTTAGCATGCCAACTGTCCTTATCATGATATCCTATTGTATGTGAGAAATGCAAATTTTGGAAGTAAATCCAGATTTAACATTTATCATTTGGAAATGGGAGTGCGGAACAGTGTGAGCATTCTAAGTCCTGTAATTCCAAATCCCAGCTTATCAGGTCCAGTTTCCATTGCTGGTTGTGGTGAATGATCATTCAACTCTGAATCTTCATTGCCAGCCAGTAGCTCTCAGTTGGTTAAAGATTGAGAGTATTTTTGAATTAAATGAATAGGCAAAGCAGCACATCTGAAGGGCTGAGAACTTTAAAAGTCCTGAAAATGTTTTTCTGGAGATAGAGTGCTCTTTTCCATCTCCTATCATTCATGACAGATAATGTAAGTCAAATCCAGGGAAGATGAAGTAGCATTTGATAGTTATACGAGTAAAGAGTAGAAACTTAGAGCAGTTATGAGGTGAAATAGCTTTGTTTGGCAGTCCTTCAGGAACAGGCTTTTAGGACTGATCAAGACTTGCATTGCAAACAGTAAGGGAAATACCCTAAAGGCCATATTTGGCTTGAAAAGTGGGGTTTAATTTAATTATATTTCCCATGTTGCTGCTAAACATTAGAACTGAATGATAATTGATAAGTTACAAATATACTTGCCGTTTATTTGCTTTTTTCCTACAAATAATGGTTCTTCAAGGGTCAACTTTTAAAACATTTAAAACATTTTTAGTTAGTTATTAAAAGCCTTGGAACAAAATACCAAGGAATTATTATTGAGATGAGTTCTCTTCGCAGTCAGGATGTCTAAAATTGTTTTAATGTCCTTATAGTTTATAGTGATGTAGACATGGAAACATGATCAATATCAATAACACGATATTCATTAGTCTGATGTTTTAATGAATCTACTGCAGGTGGAGACATAGATATTTAATTACAAAATCCTAGCATTACCTTGAAAGAAATAAAAAGACTGCAAGTTACATATGATGAAGATAAAGCAAAGCTTGGTATTCCTTTGAAAATTGTTGTGTAGTGACCTGCACCAGTCTGGGAAGGTTATACAGCAGGCTGAGCAGGTTATGTTATTAGTAACTTGGTCTATTACCGAACCAATTTTTATAAAGGGAATTCCTGATGTGAAATGAATCATTGATTTCTGACTGTAACTCAAGCAGGATCGTGCATCCTTTTCCTTATCATGGCTATTCAGAATGATGGTCTAAGAAATAAGATGGTATTGAGAATGTTTTGGTATAAGCAATGGTCACAATGTTTGCGGATCAAAGTATTATCTGTTTACTATGGTTAGCTGATAAGCCTTCATAGTTGAATAATCTCATTTTAATACTGTGTACCTATGAAACTTGATAATCTAGGGAATGTTAAGGTGAAGCACACCTGATTAATTTAATTTTTTCCTCTTCCCAGTCTTCCAAGCTATATTCAGAGGTTTAATTCTTTCAGAAACTTCTGGAGGAGCTCCTCTTTGTGACTGTGGTCAGAGAAGGAAAAATTCGATTCTGTTAAAAGCTCCTATTTAATGGTTTTAAATTAGAAGGGGGTAGATTGAGATTGGATATTTGGAATAAATTCTTCACTATGAGGGTGGTGAGGCACTGAAACAGGTTGTCCAGGGAAGTGGTGGATGACCCCTACCTGGAGGTATTCAAGACCTGGCTGTATGGGGTCTTGAGCAGCCTGGTCTAGCGAGAGGTGTCTCTGCCCATGGCAGGGAGGTTGGAACTTGATAATCTTTGAAGTCCTTTCTGGTGTAACCATTCTATGATTCTATGATGTCCCCAAATACTTATTTTCTGTATGTGGACTCAATTTCTATAACTTTTAAGAGAAGAGAGGCAACATTTATCTCATCTGAATTTTGTAAAGAATATAAAAGAACCTTAACTCCACTATTTTTGGTGAATGGGAAGGCATGTTCTGATTAATTTTCTGTATTGTATGGATAAAATAGTAGATTATATACAAATGTGATCCTTGAAATGTAATGGAAAGATAAATCTGCATATTCTAAAGAAAAAAATATTTCTGCTTCATTTGCTTAATTGTGAAATAGCATATTGTTCAAGCTGTTATTAAGGTTTGAAATTATGAGTCTTTATTAGTTTCGTAATTAGTTTAGGCAGATTGTTTTGGAATAGGCTCATTCCTATTTTAGTACTAGTGAGTCTATAATATTTTTGTTACAAAAGTCACTCTTGAAGACTTTTTCACCATAGCTTTAATTGCTTTCTCGGTTAAAAATAACAACAGCTAAGAAGCATGAAACAGAATTTGTTTCACTGTAAAATAAAAAATAAATAATTCCAGGACCTACATGTTAGATTGATATTTTAATGTTAAGAATTGTTAGGCTTCCATTCTGCATGTTCTAGAAAGAATGTTGCAGGGTTAGATGGATTTTGCACGTAGATACCGGATAAATGCCGGTAATTATTTGATTCCATCAGGCAATATACTTTTAAAGTAATGGTTGTTGTAATACAGTATTTATTATATATCCTATTTTATGGTCAAAATTGCTGCAATCAGATCTCAGTGACTTTTGTCTGATGGCCAATATTAATGGGCACACTGATGCTGCAGTGACACATCTATATCTTTATGTTGTCAGTAGAGTTAACATAAAGTTACAGAAATTTGCCATAGGGTAGGTGGATACAGATAGAATATTCTGCAGCTTGGACATATGTTAGAATCCAGCTAAGATCAATTGTGGTCTCATTTGATTTTGTGACTGGAAAATATTCAGAATGCTTATTGATTGGAGAACAAGGTAGCTCCGTATGTATCTCCCAGGCTTGTGTGTCCTGATTTGGGGCATGCTGATATATAGCATTCATAATTTTCCTACCAGTCAGCTTCAGGGTTTAAAAGAAAAATATTTGGTAAAGGAAGTTATTAAACTCTTCATAATGACCATGATTTTTTGTTTGTTTGTTTGTTTGGTTGGTTGGTTCTGATTTGGTAATTTCAGTTGCTGCTTAGCTTTGTAAAGTAGCTATGGAATTATAAGGAATTTTTTAAACTTTATCCTTGATGTCTAGAATTCTGAGCACAATACATGTGCATTAGATTTAATTTACCAGATCTGGATTACAGCATTTAACTGCATGTTCTTTTTAATAATTTTTTTTTTCATTTAAGCAATTTGAATCAATACAGTCATTCATATTCATTGTTTGATACTCAGTGCAATACTTTCTGTTGGAGCTACTTTCTGAGTTAATGACTCACTTTTTATAAACTATTGCTTACGAACTTTGTTGAATCCAGTAACCTTTGCAATTTGTTTTTGGCATTTTTTCCGAGGATTATTTTACTATGTTATAGACATAAGTTCTAAAAATACTAGAAATACTTGTAAACTATTTCCTGAATTCTTATGTGCAAGGAGCTTGTACAGAATGGTTCAGTGCACAGTGTTTTTTTCTGCTGAGAGATGCTTTTTATGCCACTTAGAAAAGTCTGTTAATTCCTAAGGGCTCAATTGTGTCTGGTTAGGCATAGATTATAGAACAGCGTGGTGATGAGCTTCATTTTCTAAGATAACCACATGGACCTAGAGTGCCTCTGGAGCTTAAGACTTGTACAGCGTCACAAAAACCTTATCTTTCTAAGATAACCATATTGACCTAGGATGCCTCTGGCTGTGGAAATGGTGGATCTGAGAACAGGAACTTGAATATGGTGTTCTCAAATCTCATTTACAATATGAAAAGCAAAAATCATGACAAACCACTCTTTTCCATATAAGCAATAAGATTTCTGACTGCTCCTTCCTCTCTGCCTACTGACAGAGATCTAGTCACAATGAGGTTACATTTACATCATTTTGCTTCTACTGTTAAAAATAAAACTGAAATTTTATTAAACGAAAACATAGCATAATGAAGAAGCTACAGTTTAAGACACCAGATTGTGAAGTTTCATTGATAAGAATAGAAAATTATTGCGCAGATAAATCATCTGGAAGGTTCATTATACACACCAAATTATTGCTCACTCACTTTGAAACAACACATCTATGGCCTTGACATTTAATCAGAGAAAGAATGGCATTTATTGAATCTCATATTCAGTAAGTCACCAATTAAAATTAGTTTTCTTAAGGCCAGTAAAATGCAAAGTGCTTGTTATTTTTAAACGGATTTTTCTTTTATTCCTTTATGTGCTTATGCTTTCACTTGAAGATGTGTTTGGGGATTTTAAGCATAGAGTGGCTTTTAAATTTTTTTTTCTCTCTCTTGTATCTTTATTTTGTATAGTTCATATATTTTTATCTGTTTATAGATCTATACCAGTACAAGTAAAAACACAAGAAGGATTTTCTTTAAAAGTAAAGAAGTAAATCTCTAGACAAATATATTTATACCATTAAAAATCAGTATTGTTTTCTATTGAAAGTGTACTTAGAGAAGACATTAAGTTTATATAAGAACATATGAAGAGGTAGCACTGACTTGAATGCTCACATGCAAATAGATTGTACAACATGCAACCTCTGTGCCGTCAAGTGGCTTTGCATGTCTGTACTGAATGTGCCCAAATGTAATAAAATTGTTATAAATTCTCACTAAGTGATGAAGGATTTGATACACTCAGATAGCTACTCTGAATGTTCCTTGGTTTTGGTTGGAATTAAAGATTATCTAGTATTTTGACTCTAGTTTTACTTGTTTAATAGAGATGTAGATTACAGTTTATTGGTATTTACATCCTCGGTAATTGTTTTGCATCTCACTATGAAGAACTAGGCTGAATACATGCATAGCATATTAGAAATGCCATTAAGCAAATGATTCTGAATTAATGTTTTGCCTCTCTATGCTATGCAAAACAAATTTTCCCCAATTAATTTACAATTGATTACTCTATATCTTGCCCCAAGGGAATGCAAAAAAGTCTGTTTATATGTTCCCTGCTACTTTGTTTCTGTAGTTTGATTAAACTAAGCATGAAAAGAATAATTTATTTTATGTATTACTAAAGGTAAATTATTTGAAGTTGTAAGAATCTCATCACTTATTTTTGCATGGGTATGTGTGTTCTGAACTAGCATAACATTGACACTGAATTTGTTGTGTTTGTTGTTATATATCTGTAATCATTATTTGAAATGTATCTGCTTCCAAAGAGAAGCATGTGCTTTTGGCATTTGGACTGCCCCACGTATACTGTAAATATATGTGGTTTATATGAAATGAATGTGTTAGTCCAATTCACAGACATCTCAGAAGCTTTCGTTACTGTCTGAGGCACTTTTAGCTTGAAGTCTTCACAAAACCTAAATACACAACTAATCTCTATTAGTTCAACCTCAAAATCCAAGAGGTTGTTATGCTACTAGACATTTTCATAACTTTTAACCTGTTCAGGACTTCCCCAAGCGCTGTTGATTTTCTTGTCAACCTAATAGTATAATTCCAGCTTTAGCCAAATGCCCTTCTTCCTAAGTTTTACAAAATACCTATCCCTGGTAACTGCATAAAAGAAATTATCTTGGTTTATGTTAGTCTGTTCTGCAGCTTTGGTATTCTTTCCTGAGATACATGATGATATAGAAGAAATCATCAGAGACAAGTAAAATAGTTGGAGCAGCATTTACTGGTTAGCGCTAGTGGGAAGAATACTCAAACATACGAATGCTTATTTAAATCCAAACACTTCTTAGTTTTAGATTATTCTGTTTAAAGTACGAATTTAGAAATATATGTTTATGTGAATGGACACAATCATGTATTTGGAATGAGGAGTCAGGATTTAACCAAGTTCTTTTCCTCTATTCTATCAAAAATAATTCTCATATGTAAACCAGAAAAAATGCACTGGGAGATGGGAAGAAAAGCTTCCTAGGTTGACGTATAAAGTAAAAATTATGAATCCTTGTTTATTTCCTGTGCTGACTGCTTGAGGGGAAAAAAAAAAAAGAAAAAAAGAAGAAAAAAAATGAAAAGAAAAAAGAAAAAAAAAAAAGAAGGCAAAAAAAGTGGGTCTGTAGGACCTCGGCTATGGATTTCAGGTGGACAGAGGGGCCTTTTTCAAGACTTCAAACTAACTTCAACTGGCTCCCTTTTTAACATGCTGGTTGTTTTGTACTACTATTGGAAGACATCTCATACATTTTTGGGGCTTAGTCATGTAAGGAAGAGTTCACTTCATTTGGGGAGGTAGGTTAGATAATTAATGACTAACAGTGAAATGCTTTAATTATTACTTTGAAGTAAACCTTAGCATTTGACAGTTGAAGGGAATTGGAGACTGCCTAATGATTAGGCTTTGGAAGATGGTATCTCCTACATCATTAAAGTTTCGAAAGTTTTACTTGTTTGGTAAAGAAGTCTACTAGAATTGAATAGAAAGAGAATGTAAAAAACAACTGTCAGGTTGTAGAGAGTATACATTTTTCTCCATGCAACTCATCTTTGTTTTTAATTGAAATATAAAAAAACAAGATTGAAAAAGATATATGCAAAATGCATACAACTACTCTTTCTTTAATATGCTTTCTTGAAACTTTGAGAAAGTATGTGTGCATGTTGTGACACTTAGTTCCCAATTCTCTATGGTGCTGAGAGATCCTGATAAAAGTGCACAGTATTATTCTTTTATAGGCTGTTCTGTATCTCAGAAATAAACTGAGTAACATGTGGCAGTTGCTAGGGTAACCATTTTTTGCATTTTGCTGAAAAAGTCCAAGAATAAAGCACATGTAAATTGGTAGTGTGGAAAACAGTATCATATACAGTCTCATTCTCAATTTGTCCTTTATGGTTTTTCTCTATTGTGTTTACATAACAATGAATTAGATCTGCTTCAGATTGAATTTCCCATACACTTTTATTTTGCATGTCTCAGGAACTCATTTAAGCATTCAGCTACTAAGCTTAAACTGTTTTTTGCCCTGTCAAACTATCTATATTTCCTGTCAATAATATATAGTAGTGGTTGTTCTAAATGCTGATCATGTTTGGTGAGTGTGATTATCAGGTCACATAAGCAGAAATGAAATAAAAATTTAGATATTATCCTTTGCACTTAGAGATGACTTCCTGTAATTGGTTAAATTCCATTAAACATCTGTCTTGTAGATCAGTGTCTGAGTGAAAAGCCAGCAGGCATTTAGGAAGATGCAATTTCATTGTTCATACAAGAATTGGATCTGGGGCCTGAACAGGAATTGTTATTAAGGAAAACTTCTTTGCTCTTGTTTTGGAAAATGTTTGGTTATGAATTCTACAAGTTGTTACCTAATAAGCAATGCATCCTTGTTATGGAAATAATTTCATAACATATCATTAATGTTTTGATTTGAATTAAATTCAAATACTTAACGCCAGTGAATGGCAACATGCAGAGTTTGTCAGGCAAATGTAAAGATCATAGCTAAGAAATAGTCTATAATACTATGTTGTTACTATTTTTGTGAACTGCTTGGCACTTCTAAAACTTCTTTGTATTTCATACTTTTGAGTTTTGAGCATGCTTGTGTTGGAATATTGAGAATTTATATAATAACTATGATTAATATCAGCAATATAATTGATTCTTTCAGAAGCCGTTTTCTTTTAAAGCAATATAAAATTATAGCTTTTACTCATGCTGAGGAACAGAAATACAAACTGTCTGCACAAGATGTTTCTAATATGAGAAAAATACTTCAAGGGCTTCTCGACCCTCCCTCTAAACTTAGTACTAGGTAAATCTCATGACAATAAATGTATATGCATTCAGAAATTAGAGCTGAAAGGGCTGTCTTATGTTATCCATTGATAACATTAGAGCAAATGCTGGAATTCAGGCTGCAGCTTATTTCTACCCTGATTTATGCTCCACAGCTTCAGAGAAGTTACATACAGCATTATAACATGGTTCTAGTTTGTCATCCTTTGCACATTGCTGTCTTTTTTTCCCAAGATTAGGACTAAAAATGGTGTTCATTTAATCATCTGTATAAAAGTACTCTAAATTTTAGGCGACTCTAATTGACCAGTTCATGTTTCTTAAATTACTTTGGCAGAAGTAATTACTGGATGAATCTTGATATTGGAGATAACTATGAGAAACTCAGCACAAATAATAGCTCCAAACTGGCAAGATATCTCAGCAGAATCACTCCACATGAGACCTGTTGCAGGTTTCTATCATGCAGAGTGAAACAGTTTAAGTATATTCACTAGACAAAGTAAAATATTGCTCTAAGAAGGGAAAGTCAAAGTTCTGAGGTTAATATGAAGTGGTAATTATGCTAATTCTAATTCATGATTGCTAATGCTTTGTTTTCAAGCCTGTATATAAAACTGTAGAATATTCAGCCCCAGATCTGTGGAATACACAGAACACCTGGCTGAGCAGAAATACGCAGATTACAAATTAGGATAGTAATGTCTCAGGAAATTGTTTTCCTCTTCTACTAGAAAATAGTTGTTTTCTGTTATCTGAATAAGTATACTGTGATATTTTAAAAAAATTAAACAAGATAGGATGGCGTTTAAACAATTTTTAGTATCCTGCTGGGATGTGGTAAAATTACCCTTCTCTTGCTAGTTATAAGCCAATATTGCCTTGTGACTAAATGGAGCTTTGTTTCCTTTGTAGCTACTAGCAATCCATCAGACTCTACCTTCTCAGTTTTCAACTCCATACCACTAGCTCAGAGACTAAACTCAAAACATGTAGCAAAACAGATTGTACAATGCCTTTCACCTTTGGTAAAGTTTTAATTGCTCTCATTTGATGGAGTCACAGTAAGATATCCATCTAAGGAGGCTCTAATGAGGACAGTGGTGCTGTAGATTGTCACCTAAGACAATGTTGCCAAAGGAGTGAGCCCCTCTGCTGAGAGGATCATAGCATTGTGGGATAGTCAAGTTGGAAGGGACCTCAGGAAGTCTGTAGTGTGAAGCAGTCAGCTGTTACATCGATTAGCTTATGGAGTTTCTTAATCTTGTCCTTTGACCATTCTATTTCACATAGATCATTGTTCGTTTTGGTCTGTATGGATTCAATACTGTACTTCGATGTTCCAAGCAAAATTCATTTTTAGGCAATGCCAATGCAATTAGCAATTCCAATGATGGAATTAAACACGAATATTGATTACTATTTATCACTTCTATTAAAATATCTAAATTTCCATTTGTGATGAAGTATATGACTTCCACAAAATGTACTCAGATTTTTTGAAAGTTTGGCTCATATCTACATGAGAGCCTATATAACAGATCTATACCACAACTTTTATGTGCTTACCATTGTCTATAATCTCAACATAACACTTATAATTTCCCTGCCATATTTGTGTCAAGCATGTATGGTGTGTGTTTATATAAACCTTTTATGATTTTGTTTTTATTTTTTTGGCAATGTTTTGTGGACTTCCAGTATACCTCAGAGACTGACAGAATATTGAAGAAGAATAACAATTGTAAACCAAAAGGTTTGTGGGTTTTCCAGACCCTAAAAGCAAAAGGTATTTCAGTTTGAAACAGAAAGCCAGGACCTGTGTTGGCATAACTTTAAGTATGCCAGCTCCAGGTATCTGTATACATTACTTCAACTGAGATGACCAAAGATCCTAAATGTACTTGAAAATTTCAATGATATATGGGTAATTTAACAGTACAGCAATTAAATATTTGAAATTGCATGTAATTTCACTTCTCTAGTTATAGTTTATTTTTAAATGATACCTACTGAAGGCAATATTTAAATCCTTTTTATTCCCCAGTGTGACAGTAATGATTATGAACAAAATAGAATTCTAACACATTAAGTATGGGTAAATGGAGCATTCTTTAAGAATAGCCAAACTCCAATGTTAGACATCTTTTTGATGGGCTGAAGAGGATGGATTTATGCAGCAGACATGAAGATCTGAGTATCTGAGAATCACAGTATGTTTTTTTTTCTTTTCCAAGAGATATAACTCATTAACGGACAATAGAAAGGTACCCAGGTCTAGACTAGAGCTGGAGAAAATACAACACAAATCACGAACAGCTTTGTGAAAAAGTCCAAGTTGCAAGTTAGCCATTAGGACTAAAGAGTAAAAAGCCAATTTTCAGGGTTTGTCTGAATGTTTGGGATAATTAAGTTAAACTCTTACTGCTACTAATGGCAGGAATAGGAATACATCTTTGATGCCCATGCTGTTTGGATAAAGCTTTTTTCTTTTCTCATTCATTTGTAACCATAGAAATAAAAAATAAATTTAGTTGTAATTTGTGGGGTTTTGGGGGTTTGGGTTTTTTTACTAAGTAAATCAATTATGACCTTTCTTAAAAACATAATATGCTTACTCTTATTCCATTTACTCATAGGTGATAAAATGACAATGTAAACACTGATGTCCTTCATGGAAAAAATGTTTACTACAGACAAGTGAACTACAAATAGGAGTAAAAAGTTACAGTGACAGCCATGTGTTTCCATTTTAAAACATAATTTTATGGTCTCTGAGTTACATTTCAAAGTAAAGTAAGGTGCATGTTAAATATTGAAGAGGTTTGCTTCTCCTCAGCAAGACTGAGGATATGCACTTCATTGTTTCTGAATATTACTGTTTCCTCACACAGGCAAACCAGAATGCACAATACTTGACAAATGTTTGGTACAATTCTGCTGAAGTAAACTCCATTTGACCAGATGTTGAAAACTTGGTTTGCTTCTAGTGTCTCTCAGAGTGTAGTACTTAAAAAACTACCTAACCAAATTTTCTCGGCAATGTGGAGTGTGATTTCAAGGGGGTTTTTTGGTAACTGGCTAGGTAGAATTCTTTTTATCCAAACTACTGGGTTTTAGAAAGCTCTAATAAAGATGCCTCCATCTAGATGTTTTAGATAAAGAAGCTGTACAGTAACACGTATCATAGTAAGGATTATTCTAAACAAGAAGTTTTCAAGGAGTTATTTTTGTCTTTTACTTTGCAGCATGAGTGGAAATGAAGCAACATGATGAATTTTGTATTTCTAGATAGAAAAATGATGAAAACACCAAAAAGCACAGAGAAATAGCATACACGAATCCCTTCTGCATCTGTTGACATCAATGGGAATATTGCCATTTACCACAAATGGAAGTAAAATTACACTCAAAGATGGTAATTCTGAGGACCATCTGTGAAAGGTTTCTGGATTGTTCTATCTAGCATGGAAATTTTAATGGTAATAGTTTCATTCGGGTTTTTTTAGCTGATACTTCTCTTATAATTACTTTTACACTGAACTCTGTTAAAACTTGTGTTAATGGGAAAGTGGAAACAACCACAATTAGCAAAAAAATCAAGAAGAAATAAAAGATAACAATTTCTGTTGAGGCTCCTACAATAGTTTTGATCCAGCCTGATTTCACTGACATATTTGAACAGATCACCAGCAACACACAGCATCATCAGCTTTAAAAGTTGAAGAGAGAGCAATTAATTATGCTTTAGTATCTGTGGCTAGTGAGGCAAAAGTATGAATATTGACTGAATTGTAGTTAACCAGATTTTTTAATTATTATTTGTATCCTCCAGTTGTTTTAATTTACCTCTTGCACTTTTTTGGGGGGGCTGGGGGAGGTGGTTAGCAGTAGATGGGTGTTATAAAATGGAAGTGTGCCTCTTACAGAATGAAAACTGGTATTTGTTTTTTGTTGTGCTTTAAAGGCATGGAATCATATGTATCAGTGTGAACATAAATGCGTTGTCTTTCCTGATGGCTGCTGAGATAGAGAAGCCATGAGGATATAGTCCAGGTTACTAGGATTTGCTCTGAACCTTGGGTTCTTGATACCAAGTTTAGGTATGAAAATGAACAATTTTACAGAAAACACCACTGAAGTACAGAGGTTAGGTCATTTCATTATATTACTCTACGTGCTAATAGCTAAGGGGATTGCTTCCTATTAGAATGGGTATAGGATTTGTATGATGTGTCCCCAAGCATGCAAATTATTCTTGGGTCTGTGGAAGTGAAAAATGTAGAACTCTTGCTGTGCCATTCTGTGGACCAACTGGCAGTTCTTTCTTCCCAGGAAAGACAAGAGTTCAGCAGCTCAGCTGCTGTGTTTGCAGGGCAAAGTACTTCTTATGTGTTCTTGGAGTTTGAAGTTCTGAGACTAACCCTAGAGTAACATGCTGATTATCCATCCTGTGTCTTATTGCACAATAAAAATGAAGTGACCGAAAGTGGTTTTGTCTGACACAATATTGATGACTGCATAATCTATATCAAAGCAACATTCAGAAGAATATGTTACCTGAATTATATGTGCTGACTGAAATTTCTATTCAGACAAACACTTCTAGCTTTACAGATCATTATATTTGCAATTACCTCATTTTGTCATCTCTCACCTCATAAGGATATATCTATAAATTGGTATAATGGTCATTAATCATTCCATTTCTCTCAAGTGCTGTGGAGATTAGCCTTGTATTTGGGCTTACCAGCAAGTAACTGACCAAACAAATTAAAATGAAGTACCAAAATTACTGTATTCTGGGAGAGTCCTGAAAGAGCTCCTCTAGAGTCTCAGCTGTCTTTTTTGAAAGTTAATGTGATTTGTCTTGTGTAAAAAGAAATGTGTATTCAGAAAGGTGTAATACGCTGATTATATCACGGATAAACTTGTAGTGTTGTGCTTAGAGGATAACCTATGTAACGCTGCTTAGTTATAAACTGGCATTAAATGGGAGTTGTGCAGATAATGTCCCTCAAGCTGCAGTGTAAATGAAGCACCACTTGACTGTAATTTTATTTTTCATACTGAAAGGCTTTTTTTATTTGTTTAGAATTTGATAAGAGAAAATATGGTACTTTAGAAATTCATCATATTGTTTCTGAAATATAATTTTGCAGTGGAGATGGAGGAAGAATTTTTAAAGCCCTGACTGATGGGGACACATGAAAGAGAGCAGTTTCATATTGTGCAGTGGGTTTGGAGCTGTTGTGTCATAGGAAGAAGGTTTTTCTGGAAGGCTGAGCCCCAGTGTGAGCCTTTGCTGGAGTGGGCTCTCCCATGTCCCTACTCCTTCTGTGTCCTGCAACATGGAGCCAGCTAGTGTGGGAAACTCAGCAGGTAATTCTGCACTTTGGTGAAAATGCTGTGAATTAGCTCACAGTTAAGTGTCATTGCAAAAATTGCTGATGCTTGACATGACCTCTAAAGAAAGCTGCTTTCCAGAGGGGAGAGGAAGTTCAGGGACTTGAGAGAATTTAGCAACAGAAATGAGCTGGGGTTGAAGAAACAAATGTCTCTAGTCCTTCGATTTACAGTTACCATGACACTTGCTAAAATTTTTGAGAGAAGTCTTTGTTTCTGCATAAAAATAATTCCTGTCAAGATGAACAATTTTATTAGGACTTTAGGTACAGAATAAATCACATAAATAGGACATAAATAGCAACACGTAGATATCTCTGTTTTCAGCAGAGATGTGCCACTATTGTATAGCAGAAGTAGAAGACAATTGTGTTTATCCTTATTCAGGAAACAAGTTAAATATTTGCACTTATTTAAATGCCTCCCAAGTCAGGGATATATTTCTTGTCTTGTCTTGAATAAGGATGTATTTTTGTTTTATCACGATAATAAGAAAACTGATCAACCTGATTGTCAGCCCTGGTTTCCTCAAACCTCTCAAGACCACAGAAGAAGAGCCCTAGTAATGTCTGACTATCATACTGCCTTTGTAAAGACTATTAGGAAAGTCATCTTCCCTCATCCAGGATGATGGCTCATCTAGGATGACTTTAAAAATGTCTCAGTGCATAATTTTGCTCTTAATTATGTGTTATATTACCTGATGTTTATTCTGGTTTTTTATCCTGTAATTTATTCAACAGGTAACTTTTGAAATTGTCTGATCCCTAGACAGAGAATTGTATTAACAATCTAACAATCTTTTTGTTGGTGGTAGTTGGGGGTTTTATGGTTATGGGTTTGTTTTGGTTATTTTTGTTGTGAGTGTGTTATTTTTTGGGTTTTTTCTTTTTTTAATATTGTAAACTGGATTTCAAGGGAACTTGCAGTACAGCTAAACTTAAGGTTTTTACCTTAAAAAATGTTTTAGAGACTTCAAAGTACTTTCTGACAGAGTGGTTGTTATTTGCATGACAAGAACCCTCTAGTAAAAGACTCTTGGGGCAATGCTAATAATCAGTAGATATCTTGAAAAAAAATATTCCCTGTAGCATTTTATTCAGCTTTGCAGTATTTACCTCTAAATACAGATGCTTATGTAGGAAAGGGAACTGCTAAATGATTTCTTTTGTGCCAATATTGTCAAAAAGCATTTCCCAGTTTAACCGAGATTGTGGGAGTTCAGAGCAGAAGAGAGGCAAAGATTCTTTCCTGCTCTAATTCAGAGGTCAGTAGAGTTAAGCTACCATTAAATTTGGGGCAGATATTTTAATGAATTCCTGAAATACAGCAGCTGCATAGAAATAATGGGAATACAGATATCTTATTTCTTATTTCCTTTGAATTAAAGCGTTACTGCTTTTGGCCAAGCACTTACAGCGAATAGGCTAACTGATAGTGATTTTTATTGAGATACATCTTTTGTGAAGAAGGTATATTTCTAAATGAAGGATTATTGTTTCAAGGATATGCTATATAAATACGCATTTATGAAATTAAACTTCCCCTTCATTTTAATGTCTCTGCATTTGTTTGTGCTTTGCAGAAAACCAGTAAGCAGGTTTGAGAATACTAAGGGTTAGAGCATATTTCTTCAGCTCCTTGTTCCAAGTAGTTTGTAAATTATAGCTATGAAACCATAACACAAATGAGCATAATAAATATTCTTTATAAAATTGTATTTCCTTTGGTTCATATGACTGGAACATAATCTTAATAGTTGAGAAAAAGAAAGCACGTGTTGACTTTTTCTTTGATATTTCTTTTATTATGATAAGTGTATTTTACAGCACTATCTTCCATGTACAAAGAATAGGAAATCCTGTTGGGAGAGGGTAATTGGATCAAGCAAAATTATGAAAGTAGCTTGTATTTTGCCCTCATGAAAATGGTCTTTCTTACCAGGTGGCGCACTGAGCTATTCCACAAAGAACCCAAAGTAGGATAATCTTATTGACATCCATATTGGATATTTATCTGGTGCAGAGGAATATAGCTCCATGTGCTCTGCTAATAAAACTTTATTGGTTCAGGTCAGCTGAGGATATGAATTTATTGCGGAAACATTAATGACATCATTTATAGATCTTCTGTATAACACTGAAGGTCGTATTGTTTGTTTAAAGTTTTTGGCATCAAGGACGTTAAGTAAAGTTCTTCATGAAAAATGTTGTTTTAAAGTAATGGTGTTTAACATTTTATGTACTGATCACTTAAATAAGTAAAAAGCAAAGTAATTCGTTTTTACAGTTACACTACACTTGTAATGAGATGTATTGATTTTTCTCTTAATACTAATGTGTTTAATGACCTTTCTAATGACATCTGTCACTACTGTTTCTTCTCAAATTCTACTGGCATTTTCCCTTCAGTAAAAATTTTAATTGCCTTTTGTATTGTTAGAATGAGATTGAATATTCTTCTTAAAGTACTATGAGGGCTTGAAGACTTACGCTGTTTAAAAAAAAAAAACACAACAGAAAAAGGCCACCAAAAATCTTAGAAGCTGTCCCATATTTGGTCTTCAGAAAATAGTTCCTTGAACGCTTTGTGTGAAGTTAGGTTTACATTGTCATCTTTTGCTAGTTGATATTAGGTAGAGTTTGTGGAATTAAAGTGGATGGGTTTACTAAGATAGTTTTTGACAATCTCTCAAGTCTTTTGTTTTCTTTCAGGTTTTAATGGTACTATCTGAAGGCAGGATATATGAATTAACTAAAAAGTACTGTAACTCACTGAAAACTTAAACCAGTAGTTCAAAAAAGGTTTAATTGTTTCCTTGGTAACTTTTCTTTCAGAAGCAAGGTAGAGCTTGTTTTGAAAATCTCTTTGTTTTCTACTGCTTATCTTCTGTTGCTTTAGATACTCTAAAATTTGGCTATTAAACTGCAACCATTGAAAGTTTGAGTGGTTGTCGCCAAGCAGGAAAGCTTTTGGTTTGCTTGTAGAATCATTATTAACATAATAAAGATTAGGGGTAAGCGTCGAAGAAAGTGGCTGCAATGGTTTGCTCCCACTTGCAAACAGTTTTGTCTTCTAGTACAAAGGGACAAACGATCACAGGTGATGTGCATGGACATGAGTATTTTCATAAGCTGCTCATTCCTGATCATTTAACAACGATTATACATTATATTTTTGATCTGCATTACTGGTAGCTAAGTTACCTATTTAATATGGTCTAATTCCTGTGCAAAAGAGAAATACTCACTTACTTCTGGGTACTCCAAACAGGCACGCTGTGATGTCATGCTCAGACCTACCACCCTGAAAGGCGGTACTTTGGGTTGCCATAACAACATCAGCCAGTCATTGTCTGACACTACAACATTATTGCAGGAGCTTTGAGGGAGTATTAACCAAAATACAGTCACCATACATTTTGACTGGTTTACTGGTTAAAAATGTCCATGCTGTGTACTCAGACGACACAACTGCAGCATGTTTTCTCTGTACATGAATGATTGGAATGACCACATTTTTCTGAAACTCTTTGGCATATCTATGTAATACTTTAAAGTAGTGCCTTAGAGTGCATGTGGCAAAACCCAATATGCAGTGGTGTAAAGTTACTCATATCTACTTAATCTGTACATTAAGACTGAGTAAAGATAACAGTTCAGAAAAGCTGAGCGTGTACCGTGGTGTGTAACAGAAAAAGTTTCGTCTGAGTAGTCCTTTGCATATAGCATGAAGAGATCAGAATCAGATTTGCTCCCCTTGTTGTATAGCACGTTCTGTAAAAATCCAAACCAATACCTTCACATCCTTGTTTTAACAACTAAAATGCACATGGAATGTGGGTGAAAACAGGATATTCGATTAGTTGAGAGACTGTGGTTCACATAATAAAATAAACCAGTTTGCTTTAAACAGATTTCATAGACCATCTGAAATAGAGGAAGCAAGCTTGCCAATAGCAGGAGCTAATGCTTCAATACCTTTCATTTTGTACTCTGAAAAGGAAACCTCTTCTTAAGCTCATTCATTTTCCAGAGGGAATATCGAATGCTGTGGCATATTGTCTGAGCTGCTTTATTGTCACCATTTACAAAGGTCACCTGAATTAATTGACTTCTTACCGTACGTATTGTTAAGCTACCCGTTTCCTGACATTTATGGGAAGGTGGTAGGCTTACAGCCATTGGCTATCTGTTGATGGCTGTTTCACAATGTTTTGTTTCTCAAAACACAGTAACTCTAAAATTACAAGCAAATCATTGCATTGCTGCAAAGGAACAGATTCTTTACGTTCTCCAAGGTGTACAGGAGTGAGGGGGTGGGGGGAGAAAAAAGGTAGGAGAAATGATCTAAATACTGAGCTGGTTTTAATGCACACATAGTATTCTAAAAAAGCAAACAAAAACATGCAAGGAGATTCAGGTTGGTTTGGGTTTTTTTTTCCACTTTGGAGCATGCATCACATAGCTAACCCATCATTTTCATGGTGTAAAGTAAAATCTCTCCCTGGCTTTCACTGATGCATGAATCATAGATCCATTCTGATGGACTTTACTGACTGTGTTTTCATCTGAAGGGATACTGAGGTACTCCATACCGCATGAAAGAAATGACATAAACATGCACAAACACAAACACAGTAGGCAACAGGAGTGCTAGCATGGAATTTTATGTGGATTAAATTGGTTAAATAGAAAATTGCTCTCTTTTTTTTCTATCCCCTTGCATTTACTGCCCCCTTCTTTCCCCTGCGTTGGGTCCCTCTCCCTCTGAACAGCAGTGCTGGGCAAAAACTCCAACTAGACATGTGAAAACAAAGACATGGAAAGCAGAGACAAACAATTCTAAGCCTTGCTATACTGAAACAGGCAAAGCTCCTCTGGTGATGAATTTGAACAGTCTCCTTACATGAAAATATACTTTAGAGGCACCCTGCTGCGATCCTGTTAATTACCAAAGAAGATTAGAACTCTTCTGCTTAATGCGATCCTTTTTACCTAACGCGTCCGTTCCAGCTGCATCAGTAATCAGACATTCACACTGTCCCTTCTGACTGGAAAGGGGATGTTTTTAAGCGAAGTCATTTGCCACAATCCTTAAGATGTAGCCTGGCAGAAATTCAATAACTGTTTGTGATATGCTCATTCAGTCTCGCTGCTCGGTGGTTTTTAGGTCCTGACATAAACAGCATTTCCCTTAATCCTGGCACTGGAGAGAAGAAAGGAGGCTGTCCTGTGTCTTGTTTTATTGGTTTCAAAACACTGAGCAACTGTGTAATTTGATTCTGAACCTGAAACACCAGGGGAAACGTTCTCCCTTTATAATTTTTTTTTACCCTTTGATGTTCTTTCGGGCTAACAAATGCACAGATCTGATACTCTTGCAGGCATATTGAGATTGTCCCTGGCACAAAAAGCAAACTGCATTTCCGTTCAGAAAGTAAAATGTAGAAATACGCTAATAAAATAACTCTGCGAAAAGAAGACAGGGGAAAGAGTTTACATGTTAAAATAAGAGCCAGGATAAAATTGAAAATAAGGAGGAACTTACCCTACAGTAAGAGTAGTTTCAGAGCTGGAGGAGTTCTCGCATCTCGGTAATTTTGATTCCTTAGTTCAGGTAGCCACATACTTGCATTTAAAACCAGAGCCTGAATGGATGCGCATACGTGTCTGCGTGTGTGAGTCGGTGCGCGCGTGTGTGTCTAATGGTATATAATACAAAGATGTATCTATCGATATCCTACAGCATGAGAGACTCTCTGTGCTGCCAGCTGAGATCCCTTACGTTTGCCAGAGCGCTGTTGCTGCCTGGCTGGCTGAGGCTCGCAATCCAGTGGAGAGGGAGAAAGGAGGGGGGAGGGAGGGGGTGAGGGGGAGGTGGGGGGAGATAGAGAGAGAGAGAGGGAGAGGGAGATGCTCGCTAGCTCTTCTTATTCCTCCTTGTTTCCATGGTGGTTAGTGGTGCATCGTTCTCCCGCTCGGTTGTCACACTGACACGGTGCTGCCTGCTCAGCGGTCATTAATAACTGAGCCCCTTCCACTCCCCAGAGAGGAGCCAATGCTTCGGCGTGCCCAGATGCCGCGTAGTACGCGCGGCTGCGCCAGCCTGGTTGGCCGTGGGAAGCTGTCTGTTACGTGACACTGCTGCTTCGGGTACGGATACCCGGAACGAGCCTTTGCACGCTTTCCAGATATCTCTTCCGATGTGTGGGAGTTTGCAGGGCACGCTTTGTGTTCGTATGGAACAGCTCGGGAGGTTTAAATTCCTTCCATTTATTTATTTAATTACTGGAAGATTTTTTTTTTTTTTTTTTTTTTTTTAAGGCTTTATAAGGCTGTTGTTATCCGGGTTCAGAGCAACTGATTAGAGATCACTGAAGTTCTGCAAGGCTGCTGTAGTTCAGAGCACTGAAAACGTTTTCCTGGAACTGTTCAGGAAAAATGCTTCCTTCCCCCCCCCCCCCCCCCCCCCACGTTTGGTTTTGGTTTTTTTTTAGGCGTAAGAAAGTAAAGGATTTTTTTTTTTTTTTACTCCTTTTCCAAATTTTATAAAATGTTAAAATTTATTTTATACGTTTGCCATAGAAATTCAGAGTAACAGTACATCTACCTGGGAAATAAAAATTCAGACTGAGCTGAGGAAGAGGTCGGTTAGATAAAAGATTTTTTTCAATCTGTCTACTTGAGTCTCATCTCTCATGGCCATCTAACTGCATAAACGATAGGCTGCACAAATTGTTTCCTTCCTTAATCACTTATACCTTTGTACTATACACTTTGGCGAAGATTTCTTTTTCTATTTATTCTAAACGAAGGACATACAAACTACAAAGGTTTTTAAATTGTAAAATAATTCACAATTATTTTTTTTTTCTATTTTAGGGAAGTATGCATTGAATTGTATCATCCCTTCTCCGTATACAAAAAAAAAAAGAGATAGATGTTAGGAAAAGTTCGGTTTTATATCATAAATACCGTTTTATATAAAGAAAATTGCTTCGTAATGGAAGATGAACGCTAGCGAAATGCAAGAAGTTGGTTATCAACAGGTCAAAGCGAGGCAAAGGTTGTCTCTGTTTCTTGGTGAATGCACAGCCCTGCCTGGGGGAGACCACCCTCTAGTGGGCTGAGGTGGGATGTGGCTCTCGAGTCACGCTCCTCTGCTTTGTTTGAGGAACTGCTTACAGTCCTGTCCAATAATAGTATGAAGATTAGCAAACAATGTAAATTAATGTACTTTTTGCAACAGCAGTAGAAGCAGAATTCTATTATAAACTGGTTACTGTTTTATGAATACTATATATCATTTCGATTCACGTCGAGTCTTGAGATCGAGGAGTGCATTATTTTTTGTTTTGTTCTGAGCGAAAGTGATTTTACACTTCATAAAATCACTTATTATGAAAAGTGAATTAAAGTAATGCCAACTTCTTTAATAAATTTCAGTTTCTTATAATTGGTTAGGACACATTTTGTAAAATCAGTCCTGTTGGACTCGCTGGTGCTTACATTGTTGTGCCTGTAATCATGCAGGGTTTTTTTCCTTCTGCCTTAGAATTTTGGAATACTGCATTTAAATTAAATAGAGGAAGCAACCTTTTAGAGGTTTTAAAGATGTCTACTCTTCAGTTTTCATACAATTGAGTAGGACTGCCTTCTAAATGAAGTAATGACATCTAAGTGACATGCTGCAGGTCTGGGAGATACTCCAGGGTGGGAGGAAGGCCACATGGCCCTTCCGTTTTCTCCCATTCTCTTATTTTGACATTGCATTTTTTCTAGTATGAGTTAAAGAGGTATAATAAAAACAGTTGGGGTCGACCCATCTCTGGTTAACTTTCGGGTCTTCTTGGCTGGGGTTGGGACAGAGAAATGTCAGGTCACCTTTCTGTAGCCTCAGGGCTCATTGGTGAAACCTTGTCTCTCCTTTGCACCCACGTGGTGGCTCTTGGAGCCTCTGATCGTGCTTAATGCATTGCAAGCATCCCAAAGAGGAACCTATGAGTCTTTCCTGCTTCCCAACATAACTGCCCCTGTTTGATGGGACAGTGTCCATGATGTGTTGAGGAAGCTCAGCCCAAAGCCAGTTCTTGCCATGCAACACCCACAGGAAAAGTGGAAATCCTTCCTCGTCTAAGCAGTGTGGTTAGTTACACCTCTCCCAAACAAAAGAGGTAAACCTGTGCTACAGGGTGGGATCCTGGGTGGAGTCAGAGAAAATAAAACTTGAAAACAATCTCAACCAATGGAGAAACAGAAAATCTGTGGAAAAATGAATAGGTGGGGACTTCCATTGTCCTACAGAAAAGCTTTCTTGAGTTTTGCCCCTAACCTCATCTAGTCACTATTTTTAATTCAAAATCTGGGATTCTAGTTAACATGAGAATCATGCAAAAACATACTCAGTGTTTCGACATGTGAAATTAAGATCACAGAAGTGCTTCATTTTGGTTGATTGGTATGGACTGTGTAATTAGAGGGCTAAATAATTAAATCAGCTAAAGTATACTTGCATAAAGAAAGTGAGTTCTTATGATAGACTATATATGCAATTAAAGTACCTTCTTGATAGGCATACATTTACATATCAGTTAAAATGTTATTATATCATAATAAAGTTCTGTTTCATAAAAAGGTGAAATCATTTAATTTTTAAATCCAGCTAATGTTAAAGAATATATTTTTCAAAGTACCTGCAGGAGAAAAGTATCTTTTATAACGAATACAATTATGATAATTAAGGTTCATTAAGTTATTTTCCTGCTGATTTCACTATGATGCTTTGTGATTTTAAAATAGCGATGTAATCTATTTCACCAGTGTTATATATATATATATATATAGCTTATTAGGTTACAGAATAGAAAAAATAGACTCTCAGACTGACAGAGAGATGAAAGCAATGTAGGCTAACTCCAGGTATTTATTTAGCACACATTTTATCTGATTACTGAGTGCACATGAAAATAAGCTAGGTAATTATTTGTTTGTAATGGACATTTAATATGACACATAAAAACTCTAGTTCTAGTTAAAATAGTGTTCCTGTGTCTGCATTTTTCTCAAAATTGGAAGAGGATTTCAAAACATTGTCCTTTTTTCATTACATAGAAAGGTGGAGCACCCTTGGGCTTTAAGATCCTGTAGGCTTGTTGTGGTTCAGGGAATTAACAGCGACCATTTCAAGTATTTTTAGGTTCTGAGAATACAGCTGTGTTTAGAATGCAGCTACTATAGATTACTAGGCAGTTACAGGAAAAATCAAGTATTAGATTTAAATTGTAAGATGACACACTTTTTTTCAGAAATTGCTTATTAAAAAAAATTCTTTTTAAGTGCATAGCCATACAGATTATGTCCAAGAGTACAAGAGACGACAGTTTTTGAATAGCTTTACTGCTTATGACTACATGTGCCCCTATCTTGGTTTCTGAGGCACTGTAACTGCAAGGAAGAGGGCTGAGTCGTGACTCTTTGCACTTTCTTCTTGTAGCCCTTAGAGTAAAAAAGAAAGGAGCTGGTGTTTGACAGATTAATTCTCACCATCTCTGCAAAGCATACCCTTAGTGTGTCTTCATGTGTGGGGTAGGGAGGTGTTCCTTTCTGAATGAAGATCCAGAATTGCTAAGATTGCAGGAAATCTGTCTTGTGGCTTCATCAGTTAACTTATTAATTGACTTATTAATTATAGGCAGCTGTCATTGTGTGATTTGCCTAGAAGAGAGAAAAAAGCTTTACCAGTTCACATAACCCCATTCTGCCAGCATTTTCAGTGCAATGTCGTCAACCTGACACTGTCATGCACATTTTTAGATATTGTGGCAACTATTGACATTTTCCTAAGGGCTATGTTTCCATACAGACAAGGAGTAACTTTTATTAATGTGTATCCCTTTGAAACGGAATAATTTTCTCAATGATAAGCAAAAGCAACATTTCTAGCTCTAGTTCTTTGTCTTTTTTGAAGATGAAAGGCTTGTTGCCAACAATGAGTTCAAGATTCTAAATACAGTTGTACTTCATAATGGAAAGTGTTGTGCTTAGATTACTTAACCTGTTACCAACTTTATTTTATCAGATCTCAGAGTTAGTATTGATAGTACAGAGATAAAGCAGATGGAAACAAATCTAGGCCACAAACCTGTAAAGAATTTCACCTAGGGAAAAGTTCACATCTACAAAAAGCTATGTAGGTAGTAGGTGCTATCTGACTTAGCAAAACGTGGAACTATGTAGTAAAAGGAGTCGTATAGTACAGGCAAATTCAACCTTGTGTACTGGGGATGAATGAAAGGAGTGGTGATGATCTGATGGTTCTCTTGGTGATCAAGGGGATTATGCATATTCTGGAATTTGCCTATTCAGATAGCAACTGTTCTATAAGACAGAAAATACAAGGTCCCACGCAAGAGTTAGTCTCTTTCCTCATTATAGGTCCCAGCACTATAGTCAGCCTTCCTCAGGAATGGCCCGAAGTCTGAAAAGTCTTAATATGCCTATCAGGTCCAACTCAGAGTGATATCTGAGTTCTTCTAATTTTCATCTCTGGCATACCAGCATCTGCTGAAGGCTGGAAGTGAGTCACACATAGCAACCACAACCTCGCTATGCCGCGTGGGAATCTTAATGAAGATGGAGCAGCTAGAGAGAATCCTTGTGTGCAGCTGGATTAGGTAGAAGAAATACGGGGACTATAAGGAGGTTTCCAAGTGCATTGCATGTATTCCATTTTAAAACTCATTCCATTTCGCTATGTGTATGTCTTGTGGTGACATCTCAATTTTTGTAACCCACAGTAATTGGATGTAACTTAATGGGATCTTATCAATGGCACATCATGAAGACCGAGATACACTTGTTGATTTCATAAGGATCTTCTTGTTGCTCAGGGGATCTGACGTGCATGGGATATACCTTTCAATGTCTTTTAATCTCATCTGAGACTGCTGAAGGAAATAATGGCAGTAATGATTTGAATATAAGGCCTAGAATTCTCATACTGACTGTGACTTGTGGGTGGCAGGAAATCTTGAACTTTTTGTCCTTGTAGAGATTTCTCTATTTCTTGCTCATTACTGTTATATTTTCTATGGAAAATCAACTGATTTTTTATCTGAAACAGGTTTACCCTTTCTTCTGTTAACACAGTGTATTGTGGCAAATAGTACATGATCGGAGAGAAGGAACCTCCTTCTCCCACTAATCAATTTTTTTGATTTAGCCACTTTCCCATATAATGTCACATATATTTTCTTTAAGCATGTATGACAAGGCCTGTGTGTTTCTCAAGGACAAAACTTTAGACTTGACTTTTTTAGCTTTTTTGATAAAAGTGTACAAATAATATTTCTGTTACATTTTATTGTGGTTTAATATTAAACATGGATGGACAACAATAGCAATTCTAGGTTATTTGCTTGTCATAACTATTTGCAAAGGAGCTATATCACCAATTTAGAAATCTGTACATTCACTGAGCTAAATATTAGATCTAAAAGATCACTTTGCTTTTAGTTAATTTTCCTCTGGAACTGAGAGAATTATCATAGTAATTTTCCCGCACTATCAATAGCATTCTCAAACTGTGGTCATGGCCTATTGTTATGAATTTATCTTGGTGGTGAAAAAGAACAGCATTGACATATGCAGTGTGTGTTCAGAATATGGTTACCTAATGATACATTATATTATAGGTGTGTAATGGGTACCAAAGAGAAGTCCTCAGTAGTTTAGTTACACAATTTCATTTTTTGTCAACTTGCAGATATAGAAAATTAATTAAAAGGTCATTGAAATATACAACATCCTTACTGATTAAAAAACAAACTATTTAATTAGGAATGCAGTAAAAGTTACCCCTCTCCTCTGTAATTTGACTGTCAAAAACAGTGGGTGTGCTTTAGGTATTTTTCTTTAAATGTAGAGTTATCTTTACATTAATAAGTTCGGGGTAGAAAGGATCATGTACATAATGACTTACTGGAGGAGGAGCTGTTTCAGAGGCTTTCACATAGTTCCCATTACTAAGGAAACCACTTATTTTGTCTGTGCATGTTTTGAATAGATCTCTCATTTGAAGTCTGGTGCTCAAACACGGAGGATTGCATTATAGCACTGAAAAAGAGGCGAAGGAAACAAAAGAGGCGTAAAACCACTCCATCTTTAAGGAATACAGTCTAAGAGTATTTTATTACATGCTTATCAAAGTGTACACATCTGTTTATATTTGAGGGATGTATATATATGCGATTGATTGTTTTGTTCCTCCTGAAACCAAAATGAAAGCATTAAATAAGACAGGGAAAGCAAATGATGTTTTGTCCTGCTCTTTGCATGCCTCTCTTGTAAGGACACTTGAGAAATCTGGTGTATCATTAAGGTAGTATCAAAAATAAGTTCTGCTTTTCATTTGCTGAAACGAAACATGGTATTAGTTTGAAGTAGAAAGAAGTGCCTATTCAATGATAATGGCTAAAACAAGGCTGTGAAGATGGCTATGCATTTAACAGTTCACCAAACCTTTGCTTGGAAAGTGAGTCTGTCAAAATTTCCTTGCTCAAATTTAAGACACAACTGCAAATGCACAGCCAAACATACTTACATTATACTGGCACCAGCACATTTTCCCCACATGAATAACACATATATTCTGTGTTGACCAAACATTTCTATTAACAATCAAAATAAACCCTGCTCTATTAGCAATTGTATATACTCAACTGATATACTACAAGGTTGCCTTAGTACAGCCAGATGAATCTGGTTTGGCAGGATATGTTTTTAAAGTTTAAGTATTTAAATAGTTTGGAACTGACTCCAAAGTATTCCTCAAAGATCGGAACTGTTCACAAATAAGTTGGAAGTGTCAGAGAGAAGTAGAAATTGAACAGATTGTGAGAAAGTTGTAGAGAAATTAGTATGTGGCCAATAAGTGTTTTTATTCAGCATGTCCAATATATGAAGTAGTTTATCACTTGGTTTTTCTGTCTAACTAGATATAGATGGAAATGCCCATTTTTAAGGCCCCAAACCCCATGACTCTGTAGGACCATGTGGCAACAACACCAGTACTACAGAAATTTCTTTTAATTTTCCTAATTTCCTTTAAGAATAGAAATATAGTCAATATTTTGAGTGTGTGTTAAGGCAAATTTATTTTGAAATGAAGAGCCTTAAGTCATCAGCAGCTGGTATCTAATATGACTGAAGAATAATTATTCTTAATATATGTTGCATCATTTCTGTGCCATTTGGGTGACAAGATGACTTTTTAAGCTAATGTACTTCGAAAGAATTTATGCATGTGTTTTTGTACACAATTAATGAGCAGCCAGTCCCATGGAGGTTTTTTTTCTTTAACTCCTTGACTGTTGAATGAGAGGGAGAATGACAGCTGTGGTAAAACTGGCATGTCCTGGGCTTGAAATAGTTGAGTTCTTTTGAGTAAAATATAATAAAGTCCGTAGATTACATAGAGATACCAGAACTCATTTGTCTCATCTTAGAAATATTAATTTGTAATATTCCAGGCTATTTCTTGTTGTTTCAATCCTACAGTAGTTATGTTTGCTTTCTACTGTCTTATTGTAAGGGTTCACAATGTATCTCAAGGTGCACTAAAAGCATTGCTATTCATTATCCTTAAATGTATGCTTCCAGCAAGAAATAACATTTTTAGTGGTTGGTAATAGTGAAAATTTCTTTTATGGTGTAATGGGTATCTTTCCAAAAGAGTGCATTGAGCCTCCGACTCTCATTGGTATTATCACAAGAGATTAAATATATATATATAAATATGAATAAAATATGTATACATTAAAAAAACCCAAACAACAAAAAACTGGGGTAGATACTCTCACAAAAGTGAACATCTGTTTTGATACAAGAGTGTCAATTTACCTGGTGAGGACAAGGATCATTTGACACTGAGAGACAATTGAGAGTGAATAATTGAATTTGTAATTCTGACATCCAGAGAAGAGGAGATTTTTTTTTTTTTTCATTAACTTAACTTCAATATTTGGGTAAAAAAAATTGCAAAATGCAGTAGATAATTTAAATAATAGTTTAGTGCCAAGTAAGTTTTATGATGACACCACTGTGAGGAAGAGGCAAAGGACAGGGAGTGTAGAAGGGAGGGGTTTTTTTCCACGATAAGCAGCTCAGAGGAACATAGGAATATCATTCAGAAAGGCTGTTTGAACTTTAATAATAGAAATGGGATTACACTCTAAGTAGTCTACGATGAAAGGTCATTTGGAGCCAATAACATGCAATTCTGCTGTAAGTTGTGGGCTTATTACTTAGAAATAACTGAGGAGAACATATCTCTGTATTACTGGTCGATCAAGAAGTATGAGCTGACAGCATGCCACAGCTGTGAAAAAAAGCAAATATGGTCTCTTATGCACCAGGAAAGTTATTTCAGTAGCAGTATGGAATTAGTAACACTTTGGACACCTCATTTAGAATAATTCATTCTGTTGTGGTTTTGTACTTGGAAAAAAAAAGTGAACTCCAACTGGAACATATACAATTAAATACTGTTCAGATGACAGCGGAGTCCACATTACAGAGGGGTTTATAAAATCTTACCTTGTCTAGTTTAGGAGACTTGAGGAGAAAATAAGATTCCTGCTGATAAATACATCCTGCTGGTACACAAAGAGGTAAAGCTAGCAGAAGAACAAAATATGTAAGGCACTGTGATTAAATTTAAGTCTGGAAATTAGAAAAGGTGGTTTGGGTTTTTTCCTCATGTTTGAGTAATCACATCCCGGGACAAGTTTCCAGTGGAAAGACTTTGGGTAGAAAAACAAAACCAGGAGCAAAACAAAACAACCCCGATACAGATTAAACCAGTCACTAACAAAAAAACCACCAAACATCTTTAAAGTTACTGTTTGGTACCTTTATAAAAGAGTTAGGTTTGCAAAGAGCTGACTTCAAGCCTACAGAAGAGGGAGCTGGGCTTAACATTTAAGGAATATGTTTCCAGCCCTTTTTTTCCTTATCAAACACTACTTAGCAGATTTCTGTATAAATCTGGTCCCCATCTCTGTGTTCTAAATTCTATTAAACTGGTTTTGATACTCTTGACTATTTGTGAGCATGGGGATTTCTAACTCCTTAACTGGTGAGAATGCTCATTTTTCAGTGGTAAAACAGCTTTTCTCATTATTTGCATGAGTAAATTTAACGAAAGCAATTGTAAGTTTAGGAATTTATATTTACTTTCATTATAAAATAGTGATTTGCCTATCTCTATGTGCTAATAGTTGAGTGTTACTGCAGAAGTTCAGAAGAAAAAAGGAAACTAATATCCATATTGTAGTCTTTGATTTTTGCTTATCTAGATAGTTCTGGAAACAGTAATCCCTTTGATTAATTCTCGACAACAAGTTGTTGTCCAAAGGTCTTAGATTTCATCCAAAGTTTTTTCCCCATCTGTGACTTTGATCACTAAATAGCAACCTGATTGTGTTGTCCAGGTAATGTTTTCAGTATATTCCACTGGGGTGCTTTATTTAGGTTTTTTTTATTAATATGACAGTTAATCTAAGTTCAGGTACAAGGAAGTTGCCAGAATCCTTGTATAAACAACAACAAAAAAATGCATATAAGCTTCCATATCTTATATCCAAAATCCAAGTGTCCCAAAATTGCCTAATATTTTTAGTGTGATCTTTTAGCACTCTTAATTTTGCTGACATCTCTACTTTTTCTATGAGTAGCTGTAAGAAATTGCTGTGATAAATCCAGTCTTTAGATACATTTATATTTCTTCCTTGGGCCTCAGGTTGAATTTCTGTTTAGCTAATAGGCCACCTGTACGTTCAGCCATCTCCTGAAGTGGCTTTAATGGGCATGTACATTAACTCATTTCATATTTTTCTACAGAGAGATATTCATCAAGGTAACAAACTTGATGGTGAAAGAGCGTATTTTTCTCATTACTGCTAATTCGAATGTTATGCCAAATAGGCTTTCAGGAACCGGAACACAGATAGTTATGGCCTTAATTAAATAGTAATAACATTCAAACTGGAAATGCAACAAGTTAAAATGCGTGGGTCGAAGAGGGAGAAATCAAACTGCTGATTCATTCTCATATTTTCCTAACTGTACTCTCAGGCCACATATTTTTATCATGGCTGCTGTTATGTCAAATGGAGAATATTGAACTGAACATAAAGGAGACTCAATATTGCCATTTACAAATGTGCCTCAAGAGTAACGTAAATGGTGAATAATTTGGTATGTCAGGCAGGAGCACTAACTTTTGACCAGGAGAGGAGATTCCAGTAATTCCATTAATTTCACTAACCACTCCTGAGACCGTCCCGGTCCTGGGTGTGAGTGCAGCTACTTTTGGAGAGAAGCCAAACTCTTCATTGCTGCCTACACTGCATTTCAAAGCCTTTAATTGAATATTCCTAACTGAGCTAAATATAAATTACCTTAGGCTTTGAATCTCACTTTCCACTGATTCATCTGCCTTGTGCCCAGTCTTTCCCTCCTCTTTCTGTTTGTGCAGAGAACATGCAATTGCTTTCTCCCATCTCAGTCCTAGTTTTGAAAAAAAAAAAAAGCCCAAGCATTTCACCTTTCTTTTCTCTAAAGTCTTCCCTGCTGAGTCTTTTTGTCCTTGCTAGCTTCTGTCCAGCAGAATGAAGATTTCAGTCCTCTGTTCCTCTTCATCATCACATTTGCATCACTTTCAGGGATCTCAGAGGGAGGGCTGGCCCTTGCTGTTTGTGTAGGATCTATTCTTCCTCTGCCTCCTGCAGAAAGACAGCTGTTCACGATTGAAAGACCCCTCTGAAGTGGTCTTTAGTAGTGTTCAACACATGGGCAGTTTGACCCCAAGACACAGCTGTCAGCTGAAGATCTGGTTCATAGACTCTGTTTATGCAGATTTCCCTTTCTTTCTAGAGCAGACTGCGCATGGGATATTGCATTTATGGATAGGTTAACCGCTGCCCAGTCAGCATCTGCCCCCAACCCACCACAATATTCCTGGATTCAGCTGCTGCAACCCCATTTCTCAGGTTAAACTTTAGGAAGGGGAAATCATGGTGCAGTCAATTTTTCTTTTTGGTGGAAGGTAGGAGCAGAAGGGCCGCAGCAAGACATATATTTCATGAGTAGATGCTTTGAAAGCTTGTAAGGCAAATAAATTGAAAGGTCAGTGTTCTGGCTTGGATGAGAGAACTGGTGAGAGAAGGTTTTACTTGGCGTATGCCAGTATGACCTTTTCCTTGCCTGCGGTCAGCACAACTATACTCCAAGGGTCCCAAGGTATTGATGGTACCAAATATCCAGTGTGTCTGCAAACTTTCATACTGTTTTGACTTAAAAAAACTTTTGGCTCTATAAACCTTGAGGATCTATGTTCAGAATTCACTAAAAACGCATTTAAATATTTATTTATAGTTTAGGCTGACATTTCAGTATATTTATGGCCAACACCGATTTCTGTGTTTTAAATACATGTTCTGCAGATTGCTTTTATTTTTAAAATGAATCTAAAATTTTATGATGTTGGATAAAGAGAAGTACAGTATGAATTATTATCCTTAGTCTTTATGGTGTTTATGGTTCTTCTGAGTCAACCTAAATGACAAAGGCTTTTCAAAGCAAATCCAAATAACAAGAAATTAGGCTTTTTTTTTTTTTCCTTTAACACACAGGTCACTAATGAGTTAAGATGTTCTAATTAACTGGCTTCAACACAAAGCAACAGGCAGGGTCCAGAAAGGTCCAGAATTTAAAATCAAGTGTCCCAACACACAAGCTGTCTCTTGCATAGGTTTGTAACTGTGAATTACTAGCTTTGCCTGTATTAGTTTGAGCATAAATGTGTCGCAACCTTTAAATAGCATGATTAATCAACCCTTTCAGAAGAGCTCCACTACTAGAGAGCTCTATAATACACAGCAAATCTTTTTGTTCTGAGAATCATACCTCTATTATTTTACCTGTGTGTAAATCCTGTGAATATGAAAATCTTCATAGGCTTTTATAAAGTGTTTAAAGAAAGAGAGAAACTCCTTTTAAACAATGAAAGGCTATAGGTCTTTACTTTTTAAAGCATTAATAGGCTCTGAAAACACATACCTCACCTTTCATAACACATAGTTCCCTGTTTCAGTGGTTCAGTAGGGTAATGTACTGACTCTCTAAAGAGCTTATGGAAATGAAACATTTAGAAACAGCAACGTAGGGCTTATTAGGTAGCTAATTTGCAGTAATTTATTGATAACATCTCAAGGAAGCATGGAATCTTTCTCACTTTCATTAGCCAATCATTTCCAAACATACTTGTAGGGAATGAGATATATGTTGTAATAAAATGTTTTACGTTATGGGGTTCAGAATTACTACTGGTTTTCTTGAAGCCCTTTAAAATGGGGAATGGTGTCTTTCATGGTAGTGAATACTGCATATGCCACGGTCGCTTTTCCAAGGCCTATTGTAAACTCTCCTTTTATACACTTGGAAAGCACATTAACCATAAGCTACATAATTAACAATGAGCAATGTATAGAATCAAAAACCTGGGTAAAGTGTTGGTTTTGCTGAAGAGTGTTTTGTGAATTGCTGTTTTCATTGTGATGAGAATTTCATGTCTTAGTTTTAGCAATATTATTACAAAGCTATTCCAGAAAGAGGGACAGAGTAAAGAAGTTATTTTTGAGATATGCAGCTCATTAACAGGTGATTTAGTGTAAATGTTCCTGGATGGAATTTGCCATAACACTGTTTTCACATCCCACTCTGTCCTGCTTTTGGCTGCGTTCATGCATGTGTGTGTGTGTGCATACGCATTTCTAGTCAGTTTGGGTTTAGATAATACAAGTGTATCTACAGATGGGATCATCCTATATTCCATCTTCTTTTAGCCTGTGTTGGTCAAAGACATTAGAGGAACCTTTAGCCTCACTCTAGTTTGAAATCCTTCTGCAATCTACATGTAGTACACCTTCAGAATTTTGTTCATTATAGCTAAGATATTCTGCTATTTACTAGTTTCTGCTTCCTTGGTGTTGCTTGTCATCACACAAGTTTGTTTCCAGTGACTTGGGAACTCGAGTGAGAGATAATAGACATTTTTAGTCATCCTCACACCTTCATACATAAGTATGAAAACAAATTTTATACAGTATAATACTTGTATCTATATATAGAAATTAATATAATTAAATAGTAGATATGTGTATATTAGAACATGTCTTAATTCCTTAAAAGGCAGGCTTCTAAGCTGGTTCCAAGCAGGAGTAAATGCATAAAACACAGTGCAACACCATGTGTAGGTACATCAAAAAATGAGTTTTGAAAATAGTTAATTGGCCCAATTCTAATTAGCTCAAAAGGAAGAGTGTACTGACCCTACAGTCCAGCTCTGAGTTTCAGTGATGGGTTTCTAGACTGTGGAAGGTGCTCTTGAAAAGTATAGGATGCAAGGAAAAATGGCCAGCCCCTTTTCAGTGGTCTGTGGGGACAGGACAAGGGGCAATGGCTGCAAGTTAGAGCATAGGAAGTTCCGCACCAACATGCGGAAAAGCTTTTTCCCAGTGAGGGTGACAGAGCCCTGGGACAGGCTGCCCAGGGAGGTGGTGGAGTCTCCTTCTCTGGAGATATTCAAGACCTGTCTGGATGCCTATCTGTGCAATATGAGCTAGGGAGCTGCTTTGGCAGGGGGGTTGGACCCGATGATCTCTTGAGGTCCCTTCCAACCCCTATGATTCTATGAAGTGAGCTCCTATCAGATGATGAAAAGACCCATTGGCCTAATGGTCAAAAGAAAGAAACTTATATTGTTTTGCATGATGGATGATTATGTCTCTTCATTCTGAATTTTTTATTTTAAAAATTGGCTGATTAAATCCTTGCTTTAAGTTTCGGATTTCAGTCCATCTGTAGTGCTGCTTTGATTGTTGGATAATAATGATGTTTTCAGATATGTTTTTAAATGTATCATAGAACAAGAGACACTATGCTATAAGTAGAGCACAAATATTCCCCTTTTGGACAAAACCAAGTAGCTTATCAAGCTTATGATCATTAGCATCAACCTGTTTATATACTTAAGATCCATGTTTAGTTAATTTAATGTTTTTTTATCCTTTAACCTTTTTATAACATCTCTTCAAGCAATTACAGTGGGGTTTTTTCTTTTGTTTGCTGAAATTTCTTTCAAAATACAAAATTCCTTTTGAAAGAATTTCTTTGGGGCAGATATGTTTCAGCTGCCTTTTCTTTTCTAACCTTACTTTAACGTCAGAACGCTAAGAAACTTTATTCAGAGTGGTGAAAAGGCTATTCTTCAGACTTGGAAGACTTATTGAAAATGGATGATTGATTTAAGGTAACATTCTTTGCCAGTCTGGTCAGTTAAAGCTTTCTGTAATTTTTAATGAATTGAAGAAAAATCTACCTTTGCCTAATACAATTTTGAAACCGCCCTGATTTTACTTATGATTGTTATTGTGGTTCATTTCCTTATGTAAAATGTGATACTATATTATCCTATATCTGACTCTCAAATCCTCTGGATTATGAGATGGGCTATAAGAATAATCTTTTTATGTCTTTTTGGTTTTGTTCATCCATTTGAAACATAGTCTGTTTAAAATTTATTTTAATATGCATGACAAAATTTTGGCCAAGCAATTAATGTGTCCAAACGTATGTAGTAAATAGAATTCAGTACTATTTTGAAGATTTCTTACAATGCTTTGCTTTACAGAAATTTATATAACTTACCTCTCTTGTTTTGGATCTTGCACACTGAAAGTAAATGTTTCATACAAAGTGAAAAATTTACTGAAAGTCTAATGAATATATTGGGACACTAATGCAGTAAAAAGTGAGAACTACAAAATATGAACACAGGGCAATCTATTCAGGTAGGTTATATACTGTTGTGTAGAGTATACAGATGGATATTACACAAAATCTGTGAATTGTTTGTGTAAAATTGCAATATTTTAGAATAATATCATAGTTGCTGCATACTGGATATTTATTTTCTGATATTTTTTTTCATTTCTAATCCTAGAAGAATCTTTTGGTTATCGTGTCAACATGTGACATACAGCACTGGTTTTACTATTATATTTTTGAAGCCGTAAAAATTGACTTTGTTATAAGATGTGAATTACATTGAAATAATAGGTTGTGATAAAGCGTGCCAATGGGTAAATTGCATACTAATATCTGAATTATCTACAAAAATGTGAAAATGTCAGTGAAAAAGGCAAGAAGGAGAAAGGCAACAAAATTATGTGATGTATTTTCTAGCTGATGCTAGAGACTTTCAGAATTCTTATCATGCAACTTATCAAATTTCTTTTAAAAAGAAATTAAAGATGGAGCTACAGTATGAGCTGAGAATGCTAATTGGGTAAGATAGAAATATATATATACATATAAAAAAGAATCTGATTTCCAAACCAGGAACACATGCAGTGTAGACAAATAATGTGGAATTTACAGAATCAAATGTTCAAAATGTGCTATTATAGTAGAAAAGAGCCTTGTGTTTACTGTCCTATAATGCTAGAGAAATAAATGTTAGCCAAACGTTTTTCTGACCCTACTTGGAGTTCACAACTAAGATGAACAATGGATAGCACTGCTGAGAATACTTTAAGCAAGTGAGTAGTTAGAATTTAAAAGAAAAAGTGTGCTGAACCACATAAAGTTACCCTAGCTGAGAATTTTAGGATGTTTTAATTGACTTCTGTTTTCAGTTAGTGTTTATACATTGTCAGCACTTAAACTTCAGGCCTGAAACTTTGCTTTCTTGATCTCCTCCAGATAATGAGTTATTTTTTAAGGTGAATAAAATGATTTTGTTTGTTTTCATACACCAATTAAATAACCATGAACAGAAAGCACCTCAGAACAGAACAGAACAGAAAAGTTTCAGTACTTAACTGGAGTTTTAAATTAACAAAACTGCTGAAAATATTTTAAATTGCAATGGATCAACAACAATATTTCCACTGGAAAAAACTTCCCTTGTTTGCTATTTGCAAGCTAAGAATATGTTTTGGTACTTTGAAGATGTGCTGATTGGAGTCTGCAAGGTGTACCAATTCTGGCCTTCAAGTCAGCACCACTTACTTTTTATAACAACTTTTTTATATGGCCAAAAGGTTAATTGTGTCAGAACAATTTCTCCATTCTCAAGTCATGTAATAACTTGTGGGACATTTTCTCAGCTGCTACCCTGGAGATAGACATAGAGTTCATTTCACAAGTCTTCTCACTCTGCTGCCTTCTGTCCTCATTAAAGTTTCATGACTTTTTTAAAACAGAAGGTTGTCTTTATACAAATGAGTAATTAAGTCATAATTACTTGGACAAGACACCTCATTTAATGATATATTTCTATATCAACATGTGTGCCTGCACTCTAAATCAACAAAAGGTATTTCACAAATGGGCTGGACAATGTCCAGAGTTGGAGTGCAGGGCTGGGAGTAGGGAAGACAAAGAGTAATTGTAAAAAAAAGGTATCAGGAGAAAAAGATCTGGTCCATGACAGTAGCAAGCTCTTACCAGTCTGGTACTGGGCTGTAAAAATCACCTCTTAATGGCTGCAGATTTTCCAGCCCTCTGCCATCAGCAACTGCATTTTCCAGCCCCTCCATGGGTGGCTCTCCTCCTCTGACCCCTTGCTCAGCCCTGGCAACATGCTAGTATTTGATACTGGCAACAGTTGAATGGTGGCCTGCTTTCTTCACATCTGTGAAGCAGTACAATGAGTGATGGATCCAACAAGGAAAAGATACAGGCTAATAGCCAAGAGAAGATCATGGCAATCAGCTGTTAGATGGGTCAAGGCTAGTGTAGAACTAGGGGGTTATGCCTCCAGAGCAGACTGACGTTTATGGATTAAACTGCTGTTGAAATAAGCACGTCCTCCTTTCCTGGACTTGTTTTCACCCTGATGTTGACTGTTGACAGAAGAACTTGTATGATAAACTGAGTAAGGGAGATAATCTGGCTAAAACCCCAACTTCTAGATGTCATCTACCTGGATTGATGTCATCTACCTGGATTGATGTCATCTACCTGGACTTGTGCAAGGCCTTTGACACAGTCCCCCAACACATCCTTATCTCTATCCTGGAGAGGTGTGGATTTGATGGGTGGACCATCCAGTGGAAAAGAATCTGGTTAACAGACGGTAGCCAAAGGGTGGTGGTCAATGGGTCTATGTCCAGGTGGAGGTCGGTGACAGGCAGTGTCCCCCAGGGGTCTGTCTTGGGACCAGTTCTCTTTAACATCTTTATCAATGACATTGATGATAGAATTTAGTGCACCCTCAGCAAGTTTGCAGATGACACCAAGCTAAGTGGTGTGGTCGACACCCTAGAAGGAAAGGAAGCCATCCAGAGGGATCTTGACAGGCTGGAAAGATGGGCCTGGGTGAACCTAATGAGGTTCAACACTGCCAAGTGTAAGGTCTTGCACTTGGGCCGGAAGAATCCCAGACATAGATACAGAATGGGAGAAGAGCTCCTTGAGAGTAGCCCTGCTGAGAAGGACCTGGGTGTCATAGTGGATGAGAAACTTAACATGAGCCAGCAGTGTGCTCTTGCAGCTCGCAAAGCCAATGGTATCCTGGGCTCCATCAGAAGAGAGGTGGCCAGCAGGGACAGGGAGGTGATTGTCCCTCTCTACTCTGTCCTTGTGAGGCCCCACCTGGAGTACTGTGTCCAGATCTGGGGCCCCAAATACAAGAAGGATGTAGAACTATTGGAGAGGGTTCAGAGGAGGGCCACAAAGATTATTAGAGGGCTGGAGCACCTGCCCTACAAGGAGAGGCTGAGGGAGCTGGGCTTGTTCAGCCTGGAGAAGAGAAGGCTGTGGGGGGACCTCATTGCAGCTTTCCAGTACCTGAAGGGAGCATACAAACAGGAGGGGAATCAACTTTTTAAAAGGGCAGATAATGGCAGGACAAGGGGGGATGGTTTAAAGCTAAAGGAGGGAAGGCTTAGATTAGGTATTAGGGGCAAGTTCTTTACAGAGTGAGTGGTGAGGTGCTGGAACAGGCTTCCCAGAGAAGTAGTGGATGCCCCATCACTGGAAGTGTTCAGGGCCAGGTTGGATGGGGGCCCTGGGCAACCTTGTATAGATCCAGGCCTAAGGTTGGTGGCCCTGCCTGTGGCAGGGGGGTTGGAGCATTATGATCCTTGGGGTTGCTTCCAACCCTTGCCGTTCTATGATTCTATGATTCTATGATTTTTCACCCTCTTGGATTAGTTTAATTTAGATCCATGCTACTGCTGGAAGAAACTGATATTGAACTGGGGCATAACTTGGAGGCATCTGAAAGTATTTTTCTGAATATAAAAATAAAGGCTGGAAAACTGACTGATAGAAGAAGATGGGAAAGTCATATCAGGAAAGTCAGAGAAGCAAGGGTGAGTGGAAGTATATTGTGTAGTACAAAGTCTAATTAGGAACTAATAAGATTTTTCTGTTATAAGCTGAGAGTTATAATTGAAAGTGTCAGAGGAAGAGACAGATCTTACTTTATTAGTCTCAGGGTGACTAAAGCCACAAATGTGACATGGCAATGAAAAAGGACAAGTGTAAAGCTATATCAGGATATATTACAGCATTTTTAAGAGTGAAACGAAGTATTAAAGGCAATGTACACAGTACTAGTATGGTCTTATCTGGGATTCTGTTTGTAGTTTTCATCACTTTTGTTCGAAACATGAATTCTAAAAGAAAGAGGTGTGAGATGGGTAGTTAAAGTTAGGGAAATAGAGAATTACACAGGTGTTATAAAGAAATTGTCATTATTTATCCTTGCAAAATAAAGAAATTTTACTGCCTTTTTGTTCTTCTCAAAGAGAAAAGCACTGACAGAATGAAAATGTTTAAACTGTAGAACAATGTTAGCAGAACAAATGTGTATATGCTGGCAGTGATGACTTATTTTGTGGAAATGAGAGACAATAACCATCTGTGAGTGAGATTCTAGATTAGTCGGTAAATGTGCTGGGTTGGTTCTTTGTCCTAGTACTAGGAAGTAGCTTGAACATTTTGTCACATGGAATATATAAAATACCTAATTTTAAAAGCTGGAAGCTAGTCTTAGAAATCAAAATGCTCTTTCTGTCTAAATTAAAAATTTTAAATCTTTTTTCCCCCCAGTACCAGAAATACCTGAGGTAAAGTGTGAGGCAGTAGGAACATGTCTTTTTCATTAGAAGAAAGCAATTGGTCCTACTTATTGTAATCATTATAGCTTGTGAGGCCAAGGTTTATTTACTAAGATATGAAAGACAGGTTTTCGTAGTTTTATATTGCAGTAATTCCTTTCTTAAACCTTAAAGACACAGAAAGTCAGGCTATATGAGGGTATGTATTAGGAGAAATGTAGTCTTTAAGGGCTGTAAACAAATAAAAAGATTAAATTTGTTCAGTACCTCATAGCATCTGTACAACTGGTAAGATAAGCAATTTATCTATTTTCAAATAATTACAGTTGCACTAAAAAACCTAGATGGAAATGCATGTTCCCTTTGATACCTTCTGCTTTTTTGTGTTGGTGATACCTCTACACACAAAAATAAGTATTCTTCTTCGGTTTATTACAGAATATTTTTGCATTGATGATAGAGATATTGCATTTTTCCATTAGAAGAAAGATGAGATAGTAGTGACCACTGAATAGCTTTCTCCCTAAGGAAGGTAGGTAGACTGTTGGTTTCAGAGAAGAGACCAGCATTGAGAACATATTTATGAAACATACACATTCCTGTAAAAAGTTCCTTAAAATGACAAAGATGCCTTTGCCTGGTTTTCTGCATTTCCACCAAACTATACATACACTAAGGTATTATTTATAATAAAAATGTGCTTTTCACATTCTTTTTTATAAATATACGTTCATTCCAACATGCATCGTTGCCTCTTCATCAGTCCAGCCAGGCAGAGAACAGTCTGTAGCAAGTAGGTTCACAGTCAGCTTCAGGTGTGACTGTCAATGCATGTGAAAATCACTAATTCTTACAGTTACTAAGTACATCCTGTTCTTTTTTCTCTTAAATTTGAATGCATTAGTTCTCTATGCACTCCGCATTTGAAAATTGTTGTGCGCAAAAGGGAGTAATGCATATTTTTATCTGGCTCTAAGTCTACACATTTCTTAGGCTTAATTCAAGAAAGTATTCTTAGCCAAGAGAGCCCTTTAGTACATGCTTAAATGCTTTACTGAAGCATGGCCAGGTAAAGCAGATTGCCAACACTTTGTGTCATGAGCAATAGTCTACTCTTACTTACATTCCTCTACCTTCACTGCAGTTGATAGGTTTGCTTAATGCAGTTACTGATACAAATCTAGTATGCAGTTAGGAGTCTTTTACAAAGAAACTCCTTTAACTCATAAGGTGTTAGAGGGAAATGCTTTCTCTGCATGCTTTCTCTGTTTAGTTCAGGGGTCCAGTCCTCATTTGGCCCTTTTTATTTGCACAGTAATAGTAATCTAGCCACTAATTGAAAACGTCTTTAAAGCATGTAGTTATGTAGTTATAATGTGGCTGGTTGATCAAGGCTCTTTAAATATCTTTTCCCTTGCTACAGTACATTTAAGTTTGTAAAATTAATATTTTATTAGCGCTGTCTTTCTGCATTTAAGATGTATTTTGGCAGCACAGTGAAGTTAGTTTATGATGAGGCTTAGTTTATGATAAGCTTTCAAAACCTCTGAGCTAATTGTTTAGCTAGACATCAATGCTGGCCAATATTGTGTTTGGGGAGGTTAGACAGAGGTGGATCCATTCCTGAGTGAGGTCTGACTCACAATTCCATAGTGGGAATGAAAGATAATAGTGACTATTATGTTTGTGTGCGGTATAATAAACCCTTAGTGTACATTTTAAGGGTTTATTTATGAGCACAGAAGTGCATATATGACTCTCTATGGGCAGAGACTTAAGGCCTTGTCTTAGGGAAAAAAAATATCTGATTAATATTTGTGTAGTGTTCATCCTTTGTTCTATAAGTGTCAGAAGTGGGCCTGTCACTATTGATTGTTACAGAGATTTTGGTTCATTAAATAAAAAGCTAAAGCTATCTTGTGCCAAAAATGCAGACTAATTAGTGGTTTTTTAATAATATATGTATTTTTTTAAATTCACTTTGACAATTATGAACATTCTCTCACATGTTTCTCTACAAAAATAGTACTATACTGGAATAAGTGAAAAAGTGAGTTTTCACAATAGCGTGACTTTCTTACCTTTTGCTTTTTCTAACTGTGGTCAAGAATGCTGTATGATATGTAAGTCACAGATAATTCTACTTGCAGTGTTCTCATTAACATTAGGTAAGGAATAAAGATATTATGTTCAAGACAATCTAATAGATTTGGACTTGACTAGGACATGTGGGTTCAGTCTCTCAGTGATGGACTGTACGTGGTCTTCCTTTTTCCTTAGTCCTTATCTGTTGATCCACTGTGGATGAAAGCTTGTTGACGGTTAAATGTTAGAAACTGTAAAATGAGTTGTGTCTTTATTTGTCAGAAACAGTCCACAAAACCCGCATCTTCAAGAGTCAAAAAGTGGCATTCATGCAGGAGCCACAATTTGTGTGTATTACATGGCAGTCTTCAGAGCTTTGCTTCTATAAATCTCTTCCTCATTTCTGATTTCATTTGTCTCCCAAACACAGTTTTCTGTGAACTTGCTGCTACAGTCTTGGGCCTTCCTTGTATCAGTATTTCCTAGCATGAGGTCTTCTAATTTCTCATGAATTTTTACTCTTCTGATGTCAACAGTAGTTGTGAGATTGAGGATTTTTAATTTTTAGACTCCTGTAATACACCAGAAAGACCCTGTTGGCTATCACATTAACCCATTTGCTTTATTCCATAAATTCATATGGTACTTTGCATGTGATACATTGCTATAAAGCATTCTACTAATACTTATCATTGCATCAGAAAAAGTAAAACCCAGTGATTTAGCTCATCCTTAACCATTACGCTCTGTCAAAAAATTGAGTTCTGTGTATGTGAGAAAGCAATATTCTAATAGAAATAAAAGCTGAAGCTCTCAGCCTGTGTCATAATAACTGCCTATTTTATTGGAAGTGAAGTTTGATTTAGCTTCAGGAATGCTGGCCTGTATATCTTTGCCCAGCAGTGTGAGAAAGGGGTCTCAAATGAATACTAAAGTTTTTGTGGAATGTCTGCACAACTTAAACATGTAAAATTTTATAGTTATGTTTTCATTAGTTGTCTTTCTTGTGAAAGTAAAACTACTGGAAATTGCTTGTGACTGGAGTGACATCATGAATTAGAAAGGACATGAATTTAATCCTCACAGAGGCAGCTGTGTCTGGTGTTTTAATATGGTTTTGGAGAGAAACAAAGGAAGGCTAATTAATGTGTTTATGTAAATTCTACAGATTACAGTGTTTAGCCACAGTCAGTTCTTCTTTACCATGGAAGGAAATGATAGTTGTCCTGTCCACGTCTGTTGCAGTGATTTAGGGCCTACCCAAACAAATAATTAAAAAACTGTGAATGCTCTGGTTGCTGAAGACAAAAGCAATTAAACAACAGGCTGATGAGAAGAGGCTTCTGACAAAATAATTTTATACTAAACAAAGAAAGATTTCAGTCAGATGGTGCTAAGTAATTGAATTGCAAAGCATAGTGCCACTGCGACTGTAAAACAATAGTTTATTCTGTGATAACTAAAAAAAATAAATTCTTAAGGTTGATAGCATTGGCAAATACAAATGTACCACTGAGAAGCATACTTTGCTTTATGGAAGTGATGAAAAGCCTTGTCTGCTTGTTTAAAGGCCGTGTCCTAGTATTTCAATTTTTTATTTCCAGCAGTGGTAGTAACATAGGCTGAGACATTGGCAATGAGACTGCAGTGACCACTCACATTATTGCTACCATGCACAGCAGACTCAGAGCATTGCTCACATGTCTTCATGCACATCATGAACTGTGTGAGCCATTGTGTAAATATTAATCAATTTGGACCTTTAAATTTTTAATCTGTAACATAAAAATAATACTTTTTCAGTTTTATTTCTCTGAAAATTAGTGTGTAAAATGTGAATAATTATAAGTGTTCCTAGTTACATTTTTACTGATCTAGCTTTTGTTAAAATCACTGGTAAATGAATTGTCATAAACAATTCATATAGAGGAAGGAAAATATGAAATGCAAACAATCTAGTTCTAATGTTTACCTTTCACTAAGATTCAAATGGAAAAAACAGGCCACAGAAATGTTGGGATCCAAGTAAACTCTCAAAAAACTTAATACATTGTGAAGATGGTCATAGAAATTATATTATGAATTTCTTAAGACAAATATTTATACAATTCAGAACATTATATAAAAGATTGGGACAGAGAAAGTAATTTTTAATGCTTCCATTGGGTCAGATTTGCTACATAGTTTTGGCCAAATATGATAAAATTCAAGTCTGGGTAGGTTGTGATTTTTCTTTTTTTAATAGGTAATATTTAATTGGTGTTAAACTGGAGCAGGGAATCCCATGCATAAAGCTGTTTTACTGTACCCTGGTGAAGCTATCCTTTGTAATATGGTAAATGTGCATTAGGACTGATTTAACTTCACTAAAAGTAGGAATTTTGCATTTGGGTTTTGCATATGCCAACAACATGGCTGTTGCAATGTGTTACTTTATTATGACAGAGGGATCAGTGTCATTGGGACAGCCTTGGGAAGAGGGCACTTTGGCTGCCAGTTGAAATTAGGCCAAAGAAAGAAGGAAATGGAAAAAAACTTGCAATAACATGAAATTTTCTTTTGCAGAGTGTTACATTTTTATGAAGTGAAAAATCAATATGTAGAGGAACGTTAATTTTATTACATGTTAAAACTTTAACAGAGTGAGAGAGCTTGACTTAGTGCACCTTTTGTTGGAATAAAGACAGTTGAGCTGAGTGTGCTGTAGTCCTCATAGCTGCTTCTTTCCCAGGTGTGCCATATTTAGGTTTTGCCTATTACTGCAAATTACCACTTCATTGATTCTTGCTGATACTAAAGATCCATAGATGACATCTTATTTCACTCCAAAATTGAAATGCCTTTAGACCACTTTCCACCAGAAGCTATAAAGACTTTAAGTTTTGGATACAAAATGTGACGTTATTAAGTAGATTTTAAGTCGTTTAAGCCTCCATAGGTTTTGATAATGTAATTATTCACATTCCTTACTGTCTGAACTCTAGAAATATTTAACTATACATAAGATGGGTCATATAGTGGATCAATATATGATAATTTTTATGTATGAATAAACCATGTTTTTTCTGCCTGCTCAAGATTGTAGTATTTGGGCTTGGCTTTGTAGCAGTTACTTTGCAGTCTATTGTAGCTCACAACATTCAACACGTCTTGAAGAGGAAAAAAAATAGTTAAAATTGTGAGATGTCTCTAAGGCATCTTACCTACTTATTTTCTGCAAGTTTACTCAGTTTGGTTTTGTCTAAGTAGTAAGAATACATAGAACCTGCATAAAATATTTGTTCTTGTGTTATTTCCAAAGCAAATATTGCTGTGTAATATCAGGTATCACTTTGTATGTGCATATGGGAAATGTGGATCTTGATTTCTTTCTTTGAATGTCTGGTAATTCTGTACTTACTCTTTACATTAGTATATAAGTCATCAGCTTTTTAATGATTTAGAATTAATTGCTACTGTTGTTATAACGTCATTAAATGAACCATAGAAAACAGGACTACCTGACCTCCTGAGGTTACTTCTAATACAGCTACCTCTCATCAATGTAGAATCAGCTTAATCTAAACTATATCTGACAGTTTTCTGCCTAACCCACTCTTAATATCTTTCAATGACTGAGTGATTTAAGCTAGACTATATTGCCTGAATATACTCCTGTGATAACACTAGAGTCAGTACCAAAGGTTTAAATTCATTAATCACAGAATCACAGAATCTTAGGGGTTGGAAGGGACCTCAAGAGATCATCGGGTCCAACCCCCCTGCCAAAGCAGGCTCCCTAGCTCATATTGCACAGATAGGCATCCAGACGGGTCTTGAATATCTCCAGAGAAGGAGACTCCACCACCCCCCTGGGCAGCCTGTCCCAGGGCTCTGTCACCCTTACTGTGAAAAAGCTTTTCCACATGTTGGTGCAGAACTTCCCGTGTTCCAACTTGCAGCCATTGCCCCTTGTTCTGTGCCCACATACCACTGAAAAGGGCTGGCTGATTCCCCCTGCATCCCATGCTTAAGATATTTATAAACACCAATGAGGTCTCCCCTTAGTCTTCTTTTCTCTAGACTGAACAGTCCCAGCTTATTCAGCCTCTCCTTGTAGGGTAGATGCTCCAGGCCTTCGATCATCTTCGTAGCCCTTCTTTGGACTCTCTCCATGAGATCCCTGTCCTTTTTACACCAGGGAGTCCAGAACTGGACACAATACTCCAGGTGGGGCCTGACCAGGGCAGAGTAGAGGGGGAGGATCACCTCCTTTGACCTGCTGGCCACACTCCTCCTGATGCACCCTAGGATCCCATTGGCTCTCTTAGCCACCAGGGCACACTGCTGGCTCATAGCCAACCTGTCATCCACCAGGACCCCCAGGTCCTTCTCCACAGAGCCCTTCTCCAGCAGGTCATCCCCCAGCCTACACTGAAACGAATGGTTGTTCCATCCCAGGTGTAAGACTTTAGACTTGCTTTTGTTGAACATCATTAGGTTTCTCCTTGCCCAGCTTTCCAGCCTGTCCAGGTAAAGTTAAGTTGTTGTACTTTTTAAATGGTTGTTATTAATGTTTTAGAGTGAGATTGCAGTTGTTCTATCATGAAAAAGTAAAAAAGTTGTATTTTCTGGCAAATTCCATTATGATTCCAGATTACTATATAATGGAGGCAGTTCAGTATTTTGCAGATGCTGGATTGTAATGTAGCTCTACTAGACATGAATTTTTACTGTTGAATTGTAGAAATCAAGACATTTTGTATCAGACTGTAGATGCAATGGCTTCCAAACATACATAAATCAATATCCCAAAAGGTAGTAGGGGATGATTCTATGAGGAAGTGAGGAAGATGTTAGTATGTTTTTATGTTTATATATGTATGTATATATGTATGTATATATGTATGTATAATGTTGAAATTATGTATGTTCCAAATATGCTTTTGCTAAAATTATATTTATATGTGATCTCTCTCTATTTTGTTTAATAAAGTAAATGTTTATGTATCAGATAAGAGGTTAGGAGAGCACTGAGGTAGGTTAACCTGTGAAATAATTTGGGTATATAAAGGCCAAAGACAGGAAGGAATATGTAGGGCGCTCAACAAGATATTCTATGGGAGAAGAGAGAAAATGTAAGTAGAATCTTGGAAAAAGCCTATTCAGAAATATATATTTAGTGGCATTAAACTCCCAAGAGGAAAGGTAAAAGTCCTATTGTTTAGCACATTAAAAACTTCACTGGTAAATTACTGGAAATGTACCATGGAGAACAATCTTGCTCTAGTGCAGAGACAGAATAGTTGGCCTGCCAGACAATTTTATCTGCAATACAGATGATTCTATTTTTTTTTTCTCTTCAGGTTTTAAGCACCTCTTTTTAAAATGTCCTGTTCTATAGACACTATTCTAAAAGGGTGTTCTGGGAAAAAGAAGTAACGTAGAAAAAAGATAGGATTCATTTCATGTGCATTAATCAAAGACGCACCCAGTATGCTAGTGCTTTCCCAACAGAGAGAAACGCTGTTGCCTACCTACACAGAGACAAAGATTATAAGATGTGGAATAGGAAAAAAATGATTTATGTACACAATGCATTTTTTTTCTTTAAATGGAGTCAGAGCCTTAGGAATAATTTTCATGTGGCTTTTATACAGATATTTTAATATGAGGTAATAGAAGTCACTGGAACTGCACGTAAAAAATGCTACAGAGATTGTATAAAGAATATCTTAATTAAAGTTATGATTCAGTAAGAGATTAAACCAATTTATCTACCCTTAAGCACATGAGAATTTCAATTGACTTCAGTAGGTCAATAAGTTGTTCCTGTAAGGCAAGTATTTGGGTATATTAGGGCCTACTAGCTATTGTTGAAATCTAATAAGACGTTTGCCTAACAGTGTAATACAGTTCTGGTACCTTCTTTGTATTTGGGATAGATGCAAAAATGCGTTTACAGCAGGAATCCCTTCTCCCTTTTCAGAAGACTATCTTCATAGTTATTTGCAATAGGAGCAGTATTCCTCTTTGTTGCATTTACCCTAACAAATCAGTTCAACTTTTGCCTTTTATTTTTCCTTTTAGATCTTAAGTATCCAGCTGCACTAGCTCGTACATTATAGGTGAGAGGGAAAAATAAAGCTTCAAGTCAGAGTATACACAAAAGTATAGTCCAATTATATTTGTCACATAATTTGGTTTAGCCATTTGATCAAATAATTCAGTCTATGTAGAGAATGACTTCATGGTGTATTTTAGAATAGCCAGTCAGTGAGTAGCTGCCTTAGAAAATGGAGTAAGAGGAATCATATTGGGAAATTTTAGATGTCTTATGCTCCTAATAGAATTCCATATGAGTAACTGTGTTAGATTCAGCTTCTGAAGCTCAGAGTGTATTTCTCTACACTGGTCAACAGAGTTGATTCTGTGTCTACTGCAGAGCTTCATCTAGAAGTAACACTTCCTAAAAATCGGATTTGCATTGCAGGTGATCCTCCTTAATTCAGCAATAATATTTAATCAAATCTTCTTTGAGAAATCACAGATACTGTTGAGCCTGGATCTCTAAGTTTAAGAATTTACTTTTTAAAAAAACAAACCTCAGTTTATTCTGCTTGCTTACTGAAGCTTAATTAACAGAAGCAGTAGTTAACAGTAGACTAGGAACTACAAATAAAAGGTTACTGCTGAGTTTCATCCTTTTTTATTCTGCATAAATAGAATAGCAGAAGAAATTACCATATTCTCTTCTGATTAGTGAATATTCTGTCACTGATGAGTTGGGTTTTTTTTAAGTTTGGGCTTAATTATGTTACTCTTAATCATAAGTGGTTTAACGAGCAGATAATGCATCTGAGCCCTTGAATGTCAAGATTTGTAAATGCAGCTATCTTGATTCAAGAATTTATTTGATTAACAATAATTCTATATTAGCACATGTGGCTATTCTTGCCAGTGCTGCCTTCACATTGCACCAAGACTTAAAAGGGAAGTAGGGAAAACTTTATTGTGAATTGTCATATGTTTTCCAATAGCTAAGTGGAATGACTTTGCGAATTCCAGAACATAAGTGAAGATTAATTTCTGCGCATGAAGAGCTAGGTGATCCTGAGATCAAAATATTAAAAAGAATAATTTAATACTCCTGATAAGAGGGAGATTTTTAGTATAATGGGTGCCTTCAGTTACAGAATCACAGAATCACAGAATGATAGGGGTTGGAAAGGACTTCTGGCGGTCATCTAGTCCAAGCCCCTGCCAGAGCAGGATCACCTAGAGAAGGCTGTACAGGACAGCAGCCAGGCGGGTTTTGAATGTGTCCAGAGATGGAGACTCCGCAACCTCTCTGGGCAGCCTGTCTGAGTGCTCTGTCACCCTCACAGTTAAGAAGTTCCTCCTCATGCTTAGGTGAAACTTCTTATATTCACATTTGTGACCATTGCCTCTTGTCCTGTCACTGGGCACCACTGAAAAAAGACTGACCCTGTCCTCCTAACACCCACCTCTCAAGTATTTATAAGCATTGATAAGATACCCTCCTCAGTTTTCTCTAGGCTAAAAGGTCCCAAGTCCCTCATCCTCTTTTTGTAAGAGAGATGATCTAGTCCCCAATTGAAAATATAATTAAAAAAATTTAAACAGTTCTTACTGATATTTGAGTGAGTGGTTTTGAAGTATTAATGATTTCTACATGCAAATTAAAACTGGACTAGAGTAGAATTTTCACTTAAAAATCTATACATAAGTCCGGCCAGATCCCTGCTCCTTCATGGGCTTCCCATAGGGTCACATCCTCCTTCAGGTATCTCCACCTGCTCTGGTCTGGGGTCCTCTACAGACTGTAGGTGGATATCTGCTCCACCATCATCCTCCACGTGGTGCAGGGGGACAGGCCACCTCACTGTGGTCTTTTCCATGGGCTGCAGGGGAATATCTACTCAGGCGCCTGTAGTACCTCCTCATCCTTATTCGTTGACTTTGGTGTCTGTAGAGTTGTTCCGCTCACATATTCTCACTCTTTTTTCTGACTGTATTTGCTCCTGGTGGCTTTTTTCCCCTTTAAGAATTTCAAAGGAAGACATGTAAGCATCACTACAGACATGGAGAAAGCAAGTTTTGTTAAAGCAGGAAATGAGAATTCTTATTTCAAGGTTTGGCAGTATTTTTTAAGAAAATAAAGAATGGAGAGCTAGAGTGTGCTAATATTTTGTTCCAGACTAGCCACAGTAGATGTAGATGATAATTATATATGTAATATATAATTATATATGTAATATAATCAAAGTTGTTTATAATAAAGATAGTTCTTTCCTTAGGGAAAAAGCACTGATTATGTGTAGTTCTTTATGGCTTAAAGGAAGAGTGATGGAGATACATAAATACCACGGGATTTAAGAAATTTAAATACTGTTAGTGATACATGCTCAAGTCTATGGAAAGTTTAATTAAAATCCTAACATATTTACCATTATTGCTAGTCTTGTAATTGAAACACCATAGCTGATCTACATACATTACACCTGCACTGAAAGTTTTGAAGTGCTTCTTTCTTTCTTTTTGCCAAGCTAGAAATAGTATATCTACTATGTCTTGTGTTTCCAGTATTTTTCTTTTATTTCTCTCACCTGGATAGGAACTGACTGCTATAGTCCAGAATTATTCCTTCTCAACTACAAAATAAATGTATTCCATGTTCTGTAAGTTGTACATAGTTACGGTAACAGCAAAATGTATTTAACCTCATTCCTCCAATCTGATATTCTTCTGGTAGACAAATCTGTCCCTTAGTCAATGGTGGTTTGGCACCGAGGGTGAGGTGTGAATGAGTCTATGACTAAAGATGAGGTTACTTGGATTCAGAATATTCAGTTCAGCCAACTTGTGTGACTCAAAGTTGCAGTGGGTAAGTCTGAACTGACAGATGCCAAATTTGCATTGCATTTAATGTTTATGTATTTTCCTGAAGGTATTTTTGGTAGCATGTAAATAAAAGTGTCAAGATTTTTCTTGCTAAGTACATTCAGAACTGTTAAGCTGCTGGCATCCAGCGTAGTGCCTCAGCACATATTCATGCATTAATAGATAATCTTTTGTGAGAGGTGTTCCATGTACTTGGCTAAGACCTTAAAATAAAAACAATAGAGTATGTTTTATACATCAAGGTTTTTAGCAAAGTTTCTAAGAAGTGTAATACCTGCCAAAAATACCCTGGATCAGTATCCTAGCAGAGACTAGCAGGGTTCTAGTTGGGAGAGCATGTAGTTCACTGATGCTAAGCCATTACAACACACACTGATTTCTATCACTACCATCATCAGAAAACCTTGGGGCTTTTTGCATTCCAGCCCCCCTGCCCATGTGTGTTGTCTTCAGGAGAGTTATAAATTTACTGGCAGGAACTCCTGAATCCTGTGATAAATAAAGGTGATTCAGTTTCATTTTCCTTGAGTGTGAATAAATATCACTTACCGATGCAGTCTCATCTTCCCAAAAAATTCATAAAAAGACCTGGATGTAATACACAATTCAGCCGTAATGAGAAGATCATCAACACACACTTCAGATTCTGTGAATGAATGCTAGTTTAGTTGAACCAAAGCTGTGTGTTGATTTGTAGTTTAATTAACTTACAAGTTATGAGTTGATTTTTGACTTAGTTAACACTTTATATAGCTGAGTAAAATTTTACTATTTTAGGAAAAAAACTCTCAAAATATTTTAGTAAAATTATAGTATTTAAGATAGATCTTCCCTGATGTAGATTAATACAGACCTGGCAGTTCAGCTACATCACAGAGATGCTAGGATTTATGCTACATGAAACTCAAGTTGTCATTTTATTTTTAAGGCATCTATCTAGAGAAAATATTTTTTACAAAAACTTGGACCTTTTCTAATCAGACAGATCACTAATACCCAATGGGTTTATAACTGATGGTAATAGGATTTCAACTAGCCTATAAAGAGGAGAAACCATAGATGATGCTAATTATTTATCATTTAAGGCCTGTAAATTTCCATGTGATACTGTCTTTCTTTACCAGATTAAGCAGGCTCTTGAGGTTGTTATTTTAAAATAAATGCTTTTTTGGTGTGTATTTGTAATAGAAATAGGACAAGTACCTGTTGCCCTTGAAACATTTTCAGTCTATTAGTTAAATTTTATGTCCTAAGCAGAAAGGAAGTCTGAAAATTAAACCAAAGCAGTCCCATCTTCTGTTAAAGGAATATGCATTTAAAAAAAACAGATTTGCTTTTTACCTTTGAGCTCTTCAGAATCTTCGCCCATTATAAACATTAAAACATCCATGCTTAGGGAAACCACCTTTGTAGGTGTGTTAGTACAAGTTGCATATTAAGTCAAACCAACTTCACTGGCTTTTGGAAAACACTTCTGTAGGTATCAAACTGTCTTTCTGTTGACAGTTGATCCTCTGAAGGCTGTAAGAAGTATCATTTCCTGTTTTGAGTAGTTTTTACTATAATAGAAATGCCCATCATTTTTCACTTTCTTGCTTTGCATTACAACAGTATTTTGTTCTATAAAAGGGCTTTGAGAGGTAAGAACAAAGTAATGGGTTTGTAGCAAAAATAGTTCTTTCTTTGTTGAGAGCTTTGAACCCCCAAAACAATTAAATCATCACAGCCCTTAAAAGAGTTAACTTGATAATTAGTGCAAAATTTATCAATGGCCAAAGATGTAGGACAGTCTTCATATAAATATTTTGAAGTTATGCAAAGGTAATTGAAGAAGAATAATAATTTCTGCAAACACCCAAAAATAGTTCTGTAGTTTCTAAATGCATTAAACAGAGGACATCAGAATTTATTTATGCTGTAAATGTTATTTCACAGTTCAATCAGTTATCTTGCTGTGTAATAAAAGACCCTGAAATTAAAATGACCCCTCTTTGCAGAGTGTAACTGTAGGATTCCTTTTACTATGAGGCTGCCTTGATTTGATCTTACTCTTAGTGAAACGGAAAATGATATCCAACTAATGCATCTGAAGTGGGTTTTTATACCATCCAAGGCTCTCTTGTGAAATTAATGGCTTCTGCTTTTGGCCTCAATTGCATCTTATGATTCTCCAATTTCATATGGTTTTCCTTTTCTTTCTTCTGTGATTTTTCTGTATCCTTCTGGTGATATTCTAAATGAATCTGAAACACATGCATCTGATACAGCACATATTTACAAAACAAAGCAGACCCGCCCAGATTTGAAAATGTCAGGAATGTGATTAACGTTTTGTGCTGTGTGTAGTAGCTGAGTATATCTTAGTCTTTTAAAGCAACTAACAGTTTGATCAAGAAAATCAACTTACAGCAGAACAGTGTAATGACTGCAAAATGTTAATTAAATTTTCCAGTGTTAGGAAAAAAAAAGATTTTCAGTCTGACTCAACCTAGACAACAGTGTTATTAGCTGAAAGCTAAATATCTGCTTCCTACCTGTAAGTACTCATTAATGATGCCTTTTACTTAGTCTACGTGCATACTTTTTCTACCACAAAGCACTGTGACATGCAAGTAAAATTTAGAAATTGGTGGGTTTTTCATAACTGCAAAAACCATGCAGCCTATTTCATATTTGAAGGTGCTATAAGTAATGTAGAATTCAGGCTGTTCATTTACAGAGATTTAAAATGAATCGTTTATTTTTTATTTTTATACTTTATAAAATTTATATTAAGATGTTCTGTTTCTTCTGATTTAAAATTGTTTTCAATAATTTAGAAAAAAATATGGTGTGGCAATAACTATAGTGTAATTTAATTAACTAAACAAACACAAAGTTTCCAGCTGCCAACACAACAGATGTCTGATTATGACATTATAACATAAAGGCATTTTATATTTAAGAATTTCCTGCAAATCTCATGTGTGCAGTGTTGATATTTGTAGTTCTTTTCTGAGGAGTAAGAGCTCTTGTTACTCTGGAGTTAGAGTCCTCAAACTTTATTGTTCTGTCAGATTTCAGAAGCAGATCTGAACTCTTGTGTTTAGTTGTGTATATTTACCTTTAAAGTCCTTGTCTCATGTCTTGTCCCAACAATATTTTTTCAATATGCTCTACAGAGCAGTAAAGATTTAGACCTCTTCTTAGAGTATTCATGATCCCAGGTAGCTTGAGTACATTTTGTCTTAGCTACATCAGTTGTGTTATCACCAGTAATTTATATATGGATAACCTGCGATAAAGTACCAGGAAGGAACAAGGAAGAGAAATGATAGTAAAAATTGAATAGAGAATCTGAATTATTGCTCCATAAAGATTTTTTTTTTCTCCTTACACAATGGATTGGACAGAGATAAGTAGGTTTTTTTTCTTTCATTGTAGCATCTACTGGGTAATGATGAGAAGAAATGTAACCATTTAAAAAATGTTTTTAAAAATCATGGGTTAAAATAATCTTGTTCAGTTCAATTTTGACAGCTTCTGTAATATCAAAGGTGCTTCTTGTAAACAGATGCTCCTAACTAAAGTTCTAGAATGGCTCAGCTCTTCTTCATTTCCTTTATTCTTGATTTGGGCACTGGTCTGTGGTTGATAAGGATAGTTTGTACCCCACATCATAAAGAAAAAACACAAACAAACAACCCCAAAAAATATTCACAGTTGAATCTCAACTGTACTTCTCTCTCAGTTCTGACTTTCAAATTTATTTATGGCCTTTATATCCTTATCCTTACTTTCTTAGGAGTCTGAATGATTGCAAAGATCAGTCACAATTAAAGGCCACATCTTCAGATCAAATTGACCAGAGTTGAGCTGTCTTTTGTCTTTGGTAGAAATGGTGTTGGCCATTTGCTTATGTCTGACTGTTTCAGTGACAACTAGTGGAAAAGGTTATTAAATAATTTGGCCCTTTCTCAGCACTGTCTCTGTCAATAACCTTTCCTCTCTATTGAATGGCAGGTCAATATTTTCTTTGTCTTTCTCTCACTGCTTGTGTATTTTCAGGGTGTTTTTTTGTGTTAATCTTGTTTCTTTTTCTTATTTGTATTCCATAATGTGTGTTGGCCTTTCTTATTTTGTCACTGTTCTGTTTGTCCTATTTTATTCCTGCTTAAGATCAATGAAGGCTCTGATTCAGTGGAACTTCATCCTTTCTCTCCATTAGAAGAAAATATCTTTTGACCCTCTCTTCCTTTCTTCTTTTTCTATCCTTGCACTGATTCCTCCAAACTTGTTTGCCTTCTTGAAGTTCATTGTTTTATTTTGCTGTATATCTCTTCCCTTTTAAAGGTATGTGAATTCTACAGATTAATCATCAGTCTCACCCATGTGGCCTTTCACCTACTTTCACATTTTCAGCCAGCTTTCTCTTTAGGGTTAACATCCAGTCTGGAGATGCCCTTCTCCTAGTTCCTTTTTCTAGGTCTTATTCAACTACAGATACAAAATATATGTATATATAATATATCTAAAATATAGTATGCATATAATATTTTATTATCAACCCACCAATGATTTTGAAGAATTTGCTGGCCGTTATGCCTTTTCCTGTATTCCTTTCTCAAAGTCTTCCCTGTTATCATGTGGCCTTTCCACTAAACCTTGTGCTTTGCTTGGATCTTCATCAACTTTATCACACCAGTGCTCATGTTTGTTCTTTTTTTCCCAGTTTTTATTCTCATGACTTGTTTAAAGTGTACTGCTGTATCCTGAGAGCAGGGCCATACAGTTTTCTATCAAATATTCTCCTAATTAGGGATTTACTGCCATTGAAAATGACAGCAGTCAACAGCCTTAGCAGCAGTGGTGGTAACAACAGCTGTCAGGTGTGTGCTGGATCATGAATCCTGTTTTATGAAACTCTGACCAGCATAACTATGTTTATAAACTGCCAGAAATTCTGTCTTTCAACAATTTTGGTAGTTGTAAAAAAGTTATTTTCTTTGGTGTATATAATATATTTTAGAGAGGTCTCACTAGCAGATAAACACTTTTTTTCTAGTGCCTCTCAGGAGCATGCTTTAGTGTTTAAATCAGTAGGCACATTTGTGAAATTTCTCCATACCGAGCTGTACTCTAGCAGCATCAAGAATGAGCTGCTTCCCCCCTCTAATTTGACTGCGGCAGTAGAGTGCCTGTAATCATGTGCAGTGATTGACACTAAAGTTGAGATATCTCAATAGCGTTGTCTTTGGTGATAGTGCAGGTTTCTATTCTGTATTCCAGGAGCTTGTCTCAACTCTTAGGTCCTATGAGAAGGACAGAATATTTCATTCTTTTTGGCTTTACTGCCAAGGTTACTGATTTCCATGGGTACTACTTCTTATCTGTCCACCAGGAACCAGGAAAAAAGCGTGTAAAGTGCTCATTTCACATGGGCCACTAGACACCCATCAGATATCCTGGGCAAATCTACATTCCCCTTTTCAGTAGTATTTTTATACCTGCTCAAATGTTTATAGTTTGTGCCTGTACCATTAGCTAGTGGTTGTTTTTTAAACATGATAGAAACCATTTGGCTTGCACTGTGAGCTACTGATAATGCTATGAGTAAAGGAAGTGGTAATTTTTACTGCCAGTGTTCTTCATGTGACTTTAACCAACAACTCTGACGACTGTGTATGCAAGCAGTGGATCATTGCATAAAACAGGAATGATCAGAGCTTGGTGCCAGGCTGTGACCTAGAAGTTGAAGAGCACAGTATGTCATTATCTTTCCCTAGAGCTATATAGTCCTGCTCAAGAATTTACTGTGACATTTGTCCTGTCTCCATAGATTAAGCAGTTTTGCTGTTTGCTGCAGTCTCATGATCAGAGAGTAATGTGCTTTGTGGTTTTTTTCTTCCCTGCCTTAAACCTTACTGCTATCTAGTAATGTAATAATAATTTATTTACAAAGTATTTCCTCATGTGCTTTGTGTATCTCATAACATATACACAATTGAAAATATACTTTAAATGATTGATGTTGCAGTACAAATAGAAAAATTAGGTGGTTTTGATCTCTAAAAGTAATGAAGTAGCTGATTTAACACAGTGCAAATCTTTAGTGAGATCATATTGTTTGGTAAACATGATAGTATTAAAAAAAATAGTAAGATAAATTTATATAAAGCCCATAACTATCATAGGTGTTCAAAAGGCAGAATAAAGACACTGAAATATGGTTTACTTCCATGAAAAATAATGTTCATATGGGTGAAAAATAAAAACTTCAAACTAGTACTCTTACCTGTGCATAAAGGTGTTTTCCTGATATGATTAACACTTCTATTTTAGAGTTATATTGCCTGAGTAAGTGAAGGCATTATTATTTCAATATTGACAAAATTTTTCAAGCTAGACCCTGAAACTCTCAAGTACGATAAACTTGTCCACATAATTCCCATTGAAATGCTGAAATTTGCCAAAATATCATGGGCATGTCAATGACTTTTAGATCATAACCTCAGTCATTTCCTGATCTAAAGTTGTGATATGTCTGTAACATCATACCTTACTTTTTGTTTTTAGTTTCTGCATTATCACTTGCTAAATATATTTTACATATAATTCTTTCCTAGTTAAACAGGTATAGAAGAAACAGTCTTTAGATCCACAGAGTATTTATAGAATGGGGAGAAAAGGGGAACAAATGCCTTTTTTTCTTCAAGCAGATTTCTATTTCAGTTGAAGCTCAGTCTTCATGAAAGTCTTCATTAGCTATAATAAGATTCTTTAAGCGTCCCACCTGTTCTTTCTCAGGTCAAGAGAAAAATACATTAAAACCTTTGATTTTCCTCCATCTTCCTCCACCTCAGCCCCAAGTTATTTTTTACTGAGTCAGACTATTGTCATTGACTTCCCATTTTAGACCATTTTTTGTCTTTCATGTTGGGCATGCCTTTTACAACCTTTGTCTGCACAGCTTTTGCCACAGCAGCATGTCAAATAACAGCTGCAGTTGAAGAGTAAAGAAAAAAGAATCTAAATTGAGAAAAAGAAAGAATTTTAGTAGTGATACATGTGATCTCATGATCTTCAAACAAGAAAAAAAAGAAGAGGAAGATTTCCTAAAAGAATGAGGTGCATGTGGGATTGAGAAAAGTATTTAACATTTATTTCCTTTTGGAAGACCGTCTATTCAGTCAGTTACAGCAGTGCTTTCAGAATACTGTAAATGCATTTTTAAATGCCCTCTTTGCATGGGGATTTTGTGGTTAATTACTGGTGTTGGTTTATTTGTTTATTCTTTAGAGGATAATTATTAAGCAGATTGAAAGGTGGCGACAGCTGCAATGCCTCTATGCTGATTGCAACAGCTAGTTTGTGAAATTTGCAGACCAAATTGTCCTAAAAACATTGTGACAGTTTACGTGCTGTAATATTACTTGCTGCTAGTGTTTATTATTGAGAACTATATGCAAAATAGGGAGTGACTAGAAAGTAAGTATCCTAACAGTTGAAATAAAACATGTATTATAGCTGGTAAAGTTATTTTTTCATGTTTACAAGATGTACTTCAAGAGTCACATTCAGTAATTTATTATCAAACAATATTAAACTTCTTTTTTTCCTTTGGGAAAGTGTTTGTACAATTCTACAGGAAAGAAGATTATAGGAGATTAGAGAGTGGTTGCACAGAATTCTTTTATTGGCATTCCAACTACTTGTCACACATTTTGTCCAAGTTTTTAAATTCCTAACCTTCCAAATGTTTTTATTTTTAATTTCATTAGCTATTGAAGTAGACATCTCACCATCCTGTTCACTGCAGAACTCTCTGTACTTTTCCTATTTGTTGTAGGCCTGTTATTTGAAATGACACTGTTTATCTTAATGTAATCTAAATACGCGTTCTCAATGCTTTCTAAAAAGCTGATTCCTTTAATTCATTTCATACTGGGACAAAAAAAAGTAAAGCTGATAAAATCAGAAGTTGCATTTGAAATTCTTTGCAATACTGGTGTCTGAAATGACAATCTGGTATTTGGGATTTTGTCATTTGGTAGTAGTGCAAGTACTTACCATTCCTTTTTATCTGCCTAGGTATTTAAAATTTGGGGAAGGAAAAAAGGGGCATAAATGTTCTGTTCTTCACTGTTTCTTTTGAATTTACTTCTTGTTCTTGGTCAGTGGAAGAAGAATGCCTAAGACCTTAGGCTCACAGTAGTAATATACCTCTCTAAAAGAAGTGCAAAATTGTCCTCTTTGACTGGTAATCCCTTTTGGCCACCTTTCTCCCACTACCTTTTAGTGGTTGAAAGTTTTCTCTCTCTTGTGACAACCTGCATGGAATTTTCCTCATAAAAATCTGAGACTCAAGTGGTCTAATTAAACACAGGCTTTATTAAGATCACAGAAGCTGCACAAGATTAGAGGAAAAGAGTTGTTTTGCATAGCATATCTAGCCTGACACTATGCAAAGCTAGATCCAGATAGATCTCCCCAGAGTTTAGTTACAGTGAATAAAAATACCTCGCATTTATAGAAAATCTTTTTTTTTCTTTTTCTCCTCTGACTTTCTTTTTAGGCAGTTTAGTTGCAGAAATCTTTCCTTTCAAGAGACACAGGCTTTCTTCCACATATTCCACTCCACTATACTTGTGACCTTTCCTGTTGTTATTAATTTTCAAGTTGTCATACCAGTCACTATTAGTGTATTTATGCCTTCCACAGACAGGTCACCCTGCTCCCAAGTAAAGAATTCAGCATCTTTTAGAGACTCTTGTTCAAAGTGATTGAACAACAGATATGAGTTGGCCTCTCAGATACGAGTTGGCCTCTGGTCATGTCTGCAGTCTGGATTGTCTGCAAAGCCCACCTATACTTTGGGAATGGAGTGGTCTTGATCAGTGAGGGAATGATTTAGTAGAGACAACTGTTGATCAAACCCCTGCTGCTAAGTGGTAGCATTTTTGATGACATTATTCACCCTTGCCAAGAGGACTTACTTTCTTTGCCAGCATGATATCACTGAAAATAACATGTCCATTAGACTTGTTGCTAATTTATGCATTCCAGAAGTGGGATAAAGCTATCCAGATACAGTGGAATATTATAGGTCCCTTCAGTATTTTCTTCTATTTTCCTATTTCTACCCCAATGTCTTCAGGAAGACTGGAATGATGTTATTCCATTAAAAGCCATGGTAGAAGGACAAACTGTATGAAACTTCAGATAATTTTTCTCCAAATTTACTCACCTTGAAATATATCTTTCTTTCTGGGTTTGAGGAGAAATGTTCAATCCAGATGTTCACAGAATATATGCCCAAAATGCTTTTCCCTTGTTTCATGGCTATTTATTAAAGGAAGGAATCATTGTTTCTTAAACCACAAATATGAGGATTTACTAAGCAAAACAAAAAGTTTAATACAATTTCTATCTTGAAAACTTAGTTCAGTTTTAATAATTTTTTTTTTAAAATAAGCAAACAGAAATACCATAATGGCAGAATTAGTGTTCTATTTCTGTTTGAGATAAGTATCCTTGAGGCATCTGACATATGTAGAGTGAGATACCATCTCTTTGCCCTCTTTCACATAGCGTTAAATATGTTTAGCATTTAGGTACAGAATATACAGCTTAGCTCAGTAGCTCATAATTGATGAAGTAATCTTGATGGCATGGAATAAATACATAAACCACCTTGGAATGCACATGTACAAATACTGCTGGATCTACCCAGGCATTTTGCACTGTACTCCTCAGGATGGGGTGGTCAGGAACCAAGGCGGCAGCAACAGTCTCAAGATAGAGCAAAGAAGCTGAACTTGGACACATTTAGATCATTGGCATCCTTCTCAAGCGAATCTACCAAAAGTTAGGAACTACTGACTTAACTTAGAGGTATCTAACAGACAGCCCTGGGCTATAATGAAGGTATTCCTAGGGAGAAGTAGAGGTACGGTGTGTTCAAACTACAGTCTCAATATTGTTCTCTGTATAAGCACAATTGGGTGATATTAGAACTGAACCTTTCAAAAAGAGTTGAATGGAAAGGCAGGCATTCATGATATTGGAACTCTGATTGTTGTGGGATTACTTCTAAAAAAAATAATTCCATGGTTCTTTCTCTTTCAATAAAGACTTTATAATGGTTTTCTATCTAGCCTCTGTTAGATGCATGGCTGTTGTAATCACCTCACCAAGCACTGAGATGCGCCTAAGCCTTGTTTTACTGAACTTCTGATTTTATGTCTTAAGGTACATTTTGTGTTGAAATTTCTTAGCTATTTATATGTAAATAAGTAAGTTTTCTGTAATTGCTACTAGAATAACCTGTTTTCAGCCCACTAGTCTAAGTTGCACATTTTTTTCTTCATTATCCACTCATAATGGCATTTGAGGGCAAACAGTTTGATCCATCTGTCAACATTGCTTTTTTATGTAATAACAGAGAAGAAAAGAAACTTTGTTTTCAGGATTAAATGCAGCTATTTTTTAATAACACACAGTGTTAGAGATGGCACAACGACTGAGTAGGGAGCAGAAAATAAGCTTTTAAAGGCAAAGAAAAAAAAGGATTTAAAATTGTTTGCTTTAAACAGGCATAGGAAGAGGAAAGAAAGATAATTGGGATTTATTTGAGATGAGAGACCAAGAACAGTATATTGTACATCAGAGAGATAAGTAAGTTTGAAATATACTATTTTTGTATTTTGCTCATGAAGGCATATATTCTACCAAAGAACTAACTCAATGCTATTCAGAATCAATGGAAAGTTTTCACCTGCTTCAGAGGAGTTAAATGAAACCTATATAAAGGATATTTGTCCTACTGCAAATAGAGAAATTATATGTTACATGCAGAGAATGCCTACATTGAATGGAAAGAAATGTCTATTTAAGGCCCACCCTCAAAAAGAAATGATGCTGATCTAAATTACATGGATATTTAGATCAAATTAGTTAGGTCAGTGCAAGGTTCTCCATGCATTTAAATTTATTGCAACTGATCTATAGCAAATGAGTTTACAATGTGTTCAGTTGTCTAATTTGTGTGATTTATCTATAGGATCATGCAGTTGGGAAGTTATGGACAAGTCAATTGTATTCCTCTAGGAAAGCCTGAAAAATAATTTTGAGAGGGTAGACACAGGAAAGATCAGTGTAACAAGAAAAATTTCTCAGATCTCAGAATAGACATAAAAGTAGACCTATTAATGAGATCTGTATTTCCAGATGGTACCATGCAAAAAGACATTTTATTGAGTTAAATAATTTTATGGGGCATGTCTAAGAACTCCCTTTTAGAACTTTTAGTGGATTTAGCACGTTTCAGAGTCTTAAGAAGAGAACACAGAGTTGTTATTACTAATAAAGGAGCCATACCTATATTTGGAAAAGTAGGATAGCTGAACTTTGCCTGGAATATATCACGACCAATTTTTTATTAAAAACCATGGGAGAGAATGGGAAATTTTTGGAGAAATGATTGCAAGGATGATACCTTGTGCTGCAGATGTATTCATGCATGTTTATGTTAACCTACTGTAATCTTGTGACTTGGGTGTTACGTGTTGTCTATACAGCCTGTTAAGGTACAATGCAGATTCCTGCAGAGGATAATTCAGAGTTTCTAAGATAGATATTGAGGACTCTGACAGTGAAAGAGTATCCCTGAAGGTCTAGATGTCCTGTATCAAAAAGTGAAACAAAATGTCTCATTTGATGTTCATTGTCATTCATGCAGTTTTCATGAACTCTTACATATTTTAGTGGATGTTCATGTAGTGTGGTCAGTGGAGAAGTGTGAAGTATTCATGAATATACATGTATATTTAATAACTACTCCCAAGGGTATCTTCCTGTTCTGGTAATTGGTGTTTCACATTACAACTCCCGTACTTGTGAAACACATTGTGTCAGATTTGGCAGTCAGAGAGCCTGCACAAATGATAGTTCTGGATGCTTGGCGTTTCAAACACAGAAACATGCATGCTCCTCTCTGATTAGTGCACAGCCAAAATTTCATTAGACTTTTATCCATGGGAGACATTTTTCTATTCTGTCATCAATCTGGTAACTACCTTCTGTTCTTTCTCCCGCAAAAGCCTTCATAGCTAGATCCTGTGGAGTAGTGGTTTTGTGCCAAACACCTGTACAATCTGGCCTTAAAGCTGGTTTAATCTGTCCAAGCAGACTTCTTTTAGGTCAAGAAGTGATTTTGCTATGATGTAAAGCCAACCTGTTCTCCTGATATTGTCACTATTTTTGATTTAATGAGGAAACAATGCAATGAAGAACACTAGAAAGTGCTCTTTGGCATAATAATTGACTTCGGTTACTCATGTAATATAAAATAAATTAAAGTTGCCTTCAAGTGTGGGCAGAAGAAGAGAATTAAAGATAATTTTGTGCATTTCAGTTTCCTGACACTATAGCACACCCTTCCACAAGAAAGCAAGCAATTACTGAGTTTATGAACAGATTATTGTGGTAGGATTGTTGCAAGGATCTATCAAATCACTTGTTGCAAAGATGTTTCACTATTGCAGCAGTTCACTTGCAACTATTTACCAAAAGAAATTTGAAAACTTTGACTAGGAAATTTTTGTTCGTTATAGCAGCAGTTGGAGCCATTTTCTGTAATTACTTATCCTCCAATAAGTAGGATAGTGCTTAGGTTCCAGTGGGAGATTTGCAAAGCTTGATAAAACTTAAGGAGAAATGACAACATGGCTTTAAATAGTACTTTGGAGAAAAAGCTGCAAGAACATGGTTTTGGAACATGGATCAAAAATATTTGGTTTTCCTTAAACACATTGCTTAAGATGGCTAGAAAATGTCAAATGACCATTATAAAATTCTAATGATATTATTAAATGCTTGGAAAGTTTGAGCATGAATATGCATTAAAAGAAAAAAAAAAATCACAAAGAGACTTCCACACTGAACACTTGGTATTTAATGTGGGTTTTTTTCTCTGTCAGGTCTGAGCAGAGAGAGAGAGAGAGAGAGAGAAATGGGACTAATATTTTTCCTTTTCTATGATGTGCTCATTTGCTAGGACGAATCCTCTTTTCTCTACAGAAGCGCATACGGCAGAAGGAAGCAAAATAAATCTGGTTCCTCTTTGTAGAACGGAACAGGATGTGGAAAGCTTATGTTAGAGTATAAGAGGACTACAGCCTTTCACATTAGGGACATATGTTTGAAGGGGATCCATCTGTACTGCCGTGCAGACGTGTTACCGGGTCTCTGTGACTGCACTGGGCAGGAGCCAAGGCTGCTGCTGCTGTCAGGGACTCCAGCCACCTCCCAGCGAGTGCTTGGAGTGAGTGAAGGTTCTGCGCCCCACTGAAGGCTTCTTTGTCAGACTGACCTTCCTCAAATCTACGCTTAGATTTCAGAGATGATTTTTAAAAACATGTCCTCAGACACTTTCTGCATCAAATATCCATTGTTGATATGATACCTGATGCCTCCCAGGAATACATTTTCATGGGTGGATTTTGAACCCCTCTATAGTAAAAGAATTTTAATGGAAACTCAGAACAGAACTGTTAGTTTAGTTTGCAGTTGTAATATGTTTTTTGAACTGAATAAGGTGCAGAATGCAGAACTTAAGTGCCAGGTAAATAGGAAGCAGGAACACTTTTATTCTTGAAATTCTTTGGCCATAAGCCAGCGTACTGAGCATGATACTATTAACACTTTATTTTAATATAGAATTATTGGACTCTGGGTGAATAGAAAAGAGTGATTCAAATTTGAAAATACTGAACTGCATAAAATAACTGCCATCCACTGACTGTAATTGTCTTTGGTCAAGGGCCTTTCAAGGTAGTTTGACTCAAATTCAAAGCACGCAGTTGTTGATGAAATACCATCTTTTAGTAACAGGGAGAAGGAGGAATTTTTTTGTTGTTGTTACTAGGTCATCCTGCATTTATTTAATTTTCTTTTTTATTTTTGTGCCCATGTTGTCATTATGAGACCCAAGCATTTGCCGTAGCAGAGCAGTTATAATAATATAGGAGAAGAAATTCAATCATATTTGTATGAAAACTGCAGAACTGACATGCTTTATTTTGTCTAGCTGCTTCCCTGCTGTTTTCCAGGCATTGATAACATACTTCTATGTATTATCAGAACTGCCACAGCTGAGGATGGTATGGATTAAACTTTACTACAGCATAGTAATAGTATGAGATTGCTCTTTCAGTGTGCTGAAATAAATGTTTGCATTACTACTTTAAAATAAATGCATTTGGTGCCTTGAAGGTTACAATGCAAGGAAACCCACAATACTATCTTTAGGAGTCTTCACCACATGGAAATATTTTCTTCTTCTTCTTAGTGAAATATTGTTACCCTTTCATTTGCCACAGTTTCTGTCCTATGCCAGTCTTAATGCCAATAAGCACAATTTTTCTCAGGGCCAAAATTGTCTTTCAACACTTGATTTCTTGCTGAAGACTCAACAGCTTACTATTTGCATAGTCACAATCTGTTCTACTTTCAGCATGGTGTGCTGCTTAGTCCAATCTTGTTCTTAAATTAGAGTCATGGGGACTATCTACACTGTGAAACACAGGTGCACACCCCAGCCACATCCCTGATCTATTTTAGACATGTCCTAATTTCCCTGGAAAGGAAACCTGTTTGCTTGTGCCAGGGGGGAATATCACTGTGTCACCAGCTGTAGATGATCAGGAGACCAGAACTTCAGGACCATTGCAGAGGGCAGCTCTCCTGCTCTAGACCTTGTGGTCAAGACCTGTCAGTCTTGATCAGAATACCAGAAGGCATAATGACCATGCCAAATATGCCTGTCTCTGATAATAAACCAGATAATAATAAAGTCTCCAAATACTGAAGAGAAGAAAGATACATATGGATCTACATCTGTAGTGTAGGCTGAGAAGATAGTTTCCCTGCTTGCTTTCAGGAAAAAAGAAAGCAGATTCATATGCTCAAAGATGGCCTCGATTCCTTCTTCCAACATTGTCTGGAATCCTGTACTGGAGTAGGCGTATCTGCTCTCCCTGAGTCAGAAAGCATTTTCCCAGTGGAATCTTTAAATAAAAGGCAGTCTGTCCTTTTTCTGCTTCAGCAGCACTAAAAAATTTGGGTTTTGCAATGTCCACAAGAAATGTGTGTATATGTGTTTCTGTGTTGAGGCAGTGGTGTTATTGATTGTTCAGTTTTCCTTTTGTGGCCTTCATCGTCAAATCATGCTAGTTTCTTCTGACACCACAAGCCCTTCAAACAAGGACAAGCCTTTTTCCTGTGTGTTGAGCAGTTTATAGAGTATTGACGAAAGTTACAATTAAAGACTAACTATGCATCATACAAATCAAATGGATTGTTGGGTTAATTTCATTTTACATAGGCAATACAGGACTGGCTAATTGGATATATGTCCTCCAAATAGAGAAAAGATAGAAAGAGTGTGTCAGAATAGAGGCAGTCTAATGATTTTCTCTTTGGAATAATAATAAAGAAGTAAAAATATATAGGTATTTTAAAGATAAAAATATGATAAACCACATAAGTGATCAATAATTTATTTTGAAGCCCTCTGATGAATAAGATTTCTTCTATTTTAGTCCTATGAGATCTTTGATATGTCTTGGGAACACTGCAATTAAAGTCAAGCAAAACATTCAGACACCAACTAGTATGCTCTTATTATAAATTATTATTAGTATTTTAAAACTTAACTCTTATTCATAATGAAGATGAGAGGAAAAAAGCCCACCAATTTTGGCCTTGTGAGATTTGAAGTAGCTGTCATCTTTTGTCTGGCTCAACGCTTGCATGAGCTGGTCTTCATGAATCATCAGCTTTTCAGTTTGTAGTCTGTTTACACGTCTACATCAAATTTCTATTCTTTTCTTTTCTTTTTTCTTTACATTTTTTCCTTTTTATTTTTTTCTTTTCCCTTTTTTTCCCCTTTCTCCTTTTTTCCTTTTGTCTTTTTTTTTCTTTTAGAATTCATTTGGACCAGATCTATCTTCCAGAGAGATGAAACCACTATTATTTCTCCTTTCCTATTAGCAAATTAAAACTGTTAAGAGCTGACCAGAGAGCACCAGCATGCTGCTTTTTTTACTAATTGGCATCTAAAGGCCCTCTTAGAAATCTCTGTAGGTTATAAAAGCAGATAGGTTGACCTCTTATATCAGACAGCTTGTTTGATCCATGGCTTCCTGAATGTTTAGAGAAAAGGGGAATGTGACAGAGAACCATTGATTTAAGTATAGTTAGCTATTGAGTTTATCATGTAAAATAAAAAGTCCTGCAAGTCATCTACAAGCTGTGTTTAGGAACAGAGGAATCTTTCTGGAAACTGCTCAAATGCTCTCACCACAGGAATATATTATTTTTACTTTAATACCTCAAACTACTAAAATTGTTGAAGTACTATAATGATACTATAGTAGTAATAGAAGTATTATCATGCTTTATCCATATTTTCTAAAGATTTGGGAAGAGTAGTTAATGTTTGGATGTGTCAAGTTTTTTTATTGCCCAAAGTTTAAATGAGGTGGTTTTGTTTTTATCTTACATAGGCATCTTAGCAATACATAGAGTTATTCCAAGGAAAGAGCTTAGTGTTCCTCAGTAGTATTGTGAATATAATTAATAAAACTAAGCAAGTGAAATAAATTGACATTTTAATAACTGTCCAATGGACCATAGATTTACTAGTCTTTTGTTTGCAGCAATTTTGATCGAACTTGGATCTGACAAGCATAAAAATAAATTAAAACTGTAAGCGGGAAAGGTTGTCTGGTTTTTTGTATTCTGATGCAAAGCAGTTTTGTAATAATTGTAGTCACTTTTATATGTTAAGGTTGGCTAGCCTTTCAACTTGTTATATTAATCTAGTTGAAAGGGGCAACTCAGATTGTACGCTTTGACTATTTATGCATGCATTTTTTCATAATTTGTGTATGTAGATGTAATATTTCTAAAAGAATATTGACGTCACTGGAGGGTGTATTTCTCTATTCACAGCATCACTAATACTGGATCACGTGTACGGTGGCCTTAATCAGTTAGGCTCATCCTTGAGGGTGGTTTAGTTTTTGCAAGTTGTTTTTTGGTAGCCTCTGTGACAGAGCAAAGAGCAACAAATGCTGCCTTGTTATATGAATTTGTCGTAGGGGAACTGTATGCATAAATACCATCTTTACTCCCTTACACTACCAGTAGACATCTTTCAGTTAGTAAATAATTTGACAAAGTGACCATAAAAGCAGACACTCAGACACTGTGGTTTTGTGTCATCCCACTGTCGTTGTGGAATTTAAGCCTTTGTAACACTTGTTTGACTGTGGCTGGGAAGTAAAATTGCTGTATTGCATGCCGGAGTAATTTGTCATAGACTGAATTAAAATAGCTGTAGCACCAGTCATTTTTTTATACGTGACCCCATGTAACATATGCTACTTGTTCCTAATTCTAGAAATAAATGGTGTTAATCAGGGTATATGCTGTAGGAAAAGAGCAAGGATGCAATCAAGAGGTGGCTGGAGTAGGGTTGAAGCTGGTAAAAAAAGAACCATGCTGACAAGTGCAGGCATATCACTAGATGACATTGATTAAAATAAACAATCTGTGTTGTGAGTGATGCCTACATATATTGCATTTTTATAATTCATGTCCATTTCCTTCTGATTGAAAACTGAAATGTCAGATGATGAAATACAGACAAATATTGGAAAGTAACAGCTTCAATATCCAGTCCTATCACAATGAAGATAGTATCAGTAAAAACTGTTAACATCAAGATCATTTTTGTATAGAAATTACCACTGTTAGGCTCCTAAAAAACATTGTTTTAAACAATGTTACTGGTTTCCTTTAGTAGGACCATAATAATCATAAATGCTTACTAGCCAAGAAACAAATAGGCATCATGACTTCCATTGGTAAACTCCCAGGGATGCTCTCACATATTTAAAAATGGCTGTTTGGAAGAGAAAATGTTCAGAAATGAAAGTAGTGGGTTAAAAATCTATTTTCACAATACATATTACTATATAGTAATTTTTTCCCAAAAGTCTAAGTTCAAAGTCAGGACCATAAAAACACCATTGTTGTCACACACCGTATTTTTTTCATTTTTTCTTTAGTTCATATTAATTAGGAAAAAAAAATGAAAAAAGAGGAAGAAAAAACATTAAAAATTTGATGAAAATTATTAGAGTTAAGTTACATTGCTGTTTGCTCAAAAGCATATGCCAGATTAGTACTCCACTTGCAGGATTTTGTTCAGCTGCATAGTGCTTTTGCCACTGGTGAATCTTTATTCGTGGCAGAGATTGATTTCACTGGGCAGACAAGTATAATTGCTCAGCAACATTGATAAAAGTTCTGCAGTTTGCCAATGTGATTAGATTACAGGAAGATACTACAGCTACCTCTGTGACTTGCAGCATGTTAGTCTACTGTATCGTAAATCAACGATGTCTAAAAATATGTGGGAAGTGTACAGTGGTGACTCAGGAGTGACAGTTGTATCTAGTTCATTATTTGTGTGTTTGCTACGTGAGATGCCAGCTGTATAAAACTTGCTTCCACTTCTTAAAATGGAGAATATTTCAGCTGATTTTCACTTATCTGAGAATCCACCAGATGAACTACTATTTGATGAAATAACTGGATATTCTTCCTTAAGTTCCTGTCTGAATAGAGCATTTAGGGAAGCTGAAATTGTGCTCATCAAATAACATAGTATCTGCATTTCCAAGGAAGTGATGAGAATGAATGCAATTTGGTACTATCACAAAGTGTGTTGATCAGTAATGTACTGGCATTTCTAGGGCAATACTAGAAAGTTCTCTCCCCATGCATTTGGGAAAAGGAGGCTAAAATAGACCATTTGCTTCATAAAATTCTGTCTCTGGCTACCTCCTGCATCAACATCGTATACTTAAAAAAAAGTCTTAAGTTTTATCTTGTAAATGGTTAGACTTTTTTGCCTTTTCATACTTGAGAACTCTTATTTCTGAATGATTACACAGTTTATTTAATCCCAGGCTAAATTTGTTAATGATAACTTTACAATCTTTTGTCCTATGTTACATTTTTCTATCCTCACAGTATTTCCAAAGAGCAATAAACACTTCTTTCCAAATTTTGTTTCAATTTCAGCCCCCCTAGTATATATCATACAGTCTTCTGTCTTTGCAAACAAACCAAATGCTGTTAGTTGTTTTTTTCTGAAACAGAGTATGACTTTCGTTACCTCTCCTTGTCATGTGTTCTGAATTGCCTCAGAATGGATGGCTGGATCTGTGTGCAGTACTGCAGTGGTATTTTCTGTTCTTTAAAGCAAATAGGATTCATGGGTGTCTTTCACAGCTGCATTATGGAGATGCTCCCAGAACAACCCACATTATCTATACAAGTTAGGAGATGATGAGCTTGAAAGCAGCCCTTTCCACCTAACATATTCCATGATTCTATGATTCTATATCCTGCCTACAACACATATTTCACCCATAACTGATGAACCTGCTCTTTCTGAAAAAAATTGGACCCTCTATACATTTGATATGCAACTGATTTGGGCATGGAAAGAGTGTTTGATGCATCCTGGAAGTGTTAGACTCACTGTTACACACATATTTGGACTTGGGAAATCCATGACAAATATAACCCTTTTAGGAAATGTGTTGCTATGCATTCAGGCTTTATAAACTATATTACTAGCTGAGAGAACCAACAGGTGCAAGGGTGAGAGGAAAGCACTACATCATGTAGTCTCCCTCCACATCTGAGTTTATAAGGAAGCTGAGACACAGCTGAGCATTTAAGATTTCCTAGAAGTAGGGTCAGTCTTTAGAAGTAGAAACTGCAATAGCTTTACAGCAGTGAAAAATCTGTGAGAAAGCACAGAGACTTAGACTGCTCTGTGTTTCAGTGGATACTCTGCTTGGGTTTATGTGTTCTTTCTGGCAACAGTTTTCTGCCAAGTGGAGACAATAGCTGGTTGTGGTTCTTCTGGGACAATGATGGCCATTAGATGAGCTGCCTGTGCCCTCCCCACACAAACTGCTGTGCCATGCTCTTCTGATGTGCCATGTCCTGTTTGCCTTCCCTCTCGTCTCTGCCCCCACTGAGTCAGAGCTGCCTATCATGAGGAGGCTCCTTTTGACTACCTGGGGTGGGGGCGTGGAAACCCTCTCTCTCCCTGAACTTTTTGGGCTCTTTTGCCACATTTTAGCCATTCAAGGAAGGACCACCATCAGAATTTTCTGCTCAGGACCTCTTTGCCTGACTGGCCAGCCTCCTACAAACCCTCTGCCCTGACTCATACCTTGATGTGCAGAAAACCGTTTTCTGATTCCAGAAGCTGATGACAGCAGCCTGTATTGCTGTGCCTCAATCATCCACATGCAAGCTAGCAGTGCTGCCCTCCACATGCTTCTGCAGGCTCAAGGTGCACAGCACCCTTGAGACACCCTTCTACATTGAGATGACCCAGGTGGTGCAGCAAGAGAACTCAGGCACATTCATCAGCCTGGAGTAGGAAGAGGTCACCTTTACCAGCAGTGTGCGGAGGCCAAAGTGCAAGCTTAAGAGAGCATGGCAGCCAAACAGGCCACTCGCTGCAAGGAGGCTTGCAACAGATGCTGTGTTTCCACCTGGACAGTAACCTCCTGCCCTGTTCATGAGACTCCATTCCCTCTGGGACATTTACGCTGGGCAAAGATGTCAATAAAGCTTTTTTTAAAAGCTACCTGTAAACATGGTGAGTGGAGAACGAATGGGGGGCTGGAGGCTCCAGCCATGAACTCTCTTGGGATGTGACAAATATGTGTAGCTTATGTGGAGAACCAGGAGGCAGATGACAAACCTCTGCTGATGTGGTGGGCTAACCTTGACTGGCTGCTTGAAAAGGTAGAGCAGAGTGCCCAAGAGCTGAGTGGGGTGGGCAGGGGAGTGCTGTTCTTTGCTTTCTTGCACCAGTGGTAGTTCTGGTCCTTTGCTGGAAGCCTGGTCCTCATCTTTTGCCTGTGCTGGTGGCTCTGGAAGAGGAGCCATGAGCTAGAAAGAAGCAGCAAGCATGACAGCTCCAGAAGCCTTGAGGAGAAGGAGGAGGAAGACCCATTACATATGGACAGGTTTCTGGACAAGCGCATGTTGTGGCCACTCCTGAATAGGCACTTCTGAATAGTGGTGGAAGAGCTGGTGAGCTACCTCCTTTGGTCTGCCAAATCTTCTCTGGCAACAACTTAATGTCTTGGGGCAAACACCCCTGTCTCTGTAAATATGCAATAAAATAGCTGTCCTGTGTGTATATTGGCATATTACTCTCCAGGTAAATGAACACCCTGATTTGGTGCAGCAATAGTGGAATTCGTCATCAAGCGAGTACAAGTGAAGATCAGCATGTAGTGCTGCTGGGGAAATTGGTAGAGGGAGATGAGTAAAGAACCTTATTCAGTTTTAGAGGAGCTTGACAAAATGGATAATGAAACAGATTACGTGATGTGATCACATTCCAGACAATCAAATGCCATAAACCTGAAGAGTAGAGCCAGGATTGGGATTTCTGAGGAATGGAAGAGGCAGAATAGTACCTAGATGTGATTGCTTGATTAAATTAATTTAAATTCTGTGGGAGTCAATCCTTGAGTCATCACTGGCTTATTTTGATGATGTTGGGTTTGTTCATACATACCACCATTTCAGTATCTTATTTTCACTATACTAAATACAAGCCTTTGGAAACTTACTGAGTCATATTATCCAACCTGTGGTGAAAGATTTAGAATATTAACTAATCAATTACCTTTAAGTCTTTAATCCAAAATCACCAGTATGATCAGCACAGAGACCTATATTAAATTATCAGAAATTAGATATGCAAACTGAAGGTAAGTAATATATTTTTCTCAACTTTTAGGAATATAGACTGTTATTAAAATAATAAAAAAGTTATAAAAACCCTGCAACCCAACACAAACAATAGCGCACAAATAGTGAGTATAACGAATAAAGGAATATATCTGTAGAGTTTTATCTCTTAAAGTTGATTAAATGGACACCTGTACTATTTCTTAGTTATATCTATTATTCATAGATGTTAAATGCCTTTCACCAGAATAGTTCTGCATGGAAAAGTAATCAGATTTCTTTCGGGACAAAAGTCGTTTCTGATCCCTTTGTCTAAGTAGTTTCAATATAGTTAAAACTTTAAAAAAACCCACCCCTTGATAACAGTCTTTTTCATTGGGATATATTGTCTAGGAGAGGATTTTAGGCCTGGATCTGAAGAAACCTCACATATTATATGAATATTTGATCTTGACAGGCTTGAAAGGTGGGCTTGGGTGAACCTAGTGGAGTTCAACACAGCAAAGTGTTGGATCAGAGGAATCCCAGATATATGTGTGTATATATATATATATATATACACACAGACTGGGAGAAGAGCTCCTGGAGAGCAGCCCCGCTGAGAAGGTCCTGGAGGTTCTGGTGGATAAAAACTTGTGCTCTTGCAGCTTGGAAGGCCAATGGTATCCTGAGCTCCATCAGAAGAGGGATGGCCAGCAGGGACAGGAAGGTGATTACCCCTCTCTACTCTGCCCTCATGAGACCCTATCTGGAGTACTGTGTCCAGATCTGGGGCCCCAAATACAAGAAAGATGTGGAACTGTCGGAGAGGGTTCAGAGGAGGGCCACAAGGATGATTAGAGGGTTGGAGCACCTGCCCTACAAAGAGAGGCTGAGGGAGCTGGGCTTGTTCAGCCTGGAGAAGAGAAGGCTGTGGGGGGGACCTCATTGCAGCCTGCCAGTACCTGAAGGCAGGATATAAACAGGAGAGGATTTATCTTTTTAGAAGGGTATACAATGGCAGGACAAGGGGGAATGGACTAAAGCTAAATGAGGGGAAGTTTAGATTAGGTATTAGGGGCAAGTTCTTTACAGAGTGAGTGGTTCGGTGCTGGAACGCACTGCCTAGAGAGGTGGTGGATGCCCCATCTCTGGAGGTGTTCAAGGCCACGTTGGATGGAGCCCTGGGCAACCTTGTGTAGATCCAGGCGTGGAGGTTGGTGGCCCTGCCTCTGGCAGGGGGTTGGAGCTCTATGATCCTTGGGTCCCTTCCAACCCACACCATTCTATGATTCTATGATATTTGTCATGGATTTCCCAAGCCCAAATATGTGTATAGCAGTGAGTCTAACACTTCCAGGATGCATCAAACACTCTTTCCATTCCCAAATCAGTTGCATATAATTGTCTCACCAGTGGTGGTAGTTATGATATTCCATCCCACCCATCAATGAAATTTTGTCTGAAATAAACAGTGTATTTGACATTGTTGTATTGAGAGCTTGAGCATGTTGCATCTGCATCTGCCACTCTCAGTGGCATCAAAAGGATAAATATGAAGCTAAAATTCTGGCATGCCCTTGCCTGAATGTCATTAATATTTGTCCTTTTTGAGCAAAAGAGAAAATAGGATTTAATATATTTGGACATGATGATGCTTCAGTTATTTGAATTAAGGAAGGAATAGGCTATCAGAACTTACTGTTATTTTCTTCAATTGCTATTACATAGATTTTAGCAAATATTTTGTCAATTAAATGTCTTTTTGTTGTTGTTGTTTTCCTTGAGGGTTTTATCAGAAACTGTTACTTCTTCCTCACTTTCTTCTTGCTAGTCACCGTGTTTTCATCTTTTAAAAAAAAATTGTTTCTTATAATTCATTCACTCACAGCTCTTAGGGGGCGTGGCCTGGAAAGCGTCATTCAGTAGTCATTTGGTTTATGTAGAAAGTTTGTTTATTTATCTATTAATTACTAATAATGCAGAGATTATTGCCCATGAATGGAAAATAACCAGTCATTTGTGCATAACAACAAGGTTAGGTTAAAGCTCAAGTAGTGACAAGTTGCTTATAATCATATTTCATTTTATATTTCCTTTCTGATCCAATGAATATTCACCAAGGGAATGATAATTTTAACTAAGTGATTTGTAGCTGGATGTTAGCCAAATTAGTTTAACTCTAGGGACTGAATGCAAGTGACATACAAGGACAACACTAATATATGCACTGTGAAGTTGGCAATCTGAGTATAAAAAGCAGTAATATGCCTACGTGTATGCCTTAATCATAAGTATCTTGATATTGGCTTCAAATTTTGATGCTTTTGGATGAACTTTCATATGAACAAATGCTTGAATGATCTTATTAAAGCTGCCTCATGAATCTGCTATAAAATTCTGCTTACTATGAAATTCTTGCCAAGACATTTAGAAGGCAATTAACTAAAAGAAAAGTATAGTGACAGAAGTTATTTTCACAGAAAAATAGTATATTTGTTTTATTCAAATTTCACTGGTGGTGGCTGGTTGCCTTAAAGATGCTGTACTGTGATATGTTATTGGATGAGAATAAAATATCTGTGTCATTCTTAAAATAATAGTGAAGGAATAATTCCCCTGCTTATTACCGACTAGCAAGTCTGTGGTTTCAAATGCTTTAATATATTGCTGTATTTCCATTCTGTTGCCAAAATTAATCAAGCATCATTTGCTTGTCTGTGAATTGTTCAGGTAGGTCCCCAGGAGGTCTAAAACTCTCTTCTTTGGAAAAGACAGCATTTAAAAGTATCTTTATTTCCTTTCAAAGAAGTCTGCTCCAAGATTCATATGAATTTTTTTTCTCAAAGTTTGTCTTGAATATTGCCCTTCAGTTTCTGAATGGAAAGATAAACATCCTAGGAAAAAAGTAAGACTATACCATACTCTTTAAAATTCATGAATTGGTTGGTTAAACTCCAACTCTGCATTTTGAGACATGCTTATAGGTTATAGTTAAATGGTTATTTACATGTTTCCTTGTTCTAGTCATAATGTTTTAAAATTAGAATGATAGTATGATAGTCCTCATCTTGGATTAGCCTCATCAGGCAAAGTTTGTCTACCATTTATTTCTATGGGTGCTAAACTCAGTATTTTAGCTTAGTTTGTACTAGCTTGATATATCCCAGAAAAGAATGCCATACTGGCTTGATTTTTTTTGTAGAATCAAGCAAATTGACCTTGACTTTTAGCATTAGCAGTAGAAATCTTATTTGGAGTTGAGGAGTAAAAATTCACATGGATAATGAGACTATGTAATATAATGGTTTTTGATTTTTGTTTCTTAAGATTTCAGCTGATTTCTCAGGAATAGAGGCTTCCTTCCTATTGTCAGTCGTCTGTGATGTCTATAATTAACTTGATTGCTTGACTTGTTAATTTTTCTTTATATCATTGCTAATTAGTTGGGGGTTTTTTGTGCTTTTTGGTGATCTCATATGCTGTTGAAAACCCTTTTCAAGTTGCAAATAAAATCACAAATATTTTCAGTATTAAAAAATAGTTGTTTTTCTGGCTGTCAGTTTTTAGCATGTCCTATTGTTTCACAGTCTACCTAGCAGAGTCCCACTGTACCTCAAAATTAGAAACAAGCAGTTTCGAATTCAAGTTCTCAATAAGTAGCATCTTTGGAAGAGGGAAAAATACAGGCAATTGCTGTTACGTGGAAAAAAGATAGCACAGTGAAACTAAGGAAGCAGAAATTACATTGCACATCAAAATATTTTCATCAGAAGCTTATAATAAACCCCAGTGAGAAAGGAAAGCAAGGTTAGGTAGTGTGACTTCTTTTGAGAGGTGATTTCACCCTTTCACTTTAAAGACTTGGTTAGAATCCAGTCCTTTCACATGCTCAATCCTTTTACTGTTATTCTTTAATAATAATTGTTATTGTTTAATAATGTTATTAAACATTGTTATTGTTTAATAATAATTTATTGTTTAATAATAATTTTGTTTAGAAATCACATGTCCATTTTCTGTTGCAATTAATTAATTTTTGTGGAGCTCTTGCTAAAATGTTTAATATAAAATGTTACCAAATAGGTTAGAGTCCTGAAGAATATGAAGCAGGCAGTAGCAGACAGAGGCTTCTGAGACGAATCACAACTGAGTTTTTTGAGGGACAATATTGGGCAGATATTAACATCAGAAAGTTCTGTGAGTAAATAAGTAGGTAGAGTTTGAGTAATACCTTTTGTCAGGAATAAAATAAAACCAAGAGAAAATAGAAAACTTCAGCTGCTTTCATTTTAGAAGAAATAAAATGCTTGGTTATATTCCATGTTCGTGAGCTTCTACTTGAAGAGAAAATATAGCTCCTGCTTATATCTTCCCTAATTTTTTCCCATCTTTGGAGACAGTATGTGTTTACTACAGGCCTGTAGCATTGCCTTCCACCTGAGGAGAAGGAAGACATACTGCATTTGGTCTCTTTTCCTTGCTCCGGACAGGGAGTGGTTTGGTATGCTCAAACTCTAGTTTTATGTTTACTTTGGGGGTCACATGAGAAATACCCAGAAATGCAGCCGACATGATAGAATAATATCTACTGCCTTTTGAGCAAGGAGAATGGAGCTGGGCAGATAAATTGTTCTTAAATACAGAGGTCATTCCTCAGCGCTAGATCTCAGTGCACCTAGTTATGTCATTGTACCTTTACTGGAAGAGAGACAGAGTTATTCGCACTTGCACAAGCGAATTCCTAGTGAAAAGTTTACTTGGTCTATAGTATCTAGCAAGTCACTTTTTGACAAGTAAGCTTATATATAAATAGTGGTTAATTGCAGAGATCTCTGAAACTTTCCATTTCAGTGAAATCTACTATTATGCTGACCCTCACTATTACTAGATAATTTATTTTAGAATTTTAATGATGTGATTACTTTGTTTCTTAAGTATTTATATGTAACTTGATATTCTCTGTTTTATAAAAACTTGAAAACAGTAAATATCTTTATGCGATTTTTCAACTGTCCAAAAATCCAATCTATAGATTTGTGCAGTAGGCTATTGCATATATGTTATCTGTCAAGTCTGTTTATTCCTACAGGATTTGACTTCAGCAAGTAATACTCAAAGTGAGAAAATCTATTTAGAACTGTCTCATTGCCTTATGTAATCTGCTAAATCACCTGTGGCTACACTGGCCATTAATTGGTACAGTAAATACTGTAAAAATATCTCCATTACTACATTTAAGGGCAGAGAGAGTACTTCTAGTATCAATCTCTACACAGGGTAGAGAAAGCAAGAGCTGTCCTTCCTCCTAGGAAAAAAGTAAACTGAAATGAAACTACTTAGTAACTGTGAGAGTAAGACTCTAAAGACTTCCTTATATTAATTACAGAGAAGAAAAAAGTGCCTAACCACTTCCCAACTGTGGCCTGCAATCAGAGTCCTTTTAAGGTTTAATGAAGCAGAGTACTTGAAAATAGCAGGAATGTAGCTGGGTGAGTGAGTGGGTTGTTGATCTGAGACAGAGTGTTGTTAAGCTCTACACAAATGATGATGAACACAGGCATTGATGCAGGAGGCTATCAGGAGCCATTCCTTCCCCTGCTGTTACCATAATTATCATGCCTCATGATGGCCAAATAGGAAACTACACTTGGTAGAGAACAGGCTGTTATTTAGTAAAGTTGTTTGCTTTTAACATTGCTCACCAACTAAAGTAAACCAAACCTCAAATCTGATTAAACTGTTTTAACCAAGGCCAAACTGATTTAACAAAGGCTTGTGTTTCTCTGAGTGCAATCAGGAAGTTAGAAAGAATTGAATTGCAGCAATTAAAAGAGCTACTATCACTTTACAGAAGTTGCTGCTCTCAGTGGTAGTTAAAAAAACCCAAACCTGCTCAAAACAAACAAATGCCACCGACATTTTTGTGACCGGTCTTGTGACTGATGTTAATTACTGATTTTCAGCCAATGCTGATAGATTCTTTATGAAGTTTGGTATCTTCTTATCCCCAGTTGTAATTCATTGGCCAGGTGACCATTGCCAGTTTCTACAAGATCCATTGATTCCTGCCTTTCAGTCCTTCTGTTCATCCATCCGTTCATTCCCACAGTTTAGTGAAGGTTAGTGTCCTGCCCACTGACGGGCATGACTGTACAGCTTTTAGCATGTTGTTGCTCCTTGTCTGACACTTGTGTCAAAACCTGTGAAGCTTCCTTTTTCTAGCTCAAAGTGGCAATTTTGTTTCTTGCCTTGAGCTGCTCATCTAGTTTTTGGAATGATCTTACCAGCTGGCAGATGCAATTGTTTTACTCAACACCCAGAAGCTTTCATTTATTTGTCATCCTCAAGGGATACCTGATTCTGTGACAAAGAGAAGAATCAAGAACACACATGGAAATGAACTAGAGCTTTGTTAAACTGGTTTAAACTCATCTGCATTTGGGAATTTGCATTTGTTTAATTAAAGTAATTAAAAATTTATTTTAGTTATGTTGAAGCCAGTTTGTCAATGCTAATCACGTCCTTGTAGTGCTTTACTGCTATATGAATTAAGACAAAGGCATTCTGGCTTAGTGGGTGGCCTGACTCTTTAGAGTTGCAACAGAAACCCTGTGGGAGTAACAGAAGCACAGAGAGCCAGGGACAACAGGGTGGCAGGGCAGTCCCTCACCCACTGTGGGACAGGCCTGCAGGACCTGGCAAAAATATGTTGTGTCATAAATCGTAATTCTAAGAGAATATATGAGGTACTGCTTTGTCCCCTCAAACAAGAGCATGCATTTCTTGTATGAAAATATGTAGTGTTGCCACATGGAGGCTCTGGGGACTCCCTTGGGGGTAGAGAGGCCTTAGAGAGAGATCCGAATAGATGAGAGAACTGGGCAGTCACCTAACATATGAAATTTAACAAGTGTCATATAATCCACTCAGGATGGGGCAATCCTGGTTGTATGTACAAGTCGGGGCATGAGAAGCTGGGGAGCAGCCCTCTGGAAAGAGATCTGGGGTTTTGGGTTGAATATGAGTCAGTAGTGTGTCCTGCCAGCCAAAAGGGTTAACTGTGACGTGGGGTGCAAAAAGCAAAGCATAGGTGGCCACTTGAGAGAAGTGATTGTCCCATGCTACATTGCTCTCATACTTTGCTCTAACTCAGTTCCTTGTAACTTCCACCTTGAGTACTCCATGCAGTTTTGGGTACTTCGATATATGAAGGACATAAAACTGTTAGGGTATACCCAGTGGAAAGCAACAAAGATGGTGAAAGGCCTCGAGGGCAAGGCTTACAAGGAGCAACTGAAGTCAGTGACTTATTCAGCCTAGAGAAGAGAAGGATGAGGGGTGACCTCATCACAGTCTACAAATTTCTCAAGGTGAGCAGCAGAGAAGGAGGTGCTGATCTCCTCTCTCTGGTGAACAGCAATAGGACACAAAGAAATGGAATGAAGCTACACCAGGGAAACTTCAGATTGGACATTTGGAGAAGGTTCATCACTGTGAGGGTGCTCAGTGACTGGAACAGGGACATGGCTGAGGCAGCTGAGAGTACAGCTTACCAGAAAAGTCTCCTACTTATGGATAGCTTGCTGTTAAAGGCCCTTCAGTTAGGTATCAGTTGACAAGCTCAATTTTTTTCTATATACCTATAAGAATTTTGAACCCACTTTGAGCTAAGTAGAAAAGGAGCTTTTAACCAAGGAAATAATGAGACCCTCAGGTGTCTTAAGTTGGGCATCAAGTAGCACTGCTCATTTTATTAAATTTCATTTAAACTATGATAATACTTTTTAAATTATACATGATTATAAACTGATCAGTTGAGTACAGGGCTGCATTTCCACATATAATAAAATTATTAAATACATAGTGTGCACTAGTGTTTATGTAGATAATTTTCTTTCACAAATTTATTACATGTTTTAGGACTTACTGTATTGAAATGGAGAAGGTCTTCCTAGTTTCATTCTTATATTTTCTGCCTCACTACATGGATGATGAAATTGTGATTCAGCAGTTGTGGAGCGAACTGCATCTGTGTCATTAAGATACTTACAGTCGAAAATTTTTCTGGAAGGTACGTGATGTCTCACTGGATCCCTGCCAGCAATCTAAAACTCATTTATTCAGGAATGAACTTGGCAGTAAAAACCCTAGTTTAAACAAGATTTTTTTTCTCTCTTTCTACCTTATATCCAAACCCAGTCTCTTCATGTCATTAATATTTTAAGAAAGGAAAAAGCACTTATGTTCATAATATGATTATGAACTGTTACTGTAGTTTACGAAATTGCTCTTGAGTGAACACTGTGTCAGGTACTGTTAAATGCAATCCATATACATTCTATTTATTTATATTTAGCATTTTATGAAGGTAGGTTGGCATTTTCCAAAAACTGTGGAATATTTTCTATTTTTATGAGTATAGTTACAACTTGGTTGACTTTTACAAAGACTGGACTACAGGCTATCTTGTCAAAGTTGAGAATATATTTAAAAGAACAAATATGGTCTTGGTCTGCCAACCAAGACTGTTGTACAAATTTATCTACTGAGCCAACAGATGGTTAGATGGACCAGCACTGAGCTATTAGGCATACGAAAACTTTTTTTATATGTTTCCTTTATTGTGACTGTTCAAATGAACTCCTAGTTCTTGATTCATGTTTTTTTTTACTTTATGAGCTTTATTGTTTATTTGGGTCATGTGCTGTTAAACAGGCTTCCTGCTAATCTACCTGACCTTTTTAAAATTTTCTACCAAAACTTTTATGTTGTAAATTCAAACAAATCAACCATTTAAATGCACAGTGACAATAAGAAACAAATCAGTCATTAATTTCCATAGTTTGCACTCTTGCCAATGCAAAGAGTAGTTACACCACTTCTTTAGGTTACACTCTGGGGTTTTTTTACACATCTTTTTTCTTTTTATGAAGTCAGGGTTTCCTCTGGCTGAAGCAACTACTTCTTCCAGTTTACCCAAGGTTTAGGACAGTAAATGTAAACAAGTGGAACCAAAGGGGAGAAAGTTTAAAGAAATGGAGAATTACTGCTGGAGATGATGTGAGGTGACTACAAGGTTCTATTCTCCTGTGGGGGTTTTTTTTGGTGGTTTTTTGTTCTGTTTTGTTTTGGGGTTTGTTTTTTAGGTTTGGTGGGTTTTTTTTCTGAAGAGACAGCATTAAATTGCTCAGTTATCATGGGGATGGCAGCATGTATGTCTATAAAAGAAAAAAGTTCTTCATCTGTCTTTGGATTAGCTAATGACTCTCAGGAAGTTAAATGAATTAAAGTGTTTGTTATTCATGTCTTGAGGGAGGGAAGTTCTTCCACAGTTATATCCACAATTTCTCATGTGTAAATACAGGCAGTAAATGTTTTGCCATTTGACCCTGTTCTGCCCATGAAACTTGGTCTTGAGAAAAATTCAAAGGGAGTTGGAAAACTTAAAATGTGAAAATAATATTCACACTTTAAGGATAGTAATGATTTACCAGTGTTAAAAAAATGCAACAGAAAGCAGCCATTCATTAGAATCTTCAAATGAAGGTAGAATGAGAAGTTGTGTTTTAATCAAACACAAGTTATTAGGCTCAATATCAAGTTAAGTGAGTGAAATGTTATAACCCGAAGTTTCAGGGCTACAAGCACGTTACCAAGCATAGTTGTTTCATGGCAACTGCCAATGTTTTCCCTTTTAGATTCTGACAGAGAAAAAATAATTTGATCCTTCTTTCACTGGAGCTTAAAGTAACTTGGTCTTATATTTGAGGCTAACTAGTAGCATTGCGAGGATAGTTACCATCAACCAGCTAACATATATTGCAGTTTTGAAGAGCTGTAATAATGGAATGGCTACCACGTACATATAAACCCTGACGTGTAAGAAGTCAGACTAAAGATTATTTCCTTTCCTTGCTGAACCTTAAGTATATCAAACAAACAAAGAAAAACGAACTCTGATGGATAAGCTATGAATTCACTCAGTTCTTCCAAGATAATGGCATATGTATTTTCATAATGTGGAAATTTAGCCACTAAAAACTTACAAGTTCAGTTCAGACTGTGTGAAGTTTCTCTGAGATGCCTAGCCTTGAATTTACCCTAAATTTTTGCCTTCAAATTCAGGACAAGTATGTGGGCTGTATTTTTTTTCCATGCTAGAGACCACATGAAGAAAATCCTTCCTGAAATGACAGTTATCTCTATAAAACATAGGAACTGAAAAAGGGCACAAATTAGCCAGAGATTCTCCAAGGCTTTTTGATCATCAGGGATTTTACTGAAGTCTCAGTTAACATATAAACTAATTATCAATATGTTAGAGTTCTGTATGAGATATGTAATGTACATTCCTCTCAACATATAATGATTTAGGGAGGCGTTTCAACTGTTCCCTTTATGTATAATTCTCTATACTTTCTTTATTAAAGTATGAAAAAGTTTAAAAAAGTATTCATTATTTCAGATAGTGAATGTGTTGACTGGATTAACCCAACTGTGGAGGTAGCAGGGGATGCCCTTTGTGGAGAGACATCTGTGAGTGTACTAGCAATGCAGACCTTCCTCTCCCCTTTGAATGAAGTAGGATGCCTCTTGAGGGAGATTAGGGGTCAGGGGTACTTGCTATTTACTGCGTTCAAAGAGTTAATGCTGCCTAATCCTAGAGGAGACAATTTTCTGAAAAAGCTGTTAGAACAGCTTTCATTTTGTCATCTTTGGAGCAGATAAACAGGCAGGAATTTGAGGGATTCCCAGTTTGTTCCCATACGACACACTCATATCACAAACATCCTTGCCTGCTGAGCACTCCTTGCCTGTTGCTAGTTATTTTGCTGCTGGTGACTCATCTTGCCAACTTGAACTGATCACAGTTTAAAGAGCGGAAATATATTCTGTTCCAAATGTGACAACTATTTTTTTTTAAATAACATTTTGATTATGTTCCAATTATCCATTTGTAAAGACTAGTCCCATTGCATACTGTCTGCACAGCAGACTTGAATAGCAGAGATGAGTGCACTGGAAGCTTTTTATCTAACACTATAAATCACAACTGTTAGTAGTATTGTCACATAATGCTTTGAATGTACGGAGAGTTACATAAGTGCTCAGTGTTAGTCTTGGTATTTCTCAGTTAAAAAGAAACATAGCTGAAATCTGAAGTTTCTGAATTACCCAGTCCTTTAACCAAAACTCATAGAGACCTTTTTATACTCTTGCATGGCTTCTTTTGGAGAAGTAAAGTTATAATCACTTTCATGCCTCCAACAAACAGCTCTAGTGTTATACTGCTTACTAAATAGCTTAAGTTTTAAGGCACTGTGTTAGTGTTTCTCTAGTGATGTGTCATTTCGAGCATATATATAAAAGCCAACTTTAGATTTTGGGCCAGAAGTATGCAGTTAGTATCTCAAAACCCTATGCCATATAGCTTAACTGTATTCCAACATATATTTTATGACCCTTGCAACAAATGTCTATCAGGAATGGATAATAAAATATGAATAAGAGAATCAAGAGGGAAAGGTTAGACTGTTCTAAAGGATTGATTTGTGATGCAGGGTGCATCACTGTTGCAAACATCTGTAAGATTACCCACAATTCTTGGTCTTGATATTTGGCTCTCTATAGCCACAGTTATATAGTGTTGTTCTTTCTTAAGGTAAGGACTTGAAAGTGCTTCTCTCAAACCCAACTGCATTAAAATATATGTTTTAAATCTGTTTTGGATATGCATTTCTAATGAAAGTTTAGAATGGGAAAGACAATAATACCAAGTTGGATTTAGCTGAGTTAATCTTTCTGTGCTCCTAATTTATATTCTGTGTCAACAAGGCCCCATGCATACAGTGAGTGTCAACACATTTTAGAATTTGTCAGAATGATATGTGAGTCACATATTTAAAAGATTTAATAGTAAAGCCAACAGAATTGATAAAAAGTTTTATTAGTCCCATACCATATCTTGCATTGCATCCTCCCAGGTTTTCATGCTGCTAACACTACGAACATTTCCAGCCACTAAAAAATAAAGAACCTGCTTTCTTCTGTATAAGTTTCTGACACAAGTCTGTATCATCAATCCTTCTGGCTTGTATTTTCATTTTGCTATCTTTCTGACTCTTTTCTGTGAGAGGACATTCTTCTTTTTTCCTAGAAATTTTTCAAGAAAGAGTTTTTTAAAAAATCATAGAATCACCATAGTTGGAAAAGACCTTAAAGATCATCAAGTCCAACCATCAGTGCTACATCACCATAACCTCTAAACCATCTCCCGAAGTGCCACATAGAATCATAGAATGGCATGGGTTGGAAGGGACCCCAAGGATCATAGAGCTCCAACCCCCCTGCCACAGGCAGGGCCACCAACCTCAGGCCTGGATCTACACAGGGTTGCCCAGGGCCCCATCCAACCTGGCCTTGAACACTTCCAGGGATGGGGCATCCACCACCTCTCTGGGCAGCCTGTTCCAGCCCCTCACCACTCTTTCTGTAAAAAACTTCCCCCTAATATCTAATCTAAACCTTCCTTCCTTTAGTTTTAATCCACCCTTGTCGTGGCATTGTCTATCCTTTTAAAAAGTTGAATCCCCTCCTGTTTATATGCTCCTTTCAGGTACTGGAAGGCTGCAATGAGGTCCCCCAGTAGACTCTTTAGGCTGAACAAGCCCAGCTCCCCCAGTCTCACCAGGGCTGAGTACAGGGATAAGATCACCTCTCTGGCCCCTGCTGGTCACACTGTTCGTGATACAGGCCAGGATGTTGTTGGCCTTCTTGGCCACCTGATCACACTGCTGGCTCAAGTTCAGCCAGATGTCAATCAACACCTTCAGGTCCTTCTCTGTTGGGTAGTTCTCCAGCCTCTCTTCCCCAAGCCTCTGTAGGATGTTGCGGCCAAAGTGCAGGACCTAGTACTTGGCCTTGTTGAAACTAATATAATTGGCTTCATCCCATTGATCAAGCCTGTCTAGGTCCCTCTGCAGAGCCTCCCTACCATCAACCAGATCTAAATAAAGCAGTGCATCTATGAGTTAAAAGAAACACAAGATTGGCACAAACATTTTGAGATTTAGTAAAACTGGAATTCACCTTGAACATGGATCCCCTCTGGAAACAAATAATGAAGATATAGAAATGATAAGTAACTTGTTTTAACTTTTTCCTCATGGATAGAGGAAACAGTGTGAGGAATGCATCTTCAGAGTGTGTAAAAAGTGTCTGTAAAGTTTAATTCACCCTTTTCCCCTCCCTTCTTGCCTTTTCTGCCAATCTCACCCTTTTCTAGTAATATTCTGAGCAGCATATCATTTACTTGGAGAAAAAGGTGACAGGGACCTTCTGTGGGAAACTGTCACACAGGATTGGGTTTGACAGGCTGGATGGGGTTCAGGCTGGTTTTGCTGCTGCCTGAGACCGAAGAATTCATTTTGGGAGGAATAACCAGAGCGGACTGTAGCGTGGGAAGAGCTGAGAAGCAAGTGTGCAGACCAAACCTCGAGGCTGTGTGTACAGTTGGAGAAGAGAGGGAGAGCAGATTGTCCTTCACAGAGATGGGGAACATTATCTAAAAAGCTTGTAAACTGCTTTGTGTGAAGGAAAAATAATCTGTAAGTATAGATATTTTGCTCATTCATGCTGTTCACTGTTAGTGACACTTCTGGTTTATTTCATCTTCCCTTTTTAATTTTTTAAGTAAATATATTTGTCATCATACAAGAGAGAAAGTGTTTTGCAGATTAGAATCCTACAGAATTTATAGAAAAACCTGCCACGGACACTGTTTTATTCTTGACAAACTCCTCAAAGTTCTTTCATGCCTTCTCAAGTGATTAAAATCTCTTAGAGTAATGTGTTCAGTTATTGTGCAGCATTCCTTTTGGTATCTGTGAAAGCAAACAAGTCGAGGATAATGCAATTAGTATCAAATGGAGTACAATGCTTGATGACCTGCTGACACAGAAGATTAGGTTTTGAGAAAGAATATCATGTGGGAAAATACTCCCTATTACATTTCCCATTGTTGCTCTTTGCCAAATCCTCAAGAGCAGATCATAACTCCTGCTATTACAAGGGCTTCTGTTAGTAGCCAATCTATGGTTAATTCAGCTTAACTTTGTCTGCAGGGTGGACGCCTGCAGTTAATTGTGGGCATTTTTCCCCAGATGCTATCAAAGCTAAAAGCAGAAGTTGTGAAGAAAAAAAGAACAACTTAGGTTGGTTTCTTTTCACTGTGAGAGTTTTTAGCTGTGTCCAATTGTCTCAGTACTGTTCTTTTTAAAATAAGCATTTCATAAATTTTGCAAATGGCATTTTGTAACTGATGGTTTAAAATATGTAACTTTCCTGGTTTTTTGTTTTGCTAATGTTAGTTCTCAGTTTTTTTCCTGTACTCTATTATAACAAATAATTAGTTTTCAAATAGATATTCTCAGCATCAGCATCACTCTTCATTTCTGGGATATAATTTTATCATAAAGCTGTATACAGGTTCCAGTGAATTTAATGTTATACAGTCCAGGAATAATGTATTTCTTTCTCTGCTTACTGAGGACATAGAGATCTTTAGGAGTATGCCCTATGGACAGTTTTTTTAATGGCCATGACTAGAGATGAAAAATTGTTTCTTAGTTACGCCTTTTTCTTTATCTTTTATTAATTGGAAAATAATTGATTTTCATTTCCTGTGTCATAAATACAGAAAAAGTATTTATATTGCATGCAGCACTATTTTACAAAATAATTGTGAATAATTCCGAAGTCAAGACTTCTACTAGCCTTTTAAATTTTTGGTGGTTTTGTCTGTTTGTTTTTCTGTGAATTTACATTGAAAAAATGTCTCCATTCTTTACCAAAAACATGTCTTACAGCTATTTTTATTTTATTATATTATTACTGATTTTCCCTTTACCTCACCATTAGTCTTTTAACCGCTTTCCTGTGTTAGTTAAAAAAAATAATCTGCTACAGATACTTATTAGGTAGATGAAACAATATTTTTTAGCATTTTTGTCTTTAATTATTTACTATTAAGATAGCCAGTCTAAGCTGATGTCTGGCTTTCTTTGTAGTTAATAAGGAGAGAGATTCAGCCCACTTTAATTGTCTGCTACCTTCTGTGCGCTGACTGTAGCAGACTTGACTCGTCTGGAAGGTTTAGCTTCTTGACCGTAGTAGAGGTTAAATTTGAGTACCAAGCTACTCAGAAATATCAAGGAAGATTTTCTCAACAGGTTCTTGAAGTAATATTTTTTTCTGGAAAATGTCCTCATCAGGGATAGAGTAAATTTTCTTTCTGATAACTGGTATAGTGCTGTGTTTGGGATTTAGGATGAGAACAATGTCGATAACACGCTGATGCTTTTAGCTGTTGGCATCTAGGAAGCTGGAAGGGGACAAAGCTAGGGCAGTTTAGCTAAAATAGCCAATACCCCATACCATATGACATCATGTTCCATTTGTAACTGGGGGGCCATCGCTGAGAGGTTGGGCAGCTGGGGGTCTTGTGCAGCAGTGGGGCTTTTGCACAGCATCAACTTTGGGTGGTAAGCAATTGTGCAGTTCATTATTATTATTATTATTATTATTATTATTATTATTATTATTACTATTATTATTATCATTATCATCATTTTCATCATTATCATCATTATTATCACCAGCATTATCAACATCATAATCTTCCTCTTTTTTTGTTTGCCCTATTAAACTCTTTTAATCTCAACCTATGAGTTCTTTCAGTTTCACTCTTCTGAATCTCTACCCCATTCCACTGGGGGGAAAGTGAGCTAGCTGACTAAAACCATGACACATTTAGAAAAAAATAGAATTAAATGTGTTCATGGAGTTTATGTGATTTCAAAGATAGAAAAAAAGCTTCAGATTCATCAGAATTACAGTTTTGTTTCCTAAATATTTTCCTAAATATTCCATATCTCATATCTGAAATGCTAAACTTAGTCTGCAGTAGAGATAATGTCAGATCCCGGCTTCTAAATTTCTTTTCAGATAAAACACTATTATTTTTAAGATCTAAATATGCATTTTCTGCCATTTCAATAACTGCGTGGTGTTACATAACTGGAAAAGTTTTCTGGAACCCCATCAGAAAGGAAAATGGTGCAGAAAATTGCTGCACAATTTGTAGTATGTAGTCACAATTATCATCTTAGGAGAGCAACTGATCATTTAATTTTGTAAGTTTTGAAGAGTTGCTACTGAATACAGGTCTAATCCCAGAATCAAAGCATAGGAATGCATTTTGTAGCATGCAATATTCTTCAAAAATAAGCATAATTTTAAGAATCATACTAATAGAGTATGTATAGGTTAAATAGATTACTTCTATCTAGTATCCTATATAGCAACCTGAGAATGATTCTCAAGCGTTTGATTACAGTTTGCAGTTTTCTGTGCTTTTCCTTCTGTTGTCTGTTGCAACAGAAGTCGATCATATTTTATTTCTGTTACAGAGTAGAATATTTGGGCAGCTATAGTAAAGATGAAATATGGTTCCTACACTGCAGGATAATGATAATGAAACAGTGAATATATTATATTGGACCCGATGATCTCTTGAGGTCCCTTCCAACCCCTAAGATTCTGTGATTATTGTTGTTGACTTAAGCATAGAAGCCTAGATATTCTTATTCTTAGATCACGCTAGCTTCCTATATATTTTATGGAAACATATTTCTATGTATGCTTTCAAAGTCAAAGGTTAAGGTGTAGAGTTTTTCAGCCCTTTTGGAAAAGGTGAAGATAAGGTGAAATGGCCGGTTAAAACAGCAAGTAATTAATTGAGTCTCTCTGTTAACAGGAAGAAGGTCAAGTGCACATAACTATTGTGATTACAGAGCTTGCATTACAAGCGGCTGAGTCGTTTAACCTCAGAGTGGTTAGAGGAGAAGACTGAGAACCAATTAAATGGGATTTTGCTATAAAATAGTAGCCAGTCTTCAGAAGCACTCTAGTATTTTAAAGTTTTTCAGAGTGGCTTGTCATATAGTTTAGCAATACGCATTAGTTTTATCGCAGTGAAACATTTAATTACAGTTTTCAGTTTTCCCCTATTTTTTTTTATTTCATTTTTTCTTTGCCTCACTTTAGCAAACTGGATGAAATTTTGAAACATAATTTCTAATGGAGGTGTGTTGATTTTTTTTCTTTCTGTCTTTTTCTTGACTTTGTCTTGTCTCTAATTCTGAAAGATTTTCAGATACACAATAGAGCTTACTTAATTTTTCAAATAAGAATTATACATCTGATTTACACTCATGAGAGTCCATAATTTTCCACTGACAAAGATCCAAATTATTTGTCATAAACTTTCCAAATCTGAAAATTGCTGAAAATGTATTGATACCTCATCTAAAAATGACGCTGGAACTATATGCCATGTTGCACATATGCTAGGGCAAGCTCAGCTGCTTTGAAAGTATGCAGATCTTTATTTTTTTTGTCTTCAACTTCTTCATCTTAGTGTGGGAAATCTCTGCTAAATAGAGTCTGGTACCAAGGTATACATCATGTATGGATATTTAGCATGTAAGCTAGCTTTTTTCTCATTCTTTTCTCTGTGGAGAGATACTTTCCTGCTCTATTTGACAATTCAAAGACAAGGCTAAGTCAGATGTAGAGAGGAGCTAAGGAGTAGGGACCTGTGAGAAAAGGAGAGAAATCCAAGAATTGCAGAGCTTGAGAGAATTGTTTCCGTGTTCTAATTATTGCACAGCTATATGGCAAATTGTACTACTCCTTTACCAAGGCTTTATGTGGGTGATATATTCAGATTGTTATTTTTGTCTAGAGTTTGCTTGGAATTCCCCATGAAGTTTCAAGGAAGCATTGTTTTAGGTTATGTGCAAACAGTTTAAAATTTAATAAAAATAAAATACTACCTTTCAAACAGTGGGTGCTTGCAATCTGTAATTATTATAAAACACTACTTTCAGTAAAAACAAAATAGTTTTTTGGCAGTGAGTGATTTTGCATTTTAACAGAGGGTTGACTAAGAAATGCTAACGTAACATGGAGTTAAATTAAGAATTACAGGATGTTATTACAAGTACAATTTTCTTCATATTTTTAATTATGTCTTTGTACATATTTTCCACTGGAGCTGCTGAGCAAATCAAGCATCACTGAAACTTATGCCTAACCAGTTGGTGCAACTGCTGTCTTGAAGTACTTATTTTGTAAATTATAGGTGAAAAATGGTGAGTGTTCAAAATGGTTCACTAAACCAGTATTTATTAGGATTGGGTCCTGCTTCTTCAAATTTAGCTCAGAGGGAATCCAGGAGCAATTGAAGAACGTTTTCCATTGCTGTCATTATCCCCTAATATTGTCAAAATTATGTATGATTTCTGCATAATGTTTCTGTTTGAAAAAAAAAAAAGCTACTCTATTTAAATTCTTTTAAACTTGTAACACTGTTTAAGGTCAAAACTGGTTCAAACATAGCTTCTGTCCTTTTCTGGAGATACTCAGAACCCACCTGGACATGATCCTGAGCAACCTGTTGTAGGTGATCCTACTTTAGGAGAGGGGGTTGTACTAGCTGTGTCTAGAGGTACCTTCCAGCCCCCACCAGTCTTTGGTTCTGTAGTTCTGTGATTTTATGATTGCTAATGACAGGGTAGCATGGACTCAGGCATTTCTTTCTGGTGAGGAAATGCCTGTTTAGCAATTAGAAGGAAAGCAGGTGAAGAATGACAAATGACTCTAAGACTTGTAATAAATTCCAAGTATTTAAAACAAAGAGAAGGGCCTTAGAAATATCTAAAGAAAATCATCACACGGTTTATTCCTTATTCTGTCAGTAGAAGCTAAAATATGATTAATGTCAATCAATTCTGAAATAGTTTTGTCAGGTAAACCTGGCGTAGTGTATCAATAAAATTTAAAAGCAACTACATAAATATAACTTTGATAAAGACCATAGTACACTGCATTCATTTTACTATCACATAATATCCTGATCTAGAAACTTGCCTTTTATGGAATTAATGTGGGCCACATTAAACAGATCATAAACAGACTCATTTAGACTGTGAAGATATAGATATGGTTGGAGAGATATCTGTGAATGGTAATATTTCCAGCAGATTGCCTTATGATCCAAAGCTAGGTACTACTTTTGTCAGTTGTCTTCATTATCATTGGCATTGCAAACAACACAGAGATAGGGCAGTAAATAAGATGACCGTGTCATTACAGTGTGACCTGAATCACATGGATCCTATCCAAAAAGCTCCTTTACAGTATATGAAATGCCAGGAGTAATCAAAACTTTATTGGTTAACTATTTTAGTAAGGAGTTTACTCAGAGAAGGGTTTATATGTCACTTTTTTTATCCTTTCAACATCAGCTCCTTGGTGTAAAGGGACGAGCTTTTTGCCTGAGTATGCAAAATAAATAGAATATTAAGAAATATGATAGATATTTTGAAGTGAGACAGCACAATAAAACCATGTTGCTCTACTTAATTTGTTATTAGGTATAGTAATAATCTGAGATTAATAATACTAGGTTTTTATGTCTGTGTGCCAGGAAGAAAACGGAAATATTGGAGAAAGGTTGAAGTGTGATCACAAAAGTTCATCCTGGAATTGGAAAACTAACTGTATGCTAAGAAGTTTAAGGAGTTATAGCTGATGAATCTACAAGAAATTTAAGAACTATTGTGCCTAAATCTTTCTGCATGAAGAGAAATAAGATGTTGAGGGTTCTTCTGCCTTGGAGGAGAAGGCATGAAATTGAAATTGAAGTTGGATAAATTCAATTTTGAATGCAGATGCAATTTCCTAATCGCAGGGATAATTAAACTTTGGAGTAATTTCTTTGGATGTTAGACTCATTGTCACTCAGAATGTTTGAGACAAGATATAACCTTCTCTAAAAATGCTTTATAGTAGAATTAAGCACTATCCAAAAAGACAGGAATGAAAAAAACCCCAACACTATGGGCTACAGCATTTAATGATGGTGATCAGTAGTCTCTTCTGGCATCAAAGCCTCCATCCCAAACTATGTTGTTTTTTAAGGTATCAACATCATGATTATTTGTATATTTAAATAAAAATAAAGGCTGTATATAGTTAGAAGATAAAAATAATTTATGCTGTAAAGCACCTCTCCTGATTATCTAGTCTTGCCCACCACTTGAGGCCGGTTAAACTCTGAGTCCAGCTTTGAGTATCTCTGTGATTCCCAGCCTCTTTGGGCAACTGGCACCACTGCTTAACCACATACAGTGTGAAATTTTTTCTGGTATCCAGACGGAATTTCCCTTACTGCAACTCAAGCTGTTTTCTCCCCTTCTTCTGCTATGTACCTCTACAAAAAATCCGAATTCCTAATCACCAGTTAGATAGATGACAATAGCAATTAACCCCTTTGTCTCATCTCTGATCTACAGAAATACAATTTCCTTAGCCACCATTGTTAAATTACTCTTTTGCTACTATTAATTTGGTGGTCTGGTACTTTTCCCAGTTGTCAATATCTTTCTTGTACTGGTGGGTCCAAACTGAACATATATATTGGACCTGGTTATTGGTTACATTTTATGCAACAATTCCATATAATTGGAATTGATTATGAATGGCAACAAAAAAGAATAAGGGGTTGTGGTTGTTTTCCTTTACAATTGTATTGTGTGTTATTTTCCACACTATAGAAATTGTCTCGAAATCTGTGATGCAATTAGTTAAATATTGTGTTTATTATGAGATTCAAGATTTGCATAAAATAGTATGGAATTTAGATAAGTTATGGACTGGGAAGGAAGTGAAGCAAATGGAAAAAATGTTTTGGTTTAGGAGATACATGCAAGTATTAAGTAAATTTGCTTTCTTATGCAACATTTAGGGTTGGCTGTGTTGGCTCTGGTTTATCATAACTATAGCATTGGGAGGGAAGAAAGAATAGCTATTGCTACGTAATTCCTACTGTACAGACTTGGAGCATCAACTGCTATACTGGCAACAAGAAGCTCCTTCATTTCATCATAGACTAAGAGCACAAAACTTTTTTGAGGGTCAACATCTTTACCTAGTTCCTGATACAGCCACGTAAAACTCCCAGTTTATCTTATTAAGCAAGACCAGAAAATAAGGGTGAAATGGCTCCACTGCTTCTCTATTTCCTCTTCCTCCAAGCACATTTTAAAAATAAAGCCACTGAATCTTACTTTGAGGTTCCCTATTCTATATAATAATGCCATTTTTTCTGGGCTCAATCTACATTTTAGTTACTGCTCTGGCTATTTTCTGGATCCCCAAAAGGGTCAGGAAGGAGATATACAAATAATTTTTCATCGTGCAGCCATTCTGGAAATTCTCAGAAGTGTAAGTTGTAACTACATTGGAATTTTTGATCAGATAGGAATTAGTTTGGGGAAATGAAGAGGTCACTGAGTGAATAGCTTTAGATCACAGAGTCCAACTAAGATCTCAACCCCACGGCCTTTAACTTGTTTTAGGGTGTTAAATCCTTTCCAGTATCTGGCATTAACAAAATAAATAAAAGCAGAAATAATGTTTGTGAAGAAGGTGGCCTTCATGATTTCCATCTGTTCATGTTAACAACACAGACCTTCATGGAAATGATGATTGAATCACATAAATCTCAGTCTGAAGTAAACTCAGAACAATCTGAAGGCTGACCAGGGAGGTGGTTGAGTCACTGACCCTGGTTGTATTTAAAAGACAGGTAGATTAGGTGCTTAGGGGGATATGGTTTAGTAGAGGACAGGTATGGTTGGACTCAATGATCTCAAAAGTCTTTTCCAACCTTGTGATTCTGTGAAATTTCCAGCTACTGTCTAAACATCTTGCTTCTGTCTCATAAAACCAAAGCTATATGCTAACAGTGATATATATATGTATGCATATACATAGCTACATACATACCTACATATAAACAGTGTAAACTTCAGGCACTTTTTATTAAGTACTTGTATCACTGTAACTTTTCATTAAATACCTGTTATTTATCGTGGTCTAGAAAATTCTCATTATCAGAATTACAACAATTTTCAAAAGTGAGCATAGACCCCATTCATGGAATAATGGATGGGTAACACTAAACATATGTTGATCATCTGATTATCTAATTCCAGCTCTTTTAAACATATTAGCTGTTTTTACATGATGAAATCCCAGTGTAAGGGCATTTTTTTCTAATTTTTTCTAATGCAAGGTGCCAGAAAAATTGAGTAGCCATTAAGGGAAGGGAAGGGAAGGGAAGGGGAGGGAAGGGAAGGGGAGGGAAGGGAAGGGAAGGGAAGGGAAGGGAAGGGAAGGGAAGGGAAGGGAAGGGAAGGGAAGGGAAGGGAAGGGAAGGGAAGGGAAGGGAAGGGAAGGGAAGGGAAGGGAAGGGAAGGGAAGGGAAGGGAAGGGAAGGGAAGGGAAGGGAAGGGAAGGGAAGGGAAGGGAAGGGAAGGGAAGGGAAGGGAAGGGAAGGGAAGGGAAGGGAAGGGAAGGGAAGGGAAGGGAAGGGAAGGGAAGGGAAGGGAAGGGAAGGGAAGGGAAGGGAAGGGAAGGGAAGGGAAGGGAAGGGAAGGGAAGGGAAGGGAAGGGAAGGGAAGGGAAGGGAAGGGAAGGGAAGGGAAGGGAAGGGAAGGGAAGGGAAGGGAAGGGAAGGGAAGGGAAGGGAAGGGAGAAAATAGATGTTGTAGCATTTATTTAGCTGGAGTCTACTGTTATTCAGGTCTACTTTCTTCTTGTGATCACTATTGTGCTAATATATGTTGGAAAAAATTGCTTTTCATGTGTCTGCATCATATTTAATCTAGGATTAGTAGGTTGTTTTTAAAATTTTTTACAAAGACTGCATGCTCAGCAAGGAATGATATCACACAACATTCGAGGATACATGTTAATACATCTCTTTGGAGAGTAGTTCCTTCACTTATCTTAGGGATATAGGATATAGCCTATATGGGATCTTAGGATATAGCCTAAAAATCACTCTCTAGAAAAGCCTGTGGAAACTTCAGTTTCAAGCTCTTAAGTTCGATTTACTGTGGCGGCTCTTTAGAAGAATAGTTAGGCAACTAAAAGAGTGGAAGAAGGGTCAAATAATACATACAAAAAAATGAAAATGTTATGAAAATTTCATGATTGATCAAATGTTAATTAGCTTATGGCTCAGTTATTTAAAATTTGTGCTAAGCAGTATCTACTAGCATAGATCAGTAATTCAAATGATGGGGAGGGAAATGTTTACGAGCAATATTGTGACTGAAGTACTGAGTTGCTCAGTCAGGAAAGGAGAAAGGCTGCAGAGAATTGTCAGCATTTTTGTCTGAATAAATTGTGCGAAACAGTGGGTTTTCTTGCTGGCTGTATCGTTCCTCCTGTCTTTCCTGGTAAAATGTTTTGTAGTACAACAATCCCATACTGTTCAATTCAGGGTTGAACATAGAAGAGTGGATGCTTGTATAAATTTATGCCTGTGTACATAAATGTGTGTGTATACATATATATATGGGTTTTGTAAGAGAATAGAATTAAAAATAAAACCATAAAGGTTTCATTTTTATTGAGGTAATAACCAGAAAAGGCTGTCAGTACTATTATTCTATCCCTTGTCAAGAAACTGCCTCTTCTTATCAACTTGGCAACTATTAGTTTATTTCAGACTGGTTTTGGGATACATAAACCCAGATGAAGCTATCTGACCAGTCTTCATCCTAATCAATATTTTCTCTCCATGATGATATGCAGTGTCTTCAGCTTTAAAGAAACTTCCTTTTTTTAATCTACAATTCTTCTGCTAAAGTGTACATTTTAGCTTTAGAAAAAAATGCATATATAGGGAGAGAGGGTCTTCCTGTGTATTCTCCATCTTTTTTCAGCAGTATAAATTGGATAGATAAAGGGAGACCTGCCGCAGACTGGTGTGCAGGTTGGAAGTCAGAATACTGTATTTGGAAGTACTTCCTGTGGGTGAATAAAAAATTTGAATCACTGGGGTGACCTACCTTCACCTCTACTTAACCTTTCTCTCTCGGTTCCTTTCTAAACAAATGACCAGATGTGAGAAGCTTTAATCCAAAGTTAATGATGTCATAATGACATGGGCATGTTTTTGACTTTCCTTTCTGTTATGGAATTCCTAGTTAGTTTCTAATGAAAACTGCGTGTGGATGAGGACTATACAACCCAGAATACGAAAAACATGCAGGTTTAGGAGAAGGAGCTAGGATTATTACCAGAAGTTACTTGTGGAAGGTTGCTTACACGAAGTTGCTAAGACTGCATCTGAAAAAAACACAAACATACATTCCAAATGTCTAACTTTTCCTTAAACTGTGAATCTTGATTTCTATGTCATGATTCATGTCTTTGTGCATGAGGTTGGGATTTCTGAGTTGCACTGTGCATAAGCATGAACTTAAAGTTGGAAACAAATTAGAAACTGTTGCTAAGGTGAAGTGAAATATTCCATTATCAAATGGTATTTCAGACAGAGAGGATGTTCTTCTTTTGTTCTATTATTTACAGTCAGCCATCAGGTGATCTGTAGGTGAAGTTTAAAGAATTGTTTTGACAGCTAAAAAAAAATATTAGTCTTGGATGCTGTACAGACCATTGGTTTCTTTTTGTGTTACACAGTGGTTACTCTCCTGAGGTGCTTGAACAAAGAATAATGCTTTTAAGGAGAAATTGGTAACGAGTTATCCTCAAACTTGATAGCTTGAGGGACACACTTCTAGACTTAGCTATTTTCCATGTTTCTTCATAGAAAAGGGAAAAGTGACGATGAGTGGAGTAGAATTCAATCTGCATTTAAGAAGTGGATTTGTTTTCCAGAGGTCTTCCTACTGCACTCCTGATATGCTGCTAACTTCAATTTGTGCATTACTATTTTGTGATGTGCTTGAGATTTTCATAGTCATTCTGACTTTTTCTACTTTCATATCTGTCCCTAATTCATACATAGTAAAAAGTTGTTATATGAAGATGAGGGAACAGTTTTACTGTAGAAAATGTGAACTCAACATTTTGAAAGGCTGATTTAGAAAATGGTCAAGGAATGGTGGCTGCTCTGTGAAACAGCAGATATAGATCTGGCTGGTAAATATATGGATGGTCATTATTAATTCATGTTAAAGATATTATAGCTTCTGAATGCCATCTTTGTGAGACAAAATACATTAACTGTGTGTAAGAAATCTCATCTTTTCGCCCAAATTTTCACATAAAAATAACAAGTCTATCTATGACCTTTCATATAAAGAGAATGAAAAAATGCAGTGTAATTTAGGAGAGGTGCAAACAGATAAATCAACTGTTTCATTGGTTTTTCTGTTTCTTTCTCTTTTGAACAAATACCATTTTCAAAGGTTATTCTTTGTTTCATCACCCTGATATTGGAGAGAGAAAAGTACTAAATTGGTTACAATGTTTTTGTTGTTTTTTTTTTCCTCTTCCATTGTTTAGTTTGGTCTACACCCACAGTGATATTTCAAAGACAGAAATTGCCTATATCTGCATGGTTTTGTGATTTCCATAATCAATGAAAACCCAGTGCTACACTAAACACCTTTCAGGAAGGCATCAATATCCATCATTTCACATCTAGTCTCTTACCTCCTGTTCAATCACTGTGGCTCTTGAATGAAATATGCTGATCACCTCTTGAAAATCTTTGGTTTAAAAGTACTCATTTTATCAGCCAGTTTGAGTCTGCTGCCCCCTCTCTTACAACTCCTTTGATATTTTAATGAGTTATAATCAGAACATTAGTATGAAGTTTAACTATTCTGAATTCATACATTAAAAATATTCCTGATATATGATAACATGAAAATATTACAATTGGAGTCTCAATGAATTAAAAATCAAAACAATTAACAAACATTTTTCATTTACAATAGCTGGGAATAATAAATGTGTGTTGTTTTTTCTTTAACTCTACTCTGATTGAGAAAGAGAGGTGGTCAGTGCTCTAATGACTGCACATTGAACCCTGTTGGGGAGAAGCATCAGAAATAGGTGTGTATATGCCAGATATTTAAATCATCTGAACATCTAAAACTTGCTCAATTTTTCCCAAGACTGACATGTAAATATTATAGAAGTTTGTATTCTCAGCCTGATAAAAGAACATGAAAGATAAGACTGAATTGGAATACACAACTGTTTGGGTAAAATGAATGCTAAATAAATTATATATCATGATTTCAAAATTCCAATGTTGGCTAGGGAATGAAAGTGTGGCCTTTATTTATGTTCACTGCTTTATGTTGCTTTATGAAAATTGGGTTTTGTAAAGTGAAAATATTTGATATTTTAAAATTGATAATTATGCTGAAATATAAATACATTTAAAATATAGTGATTAAAAATACCCACCCCAAAACTAACAAACCAAACTACTTTAAAACTCTTTAGAATACATTTTTGGCTTTATTAAAAAAAAAAAAAAAGCCTGAAACTATTTTACTTTTTAACTTTTAGAACTGAAAGTGAACTTCAAATGCCTTCAGTCATGCAGTAGCGCAGACAAGTTTTTAATTCTGACTCATCTCAGCTTTGCTTTTTAAGGATATGTAATCTTAATGTGCTGCCACTTGACCAGAGATGAGCTTAAATGTACTGGTCCATAGTGAGGATGGCATGGCCAATGTTTTTAGACATGAAGCTCTTGCAATTGCATGCCTAGCAGGCTGTACTTGGAGACTAATAGACAGAACCCAAACATCAGCAGAAAATCAAACCCATTTGTTTCTTCATTGACTTTCCTATATACAAGCAGCAAAAAAAAAAATAAAAATTTTAAATAACATGAAATCTCCCTACAAAGTTTTCATAGTTAAGTAATTGAAAGTGTAGAATGGGAAGAAAAAAAAAGTATATAGAAAAGAAAGAAATTTCTTTCTCCACTGGTAGTGGGACATTCTACTTCTAATGTTGTGGAGTGTACTTTTCATAAAAGGTGTGTTGGTTATTGTGCTGTTTGTAGGCAGGTCGTTTTCCAGCATCTGCTTTTCAATGATGTTTTTCAATGAGAATGATTACAGTACCTTCACTTCAGGGTAGAACGTAATGATTGATACTATATCACAGAGAACATGGAATCTCCTAATGACTTTAATGGTGTCTATTTCTTTGTGGAATTTCTTTTCATTTTCTTAAAACAACGGGAACATTATTGATTGTATAACCTTATCCCCTGTCTCAGGTCTCCTAGAAACCCTGAACAGAAGATCATTAAACGAGTGATTGCTCTTGAAGGAGACATTATCAAGTAAGTATTTTAAGCCTTAGTCTCTGAGTCTTTACAGGAATAGTGAAGCTTTTCAGTGGATTTTAAATCAGTATCCTAGACAACGAGAACTTTCTAGTATTTTCTTTCTATCTATTCTTAACAAGGATGTCAGCATTGTACCTGTCTCCTTTTTAATGAGAGAAGAAATGCAACACAAAACTGCTCATTCTCTCATGAAAGGTACATGGGTGCAAATAATGCTTGTTTCTTAGAATATCTCTTCCACGCATCTATGAAGGTAATTGCACAACATTTTTTTCAATAAGATTTTAGGGCTGTGATTTTTCTTTTAGAGAGTCCATCTGCTGTTTCATACTGTGGCTAGCAGATAAAACTAGGGAGGTTTTAGGGCTTTGGTTTTTTGATTGTGGATTCTTATGGTTTGTTTCAGGTTTTTGGTGGGTTTTTAAAAAATTATTTTATTTAATTTTATTTTTGAGACAAAGAACCCTCATAGGTGACTGCCTTTACTGAAGTGTGCAGGAATCTGTAGGGAATATTGTGGAACTGACTGGGAATATATTATTCTATCAGAAAAAAATGTAGCACAAGTAGACTCTAGAGTACTTCAAGACTTGGTTTACTCTGACAGATGCATCTTCCTACTAGGGCTGGTTGGAAGTAAATGCTAGTAGATGTAAATAAAAGTTTTTGTGGTAACAGTAGTATTTTGATTAAAATGTTGTTTGAAAGGGTTTCTTTTTCCCAGGTACAGAATAGAATTGGCATAGAGCTGGGAGGGCAAATCCCTAGTTTCCCACACTAAGATATGAATGACCCTCAGAGCTCTCAGACAATATGGCAGACTGAGACTCAATTAATTTAGATAATGATTCTTGTTCTGGTGTAGTGAATACTTAAGAAGTAGTTGGTAGCTGCAATTCAAATCAAGGATTTGAGTGTGATGTCAATGAACACTAGTTAATAGCAGCACTGGTGGGCTTTTGGACACTAGGGAGTATGTGCCTTTCCCCACCCCACCACCCCTTGAAATTGATATAATATCTGTTTTAGTGGAAAATCATCTCAGTTTGAAATAAAAATAAATTCTGACATTTCATAAAGCAAAGCATCTGAAATAACAGACACTAGGAAGATAATTTGATGTCCAAAACCTATGCATATCTACAGCTAAAACTATGTATCACTTTAGATAGGAACACTGTGTGCTACTGAGTGATACCTTTTATAGATCTCTGTCTTTAAGAAGGTATTTATTTCTTGAAGTAGTTGTTATTAGCGCTGTAATTCGTTTAAGTGATAAAATGGTTCTTCATGTTTCAATATTTCTCATTCATTTCTGTAGCAATGTCAAAAAGAGATAGCAATATAAGGCAACTTCAAGTGTTACATTCCACTGTTCTATATTATTAACATATTTGTCTGAATTTCTTAAACCGAATGTAGTTTTTGATAATGCAAAATACATTTAATAATTTAAATTCCAGCTGGAGGAAATTAATTATGCTGTACATTCAAAAGCCTTAAGAGACTGAACTTTTCATTAACTTCTGTGGGTATTCTTGGCCGAATGGACAAAGGTGTGGGGCATAATAGCTGTGAGAGTGTGTGAAGAATACTGATGAGCCTGTAGGTTAGTGAATCAGTCATAAGTATGGAAGACTATATGATGATCCTCATTTGTCTTTGGTAAAAGAGGTTAATTTATTGACAGAAATTTTAATCTCAGTAATTCAAATGTGGATTTTGTTTTAACTGAAGAAACTAGGTTTTAGCTAAGGGATAAATTACTTGACTATTGTAACTTTTTTTTTTAAAAAAAATATAATTGTCCTTTAGTTGTGAGCATGTAGGAAATCTAACTAATACTTGCCACTTTTCATAGCACGACAGTAAAGCAAAAGCTTAGATAATAAGAAAACAGCAAAACTGTCAAGATTTTTCTAAAATACATATTATTTTAGTAATGATACTGCAAGCAGATATGTGAATAGGATATTTGTGACTGAAACAGAGAAGTGGTCAATGAACACATATACAGAAAACATAACCAGAAGATTTTGACTCCTATTTCATATCTGAAGATACCCTTTATTACAAAACAGAAAGAATTCTTTTTGATATTTTAATATGATGTCTTTTTGTATATTGAATTATTCCTAATCAGCATAAAATGATGCTCTAAAGGAAACTAAAGTAACATAGATCATGTACAAAAATACATGGCCCCATAAAATATGGGACTTACTGTTCTTTGAGTCTTCTTCCTTATTGGCTTTTTTTTGATATGGATGAAATGTGATGCAAAGCTAATATATAGTGACCTTAGAGGTACTTTGAATGTCCTCATTCCTAATATCAAGTCTTTGAAGTGGAGTATGTATGTCTGTGTGCTAAAAAACCCACTTCTTTAAGCCTTTCGCTGTTCTGTTGATCAATGTGAATTCCTTCTTGCTGAGAAAACAGCAGTTTTCTCTGTTATTTCAGTTCCAGAGTGCAGGACAATGGGAATCTTCAACTAGCTATGGTGGGAATCTGTCATTTATGGGGCTGTTTGGTACTTCCTTGTCCTTCTTGAACTGAGGAGCCCAGAACTGGACACTACTGAATGGCAGTGCAGTCTTCTAGTGTATTTGCCACTCCTCCCAGTTTCATAACATCAGCAAATTTGGTAAGGGTACACTCTGGCCCCTTGTCCTGGTCATGGATGAGTAAGTGGAATAAGACTGGACCAAGCACTGTCCCTTGGGGCACACCCATAGATACAGGTCTCATGCTGGATACTGTGCTGCCTATCACAACTTCCTGGGTTCTACCATTCAACCTGTTCTCAATCCACCTCACTGTGCTCATGCAGCCCACACTTCCTAAGCGTTCTCATGAGGATGTTACAAGAGTTGGTGTCAAAAGCCTTGCTGAAGTCAAGGTAGACAACATCTACTGCTCTCCCTTCATATATCCAGCCAATCATGATGTCACTGAAGGCTATCAGATTGGTCAGGCATGATTTCCCTCTGGTGAATTATCATTATTCAATCTATTTTGTGCATGGTTAGGGATAATTTGTCACAGGAGTACTGTGTTTTTGCATGTCATCAATTAAAATAATTAGCTAGTATTTTACTATTTGTTAATTACTGAAAGTAATGGGAGATTAAATAGACAGAGCTAGTAGTACCATAGGAAAAGTTTCTTATGTTTTGACTTGAATTCAGGTGTTTTGACTCTACAGCAGAATAATCCTGTTTTTCAGTTATTTCTAAAAGCATTAAATAAGATAAAAATGGTGACATTTTGAAAACAATAATGATTGACTTGTAGTTTTTTAAAAGGAATGCAGGTGAAAGATCTGTAATGGCTCCATTTCAAACTTTCATTTTGTATGTTTCAGGTAGTCATTACAGACTACATAGTACTTCACCTTTTGAAATATGCTTTGAGATATTGAAAAATGCTACAAACTCACTGATTAAGAGTTCTGTCATTTCAATTTTCTGATCTTGTTTCCAGTCTAGTTGGTACTCCAGGTAAAGTGATTTTGGTAGTGTGTTGTAAATCCCTGGAAGCGTGTAGTACATGCCACAAACCTATAATAGATAATTTAATCTGGATAAGCCAGTAGAAATTCTTCCTCAAAAGAATTCAAAGAAGAGATGGAAAAAGCACCATTTAGTCCATGAGAGATGAGTCTTTATGTCAGCTTGTGTATAGAAAATATTGCAAAGTGTAGCTCCCATAGATCAGGTTTTGTTCTGACTTCCATAGATTCACAGAAGAATTAACTTTAACTAGGAAATCATTACAATTGTTCCCGAAGACTGTTTAAACAATAATTCTTCCAAAGGAGGCCTTCTTTTAAAGTCAATATAATCTGATTTGTTAAAAATTAATGTTGGTATTATAAACCACTTTGAATAACTTGAAATTAAACTTATTAAAACTCATTTATCTTAAATGCACAAGTGGAAATTCAAAAATCTATAGCAATCTATTGCAGATGACTTATAGTATGTTTTCAGTAATAAATAAAAGAAGGTTTATGTGAAGTAAAAGAACATTAAAATTGGGATTAAAATCGTAACATTTAAAACTAAGACTCTTTGGTAACTCGCTGAAATAGAATCCCAGAATCACAAGGTTGGAAAAGACATTTAAGATAATAAAGTCCAACTGTTCCTGTCCTATGCTAAACCATATCCCAAAATACCTGATCTACCGGTTTTTTAAACATACCCAGGGATGGTGACTCAACCACCTCCCTGGGCAGCCTGTTCCATGCCCTGACAACTCTTTCAGTAAAAAATTTGCACAGGTTTGCAGGACCTTCGTATACCAATTCTGTTTCTTCCATATAATTATTTGTCTCTTAATACATACCTGATCTCAGAACTGTTTTTTGTGAGCCCCTAGGAACAGTAATTTTGAAAAGTTTTGTCCAGAGATATTGTTGGGCTCTTTAGGAGTTTGGGATCTGAGGACCAAGCAGTTCAGCAAAATGATGTTGCATTTAAGTGCTGCATCTTCTAAAACTACTCTGAAGATGCAAATGAGGAAATACTACTTGTTTCTGAAAGCATATCAATACAGAGATAAAACATTGTATTATTAGGCTGTAGGTCTAAATCAAGATTCAGTAACTTTGTAACCTTTCACAGGGTCCATCAGTAAACTGCAGAAACTGTTCCCACAGTCTGTTAGGAAGGACAGAGATATAAAGGGGGTTGAAAAATTAATAGAAATAAAGCCCATTAGCAGCTATTAAATGCAGTAATCACAGTATAACTTCATCTCCTCCTGTTGTCACGTTTCTGCAGATTGTTATATTACTTCTAAAGTTCCCATATTGCCTTAAAATATAACCAAAATCTGGTCTTTCTGTCCACTTGTTGGAGAACCCTTTCAGCTTCAAGCTGTTCCCTGCTCCATGCAGGTGTTTGCTTTATTTTCTTAGAGAGTAGGTGGCATCCAATATTCCTTCAGTATGAAAAAAACTAACAAGTTTTTTTACCTGGTTTTTTTTTCACTGAACCAGCTCAAATTTCTTCAGTTGTGGCTGCTAATTTTTTTCACTGAGGATCAGTGATGGTTGTCCAACAAAACAACTGTCTTTGTGCAAAGACTCTGCTACCTCATAGCAACTTGTATTACATTATACCAAAAAAACTACTGCCTGGCTCTAGGAAGCATAATACCCTTCAGAAAAACTCAGACTGTGCCAGTGTTTTGGCTCAAGAATGTCTCTATATGTCAAATCTTCAGGGCAACCACCTGGCAGAAAATTGCATTGGGACCTTTGCCCTTTAAACTTGCAGAAATAACTATGTTAACAAATGCTGTAGCAAGAGTCCTGGCCTCTCTACACTACCCCCACACCCCCAACCCTAATATATATTTACAAAGACCTCTGGTAACTGTTGTGAGGTCTTGGTGATGTGTTACAGTACTGCTTGCAATGTCTCAAAGTTAGAACAACAAAATAGAACATCATTAAAAGTCACAAAAAGAGGAGTCACAGCTGATCATGATACATAGGCTATGTTTATGACTATTCCATTTCCTTTTTCCTCAGTGTCCATTGTCTCTTTCAGTTGTGAGTATAGCTCTGTTAGTGTGGGGATCCATGCTGACAAGAGTATTGATGTGCTCTGGAGAGGTACAGCACAGTCCTCAGAGATTATAAATTTTAAAACATCTTTCCTTTTGTGGTGAGTTGACCCTATCTGGAGGCCAGGTGAGGTGTCCCCTAAAGCTGGGCAGGGGAGAGAAGATACAAGGAAAGGCTGTGGGTCCAGATAAGAACAGGGAGAGATCATGCACCTTCATGGGTAGAACAGACTCAACCTGAGAAAATTAATATTATTTCCAATTAATAACAGAGTAGGGCAATGAGAAATAAAACCAAATCTTATGACACCTTCTCCCCAACTCCTTCTTCCTTCCAGGCTTCGCTCCCAATTTCTCTCCCTCAGCACAGGGGGATGGGGAATGGGGTATTGTTAGTTCATCACATGTTTGTCTCTGCTGTTTTTTCCTCCTTGGGAAGGACTCCTCACGTTCTTCCCCTGCTCCAGCATGGGGTCACCCCTATGTGAGACTGCCCTCTACCAACTTCTCCAGTGTGGGTCCTTCTCATGGGCTGCATTGCTTCAAGAACTGCTCCAGCGTGAGTCCGTTCCATGAAGTGCAGACCTTCACGACCAGACCATTCCAGCATGGGTTCCCCATAGGGTCACAAGTCTTGCCAGCAAACCTGTTCTGGTGTGAGCTCCTCTCTCTACATGGCCACAGGTTCTGCCAGAAGCCTTCTTCAGCACAGACTTCCCACAGGGTCACAGTTCACAGTCTCCTTCAGGCATTCACCGGCTCTAGCCTGGTGTCCTCCATGGGCTGCAGGTGGATATCTGCTCCATCATCATCCTCCATAGTTTGTGGGGTGACAGCTTGCATCACCATTGTCTTCTCCACAGACTTAGGGGAATCTAGTCCTGGAGTACCTCCTACCTGTCTTTCTTCACTGACCTTGGTGCCTGCAGAGCTGTTCCTCCTGTATTTTCTCACTCCTCTCTCTGGCTACAATTACTCTTGCTGACTTTTTTCCCCTTCTTAACTATGTTATCCCAGAGGTGCTACCACCATCTCTGATGGGCATTGGCCTTTCCCAGCAGCAGGTCCATCTGGGAACCAGCTGGCATTGGCTCTATTGGATATGTAGGAAGCTTCCAGCAGCTTCTCATAGCAGCCATTCCTGTAGCATTCCTCCCTCCTCCCCCATTACCAAAACATTGCCACACTACCCCCAAACACCATTTGACTAATTAATTGCAGTCTTCATTGTTCTGTCTTTGCACTTGATGTACCTAAAGGATTCAGGCTACATCTTAGATAAAAACCTCTTTGCCTTCTAAAATATTTTTACTTTGTGGTTATTTTTACTTTGTGAGAGATGTGCACAGAATGCATATCTCAATGGATTTATGCAGTTTATTTTGTGCTACTTATTGTGGGGTACTGATTGGATTTTTTTAAGGCAATGAAAGCTTTTGCTACATTACAGCTATACTGCTCTGTCGTGACTTTTCAGCATTGATCATATACTTCCAAGCCTCCTAAATAGTTTCCATTGATTTTTATTCCATTTCTGCACAGAGTCCTTGCATGGCTGAACTCCATTTTTGTAAAAGAACAATTTGTCAAACTTGGGATGAAAATTTTCTGTATCCATAATAAATTTCTAAGGTTCTATAGATCTTGAGATCCATGAAAGTCTGCAAAGCTGAATTTCTAAAATTTGGCATTCTTCATGCTCATTATAAAATATGGAGAAATGCTTTTGCTTTGCATTAGATTTTGGTTGCATAATATTTGAGAAAGGTGCATGAAGAGGCAGAAAGATTAAGAATAGAAAGTTGAATTTCAGGAAAAATATTACACCTGCCATCTTTTGCTTTCAGAAAATATATGTAAAATATTTTTTCCCAAAGCAAAAAATGTTAAAATGCAAAAAATGAAAAGACATAGTTTCCCAAACTGAAGGGTTTTTTTTCCACATTGGAAATTGTGAGTGTTAATATTATAATAGTACTTACTCATTACCCTGTGCAGAAAGGGCTTCATTCCTTTAATATCCATAACAATTGAAAGGCCTATTTTCTTAAAAGTACAGATAGCAGCAGTAATATTGCTAAAATATCATGTGTATCATCACTATGATTTCTCTGATATTTCAGTTGGTTTCCTATGTCAAAACACACTGAAAGCAATGGAGTTACAATGTAGATCCAGTGTGACCTCTGGGATTCTTAATATTAAAGGGAAAAAAAGATGGTAGTAATATGCTTCTCTAAGGTTATACACAATTTGCAGTGTTGGCTTGTGGAAAAAGAAACAACTGTTACCTCTGAAGTGAGGAGGTTCAGTTTGGACAACACTAAGAGACAATAAAAGAGAGACCATCAATAACACTAGTTTTCACAGAGTTACTGTTCAGACCAAACCCCAAAGTACTAAAAATTGAGTATGCAATTGAAGTATCAACTCAGCTACTCTCTATTAGTGTGCATCTGAACCGATACAAATGACAGCTGCATCTACAGGAGGGAGAAAGGGTTTTTTATTTCCTTCTTTTTCTTCCTTTCTTCTTTTTTTTTTAAATAGAAGCAATACTCTAAAATGCAAAAAGCAGCATCTCTTTTAAGATAGCATATCTGTGAACACTCTGCATAACGTGTCTCAGTGGTGTTCAAAGACTATTTTAATCTGCCAGAGTAATAAACAGTGGGGAAATTTTTAAAATGCTCTGTAGGCATCTTGGAGTAACATTTCTCATGGCGTTCAATAAATCCCTGTAGTTATGCAGCCCGTGGTTATTGTGAAGTATATGCCAGTATATGCAGAAGGTGCAAGTACAGACACTTACTGTCAGCAGTTGCTGTAGCTGTCTGAAGTACCATTCTATCTTGTGCCAATATATATTATAGAATTAAGATAAAAGAGGCAGACATTTTACCATTGCAAACTTCAAGAATGGGAAACAGAAATCTGGGAGAGGAATTGGGAAAAGGACTTTTGAAGTATGATGACTCATCTGGGCTGTGCTTACACCAGCAACTTAGAGTGCGTAACTTCTACTGTTTCATCCCACTGTTGTTCAGTTGTGAAGTTCTCTGTTGTGTGAATATCCATCAGAGCTACACTTAACAGTTTTTGTCTGACTGGCTTCCATGTGCTGGACACTGACTAGAGACTGATATAAGAATGGGTAATACAACTAATAGGCAGGCCTTTATTTTCTGTAAAATTGCTTTCTAGGATTTTGAGGCTTGTTGTTAGGTTTGAAACACAACCATAGTGAACAAGGCTGTGATGCACACAAATGCTTATTTAGGAGAAGAAAAATACCATTGAGTTATAGACTTCTGCCTGGATTTATGGGCAGAAAAGTCATCAATAATCTGAAACAAGCTCAGCAGAGGATCCCATGCCCTCAAGCTGGTCAGCAGCTGCAGCACTTACCCTGTCAGAAAAGGCTAGGGAAATGGGACTTGTTCAGCCTGTAGAAGAGGAGGCTTTTAGGTTGTCTAACAACATGGCCCCAGTACCTATGGGGAGCTTAGCAAGAAAGTGGAGCCAGGCATAGTGGTGCAGTGGGTATAACTTGAAAAATGAGAGGTCCACACCAGATAGAGGAAGAATTTTCTCCATGAGGATGGTCTGACTGTGGGGCAGTTGCCAGAGAAGCTGTGAAGGTGTTCAGGGTCCTACTAGGTGAAGCCCTAAACAACATTACCTGATTGATTGCGTAGCTAACCCTGGTTTGAGAAGGAGATTGGACTAGAGACTTCTTGATGGCCCTTCCAACCTCAAGTATCCTGTGATTCAATGATACCCACTACTGAATTTCAAGAGCATTATCCCACATTTAGAGGAATGTTGTCTTTGTTAAAAGCTCTAAAAAATTCAGTGTATTCATGGCATTTAAGGGAGAATGTCTTTTGTAAGCATTTTCCTTTAAAGAAACATATTTGATTTCTGTTTCACTGAAAGTTGATTTGCTGCCAAGACATCAGGCAGTTAGAAAAGGCATGCATACAAGTATAATCATCTCAATGGGAAGCTCAATAGGTTGTCTTTATGAAGATTTTTTAAAAAGTGAGCAGCAAGTGAATAAAAATGCACTAACATTTAAAAAATCCAATAGTTAATAAAATACTTTTGAGCATTTTAATCTTCACAAATTATTTCCTTTCTGCTTTTTAAACTACTGATACAAATGTCATTGATGGTCTGAAATTTGGCACTGAAATCCATACTTAGGTATCAGAATAAAGGATGTGTTTAGGAAAAATGGTCTTTGACCTAAGCAACTTAGGACTTCATCTTCTCAACATTTAGGTGGCTGCTTATGTAGTTTCTGGACAGAAGTTAAGCTCCATGTCAACTCTAATGCTCTGATGCTCATGTATATGTATTGCATTAAAAACTCAATGTGACAGGAACAAAGATGAGGGTAGGAGGAAGGAAATTGTATTAGATCCATTGTTTAGAAAAGGAAGTCAGGATGAAAGATGATGGTGTAGGCTTATGCTCATATAAACAGTGAGTAAGACAGCCATTAACTGAACTCCCTAGGTTCCTCATCTTAGAAAAATAAAAATACGTTCATTTTTTTGTCAGCAGCAGATTTTTCCAGATGTACTGGAAGGAAAACAAGGTTCAGAACCCAGTAATTCTATGCACTTTCCTCCTGTAAATTGAAAGGACAGTTTTTATTAGCTTGAGCAGTACCAGGATCAGGGATATTGTTATGTTTGCAAATTGAAAGAAAACATGCTGAAACAGAGGAGTCTACTCTGAATAATATAAATAAATCTTATTGGCTATTTCATTTTATAGCAGTGCAAAAGTTCTCTCTCTATCTTACTTGAATATATTTAGGGTGCTGAACTCAGCCAGCGACAGTGAAAGTGCTGTAGCCACCTACCAATAATGAGGAGAAAAATATCTTCTGGACTAGACTCAGTAGGAGGTTCTTCCCTTATCTGCATCATTATCCTGGCTTCACAGTCCCAAATTATTACTTGGTTTTGGTTTTGAGTTTGGTTTTTCTTTTTTTTTTTTTCTTTCTTTGTCTGAATTCCTTTGTCTCCTTTGAAGGAAGAATTAAGCGGACTTTCTATTCTTTCTAAATTAAGTAATGGTCATGTAACTGTAAGTGACCAAGTTGGTGATTTTTAAAAGCTAGTGCTTTTCTCTGCTTCTCTTCCATTTCTGTAAGCACACATGTAAGCACACGTGCCACACACATACTCTTCCCTTCTTCCTTCAGTCTCTCCAGCTGACATACTGCTCCCTCATGTGATTGATTTAAGCTGACGATGTGCATGATACCACTCCAGTCTAACGAAGAAGATTAATTTCCATCTCTACGCATAGGTAGGGAAGCATCAGCAGTTGCATCACTTTTGATGCTGTGCATATATATATCAAATAAAAAGCATAGCTTGCCTCCAAAGTGTTCTTCCTAAATGTTCATCTTTCCAGTGCTTTCACCTGGGCTCCCTGTTTTGAACTGCTGAAGGCAGCTTAAGTGAACACCATGTACTTGGCACCGCAATGAGCTGACAGGAACCACATGTCTGCTTACCAACTCCAAGTGCAGTAACTTCTTAAAATGCACTGACACTGCCATTTGTGATCATCTGAACATACTCTCATAGCATCACCGTCTCAACTGGTACAAACCATCTTACCTCTGCTAATGATAACGGAAACAGGCCAATTTAGTCTAAAGAAAAATATGGTTAAAGTATTCTTAGGATAAAAACATATGTAAAGAAAACAAAAACTTACCTTTTCAAAGGTATATAGTTGATTTTATAGATTTTGTATTTTTCTGGTGAGTGGAGGCAAGAATTCAAAATTCTAGACTGAATGAACTGATGATGCTTTATCTTTTTTTTTTGTTTTGTTTTTAATTTAGAAAAAGAATGTAAAGTTTCCCATTTGTGTGCTTCCTTTCCTCATTAGATATACAACCTAAGTTTTTTAGTGCCAGTGCATATTTTGTGGCACCATTTGTCAGCCATATGCAATAATTGCCCATGTTTTAATTTGAAAATTTTGAGATTACTGTTTGCTAGTATGTAAAGCTTGCAAATATATGTTGGCAGAAATATTAATTGTAAATTCTTCATTTAAAAAGATTGCCTCAGTAGTTTTTGTGCTGCAAACTGATCTTGAAATGAGGGTCTGAATAGTTCACAGTAGCAGAACTAATAAGGTTTTGAAATTGATCACCCCGGTGGTTATGAGATTCAAATGAGAATAGGAGGGAAAATGACTATTATCTTTTTTCATTATTATAGAACTGACTATTGTTGACATTCTGCTTCTGTGGAGTAAATTGTGTGATGAAACTGTAGTGTATTTTTGGTATAATGGGTAACAAGCCATTAAGCGGGGTCTCCAGCATCTGTGCATAGGGGAGACAAAAGATTTTTCTGCTCTACTCTTGTCTGTTGGCTGTGATTGCACAGAAAATTTCTGCTTACTGACCATTATGCCACCAGCCTTTTAATATGCAGCCAAAAATATATTATGATAAAATGTGTGTCATGTATTTCTGGACTTCAGGTATATGCCAGATAGCATTTCTAATGACTAGCTTTCAATTTTGTATATGTAGCAAAAATAAATTAGTATTTAATAATTTATTATAGCATGAAGGGGAGCAACTGATAAGTGCTGAAAAAGGTTGTGATAGGATTTGCTGTAATTGAAAACCAAAGCATAGTCCTCTACTAGTAGAGGTGGGAGTCTAATAAGTGATGGACCTCTAAAAGAGATAGAATAGAATAATGGATGAGGAAATCAATGAACAGATTAGAAATAGGTATGTACCGAAAAAAGAAAGGTGACCTCTAAGGGATTTCAAGGGACTGACTTGGTGATTGGCTAAATTAATCACAGTTCCACTGTTAGTGCAGCTTTCTTTGCAAAAAAAACCCCGAATTGCCTACATACAACATAGTAGAAATGGATTACATGTGTAATTAAAAGTAGCAGTATCATGTGTCTATTCAGGAGTATTATGGAGCATGTCTTGTCTTATCTGTGATATAGTATATGTAGGTATGATCATATTTAAGAGAAAGATTTAGATTTCTCGTAATAAAAATCATTCTACTGTTTCTAAAGCTTATGCAGTAGTTAAAACTTTAATTAAACGGGTTTTCAAGAATGAGGAGTTGAGAGTATGTTCATAAACCAGACAGATATGCTTTGTAAATGAAGAAGAAAGCTAATTAAGTCAAGCATAGCAGCATAATATTAATTTTTAAAAACACTTCAAGCATATTTGTAGTAAATCTTGCCATAGCTATTGCATTTTTTCCTAATGAGTTATTCTACAGCTTAGATTCAGCATCTATGCTGCCAACAATCCATAGCCAGGTAAAAAATGGTATCCTTAGGCATTATGCTAATATTTATTTCAGGACAATTAACTCTTTGAGCCCAATTTATGAAAAGGGCAAAAATGACATAGGAATTTTTAGGTACCAGAATATTTTTAATTCCTGTAAATTTTATTCAGCTGATTTTAATTCTAGTTTCTTTGCAAGGAGACAGAGGTTAATATGGAGCACTTACTGGTCTCTGTCAAAAGCTCTCTCACATGGGATAGAAGAAAGATAAATTTTACCATATGTATGGAAGGCAATTAAGGGAATTAGTGAACTGCTACATTTCCTTCCATATGAAGACAAAATTCAACTGCATGTTTTTACATTGTTGGTATTTGTGCTTCTATGTTTCCTCAATATTTTATCTAAAAAGTATTGGAACATTTTGAATTACTTGAAAGATGTGATAAACCTGTTAGGATGTTGTTTCTGTATTTCTCTAAAGAAAATAATCCTGACACATTATTGAGAGAACCTTCATTCTGCCTTATGCTGGGAAATGCTGATACTTGAACAGACTCTGTTAGATCAGTGTTAGATATGTTCTTTTGAGATCTTAACTATGTAGAATCTGGAAATTTGGGTCAATTTTTGAAGTAATAACAAAGATTTGAGGACTTTTTAACCAAATTGCTTCCCACTGTCAATTCATATACTTTTTTTCAGATAATATACTGAATTTTTAGTAATGAATTTCTTTCTAGCTGTGTCAGAAAGACTTAAAATGTTTCACTGTTATAATTTGTAGCATCCTTAATCTTCTTTCCATCGTTCATGCTTGAGATTACCCAGACATTGGCAAAAATATTATCTGTCTCAGGAATTCTACATACACGTCTGCTGATTTGTATACAAGGTTTCTTAAAATCTGAAGTATTCTCTGTGTAGCTCAAAGGTTGAACAGACAGGTTTAGCTGTGAGGTCCATATCTAATGATATATATACGCTTAATGAAAAAAACAAAAAACCCTTTATTTGAAAATTACAAAAAAAAGCTTTTAAAAAAAGAGTGAGACAAAGAAGGAGAGATCACAGAATCACAGAATCATAGGGGTTGGAAGGGACATCGAGAGATCATCGGGTCCAACCCAAAATGTGGCCAGCTAGAAAGGAAGAGATTGAGATATGTCTAGGCAAACTCTTATTCACATTTTCTCCAGTGTCACAGATATTCCCCTGAATACTTCCCACAGTGATGTTACAGTTACAGCGGGACCAGTTTGGTCTCCCTGCTGGTTTCTTTTACCCATTAGTGCTGATGATGCTGGCTGCAGCACATTGGTCAGGTGCAGATGTTGAACCAATTTAACTGACTGTGAAGCACTGTGCATGTGTATTTCTGTGTTGCAATAATTATGTATATATATTTTCGTACACACACACACTTATATATAAATAATTATCCACTAATGCTATCTACTAAGCTCTACATATTACTGACCATAAAGTTGTAAAGCAAAAGCTACGAATTGAGAGAGGTGGGAGCAGAAAGGCTGACTTAAACATCAGTCATAATCTGCTCCCAGGAGAAACCCAACATCAGAGACATATCAAAGTACTGAAATTCAATGACGCAAGGCTATGAGGACAAAAGCATCCAAGAGTACAAGGTAAAAGTATAGCCACAGCAGCCTTGGGGTATGTCAGTGAAAGGCTACGAGGTCAAAAGTAGACTTCAGTGCTACAGGTGAAAGGTTACAGGGCTGTAAAGGGAAAGCTAACGGAACTAACTATTCACAGTAGAAATACCTGCACCAACAGTTAATCATCTAGTGTAGATCAGTGTAACTCATCCTATAGCAGTCCTTTATACTTTTAGGGAACTTTTTAGGAAATTATGTTTCTGTTCTCCCCACCCCTGCACTCACCCCTTACGCTCATGTATCATCCATACATCTTTGTACCAGTGCCAAAATCAGTCTGTAAGAGTAATTGTGTACTGTTCCTCTGTGTCCTTTGATGTAACAACAAATGTTGATTGCACCTTTAGAAGTATTTATAGATCTATATGCACTATGCTGTCGTACACAGAATCACAGAATCACAAGGTTGGAAAAGACCTTTAAGATCATCAAGTCCAACCATTCCCAGACATATGAAGATCATTTGGAACATGCCAAGTTATGTTGGACATCTACTTTTTGGCCCACAGTTGCCTTTTACTAGAGTTTAAGAAGCTTCTGGCAAGTTTCATCTTTTAGCTGCTCAATTCTGTTCTGGTGTACCTAGCTGTTAGATTCTGACTAGTTACCAAGACAAGGGCAAAAGATTAACATATGTTGCTGAAGGAGGTTTTTTCCTTTGTCTCTTAGTGATTACTTTAGGGGTTTAAAAAAAGTGTTTCCTGCTATGAGCACTTTCCATGTTGTATATTTAGTGCTGAGGGGAAATAATGTAATTTGTAGTTGAAATTTTTGAATCCAAGGTCTTCCATAATAAACCATTGAAAGTTCAGTGATGAATTAGAAAACTCTGTACAACCTTTAATTTCCAAAGGAAAGCTGAACTTTTTTACAAACTTTTTAGGTGGGATTTGGTTGCTTAAACAAACCTGTCTAGTGGCATTTTAGATGTCCTAGTTATCCTGTCTGGTCTCATAAGCTACAGTTTCAGTAAGACACAATTCTCCTGAACATTGTGTTATAGCTGCCCTTGTCATGAGGTTGTCTCAGTAGACTACCTAAAATAGCACCAGTCACTTATGTGTAGGCACATGAGTCACTCTTCATAACAAATTAGATGGTTCATGAGAAGCAATTAAAAGTATCATGCTGAAGTTTTGGCACACACCCAGAAATCTTTTGGGGCTCTCATCTTGGAGTCACTTAGTGTATAGAAATTGTTCTCTGAATTTTCTTATATGTATGTGAAGTTACATTAAGGATGGTGTACATCTTTGGAGTGTAAGATGTATACTTTTAACAGCAGTGAGTGAAAACTATTTGTATTTGAATCATTCCTAATCTTCTCCCAAATATCCTTACTGGTTGATATTTGAAAAATGTGCAATAATAGAAGAGCATTCCCGATGTTAAGGTGTGTGTCTAGCTTCCAATGAAATTGTCTAATAGACATTATTTAAATTATGATGCTTGGAGAGCTGCTTTATTCTGGACAAGAAATTTGGAAAGAGCGCTGTCTGTGACAGTCTGCAGTTAAGCACTGAAAGTGAAAAGGCCCTGCTTTTACTAAATTTATAAACCCTTCTAAATATTTCATATAGTGTAAATAGATTTTCACTTTGGTTATAGAATACATATATATAAATATATATATGCATATAAATATATTTTTATATATCAGTAATGTATACATGAATGAGAAAAAACCCTGTGAAATTTATCAAGAATCAAGAGGTATAAGATAGATGTGCTGAGAACAGAACTGAAAAATGGATTGAAATGAATCATGATTCAGCTATTCAAACCTATATTCTGAGTTGTCACTTTACAGGCAACCGAAGCTTTCAGTGTAAATATAAATTAAGTGTAGAATATATACTTAAACATACTAATTTTAATTGCATGAAATTCAAAATATCCATTACCCACTAGAGACAACTTCTGCTTAGGTTAAATAAAACCAGTTTGGGGGAATAAACTTCATGTCTCTTAAAACAAGGAAGAATTGCTAAGCTGATGTTCTGAGGTATCTGAAACTCTCCATTTGACAGTCACAGAGGCTGCCTAAAAATTGAAATTTGAAAACAAATTAAGTTGAAGAACTTAAATTGCTTTGCTTTCCCTCTTGGGCTTTCTTGGTAAAGTTATACAACAAAAATGTTGTCCCAAACCAGACATCTTTGAAAACACGATTTGCATCCTAGCAGATCTGTAGAAAAAATTAAACGCTTTACTTTCACTGAAAATGAGAAATTTGCCAAAAATGTCCCCAAAATTCACATTAAATTGAATATAGTTTTTCTATTTTCAGTTCTTACCTAATTTTAAAGTTTTATACAGCTATGAGTGTGATTTGCTTGAGTAGTTATTTCTAGTATTAGACATGTAAATAACATGGGTTGTGATCACCTTGCAGGATTTTGTGCAGATTGATGGATAGGTCAGTAATTGAGGGAAAATCGGAATCATTAGTCATGTTTATTCCCTGTCAGCTTTTCAGATACCATAATTAACTAAAGCATAAAGGTCTTATTACCAAATAGAGTCTTTAGTCCCCGGTGGAAGATGCAATACATCATGATTCTTGAATTAGGGCTTCACAAGAAGAAATCACATTTGCAAAACAGAATGGAGTTACAGTTTCTTCACTCCATCTCAGCCATGTTCTGATTATATTCATCTTTAGATATTTAAAATACCATTAGTCTATATTTCTGACCAAATCACCATCAGATACTTTTAATGTTATTTTAAAAGTTTCTTTAAGTCTTGACTACATCAAGGCATCACTCACATTAGCATATCAGAGTCCTGTTAATATCATTGTTGGCTACAACAGATCAAGTGTCTGAGTAAGTTTAAACCCAGCTGATTTCAGGTACACAAATGCCAGTTAAGAATTGCACTATCATGAAACTCTGTCTGTCTGTGCTGTAACCCAAACATTCAGACTGTCAGAAGGAAGAAAGGGACCCATCAACAAAAATTAAAGAAAGCTCTATGTATATAGACATAAATATCAGGAATTTATTGTTAAGTTGATGTGCATTAATGATAATGAGAATTCTTGAGAACATTGGCTGAGAGAATATTAGGAAAGGTCTTACTAAGTCCCCAAATTAATAACCCTTTTTTTGGTAATACTCTGCAAGCTTTTATGAGTAAAAATCCCACTGATTTTCAATGAACTCATGATGTAGGTGTTTGGTTTTTTAAAACATTTTATAACCTGAACACTTGATCAAAATATTTTATGTCAAGTACTCTTATCCACGAAGTTATGAAAACAAATAAATTGTCTAGTCTTAGAAGAGAGTTTCCTCACGTTTCAGCAAACAATAATTAATTCTTCCTTTTATTTGCCAGTTCTGGAAAACAAAAAAAAATCTAATGGAAGTCTTTTAAGCTCTCTGGTGCTTGTCCTGGGTTCAGCCCAGCAGCAGGCTATGTTAGCCCTGAGAGTATTCCATGCCAATTGCATCATGATCAGACAGGCTGCCCCCCCCCCTTGCAGGGGCGACTTCGGACCCAGGCACGGGAAGTCCCGGTCTGGGCAGCTGCAGTGCCAGTTCCGGGGGAGACTCCGGACCTATCAGTACCTGCTCCGGGCACAGGAAGTGCTGGTCTGAGCAGGTGTGTGGGAGTTCCGGGTTCTCTCTCTCTCTCTCTTTTCGGGATCGGCGTGGCAGGAGGTGGTGAGGGGGGTGCTCGGGGGTGCTGGGCTCGGGGAGTGCTGCGTTCGGGAATCTGAATCAGTTCGGGCACGGCTCAAATGGCATAGTGTGGTGAGAGGTTTGCACTGTATATAATAATAGCACTGTAGTTAGTTGTTTTCATACTTTTCCCTGTTGTTTAGTAAACTATCCTTATCCTAACCTTGCAAGCCTGTGGTTTTTTTTCCTCTGGCTTTGCAGCTAGCTCCGTTCGCCCATCCTCCACCTCTTAAAGTGGTAGGGGGCTTCGGTTTTTTTTCTGACCTTTGTGGCCCCAGCTTTCCGCTGAGGTTAAACCACAACAGTGCTATTGTTATCAATATCTTCTCAGAAAATCACAGTATCACAGAATCACAGAGTTGTAGGTGTTGGAAGGGACCTTGAGAGATCATCGGGTCCAATCCCCCTGCCAAAGCAGCTCCCTAGCTCATACTGCACAGATAGGCGTCCAGATGGGTCTTGAATATCTCCAGAGAAGGAGACTCCACCACCTCCCTGGGCAGCCTATTCCAGTGCTCTGTCACACGTCCTGTGAAAAAGTTCCTCCGCATATTGGTGCAGAACTTCCTGTGCTCCAATTTGCAGCCATTGCCCCTTGTCCTGTCTCCACAGACCAAAGAAAAGGGGCTGGCCAATTCCCTCTGCACCCCATACTTAAGATATTTATAAACATTGATTAGGTCCCCCCTCAGTCTTCTTTTCTCCAGGCTGAACAGCCCCAGCTCTCTCAGCCTTTCCTCATAGGGGAGATGTTCCACCCTTAATCATCTTCGTAACCCTTCTCTGGACTCTCTCAAGGGAGATCCCTGTCCTTTTTATACCAGGGAGCCCAGAACTGGACACAATGCTCCAGGGGGGGCCTGACCAGGGCAGAGTAGAGGGGGAGGATCACCTCCTTGGACCTGCTGGCCACACTCCTCCTGATGCACCCCAGGATCCCATTGGCTCTCTTAGCCGCCAGGGCACACTGTTGACTCATAACCAACCTATCGTCAACCAGGACCCCCAGGTCCTTCTCCACAGAGCTCTTCTCCAGCAGGTCAACCCCCAACCTGTACTGATACATGCGGTTGTTCCTCCTCAGGTGCAAGACTTTACACTTGCTTTTGTTTAATTTCATCTGTTTTCTCCCTGCTCAGCTTTCCAGCCTGTCCAAGTCTCGCTGGATGGCAGCGCAGTGTTTCTGTGTGTCAGCCACCCCTCCCAGCTTTGTATCATCGGCGTACTTGCTGAGGGTGGATGCTATTCCCTCATCAAATGGTCTGTGCAAAACTAAAGATGTGCTTACACATAGACCATGGGAATTTAAGGATATCTCTTAGTGCTGTTAATAAAAGTATTAACCAAAAAATTATCTGAAATTACATCAATGGAAATCTTTCCATTGTGTTGAGTGAATTTTGGATCAGATTTCTGCATTATGGTAAGCACAGGAATTTCTGAATTGCACTTACTGAACAGGTACCTGAATGAGAGGTGTCATTGGCCCAGCTTTTGTAGGTTACGTGATTAAGACATGTCAGTACAGGTTTGAAAAATCTCAGAGTTTTGTTTTTTAAAAATTATGGCCCAGTTTTCTTAGAAATGATGACACACATTATACTGACAACAGGCAATTATGAGACACAAAAATTTAAGAAAGTACTAAATCCAGTCGGTAAAACCTAACTGAAAAAAACTGTGCTGTTCTTGTCTCAGTCGTGTTGAAAACACAGTTTCTTCTCTGCTCCCAGGAACAGTACTTGTAATTTTGTCCTTGTGAAAATGGAAAAGCTCAACAACAATGTCAGTATGAGGGACTGAAAAACTGACACATTTCTAGAGCTCAGTAAAAATAATAGGTGCAGATGTCATTTCTTTGCTCTTCTCTGGAAGAGGCTCTGGAGATTTGTCACAGTATGGAGCATCTCCACAACCACTCTATTACATCTTTTGGGCAGTGCCTGTAGCAGAAGCAGTAGCAAATACAATTTTCGCTTGAGTCTTCATATCATACTTTGATTTATATAGGTATTATGAAACAGTAGTTTCAGGATTTTGATATGTTAGTGAATATATCATCATATAATATATGGTTAATATAGCTGTAAGTAATTCATAGCTGTTCTTCTAATACTTTTTCCCTGTTGTCATTGCTTTAAAAAAAAGTTGAGAAGCAATCTTAAAAACAGTGGTGGCAAATCTATAAATAAATCAGTGGCTCTTCCCTGATTTAATATTCAAGTTAAGTAATTTTTTTACATGTTTTGCCTATTTTATTACAGTGGAACTGCACAAAAATAAATTAAACAGGAGAGTTCTGAAGTTTCTAGCCTTGGGGGAGTGCATGTTAAGTAGTTAATGTATGTTTATTTCACTTAATTTAGAACTATGTTTTTTTTCCAAGATTTATACTGCATTGTACTCAGAGATAAAATGTATGTCTAAGAGGCTAGTAGTAATATCTGCCTGAGATTGATCTTGCATCAGCATCTGCTGGGTTCTAGAAGTGAATTAATGTCATTATTAATGTCTAATATGCAATGGCCTATGACAATAAGAACATATTTGACCAAATGTACTAGAGAAGTTTTTAGATCCACAGGTCTCAACCACCTGTATTCTCTTAATAACTAGATAATCAGTCTTAGATCATGTAACTGATATGTTCCATATATTTGTTGGTATAATCAGTGTAAATCAGTCTTCCTGGATGTAAGATCAATAGGGAACTACCAATCTCTATGTGATTTCATGTATTGTTTGTCTAAATGAAAGATCCAGAAGCAGGTTTTTATACAGGGAGCACTAAATAGATTTAATCCCCCAAACTAGGGGACTTCTTGTCAGTAAGCTGTTGGCTGTGTGGCACTGGCATCTATTTTAGCTACAGCTTTTTTTTCCTTGCAGTGCATATATATTTTCAGTAACCTCCTTGGAATTGGAGATACTAAATTGTATGTAATCCAAATGAATTAGTATTCAAAACAAACAAACAAACAAACAAAAATATAATACTATCTAACAATAGAAAAATGATGGGATATAACTTTTTCCAAGTTTAGAGCACAGAACAGGGAAAATCTTTTCTCCAGGGAATATCCATAAAAATATATCCAGTCAAAGAATCCAGCTTCTCTTAAAACAAACATATAAAGAAATAAAAATTCAGAGTAGACCATGTCTTTCCTGTACTGATGCATCAAGATAGGTAACCTATCAGAGATCATAAGGTAGTTTGTCATGTGCTTTTTACTTCACAGAGAGGAATCATTCTTGTCATCACATTTGTCATAAAAATGGCAAGATATAAGATAATTGGCTAGGAGTTGTTATAAAAGAAAAGAATTTGGAGTGGAGGGAATTTATGCAACATAAAGTGAATATCAAACAGAAATATGATAGTTTTACAGAAACAAAATTTAATTACTTAACAGAAACATCATTTGAGGACATATCTTAAAATTGCTCTGTTCAGTACAGAAATGGAGAAGCCTGAGAAAAACCACCAGGTTTCTTTTGAGGGAAGGCTGAAGGAACAGGAACATTTAGAAATATAAGATTTATGTAGGAGTTTTGATAACATTTTTTTTGGTGTAGAAGTTTGCTACATGGGTGAGATGATTAACTACTCCCCACAGCTTTAGAAGATGTGCAAGATTAGAAGTGACTAGATTAAACTTTTGAATGTTATGCATTAAATATTAGGAATAATTTGATAACTAAAGAATTGTTATGTTCTACATATTGTTTTATGCATATTGTTTTATTGTTTTGTGGTATTTTTGACACTGGAAAATTGTAACAACAGGTTAAGCAAACTTGAAGAGATGGTGTGGTGGTTTGGCCCTGGCTGGAGGCCAGACACCCACCAAAGTTAGTCTATCACTCCCCTTTTCAGCTGGACAAGGGAAAAAATATATATTGAGAGACTTAGGAGTCAAGATAAAGACAGGGAGAGATCATTCAGCAATCAGCATCATGGGCAAAATGGACTCAACACAGAATAAAGAAAAGAAAAACTCTCTAATTTATGACACTGAACTGCACACGGAGTGAAACCAGAGTCGGATAATGAGAAGTGTGACCAGAGCTTAAAGCACCTCCCCCCACCCCTCCCTTCTTAGAAGACTTCACTTTATTCATGATTTTGCTCCCTTCTTCCCCTCATTGTGGCACAGGGAGGGGAAGGGACTGCGGGAATGGTGGTTGTTTTTTGTCTTTTTGGGGGATGGAGGAGGTGGTGGTGGGAATTCCTCACATCCTTCCCCCACTGCACCATGGGGTGCCACCCACAAGAGACAGTCCTCCACAACTTTCTGCATGAGTCCTCTCTGTTGGGGCTTCAGCTTTTCCCTAGCTACCCCAGCATGGCTCCCTTCCATGGGGTGCTAACCTTCAGGCCCAGGCTGCTCCAGCCTGGTTACCCACGGAGTCACAAATCCTCTCAGCAAGCCTGCTCCAATGTGGGCTTCTCATGGGATTACCGAGTCCTTCAGACATCTCCACGTACTCTGGCATGGGGTCCTCCATGGGCTGTAGATGGGATCTCTGCTCACCATCATAATCCATGCACTACAGGGAGACCACCTGCTTCACCATGGTCTTCTCCGCGGGGAATCTCTTGCTCCGACACCTGGAGTGCCTCAACCCCCCTCCCCCTTCTTCACTGACCTTGGTGTCTGCACAGATTCTTACATCTTCTCACTCCCTTCTCTGGTGGTAAAAAGCTTGCAGAGTTTTTTTCTCCTAAAAGTGATTCCTGGAGGTGCTGTGACCATCGCTGATGGGCTCGGCCTTGGTCAATGACTCTCGCCTTGAACTGGCTGGTGTTTGCTCTCTGGGACCTGCAGAGAGCTTCTGGCTGCTTCTTGCAGAAGCCACCCCTGCAGCCCCTCTCCTCCACCAGAACCAAGCCATGCAAAACTATAACAGGTGGTTAAATTTAATTTAACTTTTTTTTTTTAATTAAGTGTGAATGCCCACAGCATAGATATATAATGTAGAGATATTAGTCCCATCCTATGTCGGTTTTGAGTGAGAGAACAAAACTGGGATGTTTTGCTTGTGACTGTATTTTCAAGATGACTTGACATAAGACTTCTCTAGGAAGAAACTCAGAGCTCCATTAAAATCATCAGAAGTCTGGAATATAGAGTTAGAAAAGACATGGCATCTAATCTACAGAGTTGTATGTACCATAATGCACCCTTTGTCTGTTTTTCTACATAGCTCATACTGTCCCTCCTTTCTAGCCTCTGGATACTTAGTTTTCCTTTCCAAGGGAAGTTGGAAAGGAGATGGTAGCATGCATTTGTGGGTTTTGTACCAACATAGGACTTGGATAGACCATGAGTGATCTGGAAGCCAGGTCGTGATTCTGAGACCAACAGTTTGACAATAGGCCAAATCTCCTAATTTTAGTAGACTAATGGACTAGTCTACCACTTCCTCCTACAAAGTGAAACTTGGAGAGATAGAGTTGAATCAGTTATAACCTCCCATACTAAGGTCGTAAAGTGAAAACAGAAGGCTCAAGTATAAAGTAATTTCTTTCCACAATCACAGCCTTTCAAAATGTCACGGTTTTTATGTAATTTTCATCGGTTTTCAGTGATTACAGTTGGCAATGCAGAGATAGCTGTTTGAAGATGATCTAGATATAATCTTGGGAAGCAAGTTACTAACTTCCAATTCCCTTAGTTATTTTGTCCTCAAAACATATGAAGATTTTGTTGTATAAAAGTATATATACAGGTATATATATTCAGTAAGTATAAAATATGTAGCATATCTTTTTATTAGATGTTTTATATTTCTATAATTACACATGTATACATATATATTTTCAGATATGTGTGTGTATATATATACACACACACACATATATATGTACATAAAATTCTATTCACAGTTGCCTAGTGGCAGCCATGGCTGGAAAAGCAGGTCTATCTCATGCCATCACTGTCATTTTAAGGAGAATTTAAAAGTAGTCTCACTGGAGACAAAGCTGCAGCAAATACTACAGTTAAAGTTTGCTGTAGCCAAGATCTTTTATTTTGTCTTTCTACCTCGGAAGGAAGAGAATTTATTTTCACTTCCTCCTTGGAGGAGGAGGGAGAACAGTGATTTAGAAGAGTTTCAGTGCTTTTACATGGCATACATGTAAAATACTTCTCCAGGCAAAAAAGAAAAAGTTGAAGCTATTTGAACATTTTTCTGAACCTGCTTAGCTCTTGCTTACCCTCTGTTTACCTAGAGGTTTTGCATGACAGTTGCTTCCTGAGGCACTGATCTTTTCTTCCTTGGTCTTGGATGCTGTTAGTGGAGGAACGCAGGGCAAATTCCTTCTGGAAAATAATAATAGTAATAAGTAATAGTGTTATTGGGAAAGGGCATGTAATTCATTGAACAGAAGGCCTAATTGAGCATGGAATTGCATCGTGTCTCTTTATCTAGGAACATCCCTTCTTTTGTGCTGTTAGCAACTTCTAGCAGCTCTACACCTCTCCCAGTCTTTGCACCACTTTTTAAAAAGAGACAATAAAAGTCATTAGAAGACAACTACATTTCAAGATTTTTTTCATTAAAGACTTTACCAAATAATAGAGAATAAAATTCCATAAATTCTGTACATAGATATTCTTCTCTCAACTCTATTAGTTTTTAAGTAAATACCGTGATTTCCATGGGATAAAGGTGATTCCTAGTTCCCTCTTTTCCCTTCTTATTACCCCCTGTTCCTCTCCTACTACTTTCCTTCTCCCTCCAGTCACAGACGTAATTTTTTATCAATTTCACTTATCTGTCCTCTCTGCTTTCATGCTTTTTTATTTTTCATCTTCTTTTATTTAATCTTCTGAATTTTTAATCCTGTTTATCTGGCTCTTTACCCTCACTCTGACTCATTATTCTTGTCTGTCGTAAAGAAACTTGTCCTTGATCCCAATTGTCTTTTTCATATGTGTCTTGTTAGACTTAATCTTTTTTTTCCATCTATAAAATAACTGAACATTTATCTTTGGGGCTTTTTTATGATCAGTGTCTTGTGCTCCTGGCTTACTCTTCTGTCATAGGCAGACTCCAGTTTGATTTGCCTGTTCATCTGAAACTTTTCTCACCTATATCTTCCTAGCCAAATTTCAAGACCATTATTCTATTCTTATCTTCCTTAGTCTATCAGCTAGAGTTTATATTCTTCCTTGCATTTAAAGCTTGCGTCTAGTGTAAAATCCAAGGGAGTTTTTGGTTTGTTATTTTTTCCCCATCACCAAATCAAATTTAAGTTGCAATCAGATACTCTGCGTAAGTTATTTTCTTGAACAGATGTCAAGGATTCTATATATATACATATGTTGTGCTGTAACCATCATTATATTTACCTTAGGTGAGGTCATTACTGTAACTGCAAGCAGATCTGCTTCCAACTGTCCAATGTAAGATCTTGTTCTGCCTCCCTGACAGCTGCTTGTGGATTTGCAACTAGCAGCTCCTATTCAAGGTCTGTTCCGGGGCTTTTACTTGCCTTATATCCAGGCAGGTCTTACTGTTTCCTTTCTCACTGTGTGTCACTGACCATCTCACGCACCAATATCTACTGCATGAGTTTGTTAGTCTGTACATCAGGCTGCAGTTATGCGTTCTAGACTCACCATAAAGAACTTTTAATAGTTCTAAAATGTGTGTGTGTGTGTTCTGTGTCTCCTCTGAAGTAAAAGTCTATTAAAGGATGAGTATCGTTAGACTCAATTACTGTACCTCTGATTTCTCTGGTCTTTATAAAAGCAAATACACTGGGTTTTGAGGAGAGGTGTGGACATGTAAGAGGAGGGACTTTCAAGCTCCTCTTGCTCATAGTTTTATCTGTCATGTCTGTTTCTTTGAGTTCACCCATAAATCATCTTGTTGTGAACAGGTTGCAAACTGTCATTCTCAAGCATCAGTTCTTTCTTTTTTTTCAGTCCTTTATTATTTTCTGCATTGTCATGTAGTACACATAACTTGGCTCTTGCCTCTTCTCAGCCTGAGGAAGAACTTCCTCTGACTACTAATTTAATAATTCTAGTAAATGCTACCTAGTTTCTTTGAATGTTCCCACAAAAAAAAACAACCAACAAAAAAACCCCCAAAAACCAGACCAAAAAAACCCCAAACGAACCAAATAACACCACCAAAACCTTCCAAACCAAAACCCAACAGCCCTCCCCACCTCTGTAAATCCATCTGCTTAGATGATTGTGACAATCTTTATAATACTTTCAACATTACAGAAGATGCTTTTGCATTGCTCTTTTTAGTGATCTTTTTTTTTCTTGTGTGCCTGTATACTGACTTGCATCCCATTCAACTTTTATATTTGATAGTAAACCTCTTGGGACATAATGAGAGATAAGCCCTCATAGTAATTCCAGATCTGATGGTAGAGATTCTAGATGCCAATATGACAAAAAATGATAAATACCAATAAATAAGGGCTTTTTTGATCACAATTACCTGCCTGCATGTAGTTTACAATGTGAATCTGACCTATGTAATCGATGTTCTGTTAATATAGAAAGATTAAAGAGTTTTTTAACACATAACTTAGAATTTAGATAGATTGCAGCTTGAAATAGCTAAAACAGTTTCAGAAAAAAAAAAAAGGCGTGTTACTGAAATCCTAGGTAGCACTAATGGAACCCTATAGTGCTTTCTTTAATACCTTTGTTTTATGTATTTCTCTCTGTTGTTGAAAATCAAATCTATCCTTTGGTAATATGATTTGCAGGAAATGAAGACTAAAGCACTAAAAATGAAGTGCTTTTAAACAAACTGTAATTAATTATATGTGCAAATGCATTGACTAAATTTGAGGTTGCAATTAGATAACTAATTATGTTGAAAATGGCATAGAATATTTAAATAGATGCTGTTGCCTCTGGCTCACCCAGTTCTCTCTAAGCTGGTATTTAAGTATGCAACTATTCTCTTGCTGTTAGATATCACCTGTTATAGTTCAACAGTATGGTAGCATGCTTAATTAGACATATAATCGTGATGTCTGCATAAGCAAAATATTGAATCTTTGTATTAATTTAAGGTGCATTCTTCTACTTTAGAGAAAAAACGTCCATCAAACACTGTGCAGAAAATCTGTTTATTATTCCAGCATTTCTTAAGAAAATAAAAATGTTTTCGTCACTATCATCTGTAGAAATCAAACTGTGTTTCCTTGTATAATGTCTAGCAGCCATACAATTTGTCCCTTTGTAACTACCCTTTCACATACCTGTTTAAACCTGGTTCCAATCTCATGCAGTCTTTCAAGGTAATTGTTCATAGAACGAAGTGTAACCTCCCTATAATAGGAATACTTAGAGGTTTTTAAGAAAGAGGATAGACAATTATCTTTCAGAAATAATGTAGATCCAGCCTAATTGCAAAAGGTAAAAAGAGATGAATCATGTCACCAGTATGTGTATATGAATCATGTCACTAGTTTCTTAGACCATTTCTTTTGAATGAGATGATAACAATACCATTCTTTTCATATTTAATTGTTGACTTATAAGACATGAGAACATATTTCTGGTGAAGAATATCAGAGGAGAAAGAAAAATCAGAATTAAAGGTAGCTTTGGGGATTTTTTTAGAAGAATTTTTGTATATTAATGGCCAGATAAATTTGATTGTAAATAGCAAATATCTCATTCTATAGCCATTGTGTTTTCCAGTCTTCCAAAAGAGAATATTACCTGCTTATGTTCATATTCAAAGAAAATTGTTTTGGTTTTCAAGTCAAAGTATAGTTTTAAGATACCATGTATTCACTTGTGTGAATTATTTCTATTAAGATACCCAGTATCGATTCCTTGTACAGTGGGTGGTATTTTCAATGTTTTAAAATGAAGACAAATACCTGATTAGCATTGTGTTTATTTTAGTGCGACATTTAGGAGGGAAGATGAAGACAATATTTAGATTTTAAAGTTGGTCTATAGATAACATAAGAACGCCTTCTATATAAAAAGCATAAAAATATTTAAGACTTAGCATTACCTTTAGTGATTCACAGGCAGTGCTGGAACAGTAGACACTATATAGTTCTGATGGAGACTCCTGCATCTATATCCCAGACTTTTTTATGCAATTACTTTCTTAGTTAACAAGCTTTCTGAAAATTCTTTGCTTTCAAATTTATCAGTCTGGCAAAACATCAAAACCTAGTGAAGATAACGTTCAGCAAGTAAGGACAATTACATCATATAATTCCAATTAAGAATCAAAGAAAATGAACTAATAGTTTTAGATAGTTTTGTTGTTAAATGCAGACTGAGAATCTTAAAATGGAACCATTCTGCATACATTTTATCCCCCAGGGAGTGGTTCCAGAGCTGTTCTTTTGTTTGCTGGTGTACAGCACAAAGCAAGCACAATTCATAAACCATACTGACTGAAAACATCAGTCCTGGTTGCTACTTAATGAGGCTTTAATCCATTTTGAACAGGTTTTTTTGTTTTGTTTTGTTTAATATAATTTCCCTTTCCTAAAATTCCTAGGGGAGGAGAAGAGGGAGTATGGTTAGAACAATAGCATGTCTTCTGTCTGCTGTTTAAGGGAAACAGATTGGGACATTTTTCAAATATGAGTATTTTTAATAAAGCTCTTCTGAGCCCATTTATAAACTCATAGAACTGGATTCTCACAAAATTATATTGATGGGTGAGTTTGGAAGGGACCTCTGTACACCATCTATTCCAGCTTCCCTGCCCAAGTAAGGTCATCTACGGCAGGTTGCCCATCCCCATAAGCAGCATAGTATTTGTGGAGCGGCCATGGTATCCTGTGTGAATGAACAATTCTCTGAAATCTCTACAACAATTTTCAGGTGCGAGGACCAAGCATAGTTTGCTGGGGCTTGAAATCCCAAGTAGAAATACTAGAGTGGAATGTGTTTGTTGTGGGATGCACTGCCCCTCTATAAGGCTCAAGTATCTGGGTTTAAGTAGTTTCTGTTCAAAGCAATGATAACTTTCAATAAGGTATTATATTTTTTAAATATTTATTGTATATAAAAGGTGCCAGTGTAGAGAAGACTAGTCATCATCTTTCTGTATCCTTTGCCAACAAAGTTCACATCATGTTTGTGAATGAACTGTGTAAACCAGAGATTATCAATGCAGTTCTCCTCCTAGAACAAGTTCAATGCTTCTTAGTGCTACATTTTACTTTTTCCTTCCTTTTTTTTTCTTTTGAATGAACATTCTATAGAAATACATATATTCTTCACAGGATAAATAAAACATGACTAAAATATATTGAATTTAGAAAAATGGTTAACCACAACATTTTTATTACTGCTTCTGTGGTAAATTTTACTCAGTAGTACATTCATAAGATAATTCTCTCTCAGTTTACTAGAAGTCTTCTTCCAATTACATTTTAAAGGGACAGACATTACCTTCGTTCCCTTCATTCCTCCTTTCCCCACCTTTTGGTAAAAATCTGTGCTGGAAAAAATACCTAATTTAGGCCTTCGTGATAGATTATTTTTGTATTTACAAATATTTCTGCTAGAGACCCACAGTTAACCATCTGTGATGCGTTAACTAGAAATGGTAAAACACATTTGCACAGGGAAAAATCATAAACATCAGGATGTTGTAATAAATTTTCTGCTGAAAAAATGGAATATTTGGCTTCATGAATGCATCTCTCATGGTTCATTAGCTTAATATTCATTGTATCAGCTGCAATTTGAAGATTACTAAGCATGACCTTGATTTCAGTGGTGTGCAGGTTAATCTACTTAATTACCTTTTGTATGCATGTGTGTTTTAGCTCTCACCAATTTCTACTTTTTAAGTTAGTGATTTGGAAACTCTTAGCCCAACACAGTGATCATGAGAAAGAGAATCACTCTTTGTAAAAGCCAATTTCTTACATTTTTTTCCTTTACACTGCATCTTTTTTAAAAACAGTAATCCAAGAATAAACAGTATTAAAGTGGTGGTTTAACATACCCTGGCGTCATGCTTCACTAGCCTGCTACAGCAGCAGTCACCAGAAGTCAGATCCTTATCCCTCATCCCACTCCATACAGAGAAGACAAAGTAAGATAAAGAGGGAAGATAAAGAGGGATTCCGTTAATGGATAAGCCTTCCAATAACAATTGGATGAGAGGAGGAAGTTTTTGAAAGTGCACCTATTCCCATTCAGAAAAGAGAACAATAATGCCTTTGGGGGGATGTCATATTGTCTTGAGTTTTGAAGCTTTATTCTAAAAAATGGGTGGTTTTAAACTCCACATCTTGAACAAGCAAACCTGGTATTTGTTTTCTCTCATAAAAAAAATAAAATTGATTAATGCTGAAAAATCCTTTCTCATTTAATTTTTGTTGGTATTTGGAGTTCTTTTCAACTGAAAAGCAATGTCTGGGTAGTCCTAGAATCTGAAGCATGCTATATTTACCCACAACACTGACTTTGTACAAGATAACAGGAGTTTATATACGGGCTCATTCTCTCTTTATTCCAGAGGTGACATTCTGCTAATACTCATCCACAGAAGCTCAGTTCTATGCTCATATTTAATTTTATATCATTCAGGCTTCCTTTCCCTTCCTATCTAATAGATTTTAAATGATAAAAAACTTGCCAGAACATTTTTCTTATAAAACCTTCAATTTGGTTCATCACATCCTTTGAAAGAATGAAATGCCATATGTGTTGTCTGCAAATCTGACTTAATTAATTTAATTAACTTAGAAGTGTTTTTAAGTTAAGGGGGCACCTTTTATTGAAATGCATCTTTAATTTTTTCATGTACTTTGGTGTAAATTGTAGTAATAAAATAGAAATGAAACTGGCAGAATGGTCTAATCAGTTTTCCTGCAAAGATGATAGATCCACTATATTCTAACAAATGTTTGTCTGTCTTCTTCTAAATCCTGCTGAAAGCTATTCTACAAGCTCCCTAGAAATACTATTCCAGTGCTTTGCTATCTATGCAGCCAGAATATTTTTCATAATAGTAAATTATGTTAGTGAAAAATTAAGCAATTATTTTCTTTTGCTTCTAAAGCTATTGGAAAAATTGATCATTGTTCCTTCTAAAGAGCTTCATAGGGCGCTGAGAATTTTATGAGCAGCTTCTTTCACTTAGTCCCTTAGTCACTTAGTCTTTCCAGACTAAGGAAGCTAAGGGCCTTACATTTTTCCTGACAGGTCTTATTTATCACAGAATTACCTCACCACATCAGGGGGGAATCTGAATTGCAGGCAGGTGCATAGGGATGCTTCTCCAGAATATTTTCCAAACTTTGAACAAGGTCTTGAGGTTAATGATGTTGAGGAACAGACTTTTCACTAGACTTTTCTTCCATAAATTTTATCACTTTTCAAACCTTTTGAAACTTGTAACATCCACAACACTGTGTGCAAGGTGTTCTGAAGCTTCCTTGTGCACTGCTTAAAGAGCCAGTAAGTTTCAAACGGACCAATCACTTTTTCTTTGATGTTCCTTACATTATCTAATGGAAAAGTTGTTCCCTATTTGCCTTCTCTCTGCCGTTCATAATTTTTTTAGATCTTCATCACTCTTTTCTTCTCATTTATCTCTTTCCCACATTGAATAATCTAAATCTGCTTTTCTCTAAACCTTTTTCAATTTTACTGTACCATTTTCAATCTCTATCAAGATCTGTTGTATTAGGAATCTATATTAAAATGGCAGACAGTTTTCAAGAGGAGATATACCACGGTTTTATATAACAAGAAAATGAATATTTCTGTTTTTTTTTTATTCTCTTCTTTACTGTTAGTGGCATTGGATTTGACTGCTAATAGACATTCAGCTAACCCTTGTTCAAATGATCAATAATTTTCCCAATTATACTTTTACTGTGGGGTAAAAGATCTGTGCCCTGTGACCTATCCTTGCCCTTCTTAACTTTGCGCTTTATGGTCAGCTCTGCTGCATTCCTGCTACACGTGACAGATTTATTCCCATGTCTGCAGAAAAAACATCATAAAAAACAGAAGTCACATGTTCCTTAGACACCCTGCTTATGAACAGATACATTGCTATGAGATGCCAATCAGGAATTTTTGATGTAGAATGTATTTCTTACCTGAGTATTATGAGACTGTTTTTGCAAGTGCATCAAAAGCCTCAGTAAAATTAAGATGTAGCACTTCTATTGCTTTTCCCATGTCTGGTAGGTCTGGTGTTTTGTCAAATAAATAACTAAATTGAATCAATTTAAAACAATTTACTCTTTAAAATCCTGGCTGGATTTTTATAATTTCGTCGTTGAATAGATGGTTTCAAATTTAATCTATCATAATTTCCTCTGGCATTGTTTGGCTACAAAGATTATGCCAACAGTTCAATAATTGCTGGATCCTGCTTTTAATATGATATAAACATAGGTGTTGTGTTAACTTTTCCTAGACTTAGATATATCATCTCTTCTACATGAGTTCATAAAGTAATCACTATTGTTTCATGGACTTAGTCTAGGGAATTTCATTCTAAATGACCTTCTTGCATACATCCCGATTCTATTTTGTATAACGTGTTCCCTTTATATTCTGGTTTGCTATCCTAGTCCATCATCAAAATTCCTTTTATGATATGTTTGATCACAATTGTTTTTGCTGAAGGATTATGCAATGAAGGTACTTAGCCCTTCAGCCTTCTCTCTGCACTATGGCAAATTTTCTTTTCAATGAAAGTATAATGACTGTTAAGTAACTGAAGTACATTTTCCTTTGCTTTCTTTTACGATTTTTTGTTGTGCTGATTTACCTTTTAAGCTCCTTTCAACTAATTTCATTCTTTACCCTTACTGATTTTAAGCCAAGAAATTTGTGCTATTCCTTCATAATTGTCCTTTTTTCTACACCTTTGTTTCCACTTTCTGGAAATAGGTTATCCTTTTCCCATCTTTAAAATGATTTCTGTTGTATGTTGATTGCTTTCATAGAGACACATTTAATTTTCCTGAATTCGCCTTCCATGAATTTCTCCTTACAAGGCAGAATTAAATGAACAGTGTTGTGCTGCCATCCTACTTCATTCTGTGCAACAATGTTCTGAGGCTTTGATCAAACGTGTGTGAGCTGCTCTGCTCCATTCATGGAGGAGTTACAATTTCTAGTTCCCATTACTCTTCCTATTGAGAGTTTCCTCTGAAAATCAGAAGTCTACTTCCTACTTTTGATATGTAAATTTATATTACATAAAATAGGTGTCCAAGTTAGAAGCAGTGAAAGATAATTCATCTAAATGTGTCTCCTTTGATACTAATGAGTTTAGAATAGGTTTGTAACCTTTAAACTTGTCTAAGTGGAATCCTAGTTAATGAGTTTATACAGTATCTAACAATGGGACTCCAATCTTGATTGCTGCTTTTAACATCTTAAAGAACAAGAACTGTAAAATGCATACTTTTTATTTTAACATACAGTGGATAGAAAATCTGGGGTTTAATGGTCATCAGCTGTTGGTCTGAGCAGATAATTGGTAAAAGATCACCATTTATAATCTTAGAAGGAAAACTGCTCTTTCATACAGCTATTTAAAATATAGTCTTATTTAATTTCATAGTACAATAAGTTTAAACTAATCAGAGTGGAATCTAATTATTGTGAGGGTGGTGACCCTTCCTGTATGATCTTACCTAATAATAATCTTTGCAATAATAAGGGGTTTTTTTTTGAGAATATTTACATAAGGCTTTAAAAATATTAAAAGTTTAAAAATTTATTGGAAAGCTATATTCCTTATCACATAGACAGTAATGAGAAAAGATTTGGTTAGCATTCGATCTGCTGACTAGCATTTGATGCTACTAGTAATATTATTAACATAACAAGAAATAACCTGGACAAAATGCTTCAAAAAATAAATTGTGAATTATGATTAAATAAAATACATCTCAAGCCACATAATGTAATGAGAAATAAATATGCTAACACATATTTTGTATGTGCCAAATATATACTATTCACCTTTCAGTCAGTTGTTACAAAATCTGCTGGCATATGAAGTAGGATAATGTCTGAGCAAGAGCCAGACATGTGCTGCAAAAATCAGAGATATTGGTGCAATGTGACAAGATGAGTTGGACTGTAATAGAATAAATTTTATCAGTGGAGACATATATCTGCAGCCAGACTACACCACTCATCTCCCAGTTTTCCAGGACAAAATATAAATTATTTTGAAAAACTTTGAATGGAGACAGGTATAACCAGTGCACTTGCAACAAACCGTAGGTTTATGCAGAATATAATTGTCTGGATACCTGCAGAATTTCTAAAGCTTCTATACAAATACTGAAATAGTGTTACACAATTCAACATTGACTTTCCAGTTGTGAAAACTTTCTAATTCTGACAAAATTATGCACAACTATATTTCTACTGACAGCTGTGCTATGGGCCTCAACCCTGTGGCTCATGAACTGAGTTCAAAACCCAACCCAGTTCTCACTGCTGTAGAATTCAGTCACAGAATCACAGAATCACAGAATCACAGAATTGTAGGGGTTGGAAGGGACCTCAAGAGATCATCGGGTCTAATCTCCCTGCCAAAGCAGGCTCCCTAGCTCATAGAGAAAACCAGTTATCTTATAGAGTGATTCGGAGCACATGGAGTGTGGTCTGGGTGGCTGAAGTGACCCAAGAAGTACCATAAAAAACCTTTTGTCTGTTCCCTTTTGCTATCTGGGAGGAGGACTTTGAGTCCAGAGGAATTTGTAGCTTTGATGGGCATCTGGCTCCAGCCAGTGTCAAACCACCACACAGGGTCAAAGTTCAGCAAAGAGGTTCATTACTGGCTCAGTGATGATGGTTGGTGTGAGGCAGCTCGGTGTTTGCTTTGATGATGTATAAACCACAAGGACGAGATTGTGTAATGAAGTAGAGTTTGGGTCTGAAGGAGTTGTATGTGTATATGTCTGTACTAGTGATGAAATAAGGTGAGGGGCTCAAACTCATCCACAAAAAAAAAAAAAAAATCATAACATTTTATGGTTATGAAGAGTAATGGTGAGAATGAATTTAATGTATCAGGATATAACATCAGGACAGTGAGGTGCTGGTATGCTGTAATTTGCTTACAGAATCACAGAATCACGAAACCTTTAAGTATCTCTTAGCATTATATACTATATCTTAATTAGTTCTTAGAATGTTGGCCTACAGATATAATAACTATCTTATGCATATAATCAAAAGAAAACCATATAATATGGACATTTCATTTCAGAGAGCAGGAACAAAAATTACTTTGTGTGAGAGGTCACGTAGAAGAAGAAAAATCAGTTACCATACACTGGGAGAAGATATTTAAGGGAATAACAAAAAAACCCCAAACTAAAACAAACAAAACCCAAAAAGAAACAAACAAAAAATACCTCACCCAAAATCAAAACAACAAAAAGAGGCAGTTAACATACTTAAGTTTTTAAAGTAAATTTTAAAGAATTTTAATAAAGAATCATATGGGTTTATCTAGAAAGGATTAGAAGTCTGACCTAACAAAAGTTGGATCTGTGCTAAGAGCTGTGTTTGACCAGTTTATTTAGTGGACAATAGAAAACTACAGGCACTGAGATTTCAAAATATCACGAAGTATGACATACATTAGATAATGTAGACTTGTCAGATTTTTGAACCTTTGATGTGTTTATCTGTTCCTTTCAAGCAGTTTAAATGTTAGTGAGTTATGTGTAAAAGGAATGGATATTTCAAGGTTGAAAAATTTGTATTATTTTCAAGATGCATGAAGTTATAAAGGAAAGTTTACTTTCATTGTAGATTTTACAACAAGGTTTATTTTTAACTTTTATTTTTAACTTTTCCATATTTCTAATATCATTTTTGTTTTCTAAAGGCTTTCAGTATTGTAAACATTATCAGAGACGAAAACCAATTTCATGCTTAAATTTATCTCCTCGAAATTGTTCTAGTGTTATTCCTTTAATATATGCATTTCACTGATACATCGCTTTCATCAGATACCACTTAATTGTATGTTGGAGAGTTCACCAAAGTATTTACACCCTAAGGCCCTCTGCTCTAGTGTGTGCTTTTGCAGACACACCAGACCAGTCTTCCAGAAGGGTGTTTACTGAAAGGCTGTTTCTTATGGATGTCAGATAAGGCTGAGAGAGTAAGACTTTTATCATTCTTATTTATCCATTACTTTAACTCCAACACTCATCTTCCTTCTCTTTAAAGATGTATAAAAAACCCAAATAAATGGAAACGAAGCCTGACATTTGGAGATTGACATAGTCTTCAATTTCCAAAAGTGATGAATATCTAGCACTCTTGCTGATTATGAATGTACATAGTCAACTCTTTTGAGAGTCACCCACAGGAGTTTAAAAATAAAATATTTTTATTCTTATTTAATATGAATGTTAAAAAAAAACACCTCACTGTTTTTAAAAATCTTACCAAATTCTGAGACCTCTATCTCCTTACTTATTGTGTAGGGAACTGTCTGTTAGTTGATCTTATTTGGGACTGGGGTAGCCAAGAATACATAATTTTTGTGCATTATACAGGAGTGCATATATAGGAATATATGTATATGCACCCATTTATAGGACTACACAGAGAATTCCTATATCAGACCTGAGCAGGCCTTCATGAAGGTTGAGTGCATCTCCATTTGCACAGCACTCACAGATAATTGGAAGGTGACTAAGCCCTTTAAAATGCTCAACCAAAGTAGAGAAAATCCATGTCAGTGCCTGTAAACAGCAAAGTATAGCAGACAGGCCCATAAATTATGATGTCAAAATGTTTGCCATTAATGCTCTCTCTTTGGATACTATTTCCTCTAGATGCACCCAGCTATCACATCAGATCTGAACTTACATTTAGAGCTTTAATAAATGTCTGACTTCATTTTTAAAAAGAACCGACAAGGGGTCATTGACAGAAACCAGATCAGTTAGTTCTTGAGACATAAGAACTATCCTGATTAAATTAACTTTGGATTTATATTGTTAAACTGAATGATGGGAAAATCGCCAAAGAAATCATATGAAGCATATAAATTGGAAATGGAACAGAAGACTTGCTTGGCTTCTTGATTTCTTACTTTATGGCTTTCTCTTGCTTTCTTGCTTTGTTTCATTCATGATTTTTCTGTTTCTTTCTCTTGCTTTTCTTGTTTTGTTTCATTCATGATTTTTCTGTTTCTTTCTCTCCCCTTTTCTGTTCAACATAAGTGAGATCAGAATCAGATCTTCAGGGCATATTCCTAAACAATTGTATTAGGTGTATATGTCTGGGATGAAATGATGGCCTCCACTGAAACTGATAGTAGAACTCCCATAGACTTGAAAAAGGGCAAAAGTTCATCCAGGGAGAGCATTCTACTTCTTGTGAGGAAGTAGGCCATGGAAGATTGGTGGAGAAAGAAAAAATTTATTACAAAATATTATGTGAAAGTGGCATTATGTCTGGGAATGTGTGTACATAAATCACAAAGTTTAATATTATAGTTCCCATAGCAACAATAACTGTGCCACATTGCACATTTCTAATAAAGTGTCAGCCCTTTAAAACCATGTAATGTAATAAAAAAGTATTTAGTATGTAATGTAGGAGGAGAAGGAACTATGGGGTCTATAACTAAATTTCTGTATTTTTGTGTATTTAAATCCTTAGTTTTAAGCATTTTTAATAAGATTAAGTAAACACTATTTTGTTTGCTTTTTATATCCCATATCCCATGACCATTAACACCCTGAAGATAAAACAATAAAGAATGTTTAAGGCTTTATGCTTATTCAGGTTTTGGTAGCTGATAAGACTTTTGATAAGAGTGCATCTCATGGTAGAGACTCTTTTAGGATAAAAAAATGATCCAAACATTTTTTCTGACCAGAGAGTAGGCCAGATTTAACTCTGTAAAGTCAGGAGGAATATGAATCAGTGATTTAGAAATAAAGCTGGAGAGAGACTGTTTTCAAGGCCATGTAGTGATAAGACAAGGGTTGGTGGTTTTAAACTGAAAGAGACTTGATTTAGATTAGACATTAGGAAGAAATTATTTTCTGTGAGGGTGGTGAGGCACTGGAACAGGTTCCCAGAGAAGCTGTGACTGCCCCCTTCCTGGCAGTGGTCAAGGCCAGATTGGATGGAGCTTTGGGCAACCTGGTCTAGTGGAAGGTGTCCCTTCCCATGGCAAGGAGGGTTGGAACTAAATGATCTTTGAGGTCCCTGCAGACCCAAACCATTCTATGATTCCATTCTGAGCAATCTAACTTTGCGAGGAAGTTATTTTGTTATCGAAGATTTAAAGATACTGTCTTCATATTTGTACATTGCTCAGTGTGTCCTGACAACACTGAAAATAAATATGATATCTAGTTAAGCAAGTGAGTATCTTGTTTATATTCCTGGTGTTTCTTCAGTTTATCTTTTTACCTTTTTCTGTCATTTCCCTCTTAAACCATTTGATTAATAATATGCATCAAACAGGCATTAAAATATGGAGCTGAAATCAGAGGTTTTTTGACATTTTATCACTGAATATCTATTAGCTATTAATAATCAGACTAATAAAATATTTTTCTGATTTTTTTTTTTTTAGTGAAGTATTATCTCTGCAGAAAACACACAAGGATTAATGAAAAATTCATCTTTAGCTCTGCCACCTCCTACTTCTAGCAGGTTAATAGGTCCAACCAAGTCCTGAGAAACTCTTTTCTGGACTTTCAGAGATACACAGGAATGATGTAATTTGCTAGATTCGATAAGAGAGAGTAATGTCTCACACAAATTAAGTATTCTTCATCTCCAAATTTGTTCATAAAGAGATAGCTGTAATAACACCATGGTTCTATAGGAATGTATCTACTGGGACTCTTGTAGCAGTGTTATATATCAGAGTATAGTTTGCTTGCTGACTTGTATGGAATGGAGGCTAGTAGTTGCCAGATGCCTACTGGTTGTTATGGAGGCAATTATTTTCCTGTTTAATTCTGTATTTTTTGGAAAGCTAAAACAATGTATAACTTCATTTCATATGCTCTATGTCCTGAATAGGAACTGAAGATTTTTGTGTGATCCACCTTCAAAACAACCAACAGGCTCACAGATTGAGTTTCACAACTGCCATAAATGCTTTACATTGAATTATGAGACTAAAGTGATTCACTGTGTTAAGAAAACTTCACCTTTAGGAAATATACAGAAAACTAAGAAATTTGGCATCATCTGAGTATCAATTAAACACAAATGTTCAGTACAACAGATAATTATTTATTTGTCCATTCCTATTACTGACCAGTCTGTAGAATATATCTCTTAAAATCTAGAGCTAGAAAGTTAATTCTGGAGTATTTAGCTTTCTTTCCTGCTAAGATCTTTAGCCTGAAAAATCCAATACTCTTGCCAATTTATTCACCTGCCTTTTAGCTGTTGGTGCCTCTTCTACTCTCCCCACAGAGCCACTTTATTACCTGCAAGGTTGTCATTCTAGAGAAGCAGGTTTGTACAGCAGCAGAGAGCTTTGTTAACAGAAGATTTTGCAGATAAAGAACATGCTTTAATGTGCTTTTCACAAGGCAAATCTTTGCAACCCAAAGTAGGAAATGGCTGCATCTCTGAGGTATGGAAGAATTTTGCTGTTGCTGGGAGTAGATGACATTCTATGAAGAGATGATGTAGAGCATAAGAGTATGGCTCTGCAGAATGGCTGTATCACGGCAAAACAATGGTCAAGGTTTTGTGGTATGTTAGATCTGAATGGGCACTAAAAATTTATTGAACTGACACTATTCATCCTTATTATGTGGATGCTGTCTCTAAATGTATATCTTAGGGCTGTTGACAAACCTAAAAGCCATTATGGAACAGGTCTAACATCTATGAGCCTTGCCCTTAAGAAATTATAAACTAATGGGAGAAGTGTATGAAAGGAAGTATAAAGGAAGATAAGAAAATAATAGAAGAAAAAAAAGGCAAGAAAAAAAGAAGAAAAAAGGGAAATAAAATTAAAGAAAAAAAGCACTAAAGAACTAAAGCATTCCTAAAAAGCAACAAAATTCTGAAACAGAAGTCACTGATTTGACTGCTGGGAATTTAATCTGTTTGTTTCCAGGTTTCCCAGTATCTGTTTTTAATATGTTACTGGTATAACTGGGAAGGCTGTTATAGAAATTCTACTTTGTTCTTACTCCTCAGTAACTCCTCTGTTAGATACTTTTGATGTTGGTAATACTTTGCTTTTCTCTGTACAGCAAGTGCTGCAATATTTCCACAGCGACATAGCAGGTAGCTTTTTAGATATGAGGATTATTTCAGACATACCAGATGTATTGCTGCTTATTGCTTTCTACTGATTTTCCATGGTGAAGCACTTGTTGCAACTCATCAGGTAAGAAGCTGAAGAATGAACTGGGTATGCACTGCAGGAGAAAAGCACATAATGTGCTTTTATGTTAGGAATTTTCCCAGTAGGAGATAACAAAGTATGATTGTCCCTGTCCTAAAATAGATATTAACTAATTCATTGAATAGGAGGAAGTGTTGGCAATTACCTGGCAGCAACTCTGTTTCACTTTCCTATGCAACACTTCCCTACTTGCTGCCTCACAAAGGCCAGTGCAATGTAATAGAGCTCTAAAGCTGTCTTCTAAAGAAATTCACATGTACACTTTTTTCTCCTTTGAAGCAAATGTTTACAGGGGTTTTTGAGCTGTCACGTGTCTGTCAGATTATTTCTCTGTCTCTTTTAAAGATTCTCTGCTATGACAGGGAGAACGACCCACTGGGGATTATACAGTGCCACTTCCTTGCATAGCTAAGCATGAGGAATTAATTACAGTCAATACTCAGGGGATGTGACAGATTATGACTGATGGGGAGTTGTGCTGGGGCAGCTGATCTGAAAGAAAGGCAAGGAAGGTTGGCTCCCTTGGCTCCCCTTGCACTGCTGGAACATAGAGGTATGTGCTTTTTAAGTGGCAACTGGGATAGGGAGTTCTCCCCATCCCAGCCCTACTCTCCAGCAATGTATACAGATCCTTGATTGCTCCTCTGGTATATGCCAGTACTTTGTCCTTAACACAGATCCATTTCAAGTGCCCATAATGCATCTCTGTCTGAGCAATGAAGAGGAAAGCAAGGACCAACATCTGAGATAGAAGTTCTGTTTCAGGCAGGTCCTGACCCTGGTGAAGCCATGCTAACTGTCTCAAATCGTCTCACTGTCTTTCACTGCCTTAGTATAGATTCTAGGAAGGTCTGTTCCATGATGTTCCCAGTGAGGATGATAGGTCAGTGGTTCTTCAGGTCTTGCTTTTTACCCTTTTTAAAAACAGACAGAATTGACCTTCTTGTAGTCACCAGGGATTTCTGTTGACCAACATGACTTTTCATATATGATGGAGAGTGGCTTGGCAACCACATCAGCCAATTCCCTGACAACTTTGGGATGCATCTCATCAGGAACCATAGACTTATATATGTTCAGGTTGTTCAGGTGGTCACAAACCTGATCTTTCCCTACAGTGTTCAAGGCTGAGTTGAATGGAGCCTTGAGACAGTGTCGTCTAGTGAGAGGTGTCTTTGCCCATGGCAAGGGGGTTGAAACTTGATGATCGTTAAGGTCCCTTCCATACCTAACTATTCTATGATCCTATGGTTCTTGCTCTGGATACTTGTGACTGGCTTGGTTTATGTGGTACCAAAACTACATTATTCTTTTACTTCCTATTCTGTTGTGATGCACCTTTGTTCCTGTGAGAGAACCCCCTACAAATCAAACTCATCTATGGCCTTAAAGAAAATACCCTGTGGAAATATGTTAGTAATAATATTAGTATTTCTGTTCCTCTGTTTGTGATCCATTGCCCCTGACTCTGAAAAAAATATATTTCCCAGTGATGAAGAACAAACATGAACAGATGGGATACTGTATAGTTATTAGAATAATATATAGATATTATTTTCTCCTAATATAGTAACAGCTGCTGATAGAAAAAAACTCAACAGAAAACTATCTCTATAAATACAGTCATAGGAGTGGTCAAATATGGAAGATACGGTCTTCTCTGGCACTTAGGAAGTCTGAGTTTTGTTGAACAGCCTTGTATAAATGAATCATTCTTCATTTCAGAACAGTCTGTTAACTGTGGATACCAGTGCTTGTTCTTCCCTACCTTTTGCCAGTTACTCTATGTGGAAAGTAATATCCGTACACAGAAGTTATAGTTAATTGTATTATTTCCAGAAGAAAAATGACAAGTGTACGAGGACCCTCATTTTGATTAGGACCACGTTACTCTGTAAAGTGAACAAGTGTGCTCATTCTCACCACATGCAGAACAAGCTGCATGAGTAACTTTCAAGTGATTTTCCCATTTAACATCAAGGACTTTTCAAATGCTTTCCATGAAATGTGCCAGAGGAAATATATACCATAGCATAATGGGCAGCTGTGATTTACTGAACTCACCACTTTATCAGTACTAGTTTTAGCCATCTCCTGCTATAGCTAATATGCTTATTCTCTGTCACTTTTACCTGGTAGGTGTTTGTGGCTGATGTACATTTTCTCGGAACCTAAGAACTGGTTCAGGTTATCTGAGTCCCTTTTGTGTTGTCACTTTTTTCTACTCGATCATGGTTGACTTGTATAGTGCTAGCCTGAAATAAGGGATTCAAATTCTCTCCCTGAATGATCCTAGGAACCTATCAAGGGGGCAGTATGTTTTTCTTGTCACTGACAGTTTTTTTGTTCAACAAAGATCCATTTGAGGTGCAGACCATTCAGACTTAATGGGTTTCCATTTTTATCCTCTAGGAAATCACGGGGGTTACTCAGAAAACGCAGAGTTTCTACATGATTTGCTTTTAAAAATATATGTTGGTTTTGGTGAAATTTTAATTGTCAATGTTATTCATGGCTAAAATTCTCTCTCAGGGTGGTAAAAGACATCTATTTCATCCTTATGATAATGGGAAGGCAACTGAAATAGTAGACTTTCTGTGGGGATATGAAAACATTTTCCACTAAGTTGAGTCACTGACCTGTGGAATCTGATGTTAATAATGTAAAATGGAAATTTTTAATCTTTAAATAGATTAATTCTACAAGTCATTATACTGGAAATCTTATTCTTGATCCTTTTGCTTTGCATGTTGCTTAGAAAATTTAAATTTTAAAATGTATATTGACAAAAGGTAATGTGAATGTTCAAAGTAATGCTCAAAGAGTAATGCATTCCGTGTTGATCCTTTTTTCCTCTTTCATGTACATCAGTTTCAGCTTTTGGTGATGACTGTTTACACTTTGCTGAAGCAGACAGAGCCTGATATCCATCATTTGAAAATTTGTTGTGTTTTGATGCTAAATTATACATTTCTTCTGGCCATCATAAGTACAAACAGTTCTGATTTTGATTGATTTTTCTTTTTTCTTTCCTGTGGTTTGTAAATAAGAATTTGGAGTTTTGTGTCTAGCTCAGGATATTATGATTAGAAGTTTTTTCTGTGGCTTTCAGTCACTGTACTCTCACTTCTTTAGAACCATCTGATCATGCTGATAGCACTTTTCTTTCCAGAAATGCCAGCATGCTGGGATTCTCCATTGTTATACAGAAATATCTCTATTTTTTCCCCTTCTCTCATATTGCAAGTTTATGTAAAGCAAAATCAGAAATATTTTCTGTGTAACACTTTGTGGTTTGACAAGAAATACAAAAATTCCCCTGCTTGCCAAGTATTTCTTAATGATAGAAGGCTCAATGCTAACATAAAGGTTCAGTGCTAACATACAAGGGAATGACATGTGAGATGCGAGTTGCTTCTATGACCAGACATGGGATTAAGTCAAAGAATTGTTCTGGAGAGTTTTTCAGGAATTAATATTGAATGAACATTTGCTAGGTCTAGTGTCATTAAATAGAAAAACACACTTTGGGAGAAAGAGAATGGGAGAAATGCACCAGTTTAATGAGACATCAATTGACTCAACGCTGTGAGGTTACCAAGTGCTGGGGAAGTATTAATGAGGACAATGCCCTTTTCTTTTGTAGGTAATTCAGATTATTTCTGTGAGGATCTTTGGTTTGAAATTTTTACTGCTTTGCAGGGTTTTCCTGCTAACAAAGCAATATGAAATTCCAGTGTTGTTAGAAAAAAGGAAGCTATTATTAATGTCTACTACTAAGAGCAAAGATCAGCTTTCTAAATCTTTTTAGGCTCCATGAAGCACTTCCTTACTATTATCCAGTACTGGACTGTGTGCAATTGAGCTCTTTCAGAAAAAATGTTAAAGACGGGTGCATGTGGCAAATACCGGGCTGCTCTGAAAAGTGTTAGACTATTCCTGAATTAAGCATCTCTATTTATTTCCACTGTTGATCTAGATTTTTGTACCAAAATCTGAAAAACTAGCAAAATATTCAGCAAATATACCTCTGCCTTAACAGGCTTAGAATATAAAACCCCTAAAGCAACTGTCAATTCTTGCTTCTTGAGACATTATTTTAAAGATGGATGTAAAGAGGTTAAAGAGACAAACGACAACAATGTTGATGGAACAGTTGCATGACATTGGCAACTGAAAACACAAGATATCTTCCCTTTGCAGAGGCTAAGAGCAGAAATACCTAAGGTTTACCAAATTATGAAGGCAGTGGCTGAGCTGATTTGTTCACCAGATCCCACAATACAGAAAAGCTGGGGTCACTTGACGAGACAGCTGTGAGATTGGTCTAAATCAGACAAAAGAAACTGCACAGCAGATAGTGAACTTCCGGAACCTGCAGGTTCAAAAATGGGTTAGACAAATTAATGGATAACAGTTCAATAGATGTGTGCTAAAAGTAGTAGACAATGATGTACAATCAAACATCTCTGATACAGTAAATCTCAATGGTCATGGAGAGTAGTCAGGCTAACATGCCTTTCCTGGACAATGTCTGCTTTTGTAATTGTTTGGAGACAGACTATATGGCTACATGGACTGCTGCTTAGACCCAGAACTGAGGCATTTCTTAAACTCTTTATAAAAGATTAATTATGAGTACTCTTTTGGGATATACTGTGATGTTATCTTAAACACCAAGAACTGTGATTTTAAGTATGTTTAGATATGTATCCAGTATCAAGGAAAGATTTTGCATGATGCTTATATCAAATTAGAATTGTTTATTTCAGTAATAATAGCTCTTTCAGTAATAATAGCTCTTTGTAGAAACCTCCTAGAAAATTACTCCTTTTCAGAATAAAAATACTTGAATATTTGTTTCATTTATGCTTCTCCCCCCTCCCCCAAGATAGTAAACATACAGTTGCAACAAGGGACAGAAATGACCAGTCACTCTGGCTAATTACTCATTTGCTGAGTGCTTTACAGGGTTGTAGTACAAGACAAAAATTTTCTTCAGTGAAAGGAAATACTAGAATTCAGCACATAGATTGATCAAGTTTTCTATGCTAGCCCTTTGAATAAACAGGTAATATATTAATATGTTCATTCACACACCTGTATGTAAGTAATAATATCTTGAAATATGAAAAAGAGATTTTTCTCTCTCATCTTTCTATTTCAACTAAGGTTAAAAATCTGGAAAAACCTGAATCTTGCATTAATGTTTAGACAGTTGGCTAGAAATTAAAACCAGCTGTTGTGTGCTATGATCTCTATATTCATTGCTTGTACTAACTGTCAGGCATGAAGGCACCAACATAATTTGTTTAATGAGTTTAATTAGAATTGTGAGGAAATCATGGAATTAGGCACCTGTGACTTTGGTTATAAAAATTGCTTAAAGATACCTCTTCTTAAAATTTTAAAACTGAAATTACTGGCATTATTTCAGTCTTTTTATTCAGTAATTTATGTTTGTTACTTGAAATTAATTCAGGGGTAGCTTTGCAGAAGTGTGTATCAGACACAAATTGACAAATTCCTTGCATTGCTTGAACTTTTGAAAAGAATGTCTTCAGTAGACACACTTTGAATTCATCTTGGATAATTCTTGAATACATGAATCCTTCAACACTTCAATTTGTGGAAGGTCATAGGTTTTTATTCTAGACCAAAATTGCCTGGGGTGTCACACTGCAGTGAGGTTTGGATGACAAAAGGGAAAGAAAATGCAATACCTCACTGCTCCTCAGGTGGATCCAGGAACACACTTGTATGGACTGTGAGTAAGGTGGGCATACTAGATAACCAGGTAGTAGTTATTATCTAACTAATATTATTGACATGTAGTAGTGGAATCCTTTGTGGGAAATCTGGATGCTCTCTACCTAAGGGTAGGTAAGATACTCAGACAGTCAAGGCTAGTCTGCAATGTGCTATGTGGGTGTTTTCAGTGAGAACATGAAATGCCATCAGGTGTCCATAGGGACATAGGGATCCATGTCAGACTGCATGTTGAACTGAAGACAGGACACATGTAGCCAGTGGATGAGGATAAAGTATATTGCTTTGTTAGTCCAGCAACAACTACGCATTATCAGTGCATATTTGTTAAGGACAGGCAGTAACCTGTTCCTGGTTGCTTAAATTATCTGGTAACATGTAGTTTGGGATTTTTTAAAAATTAGATTCAGTTAACGTAGTTGTGATGGAAAAGACACTAACTGATCTTCATATTTTATAAAATCAATCTATAAATTACACCGGATATTTGTCAATAAAAATAAAATTAAAATGAAACCTCTCTCCAGTCACGTAATTTTATAGTTCTGGCCAGGAAAATATAACTGAAATACTTTGCAAACCAAAATCCAATTTTCAAAAAGTGTTCAGTGGTAAAGGGTCCTGAAAAATGACAAAGTTTTTCTCTTGAAAGTTTGTTTTGAAATGATTTAACTTCTCCTTCAGAGAAGTCTGTATTACAACTGATTTAGTATATTTTCTTTTTTAATTGCATATCGATTGGCACTACTTTCAATATGTTTAAGGTATTTCAGCAGTAGTAATTTATATTATACTACACACTGATAATGCTGAAAAAAAAGCACACATGGAAAATTCTTTCAGTAAATATTTGTTGGCAATTGCGGATTGTATTATAGGTCACTTTAACTTCCCATTAATATAAATATCCTTTGAAATAAGGTGATATATATAAACCACAGGTGAATTTCATTGTATCTATGTAAGAAATGTGAAATCTTAAAAGATAAAGTCTTTCAACCTGTAATCAGTTCAGTTTGAAAGAGAATTGACAGTTCAAAAGTAGGCATTTTCTTCAGTCTTATCTACGTATCTTTTAAGAGAGGCCATGTGAAGTCCTTTTTTTAAAAGATTTTTTTGAGCAAGCTTTTCAGGTTAAAAAAAGGGCAAGTCTAACCCCTTACCAAAGTTTCATGACCACAGCTGTTGTTACAGGAGACAAAGATTGAAAAAAAAAAAAAAGAAAAAAAACCCAAACACTTCTTTCTTGCATTTTGTCTGCTTTTGAAATTTCAGGACAAATTGTGATGAATTTTATTTCATATTATTCTTAGCTTTCATTGTATTTCCCAAATTATTACCACTGTCATACTACATTTCTAAAGCGTATTCTGTGTAACTCTTTTTCCTTGAGTTTGCATCAGTTATTTCATATTTTTTATCAGTGGAAAGTATAATTCTGATTTCTAACACATGTTCATTACTATTAAATGTTTTCTTACATATTGGAGGTAAAATAGTTAAAGTATTTGGGAGTTTTAAAATTCATAATAATAACTTGCCTCAAAATGATATTTATTTAATAATGGAATTTAATATTTGTAAAGGAAAAAGCAATAAAGGCATATTTTCATATATTTTCCTAACAGAAACATTAATGGAAGGGAATGTGCAAAGTTTCGGGCTTCCATGGTACGGAGAACTTTCCCCTTTCCATAAATAATAATTAAAAAAAAATAATCTTGAAGGCACTTATTAATGTTCCACATTTTGTGTATGCTGTCTAAAGCAGATTAGGAAATTTTAATACCTTTAGTTAATGCTAAGCAATAAAGAAGGTATAACAATTAGCTCCTGCATGAGAGGTGTGTGGGTGGGTAATAATTTTTTACAGTTGGAGCTAGGCAAAGATATTGCCAGGTTCTTTTAGCAGTCACAGGTCTCCAAGAATCTGACTTTAACTGGGACAGCTATTCACAATGCTGATCTTCTTACAAGGTTCCAACCCCCCCCCCAAACAAGTGGTCTATTGTTCTTTGTGATACGTTATAACTTTTAACAGTGGGAAATGCCATTCTGACATAAACTCTGCAGAATATCTCTTGACTATTTATCAAATGAGCTCTGCAGTCATGGATCTTACTTTTTCTCAGTCAGAAGTTGTTTTACAGTCTTTTCAGAGTAGACAACTTTAAAAAAAGGCACTTTTACTCTTTCTTATTGCTGGAGAATGCCATAATTGCCAAGCTGTAGCATGTTCAAGTTGATTCTGTGCGCTGTCATTCCTCCAGGAGGAGTGTTGGGGATGAAAGAGCTGGTTGAAATTTAATTGGAAGAGATTCAGAAAGAGACCAGGCAATAGAGCCTGGTTCTAGTCCAGTTGTTAGTGCACAGTCCCTGGGAGGAGAAAAGACCTGATTTGTGATCACCCAGAAGGTGTCTATGTTTTAATGCAGTAAAAAGTAAAAAGAGAGCTACTCTCCTTTCCAAAATTCCTCAGAAGAGGAGTAGGCCAACAGGGTTGTCCATGGTAGCATATGATATGGTTATCATCTCTGGGAAATTTTTGAACTCTTTTCTCTCCTTCCCTCTTTCTTCTCTCATATTTACACAAACAGAGCATATTTGTTGGAAGGTTGGCATCGTCAGTGACCTCCACTCTCATGCTGGGTAGGTAACACACAGCCAGGCTCTGGCCTTTCCCTGTACAGTTCGTATGGCAGAAGAAATGGCAGGAGAACTGCTAAAGGAGAGGAGTTGGGTGAGAAGAAAAAGTGAGTTCAAGGAAGAAGATGATTAACTACTGAGTCAACTTTTAACTTGAAGTTTTAATCTTGAAAAAAGTTGTGCCATCTCTTTTTTTAGGAAGGCATGGATTTTACTGAAAGGAAAATTTCTGTATCTGTTCCTGAAGAGGGAAAATGAAGGTATTGTTGAAGTACGTCATTAATCCCAAACCATTAGGTGAAATCTTGTGACTATTATGTGATTCTAAGACAGAGGCAATGATTCCTCCTTTTTTGGAATCTGTCTTTGGTATGTTTTTGTCACATATATCTGGATTCAGAGGTGTGATTAACATCTTTTACTGAGAAACTCATCTGTCAAGAGTACCTTTCCTCATAGCATGGATCCCATAAATTTTTTCATTCTCACAAGCAATGATCTCTCTCTTTTCTCTCACAATTAATTCTAGTCTCATTGTTACAGTGCCCTGTCTGGTAAAAAATGGGGTGTTATCAAGTGAGTTTCAGGCTTAAAATGATGCTGATATCTCTAGTACATGAGCTGGCCTGTTCTTTGTGCTTTCAATCATTTTTTGATTTCAGATAAATATGCACAGTAGTGTAGAATGGCCTTTAACATTATTGACATACTTTCATTTGCATATTTAGGAACAAAGAAAGACTTGTTATTTTGCAAAAGAAAAAACCCTGTTACAGAAAGACTTGACGACAAAATCTGATTAATATCTTTTCTAAAGTGGAAGGCTTTGTAGACAATCTTGTATATTATTCCGTATTATTTGCGGTACTTTAATCCAAATACGGTAACAAAAATGCTGCCATATACTGAGAAATTAAACAAGTATAAATAATACAATGTTGCCTGGACTTGATTAACTACAAATAGTGTTGACTTAAAAAATATTATTATGCAAACTATCAACTATACTGTATAAAGCATTTAAAAGTTTTTCTAATTCAATGTTTGTTTCTATAACTAGTTGGTATTCAGATAAACGTGCTTATTCTATTGTAGTTTAATTAGGTGGTAGCTGTGCATTCCTTAAGAAAAAGTGAGATGATCAAACTAATGTCCAGAATGATTGGGCAGATTTTAAAGGTGGCAGAGGAGTGAATTGAGGAAGACTATTGAATCATAGAATCATTTATGTTGGAAAAGAACTTCAAAATCAAGTACAACTGTAAACCAAATGTTGCCAAATCCACTGCTAAACCATATCCCTAACCTCCCTATGTATAAATTTTTGAATGCATGGGGTCAGGGGTCAGAAGATAAAGTGATTTTATTTTGATGTATATATGATGTGGATCATGTGTATTTTCACATACCTACCTAGTAAACTGCAGATATAAAATAGGTAAAAACATAGTTCAGAATAAAGCTTCCAGAGAATAAGTGATTTGTCAGGTCAGATATAAAACAAACAAAAAAATTAATATACAATTGGATGTACAGAATATGTTTTCATATTTTCCTAACTTTCTCCTTTGGTGGGGATAGACAAGCTTTTCCAACATAAATGTATTATGCTAAGTGTTGAAGAGTAGCTTCTGTACGTGTTTGCAATGTAGCACTAAAAATATCACTGACGTGTACGGGAAAGTTACCTTCATACTCATTTTTATAAAAGCAGAGTGCTTTTTGGATGGCAGCATTTTACAGCCCTTAACTAAGTCTTATATGTTTACTCAGATGTAGTTCTTTTCATCTGGTTATATGTCTGGGAAACTAGCAATATGTACTAATTATAACACGGAATAAAAATATCAAATGCTCTGAAATGTAAGTATTATTTATACGGCACATCTTGACATAAAATAATGGAAATTTTAAAATCACTTAGGAGTGCATGCTTAAGTTATCAATTAGTAGTGAATTATTCAACAATCACCTCATGAATATACTGCATGAAAGTCTGAGGGTTGTGCTTATCCATATTTCAAACTGGGTCATCACATCGGTATCTTCTGGCCTTAGAATTAATATTCCCAGTTCTCATTGCTCTGCCAATGTAATATAAAGAAAGCCCTAGTGAAAACAAGATCTAGATTCTATTAACCCATATAAAGGACAGCTGCATTAGTAATAGGAAATTTTTACCACTACAATTTTTCTGATTTCAAAATGTTAGGCTGTAACTGGTTGCATTGCACTGTCTTGCAAAAAGATGTTTGCATACCTCACTCACAGTGGTATAGCCGTCTAGTAGTTTAAAAGCTATCTGATGCAATACATGATGAATGTTTCTGAAAATTTAAGTAACTTTCACACAGTAGGCAATGGGCAAAAAATGTAAATACCAGTATCTGATTAGACTGCTTTTCAATTTAAGATTAAATCCACTAACTTTCCTATTTTATCTTTTAAAAGTGATTAAATACTATTTTTAGGAAGCTAGTGAAGCAAGTAATGGCTAATAGTTATTTTGTTTAGAATTACTTGCTTTATGAGAAATTATCTAATAAATAAAAGAGAGCTACAGACATCTCTAGTGCTTTCCATATTAGATTTCTACTTATCCTTGCTGAGTCATAGGAACCTGCACAGCTGCATAACTTTGGTAGGAATGCTTTAGCTGGTAAAAAAGAGACCCCGTTTCCAGTTTGATGTTATTCTTGATTTAACCACTTAGCTTATTTATTACAAAAGGTTGTGTTTTTCTCATATTTCACTTCTGAATGACTAAATCAGTGAATTAGCCTTCTTTTTTCATGAAACTTCAGAATCTTTCATTGCAAAAGGTGAAACCTGTGGGGTTTAGGCACTCAAAAATTTGCCGAAGGAAATCTCACTGAATCAGTCTCTTATTTCCGATTTTGTCATTTCTGTCACTCTGGCATGTCTTCTCATGGGGTGTTCCCTTCTCAGTGTGTCAGACCTGGCAGTGCTCCAGCAGCGGTATCCAAAGTACGTCACCCCCTTCAGTTCTCAGTTTGGATGCCTGTTTCAGAAGTCAGGCTTCTCAATAAATGACTGACCTGTAACTTTTAAGGAAAACACGTTTCATCTCTGAGGTAAAAGTTAGTAACTTCATCCAATGGAGAATATTGCCTATTTTATTGGCATACTCTCATTCATAATCTAATAACCCTAAGTCTGGTTTTAAGAAAAAAAAATATTGTTAGTTCCTTCACCTACATAACCTGTTCTAAAAGCAGCTGATTTAAGTAGCAGCTTGTGGTCAAAGGAAGATAATGCATGTAAGAGAAGGGTTAAAGTGGAAGGACATAGATGGCAGTATGTGTTGGAAGAGAAAAAGGAGATTTCTTAAGGGCTGGAAGGTGATTAGCATCATGTGCAAAATTTCCTGCAGTGATACTAATATATTTTACAAGATATATTATAATAAGGTTTCTTTCTTTGGATCTGAGAGTCACCTGAAATTGAATATCTTACTATCTTTTCTTTTTGATCTCTTCATTTGATGAAGATGGATATATGTGACAAATTTCCATGTATAGCAATTTTTGTTGTCTGGTAAAAGTATGATATATTTTACCAAAGGGTTTGTATTTGTTTATTATCTCCTGTGCAAAGAGAGGAAATTATCTAGTGTCTGTTCCCTGATGACACCCAAAGGTATGCAGAGAGCCAAGACCTTATTTCGCATGGTCAGATCAAACTGAAGGCAATCATTCCTCATCCAACTTATCTGAGCCAAGTTGCTTGCTTTGGCATTGGTACCACATCCTAAAAAAGCAGATTTTTCTTGCTTGTGGGCAGGTGGTTAGAATACCATATAGAGCTCATTTTTGACTGTCAGGACTGAAATTATTTCTTAGCCAAGGATAGATATAAGTACATCTGTTAACTATTAAACTGTGGAGAAAAAAAAACACCTTTGGAAAGGTTCAAGATGTACCTCAGATGTAAGAAAAAAATCAGAATTCCACAAAAAATTCTTTAAGAATTACTAAGAAGATAAACGTAATTGCATTACATTCTGATCAACAAAATTGCTACTACTCTTGGAGACTCTTTTCTTAAGTCAGTGAGAGTTTACAGTTTGAGCAGCAGTAGTGTAAGTAGTGTATATCAGGTTATATATCACTAACCTCTCAGACACTTAGGTAAAGCCACAGAATTTTTTTTTTTCATACACCAGTATGGTTTTTAACAGATGCTTGAATACTAGCTTTCAAAATGTGGGCATTTTAATGTATTTGACAGTGCTATTCCTAAAACAAACATTTAAAATTAGGCACCTATGAGGTGCTAAACAGTTTTAATTTATTTTTATTTCAAAGACAGTAGATCTCATAAAGTGAAACACTACTCTTTATGAGCAGAGGCTTTCTGAAATTTAAGAGATTGTTCAGTAATTATAAATCAAGCTAATGAACTGGATATGAAATTAACAAATACAAAGTTAATTATTGCTAACACCAATTGTTCTCTTAAGAATTAATTCAGACTTCTAAATTTAATTAAATACTTCATGTCTGAAAGCTAACAAAGAGGTCAAGATTACAGGCAAAGTCAGAGAAATGACACCAAGAATACTCAACTAAGAAAGAAAAGTAGGTTTTTACCTTACTTTCAAATATAAAGTATATTATTGACTGCATTTCTTTTGTAGCAAAAGCTTCCTACAAGGTGGTAACACCAAATTCCTGAATGGATAATTGTGCTTTTCATAGGTATTTGGCTTGAGGATTTTAGGTTCTGTTGTTGCTCTTGTTGAAAAATGTTAGAAGCATTTTTAGAACTAATTTTTTCACTTTATGTTGTATTAATTTTTCAGAGAAATATCAATAATTACAATTACAGTTGCCTGAAAAGCTATCCCTAAGAAAAAGGGTTGAGTCAGCACTTCTCAGAATGTTGTACAGTTTATGTTAGTGATTTGGCCTTATAGATTTGCACAAAAAGATGGGTGATAGTTTTCTTTCAGCATGTCTAGCTATTCATTAGTGAAATGAACGGATGGTAGTTTGTACATTTAGAGCAAGAGGTGTTTTGTCAATGGTCTCCTCCTTGCAATTTAGGCAAGAGATTGAGGTGTTGAATTTCTGCAAGATTCAAGTGATAGAGAGGCAGTTCTACTAACCAAAAAATATTGATGAAGAAACAATTTGTTCTCTTTTCATAGGAGAGGAAACTGCAATATTGGGGTTTGGGCTCTTTTTTTCCTCAAAAAAGTCAACATGGTAACAGTAATTAAAAATAACCTACTGCTATTAATTGAATATGGCTTTCTGAAGCCTGTAGCCTTGTTTGCTTGCGTGCATGGTTTATTGATCTGTTGTGGAGTAATTCAACAAGAAAATTATCTTGGAAATTAAACCCAATATTAAGTAATGAATGATCCAATTTATTGTAAAACAAACTTATTGCCACAGTTCCTTACTAATTCATGCAAGGAAAACCTCAAGTAAAACTCTGCTTTCAAATTTCACCTGTGGAAACAGGACAATTTTTGCTGGAGGGTCGCTAAAGTGGATGCAAATCCCTAGATAACTGTCCTATGCAAATACTAAACAAACGTTTTGATGAAATTGTCTTAGAAAAATGGGTTTACTTGCCTCTTTTTTTTCACAGATATCCAGGTAATTTTTGTTTACAATACAGCTTGATTTTTTTCCACTGGACCTACATGTGGGAAAAGTCTGATACCCCATACATAGCAGAAGGTTTTATATTCATCTGCTGAGCTTAGGAAGAGATTTATCCGTGCAGTATCAGTCCTATCTACCAAAATAGAAAATTAGAACTTCTGCTTCTGTTTCTTTTACATTTCTTTTTCTCTCCCCTATTCCCTCAATACATTTATTAATATAATTCATTTTAATTGTTTCCTCTAATTCAAAAGTTCTAGTGTACAATCATCTGCTTTGTCATTATGAGAATTTGTACATAATTCTATTTTAATAACTGTAAGACAATTTTTTTTTGCATAGTTGGAGCAAATTTTTCTGGTTTATGAGGTTGTTTCAAGAGTAGAAAAGAAATATGTGTTTTCCTAAGTTTTAGAAATAATAAGATTAACCAATGATCATTACTGCACTTTATAATATTTTTCTTTTTGCTTTAGGCCTTAAAGAACGCACTGTACAGGTGCATTAAACCTTTCTTTTTCACAAGGTCTCTGCAATCCTTTGCAAAACATCTGCAAAATACTTCCATTGCAGACCAAATTCTTTCAATAGTTGTTTCCAAGTACTTATTGAAAGAGTTGTCTTTTTTCCTTTTTTTTTTTCTTTTATTTCCTTTCTTCTTGTTATTTATTTCCTAATCATAATAAATGAAGAGATTATTTGGGGGTAGAAGATTGTGTCTGGTCTGAAGAAGAAGCCATTGACTGGCATTTGCTATATTATTTTCCTGACATTTATGAAGTAAACATTTCAGTGGAATTAGCTTTCAAATCCTTTCACCCTTCTGGGTGAAATTCAGTCTTGTGCATAAAGTGTGTAAAGGTACAAAACTTTATGACAATCTATTCTTCTATATTCAGACATATGAATAGAAGAGAAAATTAAATACTTTTTGAGCCATTGTTTGCCTTTATCACTGATGGAAGATATTAATTTAATAATTTTCAGAGGGTCTAATCAGTCAGAACAGAATTATTGCCCAACTTCTCTGAATCTATATCTTAAAACATGTTCCTAGTAAAATATAGTCGCATGAGGTACTTTATAAAAGTCATTATCCCTGAGACAAAGCATTATAGAATCTCAAAACATAAATAATTTTAATGTTCAGACTTTGCCATATTTCTTTTAAAAAAGAAAGGAAATGCATATAAATAAATTGCTCTTCAAGCATCATTAAATCATTACAAAACTACTCTTTGTGTTTAAGAAGTCATATGTTTACCAACTTAGGACAGTTTTGTGGTTTTGTTTTGAATGGTTTATGAACTCAGTCTTAAATACTATGTAAAATGAAATTGGTCTAAAGAAAGATTAAAATCAGGATTTTAAATTTTTTTATTTTTTTGTAAATAGGCTATTATTTTTTCAGCTTCCAATGAAAGCACAGGTACAAATTCTATTAGAGTATACTTCTCCAATGCTCATACTTTCAACCGCCTCTGAAGCTGTTTGAAAAAGCACTGCTAGGATTTTGTGACTTGTAAAGTAAATAATTATTAACTTTATTTGACTAATGACTAATGCACTTGGGAGGATTCCACATTCATCTAGTATTTTATTGTGTCCAGGTTATTAATTAATTGATCCTTATAACATCCTCAACTGCCCCCCCAGCCCTCACGCAAAACAAACCTCACCAAAACCAGTTTTCCCAGTTTGACTTGTGAACATCCCTGATCAGTGCTGTTGCAAAGTTCAGTTGAATCTCCTGGTGAAGGTGATTTTCTCTCTTTGGTTGATTTTCTTTCATTTTAGAGTGTGCTCCTTCTGCCTTCTGCTTTGGGGGCATGTCTTCCAGACGGTGAAAAGTGATGAGCAGCTGGAGGCAATAAGCTAGATCAAAAGTCTGTTTCTGTCTATGGACAGACTTGGTAATCCAAAACAAAATAAGAGCTATCACTATCTGTAGTCCCATCTGTAAATGCTTCATCATGTCAATAATACGCTTTGCATGATAAAATCACCACCCTGCATGAATGATTACAGAACAACAGATCCCATTTGAACCAAAGCACAAGTATGTAGTAGAAGACTGGAACTGTGCAAATGACAGCTACTTGGGAACTATTTACAGGAATTTTGCATGCTCTGCACCTCAGCTTTAGGACTTATCTGTGGTTTGTCATTCTTCAATATCAGGGCATGCTGAGGCACTCCTTCAGTATTAATTTCTGTGGAGAAGGGCTTGAATCATCTATGTCTTTTGTTCTCAGCACTTGGCCTTCTCTTTGAGGTTTTTTAAGTTTATCCTGTTTAGCTTGTTACAGCTGAAGACATTGTACCCCCAGAATAGAAGCATTACAGGAATCCAATCTCTGAATCTGAGGACAGTTAGATATGCCACTCTATTTTGATGAGTTCATAACACTACTCCAGAAGGAAAGCATTCCTAATGCAGTATCATCATGTGACTCCGAAATGCGTCCACTGGAACTTACCTACAATAAAATCTGATGGTTCAAATTGTTACTACAGAGATGTAAATAAGAATCCCTTAATTATATTTAATTGAAACATCTCTTGTTCCCTGTTGTGATGTGATTTCTGCCAAAACAATTTAGTAAACAGGCCCTGATAGTGCAACTAGCTCATATAAAGTTGTTAAATATTTTCAGTTGAGTAGCACTCTTGAAGTCTGAAGGACTCCACTGCAGGTCTTTTAAGCAAGTTTTGGATAGTATGTAAGTCAAATTCCAAAACAATAAAGGTGTAAATTTTCCTTACAAAACATTGTAATTTTTTCTTGTTCACTAATTAGCCATTTTTGCAATTCATTTTAGAACCATTGGATACAAAAAGAAATATGTGAAAGTTCCACATGGGCATATTTGGGTGGAAGGTGATCACCATGGACACAGTTTTGACAGCAATGCTTTCGGGCCGGTAAGTCTGTATATCGTTTATACTTTGCAATTGAAAAGCAGTGCATGTCTACTGGGTCATTTGTGCAACACAGCAAGTATAAATTGATTGTGATTATTTCTTGGGTTTTTTTTTTGTATGTGAGAATTATTAGACTTTATGAAATATCTTGGTCAGTAGAGCTTGAGTTTCCTCTTAACTATTATAACAAAAAACCCATTTAATTCCCCCACACAGCAGGAGAAGCGGTATTTTAAATTTGGAGGGGTGTACTGAAGTAGCCAGAGGGCGAGCCAGCTTCCTGTAGCTGACAGATGCTCCTTGAGGACATGTTGCCAGCTGAGATAATTTGGAATGGTTCCCTTCTGGGAGCTCAATCCTGCTCTAGAGTCAGTGTTGGGATAAAGAATTAGGAAACCATAACAGTGCTTAGTAAGTGTTAAATTGGTCTGTGGGTGACAGTGAAGATATTTCAAAACTCCACCCCCCCCTAAAAAAAAAAAAAGGTTTTTTTTTTCTTCTTATATAGGGCCATTTTCATATTGAATAATGACAAAATGTAACCTGAAACACCTGTTTCTTTACTGGTAAGGGTGTGCCTCGGGAAAACAGTAAACACTTTCTCTGCACTCCAGCTTTAGTTTTTTTGGATTTAGTATACTTTGTTTGGATTCCTGTTCTTCTTTTAACTTAGTGTAGCATGCAGGAAATAATTGCAACTTGCTTTGGAAGTATCAATTCTTCTGCAGGTTTTTTGGCATATGTCTTTAAGAGAGAATACTGTTCTAATATTATAAAGAACCCACTGGTTGTCACAGGGATGTTGTCAAGGATAGATTTTTCCACCCGTGTGCATTTCATACCTATTTCATACGGAAGTCAACACATTGATTCTTACTGAATTAATGACACCAATGGTCTTATGAGTTTGTCTGTCTTCTGGAAGTTTAGCCCAACAGTTAATTTCAAATGCAGAAAAGTCCTAATGTCTGTTTTAGATTATGTGATGCTATTACCACTCTTAGGCTTTGTTTCACTTTTTTTTTGCTGGTATTTCTTGCTATTTTTCTGTGTTGTTTTCCAGCTACTATTGTCTAAGATTCCTAACATCTAGTTTTAGAGGTTCTTTCCAGCGGAATTTAATTCAGTCTGTCCTGTGCAGGTATCTTTCCTCCCTTAGTAGGCTTTTCCTTTTCTGTGTTGCTCTGTTCCCAAGATAGATTTTAGTCATAAAGCCACTAATCTTCTTTTCCCTTAAAAATATAATGCCAGCATACACTCAGAGCATAATGAAACTTTAGCAGTTGGGCATTGGTTTCAGATCTACAGCAGCTCACACAGGAATTAATAGAAGGTAAAATCTTCAAGATAGGTATCATGCAGCTTTCATACAAAAAAAGAATGTTACGGTAAATCTTAATACCCTCAATTTTTTACTTATTTAACTGATGTTTATAAATATTAGAAAATCACCTTACTAAGCTTTGAACTTGTGTTAGTCATCAGCTGCTAGCTAACATCGGATACCATGTCACTTTTCTTACTGAAGTGGCACCTTTCAAGAGCTAGTAAGACAGTTTTTGACAGTGAATTCTTCAGCTTCTAGAGGGAGAGTGACCTCTGTATTGTGTTGATGAATACATTATGGGCAGGTCAGGTATACATAGGTATTTTTCCTCTGAAATTAAATTAAAGCAGCAATCACTGAATTCAGGCAAGAGGGGACAGAAGAGGTCACAGGGCTGGACACCAGCTTGAGGATAATAGTAAAAATTTTCATCTACAGAAGATGAAAAGTGTTTATAGAAGGCCATGCAGGATTCCAGGTTCTTTTCTATTCTAGGTTTCTAGGATGCTTTCTACCCCTCTGTTCTGCTCTATTCTTGAGATCACTTGACAAGTAATATAAATATTTAAATCACTCTCTTCAAACTGTTCAGAAGATATGTTCTTCTTAACTCAAATGCTTTTCCTCTCATAAGACTGCAGCAGTCCTAAGGAAAAGACTGCACAAGAGTAAGACATGAACCCGTTTTTCTCATTTTGTTAGAATATATGGCACTTAAGAGATTCAGTTAAATGTTGCATGCATCACAATCCTGGCTTGCAAAACAAGATATATTTTCTTGGAACAGAAGATTTAGCAAAAATAATGTATTTTTAAAGTGGATTATGTTGTAGGACACCGTTTTTTCAACTTTCATATAATCTCATAGTAGAAAGGCATTTATAGTATAGACAGTCAGACATGGTAATGTTTTGTAGATGAGCTTAATGAGTTACATGGGGCATAAATGGAAAAACAGATTGAGAACAGATGTTAGAATCATTTTTTCTCTTGGAGAATAACAATATGTGTAATGGCCTAATGGGTTAGGTTTATAAAAGAAAAACCCTGATACCAATCAACTTCTAAATTAGATGCACCTTTGGAGAGTTATGAATTATTAAATGTAAAGCCTTGGTAGATTAAGTTAGCTTTTCTTAGTTCATAAAAATATTAAAAAATAAATTCTATTTTGTTAGTGCATGTTTTAATGCGAATAAAATCGGAATGTTAAGGAATCAAGAGATTTTAATTTCATGAAGTGTGCAGGTAAAAAAAAATAAAAATTAACTAAATTAATTAAGATTTATAAAGGCTTAGTGTTTCCTTTCTGCTTAGTTGTATCTGAGTAAAATTAATATCTTAACTGATATTACAAAAATCTGTGAGTAGTGCTGAATTAGAAATGCTCTTAACTCTCTATATGATACAAACTTAAATGTTAATTACCTTTCCAGAGTATTTTGTCTTAAAAATATGCTTTATCTAATACAGAATGTCAGGTGTTATATAATACTATTGCTTTGATACAGCTGTGTTTTAAGTTTGAAAAATATGTCAGCCATTGATAATGCTGAAAATAGTTGTTTTCAATAGAAGCCAGTAAATTTTCAGAGAACTTGCATCTTTTTACTATTATTTGAGAGGATAAAAAAATTACATATCCCTGGAAATTTATTTCAATTATCTGGGCCAAAATAGAGATTTCTACTTAATTAGCTGTCACAATTTTCAAATTGGAATGAAGTTAAGCTTTTATGATGTTAGTTTTACATTCCTTAATTGACATACTACAGGAATGTAATAAGGAATAGCTTATATAACTATTATACCACTTTTTGAAGTTATTCCTTTCTGTTTTCACTTCTGTTAACTTTCCTGTTTTGGGGAGCTTTTTGCTATATGGCTGTAGTTTGACAACATGGGAAATATAACATTACTGTGCTGCTTCTTTCTTAGATCAGAAATGCAGGTCATGCATAATAGATTGAATGAATATAAAGTCCCTCTCTTGCTTCAAATTTCTTAAAGATTTTAAAGTGTTAACTTTTTCATTAACTTTATGCCAGATGTTATTGTCTTTGTTTATGCAACCAGGATAGTATTAGCTTAAAAACAAAGTAAAGATTTCTATTCTGGATCTGATTCTGGCTGAATCAAGGGAAGAGTCATTAGGAATTGCACTTCATCCAGATCAGATATGTAGAGCTGACATCTAGCAATCCAGAGATGATTATGCAACCAACATGTAAGGGTATCTAAGAAAAATTATTAATAAGTGCATGCAATAGCTGACATATAGATATTCTTGGATGCACACACATGCACTGAATAGCAATTTCAGAGTTTGTAAAAAAAAGAAGAAAAGTTCAATTTTATCTTATGAATATTTGGTAAATATAATGCTGTTGTTACTATATTTCTATGTTTTCAAATGCTTCCAAGCTGAGGATAGGAAAGAGCTTAATAAAATTAGGGTTTGAACTCAATGGCAATCTTTCAACTGTCTTGTAAAGGACCTGAAGAAAAGCTCATTAAAGTCAATGAGAGATATCTATTGGCTTTAATGGCTTTGGATAAGACTCTTTATGAGTTAAACTTCACAATCCAGTGTAAGGGCAAAAAGGCTATTATCCTTCTCATCTTCTCAGAAACCTGAGACCCAGGTCGGTAGAGTATCTTGTCATAAAACGTCTTTTTGGCTCAGACAGGTCCCTACTGTAGCCCTTTTACTAAAAATGCATCTATCATTTAATGTGTTTACTCTCAAAAGTAAATCCCATGTAGTTTAAGCCTGGCTTTTTGTTTGACAGAAGTTTTACATTCGTGAGCTTCAAATGAGTAAATTGCTTTTAGTCAGCATTACTGTAGAGGCCATATTTATTATTGTTCATATAAGCAATTCTGCACTGTAGGTCATGCAGTAAATTATCTGAAATACATTCTTATCTGTCTAACTTTTTTTTTCTTTCAGCAGCCCAAAGCTGTAGACTGTGACTAGAAAACTCTATAGACTAGCATGACATTCAAAAATAGGTGAATATGCTGTGTTAGTTATTTTAATTTGGTTTTCAAAGCCTATCATCATCACTTTCATATATAAGGCAGGATTAGTTTAACTGGTAAATCTCAATGGGAAAATTCAATTAATAACAGTAATGGACTGTGGCCTATTACAATTATTTTTGTAAACTGATCCAGTATTTCTGTTTGTAACTACTGGTAGTGAACACGAGTAGTCAAAACCATAAAATATAGAAAGTTCATTAGGCAATAAGGTGAACCGAAATAAGACACTTTTAGTGTAGTGCACTGCATCACCGCTGGTAAAGAAAATATTTTAACCAAGAGTTCTGCAGCCTGTGAGAATAGCCCCTCTTAATACGCTCTGTCTTCTTCAAAGAGAGGTTCAGAGGACTGTTGAAGGGAGTGGCAGATATCTTTCTGCAGTTCCGGGTTATTTACACAATAGCAACAGAGAATGTCATATGTTCTACAAGCGCACATCAACTCGGTGATGATCTTGCCATCTGCTAAAGCTTTTATTTATGAGCTATAAACTAGTGCAAGAATCACATATCCTCCTAAAATGGAGCAGCCTCTAAAGCAAAGGTGGGAAGAGTTGAACAGCTCAAGGTAGCATGCTGAACAGCACCATGTGAAAATTGCACAGTAATGTATATAGGCAGGACACACTCTTGCCACAAAGTTTTGCCAGGTCTTGAAATATCTGGTGACCCCATTTATGTCTCCATACTGCAACCAGCCATTCAGAGAGGCTTAAGACAAATAGGTTCAATAACAGGGTCCCCAAACATATTTTTCTTAGTTTGGACCAAAGTCAAGAGGAGATGGTCGAGCATTGCAAAACAAATGTGTGACTAGCAAGAAAACACCTATATGTGCTTATACTCATGAAGGCAACAGAGGTGGCAAAGTAGTCAGTGAAGCCTGGGATTGACCTGCTGGGGACTTGGAGTCATCAGTTTGCTAGCTGGTATTGCAGCTTCTTCTACTTTCTTTTTACTCCCACTATGATGAATACTTGCACCTTCACTTTGCTGTATAAATGCAGCCTCGGAGTATAGTGTGATTCTTATGGGATCAGTGACATTTCTACTTTGGAAATGAAATTTAGCTGTGTTTAAACAGGATGTGTAATGCAAATATGCAATCAAAGACATTCCATATTATTTATTCATGGCCACTAGCAAAAATGAAATAGGTAAAATTGTTTACAATCAGAAAAAAGACTTTGCATATGGAGCATGAAGTTACCAGTAGTAAATATCATGCAGGCACAGCTTGAACTTGTAAAAGTCTATGATGAATAAAACGGATAGGACATTATGTGTTATGACTGATGATAAATAAACCTTGAAGGGTAAATATGCTTGTACCTTTTGAGAGAATATTATATGTGAGATGCAAATTGGGATGGTGGCTTCTCTACTGAGAATGGCAATTCACTCCAGGAGCTGCTGAAAGGGAGACTTGGTAATAAGATTGTGTGGCCTCACTCTCCATTAAATTATCATGACTAACTGAATTTGCAGTATAGGGAATAAGAAGTGCTCTATGGTTGCCCTAATTCCCTTGGAAAGTAAAATATTTAGCCTGACTGTAGTCTAAACCAATGCATAAAAAGCACATGTTTCAAGTGGTCTGGCTGTCATCAAGTGACTAAAAGCTCTCAATTCTCTTTAGTCAATTGAATGCTCATGAGGACCAGAAAGTTTGCGAGGTTTGTCTTAGTTATGTCAACTTCCCAGCAGGTCAACCCCTAACCTGTACTGGTGCCTGGAGTTATTCTTCACTAGGTGCAGGATCCTGCACTGCCCTTGTTGATTTGGTTCCTCTCTGCCCAACAATTCAGCCTGTGCAGGTCTCACTGAATGGCAGCGTGGCTTTCTGGTGTATTGGTCACTCCTCCCAGTTTAGTATTTTCAGCAAACTTGCTGAGGGCACATCCTCTCTTCCAGGTCACTGATGTTGAATACTGACCTCTGAGGCACACTGCTAGCTACAAGCCTCCAACTAGACTGAGATCTGCCATTCAGCCAGTTCTTCATCCATGTCCCTGTTCACTCACCTAACCCACACCATCCACGTCCCGGTCCACTCATCTAACCCACACTTCCTAAGCTTGTCTATGAGGCTGATATGGGAGACAGTGTCAAAAGCCTTAATGCTGAAATAATCTTAGATTGATTTAATGCATTATCAGAAGAAATTAAAGACCTGTCAGTTTCAAACCATCATTTGTAATTAAGTAATTTGAACAGCCCTCTATTCAAATATAATCAATTGCTGAACCCTGTATACCTCTTTCTCAGTTTCCTTAAAATTCTTTTTCTGCCAAGTCACAGAGAAATACCCTTATATGCAATAACCAATCTGCAGAATTTTTAGTATTACAGTCTCTATATGGGATCTCATAAATTACTTGCTGTAATAGAAATGAAGCACAAAAGAATCTTTTCTATGGTTTAACTGTATAGGGAATTTTGATTCATGTGCTGGCATTCATAATAAGATTTTCCAGGACATAATTAAAAAACCCATTGTTTGGGTTTTTTTAAATTTAAAATTTTTACTTCCTTGAATATGGAACATTGTAAAAGTTCAGATATTGATGACTAAAATAGAGTTCTAAATTTTAGTGTGCAAAATTATAGGAAATTATTAGCCTACCTGATTCAATTTTTGGATAGCGCAAATGTTCTGGTGTAATAGATCTTCCTCTCATTAAATCTCCCAGTCCTAAGATAAGACATTTCTAGTGTAACTACTTGTTTACCTGATTTCACGTCATATTGGGACATTAGAAATGTGTATTTATGTGATATTGAATGTCCAAACCAGTGCATATTTCTTTTTTAACAAGTTATTCCTTATTTATTTTTGGAGTATTGAAATAGCATGAGTAATATTAACAGTATAGAAATATAATGAGTAATTTTAACTGATACTTCTACACATTATTTGAGGAAAGTGATTTTTTTTTCTTTCTACTTTGTGCATGTGCAGTTAGAATTGCTTTGAGGATTCCCTGTTGTCCTGGTTCTGGCCAGGAGAGAGTTAACCCAGGCTGTTTCCACACCACCTGATGTCAATCCCCCATAAAAGGGGAGTACTCCTGGGTGCCTCCAGGGCAGTCTGAGTGTGGCTGGGGTTGGTCCTTGTGTCCTGCAGTATCATAGAATCATAGAATCATAGAATGGCAAGGGTTGGAAGGGACCCCGAGGATCATAAAGCTCCAACCCCCCTGCCACAGGCAGGGCCACCAACCTCAGGCCTGGATCTACACAAGGTTGCCCAGGGCCCCATACAACCTGGCCTTGTACTCTGTGTTATCAACAGGTGTGAATGTTACTGTTCTACTTTCACAGTGGTTTTGACAGTAAACTGTCCTTATCCAACCCATAGAGGCTCTGTGGGTTTCCCTGGGAGTGAGTGAGCATGTGATGCTCAGCCATTGTTTGGGGCTGAACTACCACACCAACACAAAAGTTGCCATGACATAGGGAACTGAGACACATGAGGAGTTCCAGAACTTGGCCTTGGCCAGGCCCCACGTGGAGTTTTGTGTCCAGTTCTGGCATCCCTGGTATAAAAAAGACAGAGACCTCCTGGAGAGAATCCATAGAAGGGCTATGAAGATGATTACAGGCCTGGAACATCTCCCCTATGAGGAACGGCTGAGTGAGCTGGGACTGTTCAGTTTAGAGAAAAGAAGACTAAGGGGGAACCTAATTAATGTTTATAAATATCTTGGGCATGGGATGCAGGGGGAATTGGCTGCAAATTGGAGCACAGGAAGTTTCGCACCAACATGTGGAAGAACTTTTACACAGTGAGGGTGACAGAGCACTGGAATAGGCTGCCCAGGGAGGTGGTGGAGTCTCCTTCTCTGGAGATATTCAAGACTTGTCTGGATGCCCATCTGTGTAGTATGAGCTAGGGAGACTGCTTTGGCAGGGGGGTTGGACCCGATGATCTCTCAAGGTCCCTTCCAACCCCTATGATTCTGTGATTCTGTGAAATGAAACTGTGGTACATGATGTAGAGTTGCAGCTTCAAGAATGTGGCTTGAGCAGAGGAGGCTGCAAGGAGAGCTCACAGCTGTCCTCAGCTAGCATACAGGGAAGGCAGGGTCAGAGTCTTAGTTACACGGACAGACAATAGGTGCAAGTCACAACATGGGAAATTGTGAATAGATATGAGGATATTTTTAACTTTTTTTTTTATTATTATGGGAGAAGTCATGCATTGATTACCCAGAAAGTTTTTAAGGTCTCCTAATTTGGAGATAGGAAAAAATCTGACTGGGCAAGGCCATGAGCAAGTGTAGTTGCACTGGCTGTGAGTAGGAGGTTAGACGAGATGACCTGCGGCTGTCTCTTCTTTCCTACATGCTTCTGTGCAACCATGAATACAATTTTTATTTTGTCCGAAAAACTTTCCTATTTAGGACATAGGATAGCAAATTTTTTGTCAGTTTACTGTTCTGTATGTTAACACTGACAGTTCTACATTTCTCAGGAGTGTACAAGTAGTATATCTATCTACTATAGTATGACTTTTGTTGAATTCTCTCAGAGCATTACAGAATGTATCAAGTTTCATTTCAGATTGTGAACGTGTTTTTTTAAAAATTCTATCTATATTCCCACTGTTCTAACAGGAAGAGTTTGGAGAGTATAACAGGTAGCATGAATATTCCCCACTTGGTCATGTTTAAAGTTCAGCCTGGACAGAGAAGAAAGATTTTCCTCAAATAATGTATTAGTAATTTAACAGCACACGCTTTTTTTTAGCAGCATTTCAAATTCTAGAGATTTGTTATGAAACAAATAGAAATATTTAATTAGAGCTAAATAGCTTGGTTTCAGATTTTTCAAATGTCTCTGTATATATAGTAACAGCTATTTCAGTAATATTGTAATTTTTAAAGTCATAACTTTTTTGTGGCAATAACTGTATTCCTGATTGTTATCAAAGCCACAAAGGCGTTTTCCAAAGTACATGTTTTCTTATAAAAATAGTACAGAATGGATGGATTTGTTTATTTATTTTAAAGAAATAAACCTACAAAATTATTTAAATACTTTTCTGATTAACATAATCATGGTGTTGCCTTGAGCAACTTTCAGATTGATAGCAGAATTTTAAACTTACTTGTTCTCCATTTCACTACAGGAGAGACAAATAAGAATAATTCTTGAGTGGTAAATCCCACAGAATGTTACATTTGATTAGAGGAATAAATCCAACTAACAGAGGAGTAAATATGTTTACAAAAAAAAATTTAGAATATATTTCTTTTCCCTTGATTGTTATTTGAGACAATGTTGCTTAATTAAAGTTGGGTATAGTTATTTTCATTTACTTGCTCTGAGGATTTGGGCACTGCAGATTAACTTTTATTATGGTTTGGAATTTTATGTTCCTTTCAATTTAGAGCTACTGCAACTCAGTGTGATATATAGGAATCAATAGAATTTTTTTAATTCTTTTCATGTAAAACTTAAGGTTTAGAAAGTTTTACATATAATGCAAAACCTGATTTTAGTAACCGCATAAATAGCAGTAACTCTATTTTGCTTCTTGTGTAGTTAACATGTAGTGCTTCCTCTTCCACTTACACTTGTGTACCATTCATGTAAGTTTAATATTTGTTCCCATGCAATTATTGGAAATATGTTTAACTGCATTTGATTTAGAACAGAAATCTCTCATCAGGTATCCAGCAGCTTTCTATGGTTATAAGTCCTGTGCAAAGCTTTCAACAATACTGGTACATAACAATGACTGGTCCGTAACTCAATATCACATTTTCTAATTGCAAAATTATGTTTTCCCCAGGTGCATCTGTCCCAGTAAGATGTTAATGAATATTTTTCTAAAATATGTATACATTAAAGCTTATTTCAATGCTGCGCCTTTTCCTCTGAAATATGTCTTCCTGAAACCAGGAGACCTGATTACCAGTTTTAGTAAATGTTATGCTTGTAAGCCTAATATTTGTGAGATATTAGTTGCTGATATGAAGGTGGAAGGGAAGAGAAGTAGTAGTTAGCACGTCATGATAGTAAGGTCTGATACTTCGTTCCTGCCATAACTAGAAATCTGAAGATGATGAATAATTTGCACTTTACAAGCATGTATATTAGATCAATAATGGAGAAGGAAGGAAGGAAGGAAGGAAGGAAGGAAGGAAGGAAGGAAGGAAGGAAGGAAGGAAGGAAGGAAGGAAGGAAGGAAGGAAGGAAGGAAGGAAGGAAGGAAGGAAGGAAGGAAGGAAGGAAGGAAGGAAGGAAGGAAGGAAGGAAGGAAGGAAGGAGGGAAGGAGGGAAGGAGGGAAGGAGGGAAGGAGGGAAGGAGGGAAGGAGGGAAGGAGGGAAGGAGGGAAGGAGGGAAGGAGGGAAGGAGGGAAGGAGGGAAGGAGGGAAGGAGGGAAGGAGGGAAGGAGGGAAGGAGGGAAGGAGGGAAGGAGGGAAGGAGGGAAGGAAGGAAGGAAGGAAGGAAGGAAGGAAGGAAGGAAGGAAGGAAGGAAGGAAGGAAGGAAGGAAGGAAGGAAGGAAGGAAGGAAGGAAGGAAGGAAGGAAGGAAGGAAGGAAGGAAGGAAGGAAGGAAGGAAGGAAGGAAGGAAGGAAGGAAGGAAGGAAGGAAGGAAGGAAAGGAAGGAAGGAAAGGAAGGAAAGGAAGGAAAGGAAGATCTAAGGAAGGAAGGAAGGAAGGAAGGAAGATCTAAGGAAGATCTAAGGAAGATCTAAGGAAGGAAGGAAGGAAGGAAGGAAGATCTAATGTTCCACGAAATAACACTTCCGCTTTGGTGGAAGGCATTCAATTTTAATAATGACAATCTGTGCAGCATCAGTCAAAAAATAGGGAAAACACCCCATCTTCCAGTATTTTATGATGCTAAGATGAGTTATTAGGTATTTTCTTAAAGAGTCACTTCATTGTGTTTCTTAAGAGCATAGTAAACTGTCCCTGCAATCACTTCTTTACAGCTGTTGAATTAATGTATGTTAAATGGTACCTATGCAATATTGCACATTGTTAGAGCTTATAAAAATCTTTCATCAGTGTAGCTAGGGTTACTGTCTGTAGAATATAGTGTTGACTTGGTACACAGTCGAGAGAGGAAATGGAAAGGCTACACTCCTTCCCAATTTTGCTTTTGGATCACCTTAGTGGGTCACAGGGGATTTTTTTTGTGATTAAGCCAGTCTGAAGTTTTAAAGCCAAAAGCTCAGCTTCCTCCCACTAAAAATGAAGAAATAACAGAATGTCTAAAAATCCAAACTTGCTAGCAGTTCAATATTTTTAATTCTGTATTATGCCTGGTTATATGCACATATTTTCCTATTAATTAGAAAAATTAAAATTCAGGTTTCATTTGCAACTTATTAAAATCAGGATTTGTATAATTTAGATGCCAAAACAACAGACTCTTGGACTACTCTGTAACAGATGTGAAACTGGCGTCCAACATTGAATTTTGGCCATATACACTCTAAGTCTAATGAAAGCCAGGGGAAGCCTGTGACCAAAACAAGGTGTAATACACTGAAAAGGGAGAGGTATCCGAAGAAGTAACTGCCTACAAAATTCTTCATGACTTCTGCTTGGCAGGTTATGGCTCCACCTATTTTAATAGCTACCTTCATGTTTCAGAGACTACCAGGGAGAAAGAACACATAAGAGGTCTCTTACAATTTTCTTGATTAGACAAAGGCATTCCAGAATGCTTTTCATTATTATTATTTTTTTAGAAGATTCTTGTAGTGTTGTCACAACTATGGGCCACTAATTCTTCAAAATCTTGCTAATGTAGGAAACCAGAAATACTTGCATTACTGTTCCAGACTGAACAGTACCAGAATGGAAATGCACTTTGGAGTGAAAGTATACCTAGTTCCCCAAAGGTTCTTGATGTTGCTGAAGCTTTTGCATTCTTTGTATCCTCAGGCTGCTAAGAGATAAAGCACTCCCCTTTGCTAAGCTCAATGTATCATCAGCACTCAGATAAGTATTGTTTTCTGGTAAGTAATACAGGGCGTGAGAAACTGCTTCATAGCAGTTTGAGTACTGTACATGAGATGTGTACTCAAATATGTGCTAAGTTCTTACACATTTTCAGCTGTTACTTATTGAGTAACTCACAGTTTTACTTGTTTCACTGAAGGCATAAGGCCACAGCTCAAAACATTGCCTGACTGGCACAAGATCGGATTCTACTTCATGAATTGAGTAATGTAGAGAGTAAGTCTACTCTTCCTATGATTGCTATTAAAATGTTTGTATTATCAGAGTAATTTTTTTTTCACATCAATTTTTGAAGTATCCACTATATTTTGAATTTTTGAAAAATTCAATCTTCACGCTTACATTAAATGATTCAACTGAGGAAGAAATGGCTTTTATTCACTTTTCAGGACTGTCTTGTGTCTTTTCTATCTACTGTAAGCTACTCTTAGAATTTTCCTATAAATATTTCGGAAGTTGCAGTACCTCAATTTCAAGTAGCAGCTGTGGTTAAAGGCATGTATTTAAAAGTTATAGTTTGTTCTTTCATTATACTGCTGAATGCTAGGATTTACTGGTATTGTTGAATTCAGCAACACTATTAGCCCTGTTAAGGTGTACCTATAGCAGTACAAACCAGATATGTTTGTAGGATAGAACCTTCTTGTCCAAGAAATGGATTTTAGTATGTATGTTAGAAACAACACTCTGTGATTGTCTGATCAGAAACAAGCCTAGCTTTAAGGTAAAGCCTTTTTTTATGTTCTTAAACAATGCACACTTTGTCTGCCAGGTGTCAAAGTCACCTTATTTGTCATGCTGAGCACAGTCCAATCCTATTACCCTCACGAGGAATGGTACTCATCCCTTTCACAGGCCAGGCCCTAGAAGTTTCACGTCTGCTGCACATAGGCCACTGTGCTGTGTCAGAATGCTTTTACGCCACCTTTTGCTTCCAGAGGTGCTGATGCCACTGGCCTATCAGGGTATTTCTATTTATCCTCCTCTAGGGACTATCTTTAATTCTGTGCCGGGCTTTATGACCTATAATGCTGGTTGTTTGGTGCTAAAACTAGCACCTGGAAAATGTTCATTTGGTGTCCCAGACATCTTTACTAGGTATTTGAGTTCATGTTCACTTTCCGGGATCATCCACATTATCTTTATCACAGTGTTATTCTATGTTTTCTTCTGTTGGAATTAGGACAAAGAAGTCATTCAGAGTGGTACTAAACTGATAAAGTGAAGTTATCACTCATAAACGTAGAAGCAATTATAATTCCTTTCTTGCTTGTACCAAAGAAAGGTTTTACTCATGTTAGAGGAAAGGATTGCTGTGGCTAAGAAAACTAGGCACTAATTTTGAGAATGATTCTAACATTATTCTTTATCCCAAATAAAAAATAAATTTTAAGGTAAATTCACAAAGCAGAATAATGGTTCACATAACAGAAGAAGCAAACCTTGCATTTCTGTTGTAGCATTTGTTTCATGTTTGAACCATGTCTTTTAAAAATTGGTCATTTCTATTTGCCTTTGCATGCAGTGTGGATTGCATGGAAGTAGTTATTTCACATCTGTGTTTTAGTTTGAAGTTTTAAGAAATGCAGCAGCCTAAAGTAAGTCATTCACTAAAAAAGAAGAAAAATGTAATAGGATATCTATCTTCCCTGTTTTTCTTTCAAAGTTCTCTCTTAGCACATTTTACACAAATTAATTTGACAATAATGAAAACTAGAAAGGTATTTGAATTCCTTCAGCATTAAACTAACAACACAACTATGCCCTTTCAATTTATGACTTGTCTTTAAGTGTGTGAAATCTTAGTTCATCACATTGCAGTAGATTGCTTATGTCTAGGAAAAAAGCTGCAGACTTCACAGAGGGGAAAAAAAAAATTGACTGCCAGCTGGGCCTTCACATTCTTCCTGACTTGCAGATTTTTAGTGCATCTCACACTACCTGAACTAGAACAGCACAGTAACCTTAGCTTTACCCTTGTTGCTATGTCTCAAGTTATTAAGGTTTTTATCAATCAAAAAGGGCTGTGGCCCAAACAGGACACTGGGCCTTTGAAAATATAACCTGAGAGACTAATGCTTTGAAACCAAACTTAACCTCTACGGCTAGCTTTTATCCTTCTGGCATAATATGTGTTTCCTAAGAGGATATTCTGAAGAAATCTAACTTATTCCCAGGGTTACATAGGAAAAGAGCATGTACACTTAGCCTATTCAATGAGGTTTTGCATAAAGATTATGAAAAAAAAGAAGATATTAAAAAAAGTCAGACACTTGATAGTGCCTTGCTGCAGAAACAAACGCTAATGATACATACATAACAATAGCATAGCAACTTTAGGTGAAACAAAGCATTGGTATGTTTGATAAAAATGGGCTTTGATTATTCTTCAGAGATTATTTTTGTCAGAACAGCTAGGTGCTTTTTCTGCAGTCTATATAATCTAAGGAGAAACAGTTCTGTCTACTAGTAGAGACAGTAGTAGATAGTGGTGATATCTGGAAAAGATTTGGTTACCTTGGGAATAAAAAATTAAGTTTATTCTTCTGTCAGAATTCCACTTTAAAGCTTTTCTTCCTAGCTCTCTAAGGAAAGTCCCAATTGGCATTTAAATGCATGTATTTTGAAATGAGACTCATAAGGGACTAAAACTATCCGTTTCATATGAAAAAAAAAACACCCCTGAGATGCTGCTTACATGTTGGTTTTTTTTAAAAAAAAGTCTTTAAAATGGAATCATGCCATCTTTCTGGAGACTAATTTAAACTTTTCATAGATTAATTGTTACGTAGCATTAATGGCTGTTAGCTTTAGATCTCATGTCTTATTTGCAATGAAAGGAAAACCCAGGTTTTGTTTTCCATTAAATTTGGAACTGGTGAAGTAAAAGTGAAAATCAAGCTCCAACATTAAGTGGGCTTTCAGTGACTAATGGTATTAATGGCATTGAAGAAACTCCTAAGAGAATTTTGCATTGCATTTTTCTACTCTTCATAGACATAAATATATATTCCACTTTTAAAATTAATTTATTACCTCTGTTGATAGCTGGGACATTTACAATATATATTCCACTTTTAAAATTAATTTATTACCTCTGTTGATAGCTGGGACATTTACAATAGCGTTATTATCTCAGGAAAAAAAAAACAAATCAATCCTTCCATAAGCTAGGATGAGCTGATCTTGTGTCTGATTTGTAGAGTATGTTAAAGTAGTAAAAACTTGGGAAAAATCTTATCTCAGTGGGACTAACTGGGAGTTTTGCCAGAGTTCAGGGAGGTCTGGGCTTCACCTCCAACAGTTTTTTCCTGCTGACGCTGTTCTGCAAAGTTGTAGCACCACAGACTGTCCCCAGCAAGGGATGGCACACAGCTCACCCTGCCATGCCTTTCTCCAGCCCCTGCCATGCTCCATCTGCCCAGGCTTGGCAGAGTCTTCAGAGAAAGGGATCACATCTTCGTCACACAATCACGCACCAGAAGAATCTTGTTCTTGATATTTAAAGGTTTCATCTGTTATTCTTGAGTTTATTTCTGGCACATGAATGCTAAATACATAGATGAAGAACTGATGTTCCTGTTTGTATAGTAAAAACTTGTTCTTCAAAACTACCATAGGAAGTAGCACTTTGTCATCAAGGAACATCTCCTAAAACTTAGGGCTAATTCTAAAACTCACAATTGATTGCACCTTTTTTTTACACTAAGAGTAGAGGTGGAATACATTCCCTAGCATCTTTTCAGTTGTGACATCATAAATGCTTGTAGTTTCTGAACTGTCCATTATAATTCACAGCCACTGTACATCTCAAGCTAAAAGTGAAAACAGCTGGCAAATTGCAAATACATTTGCAGTTGTTTTAGTTGATTATAGGTAACACAAAAAGCATGAAGCGGTAAACGGAAAGCCCTTTAGGGTTCTGGATAATTAAATAGAGATACACTAAGTGTGGCATTGCTAAACCTGTTACATAAAGGGCAAAAATATTTGCTAAGGAACAACTTATATTAGGCTACCTGAATAAAGAAAGCCTCTTAGGATAAATGCATTAAAAAAAAAAAAAGTCATTATTAAAAAAAACCCCATTATAATTGTTTGCAGTTTGATTTTGACTTTTTGGTATATTTGCACTCCTCAGTCCTATCAGTATATGCTCTTTCACACTTAGTCACAGACTGAGGTAAGGATTACAGAATTGTTTGATATTCAGTACAAAAGTGTCTTTCAGGCCATGTGCAATCTCATCTATTTTGATGTCTTACTCATCGTAACTTTCTTCTTTTTTTTGAAATAAGCTGTATGAATACTCATGGCCACTTTTTTCTGAGCATCTGAGCAACCCTTGATACATTTGAAAGGCTTTACTCTCATGATAGGTCTCCTGAAAGGCATTTCATCTGTCCCACACAGCAGCTTTTGTTACTTCACAGCAGAAGACACTATAGATTTCTGTTTACATGGATGAAATAGAAAAGAGTTTTCTTTTCTATAATACCTTCTCTATTTCAATGTATTTCAAAGCCCTTGAAAAAAACATCCCAGCTGAGTTCAATGCACTGTGTGAGTAGGCAGTCGCAGCAGCCCTTCAGGACTTCTTATTTAGTAACAGCACAGACAGACATTTTGGCTGGTATAATGATAGACAGTATGTTGAAAAGATTGTGAAAATGTGTGCAAGGGATTTCACTGTGGGAAAACAAGCAAACAGACAAAACCATCAAAAACTATGTGAGAGGCATAGCATGTTATAAAACATTTTCCTCATGGATAAAAGATGTAAAAGATTACATGATTGCAAGGTGTTTCATGCTGAAGATATTTTCATGTTTAAACAACACACTCTCTCAACTTTTTTCACATAAAACTTTCAAGATCACCAAAAATATTAAACTAGCATTGTGTGGTGTTCTTAGCTATCTCAGCAGAGAAGACAAAGGGGTAAGAACTGCAGAAATGGAATTTTTTCATTACTCAATGTGGCAATTTCTGTATGCTCCGGAGAGTAAAACTTCTATATAGATTTGGCATTGCTAATGTACTCTTCCATTCTGTGGAGCTGACACTTGACAACTGTCAAATTAGCCCCTTTCCTCGGCATTAATCTTTCATTAAATATATGGACATCGATATATTTAATGGTTCCTCTCTTGGTTTTTCTGACATATTTGTCAAATTCCTAGTGTTTGCTTTCAAGTGCAAGCTAATAGACTGTCCCAAGGCAATCGCTGTGGTCAGCATGTATATGTACTGTTTTTCTAATAGGGATGGATATCTGAATAAACTAAAATGCTTGAGAGTGCTTACCCGAAAGCTCAAAAATACCAGTAAAAAAAAAAAAGAGTGCAAAAAAAAATTTTATAAATAATGAAGGGGTAAGGTAAGGTGTGCACTTAGTTCTGCATTACTAACAGGTATTAATAAGAGGCCTAACAGTCAGTAATGCTGACTTTTTACACACTTTTTACTTTTCTTTTTTCTGTGCTTCTGTCTCTTTCCCTTCATTTTTTCCTCCATTTTTTTCTAGGAACAGAATAAAATAGGTTTGGGGTTTTTTTACAATGAACTTAATGTATTTATTTTTTTTTCTTAACAGAGATCTATCTCAGTTTTTTTGTTAAATCATATGAATTGCATTAATTGGCTTTTTTCTTAGTAAGCAGCTTTCTTAATCCTCCAGCCATTTTTTTAACCTTTTTTTTGCCTTTTTTTTCACCTTTTTTTGCCTTTTTTTTTTCTTCCATGCTTTGAATTGCTGAAATGGAAGCACAGACAGTTTTCAGTCACATTTTTTGAACCACAGAAAGAAAGGGAACCCAGTTGTCTAACTGCCCCTTGAGGAACACATGTCATTCTTCCTAATGGAAGTAGCAGTTCTCAGGCCTTGTGATAACAAATTCAGTGTGGACTATTGGAAGTTCGGGGGCTTGTGAGCTAGCCTTCAAACATTGCCTGTGTTCCACTAAACAGACACTTTCTGGGCTTTACACTGTGACTTTACAGACATTTATGCTACGTTTCAGTTTCCCCTTTTTTGCATCACTTACATTTGCTCTCCGATGTGAGTCAGTCTGTGAGGCATTCAGAACAGAGAGTGTATGTTCACACATCTACTAAAGCTTCCTACACCTTGGGCACTCTGTAGGAATTAAGAAAATACATTTTCCAAAATGATGAAACATGACATTAATATAGAAAATGTCAGTCACTAGTTATATTTTGTCAGATAAATATTATTTGCCATGGCAGAGTTCAGTGCTTAATAATACATTGTTCTTGTCAGTACTGTTTAAAGTGCACATGATTCATACTAAACCTTTATCTTAGCTGATAGTGAAAGTAGGCACTTAGCATTTTTCTAAACCAAGTCTCAGTTCAGAAGTTTAATACACTTCCATATTTACTGCAATATAAAAGAATATTCTGCGTTCTCTGGAGATTTATTTATCTCGGTTGTATAGAAGAGGTTTATGCTGCCATTGCTGCAGTTTTACAAGATCTACTGAAACGTTATTTAACAATGCACAGTGTGCTAATGCTGGATTTGCATATATTGGGAGACGGTTCCTATTTAAATTCAGTTTAGAATTAAAAAGCCTAGCCATTTCTAGCAGAATGAAAACATAAGACAGGCAATGTTGCTTGATATAAATATTAAGAAGCTTTGCAAAAATTGTGTTATTTGGAGATACCTAGTAGTAACATTTGAGTAAAACATCAAATGTTAAATTTCCAACTTTTACCTTTTTGTTTTTCTTTTAAAAGTTTTAAAAGGAAGATCTTATAGCAGTGTTTTACTACAATATTGTTAATTTGCTTATATTTTAGCTATAACTATAAGCAAGTTTTCATAGAAAAGACATTTTATCCTGGCCTTTGTGAAACCCTTCTGACAGTTTGTTGAGATTTCTCCAAGCTTAATTAAGTTTGCAGATGTTTGCAGATAACCAATTATGTCCAGATTTGCTTACACCTATGAGTAAGTTGAGGTTTCAAAGCAGAGGTAAACCCTATGGTAATTTTCTCCATGCTGTTTAGCAAGCTTCCAAACATTCTTCCTCTGACACAAATAAAAAGATTCAATAGCATGCATAGGAAAAACTGGCTATGGGAGATACAGTCTTGTAAAAATTGTCAACCTTTAATAATAATTTTTGGTCATTTTTAAAAATGCAAACATTTTCTTATATTTGCAAATTCACACAATGCTAATTTACACAGCATTGATATGGCATCACCCCAAGTACCGTGTATAGTTTTGGACTCCACAGTATAAAAAGGATATAAAAATATTAGAATGCATCCAAAGGAGGGCAACAAACATGGTGATAGGAGTAGAGGGAGCTGCTCATGAGGAGCATTATTAATCATCAGCATTAAGTATACAAAAACTCATAGTATTTATACTTGCCCTTATTTAATGGTCTCTTCTTCTCCATTGTTAGACCTTATACTTGATGGTTTTATGCTGTTTTTGAGGATAAATCTGGCTGGCAGTTGGTCAACAGTGGTGTTTCTCAATGATCAATTCTGGGGCCAGTTCTGTTCAATATATTTATCAATAATCTGGATACAGAAGTCGCATATTCCATTAGCAATTTTGCTGATGATACCAAATTGGGAGGTGCTGTTGATTCTCTTGAGGAACAAGATACCTTGCAGAAGGATCTAGATAGATTGGAGTATTAGGTAATGATTAATGGCATGAAATTTAACAAGTCCAGATACGAGATTCTGCACCTAAGATGGCTTAATGCGAGGCACAAGTATAAATTGGGAGAGGATGGGCTGGAGAGCAACCCTACAGAAAAGGATCTGGAGGTGCTGGATTTGGGGGATGCTGGCTGACAGCAGCTCAATATGAGCCAGCAGTGTGTCCTAGCAGCCAAGAGGGCAAAGCACATCCTGGGGTGCATCAAGCACAGCATAATCAGGCAGTCAAAAGACATGATTATCCTGCTTTATTCAGCACTGGTGCAGCCTCACCTGGAGTAATGTGCACAGTTCTGGGCCCCACCATTTAAGAATGCTATTAAAGTATTCAAATGGTTCCAGAGAGGGCAAGGAAGCTGGTGAAAGGGCTGGAAGGCTTGTCCTGTGGAGAGTGGCTGAGGACTTTGAGGATGTCTGCTTTGCAGAAAAGGAGTATTAGGGGCAACCTCATTGCTCTCTATAGCCTCCTGAGGAGGGTAAGTGGAGAGGGAGGTGCTAAGCTCTTCTCACTAATAAATAGTGCCAGGACACAAATGTTTCAAAGCTGCTCCAGGGAATTTTTTTATTAGAAATTTGGAAGAATTTCTTTACCAAGAGGTTGGTCAACACTGGAACAGGCTTCCTAGAGAGGTGGTCAATGCCTCAAGCTTGTCAGTGTTTAAGAGGCATTTGGACAGTCCCCTTAGTAACATGCTTTAGCTTTTGGTCAGCCCTGAGTTGGTTAGGCAGTTGTACTAGATGATCATTGATGGTTCCTTCCAAAAGAAATGGGTTTGTTCTACTCTACAATCTTGATTTTAATTCATGTGATGTTACACAATATTCTATTAGTCCAAGTAAATATTAACACTTTTTAAAATAATTTTTGTCTTCCTCCCTGCATGAAGTATTTGTCCTGCTCCCAAAAAGGAGATTCCATCATGCTTGTCTTTTTTTTGATTTTGCCAATCAGCTTTCTTGTGTACTCAGCAGGATGCCTATTTGCAGTCCTATTTGCTCAGACTGTTTTCGGTCTAGCATCACTTGGGTTTGCCCCTTTGGTAGTCATGTTGCTCACATACTTAAGTGAAATGCATCCAGGTTGTGACTGCTTAGGCATCCAGAGTCATAAAAAACATACACTGTTGCAGGTTACACTGTTTAATTGGATTACTTTTGGGTTCAAGGAAAAGGATTCATTTTTTTATATTTTATAGGCCTCACAGGCTTCTGCTTTGGCTACGTTGCATTACTTTGGCTGAACAGAGTTTGAGCTCTAAGTTTAACTAGTCATCTAGGATCTCCTTTTCACCTGTGACACCTCTAGAAGGTGATTCATCCCATCAAAACCCATGGATTTTAGATGGATTAGTGAATCATCCTCCAGAAGTGCCATGAACAATACAGGACATTCAGTGACTAATATAGATGCGACAGCTCCTGTCAGATGAGAGGAGTCCTGTCTCTGTGACACTGTCAGCCTTTCCACGGGCAGGCTGTTTACACCTGCAGCCAGTTTTCTGGCAGTTCTTAAGTTAAGTAGGGAAGAAGTCTCCTCCCTGCAAAATGCCACAAAGGTAGGTGTTTATGTACACACAAAATTGAAAAATAGTATATGGGTTGTTGCATGTCAGGTAAACTCAATAATTTGCTAACTGAAACAATTTCTAAATGTGTACCTATTTACTACTTTCCTGGTTATTCTCAAGAGGTATGAATGTCTTTGTTTCAGAGGAAATATGATGCACTAAGGCTGGATTCACATTTTCTTGTACTTGGCCCATTTTCTTACATTATGCAGGGCTCTGAACTATCCATTTGCCCTTGCAGAACTCAGCTGATCTCATTCAGTTAATACTGTTTGCAGTCTCAGTCACAGTTAACCTTTTCTATAATTGCAAACATCAAAGGTCAGGAATAAATATCTTATCCTGAGTCTGGTTAAACCACTGATGAGGTTTAACAAATATTGCAAAATAATAACTGATGCCTGCATAGTATGGAGTGAACACTCCTGATCTCCACTTGCCTGTTTTTTTTCCCTTTGTGAAGATATAGCTCCTCATCTTTCAGTGCTAAACTCTCTACTACCTCTGCGCTTGCTGCATGCTGCTGAGGTTTAGCTATCTCTGCTTTTCACAGTTGTGCAGCTCCAGTATTTGATTTTATTCCTTCCTCTGTGCCTCTCTGCTTTCCTTTCTGCCTTAAGACCTCTTCTCACTCTCGCAAAATCTTTTCTTTGTCTATTTGAACTTCTAATCAAATTATGTTATTCTATGCTCAGCTTTATAAAAACAGCATCTGTTTCTTTATTACCCGGTAAAGGAAGAAATAGATAAAAGAAAAAATAAGATTATGGCATCTTTTAGAAACTCTACACATCTCCTATGCTTTATAAAACTTACAATAACTGCGATTAGGCATAAGTTCTAATACCAATGTGTAGTTTGGATCACAAAACTTTAGTTCAAGGCCACTGACATCTTTTATAAGCACGTACCACACTTAGGAGTTCTTTATAATCAATAAAGCACAAGGTAGTTCGAGAGCTGAGTTTAATCATGACTCTTTAGGATTTTAGATGTGCTGTGAACTGAGGCTGGAGCTGGAATTTGGGGCATCACAGTACGCCTCGTCTCCCAGTCATCTAGTGTGGAATGTTGCAGTTTCCTTGAGGTCTATACACACATAGCCAAAAGAATATGTATCTTAGACTTGCCTTGAAATAGGAGGTTGGAAAGTGCCTAGATTTCCCCACTGAGACATAGACTCAAAATTATCTTTCAGTCCCCTGAGTTCACCCCTCTGAGGTGAGATTGATAGTAGTGTGGGGACACAGAAGCAGCTTCTTAACTAACTAGGATTTATTAGTAACAATTTGTCAGTTGTTACGATTAGCGCCACAGCAATAAAAATACAGAGACATGAATGAATTCTGCTCTAACTCTGCTTAGGATTTCTCAGTAATTTTAAAGTGCTCTCCATTTCTCCAGTGTATGCAGATGCTTTTCTCAGCCTGTGCCTGCCAGCTGTGGCTGACAGTTTCCCCTTTTCTCTTTGAAGGGTAGACCTTTTAAAAGATCAGATGTACTTTGATCTCAGGTTTGATAATTTTCTATATTCTCAGCAGTTAGCTGAAAGGCTCCTCCTTGGTTAGAATCTTAGTTGTTATTTTAGAGGGGTGTTCTAATGATTTATTTTTGCTGAATAGTTGTTCTTGCTTTTTAAGGGATTATTATAGCAGTACATAACATATAGAAACAAGCAATTACAGATGATGGCATTACAGATGAAGTTCTGTTAGTGTTAATAGAATGGCAGTCAGTGTTTGTGCAAGGAAGATCTCCTCAGTTCTCCACAAGAATTTCACTGGAGTTCCCTGCAGCAGAAGCCAGACGACCATCCCGCAGAAGCCTCTCCTGGCTCCATTAGCACATTCCCCTACTGGGACATGTTGCCATCCAATAATACAGTTTTTCTGTGATTTTTCAGACAGCTTTCAAGTCATGTTTTCAAGACAATCTGAAATAGATATAGAGTGATGCTGTTGTCAGCCTTTACAAACATCTTGCATCTAGCTCTTTCACATTATCTGCCTACTTTTAATTCTCTCAGATTGAGCAATGTCATTGTTCTACTATGTGCTGTAAAAATATAAAGAAAATTATTGTCCTTTTCAAGAAACTTTCTGTTTAATTGTTCATAAAATAAATACACTTCTGTATCATAGATTGGGTGAAATTTATCTAAATCTCCAAAATAGAGACCCAGAATCCTAGACAACGTAATGTCATTGATACATTCCTCTGAAGAGTGTTCAAATACTCTACATGCTATGGTCACCGAAGATGACCCGTATTCTTCAGAAATAAGTACATTCATATGTAGTACACATTGAAAATGTACTAACTTGTGACCATCTATAGCTTCTATTCCCCACAGCAGGCTTTTTTTCAAGTATTTCTAAGCCAGTCTGCTTCTTGCTAGGAAACCTATTATCCTGATTACAATTCCTTGACAACTGCTTAAAGAAGCTGACTACTCTGTTTGGATGGAGAAATGCTATGATAGTCCAGTTAGACCTCATAAGAAATATGAAAACATATTAGCAACAATTATTTATCAAGAAATGGGTCTTTCATATTTCTGGTATAATACATTTTTGAAAAGTTTGTGTTTGGGGGAGGAAGATGGATATAGAGTTAGCAGATTAATTTCTAAGTACTTATTTAGAAATCTCCAAAGAACAGAAACGTATCAGCTGCAAGATAATGAACAGGTGAGTATATCCTGAGTACATTGCTTTTAAAAATAATTTGAAGGTGATTTGTATTAACTTAGGAGCAGAACTTTACAAGCCTTGATGGTGTAGGAATGCCAGTTATTTTTTACACATTTCTTTCTGAAGTGTAGCTGGGGATAAAGCCGTACAGGTTGGAAGACTGCATGTTTGTTGAATAGCCATCTGTTACAGTATCCCTTGGGGATAATACATCAAACAGAGATTTCAAAATGGAAATGCTACATGACCATTGCAGACTTACCTTAGTTCACAGAAAGACTGAAATCACGACATGAGAAAGTGTGAATTGCTCCTCCTCTTCTCTGAGGTGTTAGTTTTGTAGTCCAATGCTCACAGATTAAATGTCAACGCTGCAAGCTATCATCCTGCTTATCAAAGTAGCAGAATTTCCAAAATGTGTGTATCCCAAAATCCCAAGCGGTCTCCTTTGCCAGATCCCAAAATGCACTCTAATCAGCTCCAAAGCCATCAGCTTGTCTTCCATTTCTCTTACAGTGCCCTACTGTGTCTTTGATATGAAAACCTTAGCACCCTGGAAACTGAGCTAGAGTCAAATTAATTTAATAAAATAAATAATGTACATAGTACAGAACTGATTGCATTAGCCAGTTTCATATTTAATTCATAAAACTTTCCATGTTTTAATTTACTTGCTGCTGCTACTGCTGCTGCAGAATTTACATTCTTCTTCACCACAGGTTTGCTGGAGAAAAAAACCAACACAATTTTCAGTGACAGAATACAAAAGAGTAGGAAAAGAGAAAGGATTAAATGTGAAAGTAAGTTAAATGGTGTCACTGTGTCAAAAACAGATGAAATACTACTGTCTACTGCCAAAATGTAATGCTCTTGCAAGAGTTTGGGGGTTTTATAATAGATAAAATTAAGACATTTCTTGTCCAAACCCTTTTTTTTTGTTGTGGGTTTTTTTGTTTGTTTGTTTTGTTTTGTTATTGTTCTTGTTATAGTACCACAAATGTAATGAGCCTTTCATGAGAGACATAGGCCGTGATTTGGTCCAGGTTTATGACAGGTGCCCCACCATTATAGCGGTTGCAGTGGATCTGTAGGTGAGGACATAGAGGTACATCTGTGTTGACTGAGGTGCAGACCTGTACTTCATCAGCTCATAGGGGACACCAGAATTTGCCAGAATCAAGGGTCATGCTGACTTCCTGTTCATAGTTTTGGCAGCTCATTGCAGAGCATGTTTTTCTGAACTTTTTTCTTTAGATTACACTGATAAAAAGAAGCCCTTTGAGATCTCATTTTCTAGCTGTCTTAAAGGACTCACAATGACTTGGAACAATATGTTTTACTGATTTCCATCTGTGATTAAAGTTATGTTTAAATGAGGCGGCACATGTGGGTCTTTTGCTGAATTTTATATTTCTGGGTTTGCCAGTTCCCTGAGTTTGCTTGCTGGCCCAGAGCACCCTCACCAGGACCCTCCTGCCCATGGTGCTGCCTTCTGGAGCACTTTTATTCCTACTTGGTAGAAGGATTTTCAGACCAAATTTCAATGTGATTCAGCTGTCCTGATTTAGATTTTCTAAATTCTGGCAGCAGAATATAGTTAAGACATCTTAAACTCAGTATCATGCTTTGACCAGGAGTTTTAGTCTGCAGGGCAAACATAATGATTTTTGGTTATAGCTTTGTTCCCCCGGCTGCCTCAATTAAAGCTGCCTTCCCTTAAATGTGGCACAGAACCTCAACTACAAGGCTGTACGAGGATGAAATGGCTCATACAGGTTTTTCCTTTGTTTAAAAAACATAGTACAAAATTGTAAATTAACATCTCTGCAGTTCAATATATTATCTTCTGTTGATCTCTTCCAGTTCAGCAGAAATTTTGTGTGTCTTTACATTATTTTTATGTTTTGTTTTGTGTATGTCTAGGTGAATAGTTCTTCATGCATAGCTCTTCTCTTGGTTGTCCATAATAGCACCAGAGATATAGACTGGGTGGAGGATGGGGAGGAAGTGAGGGGAGGAAGTCAAGAGAGGGGAGAAGGAAAAAGACAAGAATAAGCAAGCTTTGATAATCTTCAAATGACTACTACTCAGTTTAACCTGACTCTCATCTTTTACTGGATGCCTTTGCTTTTGTCTCTTATTGATTTCATTCCTTGTGTTGTTGTAACTCTTTACTGTGAGAGAGGCCAGAACTGTGTGTCTTCTTTAGCAAAAGCCATCTAACTGGCAGCCTTCACTCCCTACCCACTGGGGCTTCCTGTATCCTTTCCATCATATACAGCCATTGCTGTCCTGTGGCCTGTGACCCTGAACACAGATTTCCCAGTTGGTGAGATAACATGCTGTTTCTTACCATCTGGCAAGCCAGTATTTTCATCCAAAAAGGTCTGGATTTGTAGTGTAAAGGAGCTAATTATGTTCAGTGAGTGTTTCATGACATGCTATTATACCCAAACAAACAAAAAATTAATTGTGAAAATGTTTTCTCCAGCAACTATTCAAATGGTTCAAAGATAGAGGACAATGTGCATAAAGAATGGTTTGAAAGGCAGTGAAAAGACCATTTAGCACATACAGCATAACTGATTTCTCCATATGTCCTGAGTTAGAATCCTTTTGGGTTTATAGATTCGCAAGTACTCATAATATCTTGGGTATGGTTCATTTACAGACGATTTCACAGCAAGTGCTTTAACATAGACCTGTAGTGGTAGACTTTTAGTTTTGGTTGTGAGGTTTCACAGTGAATTTCCCAGGAAAAACAGTTCATTCACTATTTTAGTAAATACACTGCACATGTGTGTAGTTGCTCAATACATTTTCATTTTTCTTTCTTTTCCAACGAAACTATATAAGGATAATGTAACCTTTTAGAAAATACCACAGCTGAAATTGCATACTGCAAAACAGAATTTATATTTGTGAGTCAAAGTCCATTATTTCTTTAAGCTGAGGTTTCTGTTTGTGTCACCATTTATAATAATTTGTTTCTGATAAGTTCCCCCCTTTTTTTTTTCTTCATAACCAATATATAGTTCTATTTAAAAAGTTGAAGTGTAGATATATATTTCTGCTATGAATTTGTCATATCAAAGCAGTACAGAAGTGCGGGGCTGTTTGAAAGCTCAGTGACAACCTAGGCCACTGCCTGCAAGGAGACACAACCAAGTATGCCCAGACCTCCTTGGATGTCTGTCGAACCTGTTCTGTGAAAGACATCTAACAATTTCCTTGTCTTTTCAAGTTCTTCACTATTTTTGGACTTTCTTCACAAACCATGTTCTTCTTTGTCATTTAGTCATCTGATTTCTTTTAGCCCTTTCTATAGTGGAGATAGAGGACAATTAATCATTACCTTTGTATGTGTGATTTTACTAAAAGACAGTTGCTGTATTTCTCTCATATTTTTTTTTTTCTAGATTTAACAAGCAAAAATTCCTTCAAGGCTTTCTCATAAGTCCTGAAAAGAATCATCATTTGTGGTCATCTGCTCTATACTTCCCCACTGGTGTACTTCTTAGTACTATATGTAACTGTACACACTTCTCTAGAGTAAGCCTAATGAGTGCTGGCTGCACAGAGAAGAAATTTCTGGCTTCTGTGTGCCACACACAGTTCCATTTTTAAACCAGACAAGAATGGTATTTATTGTTTTGCAAGTGTTACAGTGTTAACTTGTCATTGACTGCCACCCTCAGACCCTTTCCTGGGGAATTTTAGTGATTTTCTCTTGCATAGTCAACTTTAATGTACATGCAATATGTGCATTAAAGGCTTGTCTGTCATTCAAGATCCCATGCAGGAAAGGTGTCTGATGAATATGGAGGAAATACTTGTGATGTAGATGAAAATGCAGGGTTTCCCCATTTTACCTGATAATTTAATGAGCTATGTCTAAATATGAATGCGAGGGCTGCACTCTAATTATATAAATTCATTTCTAAATTAACAGAGCACAAGAAAAGCTTAAATATTCTGTACATTTTGTATTTAATTTTAAAAACAGTTTACCTTTTTTATTGAAGATAAACCAGATAATCTGGTGTTAAACCTCGAGCTTTTAAAACTGGGCACTTTCATGTGCAGTTGTTGCTCACCTGTTTTCAAATGACTGTAGGAGAAGCTTATGCACCCTGTGTTTGTTTTAAATATGATGGGAAAGATTTGTATACAAGTAGTAAACAATATTAATTATTTAATTAAGACTGTTGCAATAAACAGAAGACAGCTGTGACCAATTAATATTTAAGCCAAGCCTTCTATTCTCTTTCTTTTGGCATCTATTTGCTCACATGGTAATTCCACATGGAAGGATAGGGAAAGGTCTTTTATGCTGGGCTCTTGATGGGGGCAAAAACAGGGTTTGCACGAGTCTGGCCATGACTACCTGAGACCTTGCCCAATTCTGCATAAGCTGAAGTGGCTGAGGAGCACTTCAAAGTACAGTACTAATTCTAAATGACCTTTCAGTGTTCAGTAGCAAAGTAAATATCTGATCAGTGCAGGAAGAACTGTAACAAAATGGGGAGCCATGACAACATAAATGTCTTTTTTGTAGTCTGACCTTCAGACAACAGTTTGTGATTAAGAACTCTAATAGAAGGGGAATCAGCACTGTACTCTGTGAACAGTCCAGTGGCAAGGTAATCCAGGCAAATAGCAGATATTAATGGTTATATTGCAGTTTTGTTTTTAGAACGATGACACTGGAATTTACAATTAGCTTCCATAAAGTCCAATGGAAGCTACTTCTGCTACTTCTAAACAGAACCTCCCCCAAACAATACAGAGATCTGTGGTGATATAAAGTTGACTGAATGCCAGGGGCCAACCAAGCTGTTCTATTGCTCCCTCATTCAGCAGGACAGGGAGAGGAGAAAAATAAAATGGAAAACCCCCCACAAACTCGTGGATCAAGATAAAGGCAGTTTAATAAAGCAAAAGCTAAAGGCCATGCACAGAAGCAAAGCAAAATCAAAAGATTTATTCTCTACTTTCCCATCAGCAGGTGATGTTAAGCCACCTCCCAAAAAGAAGGCTTTAGTATGTGTAACAGTTTCTCTGGAAGACAAATGTTGTAAATAACAAATGCCCCACACTTCCCCTTTCTCTCAGCTTCTTATTGCTGAGTGGACATCATATGCTATGGAATATCCCTTGTTCAGCTGGGGTCAGATGTCCTACTGCTGAGGGGGGTCAGATGTCCTACTGCTGAGGGGGGTCAGAAATAGTGGAGAGACAGCCTTGATGCTGTCCCAGTGCTGCTGAGCAGCAGCCAAACCCCTGGTGTGTTGCCAACACCATGCTAGCTGCCAATACACAGCACGGCACTAGGATTGCTGAGGGGAAAGTTAACTCCATCTCAACCAGACCCGACACAGGATCTTAAGGTCTTCCTGATCTCTAAAGCCAACTGAGGTATGAGGTGCACCTCTACCTTTCTGTAGATTTCACCAGGGGATTACACCAGAGTTGAAAAAAGGCAGCAATTATACACTAAAGCTGGGGAATGTTTTGTGTTAGTGTTTTCTCTGAAAGCCTCAAATGCCATAAACCCTCTTCTCTCATATAGTTTGGCATATCTGGGGCATATTGCTGCACATGCTGATGTGGAGATATGGCTATCAAGGACTGATATATGTAGGACATCTTATACAGTGAGTATGATGACTTGGCAAAACAAAATCAAGATAGAAGAAACCACAGACTAATTGCAACCCGCCTTACTGCAGTGATTTCTACCATGTAGGGAGTTGTAACACTCAGTTTCTAGACTGCCAAACCACAGCGGTGTCTTAAATGGATTTTTTTATACTTTGTGAAACAGAACAGTTGCAACTAGCAAACCCAGAATATCTGTGAGTTTATGTTGCTGTGCAAAGAAGTATGAAAAGACAAAGGATTTGTAAATCAATTACAATTAAGATTTCTAAGTGTTTAGAAATCATAGAATCATAGAAAGGCATGGGTTGGAAGGGACTCCAAGGATCATAGAGCTCCAACCTCTCTGACACAGGCAGGGCCACCAACTTCAGGCCTGGATCTACACAAGGTTGCCCAGGGCCCCATCCAACCTGGCCTTGAACACTTCCAGGGATGGGGCATCCACCACCTCTCTGGGCAGCCTGTTCCAGTGCCTCACCACTCTTTCTGTAAAAATCTTACCCCTAATATCTAATCTAAACCTTCCTTCCTTTAGTTTTAAACCATTCTCCCTTGTCCTGCTGTTGTCTACCCATTTTAAAAAGTTGAATCCCCTCCTGTTTGTATGCTCCCTTCAGGTACTGGAAGGCTGCAATGAGGTTCCTCCATGGCCTTCTCCTCTCCAGGCTGTAAAGATAAAATAGGTTATCTTTTTTCTCTTTTTATTCTAAAAGTACTTTTTCTGCAAGAATATCTTTTATTTACTGTTTCAAAGAAGAAGTGCTATATGTTCTTTAATGCAGAAGGTTTTATGTATTGAATTAGCTTGAAAATACTGCAAAAAGTAGTATCTTTAGCAGAGCCTTTACAGTTTGAGAAGATGAAATACAGTTTAGTGATAGTATAATATTTGGTCTCAAAAGTACAATCAGAAATTTCTTTGCCAACAAATCTCCACAGACCTATTGAGGTCTGTGATGCTTCACATTTATCTCATCGTTACTTCTATCTGACGTAAGAATTTGGGTTTAAAGATAGAATAATAGCTGTTTTTAATATAATATTGCAACTTAACAAAAGGAGGAAAGTATATAACATGGGAGAGAAGCAAAAAAGTATTGGAATTTACTAGTTTTGCTGGTGTGCTTCAAAAGACATTGCCTATGGAGGCTGCAGAGTCTCCACCCCTGGAGATGCCCAAAATCTACCTCAATACAGTTCTGAGCAACCAGCTCTAGGTGGCCTTGCTTGAGCCCAGAAGTCGGACCAGGTAACTTTCAGAGGTCCTCAGCCATTCTGTGATCTCCAAAGGGAAAGTCTAGGCCATCAATGGCTATCAGAGATGAAATATTTATCATAGCCATTTTAGAATATTGTGTCTCTTGGTAGCAATCTTGAATACTACAGGAATGTTGATGTTTTATTATAAGCATATTACTGTTTCAGCCCCAAAGATAGGCCAAGAGTTTGGGACAGATTCTATTGTTAGCTGAACTATTTTGGTTTGCTCTGCTTTCCAAGTGATAACCATCAAGCCCACAATTTCGCTGTAGCTCTAATTAGCATGAGACAATAGGTATTTCATACTGTTAGCATGTGATGTTAAGAAAATGAAAAAAAAGCCACAACAAACCACCAAAACACAAAACCAACATGGCTGCTGATAGCTTTTCTTTTGTGTATTCTGAAATTTTCCTAATTGTAAATCTGATACAGTAGTGTCAAACTCATGTCTCTCTTGTACTGAGCAGCCCAGCACTGGGCCCAGGACTCCAGACGTCTCACCGGTGCTGTGTAGAAGGAAAGGATCACCTCCCTTGACATGCTGGTAACACTTTGTCTAATGCAGCCCAGGTTACCAGTGAACAAACTGAACCCAATATGATGTAATAAAACGATCTACTAACCTGACTTACTAAGAGCTATTAACCAAAATAGGGATTGATACATTCTCTGAAAGCTTTTATCAGACATATTCTCTTTCCATGATAGAAATGTAAAATTCATGTGCCTTTAGTTTAATTTTGCCTTTGTTACATTTAAGAGTTTTTCACTGTGTGTCGTGTCCAAACAGATTTGATGCAAAGTCTGTTTTGGCTGGTAGCCTTTTTAATTTGTTTTGTTTTTATATGATGACATGCCCCCACTTTATTAGCAATGAATTCCTTGAAATGAATGTGATCATGTCACAGAAGGAGGTGAGTGAATCACTCAGTCCTGTTAAATTCTAGTCTTGTGAACAGTCCCAGTAGCATTCACTGGCCAGACTGCTATAATTCAGCTGTCGCCTGCAGCCAGTCTCAAAAAATATTCCTTCACATTTTGTCTGGTAAATACTGTACAGTGCTCTTTTATGGATCTGTCAATTGAAGTAAAGAAAGTTATAGCACAAATGTTTACAGTAGGCAATGGAAAACAGATTTCTTCTTTGTTTTAGATTGAAAATTTATCAGACAAGTAGGCTGGATGCAATCTTAGATTTGTTCTCTTCTTTTGGCATGCCATTGGCTATGTCCATAAACATTCCAGTGTTTAGAAATAACTTAAATAATTAAAAAGGATGCAGAATATAGACTATGAAAGCCTTTGGTTCTTTAAACAGAATATATTATGTTCAAAGTTACATCTTGATAAAAGGCAAGCATAACTTGAATTAAAATATTAATCCATCCATGCCATTTAGTTCTTTGAAATATTCATAGCCTTTTTTTCAGTGGTCTTGGTTTGTGGTAGGGGGGTCAGTAATGTGGGGGATGCTTTGATGAAAAAAGCTTTCATCGAGACCAACACAGTCGAACTGACAGGAGTGTCCTTCATGAATTTAGAAAATTGGCCCAGCTGGGAGTTACGTTATTGTAGAAAATCCTCTTTAAACTTCATACTCGTAAAACACTTAGAGCATCAACAATCTCTTTCTGGAAAATCCACTCCCTTCTCTCTCTTTCCATTGCAGACTTCCAGCTCGGTCTTATTTACTTTCCATTTGTTCTCATTTCAAAGTACTATCAATACTATTCAGCTGCCACTAAAATGTGTCTCATATTTTCCCTGTGTGTTTAATCCTTGTTTTGCCTACTCTCTCCTCTCGTCTTGCTTTCATTTCTGTTCTTTTCTATTCCTCACTGTATAACTTCAAGGCAGAAGCCCTGTCTTTTTAATTGTTTACATTTATACTGCACAAGATGTAGTCATTAGGAACTTGTCAGGAAAAAAAATTAAAATCTGACAGTCTGATTTTACTTGTGACAATGTAAGCTCATGCAGGCTGGATGGGAGAATGAAATATGCAATGATATTGCCTTGCAATTACATGGTTTGGCTATCTCAACTTTTATAATAATTCTATTTGTTTATCGTCTGCCTACAACCTATAGTTTGTATCCTGTTTTCAGGTCCTTTGTTTGTACTGTGTGGGTACATTTTTGAAGTGGAAATTCAGAGACAGAAAAAGAGAAATGAGAGCAGATGTCAGAAGCAGGAAAATAGATAACATAGAAGAGTGTTGAGTACTACTGAGTACCTGAAAAGCAAGGCACAGGCAAGAAGACAAAATAGGTGAATACAGGAGGGAAAGATAAATAATAGGGAATGAAATAAAGTTAATTGACAATATTTGAACAAATTAATTAATCTAGTGGCCAAAGAGAAACAATCAGTTGTTACAGTGACTGGAAGAATGCTGTATTGCGTCAGAATCTTCTTGTATTCTTGCTGTAGCACAAGTGAAGTGTCCCCAGGTTCTGCTTGCCCTTTTCTACAATACTGTAAATATTATTCTCCCTTACTAGGTCGTTCATACTCTTGTCCAATGAGCAGAGATAATACAAGGGGGAAAGAAAATATCTGTAAGATATGTTATGGAAGAGAATGCACTGAGCCCCTCTCTTACTAAAATAGAAAGTATGATTGTTTGAAGTAATACATGTGTTAAGAAAGGTCTATTTACAGACACTTCTGAAATTCACTACAAATGTATGGGCTTACCTTTGTGTGACTACTCCTAGAGTGAATAAAAAACCTTTTTATTTCTCTTCTTATTGTGTTTTTTGGAGGGGAGATTGCAAATACACAGCAGTCTAGGTATGATGCAGTGATCTTTTATCGTCAGCCAAAACAGTAAGGAAACTCATAATTAAAAAAAAAATACTATCCCTCTAGACATATTAAAAAAGCTTTAGGTAAATGACAAATTAGTTCAAGGTGATAAGAGTATCTGGCTTATCTTTCTTAAATCTTGAAGGATTGAGATTTTTTCTTTGTGTGTAAAAATAAAGCCAAAGCTTAGAGAAAAACTCAATGTCTTCCTTTTTTAAATGACAAAAGATTCTCCAGTAACTGGAGACTACAGAAGTTTGCACTTGCATTTTAGCTGGAGCTCTTTAAATATCTTTTCCAGTCGTAGAAACAATGTACAATTTGTAACTTTCTAAAATTCCAGGAAATACTAGGCTTCTTATGTAAGCATTTATAAAGTAACCTCAATTGCAAAGGAAAAAACAGTTTATTATTAATGCTCACAGGGCATTATCTTCTTTACCACAACTTTCCAAATAATGATGTGGGTTCTCAGACATGTTTTGGAACACGAAAGCTTTCTTACTCTGATTTACATTGAAACCTGGAGATGCTGTTAACCTTATATGGATTTTCTTGACTACTACATAAATTTTAGGAAATCCAGTGTCACATTTAAACAGAAAACCGTATCTTAGAAGGAATTATCAAGAAATATCATCATCTTGAATTTTAGTTAAAAGGGAACCAAATATTCCAGCTGATAACTTACTCCTATATCATGTTCAATACTGGATGTCATGTTTATGTTGCAGGTGTTCTTTCACAATGATATAAAATAAATAACTTCTGAGCATTAAATTTTCCTTCCTTTTCTTACCTAGCAATATATGCAAATGTGACAGGCTTTAAAAGTGTGTGGATATAGAGTCCAAGAAAAGCTATTTCAAAACAACTACAACCTCCCTTTACTAGTGCTTTTATGAGAAACAATGGCAACTACAAATGATTTTCTAAGAGATTTCAGTTTTTATACAAGGTGATAATGTTATTGCTGCAGCCTTTATCCATTGGTTGAAAGTAGATAAAAAATATTTCAGTCACAGTAAATGATGGAGCTCTGGACTGCTTTCTAGTTCCCCGGTCAGAAAGTATACCTTGGCTGTACCTTAGTATTATATTAAAGTGAGGTTTGGATTCCTTAGAATCATAGAATTGTAGAATACACTCAGTTGGAAGGGACCCATGTGGGTCACTGAGTCCAACTCCTGGCTCCATGCAGGGCCAGCCAAGTCAGTGCATGTGACAATGCATTGTCCAGATGCTTCTGCAACTCAGTCAAGCTCAATGCTGTGACCTTTTCCCTGGGGAGCCTGTTCCAGTGCCTGACCACTGTCTCAGTAAAGAACTTCTTCTTAATATCCAGCCTGTTGCAGCTTCATTCCATTCCCTTGGGTTCTATTGCGGGTCGCCGAAGAGAGATGGGTGCCTGCCCCTTCGTGCCACCTCATTAGGAAGCCCTTCCCCCATGTCTTCTAAAGAAAGAAAAACTTAAAGCATACACAAAAAGTAGGATATGTGTTGCTATCTAAGAGTTAATTACATGATCTGAATAAGAGTGGACACAGGGGGAAATAGCCATTCTCTTTTCGATTGTCTCTGGGGACAGGACAAGGGGCAATGGCCTCACATTGGAACATAGGAAGTTCTGCACCAACATACGGAAGAACTTTTTCACAGTGAGGGTGACAGAGCCCTGGGACAGGCTCCCCAAGGGGGTTGTGGAGTCTCCTTCTCAAGCTATTCAAGACCCGTTTGGATGCCTACCTGTGTGATCTGTCCTACGGAACCTGTTTTGGCAGGAGGGTTGAACTTGATGATCTCTGGAGATCTGTTCCAACCACAATGATTCTGTGATTCTGTGATTGGAGTATCAAAACAGGTTACAGCTTACCTGCACAGGTAGACAGACATGTGAATTGCTAATGCAGTGTAGGCAGTCCTGATCGCATTGTCAGGGACTCATTTTTCAGAAGCTGCATCAGCTTCTGAATGATTGTGTCTCTACCCCAGTCAGTCTTACAAATTTCTCTTTCAGTGCAGTTATCTCTAAAACATGGACAAGTGAAATATTGGAATAATTTTAGAAATAATTTACTTCATAGAAGTGTCCTCATCATTTATTTATTTTTATTTATTTATTCATTTATGTATTTATTTAGATGCTTTTAGAACTGATAAGGGGTTTATTAAGCTGAGTAGAGAGAGGGAAAACTTTGATTAGTAGTTTAAAGTAATAATTTTATGTTCATGGTTGGAATTTGAAAACCTCAGGTGTGACTTGAAGTTTTCACTTGTGCTTTGGGCATGGAGAGGAAATGATTGCTCATTGTGGGTGCCTCCAATCCAGGCCTAGTGTAATGCAACTCATAATAGCTAGCAAGGATGGAACCTATTTATTATGCTTCTTTATATTTTCTTGGATTTTAAAGAGAAAGAGCCTTTTCAGGATATGATTGAATAATAATATGGTCTTTGCTTAAAGTCTCCTTAATTACTCTAAAATGTGAAATTATATGAAAAATACACATTGGTTTTTAATGCTATAACTTTTGTACCTTCTTTGTGTCTTTAAATATCCACTTCTATGAAATAATGAATGAAAGTATTCTATGTTTGAAAATTTCTTCTTTATTTTAAATTTAGGGCAATGTAAAGAAATTCTTCAACTCTTTTGAGTCTAATTATGTGAAGGTCCATTTACACCATTTAATCACTTCATAGGCCTTCAATAATAATGCCAATGCTAAGACTAATCTCATATCATATTCGAATGCTCAGGTGGCTTATATGTAAATTGTATTCTTACACATTTTTAAAAGTAGTAAGAACAAGTAAAAATACCACAGGAAATAAAAATTACCTACATTGCAGGTAAGCACAGGTAAGCAAAATGTTCAGGAGTTGCAGTAAACAGTGAAAAATAATCTTACAACTTTATATTGATTCCAGGATTCTACTGAAATCAGAAAAAGTCATTTCTTATAATTTGTTACTTCTTACTTAATTTATGAGTAAAATAATACTTTATAAGAAAACTCTGTAGATTCATGTTTGGTTTTTTTTCTGTGACATACTCTTTACTAGTCATTAAAGTATGCCAGTGTTTGCAAAATGACAATTGTTTTTTTATAGAGCCTTACTGCACTTGTAGAAAGTCCAGGAAGAATCTCTAGTATTTTCCTCTGTATTTTAGAAATATTGTGCAATTCATATATCTGAAGTGTATAATTCCAGTTATTAAGTCATTCTGGGAAGCTCATTTTTTCTCTGTTCCTGGTTGTTAACAGAATATAAGGACGCTCTGTGTTCAAGAATAGTGTTGTTTGAAGAGGAATGTGAAAGGCAAACCTGTACATAGAATGTAAAGGTCTTTATAATTTAAAACAATTCAGAGATTGGAAAAAGAACAGCTGCACACTGTCATGTACTCAAGGCTATTTATTTCTACTTAGGCTGGCTCCTTTTCCTTACATTCTTCTATGTTTTACCAATATGGTTCAAAATAAACATTTTCCTGAATAGAAAATTATTTACAAGTTTATCTGACAAATTTTACATTTTTCTTCTCCTTGTAAATTTACACACTGGGAAAAAGCTTCTGCCCTGCTCTGTATTTCCGTATTTCTGTATTTCTCAAAGCTGTATTTTTAAGAAGAGGTGCTGTGTATTTTGTAGCAGTGATTTATGTAATATGGACAAGGGATGTGATTTTTCCTGTGCCCCAAACACAAGCTGCGATGAGAGTCTTTTAGGCGTACAAAGTCTTTAAGAACAAGGAGCAGTGAAAGATAATCTTTCTTCTATCAAACCACTAGCAAAATGCCAGCACTGTTCAAGAACGGGATGGTCATTAATTCTCCTGACAAGAAACTATCCCTATTCAACCCGCTCTGGAGTTGTAACTCCTCCAAGGAGTTACAATCCCAAAAGAAATTAAAAATTCCTTGTCTCAGTGTCTAAAAGACTCTAAGTAGGTTAAGATAATCCATGGCAAAAGAAGGAAGCATACATCAGAATGTTTTTCAAAAATATAGTAAGTGCAAATATTAATTAAATGAATGCTGAGGTAGCATTAAGAACTATTTACAGTAATAATTAGAGATCCACTAATTTATTAAGAGACAGAATATTATTTCAAGGGAAATAATTTTGATTGCTTTTGAATGTTGAAGTGTAAAGTTCAAGAAAGACAAATTTGAAATGTTGAAAAGTATTGCAAGACAACTAATGGTCATGCCTGAGTTCCTGTGTGCAATGTTGTAGATGGTAGTATGCCAGAACCACAGCACCACATTTGTCGGTACACACGTTGTTGGAGAGTTTCTGCCATGTTGCATGTCCTGAGTTCATATGAGAATGTCTGAGGAATGAGGCTGAATGGATGTTGAATCAGGTTTTAGTTATAAATGAATACTTGTAACTTGACATCATTGTACTTTAAAAGCTTTAAAAGGACATGAGAAACCAAAAGAATATGTGGCACCCCGCTGTGCCTTTAGATGCCTCCATGTGTCACAGTACTGTGCCATGTTAAGTGTCTGTAACTAAGTCTGATGCAATGCCTAACAGTTGTCCAAATGACAGGACACTTAAATTACAAACTTCTGTTTTGGAAGCATTGACACTAACAGGGTGAAGGAGATACCACAGTCCTAGCTCATCACTATTCACAAAAGTTAAATCTGTTCATTCTAGTGTGAATTGTGTTGTAAGTTCTTTATGAGGTATTAGTGAATAGAGGTTTTGCACAGGTAGGATCCCTGTTTCATTCCTTTCTAAAGTTTAGGAAATCCTTTTACAAGCACACACATGTGATTGTACTCTTAACATTTTTCTTCCTCAGTAGTTTCCATCACACTCTTGCCTTTTTATTAAGCATAGTAAGAATGTAAATTTGTATTTACATGTAATTTCAAAATTTCAATTATTTTCAGTGTTTTCCTGAATATAGCTTTTTTTTTTTTTTTCATCTTTTAAAATCTGGTAGGCATCCAGATATTCTGAATGTGTCTATTTGATAAATGCAGAGAGCTTTTAGACTCAGTTGTTTGTTTACTATGCTTTCAAACATTTTGACTATCTGTTTAGTATTCAGTGAGATACTGTAAGAAAAGAAAACTCTACTGCAGCTGCAACGACACTACCTTTACATTTACTCTTCAGCAGGAAATGCGATGTATCTGTATTTATTATTTTTTTAATGATTTGGGATTTGAGGAGCACTAACAAAAGAAAAAAATATAAAATTTGCACTTTATTTAAGTGAAACAGCTCAATAACATAAGTGCTGTGCTGGCTTTGTTCATCTCTTAATCTTCTGTCTTCTTGAGTGAGTCTCTGCTAATAACTGAAAGATCGGGTGCACATTACAAAAGTACTGAAGAGTGTTTATCAGTCCAATATATTATAAATGTAATTCGCTTCATGCTATGTTAATGCTAATGGAATACTATAAGCAAGATTTAGCAGAAAATTTTGAATTGCTGTCAGAAAGCACATTTTTGGGCTTTTAGTGATTTTTTTTTTTCCTTCACAAGTATTAATCTCTGGGAAGAATATTGAAAATTCCTCAGGTGTTTCTGTTGTCCTTAGTGAGGGTTCTCAAAGTAGAAAACATATTCAGCAATGAGCTGTTAATTAAGAGCTGCCAATTCAGAGACGCTCTTCATCACATTAAGTGAACAAAATAGAGCATTGCATGATCTTCTTGATCCTATTTTAGGAAAGTATTTATAGGCACTATATAAATTATTATGATCATTTTCCCGCAAGGCTTCAACCCCTCTTTTATGGTCAGATAGGAGAAGAATTCTAGTTCAAAATATTTTCTAAGGAGTATCTAGAGAAATGCAAAAGCAAAACTTACTCATAGAAAAACTTTTCCTGTTACAAGTTTCATCCTAATCACTGGAATTAAGACAGGAGAGCATGTAATCTCTTGAGTTTAAAGTTCTAAAAGTAAGTTTGACTATAATTCTTCAGAAGACATGAAATAATTTTATATGTATATACATATACATATAAGAAAATTAAAACACACTGAAGATGCCATGCTAATTTTATTTAATTTATGTTTGCAATTTTTTTTTTTTCTTCTTGAATGAGGCTAATAAAACCTCCTTTGGCTGCCCTTGTTCTTTGAATACATTGATTTACAGTCATGAACTGGAGCATAATCATTAGGTGGAAAGTTTTGGGGTTTTTTTTCTTTAACATTGCGTACCTCTTTTTTATATATTTAAAATTTGAAGATAAAACCTGAATTTTATTATTTGCATGCACAAACTCTGATATTGAATTTGATGAGGCTGCTGGATTCATGGTGTTTTGCAAGTGTCTGAAAAAAACCTGAGAACCCATGTAAGGGCTGCCTAGATCAAGACTTGAAGTGCAATGACAGGAGGTTTTCTATTAAAAAAAAAATATATATATAAATTTACTTTTTCTTAATTCTACTATTGATAGATTGCTATAAATATTTGACCAAAAACTACCATGCTCATTTTAGTTCAGAAGATTCCCAGCGAAATTCAGAAATTTCAAAAGGAACCTTAGAAGTTTGTTACTTCTCTCAATTTAGAATGGTTTAGAATGACAAGAGACCAAAAGAGAATGACAATGCTATTTCTTGCAGATGTAGCTGTATCAATTCTACCTTATTTTTTTGGAAAGGAGACCTTTTCAAAGAGGAGGTCTGATGATGAAACAAATGTATAAGCTATCCTTGATAGGCAGAGTATCATAAGAAAGCTGAGGTTGCTGATACCTTGGTATATTATAAGCATACAGAGAAGTGGAATCGAGTACATTGCATATTGCATTTTATTGGGTCCTTTCATGTATAATTCTCATCACATCTGTATTTTCAATTTCCTATTCTCTGTGCATCTCACTGAGTGAACAGTAAATAAAATCTCAGTTGGCATTTCTGCACTGATCTCTTTCTTGGGACTGTATTTTGATATGAGTACTTCATCCATCTGCTTGCTCTCAAATTCCCTCTTGGGCTTAGAACACAGGTGCTATTGTAAAAGAATTTGCTGAATTTTTGATAGAGTTTGCCTTATGTTTACAAGTAATGAAAGGTCGCCACCCTTGTTTATTGGGATTTCAGCTACCCTATGCTGACTGCATGGAGCTATTCATATAAAAGATATCAAGCAAACAGATGAGCATAACCTTTAACGTAAAAGCCAATTTTGAAAGACATCATTTACCGCAGTATAACTTTACTACTGTAAACCCACATACATTTATTTCTTTTGAGAGTAGCAAGAGCTGTACTGGAGTGACTGGTTTCTTGAAGGGGGAGAGCATTCCCAGTATGCATCTGACCTTCTAAGGTGTCTGAACAAGCTCTATGTCACAAAACATTTCAGAATAACAATACATGTTATTTGCTTTCTTTCCCAAGGAAGAAATTCAATACTGCAAGTAGTTAACACTTTTAAGACAGACACACTGAGTAACTCCCTTTCCAGTAATCAGTAATTCCATTTCCAGATTCCCTTTCCAATAACCCCTTTGTGTAACGTCCGCTTTCTACTGAATTTATGTAGAGCCTTTGAACCCACTTCATGGCAGCACATCATACTGAAAATCTAGACAAATGGATTTATTCTTCAGATTATCCATGAATTTATTCAACATTTATTGCAGTGTAATTTCGGGGTTATATCCTTCAAATTTTCTTGAAAAGTAAAAACTTCAAAAGATGTCTCATTAAAATTATTTTGATTTCAAGATAATTAGTTTTAACTTTGTCTGAGAGATGGTGTTAAGATCATCTAAGATCACATTCATTTATCAATAAAGTAATGTAAACATTGGTTTCTTATTTATGTGGCAGAGTAGTGTTAATTGCCATGTACATGTTGAGAATATCCACTCAAGCTTAGTCTTAATGCATAAAAGAAAGAAAATCACAGGTTTTTGTATGACACACTCAAATGTCCCAGTTCTTTGAAATGAATGCATTTAGTTAAAAGTCCCCTTTCAAAATGGATCTTAACTGCTGTGCTCTGCATGTTTTAAGCTCTGTCCTAGCAGGAGACCAGTCGGTCCTCCAGACCTTCATCATACTGAAGCTCATAACACCTTTGCTTGAGCAAAGTAGAGCTTAAGAGGCTTTACTGAGGAAATGAAATAGGGATAAAAAATTGGAGTATATTTCAATCATTGCTTAGATGGAATAGCCAAAATTATTTATGGTAGCAACCCAGCTATACCTTTTATCTCGCAACATCTACCATCACATTTGATTTCATGAAAGCCTATTAATGTTGGTTTTACTTTAGGTTTGATAGAAGAGATTTTATTAAACTTCAGGGGAGGAGGTTTCTTTATTCTCAGCAATTTCTTAAGAAACAGGAGAGCCCTGAAAGTCTTAAGAAAACATCTGTTTTGGATACAAAACAATGGCGATTTTCTTCAATATTGCTTATGTCAACAATCTTCTCTAGCGTTTTATGGCTTCTGAGTTATAGGACTTGCATTCTACCCTAAGGTTATTCAGCCTGCTGTCATGGTTTAACCTCAGTCAGCAATGAAGCACCACACAGTTGCTCCCTTGCCTGCCCCTCAGTGGGATGGGAGTAAAAAAGAATTCAGAAGAGTGAAACTGAGAAAAAACCTGCAGGTTAAGATAAAGACAGTTTAATAAGTAAAATAAAACTCCTTATGCAAGCAAAGTTAAATAAGGAATTAATTCACTACTTCCTGTGGGCAGGCAGGTGTTCACCCATCCTCAGGAAAGCAGGGCTCCATGACTTGTAACAGTTACTTGGGAAGACAAACACCATCACTCAGAATGTTCACCTACCCCTTCCTTCTTCTTCCCACACCTTTATATATTGAGCATGATGTTATACATATATAATACCATTTTTGTCAGTTGGGATCAGCTGTCCTGGTTGTGTCCCAACTTGTTGTGCAGCCAATACTTAGTCGTTGGTGGGGTGGTGTGAGAAGCAGAAAAGACCCTGCCTCGGTGTAAGCATTGGTCAGCGATAATGAAAACATCTCTGTGTTATCAACACTGTTTTCAGCACAAATCCCAAAGAGAGACCCATACCAGCTACTATGAAGAAAATTAACTCTACCCCAGCCAAAACCAGCACACCACCTTACAAAAGAAGCCAGCTGATGGATACCTAGGGATAGTGGTATGGAAGTTTTGTTACAGCTTTCAATGAATGAAGGAATTGATATCTACCTGAGTCAAATGTAGGTCTTGAAAGAAAACTGAGATAGCTTCACATTGCATTCATTGTATTTTATCAGAGACAATTGCAAAGGCATACATAAACTACATAAAATAGTTCCCCCAGCATATCAGGTGCTTAACTGGAGGTATGGCAGGAACCTGCCTGCTAAGAAACAGCCTCTCTGCAGTTTTTTGACAAGTCATCTAAGATCAGATGCCACTGGCGTGAGGTAAATGCATTTGGGACTATTTGCTTTATCTGAGATGTGATGTCTTATCTATTCTATTCTATTCTATTCTATTCTATTCTATTCTATTCTATTCTATTCTATTCTATTCTATTCTATTCTATTCTATTCTATTCTATTCTATTCTATTCTATTCTATTCCGATTGATTTGATTCTATTTAATCCACAAGTATTATTTATGCTGTAATTTTTGTAGCCATGTGATTCATGAAGTTGCTACCTTCTCCTCCCATAGCACAGACCAAGGGTTTACTATTATTTTTCCATATACATGCGAAAAAATAGGTTGGTTCATACATCCTTTAAATAGTCATTTTCTGCATATCTATTCTCCACCCTCTGGAATGGTATCCATTTCTGCAGTGTGTTTCTTTTCCCTGTCTGTAAGTCAAGCTATTCAATGTATTTGTATGTTAAACTGTATGAGTAGCATTAGCAAGCTAAGATAGAGGGTTAGTGTCATGCTGTACAACTACCCAAACATCAGACTTTGAATTGCTGGGCACATTTATTCTATTTCATTCCTTATAAATAATTATTTACAATAAATGTATTCATTTCTTCGGAACTGGGAGCAAAATCTACAACTTTCCTACTATCCTATGAGACAGGCTTTATTATTTGACTAGTTCTGATCCTGGATTTCATTGTTCAAATGAGATATGAATCGGCATATGGATCATTCACATGTTTCTAACTTTGGGCAGGTTAATTCCTAAGTAAATATCTAGGAAGATTGAAATTCAGAAATGTAGAATGAAGTATTACGAATGCTGTGTCACATTCTCTTCCAAACTTCATTGCTGAGTCAATGAATCCCACTGTGACACAACCTCTCACTTTCCAGACATTTTATTCCCACCAATTTTTGATAGTTACCTCAAAGCTGACAGAAAACAGTGAATTGTATCAACAAGTGGGAAAAAAGTATCAATGTCATAAAAGTAAATTCCATAACAAATATGATTCACAGATAATAACTTTCAAAAAGCATAGGCAAGGAAATAATTCTGATTTTTACACAGCTGGTTCACACATTAAAATTAATACATGTTAATTAATTTTAACATTTTCATTTAATTTGTTTCCATGGGTATGACTTTTGAAGTGGTTGCTAAAGAGACCTGCACATGAATATAATAACAGGCATTGCAATTTAAAACTGGAAATAGTCCACAGTTACAGGGCATTTAGAAAGATTCATTGAAATTGTATGCATCACTGATATAACTGTACTGTGTACAGAGTTCTGTTACCTGCCCATAAATGCAACTCTCTTAGTGTTCATTGTGAAGAAGTGTTTTGGTAAATCTTGGTTATGACAAATGCTGATTCACATTCACATTCACTTAAGAAGGAAGGAAATAGTATATATTTATTTTATATATCAAGAGAAGTAAAATGTGCATAACTTCATCAGATTTTTCATTTAGTTTTTGATGTTGCCACATGTTTCTTTAATGCATTCTGTAAGGATGAAACTTTGAAGAAAACAAGACTTGAACCTCTCTCCTGCGACTATTTCTATTTTCTTCATTGTATGACAGAGAAATTATAGAGTGTATCATTTACACTGCAGATTATACCTGATTCCCCAAACTTGCATCACCAAAGACAGACTGCAATGGTAGATGAAGTATAGTCAGAAAATAAAAAGTTAAACACAGTTTTAAAATGGAAGCGGAAGAAAAAAATATATAACCAATGAGTAAATATGCATTCTTAGTAACAAATATGTCAAATAGAAGTTATAGGAAAAGAATTAGAAGTGAAGGTGATAAACAAAATAGGTCTGTAGTTTTGGTTGAATATAGTATCCAATTTATGATGACAGATTAATTTGCATTTTGAGGCTACATATACTATATTCAACACCATAGAATTTTATTTTTCTTACTGTACTGCAATTTTCTTTATTAATTTTATATAGATAGATATTGACAAATAGGAGCAGATTCACAGATTGTAATAAAATTTGTCAAGAGGAAAGTGACATAATTCACTATTTTCAGGAGCTGAATCATGGATTTTGAACATAATGTCAATTCTGTCATACTCAGACTGGACTTTCAGTAGTATTCCAGTTTAACAAGGACTTTTCATATTCTTTTCAATATCAAATTCTTTTTTCATTAAGTGGCAGTTAGGAATCATCAAGATAAAAACAGTTGGGTTTTAGATTGTTGCATAAATAACAAATAATTATTAGCCACTATTAATAAGGTACAGTAGATGTTGTCAGAAATTATTCCAAAACTGAAATTTAGTTCTGTAAGTGTATACCGATATGGTGATAACAAGAACTACATGAAACTTTCCACAGATGCAAAATAAAATTGTAAGTAATCTTTTTGAAAAAAAACCCCTCCTACTTATTAACATTATTTTTCTTAGTTTCTGATTCACAGTCTCATTTCTAACTAGTACCAAAAGTTCTAAAAATGTTCTGCCTCAGAAGCTTTTCTCAGCTATTATGGCTCTACTGAAAGAAGCCTACTCATACAGCTTTGATAAGGTACATATCTTTGTGAGAATTCTGCTCTAGAATTAGATTCCATAGACTCATTTATTTTGTTGTTTCAGGGAAGCACTGAACTTGTATACACACTCAAGACAATCCCAATCTATAAAATTGGAAATTTGCTTATCTCAAATTCTGTCTTATAGTACACCCTGCTGAACAGAGTGGAATAGATTTTTCTGCCATAGTTACATTGTCCAGGCATAACAGAGGATTCTCTGCTCATGTCCATATGGCTGCAGGAAAACACTACAAACAGAAGCTCCTGCAATATTGAGCAATAGGTTGTGCCTAAGTTAATAAACCTTTGTTGTTGCTGCTGTTCTTGTTCTTGTTGGCATTGTTTTCTATTAGAGTGCACTCTACTTGATAGGTAACTAAAAAACAAACTTTATGTTTTAATAGCAATTACAGGGACATGGCATTTTATGATGCTGTAATAGCTCATGGGAAATATGTCAAAGACGTATTTTTGCCTGGATGAGTACTAGCAACTTTTATGGAAGACTATGAAATAAACAAATATCGTGACAATCAAAGAGATGAAAAGGAAAATAAAGTTTGAAAAAATGCATAAACCGAGTCACAATTCTAGAAGTGTAGTTAGGCTTGGAAAAAATTATTAAATTTAAAGGTACTCTATGGTAGTGCACAGAAACTGCACATTTTCAAATTTTATGACTGCACATTTGGCAAGCTTGCATTTGTTAGATGAAAGACATGTCTTGCTCTATAAACCCCAGAAACTGTATAATTTCACTGAGGACTTGGGAGTGTAGCATTTTGAATTTGGGAAGGACTTACTGATAATACTTTCTCCATTAGAAAAACAAACAAACAAAAAGCAAATTAAAAACACTATAGGATAAAAAGGTCCTTTAAGATTTCTTTGTTTCAGATCTAGCCCAGAGGAGAAAAGGTGCTTAGATATATGTAAAAAGTATGTCCAAAAGCTGTAACATGTATTCAGAATGTTTTGCTTAGGACATAAAAATCCTTTTAAAAATGTAGTCAGAAGTAACTGTGAAACAGAAGAAACAGGTTTTGAAGGCATTATGAAAATGAGATTTGGATTCCTGCCTTCCTTGTTTTTTTTGGTTTTTTTCTTGTTTGCAATTCATAGGTGGTTTTCATATTCTATCAGCAGGTATGTCATTATGTATCTATCTTAATTTTAACTTGAATTTCCCATTAAAACCACAGATCTCCCAGAATATTATCACTATGAATTTTTCTGGAAATAAATAGGCCTTTTCCAAATCTTTCATAACATCATTGTCCTGAAACAGAAATGGTGGCTACTTAGTAAGGAGACAACAGGAGATGACACCATTCTAAGTAAGGCAGGATTTGCTCTTTCATAATGAATTTCTTTTCATACCCTACGCCTACCAAAACCTTCCCATGCAAATCCAGCACATCCAGTAACATTTCAATACTGATTAGCTGATACTTCAGCTAATTGAGAGAGATTTTCTTGTGTAGATACTTCGCTGTAAAGTTGTGTCTTTTTGTAATTGTTGCTCTATATTAACTTTGAAATCAAATACATTCACCTAGGACATTATAAACATAGTTTATTTCTTAGTACAATGACTCAGACTATTCTCTGAGGACGTATAGGCTTGTTTACTTCTATGTCCTTGTCAGTACTAAGAGTTCAGCAGGCCATTTTTTTTTCTACTTTTTTATTACATTACAATTGTGTTGGCTTTTCTGTGAGTAATTACAGTTGCTAGAACTAGGCACTATATCTAAGTAGTTTACGTTGTTCCTTCTATTGTGCCTGTGTCAAAATTGAATTTAGTCTGTCATCATGCTTCTTGTTCACCTACCTTTATTAGGTTGCTCTGATTTTTCTCCTTTTTTTTTTCCTGAGTCATTATCAGTTTCAAATTGTCCATAGTTCTGAAGCAGATCACTAGAATTATCACCAGCATAACTTCACTCCTGATGCCATTGGCATTTAAAGCACCATGTGAGACAGATAGAATCTGGACAGGTTTAGACAACAGAAGGGCTGAATGCTGGCAGTCACTTAATGAACATGGGATGCCAGCCATTTCCAGATCATAGGTTTGGGTGTGTGCCCAGCCACATCCCAACAGGATGTTTGGATGAGACCTGCATGTACATCATCCTCAGCCCTCCTACCCTGTCTTCTGTTGACAAAAATTGTGGCAAATCATCTAGAAAGAAGTCAGGGTCTTCTCCAAGTCCTGTCCCTTGATCTGCTCTGCGACTGTAAAACCTGGGACTTTCAAGTGTCCTCAATGTTCACATTCATAAAGTTTCTTTAATGTTTTGTAAGAACCAGTGGTTTAAATGTGGCCATTAGGAAAGCAATAGCAATGTCGCTGTTGGACCAACAATATTCGAGGAAAAAAATCATCTCACTGTGAATGCAACCTGTATATGCATATCTTCCCAACATACTTCAAGAAGATTTTAAGTTCATAATCAAGTATTTGGTTAAAGTTGCCTCTGTGAAATACATGCATATGGATTGGGCATCTCTGGAGAAAAAAATTCTTTCTTCATATACAGTATAATTGCCTGCATGACACAGGCAGGTAGAAATACATCCTGCAGAACTGCAAGGCACAACACAGAATACAAGGCTTTTGGAAATGACAAATTCTAAGACATTTCATATTCCCTAGTCCCAAGTTACTTTGAGGTCCTTGATGTAATTGCAGTCCTAGGAGACCTGTCCCAGTTGTGGTGTCTCTCCTGCCTGCCTGTCTTATGGCAGCTCTAGAAAAATCTCCCTTTGGTGCTGTCAAACTGCTATGTCCTCTCACTGTCAGCTCCATGACCTCTGGTTTAGGGGTATTTTTGGTATTTTGCCTTCTTCTCTGGCTGGATAGTGTATTTTCAATACTCCTTTAGGACAGGCAGTTTAGGACTTGAAGTTTGTGTAAATTACTTCAATGAAGGTAAGGTTTGACGCCTTATTTGTCTGAATATTGTATCTCTAAATTAAGCTTTCACTTCCTAAAAAAAATCCATACTTTTTCTGTCAATTCTAAACTCTGTTTTCAAATACAGCTTTCTACCAGAGTTTACTAATGTGAGTTAATTAATGAGCTTAATATAGTCATAGCAATGTAACTACCTTTAGATGCTGATGTTTCATTTAGGGTCATGAATCGAGAGAGATTTTAAAAAACTGTCCAATTCTGTCCATAGGTCTGTATGTCTTTTAGAGGGGGGAAAAAAATGAAAAAACAAAAAAGAGACTATGCAAGGAACTGTTCTACTGAACAAAATGAGTCTTAACAGGACATCTGAACATGTGCTTTAGCCATACTTTTCTGTGTGGTTTTTACTTGTTCAAATGCTATTTAAGCTTATTCTTATACAACACACATAAGACAGGAGAGACATAAACAGTGGTGAGCAGATATTGGCTAACACAACCAGTAGTTTATCTGACATTATATGGATTTTTCTATCAAGTCTGAAAATAAACTAGCCTCCTTATTTCCAGTTTCTAGACATTGCTCCTAATGGAAACTGGGCCAATAAACCAGAGGTATCAGAAAGGTAGGAAATCTGACTATACCTGCCATCTGAAAATCCCCTCAGAAATATTGCAAGACATTTGAAACCACAATAAACTATGAAACTGTTGATCAGGAATTATTATATTAATGTATTAGTTTTAAAAACTTTACTGGAACACAAAGGATCAGAATACAGCTCATTGCAATCCAGACAGCCATATAGGTTCTCCATTGCCTGCCCTGAAGTATGAAATTCAGAATGTACTTTGGCTTCTATATAGCTGATAAAAATGTGTATGACAAGTGACTGCTGAACATTTAATTCAGGGGATGATTAATTGCTTTTCTTTTCTTAATATCAACATGAAATTCTTTCCATGCAGTGTTATTTTGCACAAAGTTTGCCATCTGATGTTGATGAAGATTCAAATTAGGTAAGACATTGAATTTTGGCTGCTTATTGACTGCTCTTTTAAAAAAGAGCTTAGAGAGTTAAAAGACTTTGGCTTTTTCAAACACAATTTTATTCTGAAGTGTTGGAGGTACCTCAATATTTTAAATTCACTGGAAGAACAGTTACAGTATTTGAATTTTTTAAAGTTGTGAAGCTGGTTGCAGTCGTTTCATATAATTGCATCTTTTTATAATTGCATTCAGAGAAAGCTAAATTCTAAGCTGAAAGGTAAGAAGTGGGAAAATGAGACAAATAACAAAGAGAAGTAGATGAAAGAAAGCTCCAAAACAGCAGTGGGAACAGCTGCACTCAGTGTCCTGGTCTGTAACAGATTTTCTATTTGACCTTTCGAAGGTCAGTTAATGGATATGTACGTCCATTGTTTGTGTCATCAGCATAAGTATAACTAATATATGGAAACATTTGAAAGTATGGTAAGAGGTCCATTTAAATGCTTTCTATAGTTAGGAATGGCAAATATTAAAGAGGCCTTAATATATTATCGACAACTGCAGGACAAAAGAGTAGACTGCAACTTTTTGCAATTTGAAATACCATTAATACATCTTTTATTTGTCGTTGTCATCATTCATCCTCTATGTGGCATGTATCATGTTTTCTTTTGAAGTAAGCACTACAAAATTGCTGCAAAGCAATAATTCTAGATGGCTAGGTAATATATTATGTGCTGTGAGTATTAACTGAGGCAAAGTGATGAGAACAGTAAACAATTTTTAGGTACCCCCTGAAGGAACTATTAATCTTTTCCATGACATAAAGTAGAATTTCAGCCTGTAGGTTAAAAATAAGAGATGTCTGACCCTGAATTATGAGCTATCAGTTTCAACTCCCCCACCTCTTCCAAGCTAATACCACTTTTTCTGTGATTCCAGTATCTGACGTCCCTGAGCTTTTTTGCCTCATGCTAGTATAGATGAGCTCTGTGTAATATACCAGCACTGGAATGCTTTGTCAGTGATTGTTAAGGGAGAGGTATAGTCAGTGCATATGCACCATCTCAAGAGTCTATGCAACTTCTGTTTAATGATAAAATGTCTTTACTGGTATGAATTCCTGAATTATTCCTAATCCCAAATGTTCTACAAGTTTGGTAGCTTTTCACTGCTTATTTGTTTATGGCAGCATCTGTCCCCTTGACAAGCTGAATGCTAAAAGGATTTACCATTTGTGTGACACAATGGTGAACATCAGACTGTTCCTGAGAGTATATTCTGGCCACCACCAGATATTCAAAGTGTTTAGATGCCATAAGAGGAGGAAGATTTAAGAGAATCCTCATTAAACTTGGATGCCTCATAAAACTTGGATGCCTGGGTTTTTTTCATGCAAAAGTTTCCTCGGATATATAAATCGGTGATCCCTTCATCTAGGGCTTCAGGAATTTCTGGTTTTCCTGATATTCTAAATTCTCAATGCAGCTCTAACTTAGGATATACACTTATCAACAGTTTCAAGACTCTCTTCAGCCCAAGTAGATTGGAAGACATTGCGTCCACATCTTGTCAGTGTTTAAATTGCAGAGCTTCAAGAAAAAGTGCCCACTGCTTGTTCCTCCTGTTGAATCTGGGCCTCCACACAGCTAAAAAACCTAAAGTTAGCATTAAAGTATGGGGAGCAGGTTAAAATTGAGCTTGAAATCTGAAGAATTCAGGCATGGAGTCTTAAATATACAACCAGGGAATGGATACAGTATTTTATGCAGGAGGCAAAACTCCCAGCATTCCTTCTTTTCCTTTTCCTCTGTGTGATTTAGATTTTCTGTGCTCAGCATGTCAACCCTTGGGAATCCTAGGCTAGGAATGCAGCTGTCTTTTGTACCTTTAGGAGGGGCTTTAGATGAGTTACTCAGTACTTAGACTCCTATGCATTCAAATAATATTTATGAATGCTTGCATATGCATAATAAAAAATAACCCTATTATGGACTTGCTTAGTGAAATTGTTGTCCCACTTTTGTTATTACTTTATTATGAATAGCATTTTCTAAATGACCAATGAGATATCCAGATTTTTTTTAAAAATTACTTTATGGTTACACAGCAGCAAAAAAAAAGGATCGTTGATATATCATATGATAACTATGGAAATATTAATATTAATATGGAAATATTCACATGGGGTAATATTGCACATCATCTAAATGGTGGGGTTTAAGTCTCTTTGTCTAGTGCTATTTGGGGAAAACAGCAATTTAGCAAATATTTTATTAGTAGAATGTGCTGAGCTAGCAGGCTACACTTTTTAATGGCAGGAATTTGAAAACACAGCATGTGTAGGGAGCAAACTCAACATTCGCAGTGGAGACTGTGTTTTGTTTCAGGAAAACTGGGAGGTTGCATTCCCATTCTTCTAATTCCTCAGCAAGTGATACTTTTTGCCCTTCCCTTCCCTTTCAGTTCAGTTCAGAGCAGCATGATGTTCATGACACAAAAGGCTGTGAGTTTATCAGAAACACATACTGTGTACATGAATAAATGCTGGGCATAAAATCTGGCACACGTGCTGTTTAAACATAAGGTACACCTGCTAAACATGTTGTGGTTGTTTGGATGATGAACTTTAGCAGTGCAAATGACTTTGCTGAGGCTGTTGAAGTATGTGGAGCCACTTCAGCAAGGAGTGTCAGATACAACCAGGCTTTGAAGACTTGTTGCAGAACACCGATATGACTTCTCTTGCCAGTAATCATAAGGTGAAAGGGTTGTTACCTTGCTATTTTCTATCAAGCAAAATGCTTGTTTGATGACTTTTTCTTTTGCTAAGGCAGTTCTGTGTGTGATGACAAAACTTAGCGTGACTATCAAATGTGACATTAAGGATATTTTACAAAATATATGACACTGTACTGGATTTCACCTTTTTATTAGCAGTTTGTTGGGGAAAAATAGAAACATCCAAAGATTACAAAAGTGTCTCCTGGTAAACCATCCTTATACGTTGTTGCTAAAGCTATATTTGCTGTGAAAAGCAGAAGTCAGCTGTATGAGCAAGTCCCTGTGTCGTTTTTTTAAGTGTTTGATTTTTTAACTCTTAAATTGTCTTTCTTCTTTCATTGGTGTCCATGCAGTCTCATATTTATGAAAGTGAAATTTTGATTATAGTTCTTGAAATTAAAACCAGTTAAAATGAGAGGAGTCTTAATTTATAAAGGTTTGTTTAACTGTACTGTTCTTGTCAGAATGGGGGGTTGGCAATTATCCAGCATGTCTTTTCTTCAAGTACTCGGTGACACACCTGGCAGCTAAAGAAAAATAGTAAAGAAAAAATGTGTTAAGTCAGACATCACAACGAGGGTTCAAAATTGAATTGCAGACATATACTACAATGGTATTTTTCATTCCATGAGATTGCTGGCTTCCAAAATTATGGAGGAATGCCTGATTAAAGGGAAGGCTGCAAGTTAATTCCCAACATGCTCCTTGGCAGCTTTTTCATTTCACTTATAGGTAGGAGCAGGTGGTGTCATTTAGAATTAAATACTTCATGTCTAGTTTGGCAGGAAAACAGCATTTTGTGATGAAGAGTGCCTGAAATGAATCTCATTAATTGTTTACCAATTTGTGGTAATTTTATTTATATTTGCATACTGTAATGCAAGTACAATAGGACATCATATATTTAAATTACACTTAACAGTGAGTTTAAGTAAAAGCAGTAAAGGACCAAAAAATCTGACAGCAATACTGCATCCCTTTTTACTGAAATAAGAAAGTATTTCTTTAAGCTGAGATTTAAAGGAGAGATCTTCGCAGTTTGCTAATTTGTAGCATTATTTTACAATCATTTGTATTTGCTGTACTGGTAACCTATGTGAAAATGTATATACTTTACTCATGTACTATGTAGCTCTTTTTCATATTATTGAAGAAATGGTATTTTCGGTACATTTATATGCTAAAAGTTGAATTCACTATTGCACTGTGGGTATCTATTGGTTACTGGGTAGTGTTGTGCTCTCTGTTTTGCACCCCACCAGCTCCATCAGTTAGTACTGAAGAGAAAAAGTCCAGTCTTAGATCTTTGTAATCTATGAGTCTAGTAAACCTGAGAAATGAGTGGATTCCATTGCCTACAAAATTAAGGTCCCAAGACTGGAAAGAATTTGGATACTGACCCTGAGATGACACCCAGCATCCAAAAAGGGAAGAGATTTTAGGTTGGACACCTACTTGTTTTTGTGCTCTCTATAGATTTGCCTGAAATAAAACTGGCCTTTTAGAGACCTCTTTAAGAAAGGAAATAACATCAACAACAAGCAGAAGGTAGTTAGGATGAACAGCCATAGTGAGAGTCAAGTTATTTGCTCTCCTCTGTATAACCTGTTCTAAACATTCAGGTAGTGCTGCAACATTTCCATTTGGAGTAGTTTAGAGCTCGCCTACCTACCACTTAATCTGCTTCCCTTTGACATTTCTTGTATCTAGATTTTTTTCTTCCGTTGATGTTTCAGTCTGATTTACCTCATGAAGATTCATTATGTTACTCAGATAAAATTTCTGTGTTCTGTAAAAGCAATTAGTTTAAAGAGCACCTTAGTACTCTTATTTCCTAAACAAATATGTTGCATAATGAGACTTAAATTAGTCTGTGCAGCTCAGAGACTCTGGACAGGACAACTGCAACTTGGAAGAATTTCTTTCTTACATTTTCTTTTATAGAATAATTAACAAAGTATTAAAATGCTTGGCAGATACATATCAGTCACTTCTTCATCTCTGGCTATCTGTTAGTTGAAAAACATATGTTACTTTCTGCTGCTTTAAATTTCATGCAACAAAGACTTCTACAAGAAAATAAAGCTGACCTTTATATAATAGCGCTTTAATGCCATTGTATGATTTTTATACTGACAGACACAATGATTATAATAATTAATGTTATCATAATGACTTTCCTGTTATTATTATTGTGATCCATTTTTTCATTATCAGCCAATATTATCTAATTTAACTTACAAGATACATATCAGACAATTAATGTTGAACTAAAAACAGCCCTAAAATTTCATTATAACTCATCAGCTTTATAGTTAAATACACTAAATAACCTAACAAAGTTTAACAAAAAAATCGATTACATGCTTTATTTATTGAGCAGTTGTTTTCAGAAGAGTTATATTCACACATAGTAGCAATAGTGTAATAAATTTTAACAAGTAAAGCTCATGCATGTATATAGGGCATTAGGTCTTATAGTTTTATGTAACCTTTAGACTACATTCCAGGAAGTAACTGAGTTGTGGTATCTCTGTTTTTGAAAACCCAACAGAAGAATATAAAGGAACTGCAGTTCAGTGGCTGGATGTTTAGTGTTTACTTGAAAACATCTCCCTTTAGGGTACATTGTTGAGCAGTTCAGAACTGAAGCACCTAAAATCATTGTCATGTTTATGAATGTAGTCTGACTCCTACTGTCTTTTCATTGATACTCAAGCTGTATACTTTGAAAATGATTTGACACTTTTCGTTTCAAGTAAGAAACCTGTGAAGTAATTTGATTCCAAGTCATCTATGATCCTTTTCTGAAATCTTTTCAAATCACACCCTATCACTGTCATAAAGAATTTTCCATCACCATGCCCCAATTTTTTTGCTTATACATGCCATCCTTTTTGCATTACATACACAAAACAGCATGATGTAAAAGCTTTCCAGAATTTTGCTCAGAGCTACCTCCTTCATTTTTTTAACTATGATTGAGAAGAAGTCAACCTTAGGTGGACGGGATGGCAGAGAGAGAACTGCTGTCGACTGATAGTAAACTGACAGAAAGATAGAATTGTGACTCACACAGTCTGGCCTGAATGGAAGCATGAACCAAGCACCATTAAGAGCTGAAACAGTATGTGGTGATATACTGTAAATGGAAGGGGAGGAACAGCTAAACTAGAATAAAGAACATGATAAAAAGTCGAAAAGAAAAAGAATTGAAAACTAAGTAAACCGTATTCAGTAGCTATGAAAAGTCGCTAAGACAAAATGTCAAAGGTATGTAAAAATAGAAGGTACTGAATCTCTCATAAATTAATTTTCCAGCTTCACTAAGAGTTTTGTTGATTTCTTTGATCTTCCTCCATGTTGTTTATTTAAGACACAAAGAAACAGAGGTCATCTGAAAGCGAGATAGAACATAGAAGAGGAACTATTTTAAGAAAAAAATGCCAGGAGGAGGAAAAAAGACAAGGAATGAAAAAGATGGAAAAAGCTGAAAGCAGCATTTGAAATAAATGTAAAAGAACTATTCTTATGGAAACTGGATTATAAGAGACTGTTAACTGGTTTTTACCTACCACACGGAGAGGTGTGTTTACTGGCAGCAGTCAGCATTACCTCCAGAGATTACAATTACACAGCTACAAACTTCCTGTTATTACTTGTCATTACTGTGAAAGTGAGTCTCCAAGTATATTGATTACACACCCCTTTCTGCTCTTATATATAATGTTCAATAAACTTCTGAGTTGTGTAAGGAGTGCTGTCATTTCCCCTTGCTCCCATGGTCTGATTGTGTAACTCCACTGTATAAGCCTTGAAGTAAAAGCTGCTGTTAGAAGACTCATGTTTACTTTATTTTAAGCATATGTTATTAAGAATAAAGATAGTCTTATATAAAGGCAAATTAGTTTTGAACTCTGATTTCCAATGTAGCAAATCAATCTGCTCTACCAATTGCCTTTTTCACTTTTCCTTTAAGAAAGCTGTAGTCATTAAATAAATAAATAGGATGTTTGCAATATATTCCCTTTGAAAGAGCAGTATTACCTATAAACTACATTTAATGCATATATTCTCACTGAATTTGTTTTGCACTTCTTTTCATTATTTTCAAACATATCTCAAAGGTAAAAATCAATATAAATATGCTCAGAGTTTGTAGTTTGATGTAATGAATAAGGGCCTGGTAAGAAACATATTTTACATTTGCAGTTTAGTAATACTTAAACACTGAAGAAATATATATAAGAATATGCAAGGAATTTTCACCCACGTTGATACTCCACATAAGTTGAGTTCTATACTCCTAGAAAAAGAGGATCATTATTCGATTTCTTTAACTGACAAGTTTGTCAACATCGTCCTTGAATGACTTAGGAGTATCAAACAAAATACATTTTTGTGGAAAAAACAGATTTTCTGGTTTATTCTTATTAATGTTACAGATTATACATTTTCTTTGATTGTCTGCAAATGCCCATAAAGATACGAAAAACTGCACACAATAACTAAATGTTGTATTTGGAATCTGTATTTTAAAACCCAGTATTTCACAAATAGTCATGTGTGTTAACTGGTACAATTTTGAACACCATCATCATCATTATCAATGGTACTGTAGGCATGTTGCCCTGAATGGACTTTTTTTCTTTAGATTTGAATAATTAAAGTTATAAATTAATTTAGGGGAAAAAAATAAAAGGGTAAAAAAAGGGTTAGGTTTCATCTTATCTAAAAATTAAATGCGTATGTCTGAGTCAGTGACTCAGGGATGTACAATCAGTGAAGAAGAAGAGGCACCCAAAGTGAAAATTCATGTTGGGAGTGAAATTACATATTTCAGGATAAAATAACTTTTGCTTTGGCTCTGTAACAAGAAAGGAAGCTAGGAATATATGTCTTACTGTACACAGTAAACATCCTCCTCCTTTGAGTATCTAAAAGACCCTCATAGACAACTGAACCTAAACAGACCTCAAGACTCACTTAGCATGGCATTTTCTAGGTTCCTGTGTTTATAGATGTAAATTACATTTTGTTTCTTCTCTTTGCTAATTAGCTGTGGCCAGAAGCTTTATCTGCACTTACACATATCATCTTTGAAAATGTATATGGCTACTAAGGATTCTCACTTTCCTTATACTAAAAAGCTCTCATCAACACTTATTTTCTCTTCATTATTGGTCTATTTTTCTTCTTTGTCTCTTCTTGCAGATCTGGATGCATCACCTATTTTTTGTATGGCTGCAGATGGTGAGACAATGAGATTTCTTAGCGATTTGGTCCTCCACAATTAGGAGTCTGCATAGTTTTTGCTTTGAAAGTAAAGCATAAGATTTTACTTTAAAAGTGTATCACCCATCTTTTTTATTTAAAAAAGAAGAAAAAAAAGTAAGGAACAAGTGCCAGATTTTTTTACAGTGCATTGTTCAGTCCAAATGGATGTTTGAATTTCAAGACAGATAGCAATCAGTTTTGAAGATAAAGGTGGGAAGTAGTTGTTATGAAGAGAATGGGAAATAAGCAGGAAAGCTACAAAAAAGATTCCTTACAAGTAGCTCTTACTTTAAACATCTCTCACTTCAGACATCAAAAGCCAAGTAGAGAAACAACAGTTTTGGTTTCTTCCTGATCAGCAATGTGATGACTTTTCCACATTTGTAATGTGCTTTCCCAAATTTCAGCCATAACTCACCTTTTGGTTGTGTGGTGGTTTAACAGTGAGGGGAGAAAAAGTGGGAAAAAACCCAAACTCACGCATAACTGAAAGCTTTATTCTTTACATCCCATCCGAAGGCTATGTCCTGCCACTTCCTGAGATGCAGGGCTTGAGTACAGCTAAGAGTTGCTCCAGAAGAGAAACGTTGTAAAAAACAAATGCCCCCTCCTTCTTCCTCCTTTCTCTTCTCTTTTTTTGATGTCACATGGTATGAAATATGACCTTGGTCAGTTGGGGTCAGCTGTCCTGGCCATGTCCCCTCCCAAGATCTGTCCCACCCCCAGCCCACTGATGAGGGGGAATGTTGGAGACACAGCCTTGATGCTGTCCCAGTGCTGCTGAGCAGCAGCCAAACCCCTGGTGTGTTACCAACACCTTGCTGGCTGCCAATACACAGCACAGCACTAGGAGGGCTGCCGAGGGGAAAATTAGCTCTGTCTCAGCCAGACACGATACAGGTGGTGACATAATATGTCAAAAAAGTGAGATAGTTTTCTCTTGTGAATGATAAAATACACAAGTAAAGACCTCTGAAATATTTAAACCAACCAACAGCCTCCAGGAAAAACATGCTTTTATGTAGTCAGTGTACAAAACCTGAAAGTGAAAGAGCTTTTTGGTACAGCTTCAGAATCTGACATAGTGCAAGAACTGTGTTCAATTGTTGAGGTGTTTCTGCTCTATCTTCCCATCATTTTACCTGTGAAAGTGTAAATCTAGTGGTGAAAGCAAAGGATGAAAAGATTGGGTGAAGTTGCAATATGGGCTAATTGACCAAGGTGAATATTGACAAAATTTATAATAATGGAAATGTTAAGGTTAGATCCATAAGATATGAATATAGTTTCCAAGGTCTTTTCCTCTGCAAGACATGTGAGAGTTAAGACAGGCAAGTTAATAAGACACCTGATCATAAGCCTCTTAGCTTGTCTAAAAAAGCAATGCATTTAATTCTGGAAACCAAAGTTCTTCAGGTAGATTTTGAGACGTTTATGAACAATATTGATTATGAGGCAATTAGTGACTATGTTTACTTTAGAAAGTAGTGTGGACCAGTGGGAGCTGATCTGAACAGTGATACAGAAAGCCAGAAATGGTCTATTACTCACATGATACATGCTGCAGTGTTCTTTATCTTGGAATTATGCCACAGAACATTTGCAGCTGTAAAACTTTAGATATATCTTGCAGTCTAATTTTATCTGAAAGTATTCGTGTGACCTCTTTTTGTGTTTCTTTATTTGCACATGCTTAAATGGGTGCAAAGAGACCATGCAAGCAGAATATATACATATATAAGTATGTATGCATGCACATCTATCTATCTGTCTGTCTGTCCGTATGCATGTTCTCACTGGAAAGCAAAAAAAAAAACCCCTATGTAAATGAACAAACTTGCAAATAGGAACACGAGTGGTCTACCTGGTGAAGAGTAATTTGCTACTTTGTTTTTAAGAAGAATGAAGTTAACTTGGAATTTTTCAGAAAAATACTAGGCACGATTTGGGTTTCCTTTGTTGTAGGAGATTGAGGAATTGCTGTCTAATAGCAAAATATTAGTGGGTGATCTCATCAAACAGCATGGATATGGTAGATATTTATTTACAAAAGATTCTTATTTGCAGAGTTTTGGTAAAAGAGAGTGTTTAGCAAACATGGCTTAATGAGATCAAGTGATTTGAAGCTGAATTTGGGCAAAATAAAAGAAAAAATAAATAAAATTATTAACAATGAAAGGCAGTAGCCTCCAACACATCTTGCCTGATGTTACTGTATTCTTATCACTTGCAGTCTTAAAATCAATATTGTCTGTTAGGAATTTTTCTATGACAGAATATTATTTTCATCATGAATGTTTTGGTAAGTGGTTACTGTAGAAGGTCATAGCAGATTATCATAATGATTGTTAAAAACTCTGAATCTATTAAAGAGTATTGAATATGTACACTTTCACTCATTAAGGTCATATAGTTTCTCTAAGTGCCATAGGGGCTAGAAGGTGTCATTGAATTTTTTAGTCTGATCTCTAGAATAATAAAGTCCATAGAATTTTGTCCAAGGATCCTTTTTTCTTTCAGACAGGCTATTTCTTAGATCAGAAATGCTTTTTAGAGAGAAGAAAATTTATTTAATTATATGGGAAAATGCAACACGTACACAATGCAGTCTGTGATAACATTTCTACTGTTTGTTGAGCTCAAAACATTTCTCATTCTAAGATTACAACTATTAACATACCTGCAATTTTACAAGAAATTTAATTAAAATGTTATATATTTTTGATAACTAGAGGTTTTGCATCAGTGCATTGATGCCCTCCAATCTTTGATGCATGGCTTTTAGGAAAATATGAAAATTACCAAAAGGATCATTCACTGACGGAGCTCAGAATAAGCTAAAATGGAAATCTAGTTATACACAGTACAGGAAGCTCTCCCTGTCTGTTACTTTCACTATTTGTCTCAATAAGCTTAAAAGCTCCACAGACACACTTGCATGGACATAATCAGCGTTCTGTGTGGAAATTTAGCTGGAGGACTTTCACAAGTAATGCAAATAAACTACTCTTTGAAACTGTGCATCTTTCAAACAGTTTCTAATTCAAGCAGGCTACAGCAAGAAAAATGTAATGTAGGTAGGCTGTCTGCTCTTTGGTCAATGATCATATACTTCTTGGTCTGTAGGGAAACAGACAGAGCAGGAACAAAATAGATATTTAGACAGAAACTCGTTCAGTCACAAAGCACCAAGAGAGGAAGGAATCTTCTGCAATCTATTCCCTTTTATTTGTAAATAAATAAAATATTGGAGTGCAACTGAGATTGGAAATTATGTCATGTAACACAAAGCTTTTTCAAATGAGGTGGTTGTGTCAGCTCCCTCTACTGCCAGTGGAGAGAAGTATTCCCTCCTGAAGGTAAATCATCCTCCTTACATGTCCTAGAAGCATATGAATTGACTTCTGATGACAGGCTGTCTCAACTGCCTGCATGCATCTACAAGTTGGGTATTTAGTCTAAACTTCTCACTCAGAATATTTCATTTAATGTAGATAATATCTCTAAATATATTTTTTCTCCTAAAAGTCAACAGAATTGGCATAATGCATGGGTTCCTCCTGCAAACTCGTCTAAATAATTCCTTTTGTAATTCTTGTAATCTTTGCTCTACAGGATCAAGGGGACTAGATATCACTGATCAAAACACAGGCAGTTTTTAGTGCATAGTTAAGAAAAGATGGTAGCTCGTATCCTCACAGGGGAGAATGAGAGGCAATGAATTGAAGAGGAAGCTTTGACACCTTCCCTTCCTCTGCTTAAATATGCTCCCAAGAGCTAAGTAACGTTATAAAGGCAATTTTCCTAAAAGTCTGCTGAAGTCATACTGTGTTTGGTCTCATCCTATTAATAGCCTATAACTGTAACTAAGGGAATGTCTGATCGGCTCTTTCCCCTTGCTCATGCATTCTCAAAAAGCTTCATGGTTTAAGGTACCTCTGCTGGTTACTTTTGTGTGACTACACTTCAGATCAAAACTAGAATATGCAGCACAATGTAAAGGCATACATCCTGTGAGATAAGCTTTTCTCCTTAAAAGCATAAATGGTCCCACTGACAAGTTGACTTCAGTGGGAATATTAAATAATTCGTATGATTTTTCTCACATAAATGAGATTGTTACAAAAGAGAGCATCATAGAATCATAGAATGGTCTGGGTTGGAAGGACCCCCAAAATCATAGAGTTGCAACCCCCCCTGTCTCAGGCAGGGCCACCAACCTCCAGGCTTGGATCTAGACAAGGTTGCTTAGGGCCCCATCCAACCTGGCCTTGAACACTTCCAGAGATGGGGCATCCACCACCTCTCTGAGCATCCCGTTTGAGCACCTTACCACTCTCTCTGTAAAGAACTTCCCCCTAATATCTAATCTAAACCTTCCCTCCTTTAGCTTCAGAATAATGAATATGATAAAAAGGTATTATTTTCTGGTTATTTCTAGAGTATAAATTCATTTAAATTGACTAATGAATATATTTTAAATTCAAACTTGAGGATTGACAGCACATTCCAGTCCTTAAATGTTGCTGCTGAAATCCCAAGGGAAAGAAATTACTTGAAAGTGTAATTTCCTCATGTTCAACTACCTTCTTTTCCAAATAGTGATCACAATCCTGTGCTTGCATTTTATAATCTGTTACCATGGTCTCCTAGTTTGGGCTGAGATAAAGTTAGTTTTCTTACTAGCAGTTGGCTGTGTTTTGCAGGATGATTATGATGATGATTCTTAATATTATCATTATTATAATTGTCATTGTTCTCTTCCTTTTCTGTCCTAATAATTTTTTTCTATTTCAACCCATGAGTTTTTACCTTTTTCTTCTCGATTCTCTCCCTCATCCCACTTTGGTGGAGGGAGTGAGCAAACAGCTGTGTGGTTGTTTTAGCTGCTTATCAGGTTGAACCATGACACATGGAGATATTACCATATGCACAGAATGATTGCTCCATTGCATACAATCAAGTAGGATAAGAGTGTTGATTAAAATGGTTTCAAATATCCCCATACCAAATAATTCAAAGGGAAAAATATAAGAAAATTCAAATATGATTTAGCTAGTAAAAGAAATAATACCTGATCATGTAATGTTTCCATTTTCTACTTTAGATTCCTTTCTTGCATTGTTCTTTACTGTAGCAAAGACATACTTATTTGGATTTATAATGAAAAAAATCTTAATTGAGTAGCTAAATTAATAATGATCCAGCACTGATAGCACTCTGACTACTAGACTACATTTAAGAGCATATTTCTACTACCATTTTCTAACACCATGGAAAATGGACCTGAAAGTATGATACTTAAAGTGATTTTGTGTCATATTTAAGATAGGAGAAAAAACTTTTTCAGAATTATTTTACTATCAAATCTGACATGCATGCTCTGTATTTTTAAGCACGTTTTTCAGAATGCTTCATTCAATTTATTTGGTAATTTTAGCTTTATTAATTATTTTTATTTTAGCACTGTGTAATGATCTTAAGTCTGTATTTGCAAGGACACTATGTTATAGATTTATGTCCAGTTCTCTAGGACTGTTCTTCTATCATTTTGAATCATTATTATTATCATTGCAAAAAACTCCAATGGCTTTCCCAGCACTGTAGGAGACGCTTAAATATACTGTGATTTTGAAAGTATTAAAGCATGAAAAAAAATCCCTCATGCAAGTGTGACAATTTATATTCTTAAATAGCTTGTTGAATCAGGCCATAAAATATTCTTTGCTTTGACTGTCTCTCAGTATAAAAGACAGGTGAGATAAACAAAGTGTCTTGAAAGGACTGAAATGAACTTGTTATATAAATCAAGATGAAATGCTTTTGAATGTTTCCAGTAGTTTCTTAGAGTTCTTTTCACCTTTTACGTAATGTTGTTATGTACTAGACTTATTAGGACTGTGGGTCAGCTGCTGTGAGCCCTTCAAAAGAATACAGTCAGAAAAAGTTCCATGCCCATGCTGCAGTAGGTCAGAAAGGGCAGAATTGTTACTGGGGGAAGGACCCATAGCTGTCCATGAGAAACCAAAAGAAACGCATGATGTATGATTGCAACAATGATTGTGAATATATAGAGGGTCCTTATAATTAAAACTGCTCTTGATTGAGTACTTATTACTTGAATCCATCAAAAAAAGAAGAATCCCTTTTACCAGGAATTGTCCATCTTTTGTTTTAGGCATTTACAATAATAATGTTTGAATGACTGTTAGGAGTACTAGGACCATAGGAAAAGTAATCAAATAATGGCAATAGTGTATACTGGATGCCCTTCATTTACTCCTTCGAGGAAATCCAGTTTGTGAAGGCATATGTTCTGCAAACTGAGCCCACAACCACTGGGAGCAATATATACAGTCCAAATCTGTCAGCATATCACAACACAACTGTATATATCTAACTAACACGCTGACAAAGAGAACCAATAAACACAAAAGGGAGGCCAGAATTCTCACTTGCCACTGAGCTCCATTAATTATGTTATGGAAAGCTTTTCAGCCCTTTGTTTGGATAGAGTAAAAAGCTACAACTGCCATGTGTTTGGTTGTGTTCTATCTGTAAATCTAATTTCCTTCCTTGATGGTAGGGTTTTTTTTCTAATACTGCTGAGAAAGAGAGGTTTTAATTTTCAATAATTTATTATATTTTTATTCTTATTCCTGAATATGGAATCTTTCAAAGTATGGGATGCCACAAGTTAACTGATTTTTGTTTGATTGTTTCTATAAAGAGTTTTAGAGAAAAAGACCAATATAGCCTATTTATAATTTATATTTTTATTACAAATTTATTATAATTCTATTATAAATGCATGCAGATTTATAATTTTATTCAGATATCCTAGTCAAATCAATACACATAATATTAATGACCTTTCTTTACAGGATTTGATCATAGATATTCATGTGATACTCAGAAAAGAATACAGATATTGATGCTTAGTACTACACCTAAACTTCAAATATTGGAGTAAAAGATTTCTACAGTCTTATGAAAAGTAACATTTTACCTAGATATTTCTATTCACTGACCATCTGTGCCTGAAAAAAAATTGGAGGATTGTGTGTCTCAGCATTTTCAGAAGAAAATACTTCCTTCCTGTAACCTTTAAGTAGCATTTCTGAGGACTTGCATGAGAAACTTTCTTTTGCAGTCACCAATGACAGTGGCTGTTGTCATAACAGAGACAGAAGGCAGAGGATAACCTTACTGTTTGGGCCAGGTTACCTGTTACAGAAAAACTGATTTGAATGTAAAAAGCTGAGCAATTTTTGAGGTGATATTGAGTATATGATCATAGAATGATAGTTTAGGATTTTTTATTTGCCTACCCTGGTGTACTGATACTGAAGTGATTACTGTACTCTCCAAAATGATGTTTTGTGGAGAAGGTAATACAGAAAACCAAAGTAACTGTAACACAGATTATGAATCAGTGCTGTGGATGTTGAAAAATGCACTTGGGTGATAAATATTTAGGTAAATAAATGACCAGTTTTAAGCTGCTAGTTTGTCAGTCTATATTTTTTCTTTACACACTCCCCCAGATTTAATAGCCTTAAAATAAATGCTAGAACATCCCTCAGATGGCTCTCTTGATAGTATTCACTGCATGATTCTTTGATAAAAAAATCAGTTGACAACATTGTGAATAGAGAAATATAGCTGTAGATTCTGTGTGATTCACATGTTACATTGTGAATGTGCTCACATTAGATTCTATAAATAAACATTGTGTGTAATGAGATAGACCTTAGTGGGCAGCAAATCAGATGAGTTTCCCAAGTGTTTGAAAAGAAGTACTTACACTTTATAATTCAACAAACTTTTTGACAAGCAAGGGAAAATCTCCAGATTGTCTCAGCATTGAGCATTTTGTTACCACGTGGCTGAGTGGGAGTTGAATAAGGTGTTAGAGAGCTGCAAACACGATAGGGTACAATACGCAGAAAACTCCAGCTAAATGCCAGGTCTGTCTGGCCTGAAGGTTACTAGGATTGTTTAGGTACACCATTTTCCCCAAAATTTGTTGCAATGTTTATGGTCTGTTAAGCCCAAACTATTGGCTTGGAGGCAAATCTTTAGTAAAAAGGGAGAAAAAAAAAAAAGTTGTATTGGATAGATATGAAGAAATTTGTTTAAGCAGACATTTTAGAATACAAGCAGGGCAGTTTTCTATCTTAAGCACCCATAAGTAATACAGATTGATCATGAGAGATTTATTGCTGGGTTTGGTAAGTGGGAGGACAGAAGGTTCAGGAGAACCTTCTTGAAGGGAGAGTTGCTTTTGACTGAGGTCCTTCCATAAGTTATAATGCCATTGCTGGATTGTGAGATATCTTTTGCAAAACTTACCCATATCCTTGAAATAGCTTTTCATCCACTTTAATTCAAACATGTTTTCATTGTTTTATAGTGTGGGTTGTCTTTTATTGTCAGTTGTCCCCTTAAGTTTCAGTAGCACATGCTGGTGCTAGCTTAGAGCCAAAGAGAAAGAGATGAGGTAGAAACTGTTTGTAATAGCATTCTCAATACATAACCTGTTTCAAAACAAAAGCTAGAAATATACTTAAAATCTACTCTGCATTTATTTCTATAACACTGCTGGAAATAATTTCCACACCATGGGGACCTCTTCTGAAGGAAGCAGGGTGCAGCCGCCACAGAGGCTCCCTGCAGCTGTGTACTCAGTAAGAGTTTTGCTTCTAGGGAATGTGCAATGCCTAATTATGAGAGAATCCTTACTTGGCATGGGAATGTCAGACTCATCTGCTTGTTAATAAAAGCATTTATTGTCCACATTATAATATGATGTGCATTGGAGAAGAGCTGCCTAAAATAATTATGGGAGCTTCATTAATAGCTAACTATAGTCTGGAAATAATTCTTTTCTCTAAAAATGCTAGTCTGAGTCTGTGTTTAAGATTAGTAGGAAGAAAAATAAGCAGCTATTCTCCCATTTTTTTGTTTGTGCTTATGCTTGCAAAGTGTGTGCAGTCAGTGAAGTTGTTTAGACTGTTAGATCTTGGCCCTGTGGTTTAGTCTAAGCAGGAGGATAACTGTTACTATGGGAAGCCCTAATGAAATTGGTGCACAAATCCCACTGTTGCATCCTGATTTTAGTTTTAAAAAATCATGATTTTTTTTTTCAGCTGATAATTTTATTGAGAAAATTACATTTTCTGTGCATTTGTCAAATTGTTGTGGTTCATCCCCAGCCAGCAACTAAGTACCACACAGATGCTCACTCACTGCCCCCTGAGCAGGATAGGGAATAGAATCAGAAGAGTAAAAGTGAGAAAACATTTGGATTGAAATAAAGACAGTTTAATAAGTAAAGCAGAAGCCATGCACACGTACAAAACAAAACAAGGAATTCCTGTCAGTCAAGTGTTCAGACATCCCCAGGAAAGCAGGGTTCCATCATACGTAATGGTTACTTTGAAAGACAAACACCATCACTCCAAATGTGTTGTGTCCCCCACCTTCTTTCTTCCCCCAGCTTTATATGCTGCACATGATGTCATATAGTTAGGGTCAGCTGCCCCAGCTGTGTCCTCTCCCAACCCATTGTGCACCCCTAGCCCCTTTGCTGGGGGGGTGGGTTGAGGAGGAGAAAAGGCCTTGGCTCTGTATAAGCCCTACTCAGCAATAACAAAACCATCTCTGTGTTATTAACACTATTTTCTGCAAAAATCCCAAACCTAGTCTCATACTAGTTACTATGAAAAAAAAAAATTGGTTTGATTCCAGCCAAAACCAGCATGTTGCTATGAATCTGTCATAACAAGCAGAAAATATATTTACTCATTGTTGTACAGATCCTGAAAAGGATCCCTAAGGTGGAAATTAAGTGACCTTCAGGCATCTAAAACTCTAATAGAAAATCAACTGTCTAGTGCTAATCTAACTGTCAAGGTCCTCAGGCTTTCACAGAGTCTCCCCTTCTGACACCATAAGTCCCTGGTTTCCTGCAGTGCCACATATAAACCATCTTATGGGTACTTGAATAAGGTCTGTGTCAGCACCCAGTTCAAGTCTTCTTGGAATTCAGAAATTGCATGAAGAATATGACTTTAAAGACATGTTCCACAGGGTCAGACACCACATCAAGTACAGCAGTAGTAGGTTTCTTTCCAAACCTTCTGGTGGTGGGGCATGTAGATATTCTCATCTGCATGTATGTTCAGTCCCTGGTGACTCAGAGCTCCCACAGGTCTGCTGCATAATCCTGGAAGCTGATCCCTGCTCTCTGCAATATTTCTGCTTTGTGTAGCCAATTTTCAGTTTAATGTCTGTTTTTCAGAAGCAAGTTCACAAAACCATCTTCCTGTGGCCATGGGAATATTTACATCTTTCTACAGTGATGCTCACTTTCATTGGGTTAGCACAGCACAGATATAACCCTTTGGAGAAGATATAACTCCAGAAATGCTTGATGCAGCTTGCAACTCCTCTGTCTGTGTGAAGGCATCTTGCTTTCCAGGCTGGTGCTCTCATTATTTACAAGAGTTATGTACAAGGCATATCCGGTTTTCTCTCCTCATCTCTTTCTAGGTATTTGTATTTTATGACCAACTGTCTGACTTGCTCCCTATATGCATAGATCTCTAAGGACTACAGGGGTACAGGGGCTCCTGGACTTAGCACTTTCTGTTAGCTATCTTTATTTGCTGCCCACTCTGAGAAGGGAATCAGACCCTTAGAAATATTCATGGGATTATTTTCTTGATACAGTCCTCCAATTCAACTGGGAATTATGTAAGTGTGTGGTAGGATGGTTGAATACATTCCTTACACATGTAAAAACCCTTGAGGGATTCATGACACTTTTGGAATTTTAAAGCTCAGAGGAGTGGAAGGTCATTATGAATGTACTGAGCAATTGATTTTTCTGGTATCTCATATCAGAAGAGACTAATTTGGAGCCAATCTTTTCTACATGGCAGTACAACAGTTGGAGTAATTTGGGCTAAGTAAAGGCCAGACAGAGCCACAGCTGAGGGGCTTCAAATACTTAAGAAAGTGCAGAACATTTTGCTGAGATACTTTTTGATCTGAATAACTTGACAGTCATGGAAAAAGGTGAACTCATATGGGTCCTTGCCCTCACATTTTATATTCCTTAAATGGATAATGTCAATTGCTTTACCCCTTGTAAAATTGGCTGGTGCCATACAAGTTAGCTTTACTTTGTCACAGTCCAGTCAAAACGATTGCCTCCTTTGAACCTTGGCAAAACTCTGGCCTTACTGATATTGTTCAGTTTTTCCACAGACACCACTGGAAAAAAGGATTCACACTTTTGTGCTTTTAATAAAGCACTCTGAAAAGCCTTCTGCCATTAGTTTGCTCTTTGATAAAGATCTGACTATTACATTTATATTTATTTATAAAGTATACAAATATAGTGCATTGCAATGTGTTAGAAATATTCTAATGTAAAAAGATGAATTTTATAATAATAAAGTGGACTCATAATATTGTATTCTCTTCTTCCGATAATCTATTTTTATTTTTTGAGATGTCTCACTTTGTTTCCTTAATCTTGCTTGATTAATGAATTTGAGGAAAGGACTGGGTTTGCTAGGCAGAGCTTAATCAGGAAGGACTAGTCAAGCCTAATCTAAAACATTTCATAGATATGTCAACAGTTCTTTTCTTGCACAGACTGTGGGATTGCTGTAAATTCTTTTAACAATGCATAATAAAAATCTAAATTGCCAGTCTATGTTGGTTTTTACCTGTACTGATATGACATTTCAAAGCAATTCAGGAAAAGCTGTCTTTTCCTTAGGCAAGCAGAACTCTTAGCACAGTGGATTTTAGGTTCAGGCATCAGAGGTCTAAAAGGCTGACCAACAGAGAGATCATTGTTGCAATGAGTTTGTTCTTCAGGTGCCCTCAGGCTGAAAGTCATATATGAGGAGACAATTTTGTCTGGAGGCAAGCTTGTGTGACAGACGAACAGGCTTGGTCTCTACATGGCAATCAGCAATATATTTGCTTAAAGCTCATGAGAGCCCTGTTGTGCCCATTTCCACACATACAATGTGAGCATAATGATATCGTCTTATGAAGGTTATTGTGACTCACTGAGGAATACTGCTATAAAAACATAGGAGTTAATAGCAATTTATTGTATTTATTCTGGGTTAAAATGCCAATTTGTAGCTTGAGATATGGCCTGTACTTTGGAAACAGGCCAGTATAAAAGCTTATAATTTTCTTCCTGCTGTTGTATTCTGACTGTTTCTAGTTTTTATTTGCATATTGAACTTCAAATCTGAAATGATTTCAGGCTTCACAGTGTTGAGGTTTCTGAGTCGCTTAACAGTCTGTGAGAATTTTTTGGTTTTCTTTGCATAGTCTCAGTTAAAATAACTCTTCTACGCTATTATAGAAGAGTTAGTGAAGTAATCCAACTGAGACGTCAGTTCCCTAATGCTCTGAGATAGTTTTGCTTGACAAACATGCTCTTGCAAACGGTTCTGATAAGCCGAGTATGTTGATGTGCTGCTCAGTGCACACAGATCAGTAGGCAGCAGCTGTAACTGTGCCTTCATTTTTTAAAAGTGTGAAGAATGCATGTGCTATAGAGGGAAGTATGCTTGAAAATCATAACTGTCATTTCAGATTTTATATCACTCTCAGAGTCTTAAATGAAGTGGTCCCTTCAAAGTTTGAATACTGAAAACTTATTTTAGAGGCCTATCTGTGCTTCTGTAATTAAAATCCTGCCAAACTTACTCAGAATGCCTGTTTGTGAAAAGATGGGATTTAGATATCAAGAAATGTTTCTGAGCTGAAATGTGGCAGATAATCTTATTCCAGAAACAATTTATTCTAAAATTGAATTGAATGTATTTTTGTCGAGTTGTGATGTAGGAGTTTAGATTGCATTTCTGTGCTGCTAGAACAGGATCACTAAAAATGCTATAGAGATTTTCCACGCAGTGTTATCCGTCCTTTTTTGGCACACTATATCACAATTGTCCATCATGTGGTAATATGATGTACAAAGTATGTATGCTTTGATGCCCAGTGTTACACTAAAAATGGAAACAAAAAAGCGTTGTTATGAGAAATAACCCTTCAGGGGTCTTGCAGTTTTTGATTTATTTTCTGATTATACTTAGCAGACTTAAAGCATGATGATCATGTTTTAGATAATAGGGAAAAAATAAATCTATCAGAGTTACACAGACCACACAATGTGCACAGTAAAATGTGCTAATATAATAATATTAAAATGCAGTATATAGATTGTCAGATATTACAAATCTTGTCTACAACATACAGGAATGTAATTATGAGGGGTTTTTTTAGCTATTTAGCTTAACAAACCTACAGGGCTGTATTAACAAGCCAAATCCCTACATAGATGGGAAAGCAGTGAAGGGTTTCACATATACAGAATATTTTTTTTTATTTCAGCCAAAGATTAATCAGCCGTAAGATGGATGGCAACTGATGATTGAATTCCCAGATTTTCTTTGAAATGTTTCCATGGCATGTACCAACTAGTAAGGTAGTTCCTTTAGAAAGAACCTTAACATAATCTCGGAGGAATTTTGTAGGAATTTGCACTGCTATGACAAAGCCTAGGTTAAGCCACTCCAGTGCCAAGCTGTTCATTCTCACAGTTGTTAACAGGTAGAACTGCAAAGGCAGTGGGAAGTTTTAAGCTTGTGTCTACAGTGCTAGAGAATCCTTTGTATGTAATAACAGAGTTGCCTGTCTGGCTTTTATATATTTAAACCAAGTATTTTAGCATTTGAGACAGATGGTAAAATCATCAATGAATTACAACAGTTGTGAGAAGTGCAGAGAGAGGCGACAGCTAAAATTGCTGCATCCCGAGATAGTTTCTAGGTTTATAAATGCTAACCCACACTTTTAACTGCAGTGATAGATAAACAGGATCCCAAGGATAACACAGAATGAAAATAGCATGCACTTACTTCTGATTAATCTATTGCTATCTATAAGGATCATATATGGTTTCTGCATGTTTTAGCTTCCAAAATGAACTGGCTTACACATGGCACATTATAATAGCCTGATATAGAAGATTAGATGAACAGTAATTGGAAAATTATCAGCTGTAGGGAAAAATGACACAGAATCATAGAATGGTTTGGGCTGGAAGTAACCTCAAAGATAATGTAATTTCAACTCCCCATCCATGTACAGGGACACCCTCCATTTGACCAGGTTTCTCAAAGCCCCATCAAACCTGGCCTTGAATGCTTCTAGGGAGGAGGCATGTACAACCCTTCTGTTCCAATTCCTCGCTACTCGCACAGTAAATAACTTTTCCTAATATCTAATCCAAACCTACCCTCTTTTAATTTAAAGACATTACCTCTTGTCCTATCACTACACTCCCTGATTAGTAGTCACTCTCCAGCTTTTCTACAGGCCTCCTTCAAGTACTCCCTGGAGTACTTCTTCTTCTCCAGGCTGAACAAACTCAACTCTCTCAGCCCCTTGTCATAGAAGTGCTCCAGCCTTCTGATCATCCTTGTCACCTTCCTCTGGACTCTCTCCAAAAAGTCCATATCTTTCTTGTATTGGGGACCTTAGAGCTGGATGCCAGAGCAGAGTAGAGGGGCAGATTTACCTCCCTTGACCTGCTGGTCATGCTGGTTTTGATGCAGCCCAGGATATAGTTGGCTTTCTGGTCTGCAAGCACACATTGCCAAATTATGTTGAACTTTACATCAATCAACACTACCACATTCTTCTCCTCGGGGTTGCTCTCCATACATTCTCTGTCCATCCTGTAGTTGTGCTTGGGATTGCACTGACCTATGTGCAGGACCTTGTACTTGGCTTTGTTGAACTTCGGTCAGTTCCTATGGGCTCACTTCTCATGTCTGTCAAGGTCCCTCTGGGTGTCCTTCCTTCCTTCCAGCATGTCAACTGCACCATGCAGGTTGGTGTTGTTAGCAAACTTGCTGACGGTGCAAGTGGGACTCAGTCCCACTGTCCATGTCTCAGACAAAGATATTAAACAGTGCTGGTTCCACTATCAACCCCTGAAGAATGACGAAAGTTAAGGTAGATGGTATCTGTAGCCATTTTCTTCCCCTAGTGTTGTAGCCTCATCACAGAAGTCCACCAAATTTGTCAGGCACAATTTGTCCCTAGGAAAACCATGTTGGCTGTCACAAATTATTTTCCATGTGCCTGGGCATAGTTTCCATGATCTTGAAGGGCACAGAGTTGAGAATAACCAGCCTGTATTTCCCTGAGTCTTCCTTTTTTCCCTTCTTAGTAATAGGCATTATGTTTCTCCTTTTCTAGTCAGTAACTACTGAACTAGAACTATTGAATGTAACAGAATCTGTACAAAGTATGGGGATTTGTATTAACCTTAAGTAGATGAACGTCAACTATTTTATTCTTGAATACTTGCATTCATCAAGCAGTAACATAATTTGTTTCCAAACCAGTAGGTTCAGTTTACTTGCTGCTTATATAGTCCCCTATGATTACGCCAATATTTAGAAATAGTATATTTTTCAGGCAGTTACCTATATTATTTTTCAACAATATACTTTTTTTTTTTTTTACATTTACTTAGCAATGTATAGGAAAACCTGAATCTCTGGCTGTAATCAGCTGCTTGGAAAATTGGCTAAAAAAGGCATTGGTGGGTATTCCCAAAGGTTAACATTAGAATAACCTAAAAGGATGCTCTATGCTAAATGGAGAAAGAGAAAGATAAAGGGATTCAGTAGACAGTGATTCAGCAGGGTCCTAACCTCTGCCACCATTAGCAGTAAAGGTATTCGAGACCAAGTAGTTAATACCTGGAGTTACAAACAACACATATATTCTTTCTTATATTTATTTTTGTCAAATTATGGAAGTATATTCCTGAATACTTTAATTGGATTTAGACTGTTGTGCCAGGTTGCACTGCTTATACTTTGTTGTGATGCTGCTAAATAAAATACCAAATATTCAACCTTTTAAATTAATATGCAATGAGTCACAGTAGAAATAGCTCTACATTTGAATTCTACTGATTAACCTCATATAATCTGAATTATATACAAGTTCCTAATTTTTTACATTTTTAGTAACTTTCAAGATTTTTCTAAAATCCTTTGGAATTGATTCCGCTTCCAGGATATACAGGACAAGAGAATTGAACAGGACAAGAAAGAATTTCCCCATCTATTTAATAATTATTGTATTTCTGTACAAATACCCCATCTTAAATTAATTAAAAGAGTCTTAAAAGTCTAGATCTGTGTCACAATAAGCCTATTGTTTCTCCTTTTCTGTACAGCATCTGTGACATCACAGAAAATTGTTGAATATTATGAAGAATGAGAAAAGGGAGGAGTGTATGACAGTAAGTGGGTTTGCTCATAAGTGAAAGGAGTTTAAGATTATTTCCCTCAAGGTTTAAATGATAGCAATGGAAAATGGCTTTTTACAAGTAATTGTATTTATTTTCTGTATCCTACACGGAATAAAACAAATAAATGAAGTAAAGTGATTGCCCTTTCATGGCCATAAATTACTCATTGTTCAAATTGAATTTTGGTTGTCAGAGGCATAAGATTACTTACTGTTACTTGGGAAATTACCTTCTTTCTTCTGTTCTGTATTCTCTTTATTTCATGCACTTTTTTTTTCCCCCTTGGTCTAGTTGGTATTTTGTAATTCTTCAGGCAAAAAAAAAGTTGTTCTGTTTATTCTATTATAGAAGCTTCAAGACACATATAAGGGGCACTAAATGGGGACAATATAAATTCCTTATTGTCTTGCTGACTTTGATTATCTGCTATTGATTCATATTGCATCCAATTCTGTTTTACTATGGATACAATGATGCATATATTCATGTGCCCTTGAATTTATTGCTATGTTTTTCTCTGTGTAAGAGCAAAGCTCTGTTCCCAATGAAGACACAAGCTGTGACAATATGAAAATGGGTGACATGGAAGTATACAGGAAATGATAAGAGTTTGAAGCCATGCAGTTTGTTAGTCTCAAGTCTGTTGGCTCTAGAGATGCCAGTCATCTTTACTTTGGTCTTTATAGACAGATCCGTATGGTGTATTAAAATGGATCAAAAATAAAAATGGTCAGGCACAATAAGAAGGCTGTGGATTCCATGCCTCTTGCATCAAGGGTAATATTAAATAGAAAGAGAAAAAGTAAAGGTGCCTTCTATTTAAGTCTTGGTATTTGTGAAATAGGAAGTGCAATTTAATTTGCAGATGGCATAGCATTTCCAAATTGACTGAAAATTAGTGCCTCCTTGAAGAGATGAGTAGCAGTGTTAAACAGAACTCCCTGACGCATGCGATGTGATAGCAGCCTTGTTGCGCAGTCTACTCCTTACAAAGAGTTGAGGCTTCTCCAGCTGAAGAATTCTGAGGATCTGCACTGGATCCACTGGACAGTTCCAGCCTTTCTACAGTCTATGTCTTACTTCTCTTTAGAAATGCTACAACTTCTGTAAATATCAAGGTTAGAGATTTATTACATAGATTTATTTGGTTTTTTTCTTTTTCTTTTGTGGGCGCCTGTGAAATTTCGGGTATGTTGATTTAGTGAAAACATAGTAAACCACCTGAAAATCTGAAACTAGATTTATTACAAGCATTTCATTAGATGGAAAGGCTACAACATTCTTCAAACCATATTTTCACAATTTGTTCCAGTTAGCTGTAAGTCTCAGGTTTTGGCCCTCTTGGTCAGTGTTGTTGTTTTCATAGAAATAGTGTTCTGGTCCTTTTTTAACCTGGCTTAACATATCTTTCTGAAGGCTGATTCCTAAAGATTATTTTCATGTTGAACTTCCATTTTTCCCTTGTCTCAATCAAGTCTATGATGGTATGTTGTGACTACCGATTGGATGATTCAGTTTTCCTCACTTCAATCTGGTTCTAAGGAAAGTAGTCACTTTTCCAAAATAACATACATAGCCAGTGTAGATTCTTCTGCAATTCAGAGAACAGTATAAATTGCAAGAAGAGTAAATTTGTGACACTCATTTTGGAGAAAATATTTATGCACTACCTGCAGAAACAGAGTTACAGAATAAATCTTTATGTATAACTACTTTTAAAAAAAAATTTTCTCAACATTTCCTTTTTCTTTTTTTTTATTTCAAACTAAAATAGAAAAACCTCTAGTTTACTTAAGCCTTGTAAATGTTATGAAAAATAAAATGTATAGTCCCTATTAGCTTAATATAACCATACACAACAATATAAATGTAAATAACTACAAGCATTACATGGAGTAAAACTAGGCTTCATTGTGACCTAGGAAGTTGACAGTAACTATCATATACCTAAAAATAAATAAAAAATATTCATTAGCTATGGTTGTTTTGTTTGGTCAGGTTGGGGGTTTTGTTTTGGTTTGTTTTGGTTTGTTTGTTTGTTTTTTCTTTTAGAAAATCAGCCATTTCTTATGTTGGAACAGTTCTTAATTAATTTTGTGTGTGATGCTTTTGTACTTTCTATGTACTCTATCATATAAAATTAGTATTTAGGTTGGACACACAGAATTCTCTAAAAGCAGACAAGACCCAAACTTTCCCTGTCACACCAACTTCTGATATTTTCCAGCAATTATTTCTGCATCTCACGACTGCATCTCTGGCAGTGAATCCTCAATATATTTTTATTCTTCACTGGCTGCAGATTGCTCGGGCTTTGCACAAAAGATCCAATCTTAAAGTACTTTTAGATGAAGTTCTTTTGACTGTGAGTAGTACAGAGTGACTGACTCATTTCAGATGTGGTCCCACAGAGGAAACATGGCATATCTACTGCAGTGGAACTGGAATCTAAAAAAAGTAAACCTGAGAACTGAGGTTAAATTGACAGTTTTAAAAATTCAGTGATTTAATGACAACCAAGAAGATTTTGTTTTTTAATGTGTTGTTTTAATTCTGGAATGAGTCTTTTTAACCTAGCTTTGCATCTAATTTTTTTTTTTTAAATTTATTTTTTAGTGGCAGTATGTTGCCATGGTTAGAACAGAGGCACTATACAACAATGGCTTTGTGGTGGCTGAGATGAGGTGATTTCTTCCACTGAGCTTAGCAGCTTCCTAGCAAAGCATTTTAAAGCAACAAAACTAGATATAACAAATGTGTTATTTAGACAGGTTCTGCTACATTTTATCTGACTACCCCAAGGGACGTTGGCTTTACTACTCTCATATTCCCTCACTCCCAGAGCTGTCATGTAATATAATGGCATTTAACGAATTGCATTTGGAAACTGATTCTACTCAAGGTCACTAAGATTTCAAACCCTGTAACCTATGTTCAGTATTCCACCTGTAACTATTACTGCTCTCCTTTAGCATTGCAGTATATAAGGAAGGACTTCTGAGAATTTTTTGAGAAAAAAACTCAACACAAATTTTTTATAAAACTGGGAAAAGCAGTGTCAGTTACTGTATGCTGGTCTCGGACCAGTGAAGTCCAAAGGGAGCTTTGCCGTTTCCTCTCTAAATTTAGTATCAAGTAATTTAGGAAGCTAATTTAATGTCAGATGATGTCTTGCATTTATTTCAAGCATATCTTTGAACAGATGGATTTTAATGGAGAACATTACATGATTTTTAAGTCAATATAAAAGCCCAGATTCTTTTAATCTAATTGTAAGCCTTGAACAGAGACACCCAAATTAATAGCACAGTTGCCTAGCCTCCCTCTACAGTCACTGGAGAGAAATGGGGAAGACTCGTGCAGCTTACTAAAGGCCTGCATCACTATGTTGAGGTCCTCCATTAGCACTGACTGTCTGCAGACTTTAGCATAATTTTCAGTTTAGGCTAATGAGTTAGGTGGGGGAATCCAGCTTGCTGAGTTTCTCACAGGATTTCAAGACTATGTATGTGGAGAGATTTTAGTAAACAAACAACTCAGTCTTCATTTAACCTCAAGGCTTATACTTAGATGCTTTCTCAAACTCATTTTTCTAACTTCAATTTCTTAAATTTTATATGTACTTTAACTATCTCCAAATAATGTTAATACCTTGACCAGTAATCACTGCTCTCTCAAATCTGTGTTCTGGACATCAGAGCACTTCAGCACAAAGTATTATTTGCCAAGTTAAATCATACTTTTTCTTATGTCTCATTTCAGGATTTTTTTTTTAATTTGGGGCTATCAAAAACCCTAAGGTATTTGATTTATTATTCACCCAGCATGCAAGCATCTCTTTTTGGTTCAGAGATATGTTCACCTAGGCAGTCTCTAAAGGTGAGATTGCAACACATACTTAAAATATAGAGAAAATACTTAAAATTGTTCTCAGCTGATTGCCAATGAACTTTTCCTAGGTAAAAACAAGTATTTTGGAATTAGGAAAAATACAAAAGTATAAAGCAAGGATAATGATAATAAAAATTTTTGGATCTCTCTCTTCATGCACCCAAGGAGCTCTGAGTAGGGGCTCTTATGATTCTTTTTGTATCTTTCCATATGCTTCAGTAGACACTGGATCATACCAGTAGGGTTAAATCCAGAGTCCATTGAAACAAATGCAATTATATCCCTTTAATCTAATACGCTCTGTGTCAGGCTTGTAAATTTTACAATAGTCTGCACTGTAGTCTAATAGCTGTCTGAGTCTAAAGCCTGTGAGGCAATTGGCTGCTCGCTACTCATATCTTGTCTTATACAAATGGTCAGGAGATTCAGAAATTTTGGAGGGAACAAGTGTTCTTCCTTGTTTGCATAAGGCTTTGTTCTAGTAGATAAACAAGTTCTCTAAACAAGTCCTTCAGGACATGAACTCTTTTTAATGCTGAAAAGATTTTTAGTAGCATTCTCATTTCTGTAATAGAAATCAAAATATGTGAGGGGGATTTTTTTTTTATTGGAAAACCTAGAACTCCATTAAACGTTTTCTTCCTATTTTTTTCCCAATGAATAGGAGTATGTTTACCTAGCATTTCAGTAAGTACCCTGAAAAACAGTGCCCATGTACTAAAGACATTCATGAATCTCCCGTATATTCTGAAAACTTTCTTGTTTCTCAGATAAGTCATGACAGTCTGTAGTATTGTTCCATATTATGTCTATTGGAAATTATAGTCCTCATCAAAAGCAAAATTCAGTGCAATACTAGACTGTCATCTACTTATGTCAGAATAGTAATACTATTAAGCCATGCTGCTCATAGTGCTTTATAAATTGATAGTTGAAACCAGTAAGATTCAAGAGGTGAAGTTTGATATATACATATTTTACAATCTTCCATAAATATGGTTGGGTTTCTTTTTGTTTGGAATTTTTGTTATTGCTTTGTTGTTTTGGGTTGGTTTCTTTTCTGTGAGTTTATTTTTAAATCTCTCATTTTACAGAGGAAATGAAATGCAGTTTAGGGTCGAGTTCTGATGTCCTTATACATGAAGAATAGCACTGGTTTACAGGAACAGTCCTCTCAAATTTAATGCAACTAGCTTTCAAATAAGTTACTAATCAGTTTGAGGAAAGGTTCCAGACTCCAGTCAATGTTCCAATTACATCTGAAACTGAGACATTAAGAAATTCAAAGCTCAGGGTGGCTTTTTACATGTAACATGTATCCGTATTTAAAAACAACAGAAATATATTTGTAATAGGTTCTGCATAGCTTTGTTTTCTCTAGGAAACACCAATTGTAAGAATTATACTCTTAAAAAGCCTTAAGCATTATATTAATAATAAAGAAATTATGAAAAAAAAATCAGGTTTTAAATTCTATTTTTCTATGACTGTCCCTGGTTTCTTTAACAAAGATATTTTTATTTTGACATTTAATATGAATTTGTTTTATTGCTATATAATTGACTTTCTGCTGAGCAACAAAAAAATTATTAACAAAAAATAATTTTGATGTGTTTGTTAGCAGGCACATTTTTAAACACTAAGTGCTTCCAATGACTTATTTATTAAAGATAAAGGGCACTTTGTATTTCTGAATGTCTATTTTAAATACAGTTTACTTTGAAGGCTCAGGAGTTTTTAGAACCTTTACTATAATCCTCACCATGCTCTTAAAATAGCAAATCCAAACAAAAACTCACACCCAAGTTTTCCCTATGGGAGAGATGTCATGAGAAACTTGTTGACTCCTGACTGATATAATGTGACACACTCCAAATGCAAAAAGGATTTTACACAGAAATGCCATAGCTCATCATGTTAGTGTCTCTGTGAAAGAGAAAAATTAAAGCTTCATGAGCATGTTGGTTACTTTTTCTGTTCAATTTATGACTCTCATATTGTAACAGTGGCATTTGATAATGGAGAAGTTGGAGGACTCAGACTGAGTAATTAATGATTTTCTAGTGCTCAGGTGAATGATGTCAATGTGTCATGAACTAGGAGGGAAAAGGAAAAGTACTTATGATGGCAGAAATTTTAACTTTCATATTTAAATAGAATAATAAAAATGTCACTAGTGATCAACAGAGTGCATGCATCAAGCATAAAATTATCTGACAGGCTGTCATCTGAGCACTATTTCTGACATGGCTTTAGGATCCAATCACAACTTATTTATAAGCTATCATTTTTAATTACTTACAAATAGTTATAATGAGCATGTTTCAGAATTCTGATTTTTTAAACCCTTTTAAAAAAACCACCTAATTAAATAGGGATTAATTTTGACATGGTTCTAAGTACAAAATCTCAAATGATAATCATCAAATCGGCTCAATCTTGTTTGTGTAGCAGTAATAAATTTAAAGTAAGATGCAATTTGACATAATAGACATTCTGCTATCTCTTTCTTGGTAGCTTCATGTCTATGATGCTCCAAAAAAGGAACATCTTACATGTGTTTTGTACTTATGTAAATTAATATCTAAAATGTACTAAAGTATGGTAATAAAAGACTGAACTTCTTAAGGATTATCATAGCTTTGAGAAGATGTTGACTTTTAAAAGGATATCTCCATTTTTGTGTACTTATATTTTGATATACACTCTGTCACCACTTCTCCATTGCGGCTCTTCAGGAGGGTATACTTTCTTTAACCTTCCTTCTTTGGTTCATGTACCTGTAGGAGCCCTTCTTGTTTTTCTTGGCATCCCTTGCCCAGTTCAGCTCCAACTGCGCCTTGGCCTTCCTTACCTCGTCCCTACACAATTGGGTAACATCCTGCACTTTTCCCAGGATATCTGTCCCTACTTCCACTGCCTGTGTAGTTCCATCCTGCCTTTTAGTTTGGCCAGCAGGTCTCAACTCAGCCATGCCAGTCTCTTGCATCCTTTGCCTGTCTTCTTACACCTGCGGATTGAGAGCTCTTGCACTTTTTTGAAAGTGTCTTTAAAGATCTACCAGCTCTATTGATTAGCTCTTTGAAGAGCTGGGAGTAAGTTTTCCTGAAATTCAGGGTCCTGACTACACTTCTCATTTGGTTCATAGATATTAGGACAGTGAACTGCATCAGTGCATGATCAGTGCAGTCCAGGTTGCCTCTGATCTTGACATCCTGGATGAGCTCATTCACATTGGTGATAATCAGGTCCAGTATCGGTTCCGCTCAAGTAGGGCTGTCTTTTTCCTGTCTGAAGTAATTGTCCTCTAGGCACTCCAGAAGTCTCTTTGCCTACAGCTTGCCGTGCTACTTTTCCAACAGATATCAGGGTGGTTGAAATCCCCCAGCTTATTGAGAGGTTGGGAGCTCAATGCCTCCTGCTGGAGCAGGAAGGCTTCATCAGTAGGCTCCCTTTGATCAGGCGGCCTGTAGTAGACCCCCACTACAAGGTTCCCCTTGTTGTTGTGATCCCTAATTCTTACCCACAAGCTTTCAACTGTTCATGACTATTCTCTAGGGATATCTCTTCACATTATCAATTTCTTAACATAGAGGGCAACGCCTCCACCAGCTCTCTTATCTGTCCTTTCTGTACACCATGTAGCCATCAGTAGCCACGAGGGGTACATCATAATCCCACAATAATCATGTGATTCATTCCACAAAGTTTCCATAATGGCCGTTGTGTTGTAGCTTTCTTGTAGCATGGTGGCTTCCAGATCCTCCGTTTTGTTGCCCATCTGCGTGCATTCATATAGAAGAACTTCAGTTGGGCCATCGGTCGTGTCACCTTAGAGGGACAGCCCTTTTTTCTCTCAGGACATTCCATGGAATCTGTTCCTATTACTTCAGGAGTCTCTGGCTTGTCTCTGTAAAACTTAGCCTGTGGCACAGCGCCCACTACAGTGGCAAAAGGTTATAAATCCTTACTCTTTATGACTGAATCATAGGATCATAGAATCTATAAGTTGGAAGGCACCCATAAGGATCATCAAGTCCAACTCTAGGCTCCACAAAGGGCCAGACAAGTCAGAGCATGTGACTGAGCACATCTTCAAGATGCTTCTTGGACTTAGTCAAGCTTGGTGGTGTGACCACTTCCCTTGGGAGCTTGTTCCAGAGGCCAGCCACCCTCGCAGTAAAGACCCTCTTCCTAATATCCAACCTAAACCTCCCCTGTCTCAGCTTCATACTGTTGCCTTGGTTTCTATCACTGGTCACCAAAAAGAGTGCCCATAGCAATTTACTTGCATTGCAATTGGACAGGTGAGATGACTTTCCTGAGTCTAGATGAGGTTTAAGAAAGTAACAAGGAAGATAGCAGTGTCCCATTAATCTAAATGAAGATCTGATCTGGGGTGGTGTTTTGTGGCCAGAGAATTAAATATTGTTTCAGATGCCACAGAATTTAGCCTTTTTTCTTGGAGAATTCACGATTTGGCTGAACGTGGAAATTTGTCTTGGAAATTATTTATATATCCCTTGTCATCCATACTGCGACTGTGGTTATATCTTGCTATCCAACCTTCATCATAAGAGAGTGCTTTAGGATTTATAGTGGATCCCTCTCCTATTGTACAGCGGAGCTATGCAACAAAGAGTCTGGGAACCAGAGCTGGGTCCTGCGCTGCCCAGCAGTGGAGGAATGTTAGTAGGACCTTCTGCTTGGGGAATGCTACCAGTCAGGAGTTAGGGAGCCTTGAAGATGAGTAATTAAAGTCAGCTGGAGGTTCCTCCCTTCTTGGCACTCACTTTGGAAGGGTAACAAGACTGTAACAAGGGTAACAGAATAACATCAAGAGGAAAAGTAACTCAGGAGTAGTAACCAGGTTTATCATAAAGGAGAGCATCAGATTCTTATCCAGATATGATACATACATATATAAAAGAGAGCTTTGCAATAACTGTGAATTAATTTCTGCAGAGGTGTGTCAGAGACTATGAAGAAAGGTGATGCAAAATCTTCCAAGATTGCAGAGAGAGCTGCCTTGTGGTAGAATATAGCAGGTGCTACATTGGATATTGCTGTTGCAATGGATGCTGAAGGTTATTCTTGTCCGATATAAGTAGCTCTTGCTCTCTTACTTAATGTAGAAGTACTAATTGGGAATGTTTTCTAGTTGCAGCTAATGCCCACTGAATTTATATTGTTACTGAAGTTTGGGGAGGAAACCTTTCTTCTAATTTCAGAAATCAGTTTGTTCAAACAATTCTAAACTCCCTTCCAAAGTTTTGGTGTTATCTAAATCTTCCTTTCCCCTCCTCCCCATCTCTCTTGTATTTACATGGTTTTCGTAAGAACCATGCTTTCCATTATCATTAGAAACTAATCTTCATCTTCTTACTTGCTGGGCTTAGAATACTATGAGTTTGACTCATGTATTTGATTCCTGGCTAAAATCACATCCTCGTGTCTACAAACAGTGTGGCAGCCTCCAGTTTGAGATTTATTTACTCTTCAAATGGGTTAACGATGCATAACACGAAATGGTGAGTCTTCTGAGGACACCTGAAGGCAGCTTCAGATTCACATCTGCCTGCGTGTGACTGTGTGACCTTTCTAGGCAACTTGCTTTGGCAGGGGGATTGGACTCTATGATCTCCGGTGGTCCCTTCCAACCCCTACAATTCTGTGATTCTGTGACTCCAGATGGCATGAAAACTTAAGGAAATTTGTAATGAAGTCTTTCTTTGCAGGTCAAAGGGTGAGTTTTGACTGTTATAGAATGACAAACATTAGAATAATTGAACAAGAAAATATACAAAATATTTTTTAATAATGTTACCAAGCTCAGACTGGGTGGTTTGAACTGTGCAGTAGAGGGAGAACAAAGATGCTATAAGGAGGTTGCCAGACCTCTGTCACAAAGCAATTGCAATGGCCATCTTTTCATCACCTTTGCCTTTAACTGAATGGAAATTTAGTATTCTAAAGCAAGCTAAAAGGTGAACTATTCATAATGGTCTCAAAATTTGGATCTTTTTTTTTCATCTGCTTTGAGTACTAAGATCCAGAATCAGACAACTCAGTAAACATTACAGAAATATATTTTTCCTGAGCAGACTGATAAAAATCTATCAGACTGCTGTCTGCACATTTCACTGCTGCTGTCTCCTCAGCTAATTTCAGAGACAGTACTTGGATCTGCAGGCATTGTAGCAATGGTGATGGATATACAGTCTGCTGCTGACCAAAAATGTGATTTCTGTCTGTTCCGCCTCCTCTCTGAAACATTGAGGTACAAAATTAATTGTGGATTTGCAGCATATTTTGAACGAGATGGTAAAGGTACGTACTTGAAAAGAATTTTAATTACATTGATTTTCTTACTGGAATTGAAAGAGCTCTGTGTAATGACTTAGTTTTAGCAGTGTTAAGTTTTAACATTTAGATCTTACAGATCCTAAATGTCTTCATCCTTTTCCTGTACTGATGACCTGGCAGTCCTGAGCAGTTATATCTTGCTAAAATAGCCTAATAGCTACATATAATCTGAAAAATTGAGTAATTTAAAGAGTTAATAAATCTGGATCATCAGCTCACTGGAAATTGCATTAATTTTATCTTATTTTACTTAATTTTAATAATGTGCTCAAGAGTTTTGCTTGAGTATTTAAAGTTCAGCACACGCTTTGTTGAACTACGGCTTGATGATGACTATGAGAGAATATTTTATTCAATCTGCAGGCAACTGAATTCATTAGTCTTCCACTACTTTCTTGCTCATGCTGTATAGCTTAAGAGAAAGTCTTTATATTTCATTGAGATAAATATAGCTTTTGATGGTAGAGGATTAAATCTGGTTACTGTGTTTGGCTAATGAGGAAGGTAACCTTTTATTTTGAAAGGATGCAGTCTGTGAATCAGTTATGTGATTTACAGTATCCTGTTTAGTTATGTAAGTATACATTAAAGACTAGAGAACAAGACAAAACCAGAGAAAAATATGAGTATATGCCAAGAAGAATAACAAAGGTCTTGAAGACATCAGTGGGAGAACTGTCTATCTACAAACTGTTTTTTCTTCGTCCTAGTGAATTTGAGACATTTATGTGCCTAGGGAAGATATAGCACAGGCCTTTGAATAAGAATGTGGTACAGGGGCCACAGAGGTTTCCTGGGATGGTTCAAATGGCAGAATGTACCTCTGGTTAGGCCAGCTAACTGGATCTCTAATGCAATGGTCAGGAAGCTCATATGTGGGCTCCTTCTGTCCGTCCTAGTTTTTCTGATGCTCCCATAAAAAAGGGGAGTTGCATCACTGGTCACTGTTGGTCCCCTGACACTCTTCTGGATCACTCTACATGGGCTGCCAGGTGTGTGAGCCAGGCCTGGTGATTTGATCCATCATTGTCACTTTTCTACAAAGTTTCATTCACCATAAGCACAGATACCTCGTCACTGGGGGAGTTCCTGTGGAGAGTTAAACAGTCATCTCTCATGTGAGAAGTGCAATCCTTGCAGATTTCAGATTATCTATAACTGCAACAATATCTGATTAAGTATATGGATCTTATTGTATTTCTGATTTATTTTTGTGAAGCTTTTTTCCACAGGAAAAACCTGTTATGCCATTATCTTAAGCTAATCAGGAGCGAACTAAAGAAAAAAAAAGTGAATATGAAAAGGATTAGTATGTAGGATGTGGAAATTATATTCATAACTATATAGTGTCAATTATTTAATCACAATTTCTGTTATGAAGTGAAAGAATAGCTATATAATTTGAATTATATCAAGAAGCCTTCTTTTTTGACAAATGTCACAATATCATAAAAATAGAGAATGCTAAATAATACTAAGATTGACTAGGGAAAGAAAAGAATGTTTTGTAGATAGTTTTTTCAAATAAAATAAAAGCTGGGTTTAGTACCTTTAATCCCTTCTGCATAGTTTTAAGAAAAGTATAAAATAAATCAGATAAAGACAAGAAGGGAAGTATTTAAACATTCTTAAATTCACAGTTGTTATTATTATAGCTATAAGGATGAGAAAAATCTTTTTATATATTTAAAGTATTTATGTGTGTGTTTGTTTTGTTTGTTTTGATTTTTTTCCCCAGTATATCAACTTGGGGAGATTACATATACACAATTATCTTGATGAAATTTACCATTTTAGATGAGCTCTAGCCAACCTCACACAAAGACCTCTATTAAAAAGTATTTTATAATTTTAATAATGTATCATGCAGCTATTTAATGACATTTTGATATCCTAGCTGCTCATTGAATATTTACTCCCCATTGCTTTTCATATCTCATATTGCCAACAGCATGTTTTCTGTAAGTCAAACTGATTCTGTGTGCCATTTTAGAAGAAAATATAAGCAAGTCTCACAGTAGGATTTTTTGAAATATTTAGTTAAGTGGAATAGTCTATTGAAAAGTTGTGTTTTTAAGGTAAGAGAAAATCAAAAATATTTTATTAACCGTATTGTGACAGTCTCATTTCTATCAGACTAAAACTATTGAAATGTGTGGTAAAAACAGAGAAGCTGTGAGTAGGCTGACAGATCTATTTGCTGAGCATACAAGCTATTGTCACTGTAAATTTATAAACAGTTCTAGCTTTGGAAAAGGCTAGCTTTGCCCAGTAACAATTGTAATATCATAAGGTGTGGTAACATTTTGTTTTAATTAAGAATTATTTTCTCATCTATTCCCTTGAATTAACTGTCCTGGCTACTGCTGACCTTCTTTACTTCGTCTTCCTCCCTTCCACCCCCCCCGCCCCCAACCTCAGCATTTGAAAAATACTGTCATGTGATCTTGACTGACTGCCAGGTATCTGCAAAGTAAAATTTAAAGCAATGAACTTTTCCCAATGCCTGGGGTCTCCTGTTCCCAGTGCTGTCCCAGTGCTCCATCCTCACTGATGGAGCCACTCAGGCTGGAGCGACTCCTTACAGAGCAGACATGGCAGCAGCAGGATGGGATGTTCTTCATGACATCCCTTAGTGTTTACACATCTCTGAGTTTATAAATATCGCTGATTTATTTGACCTATGAGATCAGGTAATTCCGTGAGCTTTTAGAAAGAACACGAAGAATATAAATTAGATGCAAGAGGTAACTAGTATGTGGGTTTTTACACATCGCTTGTGTTGAAGAAGAATTTAGATGTATCTAGCCTACTGTTTCCTTTTGACAGTAGGAGTACTTCCTTTCCTTTTGTTTATACTGAAGGAGTCTGAAATGTCATCTCTCCCAGCTTGTGTGTATGTGATCCCTGGCACAGTCATACTTCTGGAAATTTGGTGGAATTTGATCTGTCATCTTCATTATTTGCTCAGCTTTGCAACAGTAGCTGCTCATCATTAGGGCCTGCTTTATCCATGAGTGTGCAGTGGAAGCAGAGCAGGAATATGGAGAGCTCTCCCCCCATATTGCACAGAGCTTCACAGTAAATCTCCGTGTCCAGAGCAGTGCTGGGACACCTTTGTCAGGCTCTCCTGGAAGCACAGAGCACCACAGAGAAGGATTGATAGAGCAGAGGGCACAGTTCCGTTTGCTCGAGCACCAGTCTGCAGGGATGAGTAATGTTAATGCCCCTGTACTCAGCTTTGGTGAGGCCGCACTTTGAGTACTGTGTCCAGTTCTGGGCTTCTCACCATTAGAAGGACATCAAGGTCCTCAAGTGTGTTCAGAAAAGGGCAACGAGGCTGGTGAAGGGGCTGGAGGGCAAATCATATGAGGAGTGGCTGAGGGAGCTGGGGATGTTTAGCTTTGAGAAGAGTAGGCTGAGGGGAGACCTTATCACCACCTACAACTACCTGAAGGGAGGTTGTAAAGAAGTGGGAGATGGTCCGTTTAGCCAGGTGACAGGAGACAGGACAAGAGGAAATAACATGAAACTGCGACAGGGTAGGTTCAAATTAGATGTTAGGAAAAAAAAATCACTGAAAGAGTTATCAGAAACTGGAACAGGCTGCTCAGGGAGGAGGTTCGGTCATCATTTCTGGCTGTGTTTAAAAGAGTCATAGATGAGGTACTTAGGGATATGGTTTAACATAGCACAGGAACAGTTGGACTCACTCTGAAAGGTCTTTTCCAACCTTGTGATTCCGTGATTCTATGTTCACAGAGGAGTGGCACAGTAACAGGACAAGTGGAGCCCCTGGCCAGCGAGTGAGCTCTCAGAGCTGCTCTGTGTCTCCTTCCCTCATGCTCATTGCACTGTACTGCTGCACTTGCCAATGTTCTAGAATGAAACTAAATTAATGACGTGCAATGAAAGAAAACTGGAAATCAACTTAATGTATAATGTACAGTAATTCTGTGTGGTGTCCTAAGTGTTGTCAGGAAAGACAATGCACACAATCAATATCAGTGTAGGAAGCTGAGAAATGTCACGAAGCCTGACATTCTTCTGACTCTGTGGCACTGACACAATATGTTGCTGAACAGGAAGTCACACTGAAGGCTTTTATGTATTCCTGAATAATTAATGTGCATAGATTTGGGATACAGCTAATGTTCTCTGGGTGAAGATAATGAATGTGTTTTAATAATTGTGTCCTGTCACTTGATTTATCAATTCTTAAAATATTGAATTGCAAATATATTACTGCTTTTTAAAGTACGACTCTTTCATGAAAGCTATTAGTACATTTTGTTCTTCTGTTGAGTTACATGACTTAGTGACAATCCTATTTATTCTAGGGATTTTGTGCATCACCCAGTGAAATATTAAAAAGCTTTTAAGTATTAAACGATATTTATGTGTATGGATCATGCAAGCACATCATACTGTGCACTAACCAAATTCACAACCCATTTTTATTACTAGAAATCTAAAATAAATATCAGATTTGATTGTAAATCTTTTTGTAGACCTATTTAGCATAATGGTTCTGTTAATCATAACCAAGAAAGAATAATTTCTAAGAATGCTATATTTACTGAAGATAAAAGAGTAGTGCTGTGTGTGATATGCTAACCTCTATTTTAAAAAGATGTCTTTAGAAAACACAGAGGAGGAACTGGGAATAAGTGAAGTTAATAGCTATAGTGTCTCTTTCAATAATATATCCTTGACAATTGCAATAAAATGCGTTGAGATAGAATTCAGCTCGTAGAATACTTGTACCAAGCCTGTTACTGTTTAATTTAGTCAATGGCATTGACAGCTGATTTCTTCATGAACTGAATAAAAAAGGCATTGCTTTATACTGAGTTCCTTTAAATCTCCACTAGCTTTATGAATGTAAGTCATGGTTCAACACTAACTAGTCTCTCTCTGTACAGCTAACTGTAGAAGAATCTCACATGTGAAGTATATTCTATTTTCAGTGACCGTTCTCTTCCTTTAGCACTCTTGTAACTTCAAGTTTGGCATAGGCATGTAGACATGATAGAACAAATGTGAATGCAGCCCAGTTATTTTGACACTTAGTACATTACATTTTTTCAGTTCAGTAAATAACCTGAGCTTTTATTACAATGCAGTGACTGTGCTCACCCTTTCTGATATGAATAGCTTAAATTGCAAACGCATGTTGGACCGGAGCGGTCACAATTTCAGATAGTTACTTTGTGCTAACATGCACATTTTATTCATTCTGGGAATTACACATTGCATTTCAAGTACATTTCTCCTTTACAGCTTATTTTGTGATTATGTCTGTGCATATATGTGTGGTACATGTGCATCTCTTTTGAGTGTCTAGTTTCACTGTTTAAACCTGACAAAGTAAAATAATTGTCATTTACGTGTTTTCAGATTTTTTTAGTAATATACTTTCTATCTAAATGAACACTTCTGAATTTGGTAACTTTAATAAGGACCTTTACTAATTACACAGTAGCTCTGTAAAAGAAAACCCATATGGGATGTTTTATCTGGAGCTGGAGCTGCTGCTTCAGCTATCAAACTAATGGAACCGTAATGGAACACTTACTAACAAAATTAATGGGCTGCATTCTTTTCTTTGTCACTAGATCTTCATGGCTCCATTAGGTCTGATTTGTTCAGGGACAAGAGGAAAGAATGATGGAGACAGTAGTATTTTGCTATGTAGCTGAAAGGAACCTATCACTTTTTTTTTTTTTTTTTTTTTGTATTCATGAGCTAGTTACCTTCTTGTTATGCCAACCTTCAGCAAGCTCATGTAAGTTAAACAACTGTGGGATGGCTTTATTTACAAAACAATCTATTGATTCTCATCTTTTTGTTATTCTTACATTCATAAAAGAAGGAGGTCAAGGATATTTGTTTTTTCTGCCATTGTTCATTATTGCAGATACTTCTAGTAGGGGAAGTGGTTTCTCTGGGATTTTACTGTAATCCACAGGATTTTATTTTTATTGAGGTTTTTTTTTCCTGCTACTGCACTTGATAGTAGTTGTTTCAAAGTTCAACCATGTACAGAAAATGAAATGTAATAGCAATCATGTTTACTTTCTATTAAAGTATGGATTTTTTGAAGAGTCTAATTTACTGGGAGAATTCTCTGTGAGACCATTTTACACCTACAATCTAATATCAAAGCCCAGTGCAACAACCTTTCTAAAAGACAAGCAATCTAATTTGACACAGATATCTATCCCACGCTATGCATTTTTGTTAGCATTATAGCTGAAACACTGCATAGTTGCCTAAATGTTTCCATCCTGAGGTTTTCTTTAAGATTTGGGGGGGCTCAAGTGTAAGAAAATTTTGAATACAAATTATGCCATACCGTGCTGAGCATGTGAAAGGCTGTATATGAAAAAATGTCATGAGAATATATTACTGCAAAGAATAGAAAGCTTAATTTGAAAACCTGTATTTGTACATATTATCTCTCTTTGGTTTGAGAGATTTATTTTTGCATGTTTATCACAGGCCATGCCATTTGGAAGGCCTGCGCAATATTGCTAGAATATAACTCAGCATAAGATACTAAAGCAGAAGTGACTCTTCAAAACCAGAGGCTGATATATGCCTTTAAAATTGCGATTTTCTGGCTGTTAATGAAATTTTTCAACTACACAGGTTATAATCTTGTAATTTAGTTCTGTTTTCAGTTTATTAGGTAGCTGTTATTGTTCTGTTCCCAGTGGTATTTTAGAGGATTTGCACAATTTAAACATTTATTAGTGAGACCAGGAGAAAACATAAAAAATAATGTTGAAATTTTTCTAGGCCTAAACATGATGTAACAAGATCATTTTTAGATAGCAATTTTTAGAATTTCTTCTTGAAAAATAGTGTATTGAAGTACTTATTCAAGTGCACCATTTGAGGGGATTGTTGTGCTGATCCAGTGTTAAGGATTACTTCTGTGCTTTATCATTATCTTCTTATTGCCTTTGATTATCTTCTGCAACTAATTTAGGTATTCCTATGTTTCTTACATTATTTTTTACTTAGCAGTATGATTATTTCAGGATCTTCTGTCACAAAGATATAAAAGTTTCATGTATATTTTGTGGTTTTATTGACATTAGTAAGTTAAATTTCAGTCACAATCTTCACAAATCAAAGCACAATGTAATAAAATAATAAAATATAGTTTTTCTATTGAATTTTATTTTGCCTGATTTTGAGTTTTTTTTAATTTTTAAGCAGAAAAGGGGTAACCGAAATGGTTTTAGTAATATTTTATCAAAACCACCATTTTTGTTGAGGAAAAAAAAAAAAAAAGAGAACAAATATTGCATGAGAAACAAAAAAGATGATCTTTCTGTGTGCACCACTTATTTAGAGTTTATGTAGATGATTAGAAAACCAGTAGCTACTTAATGTTACCTGATACAGAAAGCCACCAATGCAGTTAGTTTTAAAATAATAATTTACTTTTATTTAGACTGCTCATATGGTTAGTCCAGTTACCATTCACAGTTCAAAATATCAAATCAGTTCAAGTCTCAGTAAAAGTATAATGTAAAAATGTCACACAAACACTTTCAAGTATCCACCCTTTCCTTTGTGTTTATGTTGCTCTTTTACATCCTAAGGTTGCAGCAAAAAGAAGGGAAAAGGGTGGTTCAGTAAGTTGTTGAACGTTCTGAATTCTTCTACTATGGACTATAATGTTGATCTTTTCTGCTTCCTTACTCTCAGTTCCACTTCTGGCTAATTTAGTACAATTTCTTTTTTTCCTTGTTCTTTCTTCATTAAATTGGAACATCACTTCTTACCTGTATTTATTATATATTTTGGTTTACATATGTTATGTGATCTTCTGAACATTTTTTCTTTTAGTTACCCTTAAAATCTTTTATCCAGCTCCCCAGCCAGTTTTTGTGGAGTTTGTTTTGGTTTGGTTTGTTTTAATGACCACTGCTAATTTGCTTGTTATCCAATTTCTACAGTCTTGTAGAAATTATTATTATGTTAAATTCAGAAATATTTATGCTATTATGTTAAATCCATAAATATTTAATTCTATACAGAATAATTATTTTTTGCTGTATATGTAAGGCCTGTGATTATACCACAGGTTTATGCAAATCCAAACAAATATAAGGGATGTACCAAAAACTTCAACAAATAAGGCTATAGTCACCTGATCATTAGAAAAAAATGTTGCAGCTAAAGAAGCTAAATCAAAACTCCATGCAGGCAAGGAAATTTCAGACATGATCTGAGAAATTAACCTTGAGGCTTTGCAAAGTAGGTGTAAAATCTACAGCTTGTTACTTACAATGACAATACTGTCTTATAGGACTACAACAGCAACTGAAAGAACGTTCTTGCATTATTTCTTGTCTCTTTGTCTTATTATTACTTCTAATTAGCAAATTGATCAGTTAAGAAGTCTAGCTTTAGAAAAGGTTGTAAGGGCCTTGGATTTTTGGTTCTGCACTGCTGTTTTTCAGGTTATATTCAGTGGCTCTGTACTTTCTTGTTCTAATGTTGTTATGGAATTTGAAGTCTTGGCTATTTATGCTAGAGCAAAATCGCCAAAGGTTCAAGGGAAAAAATAAGCAAAGAGAAATTTGTGGGGCATACACATACATAAAGTGAACTGACAACTAGAAGCAATAGTCCTGAATTTAGCAGATTGCATAGACTTTCTATAACCTGAGAAAGATGAGAATAGCCTTTTTAGGGTCACAACATTATCTGGACTTTTCCTTTTCTTAAAATCCAAACTGAAGACCTGGATTTCCATAGAAATTTCGGTGTGCATCATTGTGTGCTCCATCTATGCAGGATTCTTGGACAGTCAGAATGCTGCTTTTACCACTGTGATTTGAGATCAGAGAAGGCATCATGGTAAGACATGGTGAAGATATCAAATGGCAAACAGGCAAGAGAAGGTGGAGAGTATAGCCTGTAAATCAATGTGCATTTTAGGACTGGTAGAAGTGATAGAAATCGAAGCCTCCATACTAATAAAGATGCCCTTGTCCCACCCTGTTAGAACAGAATGAGTAAAATAGTTGTAAATACCACTGCAGATATCACTATCAAGCTAGACTTATCTTTCCCTAATGCGGTGCCAAAACTAATCAGTCTCCATACAACTAACATACTAACAAGGAGCAGACTTTGAAAAAACATGCTTTTATCACAGTAACAGTGTCAAAACTGTATTATTCATTCAAAACTTATTTTTCAGATAAATTGCTATGTTAACAGAATGTCTTCTCAGTTGTTCAATTAAATAGTCTAATCAATTATATATATATAAAAATATTCTTACATGTATATAAAATATTCCTAAAAAGCATAGGTTAGGGAGAAAAATTCAATTCAATATAGAGCCTGTTGTTGCTACAGCAGTAATAAGAAATAGATGATAATGTAGAAATAAAAATAAACTAGTTAGATTGCTGCCATCTCTTACTCATGTCTGTAAATGAAATGTGTTCCTCAGAGAATTTGAGCCTGTAAAGTACTGATTTTACTTACAGTTGAGATGGAGGCTAAACTTATTTTCTTAAATAGAGAGTAAAAAACATCTTAAAGGGAATTGATTAGTCTCTATTTCAATAGATTATTTCAGCATTTTGCTGTTGCAGCAGAATGTATACCCTCTCATTTCACCTTTTGTCCATATCTAACCTTGATGACGGTAAACCCATTAACAAGGGCGGGTTATTCTCTGTGAACAATTCTGTTCTTCCTCAGTGAAATTCATAGCTGTTGTGGTAACTACAGAATAATAATAGGCAATGGATAAAAGTTATTAAGGTTGTTTTCAGAAGTCAAACATCAAGGTGCTTTTAAAGTGAGTCTTTAACTTTTTATAAAAGCCCTATAGCATCAGTGTCATCTGTTATTTAGTAAAGACTTCCATCATCCAACAATATCCGTTTTTCCTTTTTAACACTAGTCATGTTGTCCTGTAAATCAGGTTTATAGGAAGGATATTTCTTTATTAGTTTCAAGTCAGATGATGGCCAGTAGAAGTAATCCTTTGGGCAAAATTATTCTCAGACTCAGCTTCAAACAAGTTTTGATTCATTTATTATATTCTCAGTCGGCATGCAGACCTCCTACAGACATCAGTAACAAGCAATGCACTGAGAAAAACACAGAGGTTTGAAAATGGGATGTTATTTGTGTTTGAGAAGAGTATTTTAACATTTTTCTCTGTACTAATGCTGTCACATTTTATATGCGGTGGTGGGGTTTGCTGTGGTTTTATGTTTTGGCAGCAGCCTGTAATGTGTGTGCCATCATGCTGTATACTTTGTGAACAAATCCCAGTGGCAATATTACATTTGCAGACCACTTTATAGGATAATTAAGGTAAAAGATATTGTGAATTCCATACATATCTAACAAATGACACAGAAGTATGTCAAAACTTGCATCTCTCTTGATGTAGCTAAATCCTATCAAAACAGAGGTGTCACTTAGCAGTCTGTCCTTTGCTTCAATGTAGATTAAAAGCTGCAATGGATCAGGGAAGCAAGTGACCCCTGCAAGGGATCAAGCAGGTGAAAGATGGTGCTAGGGTGCAATTTCAGTGGTCTCCCTCAGATCCTTTTGATATTGTGGGTTATTGAGTATCCAAATTTTACTCAAGTAATTCAGCACCTGCTTCATCAAGCTACAGAATATGGAATTAGATATAGACCACTTCAACTTCACTGATTTGATTATGTAGTAGAGAGAGACTGGTGAATATACATTAATCCTACAAAATTAAATCAAGAGAATTAGCTGAAGATATTCCTAGGGGCCTATTTGGTGTCTATTTGCATAAAATGCTGAATTACCTGCTTACTAGAATCACTTTTCTTTGTGATGAGTAATGGAATGGAACTAAGAATGGAGTTTACATAAAAATTTAAGCATGAATGTACACGTTCAAAACAGAAATCTATTTAACTCCTGGCTCTGACAACAGCCAATACAAGAACATTAGAGCATAATAAAACAAACATATAATGTTTCCCTCTGTGTTTTCTAATGTGGAGGATAGATACCATAGTTTCTTTTATTTATATGTGATTGTGTGTGATGGACTTCTATTATTATTTTCTGAAATAGTTTGTTCTTTTTTGGTGTCTTCAGTATCCTCTTCAACATGTGCAAGTGTGATATAATTGTGCACAGTCTGAAGAATTTCCTTTTTGTTGGCTTTAAAAATTCTTTAAAATAATGTTATCTGCTGTGTCCTCTTCTTATGAGAAAAAATGACATCATAGACAAATAATCCATGCCATTAATAATTTTCTAGACTTCTGACCCTGATGCCTCTTTAGGAGTCTGAATTATGTAATCCTTTAGGATATGGAGACCTTCCAGTATGTCCAGCTGTGGTTTTGTGCTGTTTATAACTCTTCTATTGGCACTGGATACTTTCTAGTTGATGGGAAGCTTATTACTCCCTATTGTCTGCAGAAGAAATCTAAACAAATAGTTTAGGGTGCAGAAGTCTATCCTGAAGGCTTTTCAAATTAAGTGAGATCAACTCCATGCCTAATTACTTAATTTCAATCTTAAATACAGACACTGAAGTTCCATGTTGTTATCTCAATCTGAAAACATGACTATTCTGTTAGTCTAACCATTTCATACCATGACTTGTTGGTAATTTTTAAAAGTTTTTCTAAGTAATTCAGTTTTATAAACTATGCCACCTAAAAGTGATTAATTCAGAAGCAATATCAGTATTGACTTTTATTTTGATTTACTGAAGTAAAACATTAGTCAAGTGAAATTATTGAAGTAAAACAATAATCATAGAATGGTTTTGGTTGGAAAAGACCTTCAAGACCATGGAGTCCAACCAGCTATCCAGCCCTACTAGGTCCAATATTAGACCGTATCACCAAGTACAACATCTAATCTTCTTTTAAATACCTCCAGGGATGGTGACTCAACCACCTCCCTGGGCTGCCTGTTCCAATATCTAACAACCCTCTCAGTAAAGATTTTTTTCTTAATATTCAACCTAAGCTTCCCCTGATGCAACTTTAGACTCTTTCCCCTTGTCCTGTCACTAGCTACTAGGGAGAACAGACCAACCCCCACCTTGCTACAATCACTTTTAGGTAGTTGTAAAGAGTGATGAGGTTTCCCCTCAGTCCTCAGTCTCCTTTTCTCCAGAATAAGTATTAATGAGTAACAAGATGGTAAAACATGTTTACAAAACATGAATGAAGAGTAAGTGGTCCTGAAACTTAAAAAAAAATATTTGATCTATAGATATATTTCAAATAATTCTATCAGAAATTCATTTTCATCCTTAGGGATTTATTTTCGAATCACAGTATTTTCCATTTTTTGTTGGAGACAAAATGGAATTTTGAAGGATGGAAAGCACAGCATGCTTAGAAAAGCTGCTATCTTGGTGTGATTAGAATACATAGCTCAAATTGAGACATGGGTTCTGTTTAACTTACTCAGAATAGATACTTAAACCTTGTTCTGCGTTACCCAGAATCACTAATAACCAAAATTGTCAATGGATTATAGAATGCCTCACCTGCTTTGACCAGCTGTTTTTCTTGAACCTGAAAAGCAATTCCTAGTTCATGTTTGTTACAGCCACTGCATTTCAACGTGCTGTTTTGAGTTCCAAAAAATGTTTTATCAAAAAAGAAGAAATTGCCCCTGAAGCATTTTTTTCTTTTCCTGTCATTACATGCATGATACATTCCTCATGCATAGAAAGTTCTCTGCTTTATATTCTCTCATTTCTCTAACAAAGCATCATGTTCTTTGTATTTTCTGCATATTATTTCATCTGCAGTATTTAATAATCTCTCTGGTTTATATTTTGGTTACAGGTTTCTCTTGGTCTTCTACATGGTCGAGCTACTCATATTCTCTGGCCTCCACAACGCTGGCAGAAGTTACAGCCAATGTTACCCCCAGAGCGCAAACCCCTCCACAGAGAGCAGGAGTAATCTAAATGTTCAGATGGAAAACCACTAAAGTAAAGTTTAATCAGGAAGAGTTGCAGTGGTTATATCATCTCCAGTAAGAGCTTTGCCAAGTGTGATTTAACATCAGGTACCATACCAGCAAATACATATGACATATTCATGTTAAAATGCCATCTTAAGTGTAAAGTGTTTTTGAGCAGGTTTCTTGGCTTGTTATGGTTTTTGGTGTTTTTTAAAAAGTCTCAAACAATAGTGCATTATGTGTTATTTTGGTTTGAAAAAAGGGGTTGTGGAAGGATTGAATGTTAAGTTTCTCTGGGAGTAGTAAAATGGTTGTACCTGTGCTTCTCTGGATAAGAGGTTATTAAAATCTTCAATAAAATATTTTAATCTTTTACCTTCAGTTTGTCTCTTTAGTAACTGAATGGAACCTTTATTATTATCACTGTTCCCATATGAAAAAAACCCCAACCAAAGCTGTAATATGCTTTGGATCCTCCTATAATTTCTAATACTTAAGAATCTGTGCTTCTGTAGCTGGAAAGTTTATCATATATGTAATTTTTTTTCTAAAAAACTAATAAGATTTTTTTTCTTTTAATGCAGCTTGTGTTTATTATTAAACTGAGTACATACTACTTATTTTTAATTTGTTTTCCAAGAGTGTTCTATACAAACATTCCTTGTATATCTTGCTGAAGTAGGTATTCAATCAAAATATACAAATTATATTGTGATATCTGAAGGCAATATTTCCTTCAATTCTCAAGTATAGTAAATAATTTGTATTAATTTCAGCTTTTCTTTGAAACTATCTACTTAGATTATAAATACAATAATTACTATAAAAATATAATGACTAGTATAAATACACTCTATGAATATGCAGTAAAGCTTCTGCACACAAGAGAAAAGAAATTGGAAAATGACACATTTTCAACTGCAGATTAGTATGAGCCAGCTTATTTTGGTATTTATTGAATTTTACTTTAAATAGTATAATACTTTAAGACTTTAACAAATCACACCAAAGATCTGTAAACATTTCAACCAAAATCATGCAAGTATCAGAATTTCAGACAACATGAAAATAAATTCTTAGCTCTTTGAAGACACACAACTGTGTATCAGTTAGATAATCAGTTTAATCACTATGAAAACTCTCTGTTACTGTCTAACCTTTTTCTTTAATGCTCCAGTGCTCTACTCTCTCAGCACTGTACTGTCTTTGTGTGCAATGATGTTTTTTTGTTCCAATAGAGCTGTTCCATAGGTTGTTGAACACATCTTAGTTAAAACTAATGCAGTTTGTATGAGTATTAATTGCAGTAATTTCACAATTATTTTGATTGGCATAGGATGATTTGAAACAGTAGTTTACAATATTTTTTTTCCCTTCAAATTAATTAAGAAAACTAAATGAGTTCAAGAAATTTAGTGCAGTCATAATTAATTTTGGTAGCAAAGATACAAACTGTGAAAGGAGAAAGAAAGAGATAAACATAAAAAGAAACAGAACAAAACCAGAGCAGATCAGTTTTATTTCTCTCAGTTGTTCAGGCCTTCATTTCCCTTCTTCCCACTAGTTCACTCCCTTCCTCCTCCTCTTCTGTATCAGCTGAGCAGATATTCTTGCATATGCTGACAAGATGGAAAATTTGTTTGGTTGTTGTGATTCACTGGTACGTACCCCACAGCAATCCCTGTACCTCTAGTCAATGTCACCAGAGGACCTTCCAAATGACTTCTGATCAGTTGACTGTAGAGAGTAGAGGGGGAGGATCACCTCCTTAGACCTGCTGGCCACACTCCTCCTGATGCACCCCAGGATCCCATTGGCTCTCTTAGCCACCAGGGCACACTGTTGACTCATAGCCAACCTATCGTCAACCAGGACCCCCAGGTCCTTCTCCACAGAGCTCTTCTCCAGCAGGTCAACCCCCAGCCCGTACTGATACATGCGGTTGTTCCTCCTCAGGTGCAAGACTTTACAATTGCTTTTGTTGAATTTCATCTGGTTTCTCCCAGCCCAGCTCTCCAGCCTGTCCAGGTCTCGCTGAATGGCATCGCAGTGTTCCTGCGTGTCAGCCACCCCTCCCAGCTTTGTATCATCGGCGTACTTGCTGAGGGTGGATGCTATTCCCTCATCAAGGTCGTCAATGAAGATATTAAACAGGGCTGGACCCAACACCGAGCCCTGGGGAACACCACTAGTCACAGGCCTCCATTCAGATTCTACTCCACTGATCATGACTCTCTGAGCCCGGTCCAACAGCCAATTCTCGACCCACCTCACTGTCCACTCATCTATCCCATACTCTCTCAGCTTTTCTATCAGGATGTCATGGGAGACAGTATCGAAAACCTTGCTGAAGTCAAGGTAGATGACATCCACTGCTCTCCCTCCATCCACCCAGCCAGTGATGAGATCATAGAAGGCTATGAGATTGGTCGAGCACGATCTTCCCTTGATGAATCCATGCTGACTACTCCTCATGACCTTCTTCTCATGTCCCACCTGTGGATGATTTGTAACTAAAATCCTTAAAGTGTACAAAATTTTAAAAATGCAGCAGTTGTATCTGACTAGCTGGTGATCTTGATCATACACTGACAATAATCTGAATTTTAAAAAAATATTTAATTTGTGATAACTTGATGGAACTATATTAACCCACCATATCACATACTATCTTCCCCATCCCACTTCACAAATGTCTAGGCATTTTATTTAACATCTAACCTTTTCTCATATCCTCCTATTAAATGTCAAAATTAAATTTTACATCCTTTGGGAACTAAAATGTACCATCCTTGTATTTTTTCTTATACACATTTCAATTATTAAACGAAACACATAACAACATTTTTTTTTTAGCACTCCCTATAGTTTTATCCATTTGATTACAAGAGTTAATCACACAAATGGTCCTGAGTTTTCTGAAGAACTGTGATGCCTCAGGATCTAAGACTGGGCTACAGTACTTAACTTTTTAACCTGCTTTTGATGAGTCTGTAATTAAAGAAATTAATTTCCTTTATTCTCCTGCATTCTTCCCTCATTATAAATGGATGGTTCTGAATCTGATTTGAAATATCTTAAGGGTCTATTTGTCCAGTTCCTGACAGGGATCAGCAAACTGTACTTCCTAGAATGAAGAGTTTGGAATAACCTGCCATAAAGGAAATTACTTTCCAACCCCAGGCAGTTAATGTTATGTGTGGGCCCTGAGGCATGGAAGTTTAAATTTCTTACTTTTCTTACACCCTTTTTAATGTAACTGAATATTCTCATTATTTATATGATTGTTTAATGCTAACTTCAGCAGCAATATCTGAAATGTCTCCTTTTGCAAATAGCAAACAGATGATTAAAGTCTGAATTTTTTAGCCTTGACTTTTGTTTACTTGTGCTATCCCCTATTTTAAGTTGGGAGTAATTATTTCTTTGTTCCTGTCTGTATCATGTTTTGCCCACAGTATCTGTCTGAAAAACCTGGTAAATGGGAATGTTGTTCCTTGAGTTCCACTCTAAGGAGGAGAAAACAGCCTCATAAAACATTGTGATAAGTACCTGTCAAGACTGATATCAATGTTAATGATTATTATCGTCACATTTTATGCTTTATGAGTGTCCTGTTAGAGATTACAAATCATCAGGTAGAAGATTTGGTACAAATCATCAGGTACAAAATTTGTGACTATGCTCAAGACACATGAAGCCCTAATGTTTAGGATGCTTGGGTCCTGAAGTAGACTCCGTCATCTATGCCACCCAGACATCCTGAAAAGTGCACAGGAAGTCTCATGCCTTGGAGTACCAAGGCTAAGAAAGGATTATTTAAGGCAATATTTAATTATTAAGTTTAAGCCAATGGAGACAAAACTGAAACTAGAAATGCAAGCTTCTCCAGGGCCACCAGTGCCAGGAAGAGTTACTTACTACAATCCATCACCTGAGATCATAGTTTGGTCCCAGGGGTGTGTTTTATTTTAAAACCTCTCTTGAGAGAAAGTTGCTATCTTCTACATGATAGCTGAATGGCTTGTATATTCACCTACAGCAAAGCAGTTTTCAGGCTCAAGGCTTTCTTTAGCCTGAAGAACTGAAATGAATTGGGTAACTTTCTATAAAGAAATGACTGTGTTTGTAGGTGAGAGGAGAGATATGGATTCTGTACATAGAAATAATATTCAGGGAAATACATAAAACTGCGAGGAACAAAGTGCTACAGGAAAGCTGGAGTATCTTTGCCACAGAGGTCTCAACTATAGAATCTTTAAAATTGTGACCAAGATAAGACATAAACCTTTTTAAAGAATATCCACAGTGGGAAATAAATTTCTGTAAATGCCTGGCAGAATCTCTAATAGCATTGCCTAATGCCTAGTAGTGGGGTCAGATTATTTTTAAGGCTTTATCTTCAGTCAAGAGAAGGTTGTTATGTCCCCAAAGGGAAAGAACAATTATGTCTAAATATAGAAGCAAGGTGAAGCTTGAAATGGAGAAGCTCACAAGTACTGACAAAAATTATGACTAAGATGGAAACCTCCACTTTTAGGCTTTAAACAAAATGCCTTGGACTTTATTTCGGCAATTATCAAGATGTTTTTTCCTCCTGTCACAAGTCTAGAGTGGCAGAGGGTAAATGGAAAAGCCATACTGTGTTCTCTCAAGAGCTTCCTAATGAAAAATATGTATTATCTTTTCACATTTTGATAATAATAATAAAAATATTTTCTATGCCTTAGGTTTGGAGAACAGTTGAGATAAAAATGATTACTTATCTTTTTTTTTCTTCACTTCTTTTTTTAAATCTTCCATATCACTGTTAGCTGACGTAAAGTGTAAACAACAGCCTAACACTCCCGGACAATAAAAATGTATGTTTTCTCTCCTGAAAGATCACAATAATTGTTCCTCAGAGATGGTTCTCTCCTACAAGCGGAAGACTGCTTGCAGCAGTGCTTACAGCAGGATCCACAATGAAAAAGGAGTTTTAGGGTTACTTCATGAAGAAGGACTACCAAATCCTCCATACAACTTCTAAATACAAATTCACATAACTAACTTCAACTATTTAACTGAGGTTGTACTCATATTCAGAGTCCTGCTTAATATATTTTTAAAGACAGGTCCCTTCAGAACATTCCACAGGAAGGACATGTGGATTGGGACACTCTGGAGGTACTAGTCTTTTTTAAGTGACTGAAAGAGACTTTATTTGCCTCAGTTAACTTCCATGAATCTAAGCCTTTGTTTTTATTTTTTTAAAATATGATTTAGTACTTTTCACAGCAAAATGTTATCAAAAAGCCTGGATAAGTTCAAATCAAAGCAAAATGGAGCATTGATTCTGACAAGTTCAGTTCTAGTTCTACTTGAACTTTATTAGACAGATTAATCTTGAAGTTCCCTTTGATCCCACAAAATTATGTAGCTGCAGGTTTCCCCAAGTACTGATTTCTTGAAAGATTGTTCATAGTTGGAGACAATTATATGTCTATTTTTTCAGAGAAATGTTGAAAAGAAGGTTTAGACATTTGCTTTAAGACTCATGAATCAACCAGATTATACAGCATGCTGCTGATTACACCATAGTTTACCCAAGGAAAACTTCTGAATAATGTCACTCTGTAGGTTAGTTAAAAAGTTCACAATCCAGGCAACTTGCACTTTGTGTTGTCTTTTGTGGATTACTGTTAGTGTTTCATTAAGAGATGCCATTAATGTTGCCTACTTTAGAAATTAGCCATTTTATGTGAGGAAATGGAACAATATGTACTTTTCTATTCCTTAAATGTTCACAGAAAAAAAAAAATCAAAATATTTGTTCTAGATTTTAGCAGCTAAATTCAAATTTAATTGTATTCAGTGAAGTCTTTTTAATTCATGCTAAATACAAACGTACTTAGCAACTTTAAAAATATAAGAGCTTCTCTTCTCTCTGTGCAGTTAGTTAAAAGTATTTGGATTGCCTTATGGCATGATTCCAATCTGACATTGAGTCCTCAATAACTGGGTTCCAAGTATGAAAGTGTCTCTTATTCAGGGTTTGATTTTTAATGCTTTTTGAAAGTCAGATCTTTTTCCTTTTAAGTCATCTGAAATGAAATGCTTGACTTGCCAAATCACTAGCCACTACTGAAAATCACTGAGTGTATCATTAAGTTTGAACATATTTGTTCTATTGCTAAGTAGATTTAAAAAAAAAGGAAAAAAAATTCCTCTACTTTTTCTCTAAATTAAACTGTATTTGGAACAGACCCTTCTCAGAGATCAGCAGATAATTTTTTTTAAAAAACACTGAAAAAAATCTGATTGGAATTTCTATACATATTTAAATGCACAAATAAGTGCATTACTTTGATTGAAATGTAATGGAACTTTTTACCTTAAATCATTTTGGTATAAATCCAAAGAGTGATTTATCCATCTTGCAGTCATCACAAGTTCTTTATAATTTAGGCACAGTGAGTCTAAGCTATGATGCATATTTGTTTCTCTCTCTGGTCTTTCTTTCTCACACACACATGTATACAAACAGAGACCACAGAGATGTTACCTAATGCTGTAGGTAAGGTATGAAAACATATATCTACAGAAGGTTTCAGGTGTGGAGAAGAGAAGGCTTCAGAGAGACCTAAATGCAGCATACCAATACTTAAAGGGGTCCTAGAGGAAAGTGAGAGAGGTACTGTTCACCAAGGAGTATAGTGACAGGACAAGGGGCAATGGCTTCAAGCTGAAAGAGGGGAGGTTTAATTAGAACATTAGGAAGAAATTCTTTGCTATGAGGGTTGTGAGGCACTGGAGTGGCTTGCCCAGAGAGGTTGTGGAAACCCCATCCCTGGAAATGTTCAAGCCAAGGCTGGATGGGGCTTTGGGCAACCTGGTCTAGTGGAGGGTGTCCCTGCCCGTGACAGGGGGGTTGAGGTCCCTTCCAACCCAAAGCATTATATGATTCTATGATTCTATACTACTTCTTTAACGAATTAGCATCTTCAATCTGAATACCCAGGGTCCCTATCCAAGAAATAAGGAAAGAACAATTATGATGGAAGAATGAGATTTCTGAAGTGCATGGAAAAGAAAATGCCCAAATTGTCCAAAGGCAGAAAAGTTAGTCTCTAACTTTGCATCAATCCTAGTAAATTAAACTGCCTAGGAAGGCATAGTATTGTTTCAGGAAATTAGTACTTATTCAAGCAACATCCAGAGTTCAGGAGTTTGCATTCCTGTGACCATTCTTATGGATGGTTTGAACGCAGTGAGCCTACCATTAAATAATAACTTAATGCATAGTGTGAAAGTAGGCTATTGGTATCAATGACAAAGAACGAATAGTCCTAGATATGTTTAATTTACTTACTTGGTTATAACATAAGGCAGTTGATAGCCATCGCTCTTCTGGAACGCAAACACCTCTCTGCTCTTTGTACAATCTCCTGGAATTAGTTGCTAAACATAGCTATTTTCCATGCTTCCTACTCCCATTCCAGTTATCATTTTGTTAGACTCTTTTTCTAGTTTTCTTAATCTCTCCACTTTTATATATCAGTATGGAATATTTTTTGGAGAGTTTTTCCCCAGAGATTCCAGGAAACTCTCCTTACTTTTTCCTTCACAACTTCCTTTCAAAAAGTCCTTCCTCATGCTTACAAAGACAAAATAGTTTCTACTGTCTGATCTATGTGTTTGCAGGTTTTGCTGACTTGCTTAGAGAATCTTGCCCTCCCTCTTTTAGGGTTATTCTTATCTTTTCTCTTCCCTTGGAAAAGAACCCAAAGAAAAGAAAACAAACAAAAAAAGAAACCCAAATCAACCAATAAACACTTCTATCTCTGCAGAAGCAAATCAAAACAAACCAAAACACAGTTCTAGCCTGGACTTATCTGCAGAGAAGAGTAATGCAAGTGTTTTTGATAAGAAGTAGCCTCTGCTCACTGCTACCCCGGGTCCTCTGACCTCCACTGTCCATTCCCTTGAACAGTGAGCTTCTCTGCAGTTTCCCATATCAGCAGTGTCAGCAACAGCCCTGAAGTAAAAGCTATAATGGCTTGGAAACCTTTGCAATATTGCTTTAAAAATATTGGTAAATATATTGGAGAAAGGTACACTGTTCATCACATCATGCATTCATATAAAGAAGAAATGGAAGAGAGCCTTGGCCAAGGGAGCAATTAAGCATTTTTTGAGTAGATACTGGTGAAACACAATGTCTGACTGTCCCATAGATTGTTAAATTGCCCTTACCTGAGCAACAGATCAGGGCCCTTCTTTACCCTTCAGTACTATGTGGTGGAGGGCCTGCCATGGTGGTTAGTGGCATCTCTCTGAAGTAAATGCAATATGAAATCTCAGGGTCTTGGAATTTCTGATTTTTTGTATAATGTTTTTTGAAAAGTTAGCATGTGCTGCCTAGTTCATGTCTGAAACATAAACACATACTTTCTGAATGAGAATATTAAAATATATGTAATTTAAATTATCATATAGATTGAAAGTTTAATTATAGACTGCAAAGTTTAAAATTACGGATAATTAATTAAGAAAGCACATGTTCAGCACTGATGCTGCTCTAGCTCTTTACACATTGGCCAATTAAGGAAATTGAAAAAATTGAACTGATGAGGAGTGTTTATTTACAATAATCTGCCCTTAAGTCTACAGATGGGTTCAAACACAAGTTTTACTTGTTTCTATCTGCATGGATGAAAGGTGTCTCTATGAATAAAACTAATGAGTTACCAAGGGGAAAATCTACACCGTTAATGTTGCAATCAAAATTGATGGGCCTCATCGAAGGTTTAGCATATACAAGAGCTGTCAATGCTTGAACAGGAATAGGATAATTCCCTTAATTAATGCAGATAGTATTCTATTTAGAGAGAAAAACTGAAATGATAGAAAAGAGAAGCTTGCTTTCTCCAACATAAGGAAAATGTATTTATGACAGGTCACAGACATGTCTCCTGACTGACTTTCACTACTTAAATTTAGAACATTCCAATGTTACAAAATTGTCAGTAGTTCTGTTATACATATTCCAGAAATTGTTATTTCATAGTCAGAAAATATAAAACTGGTAAGAATTCATGTTTTTTCTGAATTTCATGTAGAAACTCCAATGTCTATGTCCCCCAGAGAGATACAAAATACTGATTTCATATTTTTAGCTTATGTTTAGCATTATCAGAAAGTAATGGTACTATAAATGCAGTGATATTTAGGCAAATCATCAAAATACTCGCTACGTATTTACTTAACATAACTGCCTTGTCTTGTTATGTTGAAATGTTTAAGAGGAGAATAAGGTCATTATTAGAAACCTGAGCTGGTGAATAGTCCACTTTGTCTGAAAGAATCTTGAAAATGTAAAAAGCTTTGAAACATCCTGGAATTGTAAGTGGAGCTAGGTCTGCTTGAAAAAAAACCATACATAAATAAAAATCATCATTACTTCTGCTTGAAGCATGTTCATGGGCCAAAGCAGATGAGTGACTGCCCAGCTGACATGGCCCCCAAGGCCCTGTCCTTGCCCAGTAGCACCTCCTTGCCCAGCCCCAGTAATGTAAATGTAAATATGATACACTTGTTGATATACACAGAAAGTTTATTTATTTTACTTGTGGGCAAAAATAGTAGTATGTCAGAAAAATGACATATCTCACAGAGCAGTAGAAGACTATGTCTAGGAGGGGGTTTGTTTCATGCCTCATCCCTTGCCTTCACATACTGCACTCTTTTCATTAACAATATACAGATTCTCATTTTGTCTTTTCCATTTACCATATCTCTTCTGTGATTTTACCAGTCTGTAACCACTGGTAATTATTAGCTATATCTAGCATGGAAATTAGAGGGGAGTGTGTTAAAATTCTATGCTTTTTGCATGTGCTGCGTCCAACTATCCTTTTATGTATTTTACAGTGGTTGGGAAATTTTGTGTTAGCTACTGTGCTCACTACCAAATTTGTATGCTCCCAAGGGTTCACTGGACACAGAAAGCCTAAAATCAGTGCTAAATCTGATTTAAACTTTGTCATGACACTTTGTGAATGACAGAAACAAATCACATATTTATCTTTGACTCATCTTTCTTGAATACATATTTTAATAGCTGCAAAAATAACATAAAAATTTACATTAGGTGTAATTGTAAATTTGGATATTGAAGCCTTTTTGGCCAGACAGTCACAATTTCAGTGCAATAGCAACTGAAAGTGTTCTGAGATTGGGGTGACACTAAGATTTCCCATTGTCCTGGTCTCATCATTCCAGCCAAAGAAATAACCGTCGTAAACCAGTTTAAAAAATGTTATCCCAATCTGCTCATCAGTAAATCTGATAAGTGGTTTGAATTGTAGCTTTTCAATTATAATGAAATATTTTCAAGTGTATTTTGAAAAATGCAAGCCATTTTCCATACTCAAATCTAAAAATATTAACGCTATTGACATACTTTGCTGTTTCTCTGTAAGTGATCAGTGAAATGAGTATTATATAGTTCAATGTTAATATAAGAAAAAAAATATATATACGACCATGTCTAATGTCAAGAAATATTTATGCTTTTATTTGTGAGATCTTTCATAGTATCATAGAATATGTAAGGTTGGAAGGGACCTTTAGAGGTCATGTAGTCCAACCCTCCTGCACTAAGCAGGCACATCTCCACTAGATTGGGTTGCTGAGAGCCCCATCAAGCCTGACCTTGAATATCTCCAGGGACGGAGTCTCCACTATCTCTCTGGGAAACCTGTTCCAGTCATCCACCACCCTCATATTGAAGAATTTTTTCCTAATGTCCAGCCTGAATCTCCCCTTTTGAGTTCAAAACCATTACCCCTCACCCTATTGCTACATACCCTTGTGAACAGTTCTTCCCCAGCTTTTTTATAGGCACCTTTCAGGTGCTGGAAGATTGATATAAGGTCTACCCAGAGCCTTCTCCAAGCTGAACAAGTCCAATGTTCACCCTGAAAGAATTGTTTTGTCTGCTGTCATTTTTACGTTTCTCCATATCACATTTTTAATGGAAAAGACTTAGCAGATAGCTACTGGGATTCCAAACACAGCTTGCGTGATCAATTATGTAAACTCGCTGGTAGCCACATAACTCATAAATATAACATAATAAGATTTATATATAAAAAGTTCCTTTGCTCAGGATGGCTTTCAGATATTACCTGGAAAAATGCACATTAAATATTAATTTTCTGATAATTATAGACATGTATTTCTTATGAAAAGTTTGCCCTCTGGTTAGTTTTCTTCTAGATTATTACTTGAGTTAGATTTTCAAATCCTTTATAATTTTGAGCACTTAAGTTTTCCCAAAGGATTTGTACTGGGATTTATAGAACTATGTGTTTACTAAAATTCTGTTTAGAATGAGCTGTGAGAGTCTGAATATATGAAATATTAGAAAATCCTCTAATTTATATGTGCTTGAGAAAATGATGGGAGTAAATTAACAAATACTGTTTCTGTTTATCCAATGAATTCTTTCTTACTTTTTAAATCAGATAAAATAATAGATGCACAATTCTACTAAATAAATGAAATCCTATACAAATACTTGAAGTTTATTTTTTTGCAAAAGATTGCAATGGCTTATTCCAATTAAAAATATAGAGATGAACTATTACAAATTAGAAATTAAGAGATCATCTTCAATTAGATCTGTAGGGCGCCTTTTGGGAAAGAAAAGCTCAGAAGACCGTGAAACACTAATGCCTGAATCTGTAACATTCAGTCAGCATTTGATAGGTGTTGTTTCTGATTTTTCATACCAAGTTTTTCAACTGAGCTGTTTTCTGTATTTTTAGACTGGCTATGTGCTGCCAGTTTTCACCACTGACAAGCATGCTATTGAATATCATTGAAGTCAGCAGGTTTTCAAGTTCAGGCAAGTCCTTGGCTAACAAGTGTATCAATATACGTGTTATTTTCTTCTGTTCTGTTCCATCTAATACGAACCCACTGAAACTCATTTAAGAAATTATATGTAAGTGTTAATTTTAATTACATGTCAAATGGTCTTTTTATAACTTATGTGAATATTTATTTGACCAGATCTCAGACCTTGCTGAAACCTGTGGAAAAAAATTGTTCACTCTGGATGAACTAATATTCTCACAGAAAGTTGCATTTAAACTTTATTTGCTTAAAACCTTAGGAGAGAAGTTTGATTCAGACTAATGCTCTTGTTTGAGATGGAAATACAAGATGCACTTGCTAGCTCATTAGTTTTCTACTATGCTGTCTCTGTTAGATAGTGGACTGTGGTATATAAACATATCAAACATATTGTTTGGTATTAGGCTCCTTGTCCATCATATCATTTGTCATAATTTTTACATTCCCATCACTCTTCAAGGCAAAGGCATCTGTCATGTATAAAAGAAAAACAATTTTAAACCCCACAACTTCAAAAAAGAACTATATGAGAAATCAGCAGGCTAAAAAAAAGAGTAATGAAGAGATATCCAGATTTCTTATCTCTTTTTTCATTTGGACATATTGTATAACAGCACAAGGGTGAATGTGTCTCCTGTTCCAGTGGGTCTCTGAAAATTTTATAATGACTGGACAAATTAACTTGAAAGAGATCAAATATTCCATGTATTCTAAAGACTAGTAGATTAGCCAAGATGAATGTTGGAGAGGAAAATTTATTTAATGTAAAATTCTGTGTTGGTAACTCTGTTGTAAGAGAAAGATATAGCAGTGGGTATAGTAATTCACAACAGAAACAGAGAAACACATACAGCAGATGACGGTACTGTAAATGTAAGTCAAGTATGAAGAGAAAGTGATGTGAAGCATCCGAAATGAGAAATGGACTTTCTGGAATTTTGCCATGCTAATAGCTTAGGGAAGAATAAAAAAAAGGAAGAATAGAGAGTGGATTACATAAAGCTGAAGAATCATCTGTAATAGCAGGCACAGTATTAGAGTATTGATCTTGACTAAGTGTGTTAGACAATGTCGCTGTTGTTTTCAAGATTATTCTTTATATTCAGTTTATCTTGTCTGAATTTAAGCTGAGTTTTACATTATGGTATGTGACATTTGAAGAGGATTGTCTTGTAAAGGAAAAACAAATTCTGGATACTGAAATAGAATCTGAGAGTAGGTAAATATCATGAACAAGTTTTATCAATAACATTCACAATTGTAATGCTAAATGTAGGTTACCTCACAGTGCAGAACATCTACTAAATTAATACATAAGATTTTTGTATTTGGCCTTCAATTCTAACATGCCTTTTCTTGCAAATGGAATCAATAAGAACAGCTTAATACCCAAGCTTAGAAAATAGTATGTAAACCTTTCCTCGGCCCAGGTCAAACCAAGCCAGACAATACAGCAGTTGATATAAAAAAATGTTCTGGTGTTATTTTTTCATTGAGAACTTTAGACTTTCCCTCCCTCGCCCTAGCAAAAACATGAGGCTTAAAATCTTGACTTTTGGATCATTAAAAAAAAAAATCAACCCAAACAACCCCCCTAATAAATTGATATTTATTATTTTATTTAAAAGAACTTGGTAGTTTTGTAATAACATTTTTGGTCTGTTCTCTCATTTTTCGAAGATTAACATGCTAAAAATTCACAGGGAAACAGCTTTTGCTAACTTCAGTAAAATTCTAGTTAACAAAGATTAGGAGAGTTAAATTAATTACGGCATGTGAAAAATTGTGTTTAAATGAACATATGATCTATCTGCATTAAACAAAATTTTATTTAAACTAGATCTGTAAAACATAGGATCCATTTCAGGGTCCAGGAGAGTGTGATTTGACATTAAAAATGTATATAAAATTAAGCCTTAAAGATACCCTGATGCTGTGATTGTCCATATGAAGGTAGATCACAGGGTTATCCTAGAGGGAAAACAGGCAAACATTGTGTTTTGATTGCAACCAATATTAGCTTCCCATTAAAGAAAAATAGAGGAAAGCAACAGAAATTTAATATGGACAGAAGCAGACAGATCTGAGCTACAGAGATAGGTCTGTGAATTGTCTTTTTAGAGACTGTTGTGAATACTCATTTGTGTATGAGATTATCCAGGCAAAGGAAAAAAGGAAGGCTGCACTATGCAGCCCCCATATAAATCAAGAATGAGGAAATGTCTGAAGAACACAGTTACTGAATACTGATATTATTAATAAGCACGACAAGGAAAAAATCCCCACCAAATTCATGGAAGAAGGGTAATAATTTCTGTTTTTCTGGATAGCCTAGTCCCACTACTGTCCCACTGTTATCTTTACTTTTAGTCTTTTGGCTCAGTGAGACATTTACTCTTCAGCCAAGTTGGACTTAGGCTACTCTTGCTCAACTGGCTGCACACTTGGGTTATTAGAGAGCTGTGGTTCTCTGCAGAAAACCACAAGTGCAAATGATCAAGGCTGACATTGAAAAAAAAATAATTAACTGATAATAGCACCTGGCATCTTCACTAAACTTGGGAAACCAGAGTTGAGGGAGTAGTTAGGAGTGGAAGCGATTCTCAACTCAGATGGAAGGACTTTATTTTTCTTCAGATTTAACAGACTTGGATTGTAAAAATTGGTAAGGAAAAACACCAAGAAGCATGAGTGTCATGAGTGTGACTTTTGTTATGACTGGTTCCTCTATGGGTATTTGGAACACATATTTTAAATAATACAATCGCCTCTTTGGAAACAAAGCAATATGGCAATTCAGTTAGCACTTTTTTTTTCAAAAATTTAAAGCTTTTAATCTCCTTACACCCATATTTAGCTTTTACTTTTTTCATATTAGTAAACTTTCTGGTAGTTTTTCTTTGTTAGTCACAGTCCATAATCCTTATTTTCACCCAACTGCTCAGTTTGATCATGATAAAGTTTCCCTCTCACTGACATCGGTGAAAAAATCCTCTGTCCCTTTTTAAAAATTTTTTTTTTTACTTTTCCTAGTTTTCACTCTGTTACTTAGCTAGTCACTCAGATTATTTCCTTTTCCATATGTGTTCATTATTTTCCTAACCTTCAAAACAATTTTTTTTTTTAGTTTTCCAAGAATGGCATTATGCAATTCTACTTTTTTGAAAATAACAATATCCCTATTTAACAAAACAAAAATATAAAGCATTCTTTCTTCTTTTTTTTTTTTCTTTCTCTCATTGTTGGTGCCTTCAGATATTACTGCATATTGAAATTCAATTCTTGTGTATCCATGTAAGGAGAGATAATTATCTAGTTACACGATAGACTTAACCTGACTTTTTTGATCTCAATATTAATGTGTACTACAGTCAAATGCTGAAAAATCATAAGCCATGTGGAACTTGCAGCAAAGCAATCTGAGATTCAGAGCACAATTGGAACATGATGGGGGGTGTGTGGAAATCAATTGATGAATACCTTAAGTGAAAAGGTAGACTGTATGTTTAAGTACACCTAACTTTCCTACTTAAGATTTTAAAAAAAATCCAACCAACCAAAAAAACCCCACAACATTTTTCCCTCACCTTGTCAAAATGATTCAAGAAAAGTGCATCAACTAAAACAGTTTTGTTGTTTGGGGTTTTTTTAATTGTTTGACAGATTTTGCCTTAATAATTGGAATTAAACAGTGTCTAATTGGAGTATCAAAAAGTGGATTAAATTCTGAGACATTAAAAAAGTGACTGGTCAGAAAAGTAGAGTTTAGGTCAGTGACAAGCTCAGAATCAAGAGGTCATAGAATGTGGACATTGACCTGTAAATCAGTCTATAAACATTGTTGAAATATGGAACATGTCAAAGATCTGAACTCTAACAAGAAGTTTAAATTAACCAACAAGTCAGCTGGATAAATTGTTAAAGAAGGAATTAATTGGAGGGCAGAATGAGGCTTTGGGGTTAAGAGAGGTCTTGTATAGATTGGTTTGATTTTTAGCTAGATGAAAACAAATTAAGTGAAAGAAAACAATCAAAAGGATAAAAGGGTTAAAGCTTAGTATATTACATGGCTTCATGCCTTATGTATTCCTGTGCTGTGCTCCTAATCAATCTCAGTTTTTCTGACAGAGCTGTAAGTGCCTCTAAAGCAAATCAGATACTGTAGGTAGAATGGAAATTATTCAACATGACCAAGTAGTTTCTTTGAAAAATATGTATCCCTGGGCTACAAGTGCTCAAAATCAATGCTCAGTGCTCTATTACGAATGGTGGACAATATTGTGAGGCATACAAAAAAAATATTCCTGATGTTAACTTCCTTTGTCACTGAAATGTCACTGGATTGTCAAAATGAATAACTGAAAAAACATGTATTTAGTTTAAAAATATCCCTATGAAGAAATGATATTTGGTATATTGAACAATGACCTTCATGTATGTATTAGTGTACTTAGTAAAAAAAAAAAAAAAGAAGGAAATTTGCACATGAGGAATAACTATTTTATGAGTAAAGACTTCTACTGAAAAATAATTATTACTCATGATCACATCTATGAAATAAGCACTCAAGACAAAAAAAAAAAAAAAGCAAGCCTAAGTAAATCGGGGATATACAAATATTTGCAGGTAAAGAGTATATAAGCAGAGTTATGCCCAAGAGGTCACTACAGATGGGAACTTCTCAGAAACACAATGTCAAGAATTATTTCTATATGGAGACCCTGCCGGCTAAAGTTCAGACAAGTGGAGCTAGATGTTAATGAACAGGCAATATATCTGCATGAACAAATGGATGTACCTCTTGATTAACTGAATGTGGAAATAAATCTTTTGTCAGTACTCCACTAAACAGTATTTGCTTCAATAATTCTATTATGAGTAAAGGGACTGCTTATATTTAGGTTTGTCTGGAAGGATGCTAGTACATAAAACATGCATAGCTTTTTCTTTTCCCTTGCAATGCTTCAGGAATTTTGTTCCATTTATATGGTATGAAGTCTAACAGCTCAGATACAGAGTAATTAGGCAAAATAACCAAACTATTTACAAATATGTATGAATCTTTTTATTCTAAAGCTCATTTTTCTACTACCAACTAAAAGTCCGTATTCAAATTTTGACAGTGCCCTTGTATTACAACTTTAAAAGGTGTAACAGGTATATTCAGAATGTGTAAAATATTTATTTTCACAAGAAATTGCACTTCATTCTATTCATTCTTAGGAAACAGTGTGAAAATGCACACTCTGGGAGATATTGCAAGATGGTGTCTGAGTTGATAATTGTAGGTCTATAACCACTGTTCGCCCTTTATAGAGGAGATGTGTTCTTGCGAGTAAAATTGTACAAATTTCTGAATAAAGAAAATCTTTTGATCAGTGTAAGAATTAGCACTGTACTTTGATTGCTAGTTAGAGTCTGTTCCCAAGTTGCACTGAAGCCAAATCAGCTAGAAGTGTTTTGCTTTGATTTGTGAAAGAAGATTACTAGAGTGCTGTTTCTTTCCACCTTTATTCCAGGACATGTTTTAAAGGGTTACACATGAAAAAACACTGAAGCCCTGTCAATATTTCTTCCTGTACTGGGAATTTGACCTGCAAGATGTTGAACATCTGCTACTAGCGCTTATCTGGGATTTACAGAGTTGGATGGTGAGTTAATATAAGGCAAGCACAACTAAATAAAAATTGTAGGGAAGATTAAGAAAAATATGCAAAACACTTGTATATTATTTTTTTTAGTTTACTGCACCTCTCTTGCCCTATATCACTTTGCCTATCATTGGTCAGGTAAAAGCAGAATCATAAACATAAACATAAATTTTGCTCATCAAGAGCTCCTGCTCAGCTTCCTCCTACAGTGTGTCACTATAGCTGGCTCTTTAAATGGAAGTGTCACTGCTCTAATGCAATGCTTTTAGAAACAGAACTGAGACTAACTTTCCACATTTCTTCATTAATTGTCTTAAAATATTTACCTTACTGTAATATTAAAAAGAAAAAAAAAGTTATGAATGACATTTACTTTAAAGTGAAATGTATTTTTTTAATTAAGTAACTTTTTGAAAGCACTCCACTATCCAATAGATTTTTTCATAGCGCACAAGAAAATATAAACCCACACTCCCACTGACATTCATGCATGGGGAAAAAACCCATCATGTTCAGAATGTGATTAAGGCATAATGATCTCCCTCTGAACATTATTTTATCTTATTTCAGCAGAACAGGAAATAACTCCTTTAGTTCTAGTGCTTGAATCCCACAGGACAAAACTGAATTATAGAATCATAGAATGGTTTGGGTTGGAAGGAAGCTTTAAAGATCATCTAGTAGGATGTCTTTGCCCATGGATGATGGGCAAGGACATCTTCAACTGGATCAGACTGCTCAAAGTATCATACAACCTGACCTTGAACAATTCCAAGGATGCGGAATCTACAGCTTCTCTGAGCGACCTGTTCTAGTCTCACCATAGTAAAGGGTGTCTTCCTTACATTTAATGCAAATCTACCTTTTGTCCTATGGCTACAAATTCTGATAAAAAGTCTCTAGCTTTCTTATAAGCCCCTTTGAAGTATTGAAAGGCAATAATAAGGTCTCCCTGGAGACTGTTCTTCTGTATGCTAAATATGTCTGCCATTCTCAAGTTTATTTTTCATACCAAGCTTAAGAAGTTAATGTGATTGAATTTACAACCTTCAAAAGAGGCTCCTCTGACTTTTTAGATAAGTCTTGATTTTCAAGTGAACCGATTGGTCAACTTTCAATTTTAAGATACTTATAACTTAATTTCTAAGTAAATACAATCACCATAAGCTTAACTATCTTTTAAAGATGCCTGCTGATATCTTTTATAAACATGATTATAGGCAGCTCAGGAAATTGTGAAACTGAATTCAAGGAGCAGGGCTGGAAAACCATTCCTAAAATGCCTAGGTGTTTGAGACACGTTCACTGCTTAGTATATTACAAGCGATGGTTTTCCTAGGTACCTAAAACTATGCTACTTGTTATAACAAGTATAACTCCTGGCTCATAAAACTGAAAAGCTCTGAAAGCTCAGTGTAAATGGCAATGATTGACATGACTTTTTTCTACATCAGATTGTGGCAGTTGTACTAGACTATAAGATATTAGAAGAGCACAACCTTTTTCCTTAGATGTCTGTTCAGCCAAGAACACTATTCATGGGATTAGAATTTTAGACAGGGTGAAGAGGAAGACAGACTTTGCAAATTGTGTATACAAGACTCAGTTCCAAAACAGGAATCCTAGTGAAGTGCTCTATACATTATTCCAGATTTATAGTCAGTGATCAATTAATGTAAAATTAATCAAAGCTCTTCTCTCATTCTTCTTTCCAAGCCTTAGCCATGAGGAGAGTATCAGACTGTCTACTCCAGTTTTATGTAACTCAGAAGTAAATTCTCGGAACCAAAGTTCTGCATAAAAGATCTGGGATTTTTATTTACATCCTTCTGTATTTCTTGCTGTTATAAACCCCAACCTGGGACCCTGTTTTGTCCCCATTCTGCAGAAAGAGTCATTCTGAGCATTGATACTGAGTATACAGAGTCAGCTTCCCACAGAAGTCTTGTTAACCAGTGCCCTGAGAGTGGTGGTAAAGTCATGGCTTGCTTACAATTCACTAGAAGACACTTCAACCTGGGAAGATTTTAACCAGGACAGATGACACTGTAGGTTTATTGTACACTTAATTTTCTGACCCCAAATCTATTACTTAGATAGGAGGCTTGCAGACAACAGCTTTTGCAAATATCCCCTTACTTTAAAGGTCATCTTAACATATTGATTTTGCAGCTTTTAATCTACATATGTATTAATTTTTATGCCATATGCAAATATGATAGATTAATGGTATCTCACAGTACAGATAGATGACTCAAGGTTAAGAGTGGCGTGACTCTAAACAAAGGATCTAGGCCCTATATATACCAGCTCATGACACATTTTGGAACGCTAGCAGCAAAATAAAGTCCCTGTTTTGACAGAAATTAAACTGGGCTAGTTTAGAATGAATAAGCAGATTCCCACGCTGTCCCTTCCTTGACCTTTTACAAAAAAGGATCTATGCAGCTGGTTGGCTTATGAAAGAGGGAGATTATCAGTCTCAGATGAGTGATATAATTCAGCAGCTGCTGGAATGATGCATGCCAATTCTATTAAATTGTTTGCCTAGTGAATTTGCAGAGAAGTCAAATGACTTGTTGAAGTCAGTATGGATTCCATTCTGTCAATGCGATGACAGACTAGTTTTGTTACAGGATTCTGTCACATGAAGCGCCTTGAGGAAAACCAAAAGTTTTAAGTGATTTTCATAATCCTGAAACCTTTGATGCTATGAACTGTTCTGATTTGTGGACAGTCCATTTGGCTACCCTAATTAATAGATCAGCAGTATTCAGCTCTGTTATGTGAGAATGAAAGGTTCATCTTATTAGGGAAAGATGTTTTCTGAAATCTTTATTTCTTTTTCAAATAAGTTAAATTGACTTCTTATTGGCACTGTGTGTGACGTGTGATGGACATATTTAAGGGCAGCTATCAGCATATTCTTGACACCTGTAAATGTGAGAAAAACAATGTCTCATATCCTACAGATACCCTACTGACCAGTCATTGCTCTTCTACAAACTGTGGTGATCTCACAGTCTATCAGAGAATCTCAAGGTCCAGAATTTATGCTTCCCACAGGACAGGATGGCTTTGTAACAGTCCCCTTAGTGTCCACTGATAATGTGTGACTCAGGCTGCCAACAAGTTTTGTTATCTTGTAATGAAACGAGGTGATTGCTGATGATATCACAAAGTATATCAGCATGGCTAGCAGTCCTTTGGTAAATTATGGTGCCAGCCACTAAATGAACTCAAAATTAGTTTTTGAATGGTAGTATCATGCTGCTGTTTTCATAGTTTTATGACTTCAAGATTTGGAAAGATTACTATGTAAATGTCTCATTCACTTTCACCTGTGCTGTTTTCAACAAATACTTTGTGTCAAGTGGCAAAATATGATAACTAGTACTGAAGCTTTGCAGGTCTGTAAAAGCACTGACATTGACGTTGTAATTATCATATCTCAGATGAAACATATAGTTCATGTCCCTGAGGGGAGCATCCCATATTTTTAATAGAATGACAAAGGTGCAGAGCTGGTTGGCTGCAACATTAGGATGATGATCTCAAAGCTAATCTTAAAACATGTAAACTTATATCTCAAGACAAACTTTGTTGGCAACAAATTCTGTAATTCCAATGACCCTTAGGACATACATACTGCTGCTCACACTCTGAGCTGAAAAATCTTCAGTGTGAAGCAGAAGAAAATAAGAACACAATATAAAAATAAGTTCACAAAGGACACAATTCATAGATGCCTTCAGGCTGTCACAGGTTTCGCCTGTGACAAATCTATAGGCTATTATTGTGCCTTCCAACTGGACTCACTCTTCTCTTAGAATCCACGAGTGAACTTTGGGAGACCAGTGAAGATTTTCACATGTTGATGACAGGGGAAAGTTTTATTTCCCCTATAAGGGTATGAAACAGGATGTTTTCCACCAGTTCCTCCTGGATCATTCTTCACTCCAGAGGGTATGATATCTGTGGTTTGTTTATCGTCTACTTGCTTTGAATATGAATGTTGGAAAGGCCAGATTTAGTCCTGAAGCAGAATTTGTATTAGCAAAATTTAGCAAGCGGGTGTTAGTATCTAAAGAGCATTTACTAGAGTACTGTGTTATTTGAGAGCTTTTTATATTTGGATGCAGAACATAACATGGAAATTTAAGCTCTATGAACCATAATAGGACTAATTATAACATACATAACTACAGCAGACATTTATTAATGCAAACTACATCATTGCTTTCTATAGTTAGGAAAGATAAGTTGCTGTCTTTTCAAGCAATAGAAATGTTCAAGTGCCCGAAAAAATAATTACAGTCTGAAGTGTTCCCCTAGGCTTGATCCAATGGGGAAAAAAAAAAATTAAAAGACACAAAAATGTCACCTTTCCTTGGAATTTTATCTCAGTTTATGTTAAATGAATGATAATTTTAGTTTAAATTATAAAAAACTACACTCTCATTTCAGTGCAGCATGACTAAAATTATTAAATTTATTCATGTTAAAACAGAGAATCATTTGTTCAGCATAATCTGGTCTGAAGAAAATTATCTTATGACTTAAGAGGTCATAACAATTTCCCCAGTGTCTACAAGAAACCTATAACAGGACCCACAAGATATTTGAAAAAGTTGGGTGTATTAAATCTACACATCTGAAGGTTAAAGTCAAAGAATGAAACATGTTCAGGTTAAGTGATGGTATTAATGCAATGATTTCACATAGAGTCTTTCTAAAGCATTAATATATAATCACATAGTTACTTATACTTACATATCCCATTAACTACTATTTCACTTCTACCCAGAAGAAACTTGTAGAAAATAGGACACGTATCTTTGAAATAGAGCACAGATATAATAAATGCATTTCTTTTCTGTTCTCCAGTGTCTGATCCTGGAGGCTATATATGTGCTATTTGTTGGACTGCAGTTTTGAAAAACCAATCAAAACTCCCTCTCTGTATGAAATTCCTTAAATTTCGGTCAGATTCAGTAGCAAAATCTAGTTCTGAAATCTAGAATGTAGTATCCATATAACGCACTGGACACTGGACATATAATGAGAATGCTTGCATTTGCTTAACTCAGAATATTTTTTTTGAGGAAGCTGCTCAGTTTATTGTCTCAGTATAAATCTTTGTAAAATATTACTTTATTGCACTGCTCCAGGATAAAATATGGATATCAAACCCCCTTAATAATTGAAAAGTCCTCAGAAATAGGTGAACTGTTGGTCCTTCCTCTGAATCCACAGTAGTACCTTTGTTTAGATCAGAATTTCTATGACTCCATATCAAGGAAAGAACCGTTTCTTTCAAAATTTCTAGGTTTTGACATGGACACACTGAAAAAGAAATCTCTTACAAGTCAGAAAACAAACCCAGAAAAAGGCTAGAACAGGTTAGTGATACCCAGTTTTAAGTTCTAGAAGTCCTTGTTAGGCTTCTCATGGGCACGCAGTACAGATCTATCCCACAACTTTGCAATCAATAGAAACTCTTCTACTGATTTAATATGCATTGGTCTGATCAGCTTGACTGCTGATTCACCTTTTTCCTTGTATATGCAGCCTTCATTCGCCAGTGATTAAAGCTAATATTTTCATGTATATAAATTGTGGGGTTTTTTTAATATTCAGCGCCCTGATTTATTAGTGTGCTCGTGTTTGTACGTGCATGAGTGTGTCTGTACATTTCTGGGCACATATACTTATGTTATAAATTATGCCAATTATATTTGAATGGAAAAGTTTATATCTCTACATAATAGTAGTTACATGTACTTGTGACGAGGGAGGATAATATTTAAAACAGACGTGAAACTCCAGCTATTTTAAAAGAATCACAGAATAGTTTGTGTTGGAACTGACATCAAAGATCATCTAGCTCCAACCCCCTTGCCATGGTCAGGGATACCCTCTTCTAGACAAGGTTTTCCAAAGCCCCATCCAACCTGGCCTTGAACATTGCCAGGGAGGGGTCATCTGCAACTTCTCTGGGCAAACTGTTCCAATGCCTTACCATCCTCACAGTAAAGAATTGTTGCCCTAAAATCTAATCTAAATTTACCATCTTTCAGTTTAAAGTCATTCCCCCTTGTCCTATCGCAACACTCCCTGATCAAAGGTTCCTCTGCAGATTTCTTGTAGGCCCCTTTTTAGGTACTGGAAACCCACTGTAAGAATAGGCCTCCCCAGAGCCTTCTCTTCTCCAAGCTGAACAAGCCCAGCTCTCTCAGCCTGTCTTCACAGCAGAGGTGCTCCAGCCCTCTGGTCATGTTCATGGCCCTCCTGTGGACCCTTTCTGACAGGTTCATGCATTTCTTGCACGAGGGAGCCCAGAGCTGGATGCAATATTCCAGATAGGGTCTCATGAGAATGAAGTAGATTTTTGTAATTCTTTATTTTATATATGTGTAAAATTCTTATTTTGACAAATCATGCATGTTACTTCTATCTAAACTTCTGTCAGAAAACAAGAAATATGTGTGCATAAAACACATATTAGTGTATTATATATAAATGTCAGTTCATGCAAATTCATCATACAGGTCATTTCAGCTTCTTATTTCATTAGAGAAATCTGATGACATTACTTTGTGTTCCATAATCATTGGGGAAACTAACAAATATGACAAAGAAATGAGCATTCTTACTTTCCTTGGATACTTAAAATCTCACATTCCTGCCTGAGCATTTTTTCTTATACTTGACAAAGTCCCAAAGCAACAATTTTCTTTCTTCCTTCTCTCTCCTGAGATCCCACTGTCCCTTCTAAAATACCTTCCTTTCTTTAGTGCTTTTTGAAAGAACAAGACAACTGTGCTTATTTATACTAGTTTCAGACTGAGCCAACCTCACTGTTATCAGAGAATGTTCTGGATTTTCACAGTTGTTAAAGCAAACTAGACTTTCAAATGCACCATAGCATTCCAGTTTTCAAAGCAGAGGAGAAGGATAGTGGGTTAACCGCATGCACCTCTGAGCAGGATGCATGAAGTTCTTAATTTGCTTTGAGTGAAATTTTTTGGCTGGGTTTACAGGTAGTGATGCTGCACACTTGGGATTTTTTTCCATTCTGTTCTTTGTAGACAGAAGTGGTCTTTAAAGCTTCATAAGTTGGCACTGACATAGAAAAAAACATGTCTTATTGCTTTTTGCTTATATCTGAAAATAGACCTTCCTTAATCCATCAACACACTAATCTTTTTTTTCTTTTTTCCTCTATTTTAATTTAGGGGGGTGGGTGGGCATGAAAGCTGTTTAATCTTTGGCAGAGTAACATTCAGCAGATGGATTAGAAGTCTTATCTTGCTAAAACCAGCAACATCAGGAATCGATATGTGAGTGACTTCCTCAAGTAATATCTCAAGACGGAACACACAGTTTACAGAAATGATCCAAACTCTTGGAGATGTATCTGTGAAGTGAGATGGAGAAATATGATTGTGTCAGTACAGTTCAGACTCACGTAAGGTCACAAGGGATGAACATTTGAGACCAGGCACATCTGCAAATAGCCTTTTGCTGCTTTTTCAATCTGAGCAGATGAGGCAGCTTACAAACTTTGACAGATGTAACCAAATTTCACTTTGACAAACTGCCTGTTAACTTTTTTCTTTTCTTTAATTCTACATGAGGCACAATGAACTAAATGCAAATAATACCTTTTCCAGTCATCAGGGTGTTCTACTTGGAACAGATACATTTGCATTTGCATGAGTAGATAACATCATCTATTATGTGCCAGACTTCCATAAAGATCCTAAAATGCTTTCTTCAGACTACCTTAGACTCTTCTCATGTAGCAAGTCCAGCTCCTCAAAGCACCTTACACAGCGAGAATGCCTATGCAGGGAGGTTGAACCAAAAAAGCTCAGTAAGCACTCAGTGAATGTTCTTTGGTATAGTTGAGCCTGACATTTGTCTGTTGTAATCCAGGGTAGTTCCACTGATATCAAGGGAACTGTAACAATTTATACAGCGTGAGACTACGATCTATAATATTTATTAAGTCTTTCTTCTACTGTAGAAATAACTAGCTATCCAACAGAGGTAAATCAACGTAGTTTCATTGAAATCTACATAGATGTGCTGATATAAAGAAGTGAGACATCAGGCCCTCAAGCCTTTCACGAATGTGCTCTTTTCCTTATATTGTCTTCATCTATTTATGAAGTCCTTATGTTAAAATCAGTTTTTCTGTCTTTGCTGCTACATGTCTTTCAGCTGTAGCACTTCCAAAGTGTGAGACTCCCTACCCCTTTGACTTTCACCACTACAGCACTCCTAAGGTCACCAATTTCCAGGATGGAGGTTTCTTCCACTGCGCCCTGTGAACACTTTCTGCCATTGCCAGAGGGCTGCTATCAGCATTGTCTGGCTCCTCAGTCCCTGGGCAAGACTGTGCTGTAAACACAAACCCAGGTTCTGGCACAAACTTCAATGTGAGGCCTTTTGCCTTTGTCAGGCATAGCACAGGATTCAGTTGATAGAGTATATGGCAAGAAAAGTCTTTGAAGCCATATTAGAATTTGGAGACTGCTCCAGTGCCATACACTTAACAAGCAGTTAAATGTGTTTTAATCATCACAGGCTTCCTAAGGCAGAGATAGTTAGCTTGTAAGTTTATATTCAAGAAAAGACTCTGTATCTTTGGAGTGAGTTGTGAACTCTCAACTTCATGGGACTGTTTGCAGCCGTTTTCTAAACAGGCAGCACAGCTCCATGGTGTGGGGAGTATGCCAAAAGACTAAAGATATTCTGCTTTCTGATTCTGTAATCAAAAATTGGGGTTTTTTTGTTTGTTTGTTTTTTTAATTCCTCATGCAGGTGGTCTTCACTCCGTTGTCTAGCCTGCATAAAAGGTGGTGGACAAGGGATGGCTCTTCCCAGAGCTCCTACAGAGCTTCTAACTCAGTAGAAGTGAGGAGACACAGAGATGGGTCTGCTCTGGATCCTGACTGGGATTGTTCTGGTGGGTCAGCAGTAGGTAACTCTGCAGATCAATTGTTGGTGCCTAGAGCAGGGTTTCCCAGTGATCTGTGTGGTGAGAGAAAGCAGCACATATGAAAAGCTGAACCCAAGCTACTGTTGCTTTCCAGGCTGTCTCAGCAGTGGGACATAAAGGGAAAAATCTAGTAATCTTGGAGCTAAAAGGAGAAGAAACAGGGTTGAGGCAATTGCATCCAGAGAAGTTTGAGACATTCTGTCATTTTTATTTTTTTTTTCTCCTTTGTAACACATTTCCCACCCTCTGAAGTTGCTAAAGGGGATTCTCCACTGAAGCTAATATTTATTCTGCTTCTAAGTCTCAAAACACATTGCAGTGAGGAGTCTGCAGCTGAGAATTGAACTGAAAAGGTGTGTGCCATGACTCTGCACTGGTTAGAGATCAACAATTGTTACATTTGCCACTGTTTCTTATTAATTTGCATATGGTTGAAAGTGAACAAGCTCAAGGGTAATTAAATTTTTAAGCTGCAGAAGAGGCAAAAAAAATACTGACCAGTAGGAATACTGACATAATTTTTTTTTCACGTTCTGTTTATATGAACAATCTATTCTCTATGAACAGAGAATGAAAAATATGTATTGCCATAACAAACACCTTTAACATATGCAACTGTCACTTACAGCAGCATATAATTTGAGGTCTTCCTGACCTTGGCAGCTTTACAAGGTGTTGGGAATTGAGTTGATTTTTCTCATCTTGGCATATGAAGCTTGAGATTGTGCTTCTGGCTCCATCTCCTAAGAGTGCTTGTGGCACGAACATGATGTATACACAGCAACTTTATATGTATCAGAAATAGAAATATCAAGAATGTCAACAAAAGCAGACCATTCTGGAACATTTTCTTCCTATCACTGCTGAACATTTCATACAAACAGAGCCTGAATCTGCTTTTACTAAATCCTATGCAAAGCTCTCAGCTGACATTATGCTTGTCCTCCTTAAAGGTGAAGAGTGTGAAAATCCTTGAAGCTTTGCTTACTGCAAGAAATCCCAACAATCAAATGTTCCTTTACAGTTAGACCATGTATTCAGAAGTCATGTATTAGGTATTTAATTATTTCACTACAGATAGTAGCAGTATTTCATGAACTTTAATACTTACATGTCTAACTAATGTCTTAGATACTGGGAAATTCAGAAGCAACATCACTTATCATAATTGCCGTATCAAGTGTGGTAGGTATGCCCCGTTAAAGCTCTTTACACCTGTAGTTCTTTGGCAAGGGTAATCTCTCAGAATATAGATGAAATCTTTTTCTACAAGTGTTTTAATAGCGTTTCATATGAAAATGCCATAACTTCAGCTTTTTGTCAGAAATTTAAGGGTCAGAGATGACTATGAGTCAGACAGATGTGACATAGGAATTCTACAGTCTTAACCAGCAAGTTGACTTAGGTAGTGAAATCTAAAGTAGTGATTACACATGTAGGTGTGGAATGTAGATGCTTAAATATAACAGAGCAGTATAAGGATAACATGGAAACTGGTCTGAAATGACTGAACTGGAAAATACCTACTGGACTAGAAGAATAAATGGTGAAGTGGCTTGAAAATAGTACATAGGCTCAAAAGGGCTCAGATCAGTACTGGGCCTCATACTGTTCAACATTTTCATTGATGACCAGGTTGGTGACAGAGTGCAACATCTGCAAATTTGTAGGTGCTTCTAAACTAGAGAGAGTTATTAACATAAATTATCTCCAGTTTGGAAATGAGTCTCCAATCCAAGGACAGTTGACAGTAGCACCAGGAAAGTCAGCAGTGTGAAATGCAGAATGCAGCACTTGGAGCAGATCCTGCACCACATGGTGGTATAGACTGGGAAGCAAGTCACTGAACTTCATTTGCAACTTCCAGCACCTGGATGTGCTGCCATTGTAGGAGAGCTGAACACCCAGATGCTTTTTGCTCATGAACCCTGGTTTAGTCACATATTTTGTCTATTAAGGACCTGCTGCAATTAGCCTAATTCATGTGCAGAGAGTACCAAGCTGTTTCAGCCAGCATTATGGGAAAAAATATATCATTTTATTTTTTTACAGCAGTAGTGTGGTGGTTCCGCCGGAGCCGGGGACCATGCGTTCAGATTCCCCCGGAGCGGGGGAGGGAAAACCAAAACACCAGAACCCCGCAGGTTGGGATAAGGGTATTTTTTACTGGAAATAACAGGGGAAGAACAAATAACAATGAACAATACAACCTTTTGCCGAGATGAGCAGTTCAGATCGCGCACTCCCCGTAACGGACACCGCGCCGCAGCCCGCGCAAACCCCAGCCGCAACACAAAGGACCCGAGCTCACGCCGCGAGTAAAACAAAGCCCGGAGCCGAGAGCACACTCCCGCCCGGTCCCTGCTGTTCGCGCGCAAACACTGCAACACCCCCTGCTTTTTATACTCGGCATGACGTAACTGGCATGGAATGATCCTATTGGTCAATTTGAGTTACTTGTCCCAAGCCCAGCATGTTTACCCCTTCCTGGCTGAAGCCACTAGCTGAAACCAGGACAAGTAGAAAAAATGTTTTGTTTTGTTTAGAGGTATAGTGACTTCCCTGTGTACAAATTAATGTTCTGGCTACCTTTCTGAATATGTGCAGTTTATCTCCGTGACTTCTGGGCCTCAGTAAAATCCCAGAAAGGCTGATTGTATTACCTTTGAAGTGGAGTAACTTGGTAAAAAGTAATGCCTTTGATGTCATCAAGCTTTGGTAGACTTATCTGATGTCTGTGACACAGAAAAATAGCCACAAGAAGGACTGAATTGGCATACTGCTGTGTTCTGAAAGCTCTGGAGTATCCAAAACTGCCTCTGAGTTAACTTCATTATTCAGTATTTTATCACAGCATCAAGGATGAGTGCTAAAAAAGCCTAGATGCTCAGTACTTTTTTCTTCAATACATCTGTATTTTTCCACTTTACTGCTATTTTTTGCTAGGATTAGAACCATGTTTGTGCCACATGAATTTACCTTTGCATAGGAATTATTTTCAGCAGTCGTACTGAAGAAGTAACCTCCTTTGGCCAGGTAGCAATATATTTACGGCCAATTGTTTCCCATTATGCATATTTTTATAGACCTCTGTTAGCAATAAATAGCATCAGAAGAACACAATAATATTCTCATTCTTAACTATTCTGGCCGGATGGTCAAGCCCAAAGAGGTGTTGTGACTGGAGTTAAATCCAGTTGGTGGTCAGTCACAGGAGGTGTTCCCCAGGTCTTGGTATTGGGACCAGTTCTGTCAAATATCTTTATGAATTATCTGGACAAGGGGATCGAATGCACCCACAGTAAGTTTGCAGACAACATCAAGTTGTGCAGGAGTATTGATCTGCTTGAGGGTAAGAGAGGCTTTACAGAGGAATCTGGACAGGCTGGATCAATGGGCCAAAGCCAGTTGTATGAGATTCCACAAGGCTTAGTGCTGGGTCTGGTGCCTGGGTCACAACAACCTCATGAAATGTCACAGGCTTGGGGGAGAGTGGCTGGATTTGTCTAGTAGAAAAGGACCTCGGGGTGCTGCCTGACAGCAGGCTGAACATGACCCAACAACATGCCCAGGTGCCCAACAAGGCAAATAGCCTCCTAGCTTGTATCAAAAATAGTGTGGCCAGCAGGACTAAGGAAGTGATCATGCCCCTGTACTCAGCCCCAGCAAGGCCATACCTCAAATACTGTGTTCAGTTTTGGGCCCCTGATTACAGTAAAGACATTGAGGGGCTGGAATGTGTCCAGCAACAAAGCTGGTGAAGAGTTTAGAGAACAATCCCTATGAGGAATGGCTGAGAGATCTGGGTTCTTTACTCTGGAGAAAAAGAAGCTGAGGGGAGACCTTACTACTCTCTACAGGTACCTACCAGGAGGTTGTAGCCATGTAGATGTTGATGGTTCAGCCCCAAATGGCAGCTTAACACCACACGCTGCTCACTCACTCCCAGAGGAGAAACAGACAGAGGCTCTGTGAGTCGGGATGACAGCTTACTGACAAAATCACCATGAAAGGGGAACAATAACAGCCAATGGCAACTTTCATTCACAACCAGAACACAGAGTACCTTACCAACCCAACAATAACAGAAATACTGCACAACCCAATGACAAACCCAATGCCCTAGCAGCACTCAGACTGGCTGGAGGCACCCAGAAACACCCCTCTCTGACCAGCCCCTTTTATGGGTAAGTGATGTCAGGTGTTGTAGAAACAGCCCTGGGTAACTCTGCTCACCTGGGTTGGCTGTTTGGGGAGGTTAACTATGGCCTGGACAGAAGGAGGGTACCCCTGAAGTAACAAGCAAAATGAGAAGAATTGGCCTCAAGGAGAAGGTTTAGATTGGGTATTAGAAGTTCTTCACTGAGTCATTAGGTGTTGAAACAAGCTGCTCAGGTAAGTGGTTGAGTCACAGTCGCTGGAGACATGTAAAGACACTTAGATATGTTGCTCAGGAACATGGTTTAGAGGCGGACTTGGCAGTGCTTGGCTAACAGTTGGACCTGATGATCTTAAAAATCTTTTCCAACTTAAATGATTCCATTATTCTGTTCTATGATCCTAAATTCTTGCTTTACTCTATCAACATTCCTGGAATATTAACTTTAAAATATTTACACATTATATTAATGAATATGTCAGATGTGGTCATATATTCATATGCTTTTTGTTAAAATTTGACATTTTATTTCTTAAAATATTTTTAAAATGTGAACATTTTTAATATCTTTGTGTGTTGATATACATATACACATATTTATATCAAAGTATGTTGTTAATCAGAACACAAATTAGAAGTACAATAAAAACCAGCTGGAATCTTACACACTTTAAAGTACAACAAGACTTTTCCAGTCTCTTTTTGATAAGTACAGCTATAATGTAGTACAGTGGCAGAAAAGTAAATTACACACAAAAAATCCATTTCCATGCTAATGGAGTGTGTTGTATAAGACTGTTAGCATGCTTTCAGAGAGCAAATAGATGTTATTTAAGAAACCCACTTCTTAGAATAAAGGTGTACATTAAAATTACTGTCTGAAAGATTCTAGTCAGCTAAAAAATTCTATTCCTTCTTAATGAAAGCATTTATTTCTAAGTAGAAAATGCCAATGAGACCAATGACTAGATAAAAAGCAGTATAGAACTGTGAAGACTGGGATTTTCCATTTCAAAGCCCTTTAACTGGTTTCACAATAATGGTTTAAAAATGAATAATGTAAGATCAAGAAATTCTGTGCATGTCAACTGGCAACAGCTTCTGCCAGTTGTCTGCCTGTACAAATGAAATTCTTGCTGAAAAGCCTTTAACTAGAAATATACTGTGGAGCTTTTAATCTGAGAACTGTCATGATCAAAGTTGAACAAATAAAGAAATGCTATGTGTTGAGTGTACATGTGTATGTGACTGGTTGACACTGAGAAAGAGAAGGAAATTGTGCATATGCGCTGAGACTACTTTGCTTACATTTTTTTTCCATTACATGAAAAGATTAACAGACTTCAGAAGTGGACAGGTAAATAGCACAGTCAGAGCTGCCTGTACATAACTTCTGCTCTCCAGCTGTTCTACTCAATCAGTCCTCCTGCAGGATGGTATACGGTCTATAATAACTTCTTATTACTAGAAGAGTGAGAACAGTGATGTCTTTAAAAGCAGTAGTTGAAGAGGGCTGGGAAATACAACAGTGGAGTGATTCTTCAACATGCAAGCTGGTAATTTGCTTTGCTGGAGGTGGTGTTCAGCACCACTTTTAATTGCAATCATTTAGGGAGTAAAATGATTCCAACAAATGTTCGCAAAGAGCAAAGCAGTAAAAAATTTCAGTGACCGTGTTTGCATTAGAAGTGCTTACAAAACTATTTTTAAAAACTATATTTTATATTTCACATACAGTACTAGCAGCTGCATATATTTGTAAAAGATATTTTCTTCCTTGTAGTTAGAATGCTATGAAATGCAGAAGACCCAGTACAACTCCCGGTTCTGATTTGTAGCAAGATTTTTTTTACCATCTAACTAATGAGTATTGTATTGATGAAACATATTCATAATCTGTGGAAGTTCTGCTTCACGTGTGAGCATTAAATATCTGTTGAAGCAGGTTGGAAGCCTTTCTCTTTCAGCTGAATCCCTCAGCGGTGTTTACTTTGTATATGAATGAGTTTCCTTCCACCATTACATATTTTATGGTTACCAGATCAGGTCCTCCAGACTTAGAAAAAGGAAAGGAGAAAAAAATCCAAGCCCATGAATGGACATTTCAAGTAAGCTAGATTTCTAGCTGGTGAATGATGCATAGGCAAATGGGCAACAGCAGAAATGATGTAGGGGCAATGCAACAGAGCAATATGGGCAACCATCAAATTATTGTATTCAAAGGATGTTTTATTGGGGCCCTGTGCCTGGTCTTAGGCACAGAAAGAAATGCTTAGGCTTATGAGTTTTCTGTGTAAATCTAACTCAGTGTGAGTTAAGGAGTAGCTGCTCATGTTGATTTCTTTGAGTTCTCATTCATTTCCCATGAAACTAAGGCTTTCTTTTCCATTCACCATAATGCAGGGTATCTTCTAGTCTGTAGTCCTCTTTCTGGATGCTTCTGATAGTCTGCTGAAATTCTGAATATCCCATGGAAGATAAATAAATACAGACCCTGTGGTGTCTCCCTGGGAGATGTTCAGCCCACAAGCGCTAGATAGCACCAATTTGGTCCTCTTTGTCTTGGCTGCAACAGCTACATTAGACCATTGTGGGAATGTCTGTTCTTTTCAGAAGGTTGCATTTATGTCAGATTACAATGAATGTAACTATGTCTATACATTGAGCTTAATGAATAAACTTGCTGTTCCTAAAAGCAATAATGTACTTTTTTCCTTAGATAGGCACTCACACAGAGGTATGTCAACAAATGGCAAGAGAACAGAGGCATCGGGAGAGAGAGTTTAACACGGATTTTTAGGATGGGACTACTCTTTCAGCAGCCAGATTTCAAGATGGTTAAAGTGATCTGACATGCTATTAGAAGTGACTTAAAACTAGACTTGAGCTACTTTTTGACAGCAATACCTGAAAAAACCCAGCCCTGTTGTCTATTTTAATCTAGCATTTAGGGCATCCTAAAAGGATGTGAGACCAAATTCTTATTCCAAATCACTTAAGTAAGAATCTTTGAACTTGAGTTTTTTCCCAAATTAGTTCTCTTAGCACTGGGTAAATTGAGATGTATTTATGAAAATTTGTCTTTCTTCTGTTTTTTTCTGTTTAAGGGAAAAAAATTGCAAAGCTAGTGCCAATGGAGCTAGCTCCCCAAGTTGAAACTATATATGCATATAAAGGTAATGTGGCACCTAAGATACGAAATTGCATTTAGAAACAGGGGTTTTAAGCTTTAATTTGCTGCTGCTCAAGCTGATATCTCTGCATGGCATTACATTCCAATATATATTTACACCAGCCTAACTAGATCTAGCTCAAGGGTCTTGCCATCATATTTCATTTAATAGAATAAGGATACCATTTGATTCCTGACTCAGTTGTGAATCTAAATATTTAAATTTTTGCCTTAGTGTTAGAAATCCTAGACTCAACATTTTCCTTGACATCTCCTAAAATTATGCAGCAAAATACAAGAAGTGGAAGTAGGGTAAGGTAACTCAGGTGTATACAGAAACTGTCCAAGAGAAAACAGGTAAAGTTAGGAAATCCAAAGCTGATTTAGATTTGAACCTGATGAAGAACATAAAGAGAAATAAGAAGGGCTTCTTCAGTTGTATAAGTAGAAAATGAAGCCTAGGGGAAATGGCAGCACAGTGATAAACAGGTTTTGGTAACAAAGAACATGGAAAAGACTGAGGTACTCAGTACTTTCTTCTACTCAGTCTTTACCAGTGTGATTTTTTTCGGGAATTCCAAGCCCTTGGGCTAGAGAAAAAGCTGGGGGAAAGAAAGCCTTACCTGTGGTAGGGGAAGGCTCATTATATAATGAGCTCTACTATATAAAGTATATATGTTCTTTATGCATATAAAAAACCTTCCCCTTAGTAACAGATGGAAACTTTTGGAAGGCCATCACATGAATTTTACAAGTTACAAAATGTAAGAAAATTACATTCATTTTCTTGAGGAGCAGGCAGAAAATCTTGGGTGAACTGTGAAGTTGCTTTTTCAAAATTGGCATTTGAATGTCTATGCATATGTTTAAAACTAATTGGTAAAAATTATAGCATTAATTGCCACTTATTATCATCTAAGATGATGGATGAAATTCTGATCCTTACAGAACTTTTTGAAAAAAAATTCTGTTACCTCTGTTACATTTGGGAATTATCATACTTGCGAGTTTTTTTCTGAAGTGGTTAGTGCTATTAACTAGTGCTGAAACACTCATACAAGAAAAGGGACCTCCCATGCAAAAAAACCCCTAAACAAAACAAAACCACAATTTAAGTATTTTTTTAACCTAAGAAGGCTAAAAGCAATAATATTTTTGTGTTATTAGTATAATGTGTCTGTTACTGTGTTTTCTAAAACTCACTCCATTTTAAACCTGTACTGAAAATCATAGACACCAGATCATAAAAAAACCCATGTTGGAAGGGACTTCAAACTATCATTTGGTCCAACCTTTCACAGGAAAGAGAGCCTAAATGAAATTGTCTAGCAGTCTGTCCAATCACATCTTGAAAACCTCCAGTGATGGGGATTCTACCATTGTCCCTAGGGAGGTTGTTTGAGGGAATCATAAAATGTGTAAGGTTGGAAGGGACCTTTAAAGGTCATCTAGTCCAACCTCCCTGCAGTAAACAGGGACACCTTCATTAGATCAGGTTGCTCAGAGACCCATCAAGCCTGACTTTGAATATCTCCAGGGATGGGGCCTCCACTGCCTCTGTGGGCAAGCTGTTCCAGTGATCTTCCACCCTTATATTGAAGAACATTTACGTAATGTTTTCCTAAATCTCCCCTTTTCGAGTTTAAAACCCTTACCCCTTGTCCTATTGCTACATGCCCTCATGAAAGTTCTTCCCCAGCTTTCTTATAGGCACTTATAGGTATTGGAAGATTGCTATAAGGTTTCCCTAGAACCTTCTCCAAATGAGAATTTCAATTGATTCTCTCACTTTAAAAAATTTCTTCCTTATACTGAGATGAAACATCTCACTTGTACCCATTAGCCCTGGTCCTCTCCATGTAAATCTTGTGAAGAAAGAGCCTATGTCCTCTTTCTAGCCCCCTTTTAATTGCTAGAACACTGTGATGAGGTCTTCTTGAGCTTCCTCTTCTCCAGGGAGAACAGACTTAACTCCTTCAGTGTTTCTTCACTGGGCAGGTTCTTTATCCCTTTGATCATCTATTATGCTTAAAAGTTGCAAAATATACCTAATGATTGAAACCAGCTAATAAATAAAAAATTGTATTTAAAACACAGCAATTAGAGTGTGGACTGGTGAACATAAGTGCAGTGTTGACTTAAGTCTCAGTTGGAACTGAAGGGATGTTAGAGTTTGAGTAATAGAAATAATAAAATTAAACATAGAGCATCAATAAGATGACTTTGCAGGGTTCCTCTTTTTACAGGATAGCCATGGATATATTGGATAAAGTAAATGTATGAAAAAGAAATTACATCATTAAACGCCACTTCATCAGGCAGATGCAAGTAAGAGAGTCATTTAAACAATTATTCATGAGACTACTTAGACTGTAATAGTTATTCTTTAGTTGAAATAGATCCCTTGCATATTGCCTTTTTCCATTGTACCTACTATAAAGTTTGCAGTGGTTTTACAGGTGCTGAGAACTCATTCTGTGTGAAACTAAAGAGATTAGAGCTGATCAGGATATATTATCTGTGAGAACTCTCAGGATGTTTTCCTGACTTTTGCTGATGCATCTTTCTGATGGAAATACTGGCATGCAACATGAAAAGATAGGTAGTTGATTAAGTAAAGCTGTCTTTTAGAGATGTTTTTACTAGGCATAAATGTTAATAATGTGAGGTTCTCAGGGCTTGCTTCCCTAGATGTTGTATTTCTCTTTCTTCACTGTAGCATCCTATTCAGTGTCCCCTTTAAATACAAGGAAAAATTGCCTCAAGAAAAAATTTACTCTTGCATATTTTATTTACCTATTTATTATAAGCCTTTAGTAAGGACCCTAAAGTAGATTTATCTTCTCTGCTACCTGGAAATTGTTGTGGAAGATGTGTGTTATGACTGTGTTCATTTTGCCAAGCTCTATTATATTGTTTCATTGGCATGAAACCATCTGTAATCTAATACCTTTTAGTCTACCATAACTTACATTTTCACACCATGTTTAATGTTATCATGGTTCTCCTAAATAGAAATGAAGTTTTAGAGTTTGTACAATAATTCTGTATTTAAAATGTTGAGAAAAAGGAATATATTCATGTGGAATAAAGAAAGCTTGGATTTTGTAAATCTGACTAAGTCTTAACATGACTGATGTTAACTTCATTTGAGGCTGAGCAAAGTGTTGAGCTGGGAGACAGTCAGCAGTTTTGCCTCCTGAGGGTCTGCATTACTATTAATGGGTATTAACATTCTTCTATATCAATTCATGTCCTTTATGTGCTCTTATTTAAAAGAAAGAAAATCTGGGAGACAACTTCCATCAGGTACTCTATGGGTACATAACATAATGGTGTGAAATTACAAATATGAAATATTATCAGTGGAGGAAAATGAATTGTTCTAAGTTCACCCAAAATTGTAAACAGTAAATGAGTTTTCTACAGGTCATGCCCTTTGTTAAAGAACCCAGAAAGTTTAGTGACTTCATCTGTATTGCAAGCTTTTCATGTGATTCTGAGTAGCAGTTAAGCACAGCAACATTTCTTTGAAACCTGCCACTTTCATCTACATAACACAGCCTAATGTATGATCTATGGTTGCCAACCCTGCTTGAGGGCATCAGACAGCTGACTGCTCCTCAGTTTGGAAGCTGAGTATGTAGAAATCACCGTAGTATGTGCATATGAGATTCAAACTTGTTAAACCTTATCATGTTTATTTCTTTGAATTCTGTGTCTTTTGCGTCACAGGACATGATAATCTGAGTTTAATGGCAATTCAAAAACCTAGGAAAACTCAACGAAGATCTGGTTTTGCTAGTCTTTGAATACTTCCTTCCTCTGGTAAGATCAAAAAGACAGACATGACTCATAGTGATTTCTTGTCCTATTCTCCACTCACAGAAGCGCAAAGGCTATTGTGGGAATTGCACCTAACAAGTTAAAAAACACCAGTGTTGGCTTATCTCTTATACAAACATTGTGGATGGAGATCTGCAATCTGCAAGGTTGGCATGAGAAGCAGCTGAAGGAGGGAGTCTTACGGTGGTAAGACAGCCCTATTTGACTAGAGAATGTGTAATAAACAAGTAGACAGTTTCTACACAGAATTTTGAAGCCCACAGTGCCTGGAGTATAACTTTTTGCTTCATTAACTGTGAAATAAATATTAAAGTTGACTTTTCTTGATATCCTAATGACCTAAAAGGAGTAAATGCTAAACATATATGTACAGTACTTGACTCTCTGCCCAAATCATGTTAAATATCGTTCCTGGGAGGGAACAGCTATGATTGACTTATAAAACATGTTGAGAAAGGTACCCCCAAGCAGGGGAGAGAAGAAATTGAAGACCCTGAAGAGGCAGGCAACAGTCTGTGCTCCTTCTCCTCCACCCAAGACAGGGATGTCTTCCTGGCAAGCAATTGTGATTTCACCTTTTTTGGTGTGAATACCCTGCATAATATTTTGCTAGCATTATAATTATAGTCATAGTCATATATTAGCTCTACTACAATAAGTGCATTTATCAACTGCAATTGTGAATGCTTTATATCTGTCACTTAAATAAACTTTCTACTAGTTTCAACTTCATGAAACGGTCTCAGTGAAAGTCCTTTGGGGGCTCTGACAGGCAAATGTTGACTCTGATATGTGATTATGCATATAATCCTTTAGATATTAACTGTTGACCAAGTCAAGGACCACAACTGGACCTAGCCACACCTAGGCTATCTGAGAAGTAATTTAGAAAGCAAGAGGGCCCTTTCTCAATCTGGTGAGTCAATGGGAGGGTTTCCCTCAGTCACACATCAGGCCCTTTACTTGACAGCTATGTGAAAGTGATTTTAATAACATTTTGTGTGTGAGAGATTAAGTTCTTCTGGAGATTTGAATGATTCACAGAATGGCTTGATTCAACTCAGGGACTAGACAGGAATGTCAGAAATGTTTGTTATTTCCTTCATTACACAAAGTGGTTAAAATATTGTAATTGGAAATTACTTTAAACAGGGACAATCAACTAAGCGCCATTCCAATAAGGTCACATCTTTCTGCTGGTATATCTGGCTTCTTCAGTACCGCAGCTTCCACACAGCACAAGCTGGGAGAGCCAGATCGGCTTGCCTCAGGTTGCTCTTCTGCCTAATGTAGTTAGAAAGGCTCAAGTTGTACCCATCCACAATGACAGTCATAGACTTAGACAAGGACAGGTTTTTGCTTATTCATCTCATTATTCTTGCCAAGGCAAAGAAGGAGCAAGCGACAATTAAAAAATAAAACAAAACAAAAAAAACCCACTACCCCCCCAAAAAAAAACCCCTCTCTTCAATTTTCATGCATGTTGGATTTATGTTTTTTTAGGAAGGAAACAGCTCCAAGGTAGGTTAAGATGTCTGTGATTTTCAGTTTGATACATTATATTTTAAATGTTACTATGGCTTATTCATAAAATTCAGGGCATGATTTGATACTCCCTCATACAAGTCTTCTTTAGGAATGAGTTCTTTCGGAAAAGAGATAAAATCAGAGAGGATAACTTCTTTCCCAGGTCTCAGACAGCCTCTGTGTCTTGTGATTGCATTTGTTCCTGTGATGAGCAATGTGTAGGATCAGGCAAAACATGAAATCAGACTTTAGGCTTGGAATGCTTCCTCTGAGTTGCCATTTCTAGACTCCTGTTATTATAAATTAGAAGGTGTCATATTATTTTCATAAGCTACAGGTACAGTATTTTAGAAGGATTCTTCACGGCAGATACTTTCTTTGTAGTTTACACCTTTGTAAACATTTTTTAATTATCTAAACACAGATTAGAGCTCATAAGCAGTCAATTCAGCCTGATAGCATAGTGAATATAACACCTTCATCAAAAAGAACTGGCTTTAGTGTTTTTTTTTTTAACTGTGCAGTTGTAGAAACCCATAGGAGATTCATCAAGACCTTCTGTAATGTTTTAACAAAGGCTTGCTGAATCCTTGTGAACCTTTCCTGTCATTTTGGAGATTATCCCGTTCACATGCTGAGGCATGACTTCTAGTATTGGTCATCCAGAACTGGCTTTTTCCTTCACAACCATTTCCTAACCCAGGGACTGCCAGATTTAAGCATTTTATTCACTGAAGACCTTTTACAGAGCTTGATTATCTGACAAACAAGTAGCAAACAGTGGCTATTTGATCTTTTCACTGAGGAAGTTGCAAAACAGGAACCATCCAAATTTATAAAAGGCTTTGTCCATTTCTTCTACTTAATTGACCTAATTCATCTGGAGGGAGAACTTTAAAAGCTACAGAGTACTTGCTCTGTGTTGGAAAGCATTGTGCCTTTCGTGTCTGCAGTGTGAGGTTTAGTTGACAGGTTTAATTGTTCCCAGATTCAGCATTCCTCATTAGTCTGCATTCAGTACTGTGTCTATTATGGATGGTAGAGTGTTTGACATGACTTGGTATTGCAGAAATTGTTATTTCCAAGCTGCTGCTGAGAGACTGCAAATGGTTTTTATTGTCGAACACCCACAAGTTTATACTTTCACATTCTTCCACCCAATCCTAATGAACCTTGCTTAAAAACGAAAATTTAAGCATGACTATACCCTCAATGTAATTTCACACACATTATCTTAAACAAATGGGAGTGTCTTGAGACTTGCACAGTGCAGATGCCAGGGAATATCCAAATGCTCATTAACTACAGTAACAATTTTGGTCACAGGTGATGTCATTGTCTCCTATGATTGTTTCTAGTACAGAAATATAGCAGAGGACATTGGTTGCTAGATTTACCTAAAATGCATGTTAAAATACTTTGCTGTGAGTCCATGTAAATTTCAACATTCTGAGAATGATGCTGTTCCTTTCTTTGTTCTCCACAGGCACCAGTAAGTATCTTTGTGGTATAATAATAAATGGCAATGATTATTATGCCTCAATAATAGCTTACCTACAAACAAAGTTAAGCTTGCTTCAAGTTGTGTTTATGTTCATATTGTTCATACTGATGTATTCAGAGTTCCTTTAATGTTTGAGGATTTTGGTTTGTTTGTTTGTTTACTTTTTACCAGACAGCCAGTTCTAGTCTGTGTCCTATCTCAGATTTCTACACTATTTTTAGAATTGAATGCGCTCTTTGTGAAAAAACTTCTACAGAGAGGTGAAAAGTGTAGCTAGAGTGCAGGTTATAGCCATACAAAGCTTTTTTCTTGGAGCTGCCTTTCATCCTGGATTTCTTCTTCCACTTTATATTCAGTAAGCTACTCCTTATTTTAACAGTGTTTGTCTTGTGTCTTCTGTGAGTGTTTCCTGACCTGATGGGGCAAGAAGTGATCAGTAAATATGGTATCATATAGACATGGTCTTTATCAGGAGCCTATTTTGACATGGGCATGGCCTTTATCAGCAATCCATTTTGGCATGCCCATCCATTCTTTGTATTAATTGAATAATTTACTGTTATTTCCTAAAACTTACTGTTTGAGTTAAAATGACTGGCTTCACTCTGGCTTTCAATCTGACTTTGCTCTGCAGGCATACTTAATATTACTTCCACTGCCCTGAGTTCTAGTTATATTATATGCCCAAGATTAATCTTTCATCACTACTTTGTGTGCTTGTGTAGCTATCTTAAAGCACACATAGTGGCTACAAATTTCTGTTTTCTTTTGTTGATGTTTATGCCAAACATTGCCTGAATTTTCTCAATTAGTTCCCAACCTTTCAGGAATGAGAGTATTTACCAAACACAGAGAGGATCTCCCACAGCCTGTAAAAATGATGCCTGCTTTAGTTGTTCCAGCACCAAGTTGTGATTTAATGGCGTTGGAGAGTTTTAGGATATCTGAACAATTATGCATTTCGTGCTGTTCAATATACATGTTCAACAAATTCATGGCCTGCAGTCATGACTTTTGGCTTGCTTTATGCATATTGTTTCACATTAAATATGAAATGTTGCTTGTGTCAGTGTCAGCTCCTACATTACTGGTCAGGGCTATCTTGCATTTACAGCTCATCTACAAATAAGCTGGCATTAAGTGATAACTGCCTTTAGCATTGGATCCTAAATTCTAGTGTATGAACTGTTTTAGTGGATTGAACAGCCTCACATCAAAGTCTTTTTGGGTTGTTTGGGGCCTTCTGGAGAGATGCACAGCAACTGTATCACATGGCTAAAGCTTGTCTCCTGTGCCACAGAACTGCTGTCTGGAAAGCATCTGTTTTTTGGTCTGCAATGTGCCATCTGCACACAGAACCTTTCTTTGACTTACATTTTCCTTGTATCATTGTAGGCTGAGTTAGAGAATTCAGCTGTAGCTTTTTCGTGATGCTTTTTAATATGATTGATGAGGAGAATGTGGGAAAATAATTTATCACACCCCCAAACACTATTGAATTTTGTTTATTTATTATGATGTGTCTCAGTTCTGTCTCCAGTTTCTCTAGGTGTAAATCAGAAGAGTTCAGATGGTGTTCAGTTTTTCAGCATACAGGCTATTAGTAGAAAGTGCTTAGCAGTCATTTTGGTTTGCTATTGTGGTTCTTGATTGCTTCTTCCTTGACCTCTATTTCTATTAAAACAAAAATTCCATCAGCACTTTTAATTCCTATTCCTGTGACATCCTTACAGTCTGGTAACAGCAGTCCCATTTTTGGCCACAGGTTTACCTGAGTCTGCCATTTAACATAGTCTTGGCATTTGAAGTCATTAATGCATTAAATCTGAATAAATTTGGTCTTATTTCCTTAGTTATTGCTAGTAAGTACTTGGAAATACATTGCAGCTTGACTCCAATTCACCTTGGATCTCATATTACAGTTATAGCTGAATATCTTTCAGTCTTCTGCATTGTATCTCATGGGAAATCTTGGATTTTCTTAACTCATGACATTCACTTCTCTGAAACCCTCTGCATCTTCAGTGATGACAGTGCTGCTCTTTAATATTTTAGCTATGAGATAGCACAAGAATTGCTTTCAGACAATCTTCAGTGATAAATTAATCCAGCTGCACACCATGTTGGCAGACCTTCAGTGTTGGTTTGGAGATGAATTCACTGGTAATGCCAGAGGAGAGGAGATGCAATTTCTGGCATGACATGTAATCATCACTTGAAGATGGTATCAATCACTTTGAGCCTGGTCTAGCTGCTTCTGTGAAGCTTGTTTAGATGAATCGCAAAGTCAAAGCCAGGCAGAAAAGCCTGCTTTAACTCTTTCAGGGAATTCCAAACTTCATTATCTCCTTCCTCAAAAATGTCCTGACATTAGTTTTTATAAAGGACTTTCCAGGCAGCGTGAACTCCGTATGGGCTCAGATTACCGACAGCAACATTGTGATTGTATAGATCAATGTTTATTATGAAGAAATAGCTAAAGATGTTTTCTAGTGTACCTACACTGAGATGTCATTCTGTATAGTGTGTCATTTATTCTGGTCCTTGGTTTGATCTAGGATGAGCTGAAGTTCACTGTACACTATTGGTTGCTTTGCTCTTGTCACTGGATACTTTAGCAGCTCTTCTTAGTTGGAAACATTTTTCTATGGCTAGACATTTTTAACTTTTTTCAATAATGTATCACAAACTCCTGACTAGTCTGTAAGATGGGAACTTTCATGTCTTGAGTTTAATAAGAAACCACTTACTTGCAATTTGTGCTCCTCTCAAGGAGTTGCCAGCCATTTGTCAGGTCTATCACAAAGCTTGGTGACCTTGGCAGGGCTATGCCTATATATATATGGCAGGGTAGCCTTCCAGAGCTCAGAGTGGGACAGTCAGATTTATTGACTGGTAGGCAGACAATAAATATTGTTGTATCTCTTTAAATTTTTGTTACTATCTCCCATAGCTATTGTTGATATTTGCCAAAATAGTATATGAATGATCATAATAAACAAGTAAACCCCTATCATATTAGTGATAGCAAACATAAAATGTAGAAGTGCACTGATTTCATCTGGGATAGGATTAATATTCTTTCTGGTACCTGGTGTAGTGCTGTGTTTGGGATTTAGGATGGGAGTAATGTTGAAAATACACTGATGTTTTAGCTGTTGCAAGCAGTCAAGAATTTTTCAGCTTCTCATACTGCCCTGCCAACAAGAAGATGGGGAGCACCCAAGAAGCTGGGAGGGGCACAGCCAAGGCAGCTGACTCAAACTGGCCAAAGAGATATGCCATACCATACGTCATTATGTTCTGTTTATAACTGTCTGTGTGGGCTGAGATGCTGGGCAGCTGGTGGTCTTGCACAGCAGCTGGGGGTCTTGTGCAGCTTTGGCTTTGTATGGTGAGAAATTGTGCTGTTCATCACTGTTTTGTATATATAATTATTATTATCTTCCTTTTTTTTTGTTTGTCCATTAAACTGTTTTTATCTCAACCCATGAGTTTTCTCACTGTTACTCTTCTAATTCTTTACCTCATCCAGTTGGGAGGGGAGTGAGTGACCAGTTGCATGGTGCTTAGCTTCCTGCTGGGGCTAAACCATGACAAGAACTTAAAATATTTTTTAAAGTCTAAATGTATCAGAAATATTTATTATTGTACTATAAATGGAACACCAGTGTTTTGTTTAGAAACTCTGGTAAATTGTATTTGGTTTGTGTGGCAGTGGTTTGGTTGTGAGTGGGCTACAGATGTGGCTATGGTGAGAAGCTGCTAGAAGCTTCCCCTAGGTATGAAAGAGCCAGTAACAGCCAGCCCCAAGATGAAAACACCAATGGCAAAAACCAAGACCATCAGACACAGTGGTAGTGCCTCTGGGATAATGTATTTTAAAAGGGGGAAGAAAAGCACCAGGAGAAATTGCAGCCAGAGAGGTGAATAAGATGTGAAAGGAACATCTCTGCAGACACCAAGGTCAGTGAAGAAGGAGGGGGAAGTAGAGCTCCAGGTGCTTGACTAGAAATTCCCTTGCAGCCTGTGGAAAAGCTCATGAAGCAGCAGGCTGTTCCACTTCAACACATGAAGGATGATGAGGGAGCAGATATCCACCTACAGTCTGTGGAGGACCCCCCCAGCAAAAGCAGGTGGAGCCAACCTAAAGAGGCTGTGACCCTGAGGGAAGCCCAAACTGCAGCAAGCTCCTGGAAGGACCTGTGGCCCATGAAGAGAGCATCTTAACTGGAGCAGGTTTACTGGCAGAACTTGTGATCCCATGGAGAACCCATGCCGGAGCAGACTGGTCCTGAAAGACTGCACCCCATGGAGAAGACCCATGCTTGAGCAGCTCATAAAGAAGTGCAGCCCATGGGAAGGACTCCAGACAGAAGTTCATGTCTCCCAGGGAGGGACGCTACGCTCTATCAGGAGAAGAGTGTGAGGACTCCTCCCCCTGAGGAAGGAGGAACAGCAAAGACAACATGTCGATGACTGACCACAACCTCCATTCCTCATCCCCCTGTGCCATGGGGTGGAGAAAGAGGGAAGTTAGGAAGACAAGAATCAGAAGTGAAGTCTGAGAAGAAGGTATGGGTGGGGGAAGCTGTTGTAAGATTTGGCTTTATTTCTCATTTTCCAACTCTGATTTAATTGAATTTAAATGAATTTTCACCTAAATCTGTTTTTTCCATGAAGGTAATTGGTGAGTTGTCTCTCCCTGTCCTTATCTCAAGCCATGAGACTTTTGTTATACTTTCTCCCACTTGTCCAGCTGAGCAAGAGGAGTCACAGAGTGGCTTGGGTGGGCATATGGCTTCCAGCCAGGGCCAACCCATCACATAGATAAAACTCATTTCATTTAGTGTGGTGTATTTAAAGAATATAAAATATTATGAATGAATATATTTTGAATTTGTTTAACTATTTTTATCCCATACAAGTATCATTTTGAAAGTTCTCTAACAAAATATTACATTTAAATATTATAATATTCTAAGTGCCAAACCAAATAAGTTGTTTGTTAAAATATAGCAAGAAGACACTTTTTTAAAAGGTAAATATTCTGGGTAACTTGTAACAAAATCAGGAGTCCTGGATCATGCAAAAGGATGAAGAAATCTGGTAGTTCCCCTTCTCTTCAAAAGGAAGAAAAATCATGGAGAAGGAGGGAGTAGGAGTATCCAACATCTTTTCTGAACAAAACCATCCAACCAACCTTCCTTTCTGAGTGAGGAAAGGAAGTAAGAAGTGGGTGTACAATCTCAGTCTTACTACAATAAAGGCACACTGAGACTTTAAACCACTTTCATAAAAACAAAGAAAACAAATTTTGCAAAAATAGTTGGTCACCAAATGTTTAACTCAAGTTCATGATGACAAGTGACACAGAATGCAATGGTAAATCAGACAAACTGGGACTCCTTTCCACCATTGCAGGTACATGTGAAACAGTCATTCTCTCTATTTAAATACCTGACAGTTACACAGTGTCACCATATGTTTTCAAACACATTTTGGAAAAAAAAAAAAAAAGGAACTTCTTGTCTTGAATAGTTTCATGAGGCCAAATAAAACTTAAAATGCAAGAATAGGAGATGACCATTGCTCATGTGGTGGAAGTTTGTCCATGATGACTATTGGTCTTCAAAAGGCTCATAATCATATTCCAGGATCACCCCAGTTTCCCCATAAAACTTTCATGGAGAAGAAAAGCATTACAAATATGGAGTAGGTGTTTTCTCAGATGGAATGGGTACCCAGAGTAGGAGAAAATCAACAGCCACAACTGGCATTCACCTTAACGACAAGATACATTTGATGATTTTATTTACTAAGGTTCAGACTTTTGTCCTTTAAAGTGTCCAACCATTTCCTTTTAGAAGTCTGTGCAGCTTTGCATCTCCAGGGTCATTATCAAAGATGTAGAGATGCAGCACCCTCTGGGGCTGTTACGGTGCATCTTCGCCCTGATTTTTGTCTCACTAAGCTCTTCAAGACTGATTCACCAAATGGAGATTAGGTCAGCAATGTTGATATTCATAATACTGAACATGGGTGCTATGCCCCTTTCCAAAATATTGGTCTTAAGATTTCGTGTTTCCTTTTCAGAGAGTGTAGACAATTTAGGTCTTTAGGTCTTTAGCTCTTCAGGTCTACAGTAAGTGTAGAAAATTTTCAACAACTGTTATGTTGAGAGGAATTAACTGGTTGTATGTGACAAGGAAAATGGTGTGACTCAAGCTGAGATACTTTTAGCACATAGGGAAATGCAGCCAGCTGGCTGTTTGAAATTACATATACCATATTCATCAACATAGTGACTTTGACTTAGGTTTGTTCTTCCCAGCAAAGCTATTACCACGGAGGTATGAAATCATTCTTTCAAGATCTCTCTTTGTATTTTGATGCATCCTCCTTGAAAAGTGCAACACGCACAAGAAGAAGGACAGACAGGTCAGATGATTGCTGATGAAACTGTTTGCTTGAGTGGGAGTTCCAATTCCTTGTCACAGGCATAATTTGGACACACTCCTGATGAATTTTATAACCTTTAAATTAATGGATTAAGTGAGGCTGGAGTATCATAAGCACCACCAACAACTCTTTTCCTGCAATATTTTCTAGTGATTTCTGCCAGGAACTGATATGAGCAAATGAAGCCTTTCATTGTACTATACATGGTTAGGCAGAAGACAAATGCTGAGCCAGGTGAGTGCTGTTGGGATGATGGTATAGAGTTCATTTGTGAGACTTATACATTCTGTGGGAATTTTCAAATGGAAGAGTAGGCATCTACAAAATTAGGCAGGGAGTTTGAGAATATCACTGGTGCCAAGAGTCACTGATGTGATTGTAACTTTTTAAAACATGATTTCATCAGTAACAACATGAATAACGAATGCAAGAGTATTATTTGATGTACCTTTTGTTTCATTGCAATATTTATGCAAAAAAATGTATGTATTATGGGAGTAAAGGTTGAAAATGAAGAGTGTGCTAGGTATCCTGAAGTTAATGAAAACCTCCCACTGAGTTCTTAAATATTTAATCTCATTTCTAACATTTTGCTAGTCATTGCATCTGAAAAAATTTTAGGAAATATGATCAAACCTAGCTTCAACATATTAATTGATACTCTAGACAAGATATCTTCTTACTATTTGTGTTTACTGTCCAATTAAATGCCTGGCATTTTACCAGTTTTTACTATAAAGAAAAGAAAAAAGGAAAAAAAGAGAAAAAGCAAGCCATAAGGAAAACAAAAGTATGTACAGAATAAATTGTTTCTCTGAATGCATAAAAATGCAGTTGGATTTAAATGCTGTTTAACAGTGCTAATTTTTTACTAACATTGCTGAACCTTCAGAACTCTTTCCTATGAAGTAAGATTATCAGACTGGTAGACTGCCAATCAGAATCAATTGATGTCCTGATGGCTTGTGTTGTAATTTAGGCTGCTTCTGCAACACTGTATCACTTCTCATATGGATTGAGCTTAAAAAGCTCATACACTGAAGGTGGATCACTGATAAGCTTCAGCTTAAATGCTGCATCAGTAGCTTTGACAAAAAAACCCCAAACCAACCAACCGACCAACCAAAAAAAAACCCACAACAAAAAAACCCCAACAAATAACTAAGAAAGTATGATGAAACTTTCTTAATTTCAACTGTTATTTTTATTTGGAGAAACACATTTTCTGTACCTTTCAACTGTGCATGAACATGTATCTGTGTATATGTGTAGTTTTCAAGCAACTACTTTACATTTAGCTGATAAACCAAAAGATAAAAAGCAGACCCCATCAGGATGCTAGTCTGTATTTGGAAGTTTAGTGTGATCCTCCCTATTGCCAGGAATTTCATATCACAGGTACTTAAAACCACAATGATAAAAATAACCAATATGCTACATTTACTTAGAATAGGACAAAAATAGAAGTTTGCATGCCTTCTGGTTTCTATTCTTCTGATAATCATACAATCATAGAATCTTTAAGGTTGGAAAAGTCCACTAAGATCATCAAGTCCAACCATCAGTCGAATACCACCAAGTCTACTCTGTCAACATGTCCTGGAGTGACATATCTACACATTTGTTGATCACCTCCAGGGACCACGACTCTGGGCAGACTGTTCCACTGCCTGACCAAATGCAATAATACAGTGAGTTAAGATATTTAGTTATCAAAGAAAAACATCTTTCATTCTCTAGTACATCATGCCCCACCAGCACATACTGGAATGATGACATTGATAACATTTTAAAGACAGCCTCCTTCACTACCTGCTATTGCATACAAGAAACCACAAATTAAACTACTGTGTTTGAAACCAAAAAGAGATTTTTTAATTGTCCTGCTGGAGAAAGTCTGAACTTCAGAAATTACTACATTTTCCACCAGATTATTTGGCTCAGAATGAACTATTTTTATTTAAAATCAAAGGGTAGTGTCCAGAGAAGGGCAACCAGGCTGGTGAAGGGGCAGGAGGGCAAATCATATAAGGAGTGGCTGAGGGAGCTGAGAATTTTTAGCCTGGAGAAAAGGAAGCTGAGGGGAGACCTTATCACTACCTACAAGTACCTGAAAGGAGGTTGTAGAGAGGTGGGAGATGGTCTCTTCAACCGGGTGATGGGTGATAGGAAAAGGGGAAATGGCACAAAGCTGCCCCAGGGAAGGTTCAAATTAGATTTTATAAAATAAAATAAAAATCACTGAAAGAGTTGTCAGGGCCTGGAACAGGCTGCCCAGGGAGGTAGCTGAGTCAGCATCCCTGGATGTGTTTAAAAAAAGGTTAGATGAGGTACTTAGGGATATGGTTTGGCATAGGACAGGAACAGTTGGACTCGATCTTAAAGGTCTTTTCCAACCTTGTGATTCTGTGATTAATCTGTTACTGAGTTTGTAATAGAACAAGATATTTATATCTTGTCTGAAAGTCTTAATCCTTACAGTGACATAAAAATATGTTTTCACTTATGGCTGATGAAGAAAAACATCCTGAAAGAGAAGATGGTGTGGGAAGAACTATGTTGAAAAAAATCTTGGTTTAGAAGAATGACCTGAAATTTAATGGTCAGACAGTTGAAAATTCTGCCTTTCTCAATAGTGATAATGCAAAATTACAATGGAATGAGAAATTGTCCAATATGTCTTGACAGGTGTGAATTTGCATTCTGGCAACTGTCCAGTATTAGATGTCTAGAATATGACGGGTTTACAGAAAACAAAAAACCAAAGCACTAGTGTTAAAGCCTACTACAGTGTTAAAAGAAATTAATTACATGAGAAGTCAGACAGATAACTTTCCCATTCATGAAGATCAAAATCAAAATTCTGTGCCCTACACTGTAACATATATCAGCTTATATTAATGAACATTCCATGTGACATCAACCTTTAAGTTCATATTTGTCTTGTTAATATTAAAGGGAATTGTCCAATATTTCTTTCTAGGTGTTAATTTGCATTTGTCAGCTGGCCTTCAGTAGAAAGTTTAGTGTTCTTCCTTTAGATATGACTTTGACATTTATTCTTAGCAAGGTAAATAGTGTTCTAGTGTCTTTCATTTTTTAGAGTATCCTTACAAAAAGAAAGATGAAGCAGACACAGAAATGATCTGACCTTTCAAAAAATATTTTCAACTACTTGTTGCTCTATTAAACTGCTTTTTGTGATTCAAAACATGAATTCCAAGAGCTAAATATCACATTTATTTTCAAAGCAAAATTCACTGAAAATTTTCAATAGCTGTTCACAAATATTTTTAATCAGTTTCAAGATGAGAAAGGGTGCATGTGGCTGTGAAAAGAACACTGACAGATACAAATTTACATAGGTCAGTGTTTCTATATGTTCATTTAAGGATAATTTTAATCATAGATGTTTTAGAAAGGAGACTGTTTTACAGATAATTTTGTTAATAACAAGTACTTTTACTTTGCATTAAAATATTGGCATTCTACCTTTTTAGATCTTAAATTTAGCTTTATTTCCCTGAAGAAGGATCAACTTTCAAACATTGAAAATTACAAATTTTTATCATTTCTATATGTCACTGCTCTCTTAAATCCACCAAAACAGAATATTAAAAAGAATGATAAAAGAAACAGAAATAACAAGACAAGAGATGCACAACACTGTATGGAACTCTCATAAGTACACTCTGGATGGGCTTATGTTGGCCATTATTCTGCACTGGTTCTTATTTCATTAACAGAAGTTGAACAGCACACATTTTATTCTTCAGTAGAATAATCTTCCTGCTTTCATCAATACAGAAAGATTTTCTGACGTAGTTCATTGTGTTCATTTTATCTACAGACACCTGCAATGTAGATGTTCTCTGTGACATTTGTCGGTGTAAAGTCACCTTTGTATGTCAATGAGTGGTAACAGATATTGTTTCTATAAAGAGGAAGAGATGGTTAGTTTTTTTCATCACTTAGCCAGAAATTACATATGCAAAACAATACTTAACCCTTTGGTGTCCTAAATTCCACGGGTACATGTATGTATGGTAGTCCAGTTTCCCTACCACTTTGATTCTGGTATTGATGAACATGTCCCTGGTGGTGTTAACTTGTACTCCTTTGCTTATTGGATTGTCAGGGCAGAAATTAATGTATTCACATGTATTTTTGGTCCTCTCTTTGTAGATAGCTAGTTCTGAATTGGCCAGTGTAGTTTTTTTTTAGTCAACAGGTATAAACAGGTGTACGAATAATTTTACTTCTCTGTTTTGTAACAAGATTTTCAGCGAAGATAAAGCATGCTTTTAAAGTGCCTATTTCTCCCCACTGAATGTAGAGGAAGTCTGGACAGATTGTTCAGTGTTCCACAACTTTACATCAACTGTAACGCAGTTACAGTTTAGTGGTTTTATTTTATTTGAGTATTTAAATACTTTCATAAAATCATAGAACACCTTGAGTCAGAAGGGACCCATAAGGATCACTGGGTCCAACTCCTTGGTCCTTGCAGGGCTACCTAACACTAAGCCATATGACTAAGAACTTTGTCCAGATGCAACTTGAACTCTGAGAGGCTTGGTGCTGTGATCACTTCCCCGGGCAGCCTCTTCCAGTGACCCGCCACCTTCTCAGTGAAGAAAGTTTTCCTAATGTCCAGTCTTGCCTTGAAGCAGCTTCATTCCATTTCCTCATGTCTCATTGCTGCTTACCAGAGAGACAAGATGATGACCTCCCCCTCTACTACTCTCCTTGAGGAAGTTGAGTAGTGTGATGGGGTCTCTCCTCAGCCTTGTCTTCTGAAGGCTGAACAAGTCAAGTGACCTCAGCTGCTTCAAATAGTCCTCAAGGACTTTCATCACATCAATCACCCTCCTCTGGACACAGCCTAATAATTTGATGTCCTTCTTCTAATGAGGCTCCCAAAACCGCAAAAACTCCCAAAACCTACTCAAGACAAGGCTATGCTAGTGCAGTGTAGAGTGGGATGACCATCTTCCTCCACTGGTGAGCTATATTTACTTAATGTGCCCCAAGACACACTGCTGACTCATATTCAATTTGTCATTAAATGACAATTTGTATATATAACCAGCATATTTTGCTCAAATCACAGTCCCTTACTCTAGTGAACCAGCCTGTGGATACGATAGGTGACTGGGGTTTTTTTTTAATGCATTTTATTTTGACTTGGTGCACAGTTAATCCTAAAGGAGTGACCCACATCAGTCAATCTCTGCCAAACCGTTTCTGAAAACAAAATCCAAACAACAAAAATACCTCACATTTCTTCATGACAACACGTAATGTTGATCATCTGCAGAGACCAGACCAAATGAGTCTGAGTCTACAGTGTAACCAGATACACAGTAATATTTAGAGATATTTTAGAAATTCAAACAATTTAAAATTACCTCTTCCACAACAAGAGAAATAGCCCCCTCACTCCATACCCCTTCCATTTTAAAACACTCTTTAACTGTTTGATTAGTGCCTGTTACTTGAAGAATGGGAGAGGCAGGAGAATATTAGTTTATATTTGTCTTATTTTCTTTTCATAAAAATAAAATGTTTTTATTCACGCCTATACCTTGAGAAGCAATGGGCACTTCTGCTTTCTAGAAATTCACAGTTTAGGGAACAAAATCTTAGAATCATTCCTATTCCTACATAAGGAGTTCAAACAGGAACAGTTTTTTACTTTGGAAATAATAGAACAGACCTTTTGCATACAAGAAACTCAAACCCAAGAGGTATGTAAAATGAAATGGCTCATCTTTACCCTGTACAGGTCAAATTATTGTTGTAAAATCCATTTCTGGGGGGTTTTATTAACCCGTCTTATTAGCTTCCATTATAGATGTGATATATACTTTTAAGAGTGCCACCATTAAGGTACATTCCACACTCTACATAGCTAAGAGTTAAGAATAACCCTTTTCTAAAGAAATAGTTGATGTAGTTGATGTATAATGTGTTCTGCACTTTGTGGGTGTTATTCAGAAACATATAAGGTGTTATTCATAATGCTTCTTTCTCTGGAAAATGTATGCTCACTAACTTAGTTTCAAACACAGTTAAAAGAAAATCTGCAGACAGTGCAAAAGGGCAAAAGGGTGACATCTGGCATAGCAGACTTTCTAAGATGGTTTTGGCACACAGCCTGCATTAAACGGCAGACGCTGAGAAAAAAAAAAAAAAGGAATAAAAATAAAAGAGAATACAATGAAAAATTGATTTCTAATCTTTAGCTATTGCAAACCAGTCAAAACTAGTCGAAGTGCTTTAGTTTATTATCTGTCATGTCTTGCACTGGGCCATTCTTTGATCTCTAAATGACCCAAACCCAGGTCTGAGGTGTGACATTTTGTCAGCCTGATTACATCTACTCACTGCAGCATTTCCTAATCGCTATACACTTGATTTCACCTTTTCAGTTTTCACCTGAATGAGTGATATACAAAAACATCCTCATCATTACCGGACCTCATGCACTTCATTTTTCAGAATGGCTGAAAGATGAAATACATGACATGCTGTTTGAAGTGTGGCCAAATGCATTTTATACTTTAAACAAACAGTGCCATGGAAACTATGATATGCGTGTCCTTGGAGGAAAACAGTCCATGCATTTCATCTACAGAGGGAAAGAAAATAAAGAAAAATGTAGATGTTAGAATTATTAAATCTGCCTAGAGTCAGGGACATTTCTTTAGAGAGGATATCTCACTCAGCCAAAACCCAGAATTAGGGATCTCATTGGCCCTTTTTTTTTATGGATTTACTTACTGGACTTCTTTGTTTCAGATATAACTAGGGAGGAGCCGAAAGGAGGGTATTAATTTTGAGTGATAACTAACTCATTGCTTTACAGATTCAAGGTAGTAATTCTACCAAATCTCTCAGTACCATTTTTTTTTCTCCCTAGATTCTTCTAAGCACCTGAGAGGCTTTGTTGCTTTGTTTGAAGCCCTGTTTTCCCGGGAATGACTTAACTTCCAGTGGGAAGTGGGAAATTAATTCCTTGTTTTGCTTTGTTTGTGTGCATGGCTCTTCTGCTTTACTTATTAAAATGTCTTTAAATTAACCCACAAATTTTCTCACTTTCAGTCTTCCAGTTCTATCCCACATCCCTCCAGGGAAGGGTGAGTGAGCGGTTGCCTGGTGCTTAGCTGCAGTCTGGGGCTGGCAAGTTGCTGACAACAGTCAGCTTAAATGGATATGGAAATATAAAAATTCATCAGGGATTGTATTTGAAACCAAATAAATTTACATGAAAATATTTGAGTGTGTTCCTGCATTATTTGATCCTGCATTACATATTTCCTTGGTTCTGTTAGTCTTTGTGTAACTCACAAATGTGCACTATGCAAAGTATAGAATTAAAATAGCTATAAAACAGTTAATATAGTAATAATAGCTAAAATACACAAACCTGTACTGCACACTTTTTCATTACTTTGGGTTTCTAGAATTATTTTTCTTTGTTTGCTTTTCTCAGATGCTTGCTTCACCATGTGCGTTCCTCTAGTTAGATAGACAACTAAATGATTAGGGGTTTTGACTTTTGGAATGTGCTTGGACTGATTGAGCTACTGAAGAGCAAGCATTTGTTTTATGATACCTGCTAGTCTGAGAATTTAGTCAGATGCTATGGAAACACCATTCATAGGTCAGGAGATTTTATACTGTTGCTTATTGAGTAACAGAAGAGAAATTTTGATTCTGAGGTCCTTAAGTAGATTTAAAATAGATTCCACTAATGCAGGGCAAGGCATCCAATATCACAAAATAGATTTGTGGAACCAGTGTATTTAGAGAAAATCAACCCACAAACCAACCAACCAACATTGTACATTCCCTTTTCTAAAAGGCTGTCAAGAAACCTGGAAAAGCAAGTAGACTTCTACAGCTCTGTGATAAGCTGTGTTGTCATATAAATATGCATGCATGCTGAATATGTATCATAGTCCAAAATTCTTCACACAGGTTTTGGTGGTGCAAGTCATGACTAACATACATTTTATACTTCTATATTAAAGTATCACCATCAAAGGCTATATTTTATAAAACAAAAAGGGAAACATCATAGATTGAACTCCTGCAGTGCACCATTATCCTGGAGAAAAAATGAAAATGAAATTTATTCTCCATTGAAATAAATCTGGAAGTCTCAACTTAGTTTCCCAGGAACATCTGTCTTCCATCCAAAATCAACAAAAAATTTGGCAGAGTATACTCATTTTTGTTCAGATTAAGCCAAAAACTAAAATAAAAATGAAGAACAATTCAGTGTTGAAAGTTGATGACAGAAATTTGGATATAAATTTTACAGTGACATTAGCTATTGCTATTAATTCTTCATTGTCATGTTTAACAGAACAAACTGAGTTGAGGAAAAATGAATTAAAAATAACTTGCAAAATCGATGGGTTTTAGTGTCCATCCTTGTAGGTCAGAAAGTATGTAGAAATCCTTTCCTTCCTTTCACTAGCATGGAGGGATCTATTTTTTTCAATCTTTTTCCCCAAGATAATTTTTTTACCTATATTTACATTGTGGGAATACTGAGTTGTTAAATTGGTCCCTAACCATTCTCATAAGGAATGTAGCTACATAGAAAAGAAAGAAAAGTTGCTGAAAGTTAACATGTCTTTCTTCAATGATTTGTAAGTGCATAAAAGTAATTCCAATAAGATAGCTCTAAGAAACTTAGGAAGAACAGGCTTCTTAAAATTACTTCAAATTGCTTCAGATCAGGCTAGGGTCTGATTTTTAGCTTTCTCCTCCCATTCTACAAGCAATGTCTACAAGTAAAGCATACACTAATATGGAAGAGATTCCTGAACATAACTGTGTTTAATTTGAGTTATTAAAAAAAATGGTGCTTGGTATTGGGCTATAAATTCCTATAAATTGATAGTGAGTTATAACGTTTAAAATTAAAGGCAGGCAAAACACCTTTACGCACATGAATGAAGGAAGTATTTCAGGAATACAGAATGCATTTTTCATGGGCTTTCTCTCAATTTATTAGTGTTGATAAAGGCATCCATATATTATCAATTCTCCATTGGCATTTTGTCAAGCATTATGTTTAATGGAGGGAAATTGCATGCTTGCAACATACTAGTTGGGCCGGTGGTAGTATGAAGCTAATTGTTTTAGTCTCAACAGTAACAATTTCATTTTTGGAAAGTTCTACAACTTTATTATTCTACCAGCTGTGCTATAAAATCTGCTCAATATGGGTTAAAGGAACATGCTGTAAGGATATGATTGTGAGTGAAAAGATGTGGGGAAATACTGTCAGTTTGACTTCAGACAGCTTTAGTAAGTACTGGCAAAGGAAATTGCTTATATTCTCCAGAAAAGAAAGGAGACAAAGGCTTCACATAAGAAATGGATAACCTAAAAGAAGACGCATATGTGCAAAAGTAAGTATGCCTCGTCACAGCAATATGCGTTGCAGGTCTAATGTATTAGTTCAGATTACATTCCACATCCCATTCTTTATTCAGCTTACTATGGGAAAGAAACAATCACATATCTTATTCATCAATCCAAATTCTCCATAACTTGGGCTATGCCTCCAATGAACAATCATTCAGTGTGGTTCACTGGATTTGTAAATCAAATTTGTTGGTGTTTAGACCCATCTCTTACATCCGTTTCATACATTATTCGGGGGTTGTGCACCAGCCTACATTTAGATTGGTCTCATGAACTGCACATTGTTACTGCATGTATGTAATATTTTTGTCATCTTGTCTTGTTGCTTAACACTAGCAGTTAATTCTGTCGCTCACAGCTGCTCACTCACTTCCACCCAGTATGATGGGGGGGAGAATCAGAAGAGTGAAAGTGGGAGAACATGTAGGTTGAGATAAAAACAGTTTATTGGACACACAAGAAAGAAGGAAAAACCAAAACCAAAACCAAAATTAAATAATGTTGACAGCACAATTTCCCTCCACCTGACACTGATGCTGCATGAGACCTCCCCCGCAAACTGTTGTGCAAGTCCAACAAACTGCCCAACCTCTCAGCCCACAGGAACAAATGAAGCAAAACAAGGAATTCATTCACCACTTTCCATTGGCAGGCAGGTATTCAACCATCACCCCCAAATCAATGCTGTGCAAGGCCCCATCTACTGCACCAGACCCTCAGCTGCCAGTCCAGGCCCCTAGTTGCTGCTCCAGGCTCCCAGCCTGCCCAAGTTATAAACAGAATGTGACTCTGTATGGTATGAAATATGCCTTTGGCCAATTTGGATCAGCTGCCCTGCCTGTGCCCCCTCCCAGCTTCTTGGGTGCTCCCTATCTTCTTGTTTGCAGGACAGCATGAGAAGCTGAAAAGTCCTTGACTGCTCAATATCAACTAAGAACTTCAGTGTGTCATCAACAGTGGTCTCATCCTAATTCCCAAACACAGCACTACACCACCTACTAGAAAGAAAATTAACTCTATCCCTGCTGAAACCAGGACACACGCTCAGCATATAAACTGGGGAGACACTTGGCTGAGTAGTGATGATGGCTTGTTGATGGGCTGGGAGTGAGACAGAAGGTGGTGAGCAGTTGCACTGCACATTGCTCTCTTCATACTATTATTCTTGCTGCTATTGACATCATTGTTATTAATTATATTCATCGTCATTATTTCATCCTTTGATGCCTTATTACACAGTCATAATCTCAACACATGAGTTTACTTTTTTTTTTTCCCCTTTCCTAATTTTCTTCCCCATCCCACTGTGGGGAAGGTGGTGTGAGCAAGCAGCAACATGACACTTAGTTTGCATCTGGGGTTAAAGCATAGCACTGATGAAGATTCAGACTTTATTAACTCCTGTTGCATTAAAAGTATACCATAGAAATCAGTGGCCATTTAAGAAAATCCAAACTCTTTTCTTTACCTGTAAATTGACATATGAATAGCAAAAAACAAACATACATAACTTTTGGTGCAGAATCTGAAGTCAACTTGCTTCAGAACCGACTATAAATGACATTATTTTCATTCTATGCAAATTACTCCTAAAAATATGTCTTAATGAAAAATTATTTCCATTTCCTTATCTAGTTATCTAAATATATTAAATTAAGATTGTTTTTTCCAAAATTACTGAGTATTCATCATTTTCTGTTGTTTCAGTGAGTTTACAAAAATTTGAAACCTATAAAGGGAAAAGAAAGCCCATTTTGTATTTAAAATCAAGATTAAAATCATACAATGCCAATTTATAGCATATAAATGTATAAAATTCTATCAAATATATAAAATTTTATACAAACCCATCAGTTTATGCTTACACAATTTTCCTTTTTTTTTAAAATGCTAGCTTAAGTGTTAGAGATATTTTATTTGTTCAGAGAACCCAGATTTCTCATTTAAAATATACTGCCTATCTTTTAAAGAACATTGAATGTTTTCCATTATAGTAGCTGCACTCATGTGTTCGGTATCTTTGTTACAGTTTCTTTCTTCTGAATAATTTTCATCAGCATCAAAAAACTTCAATTTTCATATGAATTTACACACTTCTCACTGCTATCTCAAACTGCAGAGAAGTGTCTTCTTAGTGGTAAAAGTTCACATACATATTTTTTTTTTGACATCTTGAAATTTCTACATAGATCTACTACAAAAAAGTGCTGGAAATCCTGCATTTTTTATCTATATGAATTTATGTGCTGTCTATACAACCATAGTGTATTTTTTAATTATCATTGGTAATTATTGTTGGGTAGCATGTATCTTTTATTCTCTGAAATTTCCTTGTTTTTATTTTGATCTGGTTTTAAGAAAGAAACCTTTCAGGGGAAGAGGAATACAGTTTTGGATCATTAGTTCATTTTGGACCACATTTAACTGTAAATTAATTGGTCCCCAAGAAAAAAAATCAGTCTTCTACTGTTGGAAATGTTCTCTGTGTAAACTTTTTTATTGCTTCAAAAACACAAGTGCCATCAATAACATTTCTGGAAGAAGTTTAAAAAATAATCTTTGCTCCAGAGAACTTGATCTGGGCAACTCAGTAAAAGATATTATATATTCCATGGGAAGATTGTGTCAAGAGAAGGCAAAATAGTGCTTTAGGTGTTTAGAAAGCAGAAAGAAAAGGCAGCTGAGAAGATTGCAGTAGTTTACATGAAAGAATACTCAGATATGAATGAGAGATTCATGCATGCTGTAGAATGAAAATTGGGAAGAAAGTGGCAGGATTACAGAGTGGGTTTGACAGAAGAGTTGCATGATGCAAAGTATAATCTTGGAGTAAATAGCCAAGATTTGGAAGGGTTTGAGTATGACTGACTTCTTGACTTTCATTTAAAATGTTTTATTCTCATAGTGGTAAAGGATTTAAACCCTAACCTGAGCCTAAAACGGTACAAGGAATCCATCTGGATATGCAATCCATCTGGATATGCAATCCATCTTTGCCAAAGGGCTAAATAGCAGGTTCTAGAGACTAGACCCTAGCTCTGGGGTTGGGTTCTTGCCCTTGGGTTGCTAGGGAAAGTTACTTACTTTACATCTACCTGTCAAGGGACACTGTTTCACCTCTAAGTTTAGTGAAAGCCACATGATTTCCCTCTTCAAATTGAGTTGACTGTGTATTGCTACTGTTTTCTTAAAGCTTTTTGAAGTCGGTTTTTGCTGAAGTTGGAAACTGGACTGCAACTGCTTGATTGCAGTCTGTAAATAAGGATACACTGACTTGATTAACTTTGGAAGTTGTTTTCCTTTTTTTCTTGTTGTTATTCCCATCTAATTAAGGTAATTGTAGTTAATTGAAAAGGCATGATTGGTTTAATTGGATCTCAAGATGCAACAAGAAAATCACTAACGATGAAGATGGAATTGATTTGCTGAAAATACTCCAAACAAAAGTGCGGTCTGAGCATTATGGATCTCTTCAGAGAAAAGCATTAAAGAACACATACTCATTTTTTCATCACACAAGCAATGAACAGATGCAGGACTGTTGTACTGAAACTAAGTAAAATAGTGTCAATTTGATAAATTTGTCCAGCTTTGCTGTATTATATAATGGGCTTCATCTTTCCAGTTGTATTGGAAGCTGCTTTAGTTCGCAAGAGATGGTGGGGATGGAAAGTTTATAGTGTTTAGGGAAGTGGGCTCTACCCATCACTGAGCTCTAAGAGGACCGGGGCATTTTGGGGAAATGCCCTGAACACATTAAAATTAATTGGATTTTTAGATAATGTAGTGTCCCGTGATTTATTCAGTTTCTTAAATTTATGTCTGTCATGGTTTAGCCCCAGCTGGCAGCTGAGTATCATGTGGCCAGTCATTCCTGGCAGGAGGAGGAATAAAATAAGGAGACAAAGGTAAAACTTTTGGGTTGGGATAAGGACATTTTACTGGGACAGAAAAGGGAGAGGGAAAGAACAGTACCTACAACACAATATACAAAGTATTTGCTACATAGTGCAGTTTCTCACCCAATGACTAAAACTCAAACCACATGCTCAGACCCATCCTGAAGCTGGTTTGTCCCCAAGCTGTGCAAGCTGCCCCTCCCTGACTAGCAACCTTTTATGGTACAATACGCAGTATGGAATAAGCCCTCTGATTAGTTTGGGTCACTTGTCCTGGCTACGTCCTGTCTCAGCTGCTTGTGAAAATTAACTCTCTCCTAGCTGAAACCAGGGCAACATCTAAAGAACTGAAGAATTAAAATGTTCTGCTGCTGTCCCACGAAGAATTAGGCAAAAGGCTTTTATTGTTTGGTATCCACCAGAAAAAGGTTCACATTGCCCCATGGGGTTCATGGGTTCATGGAATGAGGCTTTGAAGCTTTGTGGAGGAGGACAGGAATGTAGTTACATAACTAATGCTCAGACAAGTTGGACAGAAGTCCAACTGTCTGATAAAATATTTTAGCAGCTTGACTTTAAAAGACCATGTTTTTTTCTGAAGTGCAAGTTTTATAGTTAATGATCCACAGTTTGTTTCTGAGGGTTTAAATATATTTCTCAGTGGAAATGAGGTAAAAATGCACGTTAGCCATTTTCCACTCCAAATACTGTTACAAACGATACAAGATCTGGTTTGTGCAAACTCTTGCCAGGATACAAGAGAAAACCCGAATACTTCTCACAAGATTATATTAAAAACTTCTTTTCAATTAAATAATTCAACACATATGTTACCAACAATATTTTTTTTCATTGTCAGGAAACTGATGTATGTTTAATTTTCATATTTAGGTCAAAATGTCAAGGAACTTCACCGAAATACAAGTGTGTGATCAAAAATAAAATTTGCTTTCAGTTCTGTGCATTATAGAACCTGCTAATTTGTCTCATAGTTTCATCTTTTTCACTTTTTTCCACCCAGTAAAGTTCTTCTACATTAAAATTTGAAAAATGTATTGAGGCAGGGAGAAATTTGAGAAAGGGAAATGGGTTAAGTCAAGTGAAAGGCTGCCCTGTCATTTAGTGAGATTCAGGTTAGGGGTTGACCCTGAGAAAGGATCTGGGAGTCCTGGTCGACAATGAGCTCTTTCTGAGCCAGCAGTGTGCCCTTGTGGCCAAGAAGGCCAAGAGTATCCTGGGGTGCGTTAAGAGGAGTGTGGCCAGCTGATGGACGAAGGTTGTCCTCCCCCTCTACTCTGCCCTGGTGAGACCACATCTGGAATGCTGTATCCAGTTCTGGGCTCACCAGATCAAGAAAGACAGGGATCTATTTGAGAGAGTCCAGTGGAGAGGTACATGGATGATGATGGGACTGGAACATCTCTCATATGAGGAAAGGCTGAGACAGCTGGGTCTGTTTAGTCTGGAGAATACTGAGAGGGGATCTCATAAATACTTATGGATATCTAAAGGATAGATGCTAAGAGGAAGGGTCTAGACCCTTCTCAAGGGTGCCTAGTAAGAAGATAAGGGGCAATGGGCACAAACTGGAAAATCTTCTTTACAGTGAGGGTGACAGAGAGCTGGGACAGGCTGCCCAGAGAGGCTGTGGAGTCTCCTCTACAGACAATCAAAACCCACATGGATGCAATCCTATGGAATGTGATCTAGGTGATCCTGCTTTAGCAGAGGGTTGGCCTAGCTGATATCCAGAGGTCTCTTCCAATCCCTACCAGCCTATGATTCTGTGAATTTCAACATGACATTTCATAGTACTGATTATGATACTCTCTACTTATCGGTCAAATAATGTTCTATATCCCCAATATCCCCTGCTGGTATTACAGTTGTTAAATACCCTGAATTGTATGGTATTACTTATCCTATATAGCTAAATATGGAGTCCTTGTTCAACATAAAACACAAAGAGTGACTGCACACACAGAGTCGAATCACACATGTACTGTTAATCTGTACATGTACAAAGTAATTTGATATTTAATGCACAGTTGCTTTGACTGGAGTTACTGAAAACATTGGAGAACATCCTTGTGTAATATAGCGGTTTGGGCAAACACAGACTTCAAGGTAAAGTCCAGATATCTCTAAAACCTTTCATTATACCTGTGAATGTATGAAGAATGTAGTACTGGAATGCAAAAATTTACCTGCTTTTTTTTTTTTTTGTAAAATCTGAAGATTTTTTGTTTAAGTTACAATGACAAAACTAATTCATGAGAGTTGACCTTTAACATTCTGTGTCCTTTTATTAAAAAAAAAAATTAAAATAAGTGAAAAGTAGTTTTATGTTAACTGTAAAGCCATTCTATTACAGAGCCTTATTTCAAAATGGCAGCTTTTATGTGAAAAAGAATGGTGAACAAAGAGTAAATGAAGAAAAACAGTGTGTTCTATTTCTACAGAGAAAAAAAAAGCTTCACGTTTAACTATTGCTAAAATATAACTATAAATTTTGAGAGTACATGTTATACCGAGTGGTACTGTATAATTGATACAGTATTTTTTTCCTTAAAATCCCACTATAAAAATGTATAACACCACCCATTTCTAGAAGAAGTAATTGCATTTTATTATGATCATATAGCACCTTGCCTGGCTGTGAAGTTCATGGACTGTGCACTCATTTTTTTGTTATGAAGTCATACAGGTGTTCATTTCTTGTAACACCAATATGTTTTGCATGACTACTCCTGAACATGTCTCCAAACTGAAGTCCTTAGTTCATCTGGATTGCTGAATCCAAATAACTTGATGTTGAATAGTGCAAGCTCATCACTTCCTTTTAAGGCACAGAAAATTCCTACTGAACTTCTACTTCAGCTTGGAAGTTGGTGGCAATGATGTACTGCAGAAATTAAAAGACTGTTAGGATACACTGCTTTTTTCTACATTTTTTTCACAGATGGAACTGCCTGATAACAGTGCAAGCCTTCATAATGCTGCAATACAATATATTAGCACCAAGATAAAAATAGTCAGTCTTGTTTTTGTCACATAGCAATAAGAAATTTAATTAATATCACATTTTTTGCCTTTATTGAGAGTATAAACATTTCTTCTAAGGTTTTAAAATTGCATGACTGTATGCACCCACAAAAATGTATTTATCTATTTCAAAACAAAAAGAAAGAAAATAGAAGCCATGGCCATATAGTGGTGAGTATCCCTGCTGGTTCATGCAGGAGACTGGGGGTTGATTCCCTGATGGGTAGACACCAACTATGATAGACTGTGGCTGTGGGTAAAATCATGCTGGAATTAGTATATTTCTGAAGGCATTGTGGCCCATAGAGAAAGCCACGCTGGTACAGTTGCACCTCAAAGTTACTGTTACCTCCTAGATAGGGCACCACTTGGAGCAGGTACACCCCCAAGTGTCTGAAATCTGTGGATACTTCCAAGCTGGAGAATAGTCAAGGAGAGGAGTTCATAGCAATGTCAAGCCCAGTGGTATTGTCCAAAGGAACTGGAGTGGAGAGCTGAATGGAAATACCTTTAAATTGTTGCATCCCATGATTTGAGTTGGATGTTATGGGAATTACTGCAGCAAGAACCACCTGAAACAGGAGAGGATAAGCCTTGTAAGAAGCAATGCAAGTGCAGCAGCAACCCTACCTAAGTTGGATTTAGTGCCCAATTACTCCACACCACTTCTTTCCTGAGTGACCACCATAACTGATGGATCCCAAACTCATGGGATAAATGAGCTTAACAGACATTTTGTGGATGTGTATTTTACATTTTACAGACATTTCACAGGGGTGGTTCCTAGACTAAAGGAATGATATTTGTATATTATATCAGGTGATGGGAAGGGTGGTGGTGGAAATGAGGTTGCATTGGATAGTGAGGTACTTGAGCATGGTGTAAATGGTATAGAATAAGGGGTGGAGAATGTTCTGGTTTCAGTTGGGGTAGAGTTAATTTTCTTCATAGTAGCCAGTATGAGGCTATGTTCTGGATCTTTGCTGAAAACAGTGTTGATAATACAGAGATGGTTTCATTATTGCTGAGTGGTGCTTACACAGGGTCAAGACCTTTTCTGCCTCTCACATCACTCCATCAGCAAGTACGTGTAGGCTGCACAAGAAGTTGAGAGGGGACACAACCAGAAAAGCTGACAGCAACTGACCAAGGGGATATTCTATACCATATAACGTCATGCTCAGAAATATAAAGCTGGGGAAAGAATTAGAAAGTTGGTGAGGGACATTGGAAGTGCTAGCATTTGTCTTCACAAATAACTGTTACGTGTGATGTGGGGGGACCTCATTGCAGCCTTCCAGTACCTGAAGGGAACTTATAAGCAGGAGAGGATTCAACTTTTTAAAAGGATAGACAATGGCAGGACAAGGGGGATTAAAACTAAAGGAAGGAAGGTTTTGATTATATATTAGGGGGAAGGTTTTTCCAGAAAGAGTGGTGAGGTGCTGGAACAGGCTGCACCGAGAAGTAGTGGATGCCTCATCCCTGGAAGTGTTCAAGGCCAGGTTGGGTGGGGCCCTGGGCAACCTTGTGTAGATCCAGGCCTGAGGTGGTGTCCCTGCCTGTGGCAGGGGGGTTGGAGCTCTATGATCCTTGGGTCCTTTCCAACCCATGCCATTCTATGATTCTATGTTTCGATGATAAAGCCCTGCTGCTCCTGGAGGTGGCTGGATGCCTGCCTGCCAATGAAAAGCTGTTAATAAATTCCTTGTTTTGCGTTGCTTGTGTGCATGTCTTTTTCTTTACCTATTAAACTGTCTTTATCTCAACCCATTAGTTTGCTTTTTTTTCTCTCCCAATTCTTTCCCCCATCCCACAGGGGATGAATGGTGCTTGGCTGCTGGCTGAGGTTAAGCCACAACTGTGTGATAGAGATTTTACTGTAATTCATTCGCAGCCATGTTATTCACAGTGCCAATATTTCCTCTGCTTTCTGTGGAAAACAGATCATTAGCTGCTAGGTCAGGAAGGCCCTGAAATATAAAGGCATGGTTACATGTTAAGTGTGCTACCTATATTTCTCTTCTACTGCAAACTGCCCAGGAAAATTTCACTAACATTTTCTCAAATGTTAAACACACAAAATGTTTAGAATTTTGTCAATTTCGGGGCCATAAACCATAAAATGTTGATTTGCTTTTTACAGTTGTTTTGGTACTTCCTGGAGCTACTCTGCATAACAACCAATATTATGCCAGTGATCCATCCTAATACCTGCCATTTCACTCTGTGAAGGAAGCAGAGACAGCATAATCTCTATGTTTGTCTTAGCACCATGAATATAGAATTAAACAAAGCTGATCTTCATGAATGAATGAAAGCATAATCTTTATAGCAGTGGTTGTATTTTAGCCACTACTTGTCCTAGTAAGGATCAAATACAAGCTACTTCTTAAAGTACCCATGGCAAAGTAAAATAAATAAATGAAAAGCAGACCAAACTCCTGTATACAGTGGCCTAAACTATAGGATTGTGTTCTTCCCAAATCCCCTAGAAGAATAAATCACTTCCATTAAATATAATCAAGAACTGATAGACTACGGCACTCTTCAGGAAGCAAGTTTCCTATAAGTCTCCCTTGAACAGTCCTTAGAGGGGATGCCTAATTAAATTTCTCCACTGTTTAGAGTGGAGGCAGATTGATCTAGGTAAGAATATAGGTTTATTGAGATATATACATGTATGCATAAGTTTCATACCTTTAAAACAAAGCCAATTTTTGGAGCCAGTTTTGATACTGTTCTGTTTGTAAAGCAGAAATTTAGTACATCCTACTGTTCAGGGCTGAAGGACAGCCATTAGAAATTTCTGAAGGATATAACATATAGTTATAGCCCTTGTTTGGCACAGTGGAAGTCACAGATAAATCTAATGGCAAGTGCTAACCCTTAAAATCAGTAACAATATGTGCATATACTACTAACTTGTTTCTAATAGGAAACACTGAACTATGCACATAGCATGTCAGAAACTTATTTAATCAAATGGTGAGTATCACATTTTTTTGTTCAGGAATTTGGTGCTTCTTGTTATGAACTTAAGTGAAACAAGAAACCAAAGAATTAAACATTAAATTTACTTATATTTTTTACACTTTTTAAGTAACCCGTTTAGTTTGAATTGTAATGAAAGACTTGAATGAGGTCTTCATAATTGTAAGGTACTGGAAATGTGTCTTAACAATTGCCAACAGAACCATATCCTTTTTTTTTTCCTCTCACCTAACCAAACCTCATTCCTAGCACAGGGCATTATCACCACAGGGTCAGGCTTAAAGTGACTTGTGCCAAGGACCTAGTGACTATTCAAGGAGCCACCCTGAAGACATCAGGAGAGCATTCTTTCCACATTCCACCCAAAAGATATCAGGAGAGACATCAGGAACCATTCACGCATCAGAAGCCATTCACACATCGCATCAGACATTCTGGACATTCTGTCATCCACCCTGAAGCATTCCCACAAGCCAGGTGGAAGGTTGTGGCTATACCAAGAATGACTACAAAATGGGAGCATTCCACCATGGAAAAAACCCAAGCAACAGGGAGTCATGTAATGGAAAATGAAGCAACCAGGAAGTAAGCAACCGAACAATTAAGCAACAGAGAACGAAGCAGCAAGGAAGCAACAGAGAATGAACACATCGAGAGACAACTCAGGGATTGTTCTCCCCCCCACCTCAGAGTGTATCCTCGGAGACACTGAAGGATACGCTGCCATCAGACGGAACGCTGTAGCCTCAAGGTTGTACGTATCACAACCTCCCTCTCATCTCCCTCTCTTATATCCCTCTCTCTCTCTCTTTCTCTTTTCCCTCCTTTTTTCTCTTTCTTCCTCCTTCCCCTGCACGTTTGTTGTGGGCCAAATAAAGTAACTTGAACCTTGACTCCATTTCGAGTCCTAATTGTGTTCTCCAAGAATTGCGAAGAACTGATCATGATAAAACACCTAATGATTGGACGTCATTCGGGGGTTAAGCCTAGCTGCCCCCAGCCACCCAGATCGATCTGAGGTTCAGCTGGAACTCAAGGGGTTTTAACCTCTGCCAAACTAAGTCTTGTCCAGGCTGTGGATTGTGACAATAATCCAATCTGATTTATGGAAGGCTTTGTGGTTAAGACACTGGACTGAGACTTGAGAGTCTTTACAGTGAAGTAGCAAAAGTTTAGGTCATTAATGTTTGAGAAGTGCTTTGATGCACAAGAGATGCAGCTCTCTATATAAGTGCAAATGTGCCTTACAACTCTGAGGGTGGTTGAAATGAATTCCTTAGAGAGTTACTAATTTATTTATAGAGGGATTACATATTTGCACATGTAAGCAATTCTTAGATATGCATGTAATGACAACCTAATTAAGGAAGTAAACTAGAGATCACTGGCAGTCATAGAGAGACATTGTACTTCTTTTGACAATTTGAATTTTACTTTTATGTGAAGGAACCGTATTCTGTGTGGGATCCTCAAGATGTTTCTGGTTTCATTTCTCTAACTGTTCTCTTAAATATATCTTCTGTAGCCACAGAGAATTCCCCCTCCCAATCTTATTTCATGTCTTTATTTCTTACATGTGACAATGTCATTGACAGCTTGATGGATGGACGTGGAACTGTGGTGAACTTCACACACCTTTACTCTCTCTGTCCAGTCTCTTCCTGTGCCTTCCGTTGCAAGGCTGAGGCCCAAAGACTTGGATGTGTTTAGTAAGGATGGTGGGACTGTAGTTCACAGCTTAGAGGTACTGCTAGGTATCCTGTGCTGTGAGTAGCACAGAAGTATTTAAGTGTGAGAGAGTGCAGGAAGCAGTTAATTGCTATGCTCAAATGGGGCAGCAGAGCTGATTTATGTAACACACTTAAAATCTGAGAAAAACAACAGTGGAAAGTACCAGTGTAAAAATCTAATAGAAGTTTTACTGTGATAAATCTGTGACTGCTAAAAGCACATACAATGAGATGTGGATTTGAGTGCAAATCAACTGAAAGACTCAGAGGAGCATGCCAGTAACTAGGATTCAGTATTAAACAGAGATGATTAGATGCACTGCAGGAAAGTGGATATTGAAGTGAACTGGAAAAGGGACATAAGACCCCGTTTTTGTTTTAAGAAATAGGAGCAGTAACTTTGTAAAGAAGGGATGCAGAACCAATAGAGGAACTAAGCATTTCCTCAAGAAAGAAGAGAGGAAATAGAAAGTCCTGCAATGGAAAGGAAGGATTCAGTTGGGTAAAAGCAATGCTTAGACTCTAGCAAACAATGAAAACTCAACCCTGAAAAGTCAGGAAAACCAGATCAGTGTGGTATAGTATTAATAGAAATTTGCATATGATGATTCTTCTGTTCAGTTCTGAGTTCCTATTGCCCTTTGATGATTATGCTTTTGGATGAGGTAACAGAAATATCCATCTTCTTTGAGTTGTGTACAGTATGTAGAGGAGTCAGCCAGCTTTTGGGGCTTTTTTGGTGATGTCATCACTGTCATCTGGCAGCACTCTTGTAGGCTGAAGCATCCTAATGTATAGAGTAGCAAGAAAGAATTCTGTTGAGAAGATGCTTCCTCTGGGAAACTGCTGGTAGTGCTAACTAGTGACAGGGTTACAAAATGGCTATCTCCTATCACTGAGAAATGACCATGAAAATCCACTGGTGATTCTGTGGCGCATCTGGAGAGGTGCTCTCAGGAGCTGAGCTGACAGGGTGAAATCTCTCTGTCATTTTAAAGGCCCTGGTGAGATCTCAAGTTTAATATCATGTTCCCTTTTGGTCAACATATTAAGAAAAGATGAACGGAAATCACAACAGCTGCAGAGAAGGAATGTAGGGTTTTTCAGGGGAATGAAGACCAAACCTCTCAGGAAAAGAGATTAATCCAGCAAAATGAAACATGAGGGAAGATATTGTTACTGTATATGAGTATGTCATGGGGGCAAGCATGTGAGGGAAAACTATTTCTTAAGATAAAAATCAGGATGGTAAGAGAACAGGTGGCTATCAACTGGCTATGAGTAAGTTGAAAATGAAATGAGAAGACGGGTTCTAACTCTCAGAGGACAGCTCTGGGTCAGTCTTCCAGGCACAAATACTGAGGGCAATTCACCCCCAAATGCTTTAAAGATAGAACTTGGAGAGTTTATGAAAGTGATTTGTCTGCAGGGAGCTGACCCAAGAGGTCTCTGGCAGCCCTGTGAACAGACCATATACCTTCATCTCTTTCTTCAAAACCTTTTGGAGAATTCTTTTTCCCAGGCAGTTTTCCCTATATTACTCATTACTATTCTCTCTTTACAGTTTCCCATGCGTCCCATGCTTTGCCTTTGTTTCTTTTGTAAGGCTTGTTATTATGATCTCTACAGCACAGAGAGTTTATCTTTCATACAATGGCACTTATGTTTATAGCACTATATAGATGATTAATAATAATTAATAGTACATCTGGACTATCAAGCAGTAACAACTATATAATCATCAGCCTTTTCTTTTGAATGTCCCAGATAGCTATTTCATGAACTCTAAGTTTTCACAATGTAATTAAATTTTAAAATTTCCTCAAAGAAAAAATATATACTGAAGAGAAGAAAAATCTGAAAGCATTTCTTTGATTGCAGCTTGGATTCACCTAGTATATAAATATTGTACATAGATTCACACACGCATAATAAAAATGGCTATAAATAAAATGCATAATCTCTCTATATAAAATAAGTATTTAGTGAAAAAAATTAAAGTATGTAACATGATTAATATAACATAATGTAATATTATACATAATTCAGAAAACAAAACTTTAAAAAATTTGGTTTAGAATGGAAATGCTAATCATTAATTTAATATGGATCTGTTATGGTTATGCCAAGCCTAATGACCAAGGAACTTCCTGATGACTTCCTAACCTGCAAGTGCTCATTTAACTAATTCCTGTGGTACTAGCAAGAAAAAGCCATCAACTTTTACTCTTTGTAGTCTTAAAAGGGATTAATCTAATTTTTCATTTTTATTGTCCTCATATAATTTCTCCAAGCTTTTAGGGTAATCTGTAGCCTAAAGAGGGGACAAAGATAGTTCTAATGCCTCTACAGAGAGGATTATTGTCTCTTGCATCATAGGATTTCCCTTGTGCTCTTGGTTCAGTTCCTTCCCTGATGTTGAGCAATTTAAGCAGTATTGACAAGGCAGCAGTGCTGTTAAGTGTTATTCATGCCCAAGTGCCCAAAAAGCAATTGGCCACAGAACCTTTAAAAAGCAGCAACAGTTGCATGAAAAAGCTACAAATCAGAATTCTTGGCACATTAATAGCAGTCATTCATTGAAGCTAATTGAATTACTGCATGCAAATTCTTTTTAAAAGAGGGGAAGGGTGACTAGCTACTACCTCTGTTGTCACAGTAGTCACAGTGATGAGTTAAATGTGCTGTTAGCCTGACCTGCCTAAAGTTTATGTAATCATAACAATTAGAGAGAAGCTAAATTACAACCTAATTTCCTCAACTATAGTTTATGCACAAAATTTCAATGAATGTTAATGACAGAAAGTCTAAACATCTGTTATATTCCACTTCTATGATCATTTGGGATGAAATAAAGACAGATGCCAAAATTCTTAAAAGGTCCCAAGTTTTTAACTGATTTTAAATCATAAACTAATTAATAGGTAAGCTTCTATATAAATAAGTAGTAGGTATATGTAGTAGCATATCTGACATGATTTCTGTCTGACAAAAACCATACTTTATATAGTAGACACATATTAGTTCCACTTGACAGCATTTATGATGGAAAAAGTTGTTCATACAGCAGTAGTGCAGCGCCGCATCTGATCTCAACTGGTACAGGCATGGTGCCATGCTATCCTGGGTAGATCACTTTTTTTTTTCCCACTTTGAGTGGTCTGCTGATGCTGATGCTAGCTGTACACACCTACAATATGATTCCTAAACCTGTAAGCAAGGGCTGGACCTTTACAAAAGACAGCAATTTCCTTGCAAAGGAAATTTTCCTCATTGAAAGCTCTTTAAAAGTCATCATTTCAACCACATTGTTAAAGGTTGCCACTAAATAATTTGAGTATTTCAGAGTCATTTTCTGTGCAACATGTTATAATAGAGATAATTTATTCAGAAGCCTACTTCTAGAAATCATTATTATTCAATGATTATAAATGTTATCTTAGTTTAAGAAATCATAATGAAAAAGGTACATTATAAATTGCTATTGAGCAGTACCTTCTCCATTTATTGATGAAGTAGTGTTGATTCATGGGAAAATTTTCTGAAGTTCTCAGTAAGTTTTCCTGTCAAAGACAGGATAAGAATCGGCTCCATTGCCAGTTTAATGGGGCTTATTTTTGTATCGTTTAGCTTGCATTCTTCTGAAGAAACAGAAACTCATGAGGTAGTTGTACTGATAAAACTACAAAAGAAAGGAGGAAAGCCTATATATGTTTCATAATAACTGGACAGAATATTTTGTTTTGCTTTATGGAAACAGTTTGGGTTTTTTTCCAGATTCTCTTATTTCTGACGTGCCACAATCATGTAGGTAGTGAGGCAGTTGAATATATACACTCCAGCCTTTGTTATGCAATTCCTAGGGCTGCCACAATGACTAGAAACACAGGGTTGTGTTGTTTTCTGTCCTCCAGCAGTACAAAAAAAATCAGCAATCTGCTAATGGCTGTTGGTCAATGCAGATGGTTTCAAAGTTGCTTTGTGTTACTACAGAAGTGTAAAAGAATCAAAATATAGTAGTGAATTTGTCTTCCAATTACAAATTAGATACATCAAAACAAAACAAAACAAAAAGCATAGAACGCAAGCCTGAGTATTTTCCATTGATTTTAATCTCTAAGAGAAAGCTGATGACAGGCTGTTACTAAAGTGAGCAGACATTTTAGAGCTAATAGAATTCTGTTCTATTAAAGCTTATCTCCATGGACCAAGATTTTGGAAATAAGCCTTTTATTCTCTAAAAATGACTATATGAATTGTATTTCAGTCAAACCAAGTCAAGCCATGTGTTCAACTTGTTTTCTGAGATCTCAGTTTCTTATGATATTAGGAAGCTCACCTCCCACTGAAACATATATTAAAATCAAAATACTGTTAGGGTCAGAGTACACCTTTTTTAATTTTCCTCTTCTTCAACTCTGAACTTAGTGAAACTCAATATTTATACTCTATCACTAGGTCTAACCATGTTAGATCCTGCAAGCAATGTACAAGTGTGAATTTTCTACTTACACATCCTACAGTGCATATCATTTATGCCTGTCTAATGAGTAACATTCCCTGTAATGCTGCTAATATAATACTGGATTAAATTAAAGCTGATCTTCATCTTCCAGTGACCTTTCTAAACATACCTGAAGGACATATTTATCCATTTATCTTGATATTTTTTTGGAAACAGATTTTCAAAAGGGAGGATCATGGCCTTCATTCCTTGGCATCATATCTGCAATACAAAATAGACAAAGAACAATCTTTGTCGGTGATGCTCTAAACTGGAGACTTTTGTGTGTCATCATTTTCCATCAGTGCAGGAAAAGTCACCTCTCCATCAATAGTTTCTTCAGAAAGGACACATATGCTGATCTTTGTGACTCTTCTCATCAAAAAACCTGATCTCATGTCTGGTAAACAGTAGGGACTTTCTTCCTTCAGCTTCATTTGGAACAAGCTCTGACCCAGTCTATCTTTTGCACAAATATCTGTAGTAAAATGGCTGGCCCAGCTTGCTTGTCTGTATTTAAAATCTAACCTTGTGTATAAGGTCTGGATGGATATTGTAGATTGCGTATGTTGTTACTGTTCAACAGCATGCAGCCAATGCACTCATTCTGCTGTATCAAGTATCATGCAAAAATGAAAGTAGCTGAAGTATTTATGACCAGGCAGAGCCCTTGGGATATTTTCCTGGTCAAAAGCAGTACTAATCACTGATACTGCTTTTTAACATTTTATTTATTCTTTCCATGAATTTACTGTTTTCTTTTTTAATATATTATTCTTTATAATAAGCTTATATTTACATATATTAACATTGGCCCTTTAAAATTTTGCTGTTTGTCAAATCTTTGTTCTTTAGGGGGAAAATTCTGTGCTTTACATCAGGTAAAGAAATTTAAAGATGATGTTATTTAGATTTGTTCACAATTTGCCAATTCTGGAAGAATTTTATTTACCTGAATCACTAGGTTGGAAAAGACCTTTGAGATCATCAAGTCCAACTATGCCTGTTCTCTGCTAAACCACATCCCTAAGCACCTCATCTACCCATCTTTGAAATACATCCAGAGACGGTGACTCAACCACCTCCCTGAAATTATTCTTCTCATTATTTTTTATTGATTTGTTTTTTAATGCTCTGCTTGAAATCTTTTTACATATGCAAAGCAAATTATCTCCCTTTTTAACACTACCACATTATTTTCAAGATAAATACAGTTTTAAAAAAAAATAAAAAATCCATAGATGTAGTCAATGTATCTTTTCAGATATGAACTTACAAGACAGGCAAAGGGAACTGTCATTTTCTGTATGTACAGCCAGGATGGCGGCTGGTATACATCACTTGGTAGGGAATGAGCTCCTGTTGTTCTCTGGCTACATTATTTCCAGATCAGGGCCTAGGTCCAATGTAGGTAGTGGAACTACACTGACATATTAAAGGTCTAGTTTAATAAATTCAGTCTGCAGTAGAAATTTGGTCCTTATTTTCTTTATTTTTAAATATGTATTTTTATTAATTACCTCCATGTTCTCCCTATCCCTTATCCCAAAGTTATTCAATATGAGAACTTTGTTATTAGTTTGTGTGTGGGAAGAACAGTATTTGGGTCTGTTCTCCCTGCCCTTGTGAATTTCCAACAGTCATCTATACCTTTTTGCTTCACCTGCTCTTCTTGCTTTAAAAATCTGCACATTCTTCCAGTTATGCTATTGTATCTGCATTTGAAATTCCTGACAACAGCCTTTTGACTTTTGCTTAATCTCATTGATTTCTATGCTGCTTTCTGACACTTAGATTTTATGAGTATTAATAAAGATTTTACTCTTTCTATCTGTTCCTGAAATATGTTCTGATTTTTTCATTACACATATTCTGTACAATAGTTGACTGCAATCATCTTTCTTGAACTCATTACATATTCTTTGCAAATGTGCCTTTTAAATTTTAATATCTTCAGCTCCTGTCTTTCCCAGATAAAAACTGATGATGGACTATGCAACTGTACAAGTGCTACATAGGATAATTCGGAATGTTTTTTCAAGACTGCTTCCTCATGTGGGTCACACAGCATTCTCATTTCATTATAACATCAATGATTTTTTTTCTCCAATGAATTTTATTGCTGCATGGCATGAGAAGGAGCAACTATTTCCCAAACACCCTTCAAACACATTCAGCAACTCAAAGAACTTGAAAAACACTTACTCCTTTCAAATGTTAAGGAATTATTTGGAAATATAATATATTACACATAAGCACCCTACAAATGAAGTGGAAAGTGTTTGATAGAGACAACAGAGCATACAATTTGTCTTTAATCTCAGATCCTCTGGGAAGTATATTCTAAATGAAGAAACAAATTTCTTCAGTAGATTTTCTACTTTCTAACATAATTTTGAATGTAAAAGAAGTGTGTATAACATAATCAAAGATCTGGGTTCAAAAAAGCCCTCAAAATCATTGACTATCTCAATATATACCCCGTATGACCCATAATAGAATTTAAGTAATGTTCCTTTTATATTTTGTTTACTTATTACATTACTTAGATGTATTTTTATTCTATTTCTCAGGCGCATCACAAAACTCACACAAATGTGCCTGATAGTGCATTGTATCTAGTAGTATGTTGCATTTCACTGTTTCAAAATGATACTTTTCTTAAAATTAAACAATTTATGCTTAGGTTGCATTGCCAAGCATGACTGCTAGATTTCTAAGTTCCTTCAATACCCAGTATGGCAGGATTTCTGGTACTCCTAGAAGCATATCCTACACTTAACGATACTGCAATTAGTGACTCAATCAATCTAACAGATGATAACTTAAATCCCCAGTGATCAGTGTTCTTACTCTGCTGATGTTCTGTTTCAATGACATCACATTTTATCATGTACCTTCCCATGTTTCTAAAGTGCTATAACTGAGTATAAAGCAGACTGAAGATGATCCATATAAAAATATGCTTAGAAAATCAATCAATATTTTTATGACTGCTTTTTTTTTCTCCCAAACAACTTGCAGCTTACCTTAAAGCTATGTTGTTAGTGTAATTTCAATTTTCTTTGCAGTGTTATCTTTCATGTACAGAACTTCAGTATGTGTATATATATAGACACATCAAAGAATTTATCCTTCCCACATAATACTTATTTTGCCCTCTAGATTTTCTGACTTTGGCAAAGTCTCAGTTGTCAGATTACATCTTTTTATGGATTATTGTGGTTTGCAACAAAGCATCAGTAGCACTATCAGCCCAACAGATAAATGATGGAATATAGCAAGAAGACACAAAATATAGAAATAAAAAATCAGATGACAATATCTTGTAGTAGGTATAACTGATATATATATATATTGATTACTGTATGAATCAAGATATCAAATAATATGTAACTGCATATAAAGAAAGCGTCATACTATTATTCCAGTTGTAGCAAGACTGAGAAAATCCATGACTGATAAAAATATTTGTAAGTTAACTTAAAAAATGTATTCTTTTAGATTTTCTGAGCTTATTTGATACTGTTGATTATGGGAGTGGACAAAATTATGGTAGATAGCAGGCAGTAGTGAGGATGGTAGTAATACCTCCAATTTACTTCTCATGTATGTTTGATGATTTAAAAATCAGCCCACAATATCAATGCTCTGATCATCTTTTGCACACTTGGAACTTGGAAAAAGCATTTGTCACTGAACAATTATTCTGAAAACCTGTGTCTTAGAGTGGAGCTCTAGCATAACATAGTTGCTGGCCCAAAATATGCATTCCATTTATTGAGGATGAATTCACACTGTATCTTTTAGTTAGAGCCACCTAAAAACTTTATGTCTCCCAGTGGTGAGTGAAGGACATGTATAGTGATTGAAGTTCCTTGCTTGGCCAGGGGAATATTTAGAGTAGGAGACTAATGTAGGTGAGATGAGTTATCTTCTGGCATATGGTCATCATGGGGAAAACCCTGGGCATCAGGTTGATCCTGCTGTGCAGCATTCTGTAATCCTCAGTCAGTAAAGTACTCTGTGTTATCATCAGGTGTGAGTGTAATTGGATGTTATTGTTCCCCTTTCATGGTGATTTTGTCAGTAAACTGTCCCTATCCCAACCCACAGAGGCTTTGTCTGTTTCTCCCACACGAGTGAGCAAGCGGCACATGGTTGGGGCTGAACAACCACAACCGTCTATAAATATGGAATGGCAGGGAATGAAGCCAGACTCACCCCAGTAGTATTCACCAACAGGACAAGAAATTGGAAAGCATGAAATTCCATCTGAAGACAGTAAAACACTTTTTTTTTTTCCTTTGGGAATGGTGAAGCACTGAAGAGATATCCTGAAGAACTTGTGGACTCTGTTATGACATTAGAAACTTAAATGTGATCCTGGGAAATATGCTTTAGCTCACCCTGCTTGAGCAGAAAGCTGGACTAGATGATCTCAAAAGTTCCTCCCAACCTCCTTTGTTCTGTGATTCTGTGAAAGCTGCTCTGCTATATAGCAGCATCTGTCTATAGTCAGCAGTGACTCAAATGACACTATAGCTTATATTTAGACCACTGAATAGAGACCCTAGAACATGGATAGATACTATCAACCAGGGATAATGCATGCATTTGTGAGGGCTCAGGGCACCCTGCCTGCCTGTCAACTGCTGTTCCAGAAGGATGTTGGTATCTTGTATAGCCTTTGCCATAACTGGCAGAATCATGTGGGTGCCTCAGTTATGTTAAGACGTCTCAGAGAACACTACATGCTTTTTTTTTCACAACTGGAGACACTGTAGCAGGAACTGAATCTCTCTCTAGGTTCTAATAAATGTATCGACAACATCATCACTAATTATAATAGGTTCTTAAACCTCGGTTATCTCTTTAGGACATTCAACACGGATATCTAAACACAGATCTCCCATTCTGAATCTACTCTTTTCCTGTTCCCCACAGTGGTAAATTAAAAGTCTTTAAGCTATCCTATTTCTTAAAGAAATGTAAAAATAAAGTACAGTTAAATCCATGGCTTATGAAATTATGCTGCTAGAAAGAGGGAAGGAATTAGGGAGTCCATCTGGGAAAGAGGAACAAGATGAGCATTTGCCAGTAGACTTTTGAATTTCTTTGCCTTGGGGGAATAATTTTTTCCTTACTTAGTCATTTTATTGTAAGAAATACAGGTGACTCCAAAATTCAGGTGCATTTTGTTGCACCTGTTACAAACACTTGTTTTGGTGGAAACAGAAAGCTTCAAAAATAATTAATAAAGAACAATTATTGACATCTATTGACATGGATTTCTGGATAACACTTTTTAAAGTGGTTTATGTGTCTCAATGTGGGATACTATCATGTCCAAAACTGATTTAAACATTTTTAAAATTTATTTTCAGTACTTTTTCCTGAACTAATATTATCAAGAAGGAGGTATAAAGGGTAAAGTTTATAGTTCCCCATAGGAGATATTTGGCCATCTGGGAAGAAAATTAAACTGGTGTGGAGCTAAATATATAAATTCTTGGAACATAACTAGTTAGAAATCTAGGGAGGTATTTAACTTGCTATCGTAAAGGGTGGTGGTATTCTTTCTGATGGCAACAAAATCATGTATGTTTCATGCCTTTTCATTAACAGTGTGGATACTTTAAAGTCAGAGACAGTTGGATCTGTGGGATGATGAGCAAAAACTAGTTATCAGATTGTCTAGGTTTTATTTCTTCTACAAACAAAATTTAAGGAAGGCTACCTTAGTTTTCCAAACTGGACTTCTGATCATAGCAAAGTTTTAATGTTTAACCATTTTGGGGAATACTTTTATAGAATAAACAAAAGGCATGACATCCCTTATAATAAAATTATCTTTTTACTTTAAAGTTTTGCTCCAAACTGTGTAGAAAATAATGTTTAAAGTAAAAAAAATCTCAAGGAGTGCGGCAAACAGGACTGGCAAACAGGGTGTGGCACATCAGAAGGGTGGGGCGTGGTAATTCGCTCAGGCAGAGCAAGTAGGCAGAGCTTGCCCCCCCTCCTACCTCAGAGGGTAAATTGAGCTGACAGGCTAGTGCTCACAGAGAACGCAGGGCAAGCCAAAGGATTCCTGCCTGCTGTGTGCCCAGACAGTTGAACCATGGTCTCCACCAGGCGGAGAGGTTCCGCCACACAACTGGGGCAACCCCGTTGGAGGGCCTGCCTAGGAAAGACACGCTTCAGGTCTCTGGCTGCAGGGAATGCCTGAGCCTGCTGCTGCCAGGGAAAAGAGGCAAACACCTCACCTGTGTGAGGTGCGAGCAGGTGGATGGTCTGCTATGCTTGGTAGTCAAACTAAAAGAAGAGCCTGAAAGACTGAGAGCTATCAGGGAATGTGAGCGGGAGATTGACTGGTGGAGTAGATCCCTGGCATTCCAGAGGGAAGAGTGCCAGGAAGACACCTCAAAACTGAAGATGGTCTCTCTGTCCCATCCTAGTCAGGTAAATGGGAGTAACCCGAACCCTGAGGAGGGCTGGAAGACAGTCCTGTCTCTTTGACGTAGGCACTCCCCCTGCCTACCTACCCCGCAACCCCAGGTTTCCCTAAGCAACAGGTTTGGGGCCCTGGAAGTTGAGGAGGAGGTATGTGAGGGGATGAATGCAGCCCCTCTGCCTCAGAGGAAGTGGAAGCCTAGAGTGGGGCGAATGTCTGCATGCCTTGAGACTACCTGTGTTAAGCAAGAGAGAAGGGTAGTTGTGGTAGGGGATTCCCTCCTCAGGGGGACGGATGGCCCCATTTGTAGACCAGACCCTACACAAAGGGAAGTGTGCTGCCTTCCTGGAGCCCGGGTCCGTGATATTGCCAGAAGGCTCCCAGGGCTGGTAAGACCCTCTGACTACTATCCACTATTGATTGTTCAAGCAGGCAGGGATGTAATCATAAAGTGTAGTCTGCATACTATCAAAAGGGAATTTTGTGACCTAGGGCGTTTTATTGAGGGAGGGGGAGCTGAAATAATATTTTTGTCTATCCCTACTAGTGGGAGGAGGGGCTTGGAGCAGGACAGGAGAACACAGGTGTTGAATGAGTGGCTGAAAGGCTGGTGCCAGCATAGGAACTTTGGGTTTTTTGACCAAGGGAAGGTGTACTCTGTTCCTGGCATGATTACTGCTGATGGGGCTCACCTGTCCCAAAGGGGAAAGCGAATCCTTGCCCAGGAAATGGCAGGACTCATTGAGCGTGCTTTAAACTAGTTAGGAAGGGGGAAGGGGATATTACGAAGGCTGCTGGGGTTAGGCAAGTGCTTCAGAGACATGACGTGAGTTGACGGTGGAAAAAGGTAAATGCCAGCAGCACAGTGACGGACTTGGGGATGTTGTTCCATGTGATAGTAGGGAAAATTCTGTGGATTGCCCTGAGGACTCCTCAGTGGAGCCACTATTGCCCATCTGAAGTATGGGATGCAGGGGGAATTGGCCAGCCCTTTTTCAGTAGTCTGTGGAGATAGGACAAGGGGCAATGGCTGCAAATTGGAGCACAGGAAGTTCTGTGCCAGCATGTGGAAGAACTTTTATACAGTGAGAGTGACAGAGCACTGTAATAGGCGGCCCAGGGAGGTGGTGGAGTCTCCTTCTCTGGAGATATTCAAGACTTGTCTGGATGCCTATCTGTGCAATATGAGCTAGGGAGCCTGCTTTGGCAGGGGGGTTGGACCCGATGATCTCTCGAGGTCCCTTCCAACCTGTAATTTCTGTGATTTCTGTGATTCAACATAGGCCCCAAGTATCCTTACAGCCATATTGATGAAATGGGTGGAAATGAAAGAGGTGGAAAGGAAATGAGTGGAAAACTGATTGGATTTATGGGATCAAAATACTGAGATGGGGAATCCAAAGTCCAGCTGGTGTCTGGGTCATAATGACTGGCGTCCCTCAGAGACTGATGTTGTGTATGATGATACTTAACACCTTTGTTAGTGGCCTGGACAATGGGACATTAACAATTGTTTAGATGATACCACTGGAGGACAGGACTACTATTTGTTGAGAGAGAAATAGAGGCTGGAGAAATGGGATGGCAGGTATCAGAAAGTTCAACAAACGCAGATGCCAAGCTCTGCATTTAGGGGTATAAACATGTTAGCAGTTGGGAGTGGACTGGATAGAATACAGCCTTGTAGAAAATCATTGTGGAGTGTTCACAGACAGCAAACACCATTAGTCAGCAGTGTGCCCCTGGGTTGAAGGCCAGTTGCCTACTAGGCTGTATTGGCAAGAAAGTAGTCAGCAGAGAAAGTGTAGTGTTTTTTCCTATCACCCTGGCTCTTGTGCAATTGCATCCGGTTTGGGGTTTCTCAGTACATGAAAGAGTTTGACATATTCGATTGAATCCCATGGAGGGCCATCATAAATATTCACGGGTTTGCTCCATTTTAAAGAAGAAAAAATAGGTGAATGATCTTATTGCTACACTTGACTACATAGTAGGAGGTAAAGTGAAGACAAGCCAGGCTCTTCTCAGAAGTACGAAGTGATACTGAAAAGAGGCAATGGTTAAATGGCACAGGGCTCAAAAAGTACACCACCAATTAAAAATAAAAAGAACAAATAGGCATGCACAGTAATTTACACAGGTAGTGAAGGCTTTTCAACCAACCTTATTATGGTAAATAATACATGTGTAGTAGAAACATGAACACATTAATATTAAGTGTATAAATAGCAACTAATTTGGAGTTTCAGTGTGCTGCCTTAGGACAAACACCCATATGTGCGTAACTACACAATAAAATACCTCTGGTCTGCGTGTACATTGGTGTATTGCATACTGGGTAAATGAACCCCCAGATTTGTGACAATAACACCTGGAGTCCTGTGTCCACTTCTGGTCTCCACAATTCAAGAAAGACACAGGCAGACCGTGATGTTTAGTTGTCTATTGGAGTTAACTCAGAACGATTAGATTTTCAGCTTTTAACAAATTCTCTGTGGGCCTGTGCAACATAATTATTTCCTGTTCTATGTGTGAATGCAGATGGAAACATATTGATCAAACAGTGAAAAACAGTCAGATTATGCATTGTGGTAGGACTTTTCTATCACTGAATTCTCCCAGAGGATTATAACTTGATGTATAAAATTACATTTCAAATTGTGCAAGTGTTTGAAAACATTTGTCTACATTCTTTTGATTCTAAAAGGAAAGGGCAAGAAACTATATTGGGTAGCATGGGTAAGGTGACCTGACTTTCTAAACACAAGTAGCATCTCTGAGCATTTAGACATTGTAGTAATTGGAGTGATGTTTTAATTTTTTTTCTCATTTTTGCTATTTTCCTTTAGGTTGTGAACTTATTCAAGTGAGTTTACAAGCACTTTATTGTTCTCCAGAGTTCAGATAGTTGCTAAACTGCTCAATGCAGTTTTACATTTAAAACACTTGTTATAACTCCCTACAGAGCAGTAAAACGTTATACCTCACCCCCATTTCAGCACACAGAAGAGTACTTTTAACACCTTTGTTATTGCTCCTACTTGAACTAATATGTTTCATCAAGTCAAAACCAATTGCCGTCACTTTGTAATTAGAAAGGAGTGTGGGGAAAAAATACCTCTCCATAACAAATGTCTATGATGATTTGCTTGTTTGTGTGGACATGAAAAAAAAAAAAAGGACATTTTTGGCACAAATTAACTGAAAAATATTTAGAGAATCACATGCTTGTGCAAACACTAATGCTACCTTTCAGAGGTGGAAGAACTTTGGATTCCAATATTACTTCAAAGGTTAGTTTCAAACAAGTCTAAGCACTTCACACTGATTTCCACAGAAATCTTCTTGTGAGGACAAGCCAGGCACACAGACACAATGCGTGACTGCGGAGATTACAAGGATAAAAATACACCAGCTGGGGAAATAAATAATGTTAGTCTGAAAAACATCACCACCATTAGTCTGCTTTCACAAATTCTCTTTTACATATGAACCTCCACCATATGTTTTTATTTAAGTCCATAAAAAGAGTATTATGTTTCACTGCCTTAGGAAAATCAGGAATCAATGTGCCAAAGTCAAATCTTCTTCATAAATACACTTTGTTTTAGATAGTTTAATCTGTGTTGATTTGCTAGCTGAGAACTTTTCAAACACATAGTGGTAGGGCATGATAAATAATTTCACCTGCATATTTGCTGTTCCTTCTACTTCCAGACAGACAGGAATATTAAAGACTGTTTGAAAAAGAAAAACTGATAAACTTCTTAATAAGAATGCTTATTCTGTCAGCAGAAACTACTTGTATAGAAAGTCCCTGAAACATCTGCATATCACAAAATAAAGATTGCCTTTTGTCTGTGCAACTAATATATGCAATAAAAAAAGGTACAAAGAAGTTTGTGGTGTTTGTGATTTAGCAAGTAGTGTTTACATCAAAACAAGGAAAACAATGATTATAATTTCACTTTAACTTTTTTCAAAGTTAATGCATTTTCCAATTAAAGCAGAAAGTCTGAATTTAAGATTTCGCCACAAAAAATAATTTGGAGTGACTTGCAATAAGCATTACATAATACATTTCAGAAAAGAAGGTGTGACAAAAGCCAAATCAATTAAAGGGTAGGGTTGGTACTTTCAGTACCTCTTTGGTCTCAGTGCTGATGAATAAATTTGTCTTTTTATTGAAAGTGATGATAATGAAGAGTAGAAGTAGAAGAATGCACTTGCAGAAAAATGCATTCCAAATGACAAGTTCCAATGCTTCTGTGTCATAGGAAAGTTTGTTGACAAATTTCTTTTGATACTTTTAAATCTTGTATGTGGTTGTTTCTTCTCTATGGTTGTCAAATTTGGATGCTTCAAAATCCTCATAATGCAAGACTCAACCCACAAATAAACTTGAGCAGGTTAGATTCTTATTTAAAATGAGTTATCTAAGTTTATTCTTCAGATAATGAGAGTGATATGCACCTCTAGAAGCTAATTTTTTCTTTGATACTTTCTACATAGATAATATTCTGATAACATCAATTAAATGTAGTGAAATCTATAAAAATGTAGGCAACTAGAATATAAAAGCATTAATATTATGGATACTTAATGGATAAAGTTTAGAATTAGCTGATGATAGTAAAATTATCAAAGATAATTGAGAAAGGTATATATTAAGAACAATTCATAAACTTAAAATACTAAAAAGAAACAATCTACTTTTGCAGCCATTTAACAGACATCGTTTTGCATAGTTTGGAACTTGTGCTATCACACTGAAAAAATTTAGAGGTCTAACTACGCTGGATCTGAACAGTGTCTTTTGAAACCTTCATGTCTCCATGAGTAATGCAGAACCTCTGGTTGGTTAGATTCTTTTTCTTAATGGTCTTATGCACAAGTCTAAATTTAGAGAGAAATAATCTGGTCCAAGATTTCCACGACATAACCTCGAAGTACACCTTTGCCTCTTTCTATAAAACAGCCAAATAGAGAATTGAAGTTGTGGGGACATAATTCATAAATATTTTATTGTATTGCATTTAGCGCTTTGATGATATAGACAGACAAAAGTAATTGGTCAAGTCTGAGCTTTACTGAGTAGCATCTTACTTGCTAAATTGTCACCTTGTGTGACTACTGAATGAATAAGGAACCACTACTCAGCATGTGCAGTGAAATGGAATCTGACCCATGATATATCTGTTCGGATGAAAAATCCAGGATATTAAACAAGGTACATTAAATAACTGTAATACTCAGAATGTCCTTTTAACATTAGCTTTGTAGATTGATAGATTATTTTCTGTTGCAGACTCCAGGATAAAAGGGTCGTTTCAAACATATTTCAATTGAAGCCCTGCTTATGTTTCCTGTTAGCTTGAAATTTTCTTACTCATCCTGTTATAAATCCCTGCTTTACAATACAGAATCTAAAAAATAATAGTATTCATATTTTCCTGCAAGCTGCTGTTTTATTTCCTTTCTTTTTCTCTCCTTTCTGCTCTTGCATTCCCGTCCTCTCCTAGTTGCTAGTCTTACTTAATTAAAATATAAAAATGTCATTCACTTCTTTACAACATCAAACCAATTTAATCTACCTCATTCTCTGACTGGCTGCAGGCAAATTCTTTGTCCAAATACCAATTGTACTGATCATTTAGTATAAATTTGTGTTCCTATACCCTCTCTAGTTGCAGTCTCCATCTTTTTATCTGCAATGGTAAGAGATTGACAAAACATCGGAAGGCAGTAGGAACGAGGTTCTGAAAATAAGTGACCAAAGACAAAGTGCAAGGATCAAAAGAAATGGGTAACTTTGCATCTGGGACAATAATGAAATTTGCACAGTACTCAATAAAATGATCAGTTGCTAAACCAGTAGAATGTATATATACATTATTCTTTAGAGAGGTGAAGTAGGCAATTGCATGAGAAAACGTGAAAGATTTCTTTATAATATTCCTCAAACTGCAGAATTTTTTTCTGAGAATGCAATTACAAATAACTTTCTCCCCCAAGTAGCAAAGCATGGGAAGGTGTTTTGCCTTAGGCAAGCACTGTTACTTCCCTGCTTGTGACCTGGAAGTGGAGTCAATGGGCCCACACTAACAATGCATAAGCAGTATAATACACTCAAAACATAACCTCTGCATGAAAAGTGATACAGTTCACCTGCTGATGGGAAAAGGAAGGGCAGCACACTTTTGTAGTAGTACTACACCAGTAAAAACAGAGCTGATCAGGCATCATATGAGTGTATAAAGGGTAGTAACATCATGACGGGAGTGTAGTCAGTGTGGAGTTTTATTTTTTGTTTGTTTGTTTGTTTAGGTTTTGGTTTGTGGTTTTTTTTTTCTTTTAATTGTACAATGACCTTAGAAAGAATTAGAGACTCTTACTTTCTCTGTCCCCATTGACCCACTTTCATCTGATCGCCTCATTTAACCACAATGTCTTTGTGTAACAGTCAATAAAGACATGCTTCATCTCACCTAAATTCAGATATCTAAAAGCTAGATGCAGGTAATTTCCTTAACCTACCAGTATAATTGTTCGAGAGAAATGGATACCACAGTGTGAGACTGAGCTACCCATCATCAGATACCCACCTCAGCCAATTCCTTCCTGATAATTCCTGCTTCTCTTTTTGACCATATGCTACTAGGTTGGATCCTGTTGCATCTTTACATACTGACATTGAAGCAATTAATCCTATCCCATATCTATAATGGTTCCTATTTGTTCTATTTTAGTTATTTCTCGTAAGAAAAAAAATTCCACCTGTAGAGTAATTGCACACTGAAGTTTGAGATGACAGCAAAATCAGCTACACATAATTTATTTAGACAATTGTAATTTCCAGAAAGTTATACAAGGCCTTACAATAAAAATATTGGACTGAATATTACAATGGATTGTGTTGCAAAATAACAGATGAACATGCTTAAAATTCCTTCTGCTTAGAGCGATATATGCTTCTTGTGCACCATGTCACTCAGTTTTGTATGTCATTATATATCCTTCTTAAAGGTGGAAAGTAAATACTTTTTCCTTCAGTACATCACTGGTTATAATGTCTCTGTTTATATCTGTCTCAGCTGGTTGCTAAAATGCTTTTAATCTCTGTGTTGCTTTGTATATTTAATCATTATTTTCGTATTTTACTCAAATGCTTAGAAATTCATTAGCATTTTTCATTTAAAAAAAAAAAGAGAAAATTACTTCTCTTTTAAGCACTCTTCTACAAAGCTTTAATTTTCACAGTTAATCTGGATGTTTCTCTGCCAATTCGTCGTGCCATTTTATTTCTCCCCATTTACCTGGCAAGGAGCTGATATACCAATGTTCTCTTTATACTAATTCTGGAATCTCTTTCAGTTTATGCCACTATCCATGGTTAACAATCAGTGAAAGGATTATTGTTTGAATAATTTTTTAAAAATGTCATAAAATCTTCATAAATATGTTAAACTGATTTATTTTTTTCTATGAGTCAATAAGTAGACACCTGTGCAATCTACAGTTCACCTCCTCTAGCTTTAAGTGAGTTTTCAGATGTTAAGAGAAGATATATGGCCAGAAGAGAATGCTCTTCCTGCATACTTTAGACATGTTAAAGTGGAACTGTGGTCCATCAGTACTGTGTGGGCAGAACTCCATTCATCTTACTTCAGTCAGAAGTTTAAAGACTAGACAAAGCCAGTTGAGGACTTCTTGAAGAGATGAAACTCTCTCTAGAGACCTCCAAAGTCTGATTTGTCAGAGACATCCATTTCAGGAAAAGTGAGTCCGCTTTATATACTCATCTCCAAATCACACTATTTTTTGGTCACTGTCATTCAGACCAAAAAAAAAAATAATCAAATTCTTCTCTGTTGTGTAGGAAGACTGAGACACGGTGAAAACAAAATATTCTTGAGGGTTCAGGCTTGAAACAAAATTAACCACTTCCCTAAATTCCTAAAAAACCCCACATCACACTGAGTCACTTCTCACAGGACATAGTTCTACTACAGCAAGAAAAACTGACTCATGCCTCAATATCTTTCTATAAAGAAAGATAGAACCTGCTAGGCTTTCATAATGAAGGTTGTAAATATTTGTGACTTCAAATTTTTGACTGACATTTTGGTGATGTTTTAGAACATGTAATAGAATAACACTCTAAGCTTGTTGCTGAGATAACTGTTGGTTGATTCAACATTCATATATGGAAGCAGTGAAGATTCTAAGTTATCTCTGTTAATTCACCGTGATATTCTAGGTTTACCTTTTACTCTTCACTTGGCTTGAAAAGAAGGTTTTAATTTATATTAAGATAAAATTTTAATTTTACTTGAAAATATTTTTGTTTTATTCAGATGAAGTGGTATATAATGTAAAATATTATAGTTCAGCACAGAAATATTCTGGTTACTGAATGTATATATTAATGACATTTACCCAAAAGTTCAGGAGACACTAAAAATTAAGCTGAAAAATTTCTAGGTAGGGTATAACCTACAGCTTATATCAAACCTGATTAGGGATTGGAGAGAGCAAAATAGGAGGATTTCAAACTTGAAAAGTGCTCAGAAAACTAATTTAGGATTATAAACCATATTTCTGTATCAGGCAGTAAAAGCTATAATAAAGTGCAGTATAAATAAATACATGGAAAAATATAGAATAAGTTACTTTCAAGTAAGAAGTATTTTACATGTATCAGAAGGAATTATTGATTGTGAGGGTAATTAATGCTTAACTTGGGTTTAAAGAAGCCTCAAAAAGCCTAAGAGGGATGGAAGGTCCTCTTGTAACGATTAGAAAATTACTGAAAAGTAAGAAACATATGGAGGGAATGGGTGAACACCTTTATCATCCAGCACTTTGGGCTTAGATCTTGGCTGATCAGTATCTCATTAAGTAAAGTCACAAGGGTGAAGAATAATGAAGTGAAAAATTTTCATACCTTATCAGAAAGGGCTGTGGATGGATATGTACGGGGCATTCACTAGGTCCAATCAGAGTTCCCAGTACAGGAAACAATTCTGATTCGCAATACATACGGGAAACACTAATCACTCCTGTCCAATGCTCCCCATCCCGGTTGCAACTTCTCTATCTGTGTTAAGTGAATGCAAATGGGCACACCCTTTTATGCTTTTATGCATTGGATACTCAGAATATTCACTCCACTGTGGGAGTCACAGTTCTGTCATGGATGTCTCTGGAAAATAGTTTAATAGGCTGTTTCACTTTTGGGTGAGAAATGTCTTATTATTACCAATTGTATTTCACTCCACTATGCCTAACTCAAACCATGGTAAGTAAAATGCAGAATAAATTATTTGTTAAAAAAAATGCAAAAGAGGAAAAACAGCTACAAAAGTTTACAAAAGGAGGATGGGGGAGGGAGGAAGAGAAATCAAAATCATGCTTAACCTGCTTGCTTTAATGTTAAGGTGATTAATAGCTATCTTTTTATTCCTTTCTCTCATATTTAGGTGATTTGCAATAAATTTTCCAGAGAAGCCCATTGCCAGGGATGTTCTATTTTTGCCTATGGTGCTCCTCATCTTGCATTATTAGAGAGCACCTTGTCTTGGTGATGCATGTTAGCTTTTATAGCCAATCTCTCCTTTGAAATCCTCCAAGGTTCCAGACATGTAATCTTTTTCCCTAAAACGTTTTATTATGACTTCCTTCTGCAAGAGACAGGCATCTTGTCATGTCTCTTAATCCAAAGAAGTGGATTAATCCACATCCTTAGAAATGCTAATGTGTGTTTATTAAATCAGATGTCTTTATTTAATCAGCATTTTGTCTGCTTTACTTAGCTAATAAACAACTTTTGCCTTAGCAAGAAAGAAATCATCCTTCCTCACCCTGTGTTTGTTAATTTATTTTGTATGTTTCATTATAAAGTGCCATTGGAATAGCATTGTATGCTTTATATCGATCTGTATTTTATATTAGTCTGGCTATAAAGATACATAGCAAGTTCTAAAGTGGGTAAATGTATGTCTCTTATCAATGGTTCTTGAATACAGGTCAGAAAAGACTTTCTACTGTCCCCTTGCAATTGACCCTTGTTATCTGCCTCTGAAACAAAATTGTCACAGTAGAAGCTGCAGCTGGTTGTCTAGAGAGACAGAACAATTTCACAATACCGAATGATTTAGCGAAAAAAAATGACAAATTAAATTTGGTTTGGGTAAGTGAGAAGGAATGCACATGGGGAAAAATATAGAATTTAAATTGCTTTAAATCACTCAGAAAAAAAAAGATATTGTGAGATAGCTCTCTGAGAAGCTCATCAGATGTTCCAGAACGGTCAGAAAAGCAAATAAACCATTTAGTATTATTTGAAAAGGAATGAAAAGCAAATAGAGTAATCATTATTCCACTAAGAATCCATGGCATGTTTTTAACGTAAAAACTTCTGCAAGTTCTAGTCTTTATCAAAAAGATACAAAGAAAGGCACAGAGAAGTGTAGCAAAGATAATGAAAGGTTTGAAGCCATCTCCTTTTAAAAAGTGAAACTTATCTATAAAATAGACCGAAACTCTCCATATTAGAAAAGGCAATTCTAAGAAAGACGATGTAAGTATTTAGCCATTGTAAATAGCATGGAGAATTTTTTTTTAAATTTATTTTATTTTATTATTATTATGTTTCATCATTTATTTAACTATAGAACTCGTTGCCACAGGGTGCTGTAAAAGTAGAAGTGTAAAGACAGACAAACCATTATGAATCTTCACAATGGAAAGAGACAGCTGAAGGGAAAGACAATGGAAGTTCATAAAAGTGTATATTGTGTGGAGAGGGTAAATTTGGAACAGTTTGTCATTATTTCTCTATTATTAAACTGTGGAACTCATTGCCACAGGTCTCATGGAGGTCAAACTATAAACAGGTTCAGAAAGAAATTAATAAAGTTGAGCTCCATTGGAGAACATTTAACATTATGGTTCAACCACAACCTCTGGCTCAAGGTACTAAATTACACTTTTCTAGAAATGTTCTTTTTGTACGGGTCATGCTTCCTGATTCTTCCCCAGGAATCCTCTTTTAGCCACTGGCAGAGTGAGAATATTGAGACAGACTGATGCTTCTGTGCTCCTATGGCTGTTTTTACAGGGCTTTGGGACCCACAGCTACTCTTCAATACAATTATTTATTCTCATATCAGGCAGATGTGCATGTGAGACCTGCATATCCTGTCTTTCCATATGTATTCTTTGCCATTCAATGCACCTAACATATACAATTAGCTCTTTTTTTGGTTTTTCCTGCTGAGTTGCATAGATCATGGTACATTTAATAAGAGTAACAGCTTGGCTTACTCCAAAGGCTGTGATTTGTCTTATATGGAAAGATATATATTTAGTCTGACAGATTTTCCAGAAGATCAGATAATTAATCATTTTTGCTTATCTACAGGTTTTGTTGATAAATTATTTGTGATGTGATGCAACTTTTTACCTTCATAATTTTGGAAACAGGAAAAAGCAGAAAATGGCCTTAGGAAGAGAGGAAGATTTTATTTCAAGGTATACCTGCTACAGGATATAGTTTTGAAATTTTTCCATTGCCAGTTTGCCTCAGGGAAATTTGTTTAAACATCATTAAAGTAGGATGCAATCAGGTAAGATGTGAAGTGAATTAAGTGCCTCACATGTATGATGTTAAAGAATTACTTTTTAAAACTTTGTAGTGTTAAATTTGAATTATTGTATGGTAATAATTAACACTGGGCACCTTTTTTCAGGGCCTTAAAGACCATGCAGTCAGTAAGTATGTGTTTTGAGGCATATGATATGTCTGTCACCTCTCTACTGTGCATCTGCAGTATAATGAATTTTAACGATGATGCAGAACTCTCCACAAAGTGAAAATGGCAAGGCAAGATCTGGCAATAATATCACAAAATGTAATGATGTTGTAAGTCACAGTGAAGTTACAAAATATTTCTGCTATCTGTCTCCTTTGTTGTTAGGTTAATATTACTTTAACTGCGGATATTCACAATATTTATAATTTAGATGTAATTTAAATAGATGTGTTGCAGATCATGATTGATATGATAGTTCTTTTATTTCAATATATTTGTGTGTGAACAACCATCTAAATATATCTATTATAACACCAGCAGTATGACAGAATCATCATTCCTTAAAATCTCTATTACTAGACTGTAAGTGGACTGTTAAACTTTGGCTCAAGGGCACAATAACCCTCACATCAGCATAATTTAATCATCAACATAAGCTAATGGAAAGTTAAATTTGATGTTCAAGACAGTGTAATTCTTTTCTGTTTCACATATTCCACGCCTATAGATTTTCCAAAATGGGTAATTTTTTTTATATTGAAATGTCTTTCCAGACATAAATACTTTGATGCATTTTTATACTCCTATTATTTGATGGAAAGGAAATTATCTTATATTTTCTCTATCTGCTTGAGAATTATGTTTTTTGTTCTTCTGGAAAATACTTTCTGATATATAACTTTCAAGAAATTGAAGCATATATTTATCTGTAGTGGGTGCTTTGACAATAGACTCCTTTAAGTGACAAAAGCTTTTTCTGGAATACTGTTGACAACCATATCAAATATGCTATTTGTCCTACAAAACATCATGGACATTTACTTATAAAGGGAAATGACCTAACAGAAGTTCATAAATATCCTTTTTCTTGATGTATCTGCCCCAAAGATTTTATTTGACATCGTGTAGCCAGGGGCTTAGAGTGGAACCAGGACACCCCACATGGGAAGATGAAGCAAAGACAGCACATCAGCCTGCTAATGTAGGTTGAAGAAGATTGTGGCTGCTCTGTACTTTGTAGGACATCTCTGACAGATACAGAAACCTTGCTCCATTTTCTGGGGACAACGGAAGCATACAGTAGCTTTGCTGGCACATCTTCCTTCCTGTTTATATTCTCTGTGTCAGGAATACCAAAGTAGCTGTATACGGGCAATAAACAGCCTCCACTTGAGGCTGAATAGATCGTGCCGAGTAGGTTAGCACTAGAATTCTTTGCTTTACTGACCTGACGTAAACCAAGTTAAATGAAGAGGATGATTGAGGCCAATGTCTCTTGTGACACTCTGTGGGGTTCATATGACAAAAGAAATGATGGTTTTGTTGCACTGACCCCATTAGAGGTTTTTCTACACTTGTTGCAAAGTGATTTCATTTCTTTGAATTTTTACACAGTATAAACTCAGTCTATTCTATCAAAACACTCTTTAAAATTGCCTCTTCTGTGTCTACCAGTGATATTACCACAGCTTTCATCATAGACACTAAGTTCATGTTTAGTATATCAAATCAGTAAAAAGATAAAATGCATATTCTCATCTTTAGCTTTTTTCCAGGCTCTTCTACATTTTTCTTTTCACTGAGTGATTGCTTGACCTCTTCTGATTTCATTTTATCCTTAAAACCAGCTGGGCTATTCAACAGTGATGGAGTAGCCTTGCATGAGTTTGATTTTTATTCTGCATGTGTAGAAACCAAGTATAAGGTAATGGATTTAGACCACTGACAATATCTATTTTCTGTTAGACAACAAGTCAGACCATCCAAGCTCATTGCAATTATTTATCTCACTAAAAACACATTTCATTAATTTAAAATATATCTGTTAACCCAAATACATCTCTTTTGTGGGTTGACCTTGGCTGGATGCCAGGTGTTCATCAAGCTGCTGTATCACTCCCTTCCCCACCATGAACAGGCAGGCGTGGAAAATAAAATAGAAAAAAAAATCCCATGGGTCAAAATAAAGGCAGTTTGGTAAAGAAAAAGAAAGAGGCTGCACATGGAAGCAAAATATAAAACCCAAAAGGTTTATTCTCTATTTCCTATCAGTAGACGTTATCTGGTCACTTCCCAGGAAACAAGGCTTGCATACACGTAGCAGCTGCTCCAGAAGACAAACATAAATGATAAATGCCCTCCACTTCCTTCTCCTTTCTTTCCTTTTAGTCAGCAGCAGCCAAAACCCTGGTGTGTTACCAACACCTTGCCGGCTGCCAATACACAGCACAGTGCTAGGGGGGCTAACTCCATCCCCACCAGCCATAATACAGCCTCCAAACTTTAAAACTTCTAGTGAATCTCAGAGTATTTGGATGGAATGTTGTCAATGTTGCCTGATGCTAGGGCATTTACAAGGGATACCTAGTATTATCTCATTATATATTGCTGAGTTTTATTTCTACATGTGATATGAAAAAGAAACAATTTGTGTTTTCTGGTGTATTATAAATGGGTCTTTAGCACAAATGTAGTAAATTTTATTGGATCTTATCTTGTTATATATTCAGATTGTTTGTCTTGAAGTTATCTATCTAATCAAAAGGCAGAAGGGTCCTGCATAACTGAGAAAGGAGAAGTCACATTGACTAAACTGTTTGAATTTTAGTTAGCATATATTTAGTTCTAGTGCTCTACACACCCTTATCTGACATAAAATCTTTGTTAAAATGTCAACAATAGATCCTCTTCAGCAAAACAATGATCCTAAACATTTTTAGGATATTTCATATATTATTATTGCAGACCCAAGGGAGACCAAACTCTACTTTGGTATAATTTGCAAAATAGGAGAAATAGGTCAGAATTATGTATTCAGAAAAAGAAAACAAAAAACTTATTGTCACCACATGCATCCACAAAGAACATGGTTTTGCTAGTTTGGTGGAAGAGTGTGCCAGGCTACAGAATAGGTATTGAAGGAAGAACTTACTAAAGGTACTGAATAATGGAAAATGGATTAAACAAAATTAGATTCACAGGTTAGGAGAGCCAAACTAATCTTCGATACTTCTTTGACAAAGCACCTGATCTTGGAGGATTAAAAATAAAATAAAGTGTACAGTATTGTGGAAAAAAATGTTAACTTAGAAAACATGTTGGTTGACAGAAAAATTTCTGAACAAGTATGAAATTACTTAAAGACGAGAAGGCAGTGTTTTGCAATCAAATGAGGCTGTAAAGTGGGGAGAGGTGAGTAGTGCATTACTCACCTCATGACGCTGGCACAAAAACAGGTTTACATTTGAGAACAACACAAGTTCAAGGACATTGTCAATATAGAATGACTGTGATATTGCATGAGAAAAGCTAGATGTTATTGAGCATAAGCTCAACAAGAAAAATTAAAACCCATGGGTATTGCATATGGCTTTAAGATCTTTAAACAGAACCAACACAGAGACAATCACCTAAGGATATTACATAGTCATAAGATACTTATGAACAATTAACACACTGTGATATTGGTAAAGTCAATTTATCTGAAGTTGCTTTAGGAATGACATTCTAAAACACATAAGGATCATAATGATTCTTTTTTAAAAGTCCCTGATGAAACTTTACTGGTAATAATGTAGACATTGCAAACATGTTCAAGGCAGATGAATTTGGAATGCAGATATGAATAAAGACTACTAGGTTTGTCAGAGAAGGGAATCTAACACTCAGACTGAGACTAAATGAGTTTCATCTTGTCTAGAAAAAGAGAAGCCATGGAAGGACAAGATTGCTACCTGTAAGTGCACTGGGGAATAAATGTTACATAAACTGGAAGGAAATGTTAGCCCAAGAGCAAACAAGGATAACTCATCATGAATAAATTTAAGTGAAAACTAGAAGACAAGTGTCTAACCATCAGAGAGCTGGTTTCTGAAAAGACTTCCCTATAAATGAGCACAAATCATTATTTGAAGATAGATGTCAGATCATTGTGTTTAATCCACTTGAAAAGGACTCAAATCTAAAATTCACAAGGTCAGGGTAGTAAAAATATTTTCATAAAGTTCCGAATAAGCTACTTTGAATTGTTCCAAGTTAATAAGATATAAAAGCATTGATGCTCTCACTGTGATAAGAAGCTTGTTCTTTCCATCGCTAAAAGTAATCTAACTTGCTCTACTTCCACGAAAGGTAACAGGGCTTCTATCACTCCACACATACAAGGTACCATTCATTTATTCACTCATTCATAGTGTCTGCCCACATGTAGGCTTACTCTCTTGGCAGAATCAAGACAGAGGGAAGCAGCTTTCCATTTAGTGGAAGAAGGGTTAGCTGCCTCTCATATACTGCAAGGCATGAGTGGATCAGCTTTGAGTGGCCTCTGAGCAGAGCTGCAATTTACCATTCCAGGAAAACTTCCTAATGGACAAATCTAAAATAACCCCTGGATTTTGCATCCCTAATGGATGCAGAAATGTCATGCTGCGTTTAGGTAACTATAGTATATGGCATGACATAATTGCCTCTAGCAGTAAATTACTTGACTGAATGATCCAAGTTCTTATTCGTATATACTCCAGGTACATACAAAATTCAACATTTATTATAGGATTCATGATGTTAAACATTTGAAAGTTGTGAATCACACAGGTTTACTTAGTCAGAACGAAATTCAGCCCTTTTAACAGAATAAAGTTTTTTGAATGTTTCCTGCCTGTTGTTGCTGAGCTCTTTTTGAAAATGACTGTTGAAGAACAGGATGACTCTATGGCTGAATTTTTGCATACAGTGAAAAATTGCATAGAAAATAGACATTTTTAAACATTAAAGGTCAAGATTTTGTAGTGAAAACCAGGACTGTAACCTAGCTTTTCACTTCAGAGAACAACTTGCAATACTTTTTCCTGTGGGCATAAGCACAATGTCATTCTCAAGGCAAGCTTCCCATCTAGAGGTTATACCCTCTGAGATCTACCAGAATAGAAAATGATCTCAGCAGGAGTTTGAAGAAATTATATGCCTTAGACAACAAATTATACTTGAATGCATGACTGTTCTCTAGCAAATTCAAATAGGACCTTGTGAGTAAAATGCAAAGGCTATGAGCTGCTGAAATTAGATTATAGCTGTCAGGGAGCCTATTACAAAATTCATTTCTCTAGTTCATTTGTTTCTTTCACTTGAAAACTACTGACAGAGACCACCCAGCCCACATCCATGTCAGAGACCATATATATGCAAGTATCAAGTGATTTGAACAAAATGTGAAAAAAATCCAGTCAGAAAATAGCGGTTCTGGCTGTGAGAACAAATGGCAAGGATCAGAGATGTGAGAATCAACATCTCCTCTGGCAAAACCAAAGAAGACCAAATTCCTTAATGCAGACCATTCTGGGGTGACAAAATTAATAAACATTAAGATATATTGAATATCCTGCAGAAATTAAAGGTGGCACAAATCCACTTAACTGCCCCATACCCCCAAACCTACTTTTTGTAGGCATCTTTTTAGTGATGTTCACAGATAAACCATGATTGCAGCTTGTCAACTTTCAATCAAACATTTTGAGTACTTTCACTCAAATTAATTTTTTAGAAAATCATTTTGGTGGAAAGCATTTCCCTTGTGATTAATGAGAGTCAGCCTTCATTAGCCAGTTCACTGTTGCACGACATTAGTCTTGTTTAGTCTGATAGTCCTGTGTGGAGGGGAAATGCTACAACATTGTGGAGGAGTATATGCTATAACAAAAGTTTTTCTTGGGAATTTTGTAGCAGAGAGAGGATACTTGCGAGTTTAGTTTAATGGGGAATATCAAGAAATTTTTTAATTTTCACATTCACTCAGATCATTACACCTCTACATTCAATCTGCTCAATTTTATATTTCTCCTCAACTGATCTTTGTTTTCTTTTCTTTGTTTGTTTTGAGGAATTGATATTTGGGTTTGTTGGTTGTTTTTTTTTCTATTTTAGCATTATCCAAAACCTCCACTGCATGGAATATCCTCCTCAGAAATTTTGAGGTACTATCAAACATTAACATTTCCTGATCAACTTCATGAGTACATCTGGACTTCATGGACCACTTTGTGTCTGCAAAGCACAGTTGAAAGAAGCTGTGTTTTAGATGATTTGACCAGCCCTTGTTCCTAGGCTCCATTCTTTACTTTTGATTCCAAGTCAGTGCTTTTGGTTTTTTGGTGGGTTTTTTTGGGTGTGTTGTTTTTTTGGTGGTGGTGGTGGTGCTTTTTTGTTTGCTTGTTTGTTTGTTTTCCCCAGGGTTCTTTTTCCCTATAGCTTAACAGCAATTTGAGATGAGTAATGGAGAGGCTTCTTTTGTGATGCCTTTTTCACACTGGACTTTTTATTTCAACTACACCCTTAGAGTAGAAGTTTCCCAGGAAAATGCTGAATATTATTTTTGAGATTCTACTCTGCAAAGTAACATTAACTCACTAGGGGAATGATCAGTTCCTAAAAGAACAGATGAGATATAGTATATTAGTTCTGCAAACAACATACTCTGTACATCTCCAAATGTTTGATCCAGTTTTGGACAACTGAGCATGAACATGTTTCTTTTCATTTCTCTAAATGTAAAAATAAATTCAAGAAACTAAGTGATGATGATGGAGTATTTACCTAGACAGAATGATTGGTTGATATTACTCTATGTTGATGAAATGTGATGTTACAGGGAAATGCATTTTTCTACTACCTGGTCACCAGCTAGTGGTGCCAAGTAAGTACTACCAGTATTACCACTGTTGGGCACATGAAGAAATGGTGAATACTTCTTTTTCATGCTTTCCCTGTTCTAGCTGATACAGCTAGAATAATTGAAAGCCTCCTTCAGGCAAAAGCTGCCCCAGAAAGTGTGGGGCACCTTATGTATATCTGTAAATAAGATACATATAGTTAGCTTTATGGATGTAGTGTCTGTCCTCATTTCTTGATTGTTGAGCTATGAAAAAAATAATTTCAAATATATTTACATTCTTGGAATTTTCACAGGAGAGAATTTCAGTTTTAAAAATTAAATTAATCCCTTCATGTTTGGCTTTGTATCAACTTTGTGGTGTCCCAGAATTATATTTTTATATAATTAATTTAATATAATTATTATATTAGAGCATCTGTAGTTTCAAAACATTATGTCAGAAAAGTACTACAACTGTGAGAGTACTACAACTACAACAGAGAGAAGGTGGACCTACCGGAATAGCATTTTGAAATGCTTTCAAAATAAAGATAACTCTACGCAGATGTAACATATATTTATAGGCATATGGACACATGGCACCACAGATTTTTCTTTTTCTAATAGGTTCTAAAAGTGTACTGCCTGACGTCTGCTTCACATGAAGGTCTTTCTCCTCTTTCGAAGAATTTAATCTATTCTGTAATCCTGAACATGAGTGGGTGTGGGTTGGTTTGTAGTAGAGGAACCCTCACTTTACCAAACATTAAGCACTGAGACCTAAGGAGTAAATTCACAGCAGGTATTGCGTATTACCATCTCTTCATGTCAAGCTCTGGGTATGGAAGTCACAAATCCACATGAAATATCTGATTATACAGAAGAAATGCAGTAGTTCAGAAGGTCTTTACATCAGTCCTCATGTTGAAGAAGCAATCCATAGATCAAGAAGGAAATGTTTGACAAAACTTCAGAGTCTGATGTGGTTTTATCTTCTCAACTATCTCATTTTAGTCTGGAGAAAAGGTGGCTGAAGGGAAACTATATTGCTCTCTAAAACTACCTGCAAGGAGGTTGTAGCTACAAGGGTGTCAGTCTCTTCTCCTAAGTAACAACATATAGGACAAGAGAAAATAGACTCACGTTGCATCAGAGGAGGTTTAGATTGGATATTAAGAAAAATTTCTGAAAGGATTGTGAAGCACTGGAACAGGCTGCCCAGGGGAGTGGTTGAATCACCATCCCTGGAGTCATTTAAAACATGGAGATGTGGTGCTTAGAGACATGGTTGAGTTGTGGATTTGGCAGTGCAAGGTTAACAGTTGGACTCGATGATCTTAAAGGTCTTTTCTAACAAAAACAACTCTATGATTTTCTGACTCATGTCTTGGAATTTGCATGATCCAGCACAGATTTCTGTCCTCTGCAATCTGCAGTTTGTCATCACTCTAGCATAGATGGCTTCAGACTGTGCCTACTAGATTCCTCTCCTCGGGAGATTCAGGTCTACGGCTGAATTAGAAATATCCTAATGTGAGGCACTCAAAAGCTGCTGAACCATGCCATGGTTGTGAATATGGGCACGTGCAATAGACATCAGATTAAATTTACTAATAAAAAAGTGGACCCATTGAAGTCTGAGTTATCTGAGCAAATATGTATGCCTGCAAAGCAGTCTTCTTACAGTCAGTGAAGTGGGTACTTCTATGGCATAATAGATCTCATCCTAAATGCCTAAAATAAAACTGAATTGTACCTTATAATTTTTTTTGTCATTCATTATAAAGAGGTTTAAGTGACTAGCACAGACTTACATGCTGACACTGCAGATCCAAACTATGTGAGATTAAACCATTATGGACACTGCAGATATTTAGGTATCTAGATCATGAATTCCATATGGGATCCTGGACATTTTAGCAGCTCTTAGGCTAATCAGTGTTCTTACAGACTATTCTTTTGGATGTAGGTTTGTAAATTCTACTTCGATTCTACACTGTACATACTGGAGTGCATTTTTATAGCTTGACTTTAAGGACTCTAGGGAAATTGCTCCTGACATACCTTACATTAAGCAATAGACACCTGTGACACCATGAGAAAATGGGTTTTGGGAGTCGACCTGTTCCTTGATTTAAGTTTTGCTTTCCTCATTATACTGAAATAAGGAATTAAATTATATTCAATTGGACATGGAGAAAAATAGGTTGCAAATCTCATAAAAAGTAAAAACCTAGTCCTTAAATGGCCTGTTTATCACACTGTTTTCATTCTTCAACATAAATTTAACATGAAATAAGAGTAGCTTCTTGAAGGTCATTTTCCTGGTTAAAATTAACATTTAAAAATTATGAATTTGGCCTATATTCAAAGGAGTCTTTAGGTGGTAAAACATTTTGTATTTCTAGAAGTTAGATGACAGCTATATGTATCTAAATCTTCACCTACTTCAAGTACCTTGCTGCTTAAACTCCCACCTTTTCCTCAGGTTTGTATAGCTTTAGTCTGTTTTGTGAATCTAATGCCTTCATCATGTCCTGGGTTTAATAATCCCAGAAAGCAAACTAAGACTTCAGATTTTCCTCATTCTTATAATTTTGTTCACAGTCAGATGCAGCAGTGTCAAAGAACTAAGTAAAAGTAGTAACACATTGTAAAGAAACACTTCACTGTAATGCTTGCACCTTGTTATGTGACAATTGACACATTTCACATTACTTCAGAGTCATCTGAAGTAATTCTAGGCATACGCTAAAAGAGTTCATTGGCTGCTCATTGTGGCATACTGATCCACTGGAGCTACATATTCTTTGCTTCAGTTTGCTTTGTAGTGCAAAGAGCTCTCCAGCTCATCATTCAGTCACAGCACAGGTGACTGGTTGCAGTCTTACTGCTGTCCACAAGGTCAGTGTGACTCAGAAGAGACCTCCTGAAGACTGTACGTAACTCATACTGGTTTCATGGCATTACTGTAAATGGCAGAAAGTTAAATGATAAATTTTTCATAAAGTGACTGTAGACAACATGCAATAGAATCATAGAATCAGAATATCCTGAGTTGGAAGGGACCCATAAGGATCATCGAGTCCAACTCCTGACTCCACACAGGGCCAGAAAAGTCAGAGCATGTTACTGAATGCATCATCCAGACACTTCCTGAACTCAGTCAAGCTCAGTGCTGTGACCACTTCCTTGGGGAGCCTGTTCCAGTGCCCGACCACCCTCTTCCTAACCTCTTTCCAACATCCAATCTAACCTCCCCACCTGTCACAGCTTTGTATCATTCCCTCAGGTTCTATAACTGTTCACCAATGATAATACCTTACACTGGACCAGAAACCTAACTAATTTTGTGGTATATGTCACATACTGAGGAGAGATCAGAGTTTACTGTAAAAGAAGAGAGCAAAAAGTTCACTTCTGCAGTTCTACAGTCATAAGAGCATTCTGTACGTGATCATTTCCCAGGGTAAGTTGCTGATGTTATTATCTATATTAGCATCTGTCTTGCTCATGGGCTAGCATGCCACTGTATTAGAAACTAATAACAAAACTAACAAAATCTCTCTTCTGCAAAGAATTAGCATTCTAAATGCAACGGATGAACCATTAGATAGGTATAAGCACCAGAAAAAGACCATGCATGTCAATATGACAGGCAGTCCTGATACCATGTCTGCTGCTTGACTTTTGCCAATCTTTTTCCCCAGTCAATTTAATAAATTTCTGGATAAAGACAAAAATGATTGTGTAAAAGTAACTCCTTCTAAGTGGCAAAGGTGAACATTAAGCAAAGTGGTGCTAACTGGAAAATTAAACACCAGGTTGGTTACAGGGAACATAACTGGGGACCAGTCAAGGGAAGTTACTGGCAAGACTGGATCCAGGTTGGATATAGAAAAAGGAAATATATTTAAGACAGTACAGAAGCAGAAGACAGGAAAAAATAGAGGAAGAGAGGAATAATGATTAAAATTTGATGGTGTAGAAAGAAAACCTTTGTAGCAGCATCTCTATCATTATTAACACGCAGGACTGTCTTTTATAATCTGGAAAATAAAATATCCTTTCGGATGTTGGGATACAAGGCAGTGAGAGTTTTATCTTTGTGAATGAACAGGACAGGCTGTCTCTTAGATCTGTCACTCAGGCTCCAGGTCTTAAGAAAATCCTTTGTATAGAATGAGAGAATGGTTTTAGCCAAAGATGATATACAGGGTAAGGATCCTGACCTGCAGTTCTCAATGATAGAGCTAGCAAGAAATGTTATTCAATAGAAATGAAAGAAGTCATTTTAGCTGTAATGATTAGACATTTCTAAAATAAACTTGGAGAAATCTCTAACATTTTGGTTTGGACAAAAAAAAGAGAAAGTGGAGAATGAATAATACTCCTGTGCTTCCCTTTCCAAAAGGCTACCTTATGGAGCTACTATCCAGAAGTATTCTGGTGTCAGCACAGGCGAATGTTTAAAGATTTTTATCCTGAATTTTTGCAATTAAATCACCCTCATGCTTTGTGTAGAATTTTGGGGGTTGTTTTTGTCATACTAGTTTTAGACTGGAATCTGGACATGATCCTTTTACAATAGAGGACCTAAGCTCTGTAAAAATAATTCCGACAAATAAATTCCAAATAAAGGAATTGATTTTGTGCACTTATCCCTGAAGTCCATGGCAACCATTTCCATAAATTTTAATAAAAATTAGATTATGTCTGAAGAAAAATTAAACTGAGAAACAATACCAGTATTCATTGCATTTGTTTGTTGAAGTGCTGCCTCATAGTTGTTTTTCTGGAAAATGAGGATTTGTTAGAGGGAATGCATTTTGATCTTTATTTAGGAAACATATAATTTTCAGAAGAAAACCAATTAAATCCCACTAAGATCAGTTGCTAAATATCAGCTGCCTGTATGCAGTAACCTAGAACTTGGCATTATATGAATAATAGGGGCTAAACAAAGAACACAGGCATTAATTTCTGAAGTGGAAGAAAAGAGTAAATTACATTTTAATTTATCTGTACTTTGAATAGCTTTGCCTGAAGAATTTTTGAGCTTAGGATGACATGGAAATTCATTCACTTATCTACTTTTTTCTACTTTTCTGCATAGTAGCAAACAGATCTATTGAGACTGGCTAAAGCTAGCAAATAATAAATGTGTTTGACAAAGACAAAGCCTCTGTGCTATGTAATAACCTGCAAATAATTATGTTGTCTGAAAAAATAATACTTTAAAAATTCAGGTGTAATTACTTAGGATGCTGATATCTATTATTATGATAGTTAAATTAATATTTGGGCTTATTAAATGTTACGGTTCTGGATTGTGCAGCAGTATGAACTGATTTTATTATCCAGTCTGCACTGAGTAGGATTTAAGGAATATGGACACAATGTCCTGAAAGATTAATTTGGTACTATGTTGTTAATTTATCATAAAACAGTCAGGACTAGTCATAGGAACAGTCAGGACAGATTTCCACACACAAGTAAGCCTAGACTGAGAATATCTGTAAAAATGTGTTAGACAACTGGCTAAAATAAATCAGTGAAAATATGTTTTCAAGAGGACTGTGGAGAACATTTACTGCATCAAATGGCATATGACAGTACCAAGGACATGTGCATTTGCTAGAGACAGGGAACTGGAGGAAGTATTATTGTCTGCCTGCTTCTAACGAGGAATACCTGAACCTGTGTGGAGGACAAGAGCCTGGATGTAAATGTTTGTGCTCTGCTCTTGAAGGAAGTGCATGTTAGAGTGATGGAACCAGGGGAAACATAGGGATTATACTGAGCTGCTGTGAAACATGCATGTAAATAAGATTGCCAGTGCTGGAGTGCATGGAGGTGGCCGAGAGGTCAGAGCAGAGACAGGGGAGACAAGTCCACAAGTACAGCCAAGCATAGCCTGGCTGCTCCTCCCTATCATTCTGCACAGAGAGGAGGAAGGGGGTTTGATGAGAGATTTACAGCAGTTCCCCTCTTCAGAGATACAAAGATGTACTCCACCAAAAAGAAGGTAAAACAGGTGTGAAGGAAGCAGAGCTGATTCAAGACGTAGTTACAACAGAGAGTACCCTGCATCCTGGGTGCTGATAATAAGATTGGTGTTCAGAAGTCTTTTTAAAATTGAATTACATGTGGCCTTTATGGTTCAGAAAAAATTTCTGAAATTATGACTGGAAAGTAACTTGAGCAGTGCCCATTGTGTGTGTGTGCATACGCATCTCTAGACAGGCTGTAAAAATAGCTCTGATGGGTTGAGCTGCCCAAAGCATCTCATTTGGTGGCTTATTCAGGAAATTAAATGGGCAAGGTCACAAGTGTGACCTAAAAAATGGCATTCAGTGTTATATGATGACTGAGAATGAAAGGAGTATAATAAAATAAATGGAATTTATTAAAAAAAAAATATTGCAGACGCTGCTGTGTTGATAATTTTGCTTATTTAAATATCTAATTTGACTGAATTCGTGAATATAATTTTACCTTTTCTGAACAAACTGCAGACTGTCAACATGAGTTCATAATACCCTAAGACTGTGCCTTAGACCTTACATTCAGATCTCCCAGACTGTGTGGTGGCTAGCCTATGGGATCCTGTCCAGAAAGGGCACCGCGCACACAAAAACACACACACACACACACACACACACACAAACACACATAGACTGCTTGAAACTAATTCCTCTGGGAATCTGACAGCCACCAATTTTATTCATAGCAGCTGGTATGGGGCTGTGTTTGGGACTTGTGCTGGAAACAGTGTTGACAATACAGAGATGTTTGCGTCACTGCTGAGCAGTGCTTATACAGAGCTAAGACCTTTTCTGCTTTTCACACCACTGCACCAGCGAAGGGGCTCAGGGTGCACAAGGAATTGGGAAGGAACACAGCTAGGACAGCTGATCCCAATGGACCAAAAGGATATTCCATACCATATGCTCAGCATATAAGGGACTGGGAGAAGAGAAAGGAAGGTAGGCAGCAGCATTCAGAGTCATGGTATTTGTATGTGATGGAGCCCTGCTTTCCTGGAGATGGCTGAACACCTGCTTGCCCTTGGGAACTGGTGGATGAATTAATTGTTCTGCTTTGTGTGCATGTGTGGCTTCTGCTTTTCTTAGTAAACTGTCTTTATCTCAGCCCATGAGTTTTCTCACTTTTATTCTTCTGATTCTCTCCCCTAACCTACTGGGGGTGGGGAGCAAGTGAGTGGCTGTGAGGTGCTCAGCTCTTGGCTTGAGATAAATCACAACAGCCCTTTTTGACACCCAAAGTGAGACTCTAAGGGTTCAAGATAATGACAGATTTGATTAGAAAGTGATAGATAGCAGTTCAGCTATTAAATGGGAGGCTCCTGTGCTTGCTATGGGGCTTGCTGGCCTTACTTTAGAGTCTAGGGTTTGTTAGTGGCTCATTTTTGCTTTAACTGCTCACTGTACAGTTGCACTGCTTATTATCTTACTCTGCTGTGGTTGGAAACATTTTGATAATGGCGATGACAATGCACCTAGGCTGGCAGATGGCCAAGGCATGACAGTTGTTTCCGCACTGCTGTACTGACCAGACTGGAACCCCTGTGAGAAATTGAGTGCTGTGGATGAGCTCATAAGGGAGCAGGACACCCCAAAGAATCTGTGGTCATGAATAAATGCACACCAGAGCACAAACTTCTCAAAACATCTGTGGCTTTCATTATGTCTGTGCCACAGCAGGTACACTTCTAAAGCAGCTGTGGCCTAAGTATAAGTCCATGCTGGAGGAGGTAAGCCTTGAAGCATTAGTGGCTGTACAAGAATTAATGATAGTGTGCCGCACAGCATGTGGCCATGGATAAGCCCATGACAGAGCAAGTATACCTCTGGAATGACTGAAGCCATTAGAAAGGTCATCTTGGAGAAGATTTACTTCTGAAGGGACTGTGGCCCATATGCTAATATGAGGCTATGTTTTGGATTTCTACTGAAAACAGTGTTGATAATACAGGAATGTTTTCATCACTACTGAGATGCACTTACACAGACACAAGGACTTTTCTGCCCTTCACACCACCCCACTGACGAGGAGGGATGCACAAGAAGTTGAGAGGGGACACAGCTTGGAAATCTGCCCCAAATGACAAAATGGATGTTCCCGACCATATGATGTCATGCTCAGCAATATGATGCTGGGGGAATAAAAACGAAGTGGTGAGGGACATCTGGAGTGACGGCCTGTCTGACAGTCGGAAGTAGTGAATGAATTCCTTGTTTCTTTTTGCTGGTGGATTTTGCCTTACCTGTTAAATTGTCTTTATCTCAGCCCACGATTTTTCTCACTTTTACCTGTCTGATTGTCTCCCCATCCCGCTGAGGGGGAGTGAGTGAGTGGCTGCGTGGTGCTGAGTTGCTGGCTGGGGTTAAAATATGACAACTACTTAAGCTTTTAGGAGAATGAGATTTGTGTCTCTTGTGTCTTGTGATTTTCCTTCAATGAAACACTAAATTTAATAAATGAATTTTAAAACCCAGGGAAGCAATGAAACCCACAGTAAAAGACTCTTTCAACAGCTAAGCATGCTATAGGGCACAAGAAGTATTGTCTATGAAGTGTTTCTTTTACAAAGTAATTCCTAGCAGCCAAAAAACCTGAATACAGAGCTGACAAAAAAAATAGTATACTTAGCCCATAAACCTCAAGGTTGTTATTTATTGAAGACTACAAAATAATACACCAAGGAATAAATTTTCAGTGCAGTTATGGGAGTTGTATAGCTAAATTCCCATAAGCACTGCTGGTAAAATATAAATGCAAGAACATAGAAAAACAAGAATTTAATCACTTTTATGATAAACTTGTAATTCATTTAACAGTAATTACATTTAAGTTCTAAGGTTATTGTACTGGAATCAAAACTTATTTTCATTAAACGCAAAACATATCCGGGTGCCTTTTGAAACACTACTTATTAAACTATCTGAATACCTTAGAGTTAACAGTAAATAAATAACATCAGGCAATCACTGTGCTTGTGGCCTTGTTTGTATAAAATGGACTTGCAAATTTTAACCATTATACTGATATGACAATATAATTAAATGTAATATTATTCCTACATACTTACTAGAAATAGCTTATGTACTGTCACAAGAAGACGTCTCACATCAATATGATGACTTCATTACAATTTCATCATCTCTCATTTATGCTATGAATCATAGTTTTATTTTGACTGTTCTTAATTATGTTTTACTATTTCATGTATCATAAGTAATAGCAGATATATCTACATACATATAATCTCTTGTACTTTAATGAGATTGCTAACAGGAAACTTGTACTGAAATTCTGACATTTCCAAATAAATATTTCCCTGGAACTAGATCTTAGAAAATGTTGACATTTGGATTTTTCATTTTAATCAGAATAAGAACAGATTCTAAAATGTCAGAATTTAATATAGAAAGGGAATTGTCTTTTTGACCACCTCTAATATGTATACAATAAAAATCTGGTAATGGTTCAATGGCTAGTATTCTGTAATTCAAACTTCTTTTCCTGAGTAGCACTGCAATACTGTTGCCTTGTGATCACTCTGCTGTACTATTTTAAACCCTTTCTCCTCATATTACATTCTTACAGAAAATTCACGGGGGATTTTTTTGTTTGCCTGTGTGTTTCGATTTTTGGTTGTGTAATCTTCATCTCCAGTTACTGTGTCTGAGTCAAGTAATGGAAGCTTCAGCTGTGTATTTTCAGCATAGCAAATTCCTCTTCTGACATGAGATGTCACTGTTGGTCATTGACATCAGTTTGGAGCAAAAGCATCATCTGCCCAAGGTGTGCATCCAGACAAAGTCTATTGTTAACTGTATTTACCCTACTGACTTCTACTGGCATAAAGACTGTGGTCCAGGTATAACAATTGACTGGTTTAGTTCTAGAAGAAAATTCAAATGGGGAATGAAATAGCCAAGAAATTATACAAAGGGCATTATTAAAGGTAGACACAAATCTACTGTATATGTTCCTGTGATCTCATTCACTGGGAGTAAAGGTCTGAAAATTAAGTCCCTTTAGAGAACTAATAAATAAAGAAATAGATATCAATCTACTATCCAAAGATATGTGCTACTAGACCCTATGATATGGCCTAACTAAATAATATCACTGAATTTCCGTAACATGCAGAGGATTCCACATGTACAGGAATCTCTGTGTTCAGTCCTCCCAGTGTTTTCCACTCAGCTCAACGCAGATCCGATGAACATCTTCACTGACTCAGAAGATCTTACCCTGATCTTATACAACATGAGTTAATAGCATCTAAAAAGAGCAGGAGCATAAACTTAAAAAGAGGTCATGAAAAACAAGACCTTTGCATTACCCACAGCAGTTTTAGATCTCCATTACAAAAAGATAAACCATTCTTAATATGCAGAGCACTCCTCTTCAGTATTATCTTGATAAAATCTGAATAGCTGGGTACTTGCAGAAATGTTAGTCTTCAATCACTGTTTAATTTGACCTACTTCTGTGAAATATGTAATTTGGAAGGTTATTGAATATCTGTAAAAATGTTCTCTGTGATCACAAAGCTATAATGACTCATCATATATGATGATTTTTTGTGCCACTGATGGTAGGGTGAATGCACATGAGACTAAAATACACCATGGGGCCTTTCTGAAGTACTTAGTACAATATTTCTTTATTTCAGGCAACAGTACCATTTAATCCTATTTTCATGTTCAGTGACATGTATCTTTTTCAAAGCAAAATACTAAATTAGCTTCAAGCAGATTTAAAACAGATATCAGAGAAAAAATACCTAAGAGTATTAAAAAATGGAGTTGCATGGTGTTGGCCATGAATACACAATTCCAAGCACAGAATAGGTGCATCCCTTTGAGTAAGAAATCGGGAAAGAGAGGTAGAAGACCTGCGTGGATAAGCAGGGAACTTATGAGTAAACTCAAAGGGAAGCCGAAGACCTATAAACTGTGGAAACAGGGTCTGAGATCATGGGATGAATATAAGGATGTTGCCATGGCCTGTAGGGATGCAACTAGGAGGGCTAAGGCCTGCTTAGAAATTAAGCTGGCAAGGGACATAAAGGACAATAAAAAGAGCTTTTTCAGGTATGTAAATAGCAAAAGGATGACCAGGGATAATGTAGGTCCCTTGTTGAATGAGGCGGGTGTCCTGGTAACGGGAGATGATGAGAAGGTGGAGATACTTAATGCCTTCTTTACCTCGGTCTTTACTCCGAAGGCTTCTCGGGACTCACAGATCCCAGATGAAAGTAGGAGTGGTTGGGGAACGAATGGCTCCCCTCTAGTAGAGGTAGGGGTGGTCCAGGAGTGACTCAAAGGAATGGATGCACACAAATCCATGGGTCCAGATGGGATACACCCACGTGTGCTGAGAGAGCTGGCAGGGGTGATTGCGGAGCCACTCTCTATCATCTTTGATAGATCCTGGACTACAGGAGAAGTGCCTGAAGATTGGAGGATAGCAAATGTCCCTCCAGTCTTTAAAAAAGGCAAGAAGGAGGATCCCAGTAACTATAGGCCAGTTAGCCTAACTTCTGTCCCTGGAAAGGTGATGGAACAGCTTGTTTTGGATGCCATCTCCAAACACCTGGAAAGAGAAGAAGGTCATGAGGAGCAGTCAGCATGGATTCACCAAGGGGAGATCATGCTCGACCAATCTCATAGCCTTCTATGATGTCATTACCAACTGGGTGGATGGAGGAAGAGCAGTGGATGTCATCTACCTTGACTTTAGCAAAGCTTTCGATACTGTCTCCCACAATATCCTGATAGAGAAGCTGATAGACAAGTGGACAGTGAAGTGGGTTGAGAACTGGCTGTCAGACCGGGCTCAGAGGGTCGTGATCAGTGGAGTAGAATCTGAATGGAGGCCTGTGACTAGCGGTGTTCCCCAGGGCTCGGTGTTGGGTCCGGTCCTGTTTAATATCTTCATTGATGACCTTGATGAGGGAATAGCATCCACCCTCAGCAAGTACGCCAATGATACAAAGCTGGGAGGAGTGGCTGACAGGCAGGAACACTGCGCTGCCATCCAGCGAGACCTGGACAGGCTGGAGAGCTGGGCTGGGAGAAATCTAATGAAATTCAACAAGTGCAAGTGTAAAGTCTTGCACCTGGGGAGGAATAACCGACTGTATCAGTACAGGCTGGGGGATGACCTGTTGGAAAAGTGATCTGTGGAGAAGGACCTGGGGGTCCTGGTTGATGACAGGTTGGCTATGAGCCAGCAGTGTGCCCTGGTGGCCAAGAGAGCCAATGGGATCCTGGGATGCATCAGGAAGAGTATGTCCAGCAGGTCGAAGGAAGTGATCCTCCCCCTCTACTCTGCGTTGGTCAGGCCCCACCTGGAATACTGTGTCCAGTTCTGGGCTCCCTGGTATAAAAAAGACAGGGACCTTCTGGAGAGAGTCCAGAGAAGGGCGACAAAGTTGATTAGGGGTCTGGAACATCTCCCCTATGAGGATAGGCTGAGTGAGCTGGGTCTGTTCAGCCTGGAAAAAAGAAGACTGAGGGGGGACCTAATTAGTGTTTATAAATATCTTAGGCATGGGTTGCAGGGGGAATTGGCCAGCCCCTTTTCAGTGGTCTGTGGGGACAGGACTAGGGGCAATGGCTGTAAGCTGGAGCGCAGGAAGTTCCGTACCAACATGCGGAAGAACTTTTTCACAGTGAGGGTGACGGAGCAGTGGAATAGGCTGCCCAGGGAGGTGGTGGAGTCTCCTTCTCTGGAGAAGGACGTCTCGTCTGGACGCCTATCTATGTAATATGAGATAGGGAGCCTGCTTTGGCAGGGGGGTTGGACCCGATGATCTCTTGAGGTCCCTTCCAACCCCTACGATTCTGTGATTCTGTGATTCTGTGTAATTGCTAGCAAAATCCTATTGATAACTGTCATGATATCCTTTGGTGCCACTAAATATGTATTTTACATTGTTTAGTTCATGGGTTACGTAAGTGCTAATCCATAATTTTTAACATGTGGCACAACAGCTGATGAACTTGTTATTATCATAGCTATAAAAATCATAAATATAGATGCTGTACTGAAAATAGTTACTGGAAAGAGAAAGGCTGGCTGCCTGCTGTATAGCAGAATCTGTCATAAACCAGATAAATTTCTCTACGCAAAAGTGACTGAACCTTAGGAACAAATACATGTATGCCTGAGGAAGGCTTCAAAATCCTTGACAATAACCAGTCAGTCCCAGGTAAACTATGGCACACAGGAGCAGCATCTGCAGAAGCCAGTGGTCAAAATAAGGAACTACGTAAATTACAAAGAGGGATGCTAAGGATATAGCAGGGATCTTTCTTTGAAGTACTATCAAAAAAATAGTTTGATCAGGATTCCTTTGCCTTAGCTGTTTTCTGGACCTCTGATGCTGACCTTATAATTGTTTCACTGTTAAAAGGGCTGAGCTGAAATCATGAAGCCACTAGCACAAACTTCTACCCAAGGACGGTGGAAATTTTTTCTTTCAATAAACATTGATTAAAAGAAATGGTACTGTAATACTTGAAATATTTTTGAAGCTAGCTCACTCACTAAAAGTAAGACTTAAAGATTTAATCATTTTGTCTTCATATAAATGGAGCCTGAAGCTTCACATTTTGGTTTCATAGAAGTACTTAGCTGTACCCTAATAGATTTTTGCTGTTATGTCGTATCGGAAGCCCTCCTTCTACCTTTTCTCATGCTTTTTGTATGTCATGCCCATCTATTTTGTACTTCTTATTGTTTGAATAGTATGCTTATTCTGACACAGAAATCACAATGGAGGAGACTGATTCCTCTCCCTCTACTGTATATTGGATGCAAGCCTACAAACTGCACTCTGGCTTCCTTTTCTAGCTCACTGTCTGACTTTCAGACTACTGCATTGAAGACTATATCAACTCGGTTGTTGGTTTTTTTTACTGAGTTCCTGTCCTAACCCTGAGATTCAGAAACTGAAGATACCTATTAATTCAATACAGAATCAGTAGGAATGCCAACTGCTCACTACCTTCCAGTATCAGGATGTTTTAATTTAGGAGGTTATTTATAGGCACAGTAGCTAAATTCTAGTGACCTAGTTTAGAAACACCCAACATCGCCAATCCTGCTGTCTTTTTCTCCTATTGCTGGTATAACTTTTTCAGTTATAAACCTTTGTTGCCTTCAAAAGTAGCCCATCACCAAATCCCACATATCTTGGTCTTCACGTTATTCTCATGTTTTCTCTATAAATTTAAATTTTTAATGAAGTCCTCATATCCTTCACTTCTGCCATCTTCTTATTAGCAGAATATGTGTCCTTCAGGATGTATATCTTTTTTTAATCTGTCATTAAGACTTGTGTCATACCTTTTGTATGGCTTACTCAAGGCCATATGTAATTCTGACCTTCTGTGCTTAGACACATTTTTTAAAAATACTTCCTTTGTTCTCTGTTAAACCAGCACAAACTACCCTGCAATGCTCTTATAAGTAAAGATTTCTTTCTTCCATATTGCTTTTGAAACCCTTTCCTAACTAATTTACTTCTAGTGTAGCTGACCACAATCTTCCATGCTTCGAAATTCTTCTCAGTAATACACTCATCCAGGTAGCTACACACATAATAGCAGGATTATGGCAGAATCTGAGGCTGTCTATATAAACTTATAAAACCAGGAAGCAGCATATATAAAGAATTTCATCATAGTTACCATGGTGATGCCTTAGAAGTTAGAGGATGCTGCAATTAAGGTTGCCTGCAAATACTCACTTGCCTTGTTTTGTTCCCATGCCGTGGTAAAGTAAATACTCTTAATTAATATGTTTTCAGGTTCTGTGGGCTTTTTTTCTATAGGACCTATGCCTTATTCAGGATACAGGACATAGTACTATCTAAAAAAAAGAAAAAGCATCCACAACTGTGTTTTTGCCTACATGTTTGGACATCTTATTTACAGCAAAACATACAAATTATGCTCTGAAGACAGAACCATTAATTTTCTCTTGAGTTTTTCATGGCAACCATCTGTACAATCTTACTAAATGCTTCAAAAAAATGAACTGAGTAACTGTCAGCACTCAGTTCCCCACAGATGGATTATCTGGTTTGCAGATTAAGTGTGGCATGGACGTACAGAGATGCAAGCTGACCCTGTGCAGAGCCAGCATGGATACAGCTGGACTTTGGAGGAGGCACAGCACCCCACCGTCAGCGCTGCCTCCATGGCTAGCTCAGGCTCAGCAGTACAGTTGCTCTCACAGACAGGGAAAGCCACAAAAATGAACCCACAGTATGCGCACTAGTGATGCAGGCTGTCAGTGTGGGTGTCTCAGTGCTGTTTCTTTGGAAGTGGGGCACCAGTGGATGCAATGGAGAGTGGCCGACCCTGCTCCACACCTGACTGCTTGGAGCGCAGCAGGGCTAATTGGCTTCAGTGCCCATACCAGCTCTGCCAGAGCCAGCCTGTGAGGCATTGCCATGCTGCACAGTTTCTCTTGTGGCTAAACTGCTATTACACCAGTTTGCCTTCCTTCCGATGCAATCAGTTGTTCCTAGCCCCTGACTGAATTTGTCACACCCTCAGCTGCTTGCGAAGCTGTGCTACAAGCCAGCTGACGGGAATTAGGAGGCTGAGAAACAAACAGAAAGTGCTGAATACCTGCCAAAAAGCTATTATTATGTTTTAATACTTAACAATTTCATTGGTCTGGCTCACAGCATGAATCCACATATGCAGTTGAATCAGCTTAACTGAGTGGGTAGCAAAATGTGTTATGGGGGAGGTTTCAAACAGTCGGAGAGAGGGTAGGTCAGGGACCTCAATTAACCAGCTTTGCTATTGCGCACAAAGTAACATCAAGCTCTACTCTAAGCAAGTCATCTTAGATATCAAATTGGACCTGGCTTGTCAGAGCTCTTCCCACAAAGCAGGGTTACCTTTGGCTTTGTAACAGTTGTGAGAGCTGAACACTTTGGATCCAATTTTCAAATCAAACCTACTGAAAAGAGGTTTGATAATTACTATCTACCTGTTAGAAGTTTAGCAAGAACTGTTCAACTGCTCTAATTGTGGAGAGATCCTTCCTATTGCTACACTACATGTCCCTGCCTCTCTAACTGCAGGTATCATTTTGTGATAAACAGGTAAGGATCCTACAAGTAGACTGTCGCAGTTTTGCGTAGTTGGGTACTGGGAGAGAATGGGGGCTGTAGAAAATGGCTGCTGGGAGAAGCTGCTGGGATGCTCTGTAGGCCCCAGGCTGGAAGGAGCTGTGCAGACACCAAGGCGGAGGAGGGGGGTGGGGGGAAGAGGTGCCCCAGGTGCTGGAGAGAAAAAATGTACCTGCAGCCTGTGGAGAAACCCCATGGTAGAGCGGGTGTCCCCCCCGCAGTACATGGAAAAGGCTGAGACCCCACCTGTAGCCCATGGAGAGGCTCCACGCTAGATGGAGCAGGTGGAGATGGTGTGACCCACACTGGAGCAAGCCCCTGCCAGCACTTGCAGCCCATGGAGAGAAGCAGAGATACAGAGATGAGCGAGAGAGAGATTTGAGCCTGAACAGGTTTGCTGGGGGGAGGCTTGTAACCCTGTGGAGGACTGGAGAGACATTGTGATTTATTTCTGCCCACCATAGTAGTGATCCATGGTGGGGCAGCTGATGAAGAGATAAAGCCCTGTGGGAAAAGACTCATGTTGGAGAAGTTCCTTCAGGACTGTCTCCCATGGGTGGGACCCCACAGTACAGCAGTGGGAGGGTGTGGAATGAATGGCCCCCTGGCCAAGAAGGAAACCAGCTTGCAAGGAACTGATCGAAGCCCCTATTTTCCCAGTCCCTGTCCCCACCCCGTGCCATGATGGGGGGGAAGAAGGGAGTGAAATCATGACTAGAGTGAAGTCTGCTAAGAAGGGAAGGGGGGGGTGGGGGGAGAGACAGAGGTGTTTTAAGATCTGGAAAAGGAAAACAGCTCATGAAGAAGTAACTGAGAACCCCATGTTCCCAGTCCCTGCCCCCCTTGTGCCACGATCAGAGGGAAGAAGGGAGCAAAATCATGACTAAAGGGTAGTCTGCTTACAGTGGAGGGGTGGGGGGAAGGTGCTACCAAGAACCCCATTTTTCCCTGTCCTGCTCCCCCGGTGCCACAGTGGGAGGGAAGAAGGGAGCAAAACTCTGACTAAAGTCTGCTGAGAAGGGAGCGGTGGGGGGAGCGTGTTTTAAGATCTGGTTGCGCTTCTCATTATCCAGCTGATTTCACTGTTTCTGTAGTGTAGGGTAATAAATGAGATTGTTTTCCATCCTTCACTCTGTGTTGAGTCTGTTTTGCCCATGTCATTGATGACAGGATGATCTCTCCCCGTCCTTACACTGATTCCTAAGCCTCTCAATATATATTTTCTCCCCTGTCCAACTACAAAGTGGAGTAATAGACTGACTTTGGTGGGCGTCTGGCCTCTAGCCAGGGCTAAACCACCACATAGACAGTTATCTCCCTGTTCATTTCTGATTAATCTCCAAAGATATCTATTATTTATATTTCAGAAAAACAAAACATGCAATTAAAGTAAAAGTCATCGCAGTATTCTAAATATCTTCATATCTGAGTGTTTGCCTTTGTAACCTTAATAACAGTATTTCAGCATCTCTCTTAGCATCTTTGCATCTGCATCGTGGGTGGCAGGGATGAGTGTGTATAATGACTTCTGAGTGGTAAGTCATGGCCTTATATCTCTGCCATCAAGATGAGGTCCAGTTTCTCCTGTTCACTTATTTTCTGTTCCTGTTTTCTTCTTCTGTGCTATGTTATTTTTATTCATTTTAGAATCTAAAATCTCTAGGACAAGATTTTTTTTTTAATTATGTTCCAAACATTCATGGGTGGGTGGGGGAAATTACTACTATCACTGTAATAATTTTTAAAATTGCTTCTCATGAATCATGTTTTTATCTCCTGTCACAATATATTATATTAATAAAGAAAATTAAGATAGTTATATTATCTAAGTAGTGTAAAATTTTTAAATTGTGTGTAATCAGTTACACAACTGTACAAAAAAATTAAGCAAACAAAAGTTTGGGAATTAAAAAAGGCAATTGAAAAAAAATAATAATCCCCTTTCCTGGTGGTATTGCTCTAAGGCCTTTTCTTTTTAAATTACTTCCTATGTGCCAAAGATTCTTATAATTTTTTCTCCTGATTCATTTAATAAGTATTGTCATTTCAGGATCACTTTACTCTCTGCAGAAGTTTGGAAATATGATATTATTATATTATGCATATGCTGGAATGGTAACAGTATTTGATTCCACCCCCTAAAGAGCTAGCTAATGGGGGGAAAAAATCCATCAATGCCTGTTGATACAAACATATGCAGCAGCAAAGATACAAGTTTGGACCCAGGAAGTCCCTAAGCTTTAAATTGCTGAAAATGAGGACAGTGCACTGGAATTTTCCTTTGTTTCTGCTGTTTTCATACTTATTTTGCAAAGGCAGCCATCATTTCTCTATTATTAAAAAACTGGGCTGAACAGATTTTTGGTTTGGCCCAGCATGGCTGTTTGTTATTCTGATAAGTGCATTACCTTGTTTTATACTGTCATTTTCCTTTGCAAGGCAAGACAGTAGAAATGGAATTATTTCACTCTTACGAGATTTGCAGTGGAGTCTGGTTCTCTGAAATGTTTCCTTAAAAGCAATTGCTTTGTTAGAACATTAGCTTGTTTTCTTTATTACCTTATATGAATAGAATTAACTTGTGTACCATAGTAATAGTAGCATCAGTGGACAAAGATATCATAGAATACCAGGTTGAAAGGTACCTTAAGGATCACCTGTTCCGCTCTTTCTTGGCAAAAGCATGGAATTCAGTACAATGGAGTAAGTTCTCAGTAGCCCCTGTGTTCTGATTTATTCTGTATTTTCTTTTAGCTGATGTAAAGCCCAAGATAGAAGTTCAGTGGCAGTAAAACAGGAACACAAACTGGAGTTCATTGCTTTACATAGTGGAGGAGTTTGAGATAGTACTCTGCAGGCAGAAATTCATTGTTCAGTATATATACACAACAAAACATAAACTATATAGCTTGTTCGCAGGTAATTTTCTACCTACTCCTTGAAGACATTAGGTCTGCAAATAAATGATTAGGCCACTGACTGGGCCTAATAGCTGAGGTAACTGTATAGGATGTAGAAAATCACTGAGCACAACATGACAAACCACTGGCCATGGTAGCAGTGCGGTAAAGAGCTGAAAAAGTTACACATAGTGCCATGAGGCTGTTTGTGTCCAGAGGTGTTTAGGACGGAGTTATGCAACAGATAGACAAACTTTGCAGATAATTGGCATCTAGTGATCTTTTGGAGGTTAAAATCATCAAAGGCCAGTAGAACCTAGGGTACGGGTATCTGTGATAACACATAAGCCAGAGATTGCCTAGGTAATAGGTATACTGAAAACTGGGACCAATGGGGATAAATTAACCATCATCAGAACTGGGGCTGGAAAAAAAAGGGAGTACAGAGGTGGTGAAAAGGATGGCAAAACCCCCAGGAAAACAGAGAATAATGTTTGCACAGTTGGTATTGTTTGAAGGTACTTTGTGAGCAACCCTGCACTTTACCACTGTGACCTAAATTAGGAAAATAAATCAACCTGCTTTTATGGCCACACCATGAGTGTCAAACGAGTTTCTGCAGTCTGGAGGATGGGAAGGATGTCACTGGTTTGCAGGAGAAAACCTGGACTTGATGGATCATGATATCTAATAAAACTGCATCAATGTCTGTTTGAGATGTGGCAGCATTGGTATCTTCCCAATGAATACATAATAGAAGTAAATGGATAATTGGTATTCAGGAAAAAACTCTGTGGCTGGTGGGAAGTAGAAAGTGGAGGCAACAGTAGGTCTACTTCCACTTGCTAAATAAATGATCATGCTAAATTGCTTTTTTATTTACCACTTGCTTAATGATGCCTTCAGCTCATTTTTCTAGCATTGCTCTGTGCAGAATTTCATTACAGTAAATTATATTTTTGGGGGGTTCAAGTTATAACCCTTGTCACTTTCTAAAATTCAGATTTCACATAGGTTGCAGTCATATAAATAATATGCTCATATACCGACTATTTTCATATGTGCCCATCCTCAGGATGCACACAGAAAACTGGTGAGTATCAACCACACAGCTTTAAAAAAAGTTTTCAAAATGGAGAGATGGGTTTGCATATAGTGATGTGACTAAGTAGAGATGTGCCTACATATTCCAGGTTTTACTACGTTAAAATAATCTACAATCCAATCCCTTCTCTGTTCTCAAATTAAAAAAAGTGACAAGCACCTGTATTTTGCCATCTTTGCCTGGATTCTCACTATTTTCTTTATTCCCATAGTAATATCATTACCTCAAACTTCCAGAGTTCAGAATCTACATGGCAATCTCCACTTGCACTATAACTAAAATATAACTGCATATAACCATAGCTCTACTGGATATTTTCTCCTTTATGTCAATTAACTAATAAAGATTAAGGGTATTTGCACAGGTAAAAAGAATAGGCTTGCAATCTGCTGCTGAATGTAGAAATAGTCAGACTGTAAAAGCCTTAATACACTTGAATGCCTTTTTCCACAGGCAGATGGCTTTTCTTCTCTGATTTAATTGAAAAGGCTCAGAGAAAGTGTTGTGTGAGTAAATTGTGGTGGTAGTGATAGAGTATCAGTGACATTTTTACACTGAGCATTGCAGTGATTTTTCCACTGACCAGCTGCAAGGCGTTTGGGTTTTTTTCTCTAGGCACCATGGAGCGCCTGCAAAGCACAGCTGATAGCCTTTTCAGCTCCATCTGGGATCTGTTCTGACACTACTTTCCTTGTCATACTTTAGGGGCTTTACACGCAAAACTATGGCCCAAAATGGTCTTATTGTCATTCAGTACCACTTAATGTTCTGTTTCTCCTCGCCCTGCCTTCTCTCTACCATGGGAATACTTGACATCCTTTCTGGAGGAGTTGCTCTTTTCATGCCAACAGAGCAAATAGACTTGGCAGGTAGTTTGGCAATAATTGATCATATCCAAACAGTAATTGAATTTTGTTTGCTGTCGATGTGGAAGAAGCCAACACCATGCTGTCTCTTTTGTGACAATAAGCACCAAATTACATTACTCATTTCATTGCTCATTCCCCAATCTACTTCTCTGGATATAAGACTCCACAAGTTTACATGGATGAGAAGGAGAGAGAGAAGGAAAAGAAGGAGCACCCAGCTTGGCTGTGGCTGTACCAAGTGGCTAGGAGAAGCCAACTTAATGAATGGAGCTGTGGCCCCCTTTTTCACATTGCCTCCCAAGAAAATCCACTGTGCTCTGGTTTCAGCCAAGCTTTTTTTTTTTTTCATTTCACATTATCAACTCCACAATTTTCAGGACAATAATTTCAGATTACTGGATGGGGACCTATCAGCAATATTTATTTTCCAATGGTCCAGACACTCCATTTTGGCAACTGCATCAAACACCAGCTGTGGCTTGGGCTCAGTTTTTCTTAATCACAAACAGCGTGGTTGGCTCTGCGTGTAACACAACAGACATTTTGTGTGTCTGTCACAATACCTGCCACCAGCATTTTGGGGTTTATTTACTGACACTTCTCTCAGATGTGAATAAAGAAGTCTGGCAGTCCTGACCTGTCACCTTCAAACCCCCAAAGTATATTTAATCCATGTTGGTGTGCTACCTGTTTCAATATATTCTCAGGGTCCACCAGAGACACAGCTTTTTTTATGGGATTGTTCTGCTAAAGGGAGGAGAGTAGATGGAACTCAGGACTCAAAACACACATTCATGTGTCGTAAAAGCCTGTTATGGTTTCAGCTAAGACGGTGTTAATTTTCTTCCTAGTAGCTAGTATAGGTCTACATTTTGGATTTGTGCTGGAAATGATACAGAGACATTTTTGTTATTGCTGAGCAGGGCTTACACAGAGCCAAGGCCTTTTCTGCTTCTCACACGAACCCACCAACAAGAGGGCTCAGGGCACACAAGGAATTGGGAGGGGACACAGCTAGGATAGCTGACCCAAACTGACCAAAAGGATATTTCATATCATCTGATGTCATGCTCAGCATATAAAGGCCTGGGAGAAGAGGAAGGAAGGCAGACAGCCGCATTCTGACTGATGGTGTTTGTATTCACAAGTACATGGGATAGAGCTCTGCTTTCCTGGAGATGGCTGAACACCTGCCTGCCCTTGGGAAGTGGTGAATGAATTCCTTGTGTGCGTGGCTTCTGCTTTACTTAAACTGTCTTTGTTCCAACCAATTTTTCTCACTTTTCTGATTGTATCCCACATCCTACTGAGGGGGGGGAAGTGAAAGATTGACTGTGCTCAGCTGCTGGTTTGGGTTAAACCCTGACAGTACATTTTGGGCACCCATCTTCTTACCTACATATAGGAGAGAACAGAGCAAGCTGAAGAGAGAAGAGGTATGTGCTGAGAGGAAATGCATGAAAGTCTTTAAAATGCTGACAAGCTCTGGAGACTTGTGGTCCTGTTGCATTTTCAAGGGATGAAAGAAGCCCAGTTGTTGCAGTAGTTACTGCTGCCAGAAGATAGGAGTTTTTGGAGAGCTTTCCAATCCTTTGCAGAATCAGTTGTACTATTGAAAGCAGAAGACTTCGGTTAGCATTATAACTGACTTAATGTTATGAGTTAGAATTTAACTGACTTCACTGAGATTGAAAGGAAGTCATTTAGGACAGGAATTGCTGGTAAATGTAATGGGTACATTACAAGATGGCTTCAATTTCCTCTATTGGAGAAGTTGTAAAAGTAATGTCATTTCAAAGCAGACCTTTGCATTTGGACCAAATGAAGAGGCCATACTGTGTTTTCTCCTAACACATCAGTGCTTGGTCACTTTTGAAATAATTTGGCCTTTCGACTGCCAAGAATAAAACAAAAAGGGCAGTTACTAGTGTATAAAGCAGAAGACTTATTTTTGAAAGTACAGTATGCCAAACGTATCTGTCTTTTGAAAGAAAATGACCTAGTTACGTCTGAACATGAAACTGTGATTTCTGTGTGATACCACAGGATTAAAGAGTGCTGTTTTTCTTTTTCTTATTATCTTCAGTCTTCAGGGTTCCTAAACTCTGGGTGAAAATGTAGTTGACCTGTGAGGCCAATCCATTATCCCTGTCAAGACAAGGAAACCTCTGAGAAAAAGTTGAAAGATATTGGTACTCCTGATTCTCTTTGAGACACAGAGGAGGGAAAGGCCTCAAAAGCACAGAAAGCTTTTAGTTTTTTAAATTTGTAAGGCAGTAAATTTGCCAGAATCCTGGAGAAAACTGGTGCAAAATTAAAACCCATAAATTTAAGAGAACTTTCCAAAATGCATCAGATGAATCAGAGCTCCTTGTGACTGTAGGAACTTCTGAATTATATTTGAAGTTTTGTAAAATATGGAAATAATTTTATGAATTGCCATGAATTTATCTTGCCTTGCTTTTTTCTCTCTTAAACCTTTTTCTTTCCTTTTTTTTCTTAAGACAAGCTGTGTCGGATCTTATTCTGGAGAGGGTCAGAGGCACTCACCTTTCCCCTTAAAGCCTGCTGGGCTGGTAGCTCCAGAGGAGAGGAAATATTCCAGAAGTCTTCTGAAAAGGAACTTGAAATTAACAGAGAGATGGGGTAGTTGCGAGTAGGTAAAAATACATAATCTAAAAAAACCTGTAGATCTAAGATGAAAATTTAAGATGGGAGAAATGTATCCTGCTATTCTTTACATTCAGATTCGACTCATACACAGGTGTAGGTCTTATCCTCCTGCTGCCTGAGATACCATCTTCTCCGTTGGCGGTATGGTCTCACCCTTCTCTTATGTGCTTCCCTTCTCTCTCTCCAGAAGTAACTACTTGCTAAGCTCTGTGGCCCTGGAGCCTTCTTCCTTCCTGCATCCACAGTGCCATGCAGCTACTCAGTTTCTGGGTAGCATTTCACCTTCATTTCTTTTAGCCAGGTTTTTAAATCAGGAACTTTTACTATAATGAAAATACAGCAAAAAAGAAAATTTTGTTTTGTCATTCTGTTAGAGACCATTCTACTTACTGAAGATTGAAAGGGCTTTTAATTTTAATTTAGGAGAAGCAGGAAAACATCAGAAGAGAATGGCTTATTACTCTTGCCTGTCTCTACTTGGCGGTAGTGGTTTTGTGGGGTTTTTTTCTCTCTTTAAAATATTTATACTCACAACTTTCCTGAAAGGTAAAGTTCATTGTCACTATTTTACAGATCAGGAACTGAGGAGTACAGAGACAAAGAGGCAAATCTAAGCATTTTAGCAACAGTATTTTAATACCTGCCTTTATGTTACAGAGTTAATTTTTCATCCTCAGCCCTTCGTTCAGCATCTTTGTTGCCTGATTTTGCATTAGCTTGACACTGAAGAATAACGCCTTCAACAGATGCATGTTGAACAGTTTAAAATGGCCAGTAAAAGCATTAAGAGATTTTAGTGCTTGTTAACTTAGTTGTCTATTGGAGCTTATTGACCCTAGTTAGTTAGACATGGTATGGTAGTCACTGGAGGGAAATAGACACTTCCAAAACCTGTTTTACTGGCCCAAAAGATTTCTATTTCTCTCTGTTTCTTTCCAGGGATTGTAAAGGGGCCTGGGAATTACTAGGTCAAAAGTGGACAACTACTGTGTTAATACCTAGGTGCAACCTGACAAAGTCCACATCATTTAATCTGGGCTGTTAAAGATATCAAGGTTTGAACTGATGGGTATAGAGGGGAAGATAGGCAGGGTTTGGGCAGCCACATTGTTTTGCACATTTACCTCAGCTGAAATGCCTGAAGCTTTGCAGAACAAGTAGGTGAGCAAGATTTTAAGACTGTATTTCATGAGATCTTGTGCTAAATACCAAGTCTGAGGCTACCTATTTTCTACATAAATTAAGGGAGACAGTGTTAGTTAAGCAACACATAATCCATTGTGTGGGACAATCACAGAATCATAGAATTACAGAATGTGTAAGGTTGGAAGGGACCTTTAAGGGTCATATAGTCCAACCTCCCTGCAGTCAGCAGGGACATCTTTAGTAGATCAGGTTGCTCAGAGACCCAGAAAGCTCCAGGGATGGGGTCTCCACTACCTCTCTGAGCAACCTGTTCCAGTGACAAGGCCTCCCATGACACTTTAGTCTTTTTTTATGTCTTCTGTGAGTAATAGAGTGTGATTTTCTCCCAGTGTCTTGGCTTTGGGTTGCTGTTGACTCAAGAGAAAAAAGATCTCCTAAGTCTATTGTGGGCTGAGTCACTGACTCCAGAAGTTGCAGATCTTATTTGTGTTTTACCTTCTATTCAGCCATGAATTACTTTTCTGGATATCCTAGAGAAATTACAATGGTTGCCCAAGCAGAATCACAGTATTCACTGACGCAGCCTAAAGTTGATTTGCTTGGCAGGACAAAAGCAGCATGTGGACAGTGATGCCTGTCCTACAAGCACAGACTTCACATGAATCACAGCTCAGGCCAGCTCACACAGTTTTCACCATCCAATCTAGTCCCCTGGGAGTGGGAGGTTCATTGTGACCAACAGTTCAGCTCCTATGTGTGACAATGCATCTCTTCAGACTGATGCTTTGGTGCGGTGTTGGAGGCCTAAGAACCATGTTCTTCCTGAGAGGGGCTATTTATTGCTTTTTTAATTAGATGGCACCTTATTATCTAGCTCTATGTCAGTTCCAGCTGGGGACATGAAGTGAAGTCTCCTTTGTCCAGGTGGTTAAGCTTTTGGGTACTGTCATGAGGGTTCACTCAGATCCTGTGTGATGACTGCAGTTCCTCAGCTGGAAAAAAAACCCAAAAAAATCTGTAGGTGGATGAATCACCATTGACTTTTCTGGATGTTATGCTTTTGCAATTCAGCACTGTTTGTTCACTACATTTATATAGGTTGAATGGTACAGAGTGATTGGCATAACAATGAAAGATTGAGAACTAAATTTCCTCTATGACTGCTCAGAATTACAAACCCTCATTTTTATAATAGAATCCTGAAAGTCTTCCTATGAATATTTCACCCAGTACAATTTATTTATTCAAACCTTGAATAGGAAACATACATAAATCTACAAAGAGTTTCTAACCTGCAGCAAACTTCATTACTAGAATATTAATGGGAAGAATACTTGAAAAGGATATGAAACTACATGGATTAATTTAAAAATCAATTAATATTCAGAGATAACATTTTGCAATACTTAGAGCTCTGCTCCTGACTTTGTAATAGTTCCTGTATTCCTTTTTGCCATGCAAATTGACATAATATGGTATAACATTTATGTTTACAATGACTCTCCTGGCTTTGGTTTACATTTTTTATTTCTGCTACAATTGTTGGCTTGAAATATAGAAAGGTAAAGTGATGAATATCAAGAAGCAGTAGGATGTCACAGCTTGCTACTGTCAAATTCATTGGGACATGGGCAATCTTTTCTTAGATCCTCATTAAGCTCCCTAGCACTGCCAAATTTAAAAAAAAAATAAAAATCCTATCACATATATACAAGGTGATACTCAGAAATAAAATTTACATAACTATATAAATAAAAATACTTTAACCAAACATCTTTACCAATTTAAAGTTCACAAGGTAGCTTTAAGTATAGGAATAATTTTCAGAAATCAGAATTTGTTAACTCACAGGCCCCCCCAAGGCCTAGCTTCTTATAAACCTTTAGAAACAACTAGCTTTGTTGGGAGGGCTGTTCTGTAACTATCAGTCCTGAGGGAGCTTCTATGTATTGATAGAAAATGTATCTTAAGTGCAGATGGATAATAATGACATCATCTTTGTCTGTGTGACAGGAATAGATGCTGTTATCTCTCAGTGTGTGTATGTTCTTGTGCATGAGTGCACATGCCGATATGTTTACATAAAAGTAGTCGTTAAATTGGTGGTTTGCTGGTTTTGTTCCTCTCTTTTTCTTCTTACACGGAAAAGGTGAAATCCCACTTAGATGTTGACAGTATAAAGGATGCATACAAGCGTCCTGTAGGAGAGTTAATTTTAATTCCTGGCAGTTTGATTTAACCTTAGTTTTGTTTGCCTTTCACAAATGAAGCAATATAACATTTATTTCATGCACCTCCCTGCACACGCTATATATGAACAGATTTATTTTTGTCCAGCTTCATTTCAGATAGCCAATTTTTTTTCAGGAATGTAATTTATTACTATAGAGTGGTTTAGGGTATTTTTTAATGGAAGGCTGGCCTCATACACGTTGTAAGAGACCTAGGTTTAGAACAGAGTTTCCTGTCATACAGTTGGAGAAAGCCTAATTGCTCATATCATGCTGAATAATCCTTGTTTCATAGTTTCTTGACAGAATACCAGGACATATACAGATAACAAGGATCTTTCATAAGCATCAAAAATAAGAATCAGCATCCCTAGTCAGTGGTTTCTCATTCTAAACCAGCTCCTGTGGTAAAATAGTCATGGGAGAAAGGAAAAAACAGCTGTGCCAAACAGAAAGGGTGGGAAAAGTGATGATCCATGCATGGAGAAAAAGCTAGGCTCTATCTAACTTATGCATTAGGTATCTAATTTGAAAATGTGATTCTCTAAAATTCTGCACAGCTGACATATATTTCCTGAAGAAAATCCATAGAAAACTATTTTTTGCTGTTTACCTGAAGAAATGTATTTGATTTAGTCAAAACCACCTAAGCAGAGAAATGGCATTTTTGTCCAAAAGACATAAGAATTTTGTAATATATATTCTCCTCTGCCTTTAATGTCTTCGATGCTTGATATTACATTTTATCTAATTCACATGAAATGCAGACAGCACTATTGAATCATTGAATTGACACTAATTATATGTTTATCTACCCCACAGTAACTGTCTTAACCCCAAACAGTTATATTCCAATGGATATTTTACTTTGGTAGCAGAGGTGCAGAAAAGCTGTCCAACCCCTGAAACAATACCCTTTCTCCCATAAGCTTTTAAGTGACTTTCACTACATAAGCTTTAGAGATGAATTGGGTTCAAGCCATGCCAATGTTCTCAATTGTGATTTGTTAATTTAGGCCTCTCTGTATCAAAGATACAGGTCTTTTTTTACCCCATTCTGAGATACACAACTCATATGGACATTGGAAAATCCACTGCAGCACTGGGTGACTAAAGCTTAGGGTCTGGATTCTGAGCTCTACAGTACGGACATCTCTTTGGACACCTGGGCTTTTCAGGAGATAAAATGGAGGAATCAAATGAAGAATGGAACAGACTACAAAGATATAGTTGCAGGATAACCAAGAGAATAGAAGTAAGGGGGGAAAAATGAAAAAAAGAAAGAGGTTTGGTTTTGTTAAAAGAAGAAATTATCTGTTTTATAATTCTGAATGGCTAAAGAAATGTGTAAGCATGGAGTAAAGTGTGTAATATATCCAGTTTGCCATTAGAGATGACTTTTCTCTCTTCCTCTCTTTTTTTTTTTGTTTTTTTTTTTTGTGGGCTTGGTGATTAATTTGTTTCCTCCCTTGTGGCTAGTTGTACCCTCAAAGTTTGGCTGCTGAGTAGCTCCCATGCCTCTTAGCAGCTAATATGGACTGAAACACCTGGCTGCTTTCTCCCTTTCCAAGTGAACATAGGCTGCATCAGCATTTCTTCTCCCTGATCTGCTATGCTCAGACTGCAAGGAGAGTAAAAACTGCAGATGGGAACACTTCCAGTTCATGTTATTAATTCCCAGTGTGCCTGGGGACGTGGCAACAGGAACAGATAGGGGAACAGAAGAAGTAGTCCACAAAAATAAGATATGTGCTCTTGGGCCTAAAATGAAGGGTTGGCTTTCTCACAGCAGCAAAATCTTTTGGACTGCAGTCCTTGCACCCTGAAGAATCCAGGGAAAAGATATGTACAGCTGCCAATGTTGGCAGGAATGTGTGTCCTGGCCATTTGCCTGGGTTTCCTAGCTGCCTGGAAATCCGCTGGATTTCTGCTAATTGTGACGATCTGCCAACAGAAGTGGTGGTGTTAACAGAAATAAGTTCATGATTGCTGGACCAAGGGACAGTTCCCAAAGGACTGGCACAGTTTTGAACCCAAAAGGAGACAGAATGCTCTACATAATTTGAGAAAGACTATGATGACGTTTATCTGCTATTGCCAAATATATACTCCGAAATCCTCTCCTGTGCAAGGTTATGGTCTAACATCCTTCTCAAGCAGGTGCAAATGCATGCACTGGCAGTGTGGGAAAACAAATCAAACGTGCAGTGAATATTGCATGGTGAGAAGACATTACTGAATGCCATTTTTCAGCAGCAAAATGCTTCTTTTTCATATGTTCATTCAGGTGTCCTTCCTGTAAACTTCAGATAGATTTTTTTCTTTTAGAAGAACAAAGTTTCACTCTAAAATTTCTATTTATTTATTTATTTATTTAAAATCTGAGACAGAGGCAAGAAATTTGTTAAACCCGCCTCCCCCCCCCAAACAAAACAGAACGGTTAGTAATGCATTTTTATTGTTTCATTTTGGCCTGCTTTGTATGTTTTAGCAAAAAATATTCAGCAATGTTCCCAGTGCTTTTGGGGTGATCTAACTTGTGAATGTTAGATTCCAGCTACTGCTGCGTCTCTCAGACAGGAGCTAGACTTTACATTATTTTCAGTAAAGGAAAGCATGAGAGTCCAGAACAGGAAATATTAAAGGCATTTCTGAAATTTTTTATGTGTGCAGCTCACTATATTTTAATTTACTAAATAAATCTTTTGCTGATGAGAATATGTCCATGATGAGAATATGACTTGATTATGTTGCATTGTGAGGAAAATTGAAACTTGACAAAGTTTTGGTTTTCATTTTCCATACAGTATGTCATGGGCCACCCTTCAGTCACAGCTCCCACTCTTACTCTGAATGGCTTTCTTTGATTATATAATTTCTGGATATGTTTTAGAAGCCTTGAATTAATCTCTTTTTCTCTTCAGAAAAAATAAATTTGTATAAGGTCACATCATTTTTCAAAACAAATATTTGTTCTCATATTTCAGTAAAAGCACATAGTAGTATGTGGCCCTATTAGGGTGAGGATGAAAAGTTTTAATTAAAAATTATTCCACATGAATCAGTCATTAGACTTAGTTAAGGGATGGCTTGTATCCCCCAGATGTATGTCAGTCTACAGCTGTGGAGTCTTCCCTAGCCCTTAATTCAAGACTGAGTGTAGGCTTCTGTTGTCTTTCTGAGAACTGCAAATATTTTGTTTTAGTTCATGCATGTTAACATCTGCTGAATATTTTTTATTTTCAGTTTTAATATTCACCAAAATAAATATTCAAGGATGCCTTTGTATTCCACTGAATGTACTGGGCTGTGGCATTGATTTGAAGGTTTGTAAAGAGAAGTCTCCAAGTGGGAACATTTTATGCCTATTTAGGAGGCGGTTTCACATTGTTAGAACAGTGATCATTCAGGGACCTAAGAGAGGCAGCACACAATGCTCCTAAGCCTGCCATGAAATAAAAAAAATAGTCAACATTTAAATTCTAGTATGTCCCTCACAGGCATTTATTCTTATAATCTTTGATTCCAGTCATATGATAAATGTGATAAGTGGTCTCTGTAGTGTAGACACATTACATGCAGAAAAAGATAAGTTTCAAAACAGAATTATCAGTATAAAACAGAACAATAAGCGGACAATTAGCAAAGACTGGGAAATCTAGTAAAATGTTGATTTCGAAGCTGGAATTGCATCTACCTGGGACTGAAAATCTGTAACATAATAAACTTTTGAATGCCTGTGATACTTCAGGAAATCCTCTGAAAAATCCTTAATAATTTTTAAAATGTATTCATTATATACCCTTTTATTTAATAATTCATGTAACTGATCTATATAGGGTGAGACTGCTTCCACCTAGTCTAACTACTTAATGCCGACAGTGATTTGTAATGAAAAACTATGAAGAGAGAGTAAGATTCGTGCTTTCTAAAGAAGAAACCTTCCCCTTGTACCCTTTTGCTCTGCAATAATCAGAAATCTCTATCTCCTACTTTACTGGTTATCATATAAACCTGATTATCACTTAAGACTCATCTCTCCAAGCCAGTAGAAATGTATATTTACTGGGAGAGTTTTAGGGCAGAGCTAAAGACTTGCAGTTTGCACATGCTTACACTTGCAAGATATTTTCTGATTTGCTATATTTTCCTCAGTCTTTATTGATTGCTGTATTCATTCTTCTCATGAAATGTATGTTTTAAGGGCTTTTGCTTTTCCTTACTGTCAGAAAATTATTATTCTGACATTGGCAGTGCTAACAAGTTGCTACTGTTGTTGTATACACAATTATACACAGCCAGCGCTTTAAAGGTATATCATCTCTTCAGTAAAATTCCTTTCTTCATTTGATGAAATATTAGGAACTGGAACTGTTGCTGCTTCTCAAAAATCCCATGAATTCTATAATCTGCCAGGCAGATTAACTGGCAGAGGGAAGGGGAGAGGTGCTTTTGCCATGTCCATTATTACTGATTATCTGAGCCTATGTGCTCACCTCGCCTGACCTGGTGGCAGAGCTGTCCCCCCACGCCACCAGTACTTTTCTTCTCCGCAGCAGTGAAGGTGCCAGGTAGACTTTCTAACTACTGTGAGAGCAGCTGTTCAAAATGTGTCCTCCTCCAGTCTCAATGAAATACCTTTTCCTTTGGATCAATGGACCATGAGATCAGGACTGGCAAAAGTTCTCTAGTATCGGAGGCACTTTAACGGCCTTGCCATAAACGCCTCCTTACAATCCATCAGGGTTTTTTGGGTGTGAGTTTTTTTGTTTGTTTGTGGTTGGTTTTTGTTCTCATTGCAACTGCTGTCAGGGTGCTTCAGAAGAAAACCTCTTTCCTCTGAGGTTTGCAACCTTGGTCATTCTGTTCCCAGTTTCCATCCGCACTATTGTTCAATTTACACGGTGATTACACTCTGATGTGCATAACATACTTTATGTTTCTCCATATTTGGCTAAGCTAAACAAACCCATTATTATGCCTTCCCTCAGTGGGCTTTTGGATCCCTTGATCATCCTAATAACTCTACATTTTGTCTGTTCCAGTTTGACTTTCTCTTTCTGGTTGATGAGAATTTTACATAGCTTTTACTGTGGCAGCTGATATCCCTTAACTGATGCACAGGGCTAGCTGTGGCATCACAGAACAGACATCAGAAAGGAATTAATAAAGACGGAGACTCCGGACTCCCTCTAAATACTACCCCTCTCAATCCTCTGGTAGTGCCAGAGAGAAAAAAATATCTGCAAGACTAGATCTCTGTGCATCTAAAGAGTCCATCCAGTCTGACTTCTCACCTTTTTTTAGGCCATTTGGATGTGCAAAACAACAAAATGGCAATATGGGCCCTGTGCTATCTCTTTCATGGAGCTAGAAAAGAATTTTTGCAAAAATTCTCAAACAGCCCTCCCTGTCATGGTGTTTGCAGCACCAGGACCTGGTTTACATTCAAACTTATAGAAAAATAGTACTACAAGCAAAAGCCTCAACTTTGCATTTTGTCCTGGAGTCGTGATGCTGACTGTTCCCAGTCTTTGAAACAAAACCAAATTATGACTCCAGCCACTCCATAGCTTTTGGCAGGAGCCTGAAAAAGAGTAGCAATATTTTTCTTTACTTTCTCTCCTCTAATTATATATTTTAGACACAGTTAAATTCTTCTTCCTGAGACAGATTATATCTGCTTCTTTCATTTAATGTTATTTTATCATTCACCAAGATTTATATAAAAATAATCTTAACAGAAGAAGGCGTTTCAGTTTTTTTTCTTTAAATTATCACCTTTATCACATAGATATATTCAGCAAAAAGCAATAGGAAATTTCTTCAGTCTAAAATGCTGCCGTAATTTAGATGCCTAATTTAAGATATGTCATAAAGCCCTTCAGACATCAAGAAATTACTATGACAATGTCTGAATGAACTCTAAGGGGAAAGAGCCAAGGACCGAAAGTTTCGAGCATCTTTTCCATTGAAAGTATTTTATTGTTTCAGCCATCACACAAAAAAGTTCCAAAAAAGGAAGTTACTTGGCAATTCTGAGGAAGGAGCACCATGATCCAGTCATTTGCTTAGTTCCTGTGTAAAACTAGTCTGTAAAGCCCTGACAAATTGCCTCCTCTTTTTTTTTTTCTTTCTTATTTTAATTCCTTTGACAGAAGCACATTAACTTAAAACCAAAGTGGGAATATTGCCAACAAATCTTTTAAAGTGAAATGAGCTTGGAACATAAAGCTAAAACTATTAGAAATGTGGGGTTTAATGCAAATTATACACATTAGTTTGAAGTCTGATGAACCACTAAATGTTTTACATAATCATTTTGTTTCACCTGTACCATTTAATTACCAGTTTCTTATCAATAGCTTGCTCAGGGTATACATTTAGTAACTTGCCAGGCGAGGTCCTTTGATTAAGAAATCCTTTAAGACAAGGATTTCCAGATGTGCCTAAGGGAACCAGACATCTTATTTCAAATGGTCATGAATCTTAAAGAACTTGAAGGTCTATGTACAGGATTGCAGAATATACCTTTCACTTCCAGTTTTATCCTGGTAGTGCTTAGAAACCTTACCTATTGTGCTGGCTATTAAACATAAAAAAAGTAATACTAAAAGTACAAATCTAGCATGATAAGATAAAAGCCAAAGGATGGAAGACATGATAGCATGATGAATAAATAGTGACCAAACCTTAACTTATGCTATGTGTGTAGGAGTTTCACTGACAAGAGCAGAAATAGCAAGGATACATAATCTGCTCAGGGAGTTCTACCCTAGGAACAGGTACTGTGCAGAGCTATAATTAGTGTAGTTTTGCTAGATGTACCACTACTGGAAAGATTAGACTTCCCCAAAGAAAGGAGATACCATGCAGTGAGCAGCTCAGCATCATTCTATATCTGTGCATTAAAGTCACAGTGGTCTAAGGGCTACAAACACATTAAGTCTTAACTATAGCTGTGACTAAATGTTGGGTTTGTGGGGTTTTTTCTTTGCAACGAGATACATGGCAAGATTGTACTCTAGTTCAGAAGTGGTTTTATCTCTTGGGTGATTCTGAAGTATCTTATGAATGTTATGTGAATCACAAATAATTGTGCATGCAGTAGGGAGCAACAAAAAGGCCTTCCTAAGGAAAGGAGACAAAATGAGGACGTGAAGGAGGAAGTGGCACGTGGTAAGAAAGTAGCAGAAGGAAGCTAATTTGCAGATTCAGTTGCCAACAGCAAGCGACTGCTTTTGTTTGTAGGTGGCAGCTGTGGAGGGAGAGTAGGATCCCAGATGAGTCCGAATCATCCCTGCTATTCTTGCTAGGTTCAGCTACGACCTCTCACTCCTAATAGGTGTTGGACTCGATAATCCTTATGAGTCCCTTCTAACTCAGTATATTCTATGATTCTAAGCACTGGCATCACCTGTCATTACTTCTGCCTCTCCTACTGCATGTGGTTGGGGAAAATGTGATGGTGGAATTTTTATTATTTTGCATCTTTCTGTCTTTTGGAAAATGAATCTTATTTTCCTCCTGGGACTCAGTTTACACTGGAAGGGATTGCAATTTTTTATAAACAAAGATAATTTTTAAAATAATTAAATAAAGATCTTGTAATTTGTGAGGCAGGATCCACAGACCAGTGTCTTCTGTAAGTTCAATATTCTTTTTTTTTCATTAAAATAAAATTTTGAAATGTTTCTTTTAAAAGTCTTTGCCATCTTGAATATATTATGTAAAGGTAATTTTGTAGTTGTTAGAAAAGTGCTTATGAAAGATTAGTATTTTCCGACCAACATGGATAAAATTGTGTCATGTAGAAGCAATTTACACTTTTTAATAAGTACATTGTTCTTGTTGAAAGAGATTATTGTGTTCACTGACAGCCAATTTTCTAGTGATGAATTGTCTAAAAACCCTTCTCTCTGATATTTTTAGTAAGTAGTTGAATAAGTGGTAAGCTAATTTTTATGTTTTTCTTTACAGTCCAAAGCATTCTTTTAATTATATTTCACTCCATTGTTACAGATAAACATATGACTACTTAGATTAATTGCGGACCCATTGGTGAGACAGTCACCAGCTGAGGAGCGCTGAGATACTGACTCCTTCCAGTATCCGTACTTCTGAGCATCTGCACATCAGTTCTGCTGTGCCTTTTCTTCCTAGGCTTTTCTGGGCAAGGCAGGGAACTGCCTTTGTCCTTCTTGCTCTAGTTGGTGTGCTGGAAGTAATCTGTATCCCGTTGGGCAAAAAAGAGAGAATGTGTACATGTAGCAAAACTGACCCCATTACTTGCTACCTTAGAAAAATGTTGTTGCTCTCTGGTAGACTTGGACACTTTTCAAACATGGCATTGAAAGGACAGAAAGAACAGCCTACAGTTCAGAAGGTGGAGCAGTGACTATAAAGAGAAGATGATGACTGAAGTCCCTCAGGTTGTATTACAACAGAATCCAGAGGCACGCAGCAGCCAGAAGTTTCTCAGGCTCATAGTATGAATTGAGTTATTTGGGTTTTGTAAGAGACCCACCTTTATCCCAAAACTTTTTCTTTTGGCTCTGGTCAATGTGGTTTTGGACTGACCTGTGCAAAGCTGTTACATAGGAATGAATAATAGAGGTTCTGAACCCTTTTTTATTTTTCCCTTTTAAGTGAAATAAGAGATGAGTTAATAAAAGGGTACCTGTGCTGAAAAAATGAGGCAGTCTACCTGATTAGATTACAAAGGACTACATTTAACATAACATCATAATGTTGAAAATTATAAGCAAACCACTATTGAATGGTAATATTAGGATTGCATTAATAGGCCTTATACCACAGTATTAAATGCTTTTTTTAAAGTACCAGACTGTCTACATGCCTAAAATTTCAATATGGGACACTGTGAAAATTCAGTCAACTTCATCTCACAATATGTAGATATTTTAATTTCTAAAAATGTGTTACTGGATCATACATCCTGATATACATCCAGAGTACAAGGCTGTCCTGGGTTCAGCCCAGCAGGGAAGGGAAGGGAAGGGAAGGGAAGGGAAGGGAAGGGAAGGGAAGGGAAGGGAAGGGAAGGGAAGGGAAGGGAAGGGAAGGGAAGGGAAGGGAAGGGAAGGGAAGGGAAGGGAAGGGAAGGGAAGGGAAGGGAAGGGAAGGGAAGGGAAGGGAAGGGAAGGGAAGGGAAGGGAAGGGAAGGGAAGGGAAGGGAAGGGAAGGGAAGGGAAGGGAAGGGGAAGGACCAGAGATAAATAAGGTGAAGGAGGCTTCTAATACTTATTAAAGCTGATTTTAGGGAGCTGTCAGTAAACCATGAACATTGTTTCAGTGCAGAAAGGTAAGGATTGTGAACGGAAAAGATGCAAAATCTGCCCTCTTGGTGATAGAGTCATTAGGTTGTTATGGCTCCTCAGGAGAGCATAGATTTTGGTTTCCATGACATACTTCTGTGACCTGCCTCAATCTCCTTCCTGTGAATGGGGAAATCTCTATCTCTGTAACAGGCATGTAATTCAGATATTGAACCACAGTAAAAGTATGCTCATTCGAACTTTCTAAACATGATAGAATCTTAATATGGTCTTTCATAGGAACATATAGATGTCTTGGTATATGATATTTTATGCCAAACCAAACACTTTGACAATCCACAACTCTAGCACTTAGGACCAAAAAAATATATTAAATCTTTTACCATATAATTAGTTGTCTTTTGGAAGCTACAAGTTGTTGAAGTCAATGATAAGACTGAATCCAACTAATCTCCTCAGCTTGGGAGTCTAGACATCAGGTGTGTCGCAACAGCTAAGTTATTCACTGTCCCTCTGTAAAATGGGAAGAAGTGTCTTCAATGATTGTTCTTCATGTCTTTGGAAAAAATTCTCTGTGAAAAAAACCTCATCACACAATCAAATCAGAAGAATTCCACATGGTATGCTCAGGTAAGATGCCAAGTTTTCACAAAACCGAGGTTATATTATTCAGTTGACTTCAATGTCTTCAGCATTTTCATAATATTAATAGGAATCTGGAAGTAGAAAACTGATATTTTCTCAAATTTCCACATCTGACTCCAATTCTCCAAACTTCTCACACTCACTAACCTAGACTTTGGATCAGGCCAAGCAAATAGGACATTATTGGAGTAAGCATGAATGAGTCTTTAATGATGAAAGAGAAAAATCTTGAAAAAGACCTTTACTAAAGGTTTGTATACATGCCGATGACTTTTAAAAATTTGGGGTTTCAAATTTGAACTTTTTTTCCTTTCCTTGGTTTTGTTTTGTTTCAGAAACTATAAAGATCTCTTGCACCGTGACTTCACTGTGTGTGTCTTAATATCTTCCAGTTAAGAACTATACAGCAGAGTGATTGTTCACATTAAAGCGTGTGTGTCATAAACCTCAAACACGGTTGCATATCAATTCCTCCTAAATAAAATTGAGCCAAAGTAGTTTGAACAATGCAGTCAAGGATTTTAGCTGTGACATAAGCTACAGGACATATTTAAAGGATACAAGACACTGGCAAATACAGTGGAAACCTGGAAGTTCCCAGTGATTACAGACTAAAACAAAGCTCTAGTGTGTACTTTAGGACAATTAACATTATGCGGCAGTAGAAACAAATATAACTGAAACATTAAAAGGAATGTTTTATGCTTTAAGAGGCATTTGAAAGTCATCTACACATGGTTTCTCAACATATATTTCTGTAAAGATAATTAATTAATCGTGCTAGTAAACAAAAACAAAAGCTGACACTATTATATAGTGTTAGTAAGGTATGATTAAAAATCTAGATTCCAAGCTTCATTTCCTGGCTAGGTCACTGACTTTATGTGAGGTACTATTTGTTTTAGTTCAGCTTATTTAACCCCAAAGCAGAATAATAATAGTTCCCATGGCATAGTGCTTCAAAACATAGTCTGTGGAATTAAGTAATTGACGTGTGTGGTGTGTTACATTCCTTGAAAGTGTACACTATGCTGTTAATGTGATATATTATTATTCTACTGAGACATTCCATTGACTGATGGCAGGATGCACAGCCTCTTCAAATCAATGTCTCTCCTGAGCAATTAAGTAGCAGCAGTGATCCTAAATATCTTTATTTTTTTAATCTCCACTTGGCAAAACAATTATGCATTTTCCTTTCACATGTAGATCAAATCATTATTATTTTTAGAGTGGATGGCTCCAAAGTCATTGTCTTAGGCTGACAAACAACAGTCATGATATAATAAGGCATCATAGAATAGGCAGAATTAGCACTGTAGTGTTCAGCTTGCAGGAAAGCAGAAACTGATTATGAGAAGGTTCAACTTTTCCCCTGGTCTACAGTCAAGAATATTAAGGTCAAGTAAAAACTAGAACAGGTCAAAACTTTGGATGTACTGATTTCTTTTTGCTTGTAACAGTGGTAGATAAGTAGTGCAGCTTTTTATTCAGCAAATTGTGCCTATTTCATGTTTAGTAGAAGACGACTGTTGACATAAGCCTTCTTCAAAGCCACATGCTGATCTTGTGGCCAATGAATGTTGTTATACTCCAAATAAACAAGAATACTCTAAACAAGTCCCTTTAAAAAGAGTATATTTGAAACGTACCTAAACTGTGCAGAGCATGGGAGTGTTATAACATCTCAGAGGTTACCATGTTTTTTGACTCTGGTATAGAATTGTCTCCAAATTTGGAGCTAATTTTGAACAGCTACTTTTGAAACCAAAACCCTATGAATAGTACCTTATCCACAGAATTATTTTGATACTTAAGTTTTCATTAAAGGAATTTAAGTAGCAATATGCAGTGTTGACAGGCTCCTGGATGAAACCAATATTTCAGGCCTTTGTTGTGGTTTAACCCTCAGCGGAAAGCTGAGGCCACAAAGGTCAGACAAGAAAGCCCCCTACCACTTTAAGAGGTGGAGGATGGGCGAACGGAGCTAAGAAAGGGGCTGCAGAGCCAGAGGAAAAAAAACCCACAGGCTTGCAAGGTTAGGATAAGGATAGTTTACTAAACAACAGGGAAAAGTATGAAAACAACTAACTACAGTGCTATTATTATATACAGTGCAAACCTCTCCCCACACTATATCATTTGAGCCATGCCCGAACCGATTCAGATTCCCGAACGCAGCACTCCCCGAGCCCAGCACCCCCGAGCACCCCCCTCACCACCTCCTGCCATGCCGATCCCCAAAGAGAGAGAGAGAGAACCCGGAACTCCCACACGCCTGCTCAGACCAGCACTTCCCGTGCCCGGAGCAGGTAGTGATAGGTCTGGAGTCTCCCCCGGAACTGGCACTGCGGCTGCCCAGACCGGGACTTCCCGTGCATGGGTCCGAAGTCGCCCCTGCAAAAGGGGGGGGGCAGCCTGTCGGATCATGATGCAATTGGTATGGAATACTCTCAGGGCTAACACAGCCTGCTGCTGGGCTGAACCCAGGACATTATCCACCCCTTATTCCATACCATTTACATCATGAGCAGGACCAGCAACCTTCTTTGGGTCCAGGGAGTCTCTCACATCCCTACACATGCATGTACACATGCACACACATGTATGTGCATATAGATTCAGTCTGTGGACGTTTCCTCCGAATCTGTCGGTTTCGTTCAGTCCACGATCCTCAGGCTCACTGGTCCCTCTGTCACAACAGTCTCTCAGGGTATGAAGAGTCATACGTGCCACTGGATCGTTGAATGCTGTATCTTGGGCTCTCGAACACTGCACCTGGCATGATCCATGCTCATAGTCCGTGGGTCAGAGGTGTTTATTACACAAGAGAAAAGAAAGAGTTCTTGGGAGGCTGGTCTTCGCTCCATCATCACGGCACCGATGACCCTGGCTGTAATGTCATTAGTATAACATACAGTATCTATAACAACAGTAAAACAGTGGTGAATTATTTAGCATGATATTGGCTATTCTCACCCAAAATCAAGTCCCCTTGAGGTACACATCGAGTTTCTCCATCCTTCTGCATTACCCACCAGGTACAACCAGGTCCTTGAGCAAAAACAATCCCAGATTTGGGTTTGCCTTTGCCTGTAGCAGGAATGACCCAAACTGTCTTTCCCAAAATACTTTTCATGTGCACTACTGGGACTCTGTCACCTTCTACAGTATGTGAGAATTCCGACTGGGCTGGACCAGCCCGATTGGTAGATCCTCTAGAGTTAACTAACCATGTGGCTTCTGCTAAGTGTGTATCCCAATTTTTAAATGTTCCACCACCCATTGCTTTCAGTGTAGTCTTTAAAAGCCCATTGTATCGTTCAATTTTCCCAGAAGCGGGTGCGTGATAAGGAATGTGGTACACCCACTCAATGCCATGCTCTTTGGCCCAAGTGTCTATGAGAGTATTTCGGAAATGAGTCCCATTATCTGACTCAATTCTTTCTGGGGTGCCGTGTCGCCATAGGACTTGCCTCTCCAGGCCCAGAATTGTATTCCGGGCAGTGGCATGGGGTACAGGATATGTCTCCAACCAGCCAGTGGTTGCCTCAACCATTGTAAGTACGTACCGTTTGCCCATGGCGAGTTTGTGGAAGAGTGATGTAATCAACCTGCCAAGCCTCCCCATATTTATATTTCATCCACCGTCCTCTATACCAGAGGGGTTTTAGCCGCTTAGCTTGCTTGATTGCGGCACATGTTTCACATTCATGGATAACTTGTGCAATAGCATCCATGGTTAAGTCCACCCCTCGATCTCGAGCCCATCTATATGTTGCATCTCTTCCTTGATGACCTGAAGTATCATGAGCCCATCGGGCTAGGAACAACTCACCCTTATGTTGCCAGTCCAAATCTACCTGGGCCACTTCAATCTTAGCAGCCTTATCGGCCTGCTGGTTGTTTTCATGTTCCTCCATGGCCCGACTCTTAGGTACATGGGCGTTCACATGACGTACCTTTACAGTCAGCTTCTCCAATCGGGTAGCAATATCTTGCCATAAGTCAGCAGCCCATATGGGTTTGCCTCTACGCTGCCAATTGTTCTTTTTCCACTGCTGCAACCACCCCCACAAGGCATTAGCTACCATCCATGAGTCAGTATAAAGGTATAGCATAGGCCACTCCTCTCTCTCAGCAATGTCCAGGGCTAATTGGATAGCCTTTACCTCGGCAAATTGGCTTGATTCACCTTTTCCTTCAGTGGCTTCTGCTACTTGCCTCATAGGACTCCACACAGCAGCTTTCCATTTCCGATGCTTACCCACAATGCGACAAGATCCATCAGTGAACAAGGCATACTGCTTTTCATTTTCTGGCAGTTGGTTATATGGTGGAGCTTCTTCTGCGCGTGTTACCTCCTCATCCTCTGGTGACATCCCAAAGTCTTTGCCTTCTGGCCAGTCTGTAATCACCTCCAAAATTCCTGGGCGATTGGGGTTTCCTATTCGAGCTCGTTGCGTAATTAGTGCAACCCACTTGCTCCATGTAGCATCAGTTGCATGGTGTGTGGAAGGGACTTTCCCTTTAAACATCCAGCCCAGCACCGGCAATCGGGGTGCTAGGAAAAGCTGAGCTTCAGTTCCAATCACCTCTGAAGCAGCTCGAACCCCTTCGTAGGCGGCCAGTATTTCCTTTTCTGTTGGAGTGTAATTGGCCTCAGATCCTTTGTAGGCCCGACTCCAAAACCCTAACGGTCGCCCTCGAGTCTCCCCTTGTGTTTTCTGCCAGAGACTCCAGGTAGGACCATTGTCACCAGCTGCGGTATAGAGCACATTTTTAATGTCAGTCCCTGTACGGACAGGTCCAAGGGCTACAGCATGGACTATTTCACGTTTGATCTGCTCAAAGGCTTGCTGCTGCTCAGGGCCCCATTCAAAATCATTTTTCTTCCGAGTTACATAGTAGAGTGGGCTCACAATGAGACTATAGTTTGGGATATGCATTCTCCAAAATCCTATAACACCTAAGAAAGCTTGTGTTTCCTTTTTGTTACTTGGTGGGGACATCGCTGCAATTTTATTAATAACGTCCATTGGGATCTGGCGACGCCCATCCTGCCATCTTATTCCTAAAAACTGGATTTCTCGCTTAGGCCCCTTGACTTTACTTTGTTTTATAGCAAAACCAGCTTCTAGCAAGATTTGAATTATCCTTTCTCCTTTTTCAAAAACTTCCTTTGCTGTATCGCCCCATACAATGATGTCATCAATATATTGCAAGTGCTCTGGGGCTCCACCCTTTTCTAATGTACTCTGGATTAGTCCATGACAGATGGTGGGACTGTGTTTCCACCCCTGGGGCAAACGATTCCATGTGTATTGGACACCTCTCCAGGTGAAAGCAAACTGTGGCCTGCACTCTGGTGCCAGTGGGATTGAGAAGAAAGCATTTGCAATGTCAATTGTGGCGTACCATCTGGCTGCCTTTGATTCCAGTTCATACTGGAGCTCTAGCATGTCCGGCACAGCAGCACTCATGTTTGGAGTGACTTCATTTAGGCCACGATAATCTACTGTCAGCCTCCACTCTCCATCGGACTTCCTCACTGGCCATATGGGACTGTTAAATGGTGAGTGGGTTCGGCTGATCACTCCCTGACTCTCCAGTTGACGAATCAGTTTATGGATGGGGATCAAAGAATCCCGGTTTGTACGATATTGCCGCCTGTGCACTGTCGTCGTAGCGATTGGCACTCGCTGTTCTTCGACCTTCAACAACCCCACAACAGCTGGATCTTCCGAAAGTCCAGGCAAGGCACACAACTGTTTAGTTTCTTCTGTCTCCACAGCAGCTATTCCAAAAGCCCACCGGTATCCTTTAGGGTCTTTAAAATACCCTCTACGGAGATAGTCCATACCTAAAATGCACGGAGCTTCTGGGCCAGTCACAATGGGGTGTTTCTCCCAATCTTTTCCAGTTAGGCTCACCTCAGCCTCTAGCACAGTCAACTGTTGGGAGCCCCCTGTGACTCCAGAAATGTAAACAGATTCTGTCCCTTCATAATTTGATGGCATTAGCGTACATTGGGCACCGGTATCCACTAGAGCCTCATACTCTTGTGGGTCTGATGTTCCAGGCCATCGGATCCACACAGTCCAATAAGTCCGATTATCCCTCTCCTCCACCTGGCTGGAGGCAGGGCACCTCTATTGCTCCTGGATAGAAACTGGTGCAACATTCCTCTTGGCAGAACCTCGTGCACTTGCTCTACCTTGCAACTCCTTTACTCGTGCTTGGAGGGCTGAAGTGGGCTTCTTATCCCACTTTCTCATGTCCTCTCCATGATCACGCAGGTAAAACCACAATTTGGCTCGGGGTGTGGCTCGCCGCGTGGCTCGTGGTGTGGTTCGTGGTGTGTCCCTGCTGTGTTCTCTCTCTTGGGACGGTGGATGACTTTTCCGGATAGCTGCAACATCGCTCTGTACAGGTTGGGAGTCGGCCATGCGTTCGTCAAGTTTAAGTTTAACCAGTTGCTCTACTGCTGCAATGACAGAACGTGCAACGTTGTCTTGATAAGTCCGGAGTCGGCGGGTCACTTCATATACGGTTGGTGGAAACATCTCCTCATATTCCATCACTGCCAGTGAATTCATGTGCCCTGGTGGTGCACTTCGTATCACCTTACGCCACATGTCTGGGGTGCATCGGACATCATCAGGATCATCAGGGAGCCTTCTGTTGTCCGACTCATAATAAATCAACTCTCGTACAGCTAATTCTCTCAGGTACTGGATAACTGTCTCTATGCTGTCGCTCTTGGGTTTCAGACAGGTAATATATTCTTTCATGGGGTATCTTTCCCGCACACTTGACAGCAATCGCCTCCAAAGGCTGAGGATTTGTGACCCCTCCCCAAGTGCCTTGTCAATACCTCCTTCTCTAGCCAGAGATCCCAACTGCCTGGCCTCCCTGCCGTCTAATTCCAGACTATTGGCCCCGCTATCCCAGCATCTGAGCAACCAAGTGATAATGTGCTCACCTGGGCGGCGGCCAAAATCTTTTCGCACCTCACGCAGTTCACTCAGGGTCAGGGATCGGGTAACAATCTCTGGTTCTCCTACATCCTGATCTGCTCGAGATGGCTTTGCCCCATTCTTACTTTTCTGAGACGGCCCTGCCCCATTTTGACTTTTCCATGATGGCCCTGACTTTTCATCATCATCCTCATCCGGCCATTCTTGAGATAATGGTTTTTCACCATCATCCTCATCCTGACGTTCTTGAGATGGCCCCGGTTGTTCACCATCATCATCTGGCACTACGCGAGCTAACTTCCTGGTGTGTTTCCTCTTTTGAATGGGAGCCACAGACTTTGGTGTGGGTTGGCCAAGATCTATTGTAGAGGTTGCAGTATCTACAATATGTACTAGTCTATTTCCTTTTCCTCTCTGACAGTGCCGACAGCACTGACAGTGCTGGCACCTCTCTTGAATGGAAGCAACAGACTTTGGTGTGGGTTGGTTCTCTGAATTATGGGCAAGGTCTATTGTAGAGGTCGCAGCATCTGCAGTGTTCGCTAATCCATTTCCTCTTTCCCCCTGACAGTACTGACGCTCTGAATTAGGGGCAAGGTCTACTGTAGAGGTCGCAGCATCTACAGTATTCACCAATCCAATTCCTCTTTCCCCCTGACAGTACTGATGGTCTGGATTATGGGCAGTGTCTACTGTAGGGGTTGCAGTAGCTGCAGCATTTGCCAATCCATTTCCTTGTTCCCCTTGGCAGTGCTGACAGTACTGACAGTGCTGCTTGCTATCAAGCAGTGTTTGGTAGATGGTAGCCAAGCCCCAGCACAGTGCAGTAGGGCGTATTTCTCTGGGGAGCCCACTGCAGCTCTTTTTCAAATATGCAGTCACCTTATTAGGATCCTGTAGCTGTTCAGGAGTGAAGTTCCAAACCACTGGGGGTAAGAAAGTACCTAGGTACCTGCTCATATTTCGCCATTTGCCCTGCCACTCAAGCTTATCCAGCCTCAGGGAAAACTCATGGGTGGTATTCATAAACCTGCGCCTAATATATATACATATATATATCGAAAGCAGAACCATTTGCACCAAAACCAACAGTAGGAAAATGCTAGTTAGAATTTCCCACGGATATTGGAAATTGTTAAACACTCTTACAAGGCCTGCTTTATCCCTCCTTGTACCGAACAGCAAAAGCTGATACAAGTACTCTTTTAAGTTCATGAACTTCAACGTTATCCAATCATAAACTGTTATCACAACATACACTAAACACACGTACGGGATGGCAAAGAATCCTGGCAGGATTAAATGCAGCAGCATACCACGAGTTGGCAACCATGGCAGCATCCTTAAGAGTAAATGCCACAACATTGTACACAGAAATTACTTAAATAACCGTACCTATCACAAGTCTATCTTAACTGCAATTGAGTTAAGGTCACATCTATCGTTACCCCAACCTTTTTTGCCCCCCTTGGGGGTCCCCCGTCGCGCCCCCACGTTGGGCGCCAAAAGTTGTTGTGGTTTAACCCTCAGCGGAAAGCTGAGGCCACAAAGGTCAGACAAGAAAGCCCCCTACCACTTTAAGAGGTGGAGGATGGGCGAACGGAGCTAAGAAAGGGGCTGCAGAGCCAGAGGAAAAAAAAAACCACAGGCTTGCAAGGTTAGGATAAGGATAGTTTACTAAACAACAGGGAAAAGTATGAAAACAACTAACTACAGTGCTATTATTATATACAGTGCAAACCTCTCCCCACACTATATCATTTGAGCCATGCCCGAACCGATTCAGGAGGTGGTGAGGGGGGTGCTCGGGGGTGCTGGGCTCGGGGAGTGCTGCGTTCGGGAATCTGAATCGGTTCGGGCATGGCTCAAATGATATAGTGTGGGGAGAGGTTTGCACTGTATATAATAATAGCACTGTAGTTAGTTGTTTTCATACTTTTCCCTGTTGTTTAGTAAACTATCCTTATCCTAACCTTGCAAGCCTGTGGGTTTTTTTTTCCTCTGGCTCTGCAGCCCCTTTCTTAGCTCCGTTCGCCCATCCTCCACCTCTTAAAGTGGTAGGGGGCTTTCTTGTCTGACCTTTGTGGCCTCAGCTTTCCGCTGAGGGTTAAACCACAACAAAGGCCTGAAATATTGGTTTCATCCAGGAGCCTGTCAACACTGCATATTGCTACTTAAATTCCTTTAATGAAAACTTAAGTATCAAAATAATTCTGTGGATAAGGTACTATTCATAGGGTTTTGGTTTCAAAAGTAGCTGTTCAAAATTAGCTCCAAATTTGGAGACAATTCTATACCAGAGTCAAAAAACATGGTAACCTCTGAGATGTTATAACACTCCCATGCTCTGCACAGTTTAGGTACGTTTCAAATATACTCTTTTTAAAGGGACTTGTTTAGAGTATTCTTGTTTATTTGGAGTATAACAACATTCATTGGCCACAAGATCAGCATGTGGCTTTGAAGAAGGCTTATGTCAACAGTCGTCTTCTACTAAACATGAAATAGGCACAATTTGCTGAATAAAAAGCTGCACTACTTATCTACCACTGTTACAAGCAAAAAGAAATCAGTACATCCAAAGTTTTGACCTGTTCTAGTTTTTACTTGACCTTAATATTCTTGACTGTAGACCAGGGGAAAAGTTGAACCTTCTCATAATCAGTTTCTGCTTTCCTGCAAGCTGAACACTACAGTGCTAATTCTGCCTATTCTATGATGCCTTATTATATCATGACTGTTGTTTGTCAGCCTAAGACAATGACTTTGGAGCCATCCACTCTAAAAATAATAATGATTTGATCTACATGTGAAAGGAAAATGCATAATTGTTTTGCCAAGTGGAGATTAAAAAAATAAAGATATTTAGGATCACTGCTGCTACTTAATTGCTCAGGAGAGACATTGATTTGAAGAGGCTGTGCATCCTGCCATCAGTCAATGGAATGTCTCAGTAGAATAATAATATATCACATTAACAGCATAGTGTACACTTTCAAGGAATGTAACACACCACACACGTCAATTACTTAATTCCACAGACTATGTTTTGAAGCACTATGCCATGGGAACTATTATTATTCTGCTTTGGGGTTAAATAAGCTGAACTAAAACAAATAGTACCTCACATAAAGTCAGTGACCTAGCCAGGAAATGAAGCTTGGAATCTAGATTTTTAATCATACCTTACTAACACTATATAATAGTGTCAGCTTTTGTTTTTGTTTACTAGCACGATTAATTAATTATCTTTACAGAAATATATGTTGAGAAACCATGTGTAGATGACTTTCAAATGCCTCTTAAAGCATAAAACATTCCTTTTAATGTTTCAGTTATATTTGTTTCTACTGCCGCATAATGTTAATTGTCCTAAAGTACACACTAGAGCTTTGTTTTAGTCTGTAATCACTGGGAACTTCCAGGTTTCCACTGTATTTGCCAGTGTCTTGTATCCTTTAAATATGTCCTGTAGCTTATGTCACAGCTAAAATCCTTGACTGCATTGTTCAAACTACTTTGGCTCAATTTTATTTAGGAGGAATTGATATGCAACCGTGTTTGAGGTTTATGACACACACGCTTTAATGTGAACAATCACTCTGCTGTATAGTTCTTAACTGGAAGATATTAAGACACACACAGTGAAGTCACGGTGCAAGAGATCTTTATAGTTTCTGAAACAAAACAAAACCAAGGAAAGGAAAAAAAGTTCAAATTTGAAACCCCAAATTTTTAAAAGTCATCGGCATGTATACAAACCTTTAGTAAAGGTCTTTTTCAAGATTTTTCTCTTTCATCATTAAAGACTCATTCATGCTTACTCCAATAATGTCCTATTTGCTTGGCCTGATCCAAAGTCTAGGTTAGTGAGTGTGAGAAGTTTGGAGAATTGGAGTCAGATGTGGAAATTTGAGAAAATATCAGTTTTCTACTTCCAGATTCCTATTAATATTATGAAAATGCTGAAGACATTGAAGTCAACTGAATAATATAACCTCGGTTTTGTGAAAACTTGGCATCTTACCTGAGCATACCATGTGGAATTCTTCTGATTTGATTGTGTGATGAGGTTTTTTTCACAGAGAATTTTTTCCAAAGACATGAAGAACAATCATTGAAGACACTTCTTCCCATTTTACAGAGGGACAGTGAATAACTTAGCTGTTGCGACACACCTGATGTCTAGACTCCCAAGCTGAGGAGATTAGTTGGATTCAGTCTTATCATTGACTTCAACAACTTGTAGCTTCCAAAAGACAACTAATTATATGGTAAAAGATTTAATATATTTTTTTGGTCCTAAGTGCTAGAGTTGTGGATTGTCAAAGTGTTTGGTTTGGCATAAAATATCATATACCAAGACATCTATATGTTCCTATGAAAGACCATATTAAGATTCTATCATGTTTAGAAAGTTCGAATGAGCATACTTTTACTGTGGTTCAATATCTGAATTACATGCCTGTTACAGAGATAGAGATTTCCCCATTCACAGGAAGGAGATTGAGGCAGGTCACAGAAGTATGTCATGGAAACCAAAATCTATGCTCTCCTGAGGAGCCATAACAACCTAATGACTCTATCACCAAGAGGGCAGATTTTGCATCTTTTCCGTTCACAATCCTTACCTTTCTGCACTGAAACAATGTTCATGGTTTACTGACAGCTCCCTAAAATCAGCTTTAATAAGTATTAGAAGCCTCCTTCACCTTATTTATCTCTGGTCCTTCCCCTTCCCTTCCCTTCCCTTCCCTTCCCTTCCCTTCCCTTCCCTTCCCTTCCCTTCCCTTCCCTTCCCTTCCCTTCCCTTCCCTTCCCTTCCCTTCCCTTCCCTTCCCTTCCCTTCCCTTCCCTTCCCTTCCCTTCCCTTCCCTTCCCTTCCCTTCCCTTCCCTTCCCTTCCCTTCCCTTCCCTTCCCTTCCCTTCCCTTCCCTTCCCTTCCCTTCCCTTCCCTTCCCTTCCCTTCCCTTCCCTTCCCTTCCCTTCCCTTCCCTTCCCTTCCCTTCCCTTCCCTTCCCTTCCCTTCCCTTCCCTTCCCTTCCCTTCCCTTCCCTTCCCTTCCCTTCCCTTCCCTTCCCTTCCCTTCCCTTCCCTCCCCTTCCCTCCCCTTCCCTCCCCTTCCCTCCCCTTCCCTCCCCTTCCCTCCCCTTCCCTCCCCTTCCCTCCCCTTCCCTCCCCTTCCCTCCCCTTCCCTCCCCTTCCCTCCCCTTCCCTCCCCTTCCCTCCCCTTCCCTCCCCTTCCCTCCCCTTCCCTCCCCTTCCCTCCCCTTCCCTCCCCTTCCCTCCCCTTCCCTCCCCTTCCCTCCCCTTCCCTCCCCTTCCCTCCCCTTCCCTCCCCTCCCCTCCCCTCCCCTCCCCTCCCCTCCCCTCCCCTCCCCTCCCCTCCCCTCCCCTCCCCTCCCCTCCCCTCCCCTCCCCTCCCCTCCCCTCCCCTCCCCTCCCCTCCCCTCCCCTCCCCTCCCCTCCCCTCCCCTCCCCTCCCCTCCCCTCCCCTCCCCTCCCCTCCCCTCCCCTCCCCTCCCCTCCCCTCCCCTTCCCTTCCCTCTCAGAAGAAATAAGAGCAAGGGTGTGGAACAGAGAAAGGGGAAGAAATAAAATCTCCTGTTTTAGGTAGGGCAACAGTTAAATTATCTTGCTGTCCAGTTGCTGCTTCTGGAATCATGGACTTCTAGATGAAGCACCCGGGAAAGTGGATGAGAGGAATATGCTCACAGAATACTGGGGAGAATTGCAGTTTGAAAAATCAGTTCTTTACATGAGCAGAGGCAGGCAGATCCTTATTTTCAACACTATACAGAAAATCTATTGTACTGAGGTGGGGACAGCCCACATTTAACTAGTAAAAATTAATAAAGTTAACAGAAGTGCTATTACTTCCAGGCTAATATTTGAAAGACATTAGACATTTCTCTTCTCGGCATTATGGCACTATTTGACCAGGGGCAATAACAGTCAAACTGTTTTCAATCTCTAGTTGTACTTTAATAGTACTCTTGCAATCAGTAGAACACAGCCATGGTGAACACTTATCTTCAAAGAGCTTTACAGACATTAAAAGCCTAATCCTGCCACTTCTAATTGTGTTCCATGATCACTTACTTATGCCTGGGGTCAGGATAGCAAAATCATAGCCCGAGTCCAATGCCATTACCCATGCTGAACACCCCGTTCTCCACCTTCTGACTTAGCACACTGCCACTGGGAACTGGGCACAAAGTGCAGTAGAAGTGCTCTGATGTATTTCCTTACATTATTCCTTTGTTGAAATATTGAAGATGGTTTAAAGGCATTTATTTCAAAAGAAACTACAAGAATTGAAAATGTTTGGGATCTTTCTGGACTGCAACTAACAAATGAGGGCAGGAGCTTTTAGCTGCTCGCCTTTTTGTAAAGCAAAAGCATATAAATCCAGTATGAAATGAGGATGCAAGAGGAAAACTAAAGAAATTAATGTAGCACTCCCTTCAATTCAGGACAGTTTGTATATTAAAAAAAGCACTATAATGTGTGTAACCATTCTTACTAAAACTTATGACAGAATGCTGAATTTGAACTTCAGTACTGTTCTAACAGCCCATTTATAATGTTCAAAGTAAATGCAATTAGACATATTGCTCTCATCATATTATGTGCAAAATTAGTAGATTTTATTCCCAGAAAAACCTGTGAGTATTCTGTTTGAAGCCAAGCTTGAATCATCTAGTTGAAGGATTTAATAAAAAGCAGGAGCTCGGGGAGACAGTGAGATAAGTGCATTATGTTTACGCACTGTACATTACTTTCTAATAGCGAAAAAAAAGGGGGTGGCTGTATTTATTTATTTAATGGGTATTTGTGTACTGTACTACTTGGGTAACATAGTTTGGTTTCTTACCTATGATTCTATTTTCCTATGCTGAGTTAGCAAGTGTTGGGGCAGTATCTGCTGCCTTATCATTAAGGTACTTAATGATACATAATACTGTTATTGAAATTGCAGTTGTTATAAAATCTGTTAAAAATTTCATGCATATCTATATAGTTGATATGAAGAAAGGGATTTATGTGAAGATTTGTAAAGAAAAAGAGCATAAAAGGAAGATAATTCGTAGTTTAATGCTATTCCATACTTTTTGCATTTTGGAATACAGAGAGACAACAAATTCAGTGCATCAGTTTTCCTCCATTTATAGTCTGCTTTGGTGGAGTAAAAAACCCTTATCTGTGGAAAAAAAAATGAAGGAAAGAGGGCTTATTGTGGTAGCTTCACATATTTCTCTAATCACTGCTTATAAATATTTGAAGCCTGGGTGTCAAAAGGATGGGCCAGACTCTTTTTAGTGGTGTCTAGTGATTGCACAAGGAGCAATGGGCACAAAATAGAACACAGGAAGTTCCTCTTGAAAGTGAGAAAAAGCTTCTTCACTCTGAGGGTGGCAGAGCACTGGGACAGGCTGCCCAGTGAGGTTGTGGAGTCTTCTGCTATGGAGATATTCAGTGTCTGCCTGGACCCAATCTAGTGCAACCTGCTTGAGGTGAACCTGCTTAGCAGGGGAATTGGACTTGCTGATCTCCAGAGGTCCTTCCAGCTCCCACCAGATTGTGATTCTGTGCTTCTGTGAATCTCTGATGATAAAAAAGATCATAGAAAAATCTATGAAAACTATGAATTTGTACTACTGATTGAAGAATGCTATGAAAGCAGAACAATTGACTTTGAACGGTCAAGGCACAGAAAAGTTCTAATTTATTACCTTGAATGATAGTATTATAATTTTGTTTTCAGTAATGAAGAGGTTCTAGAAGGTCTCCAAAACTTATGTAGTTATGTCAGTTTCTAATCAAAATTTATGTTAAAAAAGCCTGAGAGTCTCCTACTAACTTAACTAAAATATGAGCAGTATCATAACAATTACTAAATGCTGTGAGTAGAATAAAGACTGGATAACTGAATTTGACTGAAAATGCATTAGGGAGAAATAGATTGAGCTTTCTAGCTCTCATGCTTATGTTTTTCTCAAACCACCAGGTATATAGATTTCATAGGAAGAAAAAACAGCTCTTATTACATCTAGGTTTTGACATTTGAGCATCCAGTTAGGGGAATAAACATGTCTTCTGGGTTAGGCAAGAGCCATCAACATAGTGTGTAAGTGGAACTGCTGATTACCCCATAGGTTCCCCTTGAACAGTAACAGGTAGCATTATATCACTTCACTAGGTAGCCTTAGGAGATCTCTGTTCTTAGTAAAGCCAAGGGGTATCATGCTGAACTGCTGAAGAAGTACCTTTACTCAGTAAGTATAAGTAACCTTTTGTTTTTTAACCACAGCAGGTACCTACCTTTCTTTGTAGAAGCTGACATTTATTTTATTAGTGCCCACTTGTAGCAGCCTTACCAAACACATGGTAGTTAGACATCTATCTCTTTAAGCCCATTAACAGTTGTGTGCACAGTGGAAAAGTTACCTGTAGTGCTTTTATGGTAGAGCTCTCTTGCTGGTTTTGGTGATGTAAATATTGATGTGTTGGCACTACATCTTCCCTAGAAAGCCTAAAAGCTTTACTCTTTTATTGAAGCCTCAACACTTTCAGTACCCTAGAGCTATTACAAAAAAGAAAGTATTTTCCCCAGAATGTTAAAAATATGATTCGTTTTTCTGGTGATGGTTCCTGTACATTTCACTGGGTTTCACATTGCTATGGACGTAATGTTGCTGCCTTTCTCCACACATTTTTCTCTCTATTGATTTCTCGTGAGATGGGTGCAACTCCTGCTTAATCAGTTGAATAGCATACGGCTGATGCTCTGATTGAGTCCACTGCATCTATCATTAAATTGCTTGCTTGGCACATGCTCAGTATTCAGAGAATCAAATCCTCATCTCAGCATTTGCGAACAGAAAAAAATGGGTCATATATAGGTGTCTGGTGAAGAGGTAGACAGTTCTGAAGTAAATCTAAACAACATATTTACATGAACACACACAGAGTATTAAATGCATTCTGATACCCACAGAATGAGTACAAAGCAGAAATTATACCATTTAATGCAACTTGTGGTTTGACAATTTTAGCTCAAGTTACGTCTGTGGTTCAGACAAGTTGATGTATCAATGTTTATGACAGAAAGGGGAAGGGGTAAAATTGGAAAGTTTCCTAGAATATTTGAGAAGAACGTACTGAATCACTCAGTATGAACCAGCTACATTACCTAGAGGTATTAGTAGAAAACGGAGGGGATATGTTTGTAACTGCAGAGAGAGACAGAAATAATCATCTGCCTGATATGAAAGCTCTCTTCAACCCCTTCTGAGGAGATATCTCACTCCCATACATCCAATTTGTTAAACACACATAGGATCATAGCACATCATAGGCAATGTGAGAATTAAATGAATGAGAGAGGTTGACAGGTTTCTAACAGGAAGATGCGATACAGGGGAAACCATGGAAATAAAGATTAACGCATTAGAGAATCCACATAAATCTCTATTAAGGAAACTCTATGCCTCGCTCATACCACTAGCCATAGAGTTCTTAGCAAAAAAGGAAAAAAATAAAAAGATTCTTGGGGGAAAATATTGCAATGTGACTAAAAAAATGACTATGTATCATGGCCAAGTTTTTAAAACACTTGCCACGATTTAGATTAGCAAGTATGTCACAACAACAGCATGTTCTTTAATTTGGTTAGTCACCCAGAAGGAAGATAGAAGAAGACTATACAAGGAGACTATGCAAGAAGTATAGGTACTGAAATTACTGGCTTCTTTGTAGGACCCCAAAAGATATTTAACATGCTGCCTAGCATAATAGCGCATCTCATGGATCGTTAATTTATGCTGAGTTCTTTTTACTAATGGACCAAGAGAGGTCTTTCAAATCTCTAAGTGTCTTAGATGAAGACAGCGTTTATTTGCCTATTTAGTGTTTGGATTGGTGGGTTGGGGTTTTTTTTTAGGTTTTTTGATGGGGATATGTGGTTGTATTTATTCAAGCCATCACTGAGACAGATCAGGAGTTTGATGGATTTTGATTCAGACACAGACTGTCTGGGGACAAAAAAAAAAAGATGCCTAATGATGTCTGACTGTCCTAGGAAGCATACTAAAAGAAGAGCAGATGAAGCATGTACTCATACCATTTTATCATAGCGTTTCATCTTAATAAATTGTGCCAGGGGACAATGCCTCCCAATAAACTATAGACAGTGAGGATATGCTAACTAAGTCGAAGTGGATTTTTTGTTTGATCAGACTGTGTCTTGTTGATCTGTGATGGCAATGACAGCAACAATAATCTAATCTTACCCACCCACCCATCTGGTGTATCTAATGTGTTTATTGCACTGTTGTATCTACATCATCAGTCATGGATGTAAAATACGTAAAGACTGCAAACATAAATAAGGAATGACATATTAACTGAGCAACATGCAAATTGATGCATTTACAGTGTTGGGAAGCAAGTACTCTAGGGAATCTCTCATAACTGATCAGCTGCTGATACACAGCCATTAACACCCAGCTGCTTGAGGTTTGCAGTGATACCTACTGCCACTCAGCACCACACAAGGCGTGCTTGGTGCTGCACACTGAATGCAATGAAAAAATCTTTAATGGGAACTTGCATGTGATTCTGTAAAGCAGTCTGGGGTGAGGAGGGGGAAAGGAAGTGCACAGCAGTATTTCATACACATTAAATGTATTTACTGTCTTGAAACTTGCTCACATGGTGAACCCTCCTCTCCCAAGCTGGCCAGTTTGTTACTGCCTTCTCTCACTTTCTTGGTTACTGCCTGCTTTGGTGTGTCTGCATACTCATTCAGTCTTCTCAGATAATTATTCTTCCAAATAAGCATTGTACTGTCCCTCAGGCATTAAGTATTAATTTCTAGTTTCTGCTTTTCTGTCACTACCATGTCTTATTCAGCTTAATGCACTTATCTCCCTGCTACAGTCTTATCAGGCAATTCTGTGACAAGAATTCAGGAAGGCTCTATAGCATTGTCACTGTTTTCAACCTCTACATAATGTCATCAACAGTTTGAGTTCAGTTTTTGTCTGGACTGCAGATTTTGATTCCTTTTCCAGGTGCTTCACCATTTTATATACACTTCCATTTCTTCAGCTTCCTAATTTAAAGCAGTTGGTTTACATTTTGCTTTAACTTACAACTTCATTTTAAGTACACAGCTTTTCCTGTAGAACACTCTGACCCAATCAGAAGTTGTATTTTGTATTTCCTTTAAACGTTCAAGCTTAAACCAATAGATCGAAACTGAAATGTGATGCATGAAAATGACAATTACATTAATTTCGGGTTGTTTTTTTTTTTTGTTTGTGTGGAGTTTTTTTTACAACTCAGATGTCTTAATAGCATGCAAGAACATTTGTAAATTTGAAGGATAGAATGCCCTTTAAATTAATCTAATGTTCAAGTTGGAAAAAAGATACCTTTGACTTGTATAAGCAAGTTACTTACACAATCAAACACACTTATAATATGCAGATACATGTAAATACACACATAACTTAATCTGTTTCCCCACTTTTCCCAGGATTTCTTACATATGGTCGAAAATACTGTGCAAATGTGGATGTAAACTTTTGTGTATTCGTACTCTATTACCTGGGTGAGGGCTTGAATTCACCAGTATTTAAAAAACAGAGAAATATGCTAGCATATTTTATTTGATTCATTAGAACACAGATTTGCTTAAGTCCCAAACACATTTCCTTCTCTAGTGGGCAGAAACCTCCATGAAGAAAATTCTGATGAAGAAAATAGTTGACATGTAGCATTCAATTGCTTCAAACAGAAGAGCCAAGGATTTCAAGGAGTTGGTGTTGGAAGGTTCCTGCTCTTGGTGTCCTAAACCACTTTCCCTGTGTCACTCTGTGGTTCTGGTGGCTGCACTAACTGTTCTACAGGCACATGTTGTGATTCAACATTTGGCGTCTATGTCAACTCTAAGAACCATTAGAAATGCTGCACATACCCAATCAAATTCACTGAAAATAAGATATGCATAAATAGGTAGAAGCCAACTTGTATCTCAGTGTCTGAAGTTAGTTTCTCCTACACCTTTCTAACACCTGAGCTTTTGCAAGCACAACCACTTGAAAAACATTTCTGAATACTGATATCTTCATGTGACAAAAGTAATCTCAGCAATTTTGTCTCTATTAATATAAATATGAATACATTATTTGTAGCTCTGAACTGTACTGCTATTAGCCATTTCCAGAACTGATTAAGGAATAAAATGTAAATGTGACAACTTGCCACAAGGACAATCTGAAACAATGCAGTAAGTGTTACAATATATAAAGATAATAATATTGGTTCATTGAATATGCTCTATATTGCCCCGATTTCGTAAAAGAATAGATCATAGATTCAAGAAACATACAAGCGTGTATAAATACACATATTTGAGCAGGAAGGGCCTAAAATAAAACTTTAAAATATACTTTCACTTAAAGGAGCAATGGCAACCATACAGTCTGCTAACAGTTGCAGTAAGAACTGGACAAAGAGGGATATAAGATGATGTTTTCTTCAACATAAACTCATTGCAGTGCTCTTTATGAATTTAATGTACATTATTCCCAAACAGTACTATATTCAATTTTTCTTTTAAAAAATAATTACCGTAACAACTGTGAACTTAATAGATTGAATATCTGAACAATTCTAATAGGTGTAAATTTTTAATGATTACTCTAAGCCAGAATTTTTATATAAACAAATATGTGTTTTAGTGGGGAAAAAACTGGATATGCAAATCATTATGTTTAATTAGATTATTTCAAATCACTTTACATGAAAAATAATTAAGAGAAGTCCTGAAAGAGGCATTAGTTAAACCATTTTTAAAACATGTTAATAACATATTTTACCTGCCTTGTACATTTATAAAAACTGAGCATTTACTTTGGAGATCTGGTAGCTACCAAGGAAAATTATTGTACCACAGGGAGCTTGTATGAAATATTCATTCAATTAAGTATTCAAACCCCTCTGAGCCATTCAACTACTCAGTCAAAATGAGCATATTCTAGGAGCAGAGGCATTGTTTTTATGATAATACACGCAAACTGATTTCTTAAGCAAATGCATTCTTTGACTTGGAGATCGATCTAAAAACTGCATGATGATAAACGTTAGTTCCTCACTCAGGAATTCCAGAAAATGTTTTATGGGAACTGCTGATCTATTATTATGACTTTTTGTCCTCTCAGTAATGTTATTAAGATGTTACCTGGCCAGAACCACTTTGAATTAGGCTGCTTTGGTTTGCTGGGCACTTAAGCTGATGTTGGGATGCACAGCCCTCCAATTTGGCAGTTTGTCATCCTGATTAGGATTTTTTTGTTATTATTTTAACAAAGCTTGTTAACATTAAGATACTCTATTCTGACATTGATGTTTGCTTGCTCAGTTTTTCAAGATTCAGATGAGAAATAGAAGTCTAGCTTTTTGCTTTTCTGGTACAGATCTTTCAGACTGTGTTAAAAACTTTGCCACATACTGATCTAATCCAGCTCTAAGATTCAAAAAATATCACAACAGGCCTGGCTAAAGGTCCATTTAGCCTGATTTTTCTGCTTAGAAGAATAACCATTTATTAATTCTTCAGATAAGAAAAGAAGAAATAGAGGACATAGATGCCTTTTCCTTAGGATCTCATTTTATCGCTTTATCATTGTGGTTTAAAACTGTATTATATTTTAAAAGTGTACTGGGTAGCCTTTTGCTTTTGGTTGCTTCTCAAAGAATTTTTGACATGTTTTACTATTTCATTTGCCCTAGTTTTCACAGTAATTTCTATTTTTCATGTTGAAATGGGAACAGGGTTTTTAGAGGTGGTTTGGGTTTTTTTACTGGTATTTCTATGTTTTACTATTTTTTTTTAACTGTGATGGATTTATTTTTTTTGTTCAGCCATTGCAAAACTTTATGTAATTGTACATCTTTGTCCTTGTCCTCCAAGTAGAAATGTGTCCTCCATCTTGAAATGTTTAAACAGTCTCTTTGTTGACATTTACACTGTCATTACTCTATTATAAAATGACTATTCTAGAAGAATAGTCAGACCGGGCTCAGAGGGTCGTGATCAGTGGAGTAGAATCTGAATGGAGGCCTGTGACTAGTGGTGTTCCCCAGGGCTCGGTGTTGGGTCCGTTCCTGTTTAATATCTTCCTTGACGACCTTGATGAGGGAATAGCATCCACCCTCAGCAAGTACGCCGATGATACAGAGCTGGGAGGAGTGGCTGACACACAGGAACACTGCGCTGCCATTCAGCGAGACCTGGACAGGCTGGAGAGCTGGGCAGGGAGAAATCTAATGAAATTCAACAAGTGCAAGTGTAAAGTCTTGCACCTGAGGAGGAATAACCACATGTATCAGTACAGGCTGGGGGATGACCTGTTGGAAAAGAGCTCTGTGGAGAAGGACCTGGGGGTCCTGGTTGATGACAGGTTGGCTATGAGCCAGCAATGTGCCCCGGTGGCCATGAGAGCCAATGGGATCCTGGGATGCATCAGGAAGAGTGTGTCCAGCAGGTCGAAGGAAGTGATCCTCCCCCTCTACTCTGCCCTGGTAAGGTGCCACCTGGAATACTGTGTCCAGTTCTGGGCTCCCTGGTATAAAAAAGACAGGGACCTTCTGGAGAGAGTCCAGAGAAGGGCGACAAAGTTGATTAGGGGTCTGGAACATCTCCCCTATGAGGAAAGGCTGAGTGAGCTGGGTCTGTTCAGCCTGGAAAAAAGAAGACTTAGGGGGGACCTAATTAGTGTTTATAAATATCTTAGACATGGGTGGCAGGGGGAATTGGCCAGCCCCTTTTCAGTGGTCTGTGGGGACAGGACTAGGGGCAATGGCTGTAAGCTGGAGCATAGGAAGTTCCGCACCAACATGCAGAAGAACTTTTTCACAGTGAGGGTGACGGAGCAGTGGAATAGGCTGCCCAGGGAGGTGGTGGAGTCTCCTTCTCTGGAGATATTCAATCCACCTACATTTACGCTAATTGGTTAGTAATTACTGCATCATCTACTATTGTCAAGCATATTCAAATCAGTACACATGCTCCCTGAATGTGTGTGTGTGTGTGGGTGCAGGGAATTTTACATGGTCCTTTCATTGGGTGGGTGGTTATGAACTCCCCCTGTTACTTTTACCTTTGCCCTAGTTGACCACTATAACATACAGAATCACAGAATCACAGAATTGTAGGGGTTGGAAGGGACCTCGAGAGATCATCGAGTCCAACCCCCCTGCCAAAGCAGCTCCCTAGCTCATACTGCACAGATAGGCGTCCAGACGAGTCTTGAATATCTCCAGAGAAGGAGACTCCACCACCTCCCTGGGCAGCCTATTCCAGTAAGACATCAAGTAGAGACAGGTGAATACTTTTCAAAATCATTAAAACAGGACAGTATAATTTAAAATTACAAAAGAATTTTTAAGGATAATGAAAAGGGGGGTAATATAATAATGATTAGTGGATTGATAGAGATGTAGCTTAAGAGACAATTAGTTAATTTAACTTCAATATAAGAAGAATTTGTGTGTTTTGAGAATAGACAGTATTTGCATGTTTTGTGAATAGATTTGTTTTGGATTTTAGTAGAATATGGCTGTAACCATGTCAGCTGTTTCATTAGAGCAGCTACAAAATTTAACCATAACAGTGGAACAGCCTTGAAGATAAAGAAGTGAAGATAGGGGAGTCATAAATAATGAGACCAACAACCAATTAAGAGACAGAGTATATCTTACTTTCAGCTAAAAAGTGTTAACTAACTAGTTTGTGCATGAGTGTGTTTTTGAGCGCAGGAATGTGTTTTAGAAACTATGGAGAAAACAGTACAGAGCATGCACTGAGAAGATGTCCAGCCATCATCCCTGAAGACCACCAGAAGACCCTCTGAACGTCACTGGGCATGCACTATCTGGAAGGAGTTAATGTAAATGACTTCCTGTAAATAATTTGCATAACCCTACCTTTTCTTAGAATTATAATGAATATGTATAGTTAATCTGTATAAATATTAACATTTTTGCTTTAAATGGGGCACACATTCAGAGGAGCAATCCCCTGAGTTCCTAGGATACTTGCTTAACAGTTACCAAGGCTATTGCATTTTGATTCTGGCTTTTCAAGGCTTCAGTGTTACTGTGGATTTTGTTGACCTCAGACCTCTCTGGCTGTCTCCCGGCTCTTGCTCTGCCTGGGGCAGGCAGTTTCCTCTTTATCAGCCTTTCAACTCTTCTCCAGATACTTTTTAGCAAAGCGTGCTCTTTATCAGTCCTTTGGCTCTTCTTCACAGGTAGAGTTGTTAGCAAAGCAAGGTAGTCCATACAGCCCTAAACTCAACAGTGGCTGAGCACTAACCCAAACACATCCTGTCCCTATGGGGAAATTCTTCTTTATTGGTATTACCAAGACCATGGGTGTACATCATATATTTGCTAGCAAGTAAGCTCACATGTTTATCTGTCACTAAGCATGGACTGCACATGCATTGTGAGGTAACTGCTGAGAGCCTGACACAGGGGCCATGGACCTTCTGTGTTTCATTTCCACCATGGACCTGCCGTGAATGAACATATTTTGAAAGAACCAGTGCAGACCCTATATGTGCAGTACCATTCTGGATTGATCAGGGAAAACCATAAATGACCCATAAAAGTTTGAAATGGTTTAAATCAGATTGCAGTCTTCTATTTGGCTTTCCTTTTAGTGAAAATTCAACCAACTTGCTCTATGTATGTTTTGGAACATCAAGGCAACCTGAACATAATCTTTATTTTTTAGAAAATAGGATCTAAACATCCTGAAGTGTTTTGTTTTGTGTTAAAATGTTTAGTGAGCTAGACTTTCCATAGTAGATTTTTAGCATCTTTTTCCTACTTGTGCTTCTCTAAAGAGGAATGAAAAATAAATCCAAAGAAAACCCAGTATTTGGAAACATTGTGTTACTGATTTCAAATGGACTGCAAGTAGTGATGCAATAAACATAATTTACAGACAAGTAGGGTTTGTGCAACAGTACTTACATCCATCAGCAACTTTCATCAAGTTCTTTGTTCATTCTGCCATTGCATCCCAACTGCAACACTTTTTTGTAATTTTTTACATCTGACTAGTTCAATACTGATTAATTATTTTTTTTTCTGAGCAAAGTGTTCCACGAATGTAGTCAAGCTGTATAGAGGTGTTACTCTTGCAATATTTTGAACCTTAAACTATGTTGTGATATACCTTAAATATATTCAACAAGGGATAGTGATATTAAATATAACTATGTAAATTTCATATGCATCATCTAAACACTGATCATCTGGCTGCAAAAGTCCTAACAACAATGGTACAGAAACATCATTTTCATACAATTCTAGTTTATATATATTTTGGGTAGCTTATATGTTCGAGCCTATACTTTGAAATGGTTAAAATTAATAAAATACATTTGGCAGCTAAAGCAACTTTCCATATTTACTTTTTGTCTATCTAAAATCTGCAGTCTTAGGCCTGAATTCATGCCACATAAGCTTACATACATAATCATAGTGACTAAATTAAGAACATACAGTCTCTAGTGTCCTTACATAGTCAACAAAAAAGGCTTACCATCTTCAGAAAGCTATTCAGCACACTTAAGGTGTTAATTTTCTCACAAGGTGGCACTTGGTTTCTATTGATCACAGAGAAAGTCTGGCTTGCAGAAGATACTGTACTACTCTAGACAGCACAATCAAAAGCCTGTGTTTAAAGAGAAAGAGTGGAACAATTAAATCTAAAATAATATGAAAAGGCTTGTTGCTAATGCCCTACATTATAAAGGTATAAAGGGCTTTGAATGGTTTACATACGTATTCTCCAATATGGTATATTTCCACACTGAATATTTCAGAGAACCAAAAGAGAATCAACAATAGAGTTAGTCCTAAAGCAGATTCATTCAATCTCAAACTCCTGATAGGAAGCCACAACACTTACTATACCTTTGAATGGTAGAAAACAGGAACTATACAAAAATGAGGAGGTTGCTTAAAAGGAAATACAAAAGGTAAGTTGAATTGGCAAGATATGTGCACTGAAGAGTGTTTAAAATAACAGTAATAGAAGCAAACAGGAATCACAGAATCATAGAACTATGGAATGATTTAAATGGTTTAAAGATAACCTAGTTCCAACCCCCCTGCCATGGGCAGGAACACCCTCCACTAGACCAGGTTGCCCAGCGCTCCATCCAACCTGGCCTTGAACACTGCCATGGAGGGGGCAGCCACAGCTTCTCTGGGAAACCTGTGCCAGGCCCTCATAGTGAAAAGCTGTTTCCTAAAATCTAACCTAAATCTACCATCTTTCAGATTAAAGCCCTTAACCCTTTTCTTACTATGTTATCAAATGTCTTCCTAAATGGACAAATAAACAGTCAGAATTAATAAATGTCTCAGATTCATAGAGTCAAATGGAAGAAGAAAACATGATAGACGAGGTATTCCAGCAAGGTAATCATAAAGCTAGTATCAGTCCAAGAAAACTAGATTTGTAGAACAGCTTGCCAAAGGCTGTAATTATAAACATGTTTTCAATACATCTGATGGCCATAAATGCAGAAAGGTTCTTCTGAAAACCAATACAGAGAAGACTCAGCTTCTGAGATGTGCTTTGAGAATGAGTGAGACAGAAAAGTAGCATCCTTCTCTGGGACTGCCATGACTGATTCAGAGCTACACATTAGAAAACCTGTCTATGAATAGCAACAGGAAGAACTCAATCACTTTAGGGGTGGTATAGAGTGTCCCACTGTTCAGAAGAAAAATAAGCAGGTTTGCTCTTACTCCTTTCAAAGCAAAAAGTCATTATTTGTGCACCTGCCTAGAAAATTAAATTTAACTCAAGTGTTCTTCAGACTAGAGACTGAACTCCATGGAGGGTTTTCTCCACTGGCTTGTTCACAGGGTATTTGGGGATCAGAGGAAAGACAGTGGTTTCTGAAAGTTTTCTTGAGTGCTTCCTGCCCCTCATCTTCTCCAGGTCAGCATTGCCTTTTGACATCCTGAGGCACAGAGTAAACCACAGGAACTAAATCTTCCTCCCATTGAGGAAGTGAGAAAGAAATAAGAAGGGAAAAAGCATGAGGTGGGGGGAAAAGATCCTTTTAGAGATGAAGGCTTTCTGGTGATGCAGCTGTGAGGGCAAGATTAGAGGGGTAGATCCCATTTACTGTTCCTCAGAGAGAAATGCCTGCCACACAGCTTGAGCATTCTGTCTCCTGGCTGTACCAACTGGAAGTCACTGGGCAAGCAAAATAAGTGTTCTAGCAGTACAATACTACTGTATATTTCAGTGTACTGGCAGGAGTACTTTTTGGCTGCCAGTCAGGATTTCAGATGTTCACATGTGTATAATTCTTTTTTTTTTTTAATCATATGAATGGTAAATTGAGTGTTCTAGTTCTTAGTAGAATTAGCCATTTTAAGTTTTTCAGTATCTAGACTACTTATGTCAGAATATTTGTTCAGATTAACAGAAGTTAATACAACTACTCTTATATTAGAGATCCTTACATCAGGATAAGTGGTTGAAACAGCAATATTTTCAGCCATTCAGTTTATAGATTGTTGTCAACAGCTTTGCAACTCCTGGAAAGTAAATCTACCAGTTAATAGAATTATGAGCATCTTTGATTAAAGTAGAATTATGCACCTATCTGAAGTCACCTGTATATAAATCAGAGGTGGATATATACACTGTATTTGATTTTTAATATTTCTTAATGGCACTCAGATTCTTCTCTGATGTTCCTGTTTCTATATTTAGGGATGTTAATTTCTGAGAAGTTACTGAAAGCTACATAATCTAATCTTTCTCATGGTATCAGCTGTCTCCTTGGGCTTCTCTCTAGGTCCATTGATAGAAATTAGAAACATCTTTTTTGATCTAATGTGTCGTTAAATTTTTATTATCTCCTTTCCACTGAACCTAGAATTACAAGTCTTTTTCTTTTCCTGAATTTCATCTGAAAAGGCACATTCAGCTGCTACAGAAATTAAAGTCAGTATGTGCGCGTGTTATTTTGGATAATAGGTGTGTTAGTGATAAGAATGGGGCATATTTAGAAAAGCAGGCTTGCCACATCCATGCTTTCCAAGTACTGCTTACAGATTCTCGATCATATGATCTCTTTTCGTCTTTTAAGGTAGTCCTAGAAAAGACATGGCCTTATCTGAGGAATCAATACTTCTTCAGCTCTGAGTGTGACTTATAAAATATCAGATTGAGTACTACTCATACTATCTCTTTGATACCCAGGCTTGATGATTGTTATTTACCCACTGTTAGTTTTTTCCAGGACGATGCTCTGTGTGGGTTAAAAAACATAACTTGAAGTTAATTGCACAGTCATAGCTGAATTTAAACATCTCCAAGGTCATTTGAAAGTTATTTTGTGTTCTTCAGGTAACTGTTAGGGGCGCAAGAAGATGTTCAGTGCAAACTAGGACCTGACCTGAGGTAAAGAAAAGCTGACTTTTCTTAACTAAGGATTTTTCTTTCTTAAGTAAGGTTGTGAAAAACCTCTGGAGCAATTAAGAGGAAGTTATACAGCAAATAGCTGAACTTAATGGATGACTGGAAGGGAATACTGGGTGCTTTTTGAAGACTAAAATCTTGCACTATCAACTCAACCTAGTGCAGTGGTTCAGCTACAAGCAGTGGCTGAGCATCACACATCATTCACTCCAGGAGAAGAAACAGATAAAACCTCAACAGAGTGAGATAAGGACTGGTTACTGACAAAATCACCATGAAAGGAGATGCTCTTTGGGGCACCTGCTGGACCGTCCTGACCTTGATCACTGAGACCTAAATCAGACCAAGAAAACAGTTTAGTGTTCTGATCATAGAACATGAGATGAACTTCTGTACCCAAAAGACAGGAGTAGAAGGATTGAGGGATCCTGGACTGATGCTTTGAGCACCCTGATGTTACCATCTTGCAGTCCTGATGGCAGCAGCACTTCATAATACTAGAAATCTGCAGGGTTTTCTGGTTTGCTTTTTTTTGTTTGTTTTGTTTATGTCTTTGGGGTTTTTTTTGGGATTATTTTTAGATTTCTCATTCCTACTAGCTATTCCCCATCTTTTTTCTATTTTGTTCCCAATAGATATTCATTATTTTATGTTATCTGATAACATATGATATCCTACAGCATTTTACAGAATTACACTGGCTGAAGATTCAATCTAGCATACTAGAAAGTATGAAATAGTTTAAATGTGTGAGTACAGAGTGCTGGGTTGAAATTATTACATATTTTCCTAACACTGCTACCACTGAACCACTGAGTGGTTCAAATCATCAGAACTGTGTTGACAGACAGTTGTTCCTCATTGAGGAATTTACTTCTCCAGACAGGAAACAAATCTAAAAAGCCTCAGCAACAAAGGCAAGGTTCCTAGTTGAGGAGTTGTTCTATCTTCAGAACTACTTTTTCTCTCTATTGCAAAACCTGCCTTAAAACAGCTCCTCAATGAGTCATTGGTAAATTAGTACTAAGATAATGATACCCAGGTTCAGAGTGGCTACTTACATTTATTGCCATCTGTCATGTTTGCTTCTGAGATGCTGCTTGCAAACTAGAAATTTATCATTGTAAGAACAATTCTGTATGTCCATCATATGTTATACTTCACACCGAGACAATCAATTCTGCCTCTACAGTGGTACTGGGTTAGGGGCAAATCAAATGATCACATGTATCAGAGGTATGAATTTCCACTCTTTTAAGACAGGCCTCCTCGAAAACAAATGTTGCATGTGAATAAGCAGAAAAGTAATGTAAGTTAGACATACAAGCTTTCTCTATATTAGGTGAGGTGAGGCAGTCCCTTTGAGGAGGCAAACCATCTTCTCTGTATATAGGGCATTTAGATGAGGGTTTCCCAGAGGGCATACTGTCTCTTCCTGTCCATATTGATGCATACACAGACATACATATGCAACTATATATGTACATATTATGTACAATATTAAATAGAGATTATATATAAAACATAACATGTTGCATTTTTATTGGTTATATGTCTTATCTATTATGTAAAGTGATATATAATTGAATTAACTAACAATTATTATCTTTCTAGATCCTTCTGTCCAGTTAGTGTAGATTGAGCCTTTTTGACTAGACCAGATGCCTAATTATATGACTGAGATTATGTAAAATAACTCCAGGAAAATCTAAGCCTATTGGACAGTACAAAAGTCTTACATGTCCTATGTATTAACAAGTATATATGTTTAGATTCAACTTTTTTTTGCATAACCATTATTACTAATAAATAATTCAAATAATGTATTCTCTCATATTTTTCCAGATCATTAGATAAAAGCATAACATATTCAGATGATGAATACTGCGTGATCGGAGCAAACAGCATACAGAAAAGGTATCATTAGAAAGTTTACTAACAGTTTGCATTTTACCTACATGTTTTTAAAATGGATATATTTTACCGACAACACAGAAGTTGTATTTTAATTCTGAGTAACATAAAATAAAATAGTGAGTTTTGCAAATAAATAAAAATATATTATTACATTATCCGGCGGAAAGCTTTGCCCTATATGTTGCCCATGACTTAAAGAAGGAAGACTATGTTACAGGCATACAAGCAGTGTATATGCCACTGAGGTGATGAAGCAAGAACACAGAACATAATGCTGCCAGTGGCTGGCTGTTAGATTCATTAGGTGCAGTTCCCCTGTAATGACAAGCAATCAGGTGATATAGTCCCACTATACATGTACTAAGCTCCTCTTCATCTCCCATATTATACTGAAAGAGAGCTGCATTATTAGTAAAAACAAAATGTTTAATATGTCACTGCAGATAGAAGAAGTTAATTTATATATTCAGAGGACCTTACACAAAAAATGAAAGGTAAGACAAATGGTCGGCTTGGGTATGGGAAGGAAAATAACAAGTTCTGATGCATAGTTTCATTCCTGGCAAGACTAGTATGCTAATGGGCGTGTGTATTGAAGCGGTGAAACTACAAGAAAACTTCTGCCCTTCACTCTCAGTTTCAGGAAAACAGCATGTTCTCCCCTCTAACTATACTTCTGGCATAGACAATCTCATATCTGTTTTCTAAAGGAACATTTTATTGGCAATAATTCCCTTGTACAATTGCAGGAGCAGAAAGGAGCACTCAAGCTCCCTGTAGTTGACCCTCATGAATATACAGGAATGAAAAAAAATATTATAAATCATTGTATCTCTGTTAGGATGCTGTAGAACCCAATGACATTTGCTTCCTTGAGATGGATCTGCTTATGATTTCTTGAAATGATCACACCAAAACCATGAAAAGGGAGTTCAGGCTTTAATGATAAATTTCACTGTAACATAAACTAGGAAAAATAAAAGTTAAAAAAAAAAAAGTTCTTAAAGAAGAAACTCAGGTTTGGTAAGCAAGAGAAGTTAGAGGAGGAGGTATCTCCCTTTTAATCCACAGACCTCCTACTGGTTGTTTTGCTATTTTACACAGCAACTTCCAATGGCTCCTTGAGTTGTGACAGAATAAAATGTTCACCAGATAATTCAGGCTGGAAAAGGCCTTTGGAGGTCTCAAGTGAAAATTGTTGCTCAGAACAGGGTTAGTTACTAGGTTGCTCAGAGTTTTATCCAGTCAGTTCTTGGTAGTCTCCAAGGATAGCGACTGTGTGACCTCTCTAGGCAGCGTGTTCCACTGCCTGCCTATCCTCATGGAGAAACGTTCTCCTTACATCCCTTCTGAACCTCCCTTTTTTCAGTATATGACCCTTACCTCTCATTATCCTTCCATGCACCACACCTCTGTTTCCATGCTAACTTCCTCACGGGTACTGGGGAGGTAGCTGCCACATAACACCCCAAAGCTCCCTCTTTTCCAGGCTGAACAAAGTCACCTATCTCAGCATCTCCTCAAAGGGCAGGTGCTCCTACCAGCTTTGAGGCCCTCTGTCTTTTTTGTTCTGGGAACACAAAATCGAGCATAGTTCTCTAGATGCAGTTTAACAACTGTTGAGGAAAGGGGATAATCATGTCCTCCAGTGTACTGGCTGTACTCCCCTCCATACAGCCCAGGAGGCTGTTGGTCATCTTTGCTGCCAGGGCACACTGCTGGCTCACGTTCAGTTTGCTGCCCACTGACAGGGCATATTGGATGTAGGACTTTGATTTTCAAAATAGGTTTTTGTTGGATAATTCCTCCATCCCTGAATAACAGTCCTGCCCTCAAGTATGTTAATTGCACTCCACAATTTGTTGTCATCGGCAATCTGATGAGCATGCACTCTGCTGCCTCCTCCAGATCATTGACAAAGACATTAAACAAGGAAGGTCCCAGGATAGAATCTTGTTGCACGCTGCTTGTCTCTGGGTAGATTTCATTAATCATAACTTCTGAGCTCAAGAAACTAACATGCTACATGTCCACACATCTATACTCTTAACACTCCAACTTGAATGTAGATCATGTCAAAGGTAGATCATGTCAAAAGTAGATCATGTCAAAAGCCTTGGTAAAGTCAAGGGACTCAAACATCTTCCTTTCCCAATCCTTGAATGCAATTAAGACAATGAGGTTAGGTCAGGGATGATTTTCTCATTGCAAATTTGTGCTGTTTCCAAGGTAGCCATTACTCAAAGACTGTGAGTGCATCAGTCTGCTGGTGGGAGGTATTGAGTGGCAGTCTTGGTATCTCTTGTTTTCTTTTTTCTCCTTTGCTTATAAAACACTCTCTCAACTCATGAGTTTTACTTGCTTTTGTCTTTCCAATTCTCCTCCCATCCCACTGAGAATGAGCAGGTTACTGAGCAGGGGCTTAGCTACTACTCAGTGTCCACCACACTCCATCACACAGGTGCAGAAAGCATTATGTTGCATGGCTTACATGTAATAGCTTCTACTGTCATCTTCATCCAGAATGAAAGAAATTATATTTTATACATGATCTAAAATTTTCTGTTTCCTGGTTCATGTGCTGTTAGATCCTCTGCGCTTGGGGTATTTATAAAAACATGCTGACTTAAAAGTAATATTTGTAAGCAATCTCTCTCTGTGATTTTGTGTTTAATGCATTTACTACTAGATATATATAATAATGAGTAAAATCTTTCAAAAACTTAATGATTAGAAAGATTATATCAGAGTTTATACTATTGACTTTGAGAACACTTGCAAAGCAGTTTTTTATTGCTTCCTGCATCTGCTGTGCTAATCTAGACATGGTATCTAGCTCTTAAAGTGAAGCAGGAGGGTGGAGGATCTTAACATACAGCAAACTGTTGCCAGGTACTACTGTTATTATTCATCTCTGTGAGCATACAGAGTTTAGGACAATTGATACCTTATTATAAATATGGGTCTCCAGGTGTTAAAGCAATACTGTTGTTAAATAATGCTTCTGTGTACAGATTCTCAGACAAAGAAGAAAAACAGTCTAATTAAAGCTTCTGCTAAGGAACACCAACCTCTTTCTGTAATCTCATGCCTGTCAGTCTTTGGAACTTTTGTCCCATTTTTCATCTTATTAACGCACCAAACAGACGGATATTCCCTGAATGCAGCCCACATTTATAAATGCTGTCAGTGTTATTGACATTTCCTCACTTTCGAAGTTTGTGAAATGATGAATAGGTACACCAAATTCTGTCACAGAAAGAAAATTAGCTGATTGAAGGCCGCTCCAGAGCTATACAGTCTATATAGGCCTTACCAAGAAATAAATTAATCTGTGAAGAGCACTAGGTTAGTTATACAAACCTGTTGGTCAGGTTCAGGAGATGAGTTTAATAGCAGCTGGCAGCATGGGGGGGTATTCTTAGATCACAGAGTCGTTTTTGCTAGCTAAGCCTATGTAGCAGAAATTTGAATCCTCCTTTTTTGAACATATCTCTGATAAAAAAAAAAAAAAAAAAAAAAGGAGTAGTATGCCAATACTTTCAGATAGAAGATAATTCAAAGCAAATTTTATTCAGTAGGGCAATGAATTGGAGCAAGCCTGAAGCAGCCAAACTGCAGGTACTGCATATGGCAGACCCATCAGCAGTTTCTGAGCCACCAGCACAGCTGCCTGAGGAACCTGCCAAGAGGCCAGATGTCACTTTTGGAAAGCTACATAACACAGCTTGAAGTGTGAATCCTTTGATGGCAAACCATTTTCACTGGGTCACATTCTGATCTCATTTACATTGTTTCAAAGCTGAGGTTTCGCACAAAATAAATGAGAACAGAATTTCTTAAATGAAAATGTAAATGACAAACTGGCTGAATTTCTTAAAAAGAAATACTGAGAGGGAAAAAGTGTGTAAAATCAATTCACATTTTGCAGGAATATAGTTTTTCAATAAACCCCAAACATTTATATGTGTAATTTAAATAATGAAAGCAATGAAAAGAATTAAAATTATTGCACTCATTTTCCTAACGGGGTTTTACAAATAATTCTTATTGCAGGTTTGTGTAAATTAATTTTATTGTCATTTGCTATGCTAGCAAATAGGTCTGTTACTAAAAATCTAATGACTCAGTTGTTTAGCCATGAATAATTTTAATTTTTTTTCAATATTCTGTTGGTTAGAAGACTGTCAAGATGCTACTAAAGGAAAAGTCTAAAAAGATAGGTCTAGTAAAAAAAATAAGATTCAGGCTATCAGCAACCAGGTTGCTATGTATAAGCCTCATGATATTTCTCATATGCACACAATAAAATGTGCCATTAATTTAACAAATAAATGACGCATCAACATCATTGCAGCGATGCTCTAGACCTGTTGAAGAGTTCATGAGAGAAGTTGTACCTCTAGGGATGTAAAAGACCTGTAAAATTGTTTAAAAACTATTTCAATATTGTTTTTACAGATATTAAACTTTGCTTGTAAGAAGGTAATGACTACTTTAAGATCTGCTTAAGGATTAAACAGATTTGTTACGGACCCTACATGCCTTTTACAACTTTATACTTTTTACAGATGCCAGATCAAGCAACCTACTAATTTCTTTTAAACAAAGATAAAATAATAAAAATCTTTTTATTTGGGAAACTTTCCTTTATTTTTTTTCTGGTTTTGTGTGGAAGCAGTAACAGCATGATCAGCAGTGCTGTTTTAACTTCCAATTGTCATCTATTATAATAAAGCCACTTTACTGTTCTCTTTAAGTACAATTTTGCCCAGATAATCATAAGGCTTCAAAGTTCATATGAAAAAAAAAACTACAGCCTGGTTTTGATTATGTAGCACTAACTGGTTTTGCTTCTGTACCTCTCTCCATATCTGTCAAACAAAGGCCTCTAACAAGATGACAGAATGTTTTCTGGAATGGCAGGTTTCACAGAGCATGGGAAAGATATTTGGGGCTGATCCATGATTGGCATTATTTTCTTCAAAAGAGAACAGTTTTATGTATTGTGGTTTTCTAAGACCAGTGGCACACTCTAAATGTTATTTTCAAACCATCATTATGCCAGCTAAGATCAATTATTTCCTGGATAAATTATTAATAGAATTTTCTTGCTCAGCGACGTACTTTAATGGGGGGGGGGGGGGGAGGGGGGAGGTTCTGCACTTCCTAAGACAAAAAAAAAACCCAGTAGGATCTCTCTAATATTGCCAATACTCCATTCAAAATCCATTAATATAATTGAATAAAGGTTATTACAATGACATATGTCAGAATTGATTACGTGAACTGTGTGTAAAACCTGCAGTTTAGCACTAAAATAACATAGAAAAAGCAGAAAAAGAGAATTCTGTTTTCATATATCATGGTAAGTAATTAAGAACATGAAACCTTAGATGCATAACAATAGCTATTGAAAACTCACATGCAGGAAATATATGCTCAGTACTTTATTTTTATATGTGAAACGAACCACCTACCTTCCTTCAGCTTGTAGGTGGCAATTTATTCCTTTATCTGAGTTAGTGTAACTATAGAATAAAACCATGCTGAAACAGCCCCAATATAAGATTCCTTTTGGATTAATTTTTTTTTTTGCTAAAGAATTGAGAAAAACCCTGCTTTTTTTTTTTTCCCCAGAAATAGTTCATTTGAACTGTATTTTCCTCATTTTCTTATGAGAATATCCCATGACATACATGTAAAATGTCAGACAATATACCATGTACTATTTCCCATTTTCCACCAGAGCAGCCATTCTGCTAAAGAAGGAAATTATATAGTTATATGTTGCTATGCTGGCTGTTTGTTTCAGATCTTATTATCTTCTAGGAGCTTACAAAATGTTTAGTTTAAACAAATTCAGACTCTTTACACACATGTACTGAAATCAGATATCTATAATGTTCTTGTTTTTCTTTCATTCACCTTTAAAGAATAAATACTGTGTTTGGCTTTTTTCAATACCCTGGGATTTTTGCAATGCTCAGTAGTTTCTCAAAGAGAATGGCTAATGATTACAAGATTGTATTAGCTAGTTCCTTAAGTACTGTGGGGAGAATTTAGTCTAAGCTGGTAGATTTGAATGCATCTGATCTATGTACACTTTTAGAGATATTTTTTACATTTTCTGCCTATGCCTGTCTCCATGTTAAAGTTATTTTTCCTTGGAATCTGGTCACAATTATTTTTTTAAAATTTTTTCTTTTGGGAAGATTGAAGTGAGACAGCATTGACTTCAGGTTTCCCTGTACCATTATGTTTACTTTGCCCTCAAACAAATAATAAGATAAAGCTGCCTTAGTCTTCCTCTTAGTTTTAATATAGATGTGAAACTAACTTTGTTGCTTTGTTTGCGCAGATTGTAGTTTTAACTTGTTTTCATTCCTGGTCTCTTTTGATACTGTCTTTTCAGACTGTGCTTGTTTGTAATGCATTTGCTACTTCCTTCCAATTTTATGTGACTCCTTACTGATTTAAAAGACTTGTGAGATTCTGGAGGTCATCCAAAGAGCACAGTTCTAGGTGGGTGCCATGACTAATACCCTGGCATATGTACACAGTTTTATATTTTTGTACCAAATATTTATTCAAAACATAGATATCTGTTCCCAGTAGATGCAGTGGAATAATTAGGTTGCTGAAGTAGTGCACAGTTCAAGTACTTCATCTTTGATGTTCTCTCTTACTGAAAATCTGTACAGGTTTTGGAGGCCATTATAAAGGATAGGGATTAACCTCTTAAATCCCATTATGTGGCTGATAATGCCAAAACCCAGAAGAAGGTACACAAATATGCTTTTGTAATAGAATTTGCTATAATTCTGATTTTCTTTGAATTCTTAGGCACAATAAAACATTTCATGGTTCTTGGAATATAACGTTACTTGCATTCTTGCAAGTAACCTACCCACCTATCCACACACCTAATTAAAAAGTTTTAGCATCACTTCAGAAAATAAAGAGGTTACTATTCAAGTGGCTAATATTTTGTCTGCAACAATTACAAGATGCATCTACTCTGAATGAAAATTATGAAATGCAGCTAGAAAAAGGTCATGATTATGCTAAAATACCACTGGCCAAATAAGTTGAGGCAACATTCAACTCGAATTGAATGTTCTTTTGGAACAGTGTTAAGATCCATTTCCTTTGTTCACATTCATGCTGAAATAAACAATCTTAAGTTCTTGAATTCAAGGATGTTCAGACAGTGGTCTCTGTCATGAAAAGTTTTTCCTTCTTTTTGCCTCTTCTTTCATGAATCGACAGATGAAGGAAAGATCTCAATATAGATAGATTCCTATTTGCATAGTCTATTATTTGTTGCCTATTTAAGAAATACATGTTAACTTATTAAGTACTCAGTTATCATGCAGAATTACCTGCTCAGAGGTAAATTAAATAATCTCTGTAAATTGGATTATCTGAAGACATTGTAATTGCAAGAAAACATCAAAAAATAAATAGAAATGCTATAAACCACTCTTTTCTAACTTTATCTTTCCAATTTTTTTCCTAGTGACATGGATTTTATTTTATTCTTTTGACAGCCGTGCATATAATCAAGTTGCAAACCACTGATGGGAACCTGCCCTTTACAGGTTTTCATGTATAATAAAACAATTGCATACTGTATTGTAATAAATTGCTTAAAGGAGTGACAACTTAATTATCTAGACTGAGCAATGGGCTAGAATTGAAATATCTCACACCTGTGGATATAGACACAGTTAATCTGATCAGAATAGTATCTGGAAGACGGCAGTTTGGTTTTTGACACCCAAATTAATCACCCAGAAATAACTGCCTCAAAATGCAAACAAATGTTGATATACCATTAAGAATGCAGGAACGGGGCCACGGTCTGGAATAGTAATATAGTTGTAGCATAGCAGATATAATGTAAAATGAAGAACAAGGGAAGTGATAAATGATATCTTAATATACATTTTGTAGACTCAGCTCCCTCTAGTTTTTATACGATGCTCTTCTATATCATGTCTGAGTTTCTTGGAAACATTTTTTTATACTTAATCAGCTAAAATTTCCATAAAAAGAACCATCAGGAGTGACAAATCACTGCATACATAATATGTAGGAGACAAACTAGTTTGCCTGTATCTACATCAGCAGACCTTGTTCCAAGGGAGGGACAGAAGGAGTAATATTATCTCCCTATAACTGGTGATGAAGAAAACCCTGAGTTTTCAGTGAAAAATTCCTCAGCTTCGAATTGTTTACTAGCATTTTAAATTGAATATGAGATCTAACATGTATCTATAAACCTAGTTTATACAATTGTTAGGAAACTGTAATTTCTTCAAGCCAGACTATGGCCGAAATATTTTGCCTAAATGACTAGGACATGTTTTTTCCTTCCTTCCTCCCTCCCTTCCTCCTTCCCTCCCTTCCTCCTTCCCTCCCTCCCTCCCTCCCTCCCTCCCTCCCTCCCTCCCTCCCTCCCTCCCTCCCTCCCTCCCTCCCTTCCTCCCTTCCTCCCTCCCTCCCTTCCTCCCTCCCTCCCTCCCTCCCTCCCTCCCTCCCTTCCTCCCTTCCTCCCTTCCTCCCTTCCTCCCTTCCTCCCTTCCTCCCTTCCTCCCTTCCTCCCTTCCTCCCTTCCTCCCTTCCTCCCTTCCTCCCTTCCTCCCTTCCTTCCTTCCTTCCTTCCTTCCTTCCTTCCTTCCTTCCTTCCTTCCTTCCTTCCTTCCTTCCTTCCTTCCTTCCTTCCTTCCTTCCTTCCTTCCTTCCTTCCTTCCTTCCTTCCTTCCTTCCTTCCTTCCTTCCTTCCTTCCTTCCTTCCTTCCTTCCTTCCTTCCTTCCTTCCTTCCTTCCTTCCTTCCTTCCTTCCTTCCTTCCTTCCTTCCTTCCTTCCTTCCTTCCTTCCTTCCTTCCTCTGCAGTAGCAATACAAAGAGATTTTGGTGGATTAAGGTATACTGTTTCTTTCTGTGGTGGGTTTTTGGTTTGTTTTTATTTTTAGTTTGTCAATAAGGCAATATTTCCTGTATGAGTTGAATGGTTTGTGGTTTTATGCACTTATTACTATCACTGTTTCCTTTGTAACTTCTGGTGTAAATAGATGCCTGAGGAAAAACTCCTGACTTGCCTGCAAACTCAGAGAATCCTTCCTATCATGACAAAACCCTGACAACATACAGTTGAAAATTGTAGTACAATATAAATTATTATCTGGGACTATTGAAGATAAATCCATTCTGGTAGAGCCTAAGGAGTGATTGTGATTAGCTGACAAAGTGGAATTTTTTGGGAAACAGAACCCCCATTTTTAAAAATGAGAGAAAAGGAAGACCTGGGGAAAAATAGGTAAGCCAGCATGGTTTCAATAAGGTCAAATCTTGCCTAACAAATTCAGTGCCATTTTACAATGGGGTTACAGTGCTAGTGGATAAGGGAAGAGTGACAGATATCATCTATCTGGATCTGTGCAAAGTATTTGACATTGTCCCACACAATAACATTGTCCATAAATTGGAGAGACATAGATTTCACAGATGGACCACTCAGTGGATAAGGAATTGACTGAAGACTTATATTCAAAGAGCTCAATGTTCCAGAGGAGAACAGTGAGAAGTGGCATTCCTCAGAGGTCAGTATTGTGACTGGCACAGATCTTTGTTGGAGACACAAACAGTGAGATTGAGTGCACTCTCAGTGAATTTGCCAATGGCCTTAAGCTGTGTGGTGTGGTTGACAAGCTGGGGGGAAGGGATGCCATCCAGAAAGACCTTTGCAGATGTGAGATGTAGGCTCATGCAAATTGTGTGAAGTTCAAGGAGGCCAAATGCAAGGTCCTGCATGTGGGTCAGTGCAATCCCTAGCACAAATACAAACTGGGCAGAGACTGGATTGAGAGCAGCCCTAAGGAGAAGGACTTGGGTGTGTTGATTGATGTAAAGCTCAACATAAGCCATCAATTTTCATTTGCAGCTCAGAAAGCCAACTGCTTCCTGGGCTGCATCAAAACCATCATGACTAGCAGGTCAAGGGAGGTGATTCTGCTTCTCTACTCTGCTCTGGTGAGACTCTACCTGGAGTACTGCATCTAGCTCCAGGGTCCTCAGTACAAGAAAGATATTGAGCTGTTGGAGTGAGTCTAGAGGAGGGACACAATGACGATCAGTGAGGCAAAGCACCTCTCCTATGAAGAGAGGCTTCGACAGTTGGGTTTGCTCAGGATGGAAAAGAGAAGACTCTTGGGAGACCATATTGCAGCCTTACAGTAGTTGAAGTGGCCTACAGGAAAGATGGAGAGAGACTCTGTCAGGGAGTCTAGTGATAGGACAAAGGATAATGGTTTTAAACTAAAAGAGGGTAGGTTTAGGTTAGACATTAGGAAGAAATTCTTTACCACAAGGTTGGTGAAGCACTGCAACAGGTTGCCCAGAACAGCTGTGGCTGTCCCCTCCATGACTGTTCAAGGCCAGGTTGGATGAGGCTTTGGACTACCTGGTGTAATGGAGGGTGTCCCTGCCCATGGCAAGGAGGTCAAATAACCCAAACCATTCTGTGATTCTGTTTACATGATTGTATGATTTGCATGGCATGATGGTACAGTCTCTCTGACTTCAGTTTGGTTTTTCACACAGCAGGGGCTAAGTCCTTTAAAAGCACGAAAACGTACAAGAAGAATAAGTGGATGGTAAACAGAGAGCTAAAAGTGAGGGGAAGCCTGGGAACAAGTAATATGTTGGTATCCCAACTGCCAAATTGATCTTCAGAATATCAAAAGAATATTTGAAAAGCTAGTAGAACAACAGTTCGATCCTAAAAGCCATAGTCTACAGCCAGAAGAAGTAGGACTGATAACTGTGCAAAAAATTACTTTGTTTTCTTGAAGCTTCAAAACTGGACTCTCTCCAGAAGGTCCCTGTCTTTTTTATAGCAGGGAGCCCAGAACTGGACACAGTATTCCAGGTGGGGCCTAACCAACGCAGAGTAGAGGGGGAGGATCACTTCCTTCGACCTGCTGGACACACTCTTCCTGATGCACCCCAGGATCCCATTGGCTCGATCGGTTATTCCTCCCCAGGTGCAAGACTTTACACTTGCACTTGTTGAATTTCATTAGATTTCTCCCAGCCCAGCTCTCCAGCCTGTCCAGGTCTCGCTGGATGGCAGCGCAGTGCTCCTGCCTGTCAGCCACTCCTCCCAGCTTTGTATCATCGGCGTACTTACTGAGGGTGGATGCTATTCCCTCATCAAGGTCGTCAATGAAGATATTAAACAGAACCGGACCCAACACCGAGCCCTGGGGAACACCGCTAGTCACAGGCCTCCATTCAGATTCTACTCCACTGATCACGACCCTCTGAGCCCGGTCTGACAGCCAGTTCTCAACCCACTTCACTGTCCACTTGTCTATCCATTGTTCCCTCAGCTTCTCTATCAGGATGCTGTGGGAGACAGTATCGAAAGCTTTGCTAAAGTCAAGGTAGATGACATCCGCTGCTCTCCCTCCATCCACCCAGTTGGTAATGACATCATAGAAGGCTATGAGATTGGTCGAGCACGATGTCCCCTTGGTGAATCCATGCTGACTACTCCTCATGACCTTCTTCTCTTCCAGTTGTTTGGAGATGGCATCCAAAACAAGCTGTTCCATCAGCTTTCCAGGGACAGAAGTGAGGCTGACTGGCCTATAGTTACTGGGATCCTCCTTCTTGCCTTTATTAAAGACTGGAGGGACATTGACTATCCTCCAATCTTCAGGCACTTCTCCTGTAGTCCAGGATCTATCGAAGATGGTAGAGAGCGGCTCCACAATCACCTCCGCCAGCTCTCTCAGCACACGTGGGTGTATCCCATCCGGGCCCATGGATTTGTGTGCATCCATTCCTTTGAGTCGCTCCTGAACCACCCCTACCTCAAATAGAGGGGAGCCATTCGTTCCCCAACCACTCCTACTTTCATCTGGGATCTGTGAGTCCCGAGAAGCCTTCGGAGTAAAGACCGAGGCAAAGAAGGCATTAAGTATCTCCACCTTCTCATCATCTCCATTACCAAGACACCCGCCTCATTCAACAAGGGACCTACATTATCCCTGGTCATCCTTTTAATAATGATATTTACTTCTGTCACAAATTTAAATAAAATGAATATGAGTGGGTTTTGCTATAATAGTTCATCTGTCCTAGAAAGGCATTCAGGATGACCTAAACAGCTTCGCTCTTCTCTCCCACAAAATTTGTTTTTAATCAGATCAAGACTTCTCAGATTCATCAGATTCATGTTAAGTTGTGATTAGTTAACTCTTTCATTAGTAAACATATGGCTGAACCTTTACCTGAGATATCTTTGCAGAAGGAAACATTTTTAACTATAGTTCTTAATACAGTTTATACAGCATAACATGAAAATGTCAAGAAATTCTGCTTTTTTTAAAAAGTAAACAATATTTTTCTGAAATACTTAATGAGCTACTGTACTGAAAAGTTTATTTTGTTCACAACCATTAATTGTTAACCATGCTGAATTAGTTTTAAGTAAAATAGATGTTGACAGTTTTCCACGTGTATGTCCACTCTAGGGCCAGTGCAAAGCAATAAGAATTTTGCTCAATGGATTTAGAAATGAGTGTTTTAATTATACATATCACTAAAATATTTAACAAGTAAAATCTCATAAGTTGTAGCTACAATTCTTTTTAAAAAATGTTTTGAGGTGGAATCCTACCTTCTGATAAGCAGTAAGGTTGTCAAGTAACTGCTCAAATATACTTCACAGAGGCTGAGTTCTGATCCTGTTGCTGGCTAAACAAGAGAAATAATTCCTGTGTGAATTGTGGGGTAGGAACAGTAGAGTACCTGATGTGTTAATAATTTATGTTATTACTCTACTTCATCAACTTTGAGAGGTTCTGCATTTAAAGCACGAGCTGACATTGTGACATTTACTTACAAGTGTGGGAGGATAGCAAAATAAGATCATAGAATCACAGAATATCCTGAACTAGAAGGGACCCATAAAGATCATCAAGTCCAACTCCTGTCTCCACACAGGGCCAGTCAAGTCAGAGCATGTGACGGAGTGCATCATCCAGACACTTCTTGAACTCAGCCAAGCTCAGTGCTGTGAGGACTTCCCTGGTGAGCCTGTTCCAGTGTCCAACACCCTCTCATTAAAGAACCTCTTACTAATATCCAACCTAAACCTCCCTTGTCTCAGCTTCAAACCATTCCCTCTATCACCAGTCACCAAAGAGAGGAGATCAGCACCTGCCCCTTTGTTCCACCTCATCAGGAAGCCATAGGTCATGATGAGGTCTCCCCTCAGCCTCCTCTTCTCCAGGCTGAACAAACCAAGGGACTTCAGTCTCTCCTCGTAAGTCTTCCCCTCCATGCCATTCACCATCCTCGATGCGCCCCAAATTCTAATTATAGAATTAGAATTTTAAAGCCCAGCTCCACTGTGTGGAATCACACCAAGATATTGCAAATTTCTAGCATTCTTAGTTAGAAATTGTTTGTGTTATTTCCACTCCTTCATGAGAAACATCACACATAGCTTCTTATACCTAATTTATTTTGGGTAGCAACATGTCATGGTATTTCCAATTTCAAGAGAAACTTCATTTCCATACTTGGCAGCTTTGCATCAACCAGACCAGTAAAGTAGTGAGCATGCATATCATGCAGTTGCTTTGATCCCTCTAGCACTCATCTTGGTTAAGTGATCTGTCTTTTTATGCTAATACACTTACCAGAAACTGTATTTCTCAAATGCCTGTAGAAGCCTCTAGGTATGACAAATCTTTATATAAATATGGGAAATAGTAATTAACCAATGTCATTACGACAGTTATGATTCCTCTGTAGCCTGGATTCCAAAGTCAACCCTTTCACTTGTACTCACTGCTTTATGTCCATCTTGTGAATATTCTAGCAAATGAGCTGTTATAGAAGGCAGATGTACCAATGAGAATAATTTTCTATAGCAATCACAGAATACTCAAATAAAATTAATAATGAAATCAGCATCTTAAATATTTATACTTTCAATTCTGAACTTCTCTGGCCCTGGAAAATCTCTGTGTTTCAAGGAATTCCTAGTGTGTCCCAGTTGCATCAGTTGCTTCGGTCTTCTACTTGCTGATGTAAGATTTATTTCTGTGGTTTTGTAACAATGGGAATTAGAACAGAATTGTTATTTTATCTTTAAAATACAGTCACAATAAATATTTTATGAACATGTTATTCACTATTGTCTGCAGAAAAGTCTTCCAACAATTACTATATTTGAGAAATATGACTGCGAATAATTCATACAGAGGAGGAGAAATTAGTTGTATGCCTATTACAAATAATTAATCCTAGACTAAAAAGTTTTCTGCCTGATTAGAAAAAAATACCTAAAGCAGCATGATAGTAATTGTTGGTCAATAACTATTTAAGGAGATTCACAGTAGGTGTGAACTGTGTGACTGTGCTAGCATATGTATATTTTAATGTGTTTATCATCTCAGGCCTTCAAAAAATGAAATATTGTACCTTTTACCATTAGACAGGTTCTCTGCCTTCTGAGCATCTCTTTTTAGAATGGACTTTTTGTTTGTTTGCAGTAGCAGTACTAATAATAAATTAAGAAATGTTAGGTTGATTTTAAGAAAAATGTTAATCACTTATTAAGGTCACCTTTTTGAAAAATTCCTTGCAGTGATTACAAGATTATAGAAAGAAAAGAAATGAAGCAGGGAATATGCAAATTAAATTTACATTAATTACATTTCTCTACATGACAAGGACTAATGATATTATTTTAAAATGAGAGAGTTACTCCTGAACTGGTGTTTCACAGCTGACTCTAATTGTCACAGTAATTTCATAATGAATCTTAATAATATTATATTCACAATATCAGCATGTCTTTCGAGTGCAAAAATAATTTGCTATTAGTTTATACACTACATTATTTTGCATCCAAATACAGCAGAAAACAAACAAAAAAAAAGAACTCCAAAAGACTTCAGTTTTCTCAGAAACCAGAACACAAGCCAACAGATAATCATGCCATGTAGTGACGCTTTTATTTAGGTAAGGAACTTTTCAGAAAACAGAGGCATGTTTTAGGTAAGAGTTTTTCAAATGTCCTGTGCTGACTCTGTTAGGATCTTGCACATTTTTCTCTCTCACACTTGCAATAAGGATGCTTTAACAAAACCCTCCCTGAAGATAACGTAAAATTGTTATGTTATTTTTTATTTAGATCTTTTCATTTGAATAATGGCATAGCCAAAATTAGAAACATAACCTGTGGTGACAGACATATATAAAACTTACTTTAAACATAGTAAAATATTAATGATAGAGATTTACCAATCAGAAAAAATCCCCCTCAATTTAAAAGTAACCTTCATTATTTAAGAGTATTGTACAACTTCCCCAACTGCAGAATAGCAAGCTCAGTTTCTAAGCCTAATGACATAAGGGAATAAGGGGCTTGTGCATCCTCTAAAAATGAATCGGCATCATTTGAGTAGAAAAGACTGAAGTGTGTGCATTGGAAGCCAAAGAAGCCTTGTGAAAAATGAACTTTCTGCATGTTGCATTCTTTTAAACTGAGATACTCACACAGGATGAGCTATCAGTGACTGTACATTTAAGGTTTTGCCTTACGTTTTATCTCAAAAGCTTCCTGGCATGGTTAACTAGAAAAAACATACTTCGCCCATAAAATTCACAGCTGTGACTTGAGACTGACTATGACTGAGTTCATTTCAAAAGGCAATCTGGAGCAGGCCACCCTTTTTTGACGGATAATTAAAAAGCTTGGCTGTCGCTTCAGAGTCCCCAAATTTTCCAGGTCATACAAAGAGCTGCAGGAACATTAAGTTTTGGTATAGCTAAAGGCTAGCAGAAAAATACTTCTGTGTTTCTGTGTGAAACCAGAAACAGGTTAGTCATTAGCAGAGACTCAGAAAAGCATCTTGTGTTTGGAGATAAACTGAAGGTGTGCAACTGCACCTGAAATGCAAGACAATTTGGCCTTTCAGAAATAAAAGTATTTTGAAATAATTCATTTTCCTATTAAATAGAACGAAAGAAACACCTACAAATGTGATTCCTTTCACTTCTGAAACATTTGTCTAATTTTGATGAATCATTCTCTAGAGGTGTCTACTTTTGTCAAGTGGTTAGCAGAGGAAGTTGGAGCAATTAACTTTTATATTTTGGACCTCTGAAATTATGCAAAATAAATCATACTTTTTGCATACCAGTCCTTCAACAAAATAATATCATGCGTTCCCACAGCATGAAAACATGAACTGTACTTTCAGAAGTGCCATTAAAAGCTGTAGAACATGTATCCCCATCATTCCATTTTTTTGGCTACCAAAGCTTCATGCAAGAAAGTATATTTCTAAATATAACACTCTTTATTCATAAAAAACCATATAGACTTACTGATCAAAATAAAAAAGAAAAAAGAAAAATTATCCCAATATATCTCTGGAGCATAATTTTCAATCTAAGAACTATTCAGAGTTTTGTTAAATTGTTTAGGGCCTCTAAAGCCTCACAACTTCTCCTTACCCATTTAGGTCTCTCTCTCCTGAGAACAGAAACCAACTCCATATAGAATATTCAAACCTGGAATTGAAGAGGTTTCCGTGAGCTCAGACAGCAGATCTTTAACAAATGCTTCTATCATGCTTTTTCTCTTTTGAGGAATTTGTGATGGTTTTGAAGACTGATGATATTAAATTTATTCTTTTTCATCATATCCTCCAAGGAAATGTCTTCCAATGTTAATTAATTTTGATCATCTAGTACAGCCAGCCAAATGTGTGCAATGCCTGCCATCCTCCCTATTAATGTGGTGTTGATCCATCATACACTAATGGTAAATTCAACAAAACAAACCAAATATCATGTTTAATACAAACAGGTTCTGCTAAGTATTGCATTTATGACCAATGTGTTCAAGGTTACATGGTGGTCAAAAGTTGCACATCACCATGCACTGTTTTGTTTGAAGGGTGGTACACTATGTTATTATCATCATTACTTATACAAACATGGCTTTGAACTAAAAGAAGGTAGATTTAGATTAGAAATAAGCAAAAAAATATTTACTGTGAGGGTGGTGAGGCACTGGCACAGGTTGCTCACAGAAGTTGTGGACACCCCATCTTTGGCGGTGCTCAAGGCCAGGTTGGATCGGGCTTTGGGCAACCTGGTCTAGCAGAGGGTGTCCCTGCCCATGGCAGGGGGAAGTGGAACCAGATGATCTTTGAAGTCATTTCCATCTCAAAACATTCTGTGATTCTATGATTCTATATGGTTCTCATCCTTTTAGCAACGTTCAGCTATTGTAATAAAACCTTTGTCTTCTTCCTATCATATTTTTTGTGTATTCAAAAGATGAAATTGTGTAAGTTTATATATTAGTAAATGATAGCTAAGACAATCTGATGTTTCTGATGTTTGAAACTATGCTGGCACAAACTATACTGCAATAAAAAAGACCTGTGTCATTAATATTTTCATAAATCAATATAATTCTGGTAACATTGGTTTTTAGTCTTTTGTGAAATTTACTGTCTTACAGACTTCTTTGAAATGCATTTTTAGTTAGACACCTCTTCAGGAACCTGTTTCAAAATTGCTTTCTATACTCCAATTACACTTTATTTTTTCTCAATGCATTTTAATAGTTACATATTGTACTAGACTGATTATGATTCCATGCATCTCTTGGGTCTATTTCAAATTCCTTTTATATCTGAGACATCTGTAAAACTTTCAACTGTGTAATCATGTCCAAGGAAGACAGAAGACCTTTGCATTGCTTTTACAGCCCAAGGAGTCAGCTTGAGTTTAGTTTTGGCCATAGGACACAAAATAAGCTCAGGCATCTTTCCACCTGCTGTGTAAATATGTCCCTAGGACTACAGTTGGCAGCAATCAGCATAATATTTAAGAGCCTTAGAACTGGTAATGGGTTTACTATTAAATCCAAGTTGAAACAAAAATTAAATGTGAATTTTATAGGGAACTGCATTAGCTGCTCAGGGACTATAGCCAATTATGCATGAAGGTTCTTGAAACTGGAAGAAAAAGCTGAGAGAATTATTTTATAATATCTTAAAATCAAAATTAATACAATCAGGAGATTATTATTAGAAATAAATGTCATAGCATATTCCCATAAGACATCCCAGCTCCAAAGAAAAAGAAACTTTGAAATCATTAATAACCTCACAAAGCTGCAGGAGCATTTGTAACCTCATATCCCAATAAATACAGCTTTACAACTGCCAGTAACAGGCCAAAGACTTTGTATGAGCAATGAAAGTCTCAGGACCTATCAGACTATCTCTCCACATCCTTGATTTAGTTGGAGATCTACCAGCTTACCTTTAGATATTTAATTTAGTTTTAGATCACCTTTGCCCAAAGGTGTGAGGTGATGACTATGGTTAACACAGTGTTGATATATTTATGCAAATAATGAGTTGTCGTGGTTTAACCTTGGCAGGCAGCTCAGCCCCACACAGCTGCTTGGTCATACTTCCTTGGTGGGATGGGGGAGAGAATCAGTGTCATGGTTTTGCCCCAGCTGAGAGCCAGGCACAACACAGCTACTTGTTCTTTAAGAGGGAGTGTGTTTGGGGGGGGTGGAGGTGGGGGTTGAGTGAGGGGGAAAGGAAGGGAGAAGAAAACCCAAGAAACCAAAACCTCATGGGCTGGGATAAGGATAGTTTACTGGGGTAGCAGAAAGATAGATATAATAATAATAACAGGACTTTATAGCAAAATATGTGAAACTGGTAACTGCGCAGATCAGAGCCATCCTGAAAACAGACTGTCCCCAAAACTGGAGGGGAGCTTCCCACTCCTTCCCCCACCAGCCCCCTTTTATGCTGAGCATGACGTAATTGGCGTGGAATGCCCTCTTTGGCCAGTTCAGGTCAGCTGTCCTGCCTGTGTTCCCTCCCTTCTCGTTAGCAGGGAAATATGAACAACTGAAAAGTCCTTGATTGCTTGGCAACAACTAGAAACATCAGGGTGCTATCAGCACTGCTCTCCTCCTAACTCCCAAACACAGCATTCCATCCACTGCTAGAAAGAAATTAACTCTATCCTAGCCAAAACCAGGACATTCAGAAAGGTAAAAACGAGAAAAAAATCACACTTTGAGAAAAAGACTGTTTAATAGATAAAGGAAATGCTATAGGCACAAGCAGAGCAGAACAAGGAATTCATTCACTGCTTCCCATCAGCAGCCATGGTGTTCAGCTATTTCCAGAAAAGCAGGGCTCCATCACTCATAATGGCTACTCAGGAAGACAAAAGCCATCTCTCTGAACTTCTCTCTTCCTCCTTCCTTCCTCTTTCTTCCCCTAGCTTTATTGCTGAGCCTGTTCTCTATGGTCTGGGATATTCCTTTGGTCAGTTTGGGTCAGCTGTCCCAGATGTGTCCCTTCCTAACCCCTTGTGCTCCACCAGCCCCCTCACTGGTGGGGTGGTATGAGAAGCAGAAAAGGCCTTAGCTCTGTGTAACCATTGCTCAGTAATAAAAAAAGATCCCTGTGCTGTCAACACTTTTTTCAGCACAGATTTGAAATATAGCCCCATAAAAGTTACTATGAAAAGAAAATATACTCTGTCCCAGCTAACCAGTACATAGCTAAAAATAACTGCTATAGTATGCAGAAAGTACTGTCTGTGACACTAGAGAAGGGTTGTAGCATAGAGGTATGGAGCCATGGAGCGACTGCAGGGGATTCGAAATGAAGGCTTGAGCCACCAACTGTATATGTTAATCACAAGGAGCCAACTACCTGTCACTAGCAACTTTAGGATATCAAAGAGTACAAGAAATATCCAATATATTCTAAAAATAATTACATACTATAATTGTGAACTAGTGATCCAAAAGCAAGTAAACTGATGGTTTGGGCAAGCATATAAATAATAGTTACAGGTGGACCTAAGAGCACAGACGAATCCATTACCATCATACTCTTTTTGAACTTGGGGCATGGGCTTATGTCTTTATCAACACACTGGAAGGATGAAAATAAATCAGGGAAAGGGATGAATATAAAATTTTGGGTGTAATAATTATTTGTATTATTACTGTGAAATAATGGTAATGATTTATGATTTTGACTAGCAACATTAGCATCACTTGAATTAGACCAATAAGAATTTTGATTGGATTATCAACAATTTCTTCCTTCTTCTCATGCACCTTTGTAGTCTATGTAGTGCAAAAATTCAAAATAGTATTTTTCATAAAAGAAACCCCCAAATTTGTGGGGAAAAAAAAAAGACAAAAAGGAACATGAATCATAAACATAAAGAAAACACAGTGGTGTATATATAGTAATAAATCTAATTTCAAAGCCATAATTGTGATTTTTCTGCTCAGGACAGTAGGAGGTGGATCAACTGGACCTAATAAAATTTAATAAATTTAGGTGTCATAACAGGGAACAGCTATTACTTATACCGATACAGACCTAAAGAGACAGAGACAGAGACGCATATGTGAAAGATTCAGCTATGAAAAGAACCCAACAACTAAGCAAGATAAAAACAATTAAGAGAAATTATATTACTTCTTTGACTGAATATTTAATTGGAACTTCTAATTTGATGATCCATTGCAATTTTCCAAATAATTAATATGTGAATATGAATAATAAAGAAAAAGCATTGCATAAGTCTTATTTTGACAGCGAACATAGATATAAACTTTTTTTTTTTAAGTACTTCATTGTCATGGACTTCAATCATAGCATTTGTGCCTAGAATTTGAGTGAATGAATTGACATTATTTGATCATAAGTGGTTCTGTCAGAAAAATTCTCAACATATATAAATAGAATAAATGCATTACAAGCTCTAAGGAGAAAGAAATGAGTGTCATTTAGTTAGCACAATGAAAATGTCTGCTTAATGCACAATGTCAGTCAAAAAAGAAGAAAGACAATAGCAGGATTTATTGGGAAATGAACAGAAAGCAATGCTGACAATAATATACTGCCATTATAGAAATTAAAAGGCGTATTTTCTGTTTGCAGCTCCTCAAACAACATCTACAATAGCAACATAATATACCTTTTCCAGCCCTAACAAATACAGGATGTGTATACTATATTATCACTATAGCACAATAAATATGTATCGTGTCTTATGTGCATGTTGGAATAGACAGTCCCTTGTTACATCACCAGCTCTGGTCTAGCTGCTCTGAAAGCTAAGCTAAAATTGTTCTAATTTTTTTCCTTTTTATTTCTGTAATTTTTAAAGCACATAACTGCAAAACTTATCTGAAGTTCTCAATGGCATAAAAATAAAAGTATACAGCTTTTTTTTACATTTAAAAACTTTTAAATATTGGTAAATTATGGAATACATTTGGTTACAGGCTTCTTTCAATGGTGCGTTTTCATGCTTTTATGGTTCAGTGGCCAAATCTGAGTATAACAGGCCTGAGAACCTGCGGCATGATCTACTCTAATGTAATCTTCCCTGTCTCACTGGGCTGCCATCTGCCAAAGCAACTCACTTTGAAGAAAAGCAGTAACAGGGTCACTCTGCCTGGTAGAACCAACAATTGATGAATATACTGTCATTTGCCTTAGTGAATTTCTCATTTTCACTGATGTCAAAGATGTCTTTTTCAAAATTTTAATATCATATAAATTTTCCCTTTGCCCAGGCTTAACACAATTGAATTTGCATACTTCATAAAAGAAGGTTTCTTCCATAGTTCTCAGTCTTTAACTCCAAACAAGTAATTTTAAGGGATTTTTTAACTCGGTCCATAGAATGAAAGAATTGTCTTGGTGGGAAGAGACCCTTTCTATAAAGGGTTTTTTTGTGTTTGTTTTCTCAAGTACCTTGGAAGAATCTTGTTTTCCTGACAAGGACAGAGACCTAAATACCAAGAGATCTTCTACCAAGAAAATAGGGTTTTATTTTAAATATTTTCCAATGTCTTAAGACATTGCTCACAGAAGTTGTGGATGCTCCCTTCCTGGGAGTGTTCAAGATCAGGTTGAATGCAGGTTGGGGCAACCTAGTCTAGTGGAGGGTGTCCCTGCCTATGTCAGGGTGATTGGAACTGGCTGATCTTTGACATCCCTTACAACCCAACCCATTCTACAATTCTATGATTCTAAAAGTATTATGCATTTTCTTAGTCTGATATTGCAATGTTAGACGCTACTGAAAAGAGCAACAACAACATGCCCCAATAAGTTTTATGAAAAACCTGTTACCCAATTTATCTTCTTTTTCTTGCAAATGTTCATGGTAAGAATTAATTAAGTTTTCTAGGTGTTTTGAAGGGATACAATAAAAAAAACTTTTGAAGTAAAAGAAGCTGGAAGTTGTCATACCTGTTAGATATGTTTTAAGTCTGCAGTGCTTTTTACTATTTATCTGTGGCAGTCAGTATCTTCAGAAGAAAACTAGCAGCTTTCAGAGCAAGAGGTGACAATGTGATGCAGTGGATGATATAACATTATATAACCATGTAAGAGCAAGAGACTTGTTGTCCCAGGAGATGCTGACTGGTTCTATGTTCCTTGTAGCAATTTTTGAAAAGTGTAATATCATCTGTAATTTAAAAATATAATCAGTTTACTTGTCCTGTCTGTATTGCATTTGAAAAACTTAAGTCTGTCTGAGATTTCTGATGCTCAAACACAGGAGTGTTGAAGAAACTCTCATCACTTACTGAAAATCAGAAGTTATTGCAACATTTTAGCTTGTATGTTTGAGAATTTAACTTCCTCAAAATAATTTATAAAGCATTAAGCTCTCGTTTGGAATTCATCTTTATTATGTGGATACAGTCTTTCCTTTTAAAGATGCTGTTACAAATGTGGTTGCATTAAGGCTTGAAGCATGATTCCTGACAACTATCAATGGGTTCATCTGCCAGTCAGACACTTAGTAAAACGTTCTATAAAATTTGCAAGATGCTAATACCTTGTATAGAAATTAACATTGATGGGCAGGTTGTAAATGATTGTCCCTTTCTTCTCTTTTGAAATGAACTAGAACAGAGAACTGATTTCTTCCTGCCAACTTCCTCAAATGAAAACCGAAGTTGTTTCCCTTGAAATGGGAACAACTGAATGGAAACAAGCTCTTATAAAAATTCAGAGTCATGACACTCTATTTACCATCAGTTATTGCAGACATAGACTTGAATTGTCTTTTGCCACAGAAGTATACAAGCCAAAGGCTAATGTGCTGGGATAAGAATTACCAGTCAGAGATGTTGAAATACTTTGATACTTGCTTACTAAAAAAATACTAGGGAAAAAAAAATATTGCTAACTAAATACTAAATAAATACTACTAAATAACTCACAATACTTCCTTCTTTGCCAGGCAGGAAAGAAGAAAAGGCAGTTCTTCCATAGCCATGTGGCTATGATAATCTGCTGAAAATGGTTTATTTTGATTTGCATCACTTATCCACATAGTATTTAATTCTTTTAAATGAAAAGCAACTCTGAAAGGAAAAAAACACCTCCACAACCCTAAAGTACAGGAAATTCTCTTGGGAGTTGAAAACTTGTCATTATTAGTTATTCACTAGTAACGTAAGGGTTTTGACTTTTGTTTTCTTATGTATTGGCTAAGTGTGGTTTATTCTGTAAACTGTATGATATGGAAGCAATATCTTTTCTCATTTTCTCATTTTTTCTTGAAGCTAAAAAGGGAAAAAGGTGGAGAAGAAATAAATAAAATAAAATAAGACCAAATAAGACCAAAAAATTAAAAGAGGGAAAAAAACCAAGCTACTTATTACACAAATTTGATTTGTTTATTTATCTTATTTAGCTAAAATATTTTCTGGGTTTCATCCACATTTGCAAACTATTTTGAACTGACTAAAACTACAATTTCCCTGAAAACACTTCTAACCACAAACTAGAATATTCAACAAAAATTATTACTTTCCATCATTAGAACTGTAATGCTTATGCATTTAAACCTGAGAGGAGCTGAGCTTCACTGACAGGAACAAGAAAAATGCAAATTAAATCTTTTAAGTCAGTCTGAATATTGCCTAAGTAGATTTGAATTGGTTAGTATGATGTTACAAATGTATAATAGCCATAATACTTTTCAAATTTGTATTCCTGAAAATGTAAAAAGGGTATTATCTTGCTCTGTACTACTTTCTCCTAACATATTTGAGATTATTTTAAAAAATCACAAATAGTTTTAATTGTCAGTTAAATCAACTTCATTGTCTGCAGCATCAGAACAATGGACTGTATACTGCTCTGGAGTTACAAACATGAACAGGTCAATGATTTCTGGTTATCAGACTCAAATAACAGATATTGTATTCTAAATATTATTTAATACGATGAAAGTAACAATTAACCAATACAGTAGGAAGTACATTTGCTGAATATATTACGTCAATATATCAGGAATAGCATAGTATAATTTTTCCTCAATGATAATTGATTTAAAGAGAATCATTTAAGAATCACTTTTCCTCTTTTTGACAGTGTTAGTTCTATATCTTCCAGACCAGCTACTTTTCACATACTAGGTGTATATGGGATTGAGTTCTTCGAAGAAGTACGTCTGGCATATGGCTTAGCATCTGGCTATTGTTTGTTTCTATTCCCTCATCTCTCCTCTAAAAATCTTGAAGATTTTTTGGAACAAAATCTTTTATTTTTCTGTGAGCCAATGACTTCCACCCTAGGGATAAAGGTTAGCTCTTCATTGCCAGAATAGCCAAGAATTTTTGGCATAGTTTTTATACAACATATGAATAATTATATTTTTTAAATCTCCTTTGCTTTAAAGGCATTTACAAATAGTTCATCTGACTCTAATGTATTCTGCAAAAGCTTCAAATTATCCTGCTTGAATTCTAAAGAGTATCAACTTCAGTCTTCTAATATATTGTTTCTCAACCAACTGTTTTCTCTGTATCTGTGTCAATTTCTCGTTTAACTTTATAATTTCCAGGGACATGAGTAACCAAGGAGTCAATTTATACTGAAACTTGAAGGTATCTCACTGAGAAGTTATTTTTTCCTGCAAAGAAGTTTTTGCTATCACTGAGATCTATTCCTTGTGGGATTTTACCATCTGAGTTCTTATGCAGTAAAGTAAGCGAGCAAAGCAACCACCTACATATTAGCTTGATCGTAAATATACACACGCCTAAGAAAGATGCTATAGTGTTTTCTGTTTCACTTCAGGATTCTGAATCCTAAATTGGGAAAAAGACAAATTTAAGCCTCTTCCCCCACACCCCCACACCCCCCAAAGAGGTGAAATTCTAGGTGCTCAAAGATGTAGCTTGTTCCTTTACATTTTCTCCGACTCTGTTAGGGTCTTGAGTTTCAGAAAGCTTCTTTCACTGCTTTTGGACAGAGCAAGATATTACAGCATATCAGATATTCTGGGTTAGTGTGCTTTATTGCAAACACATAATGGAGTGGAAGAACATTGTGGTGGGTTGACCCTGTCTGGGGTCCATGAAAAAGTCTGACTATATTGGAACATAGTGACAGGTGAAATACAGTTGCTCTACAGATAGAGTAAGATACAGATACAGTGAGATACAAATGGAAGACTTAGAAACTGGAAAATATCACTAAGTTGCCTAGTTATCAATATCTCATGTCACTTGAGAATTTTCAGGGAATTATATCTGGCTTCTTCAACCTGTGTTGTAGGTGTGAACATACAAGGTAGAGTCTAAGTTCCCATTGTGATCAGCAGAGATCTAGAATTTGTGTTGATTTCATGAGTATAGTCCTCCAGAGAGATCTAGCTGACAGATAATAAACATGACTAGAAGGCATATTGTGATTTTCTGATCTTGTGGCTGAAAGTCAGGTAAAATATGTCATCTTAAATATTGTTAGACATGCAACCAATTTAGTTGAGAAGATTTACTTCATCTTAAAGAAAACATCTGGTGGCCAGTTGACTGAGTGTCTCTCTAAACTTCACTAACAATACTGAGTGTATCTCCACTGACTATTCTGGGAGCCTTTAGACTACAATGCTAAATATCTTACACCTTGTGTTAGTTTAACCAGTTTTAACCTGTCAGGGAGCTAAAACAAACATAGCTGTTTGCTCACTCCCCCCTCAGTGGGATGGAGGAAACACATGAAAAGAAAAAAAAAAAGAAAAAAGAAAAAAAGGTAAAAACTCTGGGTTGAGATAGAAACAGCTTAATAGAATAGAAAAGAAAGACAATAATAACAATAATGACAACAGCAATGCTAATAACAGCACTATACCAGCTACTAGAAAGAAAATTATCTCAGCTGAATCAGGACACACCTAGACACTCAAATGTGGGTATGAAAGTTTAGGTGCCAGAATCTTAGACAGAATCCTACCACACATCACTTTCGTTAAATTTTGGAAACCAGATTTTTAAAATGTGTATGTGATATTTTTGGATTTCAGAATCTGTTGTGGATGTCAATGCCTGTGTGTTAATGTTATGTAACATAAAATGTATCTGATGTGTTTTAAGATGGATTAATACTGAATTAAGAATGTATAACCTGTATAGGGAGAGGTGCAAAAAGTTATTAAGCCTTTTGTGATAACTGCATCTAACTCATCTTCCCTGTGATGTAGTGCAGAAAAACAAAACTAATGTATTTGTTGAACAGAAATTTCACTATGAATACTTACATTGTCCACCCTGATATGAATAAATTAACACCTTATTTCTTTATATAAGAATCTTATGCTACATTGCACACTACTGTGCACATAAATTCTTCATTTCCCTAATTTTATGTACATAAGTGATTTTGCCCGCTTACTAGCTTTCCAAATATTCACCCCCAAGACTGTAGTACTGCACAGGAATTTTGTGACCCAAATGCAGGACCTGGTACATGAGCCTTGTTGAATCTTGTACACTTGGCTTCAGTGCATCAATCCAGCCTATCCAGATTCCTCTGTAGAGCTTTCCACACTCAAGTAGATCAACAGTCCCGCACAACTTCATGTCATCTGTCAATTTACTGAGGGTACACTCAATCACCTCATCCAGATCATTAGTAAAGATATTAAAGAGAACTGTCACCAATACTGAGTCCTGGGGAACACCACTAGTGACCAGCCAGCAACTGGATTTAACTCCATTCACCACAAATCATTGGGCCCAGCCATACAGTTTTTTACCCAGTGAACTGTTTGCCCAGCCAAACCATGAGCAGCCAGTTTCTCCAGGAGAATGCTGCAGGAAAGGGTGTCAAAAGCTTTACTAAAGTCCAGACAACATCCATGGCCACTCCCTCCTCCACTAAGCTTCTTGTCGTAGAAGATCAGATTGTCCAAGCAGGACCAGCATTTCATAAATCCATGTTGACTGGGCCTGATCACCTGGTTTTTCTGTATGTGTCGCATGATGACACTCAAGATGATCTGATCCATTAGGTCAGATTGTTAGGCCTTTGGTTCTCAGAATTCTCCTTCTAGCTCTTCTTGAAAATAGGCATCACAGTTGTAAACTTCCAGTCAACTGGGACCTCCCTGGTTATCCAGGGCTGCTGATAAATGATGATAATGGCTTGGTGAGCGCTTCCACCAGCTCCCTCAGTACCCATGGGTGTATCTCATTCAGCCCCATAGACTTGTGTGTGTCTTAAGTGGTGTAGCAGTTCGATAATGATTTCTCCTTGGATTATGGGGGTTTCATTCTGCTTCCCATCCCTGTCTTCCAGATAAGGGGGCTGGACAGCCAGAAGACAACTGTTGTTTAAGTCTGAGGCAAAGAAGACATTAAGTACTTCTACCTTTTCCTCATCGTTAGTCACTATGTTTTCCCCTGCGTCCAACAAAGAATGGAGATTCCTCTTAGCCCTGCTTTTCTTGCTAATGTATCTACAGAAACATTTTTATTATCTTTCATGGCAGTAGACTTGTTGAGTCCTGTCCCTTCTAATTTTGTCTCTGCTAACCACACAACATCCCTGCAGTCTTCCTGAATTGCCTGCGCCTTCTTTGAAATGCCATAAACCTTCTTTTTTCTCTGTGTTTTAGACATTGCTTTCTGTTCAGTCTTCTTCCCCACTGTCTCATTTTTCAGCGCATGGGGTTGGTGTGCTCCTGTGTTTTTAAGATTTTCTTCTTGAAGAATGTCAAGTCTTGCTGGACTCCTTTGCCCTCTGGAAGGCCAAAGTAGCAGTTCTTCTGATCCCTCTCCTTACTTCTCGGAGGATTGAAAACTATGTAATTTCATGATGGCTGTGCCCAAGATGGCCTTCAACAATAAACTTCACCTACAAGTCCTTCTCTGTCTGCAAGCCACAGGTTCAGCAGGCCAAATTGCCTAGTTGACTCACTCAACAGCTGTCAGTAAATTATCTTCCACACACTCCAAGAACTTCCTAGATTGTTTCCTCTTCACTGTGCTGTATTTCCAGCAATCATCTGGTACGTTTAAGACCCCCCATGAGAACAAGGGCTAGTGATCGTGAGACTTCTCCCAGTTGCTTATAGATTATTTCATCCCAGAAGGGCCCTAGGTCAGTAAACCAGCCTACCTGCAGTTCATCTAACCAACTGCTGACCTGCAGTGGTGTAAGGACCACCTGGCTCAGAGTTCCACAAACAGGTTTCAGTAATGTCTAATGCACCAGATGACTCATGTGGATTGTAAAAGCTACTCAGCCTTCGATTGCCTTAAGGCCTCATGTCCGCAGAGATAGCTCAAACTTGAGCTGTGCTCTAAGCTGAGAATATATAGGGAAGTGCTGCATAATTCAATGAACCAAAACCTAGCTTGAGCCTTTAATTCCTTCAACAAACACTATGCTCTGAGTCAATATCAAGCCACCCTTTAGCTGCCTAGAAGTAAGATAAAGGCAAGCAAGAGGGTCCCCATTTGGTTTCAATGGGCCCAAACAATACCAAGATGTTCAACAGTCAGGTTGTAAGATAAGGGGGGACACTGCTTAATTGCAAACATTGAAGGTGGTATTGTCCACTGGGCACAGTCCTGTCCACTGTCACGTAAATCAAAGTCCTAAAACCAAATAAAAACCCTTGGGTTCAATCAGAGAAGGGGGAGCTGTTTCTCCGACTCTGCAAGAAGATCCTTTCCCCTTGGCCAGGATACTGGCTAAGATAACTTATGGAGAGCCCTTACCTGGAGAGATGAGTAAGTGAATATCTGATATGCTTTAATTTTGTAGTCTCAGGTGGTTAACTAACGCAAGTGTAGTATTTAGTGTGCTTGTGAGCTGTGACAGTGTGTTCCATGACTCTGCTGTGGTTGAAATAATCTTGTGAATTGCTTGTGGGTGGTAACAGTGAGTGCCGTGACTTGCAGGTCGTAATGTTGCCTTTCCTGACTCCTTTGTGTTGGCAGCAGTGCATTTTTTGAATCTCTTGTGGTTGTGATAAGTGTAGTCATACTTCTAAACTGCAATTTCTCCATTGTATCCATAAACACTACAATAGTGATGTATTGGATCAGCATGTAGGTTTTAAACTCAAACTGAGTGTCCTTCTGTTCAAAGTGGTTACCTGCATTTGAGCTACTTATCCTTTATAGTCTCTGAAGAAGTATAAAAATATATTGGTAATTCACCTGACGTATTTCAAATCACAGTTTCTTAATGATATAGATTGTGTCAGGTAAGCATTGATACCTCTGTGCTCCTTCTAAAGGAAACCTTCAGTGATTAGTTCAAATCAAGATACTGTTACTATTCTCATATATCCAGGTGTACCTGTGTGTTCTAGTGGATTACAGCTATGCAATCCGAGTCCATAAAGGATATTTAGTAACACTAATATGACAACTTCAGTTTCTGTTACTGAACAATTACTTGTTAAATACTGCAACAATACCATTCTTGTTTGATAGTACCACAAAGTAAAAGTCAACATCTCTATATAGTTCATATCTCTATGGCAACTAAAATATTTCACATCAGAATCTACACATCTAGATGTAGTTTTCGCATAAATAAACTTTAAATTATGTTGACATAATTTATCTTGACACTGTATTCTCTTTCATAATAATGTTTGAACATAGTCTTAAGTTTAAGGAAAGCCAATGAATACCTGGTTTCAGTGGAATCCTGATATGCTATAAATCATAGCTTGAAAGAGTCAAATACAGAAAGTGTTTATAAATGGTGAAAGATCTAGAGTAAGAATGTCACTACAGATTGTGAACTCCAAAACAGTAAAATAGAACTGAAATAAATAGTAACTGATTTTATCAAGTTGTCAGTATAAAAATAGGACACTGCATAAATCAAATTTTGTTTTCATGCTTCATGTTACTATTAAAACATGCTCTGAAAATAAGGGTTTGCTAATTTCTTGTACTTCAGTACAATAAAGGGTGTTCTCATGGATGATCATGAAAGATAGAATGTATATATAGTTTCTTAGGAGTACAGTTACCTTTCATGGAACAGTATAGAATTAAAAAATAATTTTAAAAAATTACTTGAGAGCTATAGAAAATGTGTTAAGTGTGGACACATTAGTCCCTTTCCATTATTCATGTACCATACTTATAGGAAGAAACTAATAAGAGTTCCATATAGAAAAAATATCCCACAAACCCCTCACATTCTCATTATCTGAGGGGATTACAGTAGATCATTTAGAGATGTCATACTGGTAGTCAAATGATTTCTGTAAATGAAAGCAGCCAAACAGTTGGTACCTGAGACCCTTCCTCTTGGAAAACAAACTCCACAAAGTCTGAATATAAAAGAAAAATCATCTAATGACACCTGTGGGGCATAAGCCTACTCAAGGTGCAATGGCATTATAACTTCCTAGGTTGCTGAATGAAATAAGGGTGTAGGATATCCTAAGGCATCTCATGATCTAGCCTTAAGACACCAATTTATCCACATGGCAGGACAGAGAACCAGAAAATATAATAAAGCACCATTCCGATGCAAATTTCAGGTAATTTTGTGCTTGGAATTGTCAACAGTTCAACATAAAAGATATTCTTAGAGCAACATAATACAGTATTTTTAAATGATTGCTTGTATTCTTTATCAGCCTCTGCTTTTCCCCAAAGTTTATGCTGGTACGTAATTTCAAAACATGTGACCAATTGTAACAGAAAAAGAAACTGGGGAAAAACCTTTTTCCCAAGCCATTCTATACATGTTTTTGTTCCCAAAGGAGTAACCCTTTTTTCACCAACTGACATCCATGAAAGACTTTCCAGAGATTTTGCTGAGTTTAAATAAGGCTGTGCATGATTAATGTCACTCTTCAGCTGGATACTCAGCATAGGGATATACTGCCTGTATCAAATTCCGAGTCTGCACAGATTTTTTTTCTCTAGTCTTTTGTCATCTAGAAGGATGAAGAACTACTTCTGCTAACTCCCTCCCTGATGGCAAATAAAATCTTTTGCTTGCAGTCATAGCCTGTGGAATTAGAGGGAGTGGAAACAGAAAACAGGACTCAAATATGGAAATGTTTGCACTGGATCTGATCTAAGCTCCATCTAGCTGTGTGTTCTAACACACAAGGAACCGCTGAATACCTCAAAGGAAGGCATAAAGAAATGGAGCGCTTTTATATCTATAAACACTTACTTTATATAGGTATATTTTTATAAGTGAAAATTTGTTACAATTCTGTGAAATAACCTTGCATTGAAAAATAAGAAAATGCATTCAATACTAAATAGGAAGTTTAGTTGGCTTTCTTTCATTATTTTCAATTATTTCAATTCCTCTTTTTAGACTTTCACCTGATAATCACTTTCTGCTAGTTGTGACACATGGGTCTGAGGTGTTTAATGCCATTTCTAACACATACTGAAGACAAACATTTGGGACTGGGATTCACAAAAGAGGTATACTCCTCTGGAGAAAGAGTCGGAGGTTCACTCAACCATTTCAAATGGCATAACATCTCCATGAGACAAATGGATGTTATCTGTTATGTGAAGAAGGGTTTTACTAATACACATTTGCAATTTTTCTAACCATGTTTCTCTCTGAAGCAGCTGAGATGAACAGCAAGATTTTTTTCTTCTACATATAGTTATTTTGCATACTTTTAATATGACTTTTCCTAATATTTATTTAAAGTTCACTTTCTCTAGCAATGCTATATATATAATATAATATTTTATATGTTTCCATTTACATATTTCCATTTACAGCTTTCCCTTGTTTTTTCCTGGCACAGTATCACTGAAATAAGGTTTTTATTATTATTATTATTTGTATTTGATAGCTAAAGAAAATGAAATTTTGTGGATATACTGACTTTGTCAAGGTGAAACAAACCACCACCGTTAATATAAGCCTTTAAACCTTATGAGTTTTAAAAGAAAAAACTGGAGTGTTTATTCCTTTATGACTAGTATTATTTGCTGAAGACTTCAGGTAAATTTTGTCACAAGAAAATCAAGGTTGGCTGAGGCATCTCAGCTGTGACTTTCAGAAGGGGCAGCTGGCAACATGAATTGGAAAGAAATGGTTTTGCTAAATCTTTTGGTTTTGTCCTACTTGGCTGTGAGGCAAGCAGAAAGACAATACAGAAACGGAGTAAAAAAACCCAGTTAAATCACATAAGGGTTTTGTTGATGTCAAATTATCTTTTTTTGTTGGTTTGTTGGGTTTTGTAGTTTGGTGGTTGTTTTTTTTAATCTACCCAGGAGAAAGGTAATTGTGCAATTGATTTTCATTTATGTTATAAAGCTGTTGTTTGTTTGTTTATTTTATAGGCTTCAAATAAAAGGCCATGAAGATATTTATGCTCTTGATATTTTCATGTGATGGGGTTGGCAATGACTGTGGTCCTGGACAATATTTTAGCTTATAAAATTTGCAGGAAGCTGGGTTGACCAGCCACCATAGATAATAATCAGCTGGGACTCACTATATCATTTAGGTTTGGATTTTGAACAGCCATGCACTTGTTCAGATTCTTCTTTAATTAATCACTAATTAAACCTGGAGACTTTTTTCCAGTTGTGAATGTAGCTCAGGGTTTCAGCTTTTAACTGTTTGCTTCTTTCATGAAGCCTGGGCTTATTAATTTCCTTTTTTTATGCTTATCTTCTCTTTCATGTACAGATACATTTGAAAATCACATGCTATATTTCTGGTCTTTACCTATTTCAAATATGTGGATTTGGGGAGGGCCCAAACAGCTCTTCCTAACATGTTGTTCTATTTCTATTTTTGTTTCTATTTCTTTCATCTGTAAATCAGACTGAAGATTAGCAGAAAGCATTCTTCTCTAACCATCTCATTTACCTCATTGGGAAATTTTTGAATTCCCCGGATATTGATGTTAAGCCTTATGTACGTACATGTTTATCATACTAATCCTGATTGATGTTTCTTGATGGTCATTCCAATGCATGCATCTAAGAACAACTTTGCAATGGAAAGAGACTAAGAAAAAGAAGATAAAATTCTGGACTTGTATCCAGCTTTATGCAAGTCTAGAGACAGATAACAGGTTTTTTATCCTGCCTTTCTTCCTTTCTATATTTAATTTGATAGAATGGTACCTCCAGCACCCAACTACAGGCTAAACAACCTCAGAACCTACCACAAAAAATAGTCTGCATGCAGTAGCAGTAAGTAGTACCTAAAACCCTCCTGTTATTCTGCTTGCCATAGGTAACACATTGCTTGTTTTACCATGTGACTTTGCAATACAGAATTTTATGTTGGAAATTTTGCCTAGGTAACCTTGGACACTTCCAAATCTAGCCTTTATGACAAAAAGATTGTACAATTATAAAGCCAAATCTTTTAACATGAGGGTTCCATGCTCTCTTTTTCATCTCCTTGCTGACTATGATGTAAATCCTGCAACCAGGCTTCTGTCAGAAGTCCCTGGTTTTGATTTTTTTATTGATATATCAGGCAGAAATACACATGCTGAATACTTCTGTTTTGTGGAAGTTAATTATTTAATGAGAATTCAATGTCTTCAATATTTAAATATATTCCATAAATAATCAGTAAATTCTAAATATGGGGACTGCCCATGAGGTGAACAAGGCAGATCCTCTCAGCCAGGTGTTAGGATGGGGAAGACCTGCCCCATCCACCCCCAACTGAGGACTCAAAAATGCAGAAAATTCTAAAGTAAGGTTAGATTTACTCCTATTTGTGCTTTGTTTGTACACTGCTCCAGGTCCTTTCGAAGAAGTATGTTCAAGTATTTTTAACTTACTTCTGTATGTAATTCAATTAATGCAATAAGTGCTTTGCTCCTTTGTTTTATTGGAACAAATTTTACTTGTTTGTTTGGGTTGATTTTTTTGTTTGTTTGCTTGTTTTTAACATGAGGTGTACTGCAGCAAGATGAAAACCAGCATCATAAATGTCACCATAGAAATGAAGTATGGATTACAGTCCTAGGATACATTGGGCAATTAGTTTATCCAGATTCTTTCCTGTAAGAGACAGACTATTTATATTTTCAGACTTCACAGCAGATAAAAAGATATTGCAGTGTAGCTGAAATGAACACTGAACTCAGGGCTGTTATAATTTGTGGGGAAGATTAAAACGAGGGCGGGATGGAGTTGGGGGGGGGCGTTGGGGGGGGGGTTGTCCTTAGCTAAATTCCTATTAGAAAGCAAAACCTGACAGATTTAAGATTTTATAATCTTATTTTACCTGGAGAGAGAACAGCCAGAATAATTTATTAAGCTAACGTCCATGATGACTGTAAAAAGTTCAAACCATAAATATATTTTGCTGACAAAAAGCAACCTTAATTTTCTTTCTTAATTTTATTTCTAAAAAAAAAAATGTTAAAATGTGAACCTTCAAGCTGTGCTCTAGACTGATGCTTGTCATTGCACAGCAATCTGTGATAGAACAGAAAAATCTTGAGAGACATTGCAGGGTCCTTTATTAATCTTACTATTTTGCCAAACCTCCCTGATATTAAAATTGCTGCAGAACTGAAACATCCATAACTGAATACCTATTTCCCACATTAAGATGTTTGTCTTTCACGGCAGTTTAGATTTTTCTTGGAATTGTAACCCTCTTCTTTGAATATTTTGTCAGGTGAACCATTAATTCCACAAACAATAATGCTGTTTTACTGGGACTTATTTTTATCCTATGTTTATTGGCAGACTGAAAATTCAAATTAGAGGAATTTGGATGTCTATTTAATTGTGTGATAAAATTTAAGGGAAGAAAAGGGATATAACATTTTTCCTCTTACAGTTAAAACAAATAGTTTAGCATCAACCACTTTTGAAAAAAATGACAGAATAACATTTCTCTGATCAAACTAGTGTGATGGTTTCACCCTGGCTGGAAGTCAGATGTGCACCATCACTCTGTCATTTCAATTTTCAGCTGGATGGGGGAGAACATGTATATTGGGAAGCTTAGGAGTCAAGATAAGGCCAGGGAGAGATCATCCTGCAACCAGCGTCATGGGTAAAATAGACTCAACATGAAATAAAAAAAGAAAACCAACTCATTTATTACACTGCACTGCACATAAACAGAAACCAGAGAAGGATAATGAGAAGTAAAACCAGATCTTAAAACACTTCCCTCTCCCCCTCCCTCTTTCACAGAGTCAATTTTATTCATGATTTTTATCCCGTCTACCCTAGATGTCATGGGGGAGGGGGTGAATGGAATGGGGGTTTCAATCAGTTCCTCACACACTGTTAGTGGGTCCCCCAAGAGAGGGTCTCACAAAAAGTAGATTCTGCCTGTGTGTGAGTGCCAGGTACTATTGCCTTCCCCACCACCACTGCCAGGAGTAGTGAGGGCAGAGGTGATGGGCCACAGAGAAGAACTCTTACACCTGAGAACTGCAGCTTATGGGAAGACAAAAGGCTGGTGATCATTTAGGAAACAAGGTTATACACACCAGTGCATGTGTCTCACAAGGATAGGAATATTAGAAAACTTGCTCCATAAAGCAGCCAAAGAAAATGTACATTGTTTACAGTGGATGTTTTAAATTACTGGAAGAAATGGTATTATTATTTAAATTCACATATTATTAGTTCTTTCTTATTTATGGTATGCTATTAGCAATCTTCCCTAGTTTTCTTGATAGAGAAATTAAAGCCAGGAAATTTGAAGGATTACTTCTCATCTAAAGATAAAAAGGGGATGTTGGAAAAAGGAAAACAGTTCTGAAAGTAGAAAGAATATTCTATACAATGCACAGTCATCATTAAAAATGAGTGCTTTAATCACATAGCAAAAGATACTAAGGACAAAAAGGCAGCAAGGTGTTCCAGTTGCCAAGTATTCCGTACTGAAATTGTCTGCATCTAGCAAAATGAAAGAGCTGAACCATCCCACTGTTGGACAGAGCTGCAAACAGGATGGTGTGTGTGATGCACTGGGCCACATCTTTTCTCATACCCTGTCAACAGCAGACTGTGCGAAGGAGTTGGCTGGTGGCTGCACACCATGTGGAGCATGAATGGGTTCACAGTAAGCGGTGGTGCGTAGGGAAGGGTAGAACCCTCATAGCCCGTTCCTCAACTACCAGACCCAGGTCTGATTTAGACAAAGTACTTAGTGCAGCTGTCCTGTTACTTATGAGATCCGGATTTGATAAACGTGCCTGGTTTGATAAATGTTAATAGACCTGGAAATTGCATTTAACTTAATAAATTCACTCAAAGCTGAATATCCTGTCTTGTGGAAAGAGATGTACTTTGTCATTTGATTGTATAGAAACACTCTATTAAGTAGCTTTTTTAGGCTTTGAATGCTATGTAATGTTTCTAAAAAAGAGAGAGGGATTTAGACCTGGCTTGTAAGCTTCTTAAAATTTTTAAGGTAATAAATGCTAGGAAACATTAGTTGTCAAGCTTAGCATAGGTGGTAATTACTGGTTGGCATAAGTGGCTAAATTTGCTGAAACCTTAGGCTATAAACCTCGAAGTTTAACACAGATAAGTTGAACTTTCACTAAGTAAAAGAAAACTCCAGAGCTGGTTCAAGCCAGAAGACATAGAAGCCATAACCTTCAGCAGAAGTGGCAACTTTAGAGGTAAGAAAATAAATAGCCTATGTATAGACAAGTAAAGGACCTATTGAAGAATGGGAAACCCCCACACCCTAACATTACTATTGGTCTCAGCTGCAGCATGAGTGGATGGGAACTTAGAATGTGAGAGTATAGTTACCCAGAGATGCCCCTGCTCAGAGTGCCTCAACAGAGGCACCCTGCTAGAGATGCTATGACAGCTCTACCACTCAAAGAAATTATCTTGTGGGACCTGGAGCCCTAGACTCTGCTGTGGGAAACCTAGGATGAAGAAATATCCTTAACATAAATAAAAAAGTGAGAAAATAGGTGATAAGATCAATAATATGAAAGAGGAAGCTGAACAGGAAAATAAAGTATCATTCTCCTTGTTTTCTTCACAGACATCTATCATAGGAAAATACTAGGAAGCCTAAAATTACACTCAAAGGAAGCTTTGAGTGTGGATGCACCTAGCTACTCACACAACCATGTATTTAATGAACAGACTACTGAACAACACGCAACTAAAGCAACTTCTATATTTATTTTAAGTACTAAAAGAATAATGAATCGAATAATTCTCTAATATTTTAAAAGTCCAGTAAAAGACATAACTTGAAATCAGCATTCCATATTTCACTACGGTGCAAACCCCAAGAAGCAGATTGCTTGTGTATTGCGACCATTTGATGGTAGTCTGATCATTTCTAGGTTTGAAAATTCGTCTTTATGGAACATAAAAAGAAAGTGTTATCTGTTCTGTCACCTTAATTGTCATAGTGCTGCAAGTTCTAACACTACTATGACTATTTCACAGCAGTCTATGTTCTTTCCATTTCAGATTGAAAACTTCTTAATGAAGGATACTAATTAGCATTAATTAGCAGTAGAACCAAATAAAGTGTACAACATATTACTGTTTTTTTTTTTCATTCAGCACTGTTTGACTATTTAAATGCTGAAAAAAGAACCCTTCTACAAAGCAGAACAGATGATACAGTGTTTGACAGCAATTTCAAGGTTTATATCTAAAGATCTTGTGATTAAGTAGCCCTTAATAAGGTTAATTGTTTCTTCTCTTAGATTATTATTTGAAAACATGTCTTGTTATTTCCATTAGCTATTTAGATAATGTTATGTTTATTGGAATTATCACAGCACTCTATTGTTATCCTAGGCGTTTCTTAATTGTGTTTTCTCATTAAACTTAACCATGTTCTACTATATAGGAATACATAGACCATTAGAAGCATCCTGCTGTAGAATAGCCAGTCTTCAATTCTTCTCAGGTATGGAGGTAAGAAATTAAAAACCACTGATATATAATCTTGATTTTCTTACAGAATGGTTTGGGTTGAAAAGGACCTTGAAGAACATCTAGTTACAACTCCCCTACCATGGGCAGGGGCACCCTTTTCTAGAGCAGGTTGCCCAAAGCCCAGTCACATTGTGCCTTGAACACTGCCAGGGAGAGGGTAAACACAGGTCCTCTGGGCAATGTGTTCCAGTGACCCACCACTCTCGTAGTAAAGAATTTCTTCCTAAGATCTAATCTAAACCTCCTCCTTTTCAGTTTAAACCATTACCCTTCATTCTGTCACTACATTCCCTGATAAAGAGTCCATCCCCATCTTTCCTGCAGGCCCCTACAGGTACGGGAAGGTTTCTATAAGGTCCCCCCTTCCCTTCTCCAGACTGAACAAGCCCAACTGTCTCAGACTGTCTTCACAGAAGAGGTACTCTATCCCTTTGATCATCTTTGTGGCCCTTCTCTGGACTCAAAAAGCTATATGTCCCTCTTCTGTTGGGCATGCATACCTGAATGCAGCAGTACCACTGGAGTCTCATGAGAGCAGAGTAGAGGGGCAGAATCACCTCACTTGACCTCTTGATCACTGTTTTTGGTACAGCCCAGGGTACGGTGTGCTTTCTGGGCTGCAGGAGCATATTGCCGGCTCATTTTGAACTTTTCGTCAGCCAACACCTCCAAGTCCTTCTCCTCAGGGTTCCTCTCTCAATATATTAATGTTTATGTTGAAAAAATAACTTTATGACATGATTTAGTGTCAAATGAAATTTCATGAATTTACGAACTGCAGATAAGAAGCTACATTTCAGCATTAGTTTTGGGTTTGGGTTTGGTTTTTTGAATCTTCAACTATATATTCTTTAAGAAAAAGCTATTTAAATGAGGAATTCAGGAGTGACAGAGTGGAAAGATTGTATTCATGTGATAGCAAGATTGCTTTAGAGTTTAGACAAGAACTTTACAAGGATCACTCTCCTTGCAAAAATGCTTGTTAGTCTTAGGCATAAGGATTTCTCTGTGCTCACCTGCATGTTACTTGTATTTCAAAGCACAGCTCACACTTCGGAAAAAAAGATGTTTTCCTCTCTCTGAATGGAAAGGTTCTAGAAACTCATACCTTTTTAACTGTAGCCAGGGACAGCTTTTGAGGACATTTTAACCAACATTACAATATCTAAGTTATCTTGGCAAACAACTTCAGTTTTCAGGTTTATAGTTCTACTTCCCTTTTCCTCTTATCTCTCCTTTGCAATAGAATATTCAGTGAGTTTAGGTACCTGATGATAGCATGAATAACACCAGAGAATTTAAAGACTAGTTCAAGCTTTGAGCCAAATTCAAATGAGAGATTAAAAGGAAACCTGTCTTCCAACTGACCAGCTGTTCACTTAAGTAGAGGGTTAACAAAATAAATGTGTGTGTCTTTGTCTATGTGTGTGTATATATATATCAGAACATAAATTAATATTTTATTATTTAAAACACAGTCATAAACAATGAGCAGGGTTGCTTTACGGTTTATTAATATCAACTGAAGTTCAAAGCCAAAAAAATATTTTAGGAGTGTCTAAGCCCTGTGAAGAAGCCAAATATTTTTTCTGGTACTTTGGTTGCCTTAATGAACTGAAAGTTACTGAGGCTTATTTTAATCGTTTGTGACCTGCAGCTGCAGTTATTAACTAGAATAAAATGTGCATAATGCAAGTTTCAAGAGATTGAGGCTGTCTGAAATGGAAAGGAAATTTTGTTACTTAAGATTTTGGCTCAGTGATGCTTAAAATATATTTATCTCTGCACACAGATATTAAATGACCCATGAATGGAGTTTGATTTTCACACTGGAGGTGGGAGGAGGATCTTGCTGTGCCAGTCATGAATTCCACACTATCTTGTGTTGCCTGAGGAGAGCAGTCTCAGTTGCACACACATTCCTGCATATCCAGCTATGAGTAGCTTAGATGATCAGAAGGATAAACCTCACGGTTTAAATGCGATATGACTCACAATTTCTTTAAAGCCAAAAATATTTAAAATGCTCTCACAAAGGGATAGACTTACGTATTTAACAGACCTCCAAAATGGTAGATTGGGTAAATTGGAAAACAAGTTCTACTCACCAGGATGGCATCAGACCTCAGTTTTCTCAAGGAACTGACAGGTGTCATCATGTGGCAGCTGCTCTGAGGCACAAAGTAGTTTAACATAACAGACAGATCTTAAAGAGCAATGTCATCCAAGCACAGATACTGTCTACCCAAATGCTCAGGAAATCAAGTGGCCAAAGTCTGATGCAAAGAGGCAGTGCAGAGGAGGTGGAAGCAGGATGGGCTTAACACTAATTATTTGTCATTTTACTTGACACTTGCATCTGGAATACTGTATACAATTCTAAACCTTACAATTGAAGAAAGAAACCAACAAGCTATAGAAAATTTCAGTGGAGGTCCCCAAGCTGTTCAGGAGCTAAAACACTTTTCCCGAGAATAGAGGCTGAGATAACTATATTGCTCAGCATGGAAAGATTCAGCTTCAGGACACTGGTCATAAATTACAGCAGCAAAGGTTCCAACTGGCTATTAAGAAAAAAAAAATTAATTAATTCTAAGGATAATTAAACATTGTGACACAGTGCCCTGGGACACTGTGAGTATTTGTCCTCGGTGGGTTTCAAAACCTGACTAGAGAAAGTCCTAAGCTATATGGTCCAAATTCAATGTTGATCCTGTTTTGCTCGAGAGGTTGTACTAGAGACTTTCTATTTTGCTTTCCAACCCAGAATGGACTTCATAACTGAAAAGCACATTTGTACATCACCTAAAAATAACCCAAGAAATGGGTGACAGATTCCAAGTGTCATTTAGAAAATCAGCAGATTAGGTTCCACATAAGTCATCACCTATTCATCTATGTTCATGCTTCTTTTTAATGAGATTCTGTACTACTTCTGTCCTTGTTATCTTGGTTAATGCTTTGGAAAAAGGAATCAAGGTTTCCTAATGCTACAGGCATGAATTCCAAATATATGTGTTCATTAAGCAGAGAGTGCTTGGCCGCTAATGGCATCAGGTTAGCAGCAGGCAACATAATTTTAATACTGTTCATTTTTATGTACTATAGTCCATATGCTGTCCTACCTCAGTTATCCCCAGTTAAGAAGGCAAAGGAGTTTAGTTTGTCTTTCCTGGGTTTCTGGAATTTTCATTCCTGAGGTGAAAAAAAAAAAAAGAAAAGGTGGATTGAGAAGAACCAACTATTTTTCTTCCGCCCCTCCAAAATTGCAGCATCTCATTCCTTTATTTGTGCAGAGATGTGAGAACAGAGTGATAGACCTCATTTAGACTGCATTAAAGATTTTAGGACAGCATTAATTAGTGAATATTATGAACAGGGGTTACCTTTCAATGTATAGTTAAATTAAGCTTTCATGTAGGGCAGAAACCAAATTATTTTGGTGAGGTTTTTTGTTTGTTGGTTGGTTGGTTAGTTGTTTTTTAAAGTCCCTGAATCTGCTTTCGGTTTCAAGTAAGTTTAACACAGTGGTACATAATTTCACATCTATACAGTGTTAAATTTGGGCTAGAATTTAACTTTTTCAATGTAAGGAGAAAAGTACTTTCACTGACAATGGCAGTGAAAAGCACTTCATCAGAAGCAAAAAATGGACACCGAGAGTGTGTAAATACTGACAACCTAATTACAGGGTTTGTCTCAGGAATGCTTGATAAGGAGCTAAGCTATTCTACATTTCAAGTGTCAATGACCCAGACTATCTATGCAATGAACTTAAGTGTAGATAACATAAAATCATTAACAAAAAATCATTAACAGATGCTTAAACTCCTACTGCACTGGGTAAATGCAATCTTGAAACCAAGCATAGTTCTGGCTTTCTGTTTTTAACCTTACTTTACTTCTAACATGACAGTTTAACTTGTATAGACATAACTTCTCAAAATACACAATAACAATGTCACAGAGAATTCTCTGGGTGAAGGAAATTAACATAAACCAAGTATAGTCTTGAAGATTTCAGCAATCTCTGAAATTCAGAAAAATATCTCTCATTATTACCCCATCACTGACAGTTTATGAAAAGGAGACAAATTAATGCAACCCAAATTTTTGTAACTATCCATTGACAATTTAGAAATACAGAAGGGGAGCGTATGCTGTGGGAAATACTGTTATGGGAGTAAAGTCAGATTTCAAAGGTCATTATTTATGACTGTGTGGTCAAAAGTTGCTGAAATATTATCCACAACTATTCACTCCTGAAAGGAAAGGGAGTTTGCTGCAAGTACTGTGAGAGGTCAAACAAAACTTGCTGAATAGGAAGGTGTCTATTCCACGACTGGCACAATATCAGTGAGTTGTAATGACCAATGCTGCTATCCTGAAACTTTTAATCTTCCTTTTCAGAAGGAAAATCTGACTGACTTTAGCAACATCCTTAAAAAAGACGAAAGATTTTCTAATCTTTCAATTGCTGTACATGTTTTATATGTGGCAGTCTGAGAATCTGTAACCAATGCTCCTCATGTCATTCAGATACCAGATGTGGATCTCATATTTCTTTATATTTTAAATTTTAATCTAATCTTACCTAGGTTCTTATGTGACTACTCCCTGGTGAGTTTGGTTGATAAACGGTTGTTGCTCATGTTATTTTAATGACTGAGTTTCATAACACCTGTAATAACGGCATATTTTCCGCTTTCTCTGTGTTTAACCTGAGCTTTTATTTGAATGTGCTGTTATGAAATGATGTATCCCTCATTCATTTTTCATGAAGTAAACAAACACTTATTCTTATGATCTCTTTTTTGAAAGTACTTTTATGCTTTCACAATGTTGCACCCTGTGTTTTGTAAGTCTTGAAGAACATATATTTTGCTTTAGTATTTACTTTCACTTTTTTTTGGGTATATTTTTCTATTGGCTGAGTAAAAATATAATTTCCCCAGGATGTCTTACTCTTTTCAAATTAATCACTGAGTGTTTTGTGTAACAGCACTATTCAAACTGAGATAAACAGTGAGAGCACATAACATTTTTTTATACTTCTGTGCTGTTAGCAGTTGTTCTTTGAAGCGTTTTTTCCTGTTTGAAAAAAATTATGACACTAATAAAGCGTTACACTACATATGACTGTACTGTGAATGATGAATCCCACTGAAATACAGAGATAAAAGCCATAGGGTATACATTCATACAAGGAGGTATCTGAATAATTCTAAAAATGACTAAAAGTGTATTTGAGATAGCAACATTGTGACTCAGGTTATTCTTTAAAATAAAGCCACACTCCCAAGCATGTGGTGTGAAAAATCGTTGACCAGAATTGTGGAAGCCAGAACTGATGTTTTCTTTTTTCTGTTTTTCTTAAATGCAATATGATTGAGAGAGGAAAAGAAGCAAAGTTTGGTACTTAACATTACTCCCAGTATTGATATAATGTGCAAGGGAGGTTTCAGAAGGGGCAGAGGAGGTGTGTGTTGATAAGTTAGTAACCATATCCTAAGTGTCAAGAGGAGACACTAGGCAACAGTGCACAAGTGATTCTGAAATTTATTTCTTTAGACTAACTCCAAGGCCATTTTTGATCTTTTTCTGTTATATTACAGGGGAAAGGGGAAAAGTCCAGTTATATACCAGCATCCATTGTAAAATAAATGTAGTTTTTTCTTTCCAGTTAGTTCAAAGATATTCTTTCCTTAATAGGATGAATTTGTAACCATATTTTGCATTTCCTACATATAGCCTTAAGACCACTTTTGCTATCCAGAAAGTGGCTGGTTTGCATCCATGTCAAATCTTGCCTACAGCCGAAAATATGGGGTTTGTAGCAAGGTTCCCACGTGCTCAAATTTTAATTCAGCCTATTATGAAGGGTATCTGTAATGATTTGTTATTATAATATATATCCATATATTTATACGAGAATACCTACTTATTTTCTAACTGAATGCCTGATTAATTCCATACAGTAGTAAAGACAGTTAAAAAATAAAGGCAATGTGTTAATATTATTTAACTGCTAAATAGTATTTATTTAAAAGTGTTGTTCAGTCATTGTTAAGAGAATTGCATTTCTATAATGTCTCAGAGCAAACATCATGCGAAAACTGTACATGTAGCTCAAATGAGCAAAATAATTGCAAAATGCCAAGACCTTTTCTGTTGTCCTACTGTTACTATTGTTCCAGTTTAATGAGGAATTATGTATCCAAGTTCAACTAAAAAAATAGAAGGCTATCCTTGAACAACAAAAGAAATATTATATGCTGGTATCTAATTAATAATTTGGAAAATTTCCAGATATGTTTCCACAAAAGTGAATCTGCTTCGGCAACTTTTTCTGCTGCAATGGTAGGTTCTTTGCAGGTGCAAGTTTGTTTTCCTTCCAGGAGTCAGTCAGACGCCTTGTTGGAGAGCTGCCCATATGAGGAAATGAAAATTCTTAACTATTTTTCCTTATGAAAAGTTTACAAAATGTCCATTTTTTCCAGACATTTAAAATAAAAAAATTATACTTTTTTCAAGCTGAAAATATTTTTCAAGCTGAAAATATTTTTTCCAGCTGAAAATATTTTCACAGTGATGAAAATTTTAAATTCTTTAACGACTATATTCTTCATCACCATGCCCTTCCTTATAAAATTAAGAACATGTTTTCATGAGTTTTATTAAATTTTGCTGTTGGTATTTAAATAGTACTTTAGCATTTCTCAGCTGCTGCTCTGAACTGCAGAATAATTCTGGTAAGAGACAAAAATGCTTTTGTAGTAGCTGTGAGACTCAACATTTCTAGGCACTGATTTGTGCTTTAGCCATATTTCCAGAAAGCCCAATGTCTGATTCACCACTAGTTGTTACATGCATGTAGGAAATCAGTTTTCAACAACTGATTTCAACTTTTCACTATTGCAAACCACACACATAGAGAAGTCTTAGTCTGCCAGCAAGAAGATGCCATGTTTTTTTCAGGAACTGTTGTCTCACACTAAATTGGCATATTGATTTCAGAGGCATTTAAGAGGGAGAGATCATTTATCCTTGATCAGACCAGTTGCTTAAATTTAATTATTGTTTTCCTCCTAAAAGCATGTAACCTACCATGATGTAAAGTTACATACCCAGGGTTTTTTTTTTTGTTAAATGTGTTCAATAATGTTGAGCCTTTCTTCTCCATGTTTGATCTATAAACAAATGAATATAAAATGAACTTAATAAATCACTAGTGACAGGTTCAAGAGAACCCTGCTGTTCTTTTCAACTGAATGCTAAATGAATATGGTTAAACGTATAAAAGGAATTTGGTAATGAGGGTGTATTAGTGCTCTGAACTGTTTGTAACCTTTGTTGTTCTTTTGTAAATTTTAATGAAAATCCAGTGCTGCCTTTGTCACATTGAAATCAGAACAATCAATTAAACTGCACTCAGTTTACCTTTATCTCGCTGGTGTTTACCTGTTGGTATGTCCTTTGTTTTTTCTTAGCTCCAGAGAAGACAAATTTGCATACCTACACACCTCTTTTGAGATGAATCATAGAATCATAGAATTGTAGGGGTTGGAAGGGACCTCGAGAGATCATCGGGTCCAACCCCCCTGCCAAAGCAGGCTCCCTTGGACATATCACTCAGATAGGCGTCCAGACAAATCTTGAATATCTCCAGAGAAGGAGACTCCACCACCTCCCTGGGCAGCCTGTCCCAGGGCTCTGTCACCCTCACTGTGAAAAAGTTCTTCCGCATGTTGGTGCGGAACTTCCTATGCTCCAACTTGCAGCCATTGCCCCTTGTTCTATCCCCACAGACCACTGAAAAGGGGTTGGCTGATTCCCCCTGCATCCCCTGCTTCAGATAATTATAGACTTCAATTAGGTCCCTCCTTTGTCTTCTCTTCTCAAGGCTGAAGAGTCCCAACTTACTCAGCCTATCCTCATAGGGGAGATGCTCCAGGCCCTTAATCAACTTCGTAGCCCTTCTTTGGACTCTCTCCAGGAGATTCCTGTCCTTTTTAAACCAAGGAGCCCAGAACTGGACATGATACTCCAGGTGGGGCCTGACCAACGCAGAGTAGAGGGGGAGGATCACCTCCTTTGACCTACTGGCTACACTCCTCCAGATGCACGCCAGGGTCCCATTGGCTCTCTTAGCCACCAGGGCACACTGCTGGCTCATGGCCAAGCAACTCCTGTTACTCCTGTTACTCCAGTTACTACAAACAGATGATGAAATTGAGTCACAGATTCAATTACTGAAATTTGACTCACCCCACAGGGAAATCCTTTGAAGTTGGAGCCTACATGGAGATGTAGGCGCAAATCAGTTATGTTCACATAGGTCTTGCCTGAAACTGTCTTTCCAAACATGTGTATGCCCTCCATTGGTCCTGTCCTTCTTCCATTAGTCCTGTGTGAGTATCTCAGATACTCTGGGACATTTCACATATCTTTAGGTAACAATGTTTAAGCAAATTAAATTCCTAGGTCTCTACCTAAAGTAAAGAAAGTTTGAACATCAGGCGCACATGCAAATGTCCTCAAATAAACACTGAAATTAAATGTAACCCATAGGAATTAATTCCACCTTCTTGAGGTCACAGTTGTTTTGATTTGGACTTCAGTTAATTCAGGATTGTTTTCCTTAGAGTCCAGGATGTGTTTTCTTTTGAGAACAAATCCTCTAACATCACACAAAATTGGGACCAAAATTACTAATGAAAGGAATAGACCGTAGCAGCTAAGGATTGCCCCTGCTTAACGGTCTACTTCTTCCCCAGATTTGTAGAGTTAGCTTCAGGTTTTCCTGAAAAGGGATTAAATCATGTTGCTTTAATAAAATAATGTCCAGAATGCAACTGGATAATGTTCAAACAGCTGGTTCAGCACATCATATCTCTTAAGACCTATATATAAGAGCCTTCTGAAATAAAGTTAATTTTTTTCTATTTGCTAATGATCTTTTCTTCAAACTTAAAAGTCCCATGCTCAGCGTGGCTGTCTTGTGTGATTAAATGCAGGCTCTCTTTAATCAGGCCTTAAAGAAATTTTCTCCTTTCAATGGTCATCTATATCTTTCATGCCATTCTATTAGTAAATAGAATATGGAGTCTCAGATTCCTGAACCTTCATCCTAAACCAAGGTCAGTAGTTTGACTACACAAAGCCAGGAGTTGATTTGGAAAAAGGTTTTTCTCTTAAATATAATAACTGAAATCTATTTTCACACAGAAAGAAGTCACTATATTCAGTGTTGCCTTACCTTTTTCATGTTCCAAACTCTGAAAAAAAAAATATGCTTTTTTTTTCCTTCCCCAAAACCAGCATTAAAAACATAATTAATTGTATTGCTCTTCTGCTTTTTTGAGCAAGGGCAAGCAGGAAAGGAGAGAGCAAATAATCTCTTGATTAGAAAAATGACTCTACAAACAACACATTCATCAAACAGAGAACTGCACTTCCACCTCTGTGGAATGTTTTTCTTATGATAGGACACTAAGTGGAAAAGTAAAATTTATGGTGATTAATCGCCATGAAATACTCCTTAAGGCAGAGCTGTTCTCACTGAACTTTCTTATCTATGTATTATCTTTCCTCTCAAACCTTATTCTTTCCAATTATTAACTTACTGTTCTATTAGGTAGTTCTAAGGAAAACTGGCTGCTATTGAAAAGTATTCGAGCAGCATTGACCAGAATCTATGCAAGTTGCCTTCATATTCTTCTGCTTTAGCTGCCTCAGATTTTCCTATCTCTTATTGGTAAAACTCCAATTTTAACAAGTTTCATATAAACATTTCTTTATAAATATTAAATCACAGCCAACTGTTAAATGGGCAATTGCAATTTTAAGGATAAGCAATCTACAGAAAAAAATATCCACCAAGATACCTCTTTTTATAAACACTGATATCTGACAGGAAACCTCTTCTTACGTAACTTTTCTGTACTCAGGGGGGAAAAGAGGCCTTGTAAACTGAGCAAGAAGATTTTTCAAGAGAAGCAATAACAAAGCATAGCTTCATTTGGCTCTGCATTTCATAACTGAACTGCTATGTTACATTTTCCTGTGTTAAGTTTCCTCTGGTCTCCCATTACAGAGCATTAAGCTTTCTTCTGCACTTCTTTCTGGGATTCAGACAGTTTTGCACATACTAATTTGGCCAGTTAATAAGAAGTGCTGATTGCCTGTCTGACCTCTGCTCTTAGCCTCTCTGTAAATGCTACAAAACACTTCACCTCTCAGCTGCTGGTATGTCAAGCCAGTGACTCTGTCCCTGTGCAGGCTTTCTGTGGAAATTTATTTTCAGACGTGCTTCTCTGACAAATTTGGTAAATGTACAATAGCATTCCAAAATCTGAAGGTGAGAAAAAGAAGGGAGCAAATGGATAGGAATAATCTTTATATTCAGATACATAATATTATGGCTATGTAAGTCTTACTTTTTTAGGATTTTAAAATGAATCGTTACAAAGTCACATTTTTTAAAAAATAACAAACAAAACAAAATATGTTAAATGTAACAGTGAATAACCTTTAAAAATCTTATTCTACATTGGACCAACTCATATCTCTACGGAAACTTGTTTTCCTTTCTTCACTTCTCTAGAGGATATATTTAGCTGTTCAGCATCTGTTTTTATTTACAAATACGTTTAACTCTGTCAGAATACCTACATAAAAAATGCATAACTAAATTAGGCATTGGGGCCAATATTCTTTGACTATGAAATAATTTTTTGGCCCTATAGGAAACTGATGTAAAATACTAGCAATCCAGAATCTGAATACTCTGCACTATCTTTGCTCTATTTTTTCACAATGACATAGCTGCACAGAGATGCATTTTTACCTTGACTTATCTTTGCTGAAAAAAGCTACCCATATATATATATAAATATTCGTCTTCCAACAATAGCTTTTATCAACCCTTTGAATATTTGAGAATAACATGTTAACGTTTGCTGAAACACATTTACTTTGCAGTGATTTTTGAAAGGCTCAGTGGTCTACTGGGCCAATTTTAATTCCTAAAGATTTGTTTGAAGGTACATTGGCGTAAAATGAATGTTTTTAAGAGGAGAAGTATGCACATATTTCATAACACGCTATTATAATTTCTAGCATACACTGTGTCAAGGTAAAAAAAAGAAGCTAAAATTGTATTATATCCTTTCTCACTCCTTTATATGTGATTTGCTTTGAATTTTCAAGAAAAATGCTGTGTTTCTTCACTGAGTCTGAGCTCTTTCAAAATACTTTATGAATAATTATTTCAACATAATGTTGCACTAGCAGAATGTTTATTTTCATTGAAAGCATTTTTTTTTTAATCAGGAAATTACATATTGTCACTCTGATCTTTTTAAAGAACTTAGACCCACTGAAAGTGATTACTGTAGATCTGCACAGTTTTAATGCTCGGAAATCATAATTGCTTTTCATGGTTAAGAGAAAATAAATGAACTGCAAGTGCACTATAAAAAGAAGAATGCCATTCAGTCTTTAACACCTTCTTTCCCCTGCAATGAGAAACAAGAGGAACTCAGCTAGGCAATTCCCAAATCTTGTTTCCAGGAAAAGCATAAAGGATTTTGCCTAGCACTACATGAATTTAAAGTGCTTTTCAGGTTAATCTTCTACTGACAAATAAATTGTTGAATTTCCTAATCTTAAGATGTATTAATAAGTTAATCATATTATACATATGTGTTTGTGAATTAAAACTTAGCATGTATTATATTTCTGGAATTGTTATGCATGCTCTCTATTTCCATGGATACCTAGCCAGGTGATTCTGAAAATATTTATTAATTTTGAAAATATAGTAGCTTTTCTTATGAAATTCCTATACTAAAGATCCATCATACAATGTTCTGAAAAATTCATTGAATTACCAAGCAGAAACAATATCATGTGACTTGTGTGACTAGCCACACCATATGAAAAATGAGCAGTAAATGGATGAAACAAACACTTGGCAAGAACTCATATGCTAAAAGGCAGAAGCTGCATTTGTTCAGATAGAGTAGGCTTTTGCAGTGAAAGCAGAGTGCTGTATGCAAGCAACATGCGAGAAAGCAGCATTATACAAATGGAAGTAATGTTTATTATCTTTTGGAAGAATTCCAAAATTGCAATTGTAATACTTCAAGCATACAATAGGTGAGATGTCTCCTGTTGCACAAAGAAGCCAACTTCAATTTCTATTTGACTTTTAGTGTTGGGTTGAATTTGAATCAATAAATATTAAGAGCAAGATTATTTAGGTAGTCTGCAGTTGCTGGAAAAGGCCACTGATTTTCAGATGAGCAATAATAAGTTTCAAAAACAGTGTATCTGTACATTTGCTTGCTAGTATCTTCTCTGTTGCAAACATTCAACAAAGACCTTATCATACCTAAATAAGGGCAGTAGTTCCTAAATAATTATTTAACCTACTTGAAATGACACAGCTGAAATACACAGTCAGCATAACAGTAAAACTGGGGACAATTTTATTGTAACCTCCAAATCTGTCATTTTGCTACATGAGTAAAATAAATTCACCAGATAAATTCACCTGTTTTGTACATATGGTAGATGGGACAATGTTCGAGTTACACAAATTCTACTAACCTAGATTTTTCTCATTTGCATTACAAATCACTGTGCTGGAGTGAAGATGATCTATCGGCTTCTCCAACAAAAAACTCTGCATGGGAAAGACTCTGTTGATAACAATTATACATAGACCATCCTCTGAAGCAAAGAGGTGACATTTAAGTTGTCTTCCAGTGAAAATTTTCAAGAGTTAACACCACAGCATGATCTTTCATCTCTTAGTGCTGCCTGGTTGCTTTCAACAGACTGAACACAGCATCAGTTCATACTCACTTCATGTTTAGGAAGCTGCCTTCCCAATTCCCAGGGCTGGAATGTGGAATTGAAAAGAAACAGTGAACTAGATTGTTAAATCTAAGCTTGACATATCTAGATGTTGATAAAATGCACTGGAGAAAGTGGACAGCCACTTCCACTTCTCCCCTGAGATCTGCAGCTGAAGTGCAAAGACAATATACTCACTTCAAAACCCCTGTACTTTCCCTTGACTCAGTATCAGTAATGGAAATAATATGGGGTTTATCTTTTGGTTTTTGCTGGTGGGTTGTTCTTTTTTAAATTAGGTATGTTTTAAGGAAATTAGTTTCCAAAGTGTATTTTTTTTCCACATCTCTTAAAAAAGACAAACTTCCTTCCCTTTCCCTAAGTAGTAATGAAATAGCTCAGATTTGACAGCCAGAAAGGAAAAAAGAACCACTCTCACGACTCAGTTCTCTTCCCTAGTTTTTCTGCAAGCTGGATGGATTGAAGCACCACCTTTAGACTTTACCACAAAATGTCCATGTGCTGGTGTGTCTCTCACATCTGTTTTTGTACTAATTATCATAGAATCATAGAATGTCCTGAGTTGGAAAGGACACATAAAGATCCTCGAGTCCAACTCCTGGAATTACTCTTAATGCCTTAAAATTCATTTCTTTTCCAAGCTTGAACTCATCCAAGTTCAGTTTCTAAGTGATGATGCTTTTTATGTCTTTGTCCACAAGACTGAGCAACTCCACTATCAAAACTTTTACTTGAATGAGCACCTATATTTTGATTAAATCACCTTTTAACCTTCTCTGTAGATATGGTGAGTTGATTGAGCTCTTTAAACCTCAAATAATAAGACTGGTGTCCTGACTCCCGGAGTGTTTTTTCTTGTGTCCCTTCTTTGAGCTTTTCTGAGTATTTCCTTATTTGGCTGTAGCTACTGGAAACAGACACATCCTTGCAGAGGTCTTTCTGTTTCTCACATACTAAGTCATAATCACTTCCCTGTTCTAACCTGACAGTCTTCTTTTATGCACTCATAGACAGTGTTAGCCATTTTGCTCCAGTATGAGACTGAAAGATCACACTAAGGAGGTTCTGAGATTATTTCAGCCAGTTCTTTATCTCCTGAGGGGTTCATCTGTCAAATTTGTATCTCTCCAAGTTAGAGACAAGGACGTCATGCTGGACAGTGTTGAAGGCCTTACACAAGTCCAGGAGGATGATGTCTGTCATCCTTCCTTTGTCCACCATCTCTGTCACTCTATCATAGAAGGATACCATATTTGTCAGGTATGATTTGCCCTAAGTGAAGCCATGTTGGCAGTCACCAATCACCTCCATATTTTCCATGTACCTGAGTATAGTCTCCAGGAGGATCTGCTCCATAAATTTACCAGGCACAGAGGTGAGACTGACCTGTCTGTAGTTCCCTAGTTCTTCCTTTTTCCCCTTTTAAATAATGGGGGTTATATTTCCCCTTTTCCAGTCAGTAGGGACTTCACCAAACTGCCAGGTCCTTTCAAATATGATGGAGAGTGGCTTGACCACTTCACCTGCCAGTTCCTTTAGGATATGCGGACGCACCTCATCAGGTCCCATGGACTTGTGCACCTTCAGGTTCTTTAGATGTTCTTGAACCTGATCTTCTCCTACAGCGGGCAGTTTCTTATACTCTCACTCCCTGCCTTCACCCTCTGTGACTTGGGCAGTGTAGCTAGAGCTCTTGCAAAAATGTCATTAAGTATTTCAGCCTTCTCCATATCCCGGGTAACGAGGTCACCTGTTCCATTCTGGAGGGGGATCACATTTCCCTCATCATCCTTTTCTCATTGATATACCTGTAAAAACTTTTCTTGTTTCCCTTTACATCCCTGGCCAGATTTCTAATAGGGCTTTAGCTTTTCTAACCCAATCCCTGGCTGCTCAGATGGTTTCCTTGTATTCCTCCCAGGATACTCGTCCTTCCCTCCACAAGTAGTAGTAGCATATCTGTAACAGAAGAAAGCATGCCAGAGTGATGGGTAAGCCAGTGTGGAAGTTCAGAAAGTGTATCAAGTTGTCTCATGCAAACTCTGCAAGACTGTACCCAAAAATGTCTCATAAATTTTTAGATGCCAAACTATTGGTAACTATATGCTAAAAAATAGACTACATAAAAAAAAATTCAAAAAAAATCAGTGTTCTGCTATTAATCTTACACACAAACACGCACACTAACAGTTTCTGGTCAGCAATGCAGATAAGGACATTTAGATATTGTTGTCAACTTATTTTTTCTTATGAATATGGGCCTTGGAAAGCACATACTACCTGAGAATTGTTTAGTGACTCGGCTCGAGGAATAGGGATCAAATATGTAAGTTCCAGTTACTTGTTCTCTGTGTATTCAGAACATGAGGGTTGAGTATTATATAGCATATAATGAAAAGGCAGAAGGATTTAACTCACTTGAGTAATCCTATTTCCTAACATTCATTATCAGTAACTTCACAGCTGCTGTATGGCTTACTTATTAAAATAAAAATTAGGAGGAGAAATTTGTTGATGTCAGATTTATTCAGAGTGGCAAGACTTACCACCTGACATATCTAGGTAATTAGAGGGAGGCTTTAGCAGAAGGTTAGAGCTCAAATATTATATAGGGTTTATTGCTTGTCATGCTGAATTGAGTCTTGGCCAACATAAGGAATTTTCCCAGTAGTGTTCTGCACTGACATTATGAAGAGATGTTTGAATAGTTTCTCTTTTTAGAGTCTTTGTTTTTTCTCTAGATAATCATCTTCCTTTATACTGTTTTCTCTGAAATGCCAGTTCAGTGATTCATCCTTAACTAGGAAAAGACATAGATGAATGACTAAACAGAACCACACTTCTTCCAGGGTAAGCATATACATGAGGGAAAATTTCTGAAACTGAGATGGTATCAAACACATGCTTATGTATTTTAGTAGTTTGGAAGTGGCATTACCAGTGATGTTTTTTGTTTTCTTCACTTGCACTATTCTGTTCTTTTCTGAGAAAGAATCTTTTTTAAAAAGGGTGCATTCCTGAGTACACCTACCTAGTAATACTTCTAGAGGAAGAAGAAAAATGTCTGGATTGGTTTGGAACATGCTTCCTTGTTGTGTACTGCTTTCCGTTTTGAGAGTGATGTCTCAAAGAATAGAGGGCTTCCAGGTGTCTTGTTTGGCATAAGTCCAAAGACCAAGAGGTACTTATGCTAAGAGGATAATTCCAAACATTACATTTGTGCCTGCCTCATCATGGTACAGGCTGGAAACCCATTCAGTCCTACAGGACACATCAGGGGTTATACAGAGATACCTGCAGTTGGAAAAGTTATTCTAGTAGCCATAGAGTAGGTGAACCAACTATACCCTCATTTCCAAAAACCGTGTCTCCCGAGCAACTTGGGGCACACTGTGTTGGTTAGAAATGCTCAGGATATATGGGAAGAGCTATTTATGATCTCTTCATACCCCTGTAATGGTGAATTGCATTGGTACTTGGTCAAAACAGTCAGAAAAGAAGATAAAATCACTCACCTTCTCCACTGTGCTATTCACAGATGAACAGAGTGGGCCCAGGGCTAGAGCATGAGTATAGAAATATATGTGGACATTAGAAAACAGAGGAAATAGTGTTTGGTATGCAATCCTAACCATTTATGTTAACAAAACTGGGGAGGCAATAAAAGAAGGAAGAAATTTGCAGGAAGAACAGTCTTCAGTCACACTGGTGATGATATCCTCTCTAAACACAGTCCTGAGCATGGCTTTGGTGGGAAGGCTAGCATCAGACATTTGTCACTGGTCTTTGCTTTAACTCACAGGCCATTTAACAGTGTGCAACAAAGAACCCATCATGCCCTGAGGCAGCCAAGCTTATCTTTCATCTTTATCTGACAGACACATGTCATCTGCCTGTATTTAACCAACTCACTTACTGGTGGTTTTTAAAACATAGTTTATAGATTACAAAAGCATCACCTCCTGTGATCAGAAGACTGGGTAATAATGTTTTCATACTGATTTCCTTCCTCCAGAATAGAGGAGCATTTGTCACTGTTAGGATTTAGACTTTTCTTTTTTTTAAATATGAAGCTTACACAATACATTTCTTGCTCTAAGAAGGTATCTAATTCTTACTGTGAAAAATAAGAAAATTATAAACCAGGAAAATATTTTGTTATTTTCCTAGAAGGAACAGAGTTGGACTAGGTACCATAATAGAATTCCCTGTGATTTTACACAAACATTATAAAGAATGTTTCACTTGGGGGAAAAAAAATAAAAGAGGAGCGATTATGAAAAACGAATTAGAAATAATTTGGGCAGCCAGCTGTTTTGGTTTAATATGCATGCTTGTGTTTGAGACATTCCTTTGGTTTTATTTGAACATAGTTTGCTGTCCTGTCAGATGTCTGCAGTTCAGCATACAACAGAAACCAGCAGTGCTGTGAGTGCTTTTGGACCATAGTTCAGCTGACCCACAGCATGCAGTGTCTGATAAAGGCTGACTTGTCTTGAAAGTGTTTCTTAAAAGAAAGACATCTACACTATTGTTAAGGTCTTTGATGACACAGCTGTTGGACAAAAAAAAAAAAAGTTTTAAATTAGCAAGGTTTAGGCTAAGGTGAGGTTTTAGAATGTTTTTTGAACATGCATTTTTCACAAATAAGCATTTCAAAGTATTTTTTCCTTCCCAGATCTGCACATTAGTTTGTGTTGCAAATAATGTTTTGTTCAATATAAATCTTATGATCAGGTCAATTGGGGCTTGTTCCCAAATAGCATAAATGTAAGTTACATGGAAATGCTCCTTAACACAACATCTTTTTAGTCCGAACAGAAATGTTACCTGTTACAGTAGAAAAGAAATGGCAGATTTTGGAGAGGTGGTTTGGTTTTCTTTAAATTGTAATTTTTCAGGACTTTTAAGAATATATTTTGTATTCTCCATTTAGGAATGTCCCTTTTACTCAAAGATAGAAATGATTCCTAACATGAGTTAATAAGTGATACAGAAATAGAAGTTTGAGTGGGAGACCAAAGTGGACAACATTTCTCTGGCAATTTCCCTTTCCACTCACACATAGTTGCTCACAAATTTATGACTGCATCTTTATACTCCTGCTGACACATAAAGTCAGAAACTGAACGTGCAAAAATATGTTCATACACACATACCTTTCATACATTTAAAGTAGACTCTCCCAGAGCAGAAATAGCCATTAAGGAAAAGGTTGGATGCAAGATGGTAAACTTGGTTCAGATACATCCTTTTATGTAATTAGTAGAGAAGTTCAGTTTTCAAGTATAACTCAAGTCTACTTCAGACATAAATCTACATAGCAGCCAGTGAAGAAATATGAACTTAGATCTGTGGGGTATAGTATCTTGATTAAGCTAACTCTCAGAGTCTCTGAGCACACTATGTATATTTCTATTCTGCCTTCACAGGTAGGACCTTAATTTCTTCTTTGTGGTCTTCAATGAAAATCATTAAAGAAAAATAGCTACTTCTCAATTTATGATGATCTGTGGTTTAAGAGATACTATTCCCTTTTGCAAATGAGCTAGAACATCTTGCTATACCAACAGAGAAAATGACACAAAAGATGGTCTGCTATGGACTAACACAAAAGGACATGGTATGGGCTCAATTATAGGGAGAATCTCTGCAACTTGCTAATTAATGCATGCATTGAAATAAGAAGAGATGCCAGATGGGACATGTTGTCCAATCTATGTCTCTGCATCTTTCTAGTATAATTTAACATTTTTTCCCCAAATGTTGGTATATCAGTATATCAATAAATCAGTATACACTCTACAGCATATAAGCTTAAACAGCAGTGCAGTAGTAGATGTAACAATGACAGATGAGTGTAAAAAGTGAGCAAAAAAGATACTGAAAACATTATCGTAAATCAGACAAGAAAGACTGACTCCAGGAAAAGCAAAAGCTGACACAAGAATAAAAAAAACCCAGCAACATATTTTCAGTAAGGAAGAGAAACCTGGAAATCATTCCTGTCAGTAGCATTTAAGGTTACATTAAATTAAACTTCCATTTGTGCTGTAAAATGTCAAGAACCACAATAAAACCCATGACGAAATATTAAGTTCTGTAAGTGGTTGCATTATTTTGCAGGATAAAAAAACCAAAGTAATGATTATTTCTAAATGCTCTATCATAATTGAGACTGGAACAATGAATTTATTTGTAAGTTTCTCATTAATAGAGTAATAAAATGCATAGAACTTAGACCTTTGAATTCTCAGAATATTCATCCACTAATGGAAAGATTAATATATCCATCTTCAACATATTCATTGGTGACCTGGGTGAGTGAACAGGGGATACCATCAGAAAGTTTGTTGATGATACAAAACTGGGAGGAGTGGTCAACATATCAGAAAACTGCATGGTCATTCAGTGAGACCTGGAGAAGTTGGAGAGTTGGGTGGAGAGGAACCTAATGGAATCCTACAAGGGTATGCATAGGGTCCTGCACCTGGGCAGAAATAACCCCAGGCATCAGTATTAGTTAGGGATTGACCAGTTGGGAAACAGCTATGCAGGGAAGGACCTGAGAGTCCTGGTGGATAGCAGGCTCTCCATGAGTCAACAGTAAGCCAAAAAGGCCAATGGTATCCTGGGTGCATTAATGTTATCCTCCTCTATTCTGCCCTGGTTAGGCTACATCTGGAGTACTGTTTCCAGTTCTAGGCTCAGATCAAGAAAGACCGGGAACTAACTACTGGAGAGAGTCCAGTGGAGGGCTATGAGGATGATGAGGGGACTGGAGAATCTCTTGTATGAGGAAAGGCTGAGAGGTGGGTTTGTTTAGCCTGAAGAAGACTGAGATTGGATCTCATCAATGCTTATAAATATCTAAAGAGTGGATGTCAAAAGGATGAGCCAGCCTCTTCTCAGTGGTGCTCAGTGATTGCACAAGGAGCGATGGGCACAAGCCCATCAGGAAGTTCCACTGGAACATAAGAAAAATCTTTTTCACTTTGAGGGTAACAGGCCATTTGAACATGTTGCCCAAAGAGGTTGTGGTCTCCTTCTCTTGAGATTTTCAAAACCTACTTGGACATGATGTTGTGCAACCTGTTCTAGGTGTTCTTGATTTAGCAGGCTGGTTGGACTAGATGGTCTCCAGAGGTTCCTTCAAATCGCCACTACTCTGTGAATCTGTGATTCTGTGATATCTAGATTGCTATAAATACAGCTATTAAAAAAAATAAATAAAATTCTGTTACCAAATTTTTTTATTTTAGGAAAAAATTTGGATTACATATTTTTTATGTTTCAAGGTATTTCCAGAGTATTCTTTATCACAGTGACCATGGTGATAGCTGGTTTAGTTCATTTTTCCCCTTGGAGCTAAAGTCTATGAGAATAATTTATCAACAAAGCTGACACTATAAATCAATACTTTTGTCAGTACACCAGAAAGGCAGGTAAGCAGAAAGGTCATAATAGGATATAATTTAGGACAATAATTTGGTTTAGCTATGCATAAAAGTAGTGCAGCAATCAAATTCATTTCTGCAGTGATGGAAGTTGGAAAAAAAGTTTCTGTCTCTTTTGGAAAGCTCAGAATTTGAGAATCTGACTAAGGAAAGTTGAATCGAGTCCAGTGCAGGGCCACAAAGATGATTAAGGGAGTGGAACAACTTTCTTTTTAGGAAAGGCTGTGGGAGATGGGTCTCTTTAGCTTGGAGGACACTGAGGTGTGACCTCATTAATGCCTATAAATACGTAAAGAGTGAGACTCAGGAGGATGGAGCTAGGGTCTTCTCAGTGATGTCCAATGATAAGGGGCAGTTGGTGCAAGCTGGAACATGGGAGGTTCCATATAAACAGAAGTAAAAACTTTTCCAGTGTGAGGATGACAGAACACTGGGACAGACTGCCCAGAGAGGTTGTGGAGTCTCCTCTGGAGACATTCAAAACCCTACTGGATATGTTCTTGTATGACCTAATCTGGGTGATCTTGCTCCGTTGGGAGGGGTTTGGACTAGATGATCTTTGAGGTCACTTCCAACAACTAACTGTGATTCTGTGATTCTGTGATTCTATGAAAGTATAGACTTAAGAACAAATCATAATTGCCTGCATAAATAACTTAATTGAGTTAGATTTTTTTTTCCTCCATCTCTCCAAACTTCCATCAAGTCATCAATCCAAAGTATGCTGATAGTATTGAAAGATTAATTTTATCCATATTTATTATGCCTCTCCTAACAAAACTGAACCAACAAAAATAATTTGGGGGAATTTTAAAGAGGAAAACACCCTTTAAAAAGGGGTCTATTTAAATTAATAACCTCCTTACAGTTTTTCTAAATTCAGGATTATTTTGGATTTATTTATATATAGCACTATAAATGCTAAATGACTGCCTTATATAATACTATTTTTATCTGCATATTTATACCAATTAAACAATGGTTATTATAGTGAATTGTAGACAAAATAATTACTATATGTTAATCTTTAAAACGTTTTTAATTTCAAACATCACATGATCCTTTGGGACATGCTCCAGTATTAATCTGACTCCTGACTCTGTTAGACTCTCAAAGTTGACGGGAACAGAGGCCAAAGAAGAACCACTGTGAAAATGTTCTTCTTTCTCACTCTGTCCTTACACATGAATACAATAGGACAGGTGATCTGATCCAGTATCCTCACACATACATACACACGTGTACGTACACACATTCACATACATAAAAAAGCAACAGCTCTTTAGCATAAAACCCTTCTAAAACAAATGATCACATTTTTCTTAGTTTCTCCTTTCGTTCAGCTTCTCAAACTTCCAGTTTTCCCATCATGTTCCAGTTGATCTCTGGGCTTGCTTTTGTACTGAACAAAACTTGCAAAACTCTGATGGTGAATAAATGACTTGTCAGTATGGTCTACCATTTCCTTCACTTGATTGCATCAGTTTTTACTATCTGTGAAACTGTGTGTTTTGCTGTTGTTTTCAGAAGAAACCACATGTACTGCTCAGTCAGCAGTTTTGAGGAAGCATAGGCCTGCAAAATATTCTTACTGGTATAAGTGTATCACATACTGCAGCCTAATAGTCTTAAATAAGTAACAGCAATATAACAGTGCAAGACTGAAATTGAGCTGAAAGGTTACGTCACAGACTCCATTACATACACTTTATTAATAAATAGTTCACGTTTACCTTTTCATATTTTGTGGGCTTTGTGTTTTTTTCTGCTATTTCCTGTTTCAGATTTCTGACTGAATAAGAGATTGCACAGAACCAGATCATTTAAAAAAAAAAACAAACCCACTTCAGATATAAGTATACAAATTTATAAGACAAAGATGTCAAAATTCCATCACTGGAAATAATTTTCATGTGAGGAACACAGTATCTGGGCTTTGACAGGCTTTTTTGCTTCATTAGGGTTATTAGCCTACTAGGAGGTGGAAATATGCACAATAGAATATATCCATTCAGCTTTATATAATATGCTTGTGCAATAATTTTTGTATTCCCTAACTGCAAATTAAACATCATACATTATGCCTGGTAGCTGGTTTTGTGACTATTGCATAGCAAGAAATGCCTGCTAGAAGTTGATGTGAAAGTATTGGCAAATTGAAAACCTATGAAGTACACTAATCTTATAAAACCCTGTATGTTTTACAAGAGTAAAACTCTGTCAAGAGTTTTGCAATCACATTTGGTAGTACTTAACTATTGGTATCTAGATATTCAGAGTAGTTATACGTCGAAGTATAAAAAACTTCAGATAGTCTCTCACACATGCTGTTGTTCATGGTAAAAGAATTGTGAAAAGCCAATTGTAGACTTGTGCGAAACTTAGGTCAGCTTAATTCCACACATTTACTGAAGTCTGAGTGTAAGATAACTTCCTAGTATGTATTCTCCTCCTGACACATATGCCTGTCTGTTGTGAAGAGCACAAGCTGTGTCCTGTGTTTGTGCAAAACAGCACAGTGGGAACTAATGTTCTGCTCACATTTCTAGGGTATATCATCATACAAGTTAAAACATTACCATCAAGCAGGCCTTTTGTTGTAAGGTTAAATTAAGTGTAGATAAAAATGAAACAGGAGAGAAATATATTACAGAAATTATTTCCTCCAGATGTTGATCTTAAACTAAACTTATCAACCAAACATCTTTTTTTTTTCATAATTATTTCCCTGTGAATTTCCACATGTCACTGATGGTTGCAGAGAGGCTGGCTCTAGATCTTATCAGATTGCAATGTACAGGATCCTCAAGTCCTGTAAGAAAAGCCAGTCCAGTCTCCCCTGGGGCTGAATACTTCATGGCTTTCATGTATCAACCTGATTTACTGTTGACCCAAGGCTTCTCTTCACATTTTATGTTCCCTAAGTCCAGGACAGAGTCTAGAGCATTTCCTTCAGGCCTCTAACAATCTCAATCTTTTAAACTATACATTTTAGGGTTAATTAGTATTTTTTGAAAATTTGATTTTTGTCATAAAATTTCTACTTAGTTTTAAACTAGACTTTATGATTTCTTACTTTTTTCCAACTAAAATTCTGTGAACATACTGAATTTGTTCACTGGTGTTCAGAAGCTCCAGAGGGTACAGCTGTGCATAGGCACAGTTTTGAGGAGCCTATTTTGTACAAAGAAGGTGTTTTCCCATTTTGTGCTGACCAAAACATACAAAAATATCCAGGAAAAACAACAGCAAATGGAAGACAATTTGGTATTTCTCAAAAAATGTACTGCTAGTTGGAGGAATAACCTGTTTAGTCAATAATTGAATTTACATCATTATACAAAAATAAATTCAAAAGTCTCTCTCAGAGAAACAAGATCTCTAGATCAAGAATTATGTCTGGATCTGAGGTTTCAGAGCACCTTGCACAATGTGGAACAGGGAAGAATTAAAACATTATCCATGTTCTGTTTATTAAATTAAGTTATACTGAGATCACAGAATAGAAAACATGTTTGTTATTTATACCACAGCGCTGCAATTGTCTGTTTCTCAAGCACAATCCAAATTACTTTCCTATTTCTCAGGTTGGTGCATTCCTCCGAGTACTGCATAAGGAGCTGATGGAAGACAAGTTAGTCATTCATGAAAAACACAAAAAGCAGCTTTAAATTTAGTCAGTGTTTTCAGAACAGGATAAAGGTCACTCAACCCATCCTTAACTCTGTTAACAATGCTTGTTTGATTATAGTTGATCTCAAAGAAAGAATATGGATAAGATTTAGGAAGGTTATAGCTAGATAAAACTTACCAAAGAGATACAACTGCCTCTTCTTGTTACTTTGAAAGAAAATGGAGAGATTCAGGAGCCAACTCCCACAAGATAAAGCAATTCTTAATCCTGAAGCATAAGTCCCAGGAGACCTTGTAATTTATTTCAGCAAGGTGGGGACTAAACTTCATATTAACATCTTAAGTCTAAATTCCACCTATGAAATATTGCTACAAGAGAACTATTTCTTTAATGACAGCCAGAAAAGTTCTTCTACATTTTTTTTATAATGAGCCAAATTCCACAAAGAATTCAGTTTTTTATTCAATTTAACCTAACTTATATTTCTGTACTAACTAGTATATAACCAATTCAGAAGTAATGTTTGCTATAAATTAGAAGCAGTTGCGCAGTATTATTCGAAGTCACGTATAAAATCTGTAAATTAAAGGGATGACAAATTGGTTCAATTTTTCTCTTCTAAGCTTCTAGATAGTATATTCTTCTTTCTTGTTTAAAATCTCAGTACACCTCAGTATCTGGAAATTATATATAGTAGAGTGATTCATATTTTTATTGGAAATAACATAAGTGAAGACCCAGGTATAAGATTGGATTCAAGTAAATAGTTCACACCACACTTTCTTAAGGAGAATAAAGCTAATCCTGATTCTTTTGAAGCATTTACAATTTTCAAACATAAATTCTAAGATTTTTAACTTCATCCATAAATTTGAAGACTTTCTTCTCAGTTGCTTGGTAGAAGTAACACACATGCTGAATTTGCAAGGGATAGGTATTATAGAAAAGCAGTTGTAATTATTTACTGTACTGTTTGCCCTGACTGAAGAGAAACATGAAAAGTTAGTGGTTTGCTGCTGCTAGTTAAAAAAAAAAGTTAAAAAGTCAGATAATTCAAGGAAAATATTTAAAGAAGTAGCTTTGATTCAGGCCAGCTCACATGCTTCTGAACTGTTGGTCAGCACTGTTCAGGAGTTACCACTGATCAAGCTATTTTGTACATGACTCTTCTGTGCTGTGGGTTATATTTTAATGATATAGAGATAGGCCATGTACTACTCCTTGTTCTAGTGTCAAAGAATCATCATATTTTACTCAGCAACATAGATCTCTAATGTATCTTAAACCAAGGTGCATATGGACTGACATCAGCTGAAGCCTTTACTCACTTCTGCTTATACAATGTGTGGTGCTACTTCTCTATGTACTGTTTTTACATGGCTTCAGTGAAGTCAGTAGGGACTAACAAGCAGGAAAAGATCTGTGTATGCTGAGACAGGAATGCCTTTAGGCAAGGAAATGCAATACAGAAGGGAATTCTTCCATAACATCATTTTCTAGACTTCATGGAGTTCCAAAACTGGCGAATGATGTTGGCAAATAAACTCACAGACTCAGCCAGCCACTGGTATTTTAGCCCCCAGTCACTAACCGCCTTAGAGTCCATTCATTTCTCTAGAGGATTATTTCATTATGGAGGGTTCCTGGAGTGCACACTCTCACTCACATGCCCTCTCAGACTGAAAATAATTGCCAGATGCAAGGTGAAGATACTGAGGCCCTTGCCACCTGCCACATTGTCCCAAACTTGCCATCTTTTTTCAACTGTAGTCATTATTAACCAGCTAGGGACATTTTAGTGACTTTAAACCGCAACAGCATTTAGATGTACATTACATTACCAATTACTTCTATATTAAGAAGCAAATAAATAAAATATTTCTGTGAAACACCATGTTATGTCCAAGAGATTTAGGTGCAGAACAGTCTTTGAAATGACCCTCGTGGGGGTTTTAAATCTCAGATTTTGTGACTACAGGAATGCGGTGATTTACTGTAGACAAAGAAAAGGAGTGTCACATAAATAAAATCTAGCAACAGAACTTGTCCATTTAAAGTGTTTTACTCAAACACTCCAGTGAAACATGTAACAGAAATCAGTATTTTAGGAACCCAGGGGTAGGGCACAGGCTTGTCAGGGCAGGTGAACTGGAAAATGGCAGTCCCTGCTGGGAATGGATACAGGTGGAAGTCTCTGGAAAAGGTTGGTCAGGGACACTGGGACCTCTTGATGTCCCAGGACCCTAACATCTCACACCTTAATGCATATAAAGTGTTTCTGCCACATATTACCAGTATATACATCTAAAGAAGGGAGTTTCAGCTCTAGTTAACTGGAGCAATACTGAAGTATATAAAGCAACAATTATTAATAAACTTTCAATGATTTTTATATCTTCAAAAGCATTGGAATGAATTCAAAATATCTCTTGTGAAGTAACTAATTCACCATGAGAAGCTAGCAACAAATTTCTGCTTTCTTTGGGAACCTATGTAATGGAACATAGAAGTTGTGGTACATGTTGAGAGATCTCTTTACAACTAACAGGTGTGTTACATTTGCTTCTTCTCTTCTCACTGCAAGCCACCTTGTATAAAATGATAGATTTTATCTACTTAAAACTGTTTGAAAATAGGTTTCTAGTCTTAAAGACCCTACAGGGCCCTCTATCTTACACTAGCTTAGACTAAATATCCAATATTTAGGTGGTTCAGGTTAGCTGAAAAAAGTCCTATCCCAGTAAGGAGAATGCTCTCACAGATTGCTCAATAAATATTACCTCCTATCCACAGTTTATTACATGAAAAAGAACCTTTCCTTAGAACTTTAGTATTCTACCAGTCACTTTTTCTGTATTTTCACCACGAGGAACTTACACAGTAAGAAAGAAAAAAAGGCTTCTTAGCATTTTAGTTGTGGTACTCTGTAAATATCAGAATTGAAATACAAATTAGTTACTAAATGGAGCTGATCATTGTATCAAAAGCATTGCATGGTATGGTGGCATCTGATTTGACAGTCCAGGAGGTCCTAAACCAGTTGTGGTTTTACGTATGAATAGTGTTAGGAGAGGTATTTATCCCAACTACAACTAGGTACAGTATGTCTTAGAGTAGGTTTATGGTTTTATAGAGGTAATAGAAAAAAGAGTATCTCCCAGAGGAACCTAGTTTATGACCTCAGAATACTCTTTTGCAGCAGGATTACCAATTTTTAAAGAAATTTAGGGAAATTAAGATACAGTTACTCTACAGTGTAAAAGCTCACAACTCAGTGGTGTGGAATCTTCATTAAGAAATTAAGAATTCATTATTTTCACAGACACCAATATGAAAATGAGATGCTGACAGAAGGATCATGGCTCCTGTGAGATGATATAGCAAAAAAACTTTAAAATTGACTGAGGTATCCTAGGAGAATCAGGTTCATGATACTCTGGTCTATAGGAAACTAGCTTAGTAACTATTTCAAAGCTTAAAAAGTTTAAACTTTTTCTTTTTTCCTGATTTTCTCTCCTGGGCTTCTTCTAGTAAACAATTTAAATATGCCATTAGACCGAAGATTGAACCAGATTTACTGGTATGCTTCTTAATCTTACTTAATCCCATGGAATTATATACTCAGAGAAGGCAGCATTTTTCCAGGCATGTCATACCTTTAGATGTAGATGTGATTTGCCCTGTAGTGAAGTCTATGATAAAGAATTGACATCTTCTGAAGTTGTATTTTAAAACCTACTGTGTAGTTTGAGATTTTAGTATTCTGTTTCCACTGTTAATCTTTTGTCAGTTTGTCTGCATATCTTGCTTTGCTTCTATAGTGAGGCTAGCAGGGCTACTGTGCAATTTCCTTAATTACACCACTGGAATTTTTCCATTTCATAGGTTATAAAGTTAATCAGGCCAATAAACACACAGTCCAAATTAGATAGGATTAAAGTTCTGTTTTACATCCACAATAATACCTTTCATAGACCACCCTTCAAAACCCAGTTTTCCTAGGCTCACTAGAATTTTACAAATGAATTCCTGATTCTGAACTTGCATACAACCAAGCCCTCCATGAAAGTTTTAACAAATTCATCTCAACATTTCAGCTCTGACCTCAGTGGAAGAAAGAACATTTGAAAAAATGTTAAGCAATTGACATGTAAAAATAAGGATGGATTTTTATGTCTGCATCAGGCAGAAAGTTGGAGCTTTGACTTTTTGGGATGTGCTCAGGTTTTTAGTTGGGATAGAGTTAATTTTCACAAGAATCTGGGAGGGGACACAACTAAGGCAGATGACCCAAACTAACCAAAGGGTTATTCCGTGTCATATCATAGAATCATGGAATCATAGAATCATAGAATCATAGAATCATAGAATGGCAAGGGTTGGAAGGGACCCCAAGGATCATAAAGCTCCAAACCCCCTGCCACAGGCAGGGCCACCAACCTCAGGCCTGGATCTACACAAGGTTGCCCAGGGCCCCATCCAAGCTGGCCTTGAACACTTCCAGGGATGGGGCATCCACCACCTCTCTGGGCAGCCTATTCCAGGACCTCACCACTCTTTCCGTAAAAAACGTCCCCCTAATATTCAATCTAAACCTTCCCTCCTTCAGCTTGAAACCATTCCCCCTTGTCCTTCCATTATCTGCCCTTTTAAAAAGTTGATTCCCCTCCTGGATATGATACCATGTGCTGCATATAAAGAGAGCTGGTTGGGTGGAAGGGTCCAGTGCTTAGGAATGGGATGGGCATTGGGTTGGTTGAGCAAGTTGCATTAATAGTGCATCACCCACTCTGTATATTCTTTTATAAGTGTTGTTTTTATTTTCCTCTTCCTTTGCTGTCACAGTATCCTAACCAACAGAACAAACCAATGGACATGAAAGTATTGGAAAAATATGCTGCCACAGGAGTTGCACAGATAAATAAAAATCTTAAACATTCTGTTTGTGAAAAGTGGCATGATGAACCTTAGTATGAAGTGCTGTTATTTCGCATAATTTAACTGATTTGAGGATTTTTATTTTTCTAGATTTGAAGTTTTAACAACTCCATTTAACAACTCAGATGAGAACTAGCACTTAATTATCACAGATCTGTGACATACTGTCATAGAGACTACTGTATCTCTCTATAACATCAGAATCTCCTTTCCTGTGGTGTCAGTCCTCTTTCAGTTCAGCATGAGCTAAGACTCTTGCTCCTGAATAAATAGGCCAAGCTCACTGTAATTACAAAGGAGATAAGAGTGTGTGTTTGAGAGGTAAAACTATTGCAGCCTTTCATATCTAAAGAAATCTCCCTTTGTGTGAGTTCAGTGGCACTGGCAAAAAACTGTCTAAAATAGGATTTCTTACTCACTTAACACATTCTTATGGTGTGAAGGAATAATTTCCCTATAGACATCTTACAGAAAGCTGCTTACTGATTCTGCAAAGCACATTTATTGAGAATAAGTTCCTCTAATTGCCAAAAAGACTTCAGTTCCAAACATTTCTACCTTGTTTCTAACCAGCATGCAGGACATATACTGATGGATAAAGAATGTGTGAATCAAATCCCTGAGGTGAGTTACAGCCTTGCATAATGCTTCTGAACTTCACAGGTAGTAGATCAAATGTAAAATATAGTTCTGTATATACAATCTGTTAATCATATTTCTGTTTCTATTTACTTTCCATCATAATGAAAAAAAGGGAATGAAAAGGTAAAAAACAAATTAATTACAAGATATGAAGTAGTCTTGCTCCATTGATTGAACCTGAACTTACTGCATTAGTAATGTACAGGATACTTGCTTCAAAATTAGCTTTTCAAAAGCAGAACTTACCTGAACTAAGTTATGCTTGAGTTCCAATGTTTCCGAGAGTTACGGCAGAGTATAATCCCTCATAAATATATTCTTACTGAAAATAGTCTTCACTCAGAACTATTTTCTTTTCATAAATGCTTGACATTTTTCTCAGATTTTATTAATATTTTTAGAACTATAGTAAGGGAAAAGAGAGCAGTAGCTGATATTAAAGTGCCTCTGAAAATTTAAGGATTATCATTCCTTCCCCAGTAAAGCATTATACCTGTGAATGTCACATGTTGCACTTAAGTAACAGGGGAAAAAAAAAAAAAAAGCATTCTGTTTCTATCCTGCTATATTTCTTCCTGTACTGTGCATACCAGATAACACTTCAGCAAGGGGAAGATCAATGGAAAGATACACTTTGATTTTGGCAGGTTTGGGATCTGGCCCTTTGTACATAGCTGGTTTTATCACCCCATTAGTCTACTGCTTCCCTTTGAAAAGAATGACATCCCAGACATAGATGTTTTTGAGAGAGGAAAAATATAATAACATCTCAAAACTCAATGTTTAAATATTCTCAGTAAGTATGATATTTTCAGTGTAATATTTCTTTTTATGCTTTACATTAAGATTAGTTTTAATGCCTCCCAAGTGTTAGTTAAAGTCTATGAAATTTAGCTGACCAAAAACCATGAAAGAAGAAAAATTCTCTTACATATGTATAAATATATAGTCATGTGTACATGCATATATTTATATATGTACAGTGGTTTAATTTGCATTGAACTTAACTTTGTGATGCTTTCTCTACCATAGTTAAAAGTGAAAATACTTAAAACAGGGAGTTAGAGGACAGTTTTTCAAAAAAGTATCTTTCTTCTTCAAAGGTATCTGTTAGAAATGAAAGGTGATGATATCCACAGATAATGTTGGTAGTTACCTTTCAGACAGTATTGCCTCACACAAAAGTTTTGTTGAAATCAATGATAATGACATTACATCAAAAGTAACATCTCTGTCAGATTCCTATTGGGTGAAAAGAGTGAAGTTCATGTATTCAAATACAGTTCTTGAGAGGTGTTTAGTACAGTGGAGTGTGCATAGAGGCCTACACCACAGATTTTTAGTGGTCAGGTGCCATGAATGATACTGAAAACAATTATACAAACATTAAAAAAAACCGCAGAAGTTCAGATGGTGATGATAGAATTATTTTTATGGGTCTCTGAAAAAGTGTACTGAAGTTGCAGTGGATTAGCAACAATTCATATGCACAAGAACTAGTCTCATACGATAGAAATATCATGTGCCATCCACAGAAAGCTAACAAAAAGAGATAGAAATGTTATAGCACCGGGCTCTAGGGTTGGCTGTTCATAGGTGAGAAGAGTTCTAAACTAAGAAATTATGTTAAACTGAAAGAAGTCATATAGAATCTGCAGCTGGCTCCCCAGGTCTTTTTTCTTTATATTTTTTGTATCCTTTATGTATTGTCTACTGTTGGAGGTAAAAACATGACAGAATAATGAGCTACTTGCTAGTCCAATCCAGCATGGCAAATCGCCATATTTCTTGTACAGAGCTCTTTATTAAAGAAAGTAATAGATTTATTCAATTTGCCACATAAAACAAGAGGTAATAATGTATTTTATTTGGAACCTTGTCTAAAAAATGGGCCAAAACAACTATTTGTAAATCAAAAGACAAAACCCACATATTTCATTTTCATATTTAACATATTATATATAACAAAATATATTTGTTTTAAAACATGTGTTTTGATATTTTCTATTATCACTAGGACACTGAAATAATACCAACAATTTCAGTACCACTCCCCCCAATAATAACCCAACAAAAAATCAATATGCACTAATTATTTTGTGGATTATAATGAATATTGATATTTATTTTAAAATGGACTGTAAGTATCCCTTTCTATATTCATAATCCAGTTTCTAAATTCTATTTTTCTTTGGACACAATTGTATATTTTATATGAATGTGAAAATAAAGACACAGAGAGCAGCTTGGAAGGGTTAATAGCACACAGAATTTTGCTTCAATGACCCTTTTCATATTCACATAATATTTAGCATCACATTTTATTAGAGCAGGTGTCCAAAGGAGGTATCCAAAAGGACATACTTCTGCTGAAGGTGACATCTAATGACTTCCTTTAAAAAGAAAATAAATTCCTTCAAGGGTGGCTACACCAGCCTGACTTTGATAATTCTAGGCCCTGCCTGGAAGAGGCTTTGTTTCTCTGTTGGCTGTAAAGAAAAGTCATCGAGAGTAGCAAATCAAGAAAACCAGCTTCTATGATTTTGGGTTAAAACACATTGATTCAAAACGTTCTGGTGCAGCGCTTGTTCGCTGGTCAAAGCCTGATATGAGTACAAGAGCAATTCAGCTACAGAATTCACACATGAATTTCATCAGCCATCAAGCTAACAAAGTGAGCAAGGAAAGGAAAAAGAAAACAATTTCTAGAATCTTTCAAATCATGTAGCTACTCTCTCCAGTCCTCTAGCTAATAAGTTGCTCTCTGCATGAATCCTCCTTCTGACCCAGAAGACTTTAAAATGTTCCAGCTGGAAAACAGGTTCCTATGCAGTTTCCTATCTCCAGCACCTATTTCTTCTGGCAAGCAAGGCCAGCTGCCTTTCTGGGTCTTTGAAAGACTACCTGGTTTCTTATAGTCTTCATGATGTAAATCATTCCAGTGGACTAAGGATGTTAAAACTCCCCAGCAGAAGATTCACCTAGTAAAGAAACTATACCATACTTGACCAGATCTTTCTGTATTACTTCTTCATATAGAGTATAGCAGAGATTTAACATAAACTTACAAACCTATAGACATTCAGCTTATTAGAAAATACAGTTAAAACATGTTGTCTGTTCTCAGTCAAAGAAAAATCTGAGCACCATAAAAATAGCTTTAAAATCATCTTCCTGCTCCTTTTGACACTTCTCAAGAGGTTGAGTACAGAATTAGACCTCCATGTTATTTATACAGCACTCTGAAGCATGCTGGAGTCTTTGTAGATCAAATGAAATGACACTTTCTCTGCCTTTAGAAGATATAGGCTAATTTTAAACTCACTGCAAGTTATGAGAAGTGAATAAAGGGAGAACAAGTGAGAGAGGAAAAACGCTACACTAATATCAGGGGAAAAAAGACCGATGGTTACTAATTGTTCTGCAGGAAAACCACTCAGTTTGTTGTAGTTTGTTTTCCACATACTTTCCCCTAGGCTGAAGGTTAAAAAAATTGTCCTTTATGTTATCTGCATCAATAAATTTGTGACATCACAAATTGCATTTCTCTCCCTTTCGGGCAGTTACCCAAAACAACAATCTATTAGCCTATACTTATGTATCTTCTCAAAAAGAGTCCACTTGAAAAAAATCTGAGACATATATACAGGAATAATTAGGAAGGAACATGCCACACAAGAAAAAATACTCACTGTTTATCTTAATTTGAATTCCTTAGCAAATGGCAAAAACAGTTTAATAAGAAACCCATGCTGGAAACATACACAAAACCATAAAGATTTAAATTTTCCTTTTTTATTTTAATAATTTTCTATAATTTACAGCGTGATAAGAACTGTTATAATGTGCATTATTATACTACAAGAGCAAAAAGTGTCCAAAAAATTCTAGGACAGAGACTTTTTATTAAATCTATTACAAAGACACAGAAACCTGAGAGATTTTGTGAGTGTAATCCCTTACACTCAGCATTCAACACACTCAGTTGCTGAATTGATGTAGTCAGTATACATCACTGAATAGCTCTTGGTTTTGTAGGGGACAAGGTGTCAGCTCACTCTCTCATCAACAAAGATTTGCTACTTTATTTTGTCTTAGTCAACATATCTGGTTATTTACTTTCTTCAGAGATATGTGGTTTTCATTTGTTAATATCAATTGGGTATAAGTTTAATATTTTCATGTTGTGAAAGGCAGTGTGTGTCATGAGCCAGTGTTTTGAGCCTTTTATTTAATATGTGACAGCTGGCATGCCTGTAATGTTACTGCACATATCTGTAAAATTCTGGGAAGACTCGAAAGCCAAAAGCCCAACCATATATACTTAATATACTAATCTGCAATATCATCTTCACATACAGCAACCTAGATTTCTATTTTCTGCATAGATGGACAGCAGCTGACTGTAGTTGAATATAAGAAAGCTGTGATACTAGTTAAACTGGAACTTCTTTAAAAAAAGTTTTACAGACTGTGATAATAAATCACCTTTTCAGAATTTCCTCACTGAATACATATCTTAGTTCAAAATCTCCCTTAATTCTCTTACCCATATCCAGTTCTGGGCTCCCTGGTATAAAAAAGACAGGGAAATCCAGGAAAGAGTCCAACGAAGGGCTATGAAGATCATTAAGGGTCTGAAGCATCTTCCCTACAAGGAAAGGCTGAATGAACTGGGGCTGTTCAGCCTAGAGAAAGGAAGACTGAGAGAGGATATGATTAATGTTTGTAAATATCTCAAGTGTGGGACACAAGAGGAAATAGGCAGCTTCTTTTCAGTTGTTTGTAGAGACAGAACAACAGGTAATGGCTTCAAGTTGGAGCACAGGAAGTTCCGCACCAATATGCAGAAGAACTTTTTCACAGTGAGGGTGACAGAGCAATGGAACAGGCTGCCCATGGAGGTTGTGGAGTCTCCTCTGGAGATATTCAAGACCTGTCTGGACACTTACCTATGTGACCTACCCTAGGGAACTTGCTTTGGCAGGGTGAGTTGGACTCTATGATCAACGGAGGTCCCTTCCAACCCTTACAATTCTGTGAATCTGAATTTAGGGTTCTTGATCTGTCCAGAAGAATCTTCAAGAATCAATCGCATCAGAAAAAATGTACCAGCAATCTTATAGTATGGACTCCCCTTTTTCTAAAATGTTTTGACGTGCACCCCCTGAAGAACATTAAAAAAGAAATAGTCTTGTTCATGTATTTGCATACACTCTTGAAGTACAAATCAGTTTGAATATGTTACTTGACAACTTTTAATATCTTAAAGAAACTTTCTCTCTTTTTTATTTCCACACCCTACCAACCACCCCCACCCCCAGGGAAAGCTTTCCAAGTGTTTTATAAGAACTGAACAATACTTTGATCTGTGTCTCCATGTTTAGTTTGATGTGCCAAATGTATTAACTTCTATTTCATTCCTTTAGTCAGACTACTGTCTATAATGTTCTTTTTTGAGTGTAACAGGTGCCAAGACTTTACCCATATCACAGTAAAGGAAATCTGGTGGAGGAGTAGAATGTACATAATAATACCTAAAAATTCCCTCCTCCCCCAACACTGATTTAATTATGTTTCACAGTTTTGGAAAAAGGAGGAAAAGGGAATGAAACACTTTCCCTAGTACAGGCTTTACCTTTAAAAAAATTAGCACTAAAATAAAGAAAGAAAAATTCTGCCTTTGACTGAGATTAAGCTATGAGAACAGCACAAATTAATTTTGTTCTTTTAGCTCTCAACACATTTCAGCTAGCAAAAAAAGTTTAATCTTTCCAGTCTTCTTTCTAACATAGACATAAATTTTATGAGACTTGAATTATAAGATCACAATGACCTTTGACCATAGAAAAATTCTGAAATAAGTGGCATGTTATACATAACCATTATTATGATACAACTTGCAGTTGAGAAGTTATATTCATACAATGTAATTTAATTGTTATTTATTTTTCATACACAAAGATTGCAGTTTTACCCTTAACACAGTGACTTTAATTGAACCGTTTGCAAATGTCACCATTTACAAAGGACATGCCATGAGATAAAGGTGAATGGATGATAGATGAGTAGATATAAAGGTGTTTAATTTCCTGTCAAACTGCACTAAAAAGTCCATATAACTCTCTTCTACCCACTCAATGCTTTTGTTTGAACTTACACCACTGATATTTTAAAGATCTACCTCCTTATTCAAAAATGTAACTGTCCCTTTCACCTCTTCTTTTCAGCTTCCTTCTGTTTCTCATTTTGAGATTCACTTTGTTACAAAAAGACAGATATCAGCCTTTTGAAGAAAAATCTTGACACGAGTCAGATACTAAAAAATGAAAGACATTGGTTGGTTAGGAGGACATTAATTTATTCTAGCTTTATCACGGAGAGAAAAGACAAATGTCTATTTCATTTGAACAAAAAACCCTCCCAAGTAGCTTCAAGCATTTTTCTCAGAATAAAGACTAGACTTACTTGAACTGTAGGAAGTATCAACTCAAGAGTTGATAGCAACAGAATTTTCTAGTTATTGTAGTACTAAAAAGTCAGCTTGCTCTTAAATTGAATAAAATACCCCTAGGAAAAGGAAGCACGTACTTAGTTTTCTGCATTAGTTGGATTTTTTTGGCCTGCAGGAAAAAGTTGTACAAATTATGGTTAACTATAACAACTTAACGGACAATATGGTGTTTTCTGACATCTCCTCACAGATCATAATCCTATTTGAATGCATTTCATATTTTAAATAACTCACCATAAGAAATCCCAATTCATACCTTCATTAAATATGTCAAATTTCAATAGTCCATAAAACAGTAAACAGATTTGCATGGAACTTTAAAAAAAAATAAAATAAAAAAAAAAGCTTTCCACTGGGAAAATACAACTTTGGTTTATATGAAAGTTTCACTAGAAACCAGAGCATCTGTGTGAGGAGCAGAAGTAATTTGCCCCACTTGTTGTCACAGTGCCAATCTGACATTTTCGTTCTGTTCCTCCAGCATGAGTCAGGTTTTCCTACTTCCCAAGGAAAAAAAAAAGACATGTAGGTTTTTCATGTTATCATACAATAAACATAAAAAATTAAGCAAGAAAAATTAAACAAGAAAAGGTACAGGCTTTTCCATTTAGTGCACACTATCAAATTTAGGGCACCAGACTGTGAGAAGCTATATGAGCAAATAGTGAAAGTCAGTTCAAGTCTTAAAAGAACTCCCAGTCAAACATTATTTTCCACCACAAGAGCAAAAGATGATTCTGTCTGAAGCAGTTTAAACCTCAGCTTTAGTTAAATGAGAAAGTAAGCATTATCCCACTTTCTAGTGTGGTAAAGTGCTATGAGAAGGAGAAATTGAGTGACTTGATGAGACTGAGGAAAGATTATTAAATCAGATTAAATGAGAGCATATAGTGAATTGGTCATTAGGTCTACAGCTTTTAATAAACAATTCAGTCACCTAAACATTATTAATTCAGGAATGAATTTCTATGTAGTTTCTTTAACATTTGTAGAATTGGGGTTTTTTTCCTTCAGCAAATGCTGCTCAGCTGACTGAATATCCATAAAAAATTAACAAACGGAGGTGAGAACACAGTTTAAAAAATAATTCAAACCTTGAAACCTTCTCTCTCTGAATACTTGATTTGAATGAAACCTTGATTGAACAATTTCAGACTGAAAAAAAAATGCACCTACTCCTAGGAAATATTAGTGGAACAAAAGGATATGTATTTTTGCGGGTTACAACTTCAAGTATATGAGCATAGCTGCAAACACACTTGATTTATTCACATGATTTTAGGTATAAAATGAAGGAACCCTGTAATCTCGGAGTGCTACAAACAGAAAGTCCAAACAAATGTATGCTGAACTGCAGCCAAGCCTGCATGAGAATAATGCATGCAAGTTGCTAGTTGCTAGCTGTCTATTGCCCATGGTGTAATTTGTACTCTGAACATAGGTCATATGTGTCCTGTAAATTTGCCCATATTCTCATGGGTGTACATTGTGGAAAGCATGGCAATTGAGTAGTTAAATATAAGTCAAATGTGACTTTTTTATTGTATTCAAATTGAGAAAAAAATCACTCAGATATCCATCTCTTCAGTGTTACTAGGAACAAGATTCAGCAGTAAACAAATCTGCAAGAAGAAGAGACTTTCAGGCCTCACAAACGGAAGTTCCTACGTGCTCTCATTTCTTTTCACAAGTGAGAAAGATCAGAATTCAAAAGCAAACAGAATCCAGTGTTTAGATAGAAAGAAACCTGGCATTTACAGTAGCCATTTGGAATAAGGCGATGTGACTTCTTATGTAGATATGGTATTGTTAAGTGAAGTAATGTTCATTCCTATTAAATAAAATATTTAAAAGTTGTGCTTTGATGCTTTCCAGTCTTCCCTTCATTTATGTCTCATGGTTCTGTATGGCCAAATAGGCCCTGAGAATTTAAGTTTTTGGTTTCTTGAATTCATAAACCCTAACACAGAATTCAAAGGAGATTTGTATTTATAATATTATATACCTGCCAAGGTTTTTAAGCAACAGTCTTGTTTAAACAGGATATTTACACTGGAAATTATTTAGCCTAATACACTTCTACAGCTCTTCATAATGGATTAAAGGAAAATGTTATTCAGGAGAGCCTGCTTTGAGATTTGCAAATGTGAATTTTTAATTTAAAGTGTGTGGGGGTTACTTTGCTTAAATCCCCCATCATGCGCCACCACATAACATTGTTACTGCTTCTTGCTTTCCAGCAGCAGCTTGATGCCATTCAACTTACGATGAGAAAAACTCCAGGAGAATTTTAAGTATTCAGAATACTATCCAAACCTGAACTCATCTAGAACACCAAGAACAGCAATTAAACTAATTAAACTCCTGTAATATGGCATTTTAAATTATTGCAAATGGGTAGAAACCTCTAGCTGAATGACCAGGTGTGTAACACAATGCCTTCTCTTTCACTAACTGCAGTTTATATTGGTGAGATTTTAATGAACTGATAAGCACTATCCATCAAATGATGCTGTATTTGTAAGTCCATAAACTAGTAAATTCAGTAAGAAAACAGCCATTAAACCCACTACATACTTTTCTTCTACATATATTGCATGCAAATAAGACCAACTAGACAAGATTCTGTGAAAAAGTGATATCTACTGGGGCAAAACCATAATTTTTTTTTTCACTTCCATGTCTTCTTAAAGTTATATATGTAAGAAAAATACAGAGACATTAGTTACTCTATTTAAGACTTGAATGAACAGGAGTTCATTTTCTAGTTGTTCAGTAAAAGAATGCAAGAAAAGTACTAGCCAAAATCAAAGGCAATGCCCAGCACACATAGCTCTGGTAAAGGACAAGGGAATTACATCTTTTCACATACAGCCTTATACTCTGTGACAGTGTCTCCCAAATGCTGTTACCAAATTATGTTTGGTGTTTGGGGTTTTTTTCCTCTTTAAAATACTCATCAGTCCTATATCTCTTCCACCACTCCTGTTCCCATCTCCATTGTAGCTGTTAGCTGAACAGGCTTATTGGTATACAGTTTCTAAAGACTCTGAAAGTGTGAACTGACAGTTTAGCAAGGTACAAGTGGTCTGCCAAGAGCCTGGAGCAACAGCTCTGAAATTACAGGCTGCTTCAGTGATCACATACAGAGTTTCAGATGCTGTCTCTATGTTACTCTGTAGAACAGCCCTCAGGGTAGCCTCAAGGCCAGCAGACCTACCCATCTATCTTGTTTGCTTATTGAATCACCCCAAAGGCTAGCTCTGGGGCAAACCTGGTGGTATTCCTGGATGGTAGTGGTAATCTGCAATGTGCCCAGTCCGCAGGCAGCAACATTTGTATGTAGCTTTCAGCTATTCTATTTGCCATTTCAGTGACATCAAATAGGGAGAAAAGAAAATAGTCTGGAGATTATTCCTTGAAGGTGCCCTTAGGTCGTTCCTAAGAGGACTCAAAATGATTGCTGTGTTAAGGGCAAAAGGGATTCCTGGGAGCCTTAGTTTTGGTTGCAGACAAAAGATATGACGGATGCCAAATACATACTACGCTCTCATTCACAGCAAGTTGGAAATCTTCACCTTAGGTACAGTAGGTATCCACAGAGTAAATGCTCCTGAAGCAGTTTAAACTACTGTTTAAAAATGGCTTAATTGTGTTTGTTTTGTTTTTTTTAAAGTATGTTTGTGTGATACAAAGACTAAATTCTTCATAATCCAATAATCATGCATAAATTTCCAGTCTGATAAACTATGGTGCATAAGTCAACTTCAACTTCTAACAACTTTTGGAACATGATGAGGGTAGTCTCATCTCATTTTTTTTTCACAGGTAGGATAAGTTAGGATGATGCATGGATAACAACTGTAGCTCATACATTTCATTAAAGTGTAGTAACTTGTTTGAATTGTTTGCTCACACGTGAAGTTACCAAAGCAAAAAACATACTTGTAGAAGCTGGGCACTGCTTTTGTTTTTGCTTCTCTCAACCCTGAAGTGATATCCTTGTAGTTAATTTTCTCTCTGTCTCCTGCTGTACCTTCTCTCAGAAAACAAAAGCAACTGGCTTAGTTTCACCTGGAAAGCAGGCAGGGATCAGAAATGCACATAAGCATGAAACAAGAAAAGGAGCTGCAAGTGCGGTCTATGTAGTTAAGCTACTTCAGGCAACAGCTAATTTGAAAGGAGAAAGCAATGAAGCTGATTACCACACTGGTTCACTTCTTCCCTCCCTTGCCCTACCTTTCCCTAAGATAAACATCATGACAGAAGAGGGCTCTGAATACAAACAAAACATAACAGTCTTCAAGTTAGACATTTTAGAAAAAGGACCCCAAAATTCCAGAGTTTAAAATGCTCAAGTAATTCATAATGCTCCAGAATAAGGAGGAAACCTACTCTTTAATAATAGGTGATTTAGGAACACAGATCTCCAACAAGTTCTATGGTGAGTTTGCAGTATGAGACAATAGCAGGTTGGTTTGTTGGGTTTTTTTCTCTGAGTTTATATAATCTGGAATCCAGACTATTCTATATTAATTCATATTTGATTATGAACATCACTGAATTTTTTAGGTTTTGTCCAGGTGTAAATCATAGAGGATCAAATAATCAAGTCATAGTTCTTTAGAAAATAATGAACTTTTCCTTCCTGGACCGCAAAAATATACCTCAAAGTATTTTACCTTGAAAAAAAAGAATGTGAAGGAATAATTTTAAAATGCAATAATACCAGAAAGTGTACTCTCAAACCCCCTAAAATCTTTAGCCTAGAAATCATTCAAATTATTTTTATTGCTTTTAACGAGTCTTGAAAAAAAATGATAATTTCAAAGGATTAGAGTATTGGTCAGTTTTTCCAGTACTGAGAAAATATCAGAAACAACATTAAGTAAGGAGTGGGGACAGCCCAATGTAAAGCTCAAGGAATTTCATATGATTAATCTGGGGCTCTGCCAAAAGATATTTGGAGGCAAAAATTGCCACATACTGTGCCAGTTTTAGAAGGTTTAAATAGAAATTAAAAAATTTGCTGTCCATTTTCTAAGAAATGCATTCTGCTTAATCAAAGCTATAATTGTGGTGTAGAATATTTCAGCATCTCTATAGTATCTAACCTAGCACAAAATGACACTTGATTTAAATTTACAGCATTTGAAATTAGGAGGATATAAATAATATTTCTTTAAAATGGCTTACTGAAGGATTTAAAACTGTAGGTATTACAAGGGAGCTATTCATAAGTACTTCCAGTTAAGCACCCTCAATTGTATTCAATAAATCTTTTTAAATAAATAATCTAGACAATGATACTGAAATCATTATGGCAAATGTATAGATAACAGTTTGCAGATTCAATAAATTATGAGGTACAACACAGCTACAAAAATATTTAAAGCTCTTGAAGAAGTGGTTACTTCCCTTTCTATTAAAAAATGCCCAGATAGGTTGCATCTGGAGCAAATAAAAGTCTATATTTACACAACTGAATGTTAAGTCATGAAAAGGAATGAGTCAAAGAAGGATTTAGCAATTATGCTAGGTAATTGTCTCATTATATAATCTTAGTGTAATGCTCAGTAAAATCTGCCACAGAAAATCCAACAAACGTGAAATCATCTTGCTCCACAGTGTCAGTACATCTTTTGGTGTAATATTATGTACTCTTATACATATGTACTCTTATGTACTCTTATACCTCAATGGATACTCTGGATATCTACTCCTCAACAAATTACTAGCAAAAATTGAAAGTAGTTCTAAAATGATCCAGAGAACTCCAAGAAACACTGACTACAGAGCTTAATAAGCTGATATGGTAACAATATATGGTAACAAAACAATCTGAAGAAGTTGACTGGATCCAAGACTGTGGATAATTAAATACTGAGCAAAAGTTGAGATGCAAGGAAGAAGGATTTTGACATTACTGAGAAAAGAATAAACATTCAGGAGTTGGAATAGGATTTCAGAAAATTCAGCTTTAAATAAGACAAAAATTCCTACTAGCAATGATAATGCTGGCACAGTTATCAGTGAAGATGATACATTCTAGTTTGCTTGCTAAAGCAAACCTTGTCTATATATTGTTAGAGAGATCCTCTGACTCAGGTTTAAGAGACATTCTTTAACCCACAAGAGATGACAAAAGCAGAAACAGTACTCTTTTTATCTCGAAAGGGCTGTAAATATGAAAATGAATTCTTCCTCTTCTTCTTCTGCCTCAGGTAATTTCCATTCTGGGTAAACTCTTTAAGTACATTTAATACTTCCGTCACCATAAATGGGGCAAATTACTTTAATCAAACCTCTCACTTTATGTCTTTTCTGGTCGCATAATTTGCCTTCTGATTTCATGAGGGGTTTTATTTTGGTGACTTTTACTACTGCTGAAGGTGTCCTGACTGTAAATGGCCAGTCAAGTCTCTATTTGGCTCATTTAATTGCCTCTTTGATGGCCTCACTGGTCACACCTGACTACTTTCATAAGCAGTGGCTATGTCCAAGAAGAGACCAATTCTATCTAATTTACTTCTATGTAATTTCTTTGTCATCATCACCACTGGCAGTATCAGCATGGCTGGTTCTAGCTGGATCTGTTCTGATGCCTTTCTGCCATGTTTTCATGTCCCCTTCTGGGGCAAATGGTGTTCTATCTCCAATGTTCTATACTGCTGGTCCCTCTACTCCCATATTCAGATTTAAAACCCCATTCACTTTGAACACAAGAAAGTAAATTTATTTCTTTAATTGACCTCATACAAGTAAAATTCAGAAATATTCAATTAATTAGTACAGCTATAAAAAACATCTAGCATGTAAGCAAGATCATGTTAGAACTTGAGACATTTTAACTAGTTGTATTTGCAGATACAGTTGCATATGCAATTGTCCTGACACTCTGCTGACAGTACCCACTCAAACATGATTTCCCTCAAGGTTTGGAGACTACCAGAACTGAATTTCAAACCAAAGTGCATGTGTGGCCCTGATACACACACAGTACTAATAAGGTGATTATTTTACTCTGAAAGAAATGTATACAGTAGGAAAAGTCCTTAAGCTACTCCTCAGCTTGCTATTTCATTAATATATAATGTGACAAGACCAGTATTCAAATATAAACAAATTAATTATGTATGTAAATGAACTTCTACTTTAGTTATCCCGAAATACAGCAAGGTTAACAGAATTACACTGAAGCTATTACAACTGAAATGAAAATAAAATGCATTTTCATGTGCTGGTTTAGATACTTTATATGAACAGTATTCAAATGGCTTTCCAACTTGATTCATTTGCAGAGAATGTGTTCAAAGTAATATCATAAAATGTGCTTCCTCTCTCTCTCGGCTTCATACATCTGCTTTATGGTTTGCTTTAATAACAAACATTTTTATTGTTGAGGTGTGTCATAAATATGACAGACCACATCCTGCAGCCTGCAAGGTATGAGGAAGAACAGGCTTTGTATGAACAGAGGAGATAACCTGTATAAGACTGGAGTGCTGGGACTCATTTGTCTTCAAATATGGCTTGTTTCCCTGGGACAACCAACAGATAATTTGCCCTAGAGGCAAGAATTCATTTATGAACAATGTCCAAGCTTGTATCATAGGACTCATCTCGATGCAAAATTTCTTTGCCAGTGCTAAGAAAAATCTATTACTGTGGTAAGATCAGATGCATTTGTGGCCTACATTATGTCAAAAATTGAATTTCTATTCCTACAAGGGCATTAGAGGAAAGTATAGGTTAGACTAAATATATGACTCAAATAATAAAAATTATTTTCTTAGCTGCAATGTTTTAAGTTCTTTAATACATAAGCAGACACCCACCTCTATATAGGGACTTGAATACAAGGGTGTATTCAGTTTATGTGACAAGGCTTTGGCAGCAGCACAGGTTGCAAGGGTAGCTTCTGTGAGAACACAGAAGTTGTTCCAGTGTCAACAGAGCCTATTGCAACCAGCTCTGGACCCACTGCTGGCCAAAGCTGAGCCTATCAGTCACATTGGTAGGGCATCTGTGACAATATAATTAAGAAATGATAAAATATGTTGCACAGCGCTTGGGATAGAGGAGTGAGAATATTTAAAAAAAAAAACCAAAACATAACCACTATGTAGACACCAAGGTCCTTGAAGAAGGAAGGGGAGGAGGTGATCCAGGTTCCGGAGCAGACATTACCCTGCAGCCCAGTGAGAAGACCATGAAGAGGCAAGCTGTCCCTCTGTAGCCCATGGAGGTTAACAGTAGAGCAAATATCCAGCTGCAGCCTGTGGAAGACCCCATGCTGGAGCAGGTAGGTGAGCCCGGAGGAGGCTGTGACCCTGTGGAGAGTCCATGCCAGAGAAGGCTCCATGCCACCCACGGAGAGAGGGGCCCATGCAGGAGCAGGTTTGCTGGCAGGACCCGTGGCCTGTGGAAGACCCATGCTGGAGCAGTCTAGTCCTGAAGGACTGCAAGGGACCCATGCTGGCTTTCTTGAAGGACTAATGTTGAAGTAGTTCATGAAGGACTGTATCCTGTGGGAGACACCCCATTCTGGAGCAAGAGAAAAGTATGAGGAGGAAGGAGCAGAAGAGACAAAGTGTTACAAACTGACTGCAACTGGCATTTCCATCCCCCTGTGCTTCTCAGGAAAAGGTAGAAGAGTTAGGAATGAAGTTGAACCTGAGAAGAAGGGAGGTGTGGGAAGATTGTGTTTATAGGGTTTTTTTCTTATTTCTCACTTGTGGTGGTTCAGTGGTTGAACACCACACGCCACTCACTTGTTCCCAGAGTAGAAACAGACAGTCTCTATGGGTTGTGATAAGGACAGTTTACTGACAAAAATCATGGTGAAAGGGGGACAAAAACAGCCCATGCAAAATTACACTCACACCCGATGATAACATGGAGTACTTCACTGACACAAGGTCTGACCCAATGCCCCAGCCACACTTGGACTGCTCTGGAAACACCCCAGAGCATCCCTCTTTGACCAGACCCTCTTATGGGAGAGTGTTGTCAGATGTTGTGGAAACCCAGGCTAACTCAGTTCACCTGTGCTGACTGCCTGGGGAGGTTAACTCTGGACTGGCCAGAACCAGGACATTATCCATCCTTTTTCCCACATCATATACATCATGCCCACATCTTACATTTTCAGTTGATTTAGGAGGTTCATACCATATTGGGTATCTATTATTTATACTGTCTACCATGGACTGATTTTATTATACACCAACAATTTAGCATCTATCCTCACCTAAAATTAAATCCCCTTGGGCTACACATTGGACTTCCCCATCCTTTCTCATCACCCACAAAGTGCACCCTGATCTCTGAGCAATCCTACGAATGGGTCTGCCTTTGCCTGATGCAGGAACAACCCAGACAGTCTACCTCATCAGGTTTTTCATGTGCACAACAGGGACTTCATCCCCCTCTAGTGTATGTGGGAATTTTGATCGGGTAGGACCAACTCGATTGGTAGACCCCCCTGGAAGTAACTAGCCAGGTGGCTTTGACTAAATGCATACCCCAGTTTTTTAGGGTTCCACCACCCATTGCCTTTAGTGTAGTTTTTAAGAGCCCATTGTACCTCTCAGTTTTCCCAGAGGCTGGTGCATGTTAGGGTGTACAATGCACCCAATCAGTACCATGTTCTTTGGCCCAGGTGTCTATGAGATTATTCCAGAAATGAGTCCCATTGCCTGACTCGATTCTTTCTGTCGCCAGAGGATTTGCTTCTCAAGACCCAGGATGGTGTTCTGGAGAGTGGCATTGGGCACAGGTAGTCAGCTGGCAGTTGCTTCTACCATTGTGAGCATATACTGCTTTCCTTGGCATGTCTGTGGGAGAGTTATGTAATCAATCTGCCAGGACTCTCCGTATTTGTATTTCAGCCATTGTTGTCTTGTGCACTGTCATGGTAGCAATAGGTACCCGCTGATCTTTGACCCACAACAGAAGGGTCAATACTACTCTGATTACAACAAATTGGCAATAACTTAAATTTATTTTCTAACCTCAAGTTTGTTTTGGCTGTCTGTTTTTCCTGTGGCGGTAATTGGTATAACAACCCATGAGTTTATCATTGCGTTTTCTCTCCCTGTCCAGTTGACAGAGGACAATTGATAATTGCAGCTTGCTGAATACCTGGTGGCTAGTCAAGAATAACCTATCACACGAAGAAAACCTGCCTCTCTCCTTCCGAAAGCCTCAGTCCTTGCATTTCTAGTTACATACACTTATTCAGAAAGTGAGGCAGACTTGGTTTGAATGCTCTCCTTACCATAAACAAAGTTCAATCTATACTGTTAACTTCCTAGAATAAAGTCTTGTGTATGAGCATATAAACAAATTTTATTCAGAGCACTCAAATACTTACCTATTTTATCACTTTCCTTACCTATTTTATCACTTTCCTTACCTAATTTATCATGGTCCCAGAACAGAATTTGTGATTCACTAGAAGACAAATCACAAAAGGGGACATGCCTCTAACCCAATAACTGAAGAACTCAACTAGTTTGTGTCTCCTCCATCTGCCCCTAAAGACATTAGGATATTAGAACTTTATCCAATCTGAAAGTTATATTCATTGAAGTGTTTCATAAAACATCATGTTGAGATGCCTAAATATATTTTGTCTTTCTACAGGAAACTTAGGAGTTTTCGAATTCATTCCAGACTACAGGACCAGAATTCATTAAATTAGTTAAGTACAGCTTAGGAGCCTAGTTCAAGACTGATTTGAGAAAATGCCAGCTAACCTACCATTGAAATGGAGATAGACTTAGGGGGGGCCTAATTAGTGTTTATAAATATCTTAGACATGGGTTGCAGGGGGAATTGGCCAGCCCCTTTTCAGTGGTCTGTGGGGACAGGACTAGGGGCAATGGCTGTAAGTTGGAGCACAGGAAGTTCCGCACCAACATGCGGAAGAACTTTTTCACAGTGAGGGTGACGGAGCAGTGGAATAGGCTGCCCACGGAGGTGGTGGAGTCTCCTTCTCTGGAGATATTCAAGTCTCGTCTGGACGCCAATCTATGTAATATGAGATAGGGAACCTGCTTTGGCAGGGGGCTTGGACCCGATGATCTCTTGAGGTCCCTTCCAACCCCTAAGATTCTGTGATTCTGTGATATTTTGGATGCCTGAAATGGGATTTAAACACCTCTGCCATATTTAGTGACAGCTTCAATAGACTGTCCCAATTGATTTCTATTTGCCTTTCTAAAAGTGTGCTGATTTCTTGTAGCTGACAGTGTACCATATCTGCCAGCCCTATGAAAATATATTGGACAACTGGACATCTAAAATGGGAAAAGAATGTATTTCTAGGATGTTGAATCCTACTTTCTGGACTTGAGAGAGAAATTTCTCTGTGCACATGAAGTTGTATTAGTAGGTTTCTAAATTTATGTCCTGATCTTTGGTAAGCAGTGGATCATTTTGATTACAGTTATCCAAGGGTCTAAGTGTGTAAGAACAGATTTGCTCAAATCATACCTATCTCATTAAGACTTACACCAAAAAGAATATAAATCTTCAGTATGCCCTTGCTGAATAGCGGTGTTTATCACATTTGAAAATCTACCTTTTTATTCACCTTCAGCAAGTTTTCAAATGTTACAAAATGTCAAGGAGTGACTAAAAGGCCAAAGCATTGCACTGCTGTTAAGAAGGACCACAACAGGCTAACTGGACCAAGAGGACCTCGTGAAGTTGAATAAAGGGAAATTCCAAGTCCTGTATTGGGAGGGCAATAAATCCACTCACTAAAAATGCTGGAGGCCGACCATCTGTAAAGCAGTTTTGCAAAAATGAATTTCATGGTGCTGGCAGACAACAATTTAATCATAAATCAGAATTGTACCGTGACAGCAAAGAAGGGCAACATCCTGGGTAACAAAAGGAAAAGCATTGCCTGCAGGTTGTGGGAGATGATTCTTCTCTGCTCAGCACTAATGAATGTGTCCCATTCTGGGCTTTCCAGCAGCAGAGTGTGAGAGACATAATGGAGAGTCTGGTGCAGGAACATGACGATGATAAGGGAGTGAGCACCTTTAGTACAAGGACCTGAAACGCCTTGAATGTTTCAGTCTAGTGAAGAGAAGGTTTGAAGGCCTGTCAAAGGGGTGCAGATCTGAGCAGTATTTATAAATATCTGATGGGAGGCAATGAAGAAATGGGAACCTAATTCTTCCCAGTGATGCCCAGTGACAGGACAAGAGACAATGGGCATAAATTGAAAACCAGAAAATTTCACATGAACATAAGAATAAAGCAGCCTAATTCTGGAAGAGATTGCCCAGAGAGGTTGTGGAGTTTGGCCAACAAGATATTTTAAACCTGAGAGGACACAGACCTGGGCAACCTGCTCTGGTTCACAGAATCACAAGGTTGGGAAAGACCTTTGAAGATCATCAAGTCCAACTATTCCCGTCCTAAGCTAAACCATATCCCTAGTACCTCATCTACCCTTTTTTTAAACACATCCAGGGAAGGTGGCTCAACCACCTCCCTGGGCAGCCTGTTCCAGGCCCCAACAACTCTTTCAGTAAAAGTTTTTTTTTCTAATATCTAATCTAAACTTGCCCTGGTGCAGCTTCTTGCCGTTTCCCCTTGTCCTATCACCTGTCACCTGGCTGAAGAGACCATCGCCCACCTCTCTACAACCTCCCTTCAAGTAGTTGTAAGCAGTGATAAGGTCTGCCCTCAGCTAAACATCCCCAGCTCCCTCAGCCACTCCTCATATGATTTGCCCTCCTGCCCCTTCACCAGCCTGGTTGCCCTTCTCTGGACTCTCTCAAGGACCTCAATGTCCTTCTTATGGTGAGGAGCCCAGAACTGGACACAGTACTCGAGGTGTGGCCTCACCAATGCTGAGTACAGGGGCACAATCACTTCCCTAGACCTACTGACCATACTTTTTGATACAAGCCGGGATGCCATTGGCCTTCCTGGCTGCCTGGGCACACTGCTTGCTCATATTCAGCTGGCAGTCAACCAACACCCCCAGGTCCTTCTCTGCCTGACAGCTCTCCAGCTAGTCTCCCACAGTCCTGTAGCACTGCATGGGGTTGTTATGTCCCATGTGCAGCACTCCACACTTGGCCTAACTTCATCCCACTGGTCTCAGCCCATCGGTCCAGTCAGTTCAGACCCCTCTGAAGAGCCTCCCTACCCTCAGGCAGATCAACACTTCCTCACACCTTAGTGTCATCTGCAAACTTACTGAGGGAGCATTCAATCCCTTCATCGAGGTCGTTGGTAAAGATGAATAAAACTGGACCCAAGACTGGGCCCTGGGGAACGTCACTCGTGAACGGCCTCCAGCTGGATTTTGTTCCATTTACTAGTACCCTTTGGGCCCAGCCATCCAGTCAATTTTTAATCCAGCTGAGGGTCCACCTGTCTAGGACAGTGGCAGCCAGTTTCTCAATTAGAATGCTGTGAGAAACCATGTCAAAGGCTTTACTGAAGTCCAGGTAGACCACATCCACAGCCTTCCTTTTGTCCATTAATCGGGTTACCTTGTCATAGAAGGCGATCAGGTCAGTTTGACAGGATCTACCTTTTGTAAACCCATGTTGACTGGGCCTGATCCCCTGGCGATCGTGCACGTGCTGCATGATAGCTCCCAAGATGACCCTCTCCATGATCTTCCCTAGGACTGAGGTCAGACTGACAGGTCTGTAGTTCCCTGGATCCTCCTTCTAACCCTTCTTATACATGGATGTAACATCTGCCAGCCTCCAGTCGAGTGGAACTTCCCCAGTCTGCCATGGTCCATAGATCATGGAAAGGGGTTTAGCAAGATCATGGAAAGGGTTTTGGCACAGTTTAGTTGTTACTGCTCTGAGCAAGGGACCTGGAGTTCATGGCATCCAGAGGCATCTTCCAACCTCAATTACTCTTTGATTCTATGATCCTGCTATTTAGATACTTAACAGTGGACTTTTTTAACCAAATGAAGCCTTAATGGAGAATAAACATTTTCTTATTGCCAGTTGAACTACACATGACTAGAGAATGCAATGTACCTTGCTTTTTGATCATGCATCTATGTCTTGGAACAATTTCTGTGGGAATTAAGGAAGCTTTCAAGAACTTAAGTCATTTAAATTGCACAGGATAAAAATACACAATTTCCAGTAGAGAAAAATCTTTCATTGGCAGACATTGGACTTTGTGACCTATGAAATACTTCCTAAACTTAATTTATTAATATATCAGCAATAAAATAACATTTGCTCCAGTAATTTGTTATACCACAGAATGAGTCTCTGATTCTCTCTTTTCAATATTGAAACTGTAGAAGTAATGAATTCAGCACCATGTATTAGTACTAGATTTGCATTTATAGCACAATTGCTGTTAGAGATGTTATGTTTTATATTATAGTTGTCTATGAAAGTTCGGAGGTGTTAATCAACTGAAGAGTACTAGTTAGCAGACATGAAATAATAAAAGGACAGGGTGATAACAGTCATTAGTTTAGAACCAATAAAATCTGTTGTGTGTAATTTACTTATAACAGTTAAAGCTCACTGTAATTGGTTTGTCATTTTTTATCACTGCAAAATATACTCCTATTCTCATTATATAAGCGTTGTTGTTACAAGGCAGTTTGTAGGATCCTTAGTTTGATTCATTGGATTCTAGTAAAATTATAGGTGTCATTTAAAAGATAAGAAATTCAGCATGGGCCATATATACCCCTAAAGCAATGTATTTAGAATGCAAAGGTATAAGTAGAGAGGATTCTCTCTAGTTTCAGTTTCAGGCAATTTCATTGTATATCATTAAAGCTTAAGTTGAATTGTTAACATCTGAAAGAAACATGTGACAGATAGATATGGTGACATGAGGGTAATGATGTGAAATACACCTTTTGACAAGTCTCGCATTGTCTTTCATGACTGAGAGATATAAATATTTAGTTTTACTTGATTTCCCTTTTTTTAACTCTGCCTGTGATTTTTGGAAATAACTCTTTCTTTATTTCAGTGGCAAACTGGATAAAATCTACTTCCAGAAGGATGAAGTGAAGGTATCTAATGTGCCAGAGGAAGAAAGCATCCATTAATTAATTACACAAAATAAAGCAAAGTCATAGAATACTGAGAGAATAGATCTTATTCAATACTTTTTACCAGGGACATTGAAAAGATTCGGTGTCTGTTCGGTTTAGCTGTCATGGAAACCTGAGGACACAGTTCAGTCCCTGGAACTAATGCTGAGAACTCATAGCCGCTTTTCATAAAAACATACAGTTAAATAATAGTCTGTTCCTTTGTATCTGAAAGTGGAGATCCAACTCTTACCTTACCATCTGCTCTCAGAAATGTCATGTGATTTTAAAAGTTCCCAAGAGGAACCTCTAAAAATAATTTCACAGCAGCATCCTACCATAGCATGTTATATTACAATGTTAAACTAAACCTGTGTTACCATCTACTACTACTCCGTATCTGACATACCCAAAAATATAACAATGATGCACCATTTTTGGTCAACTGAAATGGAATAATAGGTCTAAGATTTGCTCTGGTCTCTTTAAATAATTGACTGCAATCTGTAGGAGGAGGCAATCCTGAGAAAAAAAAAAAAAATCGTGTAAAAGAGCATTCAGCATTTCTAGACAAGAAATTTATTTTGCCAAAGAAGCTTCAAGTCATTTACACACTTAACAGAGTTATTAGGCTAATGGCCGTTTATCATTAACTTTACAGACAAAAGTCATCAAGAAGAAAATTATATTTACTGTTTTCAATATGGCATCGTCAATAAACATTGAAGTTTGTGTGATGATCAGCTTCAAACACAGATGATTACGTATGTGCTATTAAAGCCTCAGAATAATACAAACTGAAAAAGAGCATTCTGCATTGGTACTTGAAGTACAGCTGTATTGTGCAACATGACATTGAACTAAAGTTCAAGAGGAACAATAGTGCATAAAATAGTACAAGAAAGCTTCACATTCACTACTAAATCTTCTGATTATTTGTAGCATTAAAGGTCTTTTAGAATACAGCATTTCCTATAAAATAAGGAGTAAATGTTCTAGAAATAAAAATCAAAGTTAAAAAGCATCAAATATCTCATTCAAAAGCTATAGTAGAAAACAGTAGGAAGTAGTTCATATTATGAAGTCATATATGACAACAGAAAGATTTCCTAGAATTAAAAAGACTCTGTAAAGTTCATTCAGTCCCTCATGTATATGTAATTTGATAGTGATACTCAACATATGATGAAATAGTCTAGTTTCATGTTGGTTATTTTCTAACTTCACCACACCTATTACTATAATAACATACTTGCGTAAGATTCCTAGATTCTTTTCCTTTGGAGAAAGACTCATAAGTAATTAGCGAAGACTCCACTGGTTAAGAAAAAATCCCCTGTCTCCATTGGTATTTTTCTTCAAAACACAACTCATGCCAAGGGTAAAAGCATGGGGAAAAGGTCAATATAAGACAATTTTAATTCCTAGTTTTTGGTAACCACCACTTTAGGGATTGCTTTGAGGTTGGACCTGGACAAAAACGTTTTTAATAAACATTGATGATCCTAATTTGTCTCAAGCCTTTTTAGTTTTTTAATTGGTTCTAGATATTTTTCTGTGTGAAGAAATTCTATGGTTTAATTCTCAGTTGTGAGAAAGCTATTCCTTTTCTGCAAATTAAACCTTTTGCCTGATGTTTATATTGTAATGTTCATGTGTTCGAAGAAATGGTACTCTGTTTTCCATTATTTATTTTTATGTATCTGATGTTCCCCTTTGCCATAATTTCAGGCTGAAAACACCAATCCATCTTGTTTTTCTCTAAAAAAACTTTATCTTTTCAAAGGTGGTTGGATAAAAAGCTCATCTCTTTCCCCAGATTAAAGAAAAACGTAAGATTTATAAAGATTAATACACTTGCAACTATTCTATATTTTGTCTCAGTAAAAAATGGGCTGGGTGGCTGGGCCCAAAGATGTATGATTAATGGAGTTAAATCCAGTTGGTGGCCAGTCACAAGTGGTTTTCCCCAGGGCTCAGTATAGGGGATGATTCTGTTAAATATCTTTATTAGTGATCAGGACAAGGGGATTGAGTGCATCCTCAGTAAGTTGACAGATGACACCAAGCTGTGCAGAAGTGTTTGCCTGCCTGAGAGTAAGAAAACAATAAGGAAGAAACTGGGCAGGCTGGATTGATGAGCAATGGCCAGCTATATGAGGTTCAACAAGACTAAGTGCTGGGTCCTGTACTTGTGTTACAATAAACCTCTACAATGCTACAGGCTTGGGGGTGTGTGACTGGACAGCTGACCAGCCAATAAGGACATGGAGCATTGTGCTGATTTCGCCATGGCTGGAGTCCAGTTTCCCACCAAACCTGCTCTATCACTCCCCTCCTAGATTAGACAGGGGAGAAAATATATAATGAAAGGTTCATGGGTCAAGGTTAGGACAGGGAGAGATTATTCAGCAATTATCATCACAGGCAAAACAGACTCAACATGGAACAAAATTCAGAGTAGGATAATGAGAAATAAAACCAAATCTTAAAACACCTCCCTCCCCCCACTGCCTTCTTTACAGGCTCAACCTCATTCTTAATTTCTCTAACTTGCCCCCCCCCCCAACATGACACAGGGTGATGGGAAATGGGATTTGCAGTCGCTTCATCTCACATTGTCTCTGCCACTCCTTCCTTCTCAGAGGGAAGGCTCCTCTCATTTTTCTCCTCCTCCAGCATGTAGTCCCTCTCATGGAAGATAGTCCTCCATGAAATCCTCCAACATGAGTCCTTCCCATGGGCACTTCAGTTCTCCACACACTTCCCCAATGTGGTTTCCTTGTGGTGCAGACCTTTGGGATCAGTACCAGTGCAGTCCCTCACGGAGTCACAAGAAGTGCCAGGAAACCTGCTGTGGCATGGGCCTCTCTCTCTCCATGGGATGCAGGTCCTGCCAGGAGCTTGCTCCAGCACAGGCTTCCAACTGGGCCACAGCCTCCAGGTGTCTCCAGCTGTTCCAGCATGGGGTCTTTCCCAGGCTGAAGTTGGAAACTCTACTCCCCATCAACTTCCACCGGCTGCAGGGGGACAACCTGCCTAACCACTGTCTTCACAGACTGCAGAGGAATCTCTTCTCTAGTGCCTGGAGCACCTCCTCCCCCTCCTTCTTCACTGACCTTGGTGCCTGCAACGTTTCTTACATCTTCTCACTCCTTCCTCTGGCAGCGAAAACTTGCTGTTTGTGGGATATTTTTTCCTTCTTAAATATATTATCACAGAGGTGCTGCCACCAGCTCTGATTAGCTCGACCTTGGGCAGCAATCAGTCCATTTTGGAGCCAGTTGGTATTTGCTCTGTTGGACCTAAGGGAAGCTTTTAGCAACTTCTTGCAAAAGCCCCCCCTACACCTCTCAGGCCCCTCCTCCCCCACCCCCATCAAAAACTGGTTATGCAAACCTAAACCAGGTATATTGGTTGACAGCTATCTGAATATGACCTGGCAGTGTGCTCAGGTGGTCAATAAGGCTAACAGCATCCGGGCTTGTATCAGAAATAGTGTGGCCAGCAGGACTAGGGAAGTGATTGTCTCCCTTTACCACACTGGTGAAGCCACACCTCAAGTACTGGGTTTAGTATTGGGGCCCTCATTACAAAAAGACATTGAGGTGCTGGAATGCGTCCAGAAAAGAGCAATAAAGCTGGTAAAGGGTCTAGAGCACAAGTCTTATGAGGATCAGCTGAGGAAACTGTGGTTATTTAGCCTGGAGAAAAGGAGGCTGAGGGGAGACCTTATTGTTCACTACCTGCAAGGAGGTTGTAGCAAGGTGGCTGTCAGACTTTTCCCAAGTAACAAGCAATAGGACAAGAGGAAATGGCCTCAAGTTGCACCAGAGGTTTATATTGGATATTAGTAACAATTTCTTAACTGAAAGGGTTGTCAATCACTGGAACAGACTGCCCAGGGGAGTAGTTGAGTCACCATCCCTGAAGGTATTTAAAAGACATGTGGTTATGGCACTTAGGGACATGGTTTAGCAGTTGACTTGGTAGTATTAAGTTTATGGTTGGACAAAATGATCTTAAAGGTATTTACTAATCTAAATGATTCTATGATTTACAGTAACACCAAACAATTTTCCTGCCTTCTTGAGTCTCTCAAGGGCTAGGTTGGCATTTTTTTCTCCCCTTAAGCTATCCCTAACAAGATAAAATATTACCTACATCAGTTCAAATTAAATGTAATTCTGTTTTCATGTATGTACATCTAGAAGCAGTTCCTTTCTCCCTTCTTTTCTACTATCTTCATCTTTTGATTCCCATAAGAAGGCTCCATTTCTTTAGGGATGTTTGATGGCAGATTTTATTAAAACCCTGAAAATCCATGTCCATTCAAGCAAATGGATCTTCATTATCCTTCTTAATTCTAAGAAAGATCTGATGATCAGATTGCTGGAGTACCTCTCCTATGAAGACAGGCTAAGTACTTAAAGGAGTCCTACAGCAGACCTGGAGAGGGACTGTCTACAAAGGCAAGCAGTGACTGGACATGGGATAATGGCCTTTAACTAAGGGAGTGTAGATTTTGATTAAAGGAAAAAGTTCTTCACCATGAAGGTAGTGGCACTGGAACAGGTTGAACAGGAAAGCTGTCAATGCCCCTTCCCTGGCAGTGCTCAAGGTCATGTTGGGTAGGGTTTTGGACAGCCTGGTCTAGGAGAGGGGGTCTCTGCCCATAGAAGGGGGGCGTGGAACCTGATGGTCTTTGAGGTCCCCTCCAACCCTAAGCATTCTATATTTCTGTGATTGTATGATGTATTAATACCAACACATCTGATGTGTTTACCACTGTTCTTTGGCATTTGAAGTCACTATCAGGGCACGGTCTATGTTTCATATTCTCCAACACAGGTGGCTGCATGTCAAGAATGTTCTATGGATTGAATTAGCTCCTAAAGTAGGACAGTGATAGTTGGCATGAGTCAAAAGCCTGGCAGCTTATTGGTAAATAGAATCAAGTTTCCCTGTCTGGGAAGGTTCCCAAAGTAACCATTGACTTTGTTACAGTACTGTATCGATTTTGTACGGAAAGACTACTCTCTATAGAATCTGCATTGATTCTTTCTCCTTTCCAATCTCTCTCCCTCTCCTTTCTTTTCCCCCTGCCAGTTCCAATCTTTACAGTTTGCCTGAAGTTAAATCAGATTTACCAGTTCATTTTCTATTTCTCTCCTAGACTATTTTAAAAATTGATATCCTATTTGATCTTTTCCATACTTTTGATTTTAGCTGGTAGTTAGCAATTTCATATTTGATTACCTTTCGAGTTTCTGGCTGAATATCACCTCTTCATGTCAATTTTTAATTAATCTTTCTATTGGTTTATCTTCATATCCATTTACTGACACTTCAATTTGAGACAGTTCCTTAGACTGTTCCCTTATAAAACAAAATGAAAACTGTTATGGAGATACATTAGGAGAACAAAAATGAAATACACTGTCAGCTTTTCTACTATGGTAATTTCTTCCTTGTTTCTTTATCACCTGCATCGTCTTTGGACCCTCATCAATTCTTTGGCAGTCTTCCTGATTTCACTGCACTTTAAAAAATACTAGAAGTTTTAATATTCTTAGGAAGTCACTAGTACACACTTTTTCAAACCTGCAATGTTTAACTCAACAGCATATATCCACTTTTTTCCTGCTATCTTCATTAGGACCCAACTTTTAACTTCTGAACAATGTTGTTGGGTTGTAGGTTTGGGTTTTTTTTCTTTAATTTATAACCAGAACCCCTATAATCAGCTGTTTACTGTCTCTCTTTCACATTTAAGATAAGCTTTCTATACAGGCTTTCAATTTTCTATATTGCATGCCTGAGATAATTTAGCCATATTAAGTCTCCCACGATGTATCTCACTGGATAGATTTGAATTATGGCATACCTTGATCAAAGGGCCTCATGAAGTACAAGGAATAAAACAGAGTTCCCAGTGATAAGGTTGATAACTGTACAGAACTCTCAGTGTTTTAGCTACAGGTCCAGAGGGGTTTTGTTACCTGGTCAACCATGCTGAGTCAGAGTTGATTTCAGCTCTCTAAAGGTAGGGGAAATTACCTCTCTCTCAGTGCCAGAGTTCCTGTCCTGTCCAAGGAGAGAAAGAAAGGATCAAGGTAAAAGCTAAAAATTTAAAGCAAACGTTGGTTTGTTTGTTTGGTTGGGTTTTTTTCCCCCAGAAGGCAAGACCTAGAAGGAAATAGGAAGGTTGAATTTTGCCAGGAAATATCTTAGTGGTTTATATCAATTATTGATTAATACAAGTTCTTAAAATGAAGAAAAATCTAAGAAAATGTTTCTCTGCAAAACAATACTCCATCAACTTATCATGGAATACAGGGGTCTCTGTTACTAGGTCAAGAAATATAATCTGAAAGAACTGGTGAGTTGCCCAAGGAGACAGTTTGTGCAGATTTGAAGACCTGGCCTGGGATATACTTTGTGAGATACTGAACATCCTTAAAACCCTGCTATGGCTAGGATGGCATCAAAACACTCTACTCTCGTCCTGCAGAGAGATGTAGGTAACCTGTCCTGAATGAAGGTTGTGATGTATACCACTTTAAGGAATAAAGTCAGGAACAAAATTAATGAAGGATTTAAAATGCATTTGTCTCTCTGACGACTAAAAGACAGAGGAGTTTTCTCTGCAGGTGAAGTTCTCGGACACAAAAAACAACTGCTTGGTGGACAGTGTGTACTACACTTGTTTTATTTATATTCCTTATCAATTTCTTAAGAACCAAGAATTAATGATATCTAAAGGGGACAGCTGGCTGCTTGCAAGTCCTCTGCAGCCAGAGAGCATGCAGGTGTTCATTTTTCAGGCTGTAACAGTGATACAGGGTTGCCTGGTGTGTGTAACAGCTGTCCAAGGGTAGAGGAAGGAGCACGGATGAGAACCTCTGGGCTAGCAGCTCATGTTGCCAACACATCTGTGTTGGTCCTGGATTACTGCCTGGCTGACAGTGCTTTGGGGAGAACTGAGCATGGAAATCTCAGGAAATCTGAAATAATTTTGTTCAAAATAAGTTTGTTGGTTTTGGGGGTTTTTTTAATCTGGAAGAAAGGAGATGATAATACAGCTACAACCTCCTCCCTGCTCTGCCATTTAACCTACCTCTGGTGTTTTATAACACCAGCCCTTCCTCGGATCTCACCAGCAGAGACTCATTGCTATGTGTGCCTGGGACAGGGGGCACGGGGGTGCATATATTTTGCTTTGGGCACAGTTCACGCAGCAAATATCCCTCAGTGTGTGTTTTGACCAGGGCTAGCACTACAACACTATCAGTCCTGTCCAGGATTTTGTTTTCCTAGATGAGAAATGTGGGAGCAAGACAATGTGATTTAACCCATCTGCTCAGAGCAAAGGCAATTATTTCCTTCTCTCCTGCTCAGTCCTTCATGGCTGTGAAATCTGTTACAGAAAACTCTAGCTTTGCCCATTGCCACCTGCCCTTCTCCCACAGGAACCCTATCTTCCTCTATTTTTAACTTCAGTATTGGGCAACTTCAATATATTTAGCCACTTAGAACTGCCTCAAAAACACAGGAAATAAATCCCTCAAAGATCAGATGAGGAAGAGGAGGGATGGAAGCAGAAAAAGCCAGAAGATCTCTCCAAAAGACCCACCGTTCCCAATCTGCAGTAGTTTTGGCAGAACACATGAGCAGCTGTGCAGTTTTGCAATTTCATTTCAGTAACAGTCACGGTTTAAAGCATTATCAACCATGTCTGGTGAGCACATGTGCTCTGGCAAAATTCAACCATCACAACAGCTTCAGCTGTGCACCTTTCCCAGCAAACTATCCTATGAACCAAAGTAATTTCTGTGAACAGCAAAAATATTCATTGACTTCAAGGGATCTGCTTAGAGGACAACTGTGATGGCTATTCTGAGGGCTGCATCTACAATTTGTTAAACTCAAAACTTTGGCTTTTTTTGATCTTTACAGTACATAGTATAATTTTTCAGGCTAAATATATCTAGTTCTATCAAATAAAACTAATTTAAGGAAGTTAAATTCTGGTCACCTAACTGTTACACAGTTTTCTGCTTCAACTAAGGCTAGCTAAAATAGGACCAGACATGTCTAGATAAAGCCAGGCAAGATGTTAGGCCTCAGGTAGCTAAGCAAGTACAAGGCTGTGGTACATTAATAGCAATGGGAACAGCACAATTACTACAGAGCTGCACAGTGTTGAACCTTCTATTATGGGAATAAATGCCTCACAAACTTTACAACAAACACTAGTAGCTGTTGGCTCCAGTATCTTAATGTAATTTAACCAAAACTATGCAAAACTATCACACATCACTTCACTCTCATAGCTTATTTCAAAATAGTATTGGTCATGGCAGTCCTTTTTAAGAGATGTAATTGCAATTGTTTTAGATTAATGACTGTAATAATTTCTATTTTTCCTAACAAAGTCAAATAACAGGGTTGTGAGAATAAGTTGGTGAATTTTTTTGCAAAGCAGAAGTTTTGTTTCATGCCACTAAATGGTTCAGCTAAAAACCATAAACTGTTTATAATACCACAACCACCAAGCTTGTTTTTTCTTTTGATGAATTGTGATAGTTTAAAATAGATCCTCTGCTGAGCTAATTAGCAAGGTGTATTAACCCCAAATAATTCCATGTTGAGCTCACTTATTCTTAGCTAAAGCACCTGAATTCCCATTGTTCCGAATCTTTTGTGTTATTTCAGAAGATAATAGTGAAGATAGTAGTAAAAGAACTGCAGAGGTCAATCCATAGATCCAGACACTTCCTCAAAATCCTCAGTATATGGGTCCAGATAATGAGTATGTATTAGACACTGTCTACACAAGCCTGATTTCATACCTCAAAGCGGGGTGGCATGGATCGTGAAGCTCCTGGACAATTCCTGGTGAAAAGCCAAGTCACAAATTACTTAGTTCGGATCAGCAATATGTAGATTATGAGACATTGAGTAGACAGTTGCCTCTACATTCACAGGGAGCACTGAATACAACATCTCTAGGGTAAAAGAAAACTAGAGCACCTCAGTAATTTAATCCTTATTACTATAAAATATTTCTGTTATAGCAGAATACTTCTGTAGTGCCAATAAAAAAAAAACAAACAAAAAAACACCACAACAATCTGATGCCAGTGTCAACTGTGTGTTCTATTTAGCTTGGTTATTTTATTAACAGACCCTGATATCTTTTCCCAGGGCAGACTGAGAAATAAGGAAGCGGAAAACTTCGTACAAATGCATAATGCCTGAATGTCCTGTCAGGTAATGCTTGTTTAAAGGTGAAATGCTAAAGTATTTTCTCATACATCAATTTTCCAGAGAGTCTAACAAGATAGAAAACAGCAGCAGGAGCTAAATGCTAAATTGTGGTCTGAAAAAACAAAATCATTATTTCTCTCTTTCCCCAAGAAGAAACCTGGTTCTCATATTAAATTATAGATGGTTTTCCAACCTCATAAAGCTAAATAAAACATAATTCTAACCAAATCAAGTTTTAAAAAGTAATTTTCCACTGTTGTTGAAGTGATTGCAATTAATTACTTCCCTTGAAAAAAGCAATTTACCATGTAGAAAGACGACTCTTCTGAAAGCTCCCCACCAGGCTCAGGGCTCTTCTCATGGACCTGGGAGCAGTTTACCACACATGGCCGTGAAAGAAGCAGAGACTGCTGTATTCACTGTTTCAGCTAATCAAGTCAGATTGCTCACAGAGAGAGCCAGTATCCATTTACAGTAACTCATTCACATGAATTTGTCATCAGCTCAGATCCTGACAGCTGAGGTCCTCACTGAAGACTGCTTCTTTAATAAGCAACCTCATGTCAGACATAGCTATAGCCTAACCTCCAAGAAGTCTAAGTACCCAGAATACAGCTTCTAATTTAGTACTTAAAAAAATATTTTGAACTATCCAACTCCAACTAAATATTTTGATGCTAATATCCCCTGAAAAACAACACGAAGGCAATATATACTAAAAATTTTACTTAAGAAGAAATCATAACAAGGTATTTTTATGAGTATACCTGCAATCATATTTGTTTGCAATGAATTAAGAAACAATAACACTTTAAATCTTCAGAAGATTTAAATCTTTCAGTATGTCTTTGAGGAGTACAAGCACACATCCCTTTAGAAATTTTTACTTTCTATTGCCAGTATACCAGTGTATTGAATAATTGCAGGTCTGCAAGGGCGTAATGCTGCACTCGGGCCACATAGTACTGCATTAGAGAATTTCCAAAGCAGTGTGTATATCATTTGACCCAAAAAGCTGTCAAGTGTTAAGTAGCTACAGAAATCCAAGGAGTGAATGTCTAAGTACCACTTAAATTCCACTTCTACAGTCAACTTTGTAGAGGTAATTCTTGTCACCATTTCCTGTTGGGTCTACAGATGTAATATACTGACAGTAGGACCTTAAATAATACCAGTTGTCTAGCAGCCAGGGCTAAGTTATTAGTCACTACAAGATCATAGTTTGAGTTTACAAATCTGCAGAAGTTATGATAGGTGAACCAGCAGGGTCAGCTAGTTAAGCTCTCATTTTAGCATTGTCTTAAGCAAAACATTTCTAAATCCATGCACTTTTCAGATCATTTTGGAAACTTACCTTAGGAACAATATAAGTGGAGGGACCTCTACACAGGAAGCTTCAGGCAGCTCTCCTAAGACCAATAGTGTTAGAAACACTGCATTCCAGGGACAGTATTTTAAATTTTGCTTACAGTGGCTGAAGAATTTAAGAACAAGAAAAGAGCATTTATGATCTATTCATCAAAAGGTTATTGTCATATACCATTTTTACTGGAGAGGGGATGAAGTCACTGTAAAGATCAGTTGGAGCTTCATTGCTGTAGTCAGTTGTTGGACCATTTTTCAAAAACCCTCGTATCAATACTGCAACCTCCATTCTAAGAAAGTGGATTACTACTGATTATTCTCTGATGGTGTTAGGATAATATGAGGTTGTCAACAGGCTTGAAGTCCTTAGAATGCAATATATTTTCAATACTCTAGTAGTGCAACAGTGAGTTAATGTGGGACAGTTTCTGAAGTAATAGCAGCATATAATAAGAAAATATTAAGGGTCTTGATGTAGAACTGATCCATGGTCAGACCAGACACAGCAGTCTTCCTGCTTCTGTACTCAAATGTGGTAGATTCTACAACATGAAACATAGTTACAACCCATAACCTGGAAGTTCAAATATGATCTGATGTCTTCAGAGATACCACTTCCTTTTTTTTGCTGGGAAACTTAAAATTCCAGATTTGTTCATCTTACTGTCTTTCAGTCATAGATACCTTTTTTAGGCAACAAAGACCTCATTCTCTTCCATATCTTTCCAGTAACTTTATTCTTTATCAAACTTTCTCCAAGTGGTCCTAGAGAAAGCAAATTGAATAAAACAGAAATGTAAATTGTATGTCAGGAATTATTAGGAGAGAAATGAAGTGCAAAATATAAAAATTACTGTCTGACCTGCTACTTAAATACTGGTGCACTATCTCAGGGATATAACAACAGATTGAAAGGTAAGGTTCAAGAAGGTCTCTACATCACAAGGATGGACCTTCTTTCATCTAAGAAACAACTGAATAAGCTAGGAATATTCAGTCAGGGGGAAAAAGAAAAAAATAATCAAGGGGAAAATAATATAAGTCTATAAAGTCAAAGGGGTTGTAGAAGAGTGAACAAAATTCAGAAAGGTAAGAGCATCAAATGATGTTATCAGAGAAAAATGAAAATAAAAAACCTAAAATCTAAAAAATAGTTATCCCTTTTCCAACATGCAGTATTGAATTGGAGTGTTTTGCCACTCTGGAAATCCAAGGGTTTAAACTAGGTTGAGAATGGATTAGATATGTTTAAGAAAGAGAGCACCAATGATACACTGAAGTGAGGTACGGTTCAGAAAGCTTTCAAGACACAAATGGTTGTGGATTGACTATGCACGAAAACTACTGTAACATGCTGAATCTACTCTCCTATATTTTTCATTTTTTAGCTACTAACGCAGACAAGCTACTTGTACCTTTGACCTAAAACAATATAGCCGGTTTTTTGTGCTCTGTGGCTTTCTCTGCTGTTTCTTTAAGTGTCTCTGAAGCCTTCCAAAGTAGCTTACAACCTTCATCTCTAGTCACCATTCTAATTGTGCTGCAGCTTTTCAGAACAGATGTTTGCAACTGGGAGCTGTCACAGCTAGAAGAAGTAAAGATCCTTCTGCGGGCTAGTGCAGTGGTGGACAAATTACTGCATTACAGTAAGGTTATTCTTAAGATAAAACTGCTTTAGTTATAATTTTTTGAAGTTCATACCCTACAAATACAGACATTTATAACCATTCCATCAGTTCATCAGCAGTAATGTGGTTCAAGGACAAGAATCTGCCGAGGATTAAACTAAAATAAGCCAGTTAAGCAACATACTGCTTTACACTGCTCAGAACACACACATTTTTATTTCAGTAGAATGGGGCTTTGGACTCATGGTCCAATACAGCCCATTCCTTTGTAGACTGTTATTTCACTGAGGTCTTTGTAATATTATGCAAAACTGATCATTCCATCCAACACTAATTAATTTCACTAATCAGATATCTTAGTGGAAACAAAATATATGCTAACCCATGAAAACATACCTTACTGATATCATATTTTTTAGAATAAAATAGGCTCTTTGTAAAATGAGGAATTATTGTTTCAGTGTTAGTTGTTCTAAGATGTTACTATTACTTCCTGTTAAAATAATGCTTCTAAAAAGAAGACAAATACAAATAATGCAAAGCCTATTTGATGTTGATTGTTTTTCAATGGATGTAGAAGGGAAAGGAGCTGGAAATAGCAGTGCATGAAAATATCAGATCACTGGTCAAAATTCACTAAGAAAATAAGTTTATGAGAAAAACTGATCTTACGATATCTTCTTAGTATACATGGGTTGTAAAGTACAGCACAGAATAAAACAGTGGGGGAGTGGTATGTCTGTACAAATTCTTGTTCTCAGAGCAGAGCCCATGAAATGTTATAGCTGTCTCCATTGGGAAGAGAAACCAACACATTTTTTTCTACATATGAGTGTGGAACAGAGTTTGTTATAAGCAGGCATCTGAGCCAGGGGTAGAGCTTCCAGGAAGCAGTTCTGAGTGAGATTCAATGCTTGCCATTTCCCTTCCTTATTTCTATCAGTAGATGAAATTCTCGTACAAAAAAAATTCTTCAACCTTGTAAAAGAACTAATCAGACAATGCCTAAATGCATCAATTTGTCACTCTGTCATGGTTCCTACTCTTGAAGACAGATGAAAAATATCTGCATGTGTTTTTGTAATGACATGAAAGTTGGCGTTTTGAAAGAGAGCACTCAACATTTACAATAGCAGCTGCTTTCACCAGAACAATGCATATTGTTACATTATATGTAAGTAGTTTTTGTAAGTTTGAGAAACACATTCAACACACCTGAAAAATGGTACCATTTCAATCTCCAGAACATTTTGTTCTGTTTTGTTTTATCTAGCTACTGTATCAATATCAGTAAGCACACATTAATCCAAGGGCACATTGAAATATGCTTACAGCTACTGGAATTACAGCTACTATGTTTCAAAAATTATGAAATTACAAGATAATTTTTAAAACTACATTAGAAATTGAGAAATAAACCAGGCAAATTTCTTTCTTAAAGAGAACTCTTTCTTCACTTGTAAGTCATAGCAACATTTCTGAATATATATTTCATCAGATGGTGAGATCTTATCATGGTCGTGATTTGTATTTTATATGACCCAAAGATTTTATCTGTTGCAACATCATGTTCCTAAAATGAGCTGCTTTGTATATTTTTTCAAATTTCTAGAATTGTTCATTCTTTTGCTTTGTAGTACGCATTTACTTTAAAAATAAGTAATGTATACGCACATAGTTACAATATAAAAAATGGTAAAATAGTAATTATGTTCTTAATAAAACACTTCCTTATTTTATCATCTTTGCATGTAATATTTATGGAGCCTGCCTTCCTAAATTCCCTCTGTCAATAATAAGGGAGACCCTGAAGAGTCCAAATGCAGTCCTTGGTCAGACTGGAGCAGAACTGAAACACTCTAATTTCATGAGCTGTCTTTTTATGCAAGATTCCAGCCTCTTGCTAATGAATGCAGTTCATTCATATTAAAATCAAATGTAATTTTATCACTGCTGATATGACTTGCAAAATACTCATCAAGATAATGTCAAATATTTTTGAAAGGCACTCTAGCTTAAGAAGTTATTCTGAACATTCTGTGTTGTCCTGTGTTCACTTTTGCTTTTTCACAGATTTTAATTTTCCTCTGTTCAAACTGACGATGATTTCTGTTTTGCTTTTTTGCTGTTTTCCAGATGGATGCTGTCAAGGAAATCACTGCATCAGAGCTGAGAGAAGCATCTATGTGAGCTGAAGGAGAGGGATAAGAAAGGTTCATGGAGAACAGAAACCGAGGATATTATGTTTCAAGTTGAGTTGAATTGACTGATTTGGGGCGTTGTTTTGGGGTTTTTATAGGTTTCTTTTTCTTCACTGTAGCTTTTACTCAGGTTATTATACATGATTCATGAAGAATATTGTGCTTTACCTGACATAATTATTTTATTTTTTCAGAAAATAAATTTATGTGTAACAAGATCGTGCATGTTAATGGTTGGGTTCTTGAGGCATGAACAAAATTTAAGAATGCATAATGCTATTAAATACAGCCTGTTCCATTTTTGATTGCCATGTTTTATCATTATCTGTGTGCTTATATGAATGTATTTGATTAATATATATGCGGTCCTATATTTTCCTTTTAAATTCAGGCCAAATGAAGTAAAAATAGGAAAATGTCTGTCTTTAATGTTTTCAATGGTGTTTATGCCCATAAGAGCTGAAACAGCTTTCATTTCCAAAGTACATGTTATGTTCATTTGTATTTAAGTCAGAAAATCTAGGCCTCATTTGTAATATCTAGTTTTTCTAGAAATCATACATAAAATTAATCATTGATGTAAATGGCTTTTTGTCCAATCTTATTTACAGAATTTGTAACAGTTACAGACATAACAATTATATCCAAGAAAACATTTATTTTTTTTTAACAAACCCATTCTTTCCAGGATGTTACCCCCTCCTTTCTCTTCACTCTCACAAATTTGTAATTTGTTCCAGTTTTAATGCTCTTTGCAAATAGACCTGGATCCATTTTTGAAGACTCATTCATTGCTTTTACTTTAATATATTCGCAATCTCACTATACTAATCATAACAGATGTGAGTGCTAAAAAGCAGTAAAGCTCCAACGCTCAGATTGTCAACATTTTGAGCAGGTAGGCATGATCACACAGCAGGGGTTGTTTAGGTTAAGATATCTTTAAGAGGTTATAGCTCTTTTACTGGAAGCTTTAGCCCTTAGCTGAGCTATGGTAAGAGACCTTGTATTTGTATTTCCCTTCATATATGAAGGGAAACGATTTTTTTTTAAAAACTCAGTTTTGCCTTGCATCTGCCCCGGATGTATTTAAAAGATGGGTAGATGAGGTGCTTAGGGATATGGTTTAGTGGAGGACAAGTATGGTTGGACTCAATGATCTCAAAGGTATTTTCCAACCTAGTGATTCTGTAATTTGCATCAAGCTAAAATGTGAACCAGAGGGGTTACTGTGGCTCAGATTAGGGCGCACAATTTTAAAGTGTATGGCAGTACCTTCCTGAAGTCATATGAGTATTACTCTTACAACACTCATTCTCTGACATATTTAAGCTCCAGTTACACCAAACCGATCTCATTCTACGAGCATTTTTCTAACTAAGAAGTACGGGACTATTTTCTAGTCCAGTTTTCACACGAGGGATACAATTCCAGAGTGTGATCATTCATGTCTGTGTTAAAAAATGCAAGCCACCTACTCCCATGACCCCCAAAATATTCCTTAGGACTAGTTTCAGAGGCCATATTTTGGGTGCAGAATACTGACTGGCTCACTGCTAAGCTACCACTAGTACCTGACAAAAAGTTAGCCACCAGACTTCAGACTCAGAGCCACTTCATGTACCTTTTGTTATTGCATATAAATACAGTTAAGGACTTCAGTTTAACACCCGGATTCCCACTTCAAAGCTCACATTCTTTAATCTTCTTCTTTGAGATAGAGTTTTCCTCATTTGTTAAACCAGCTGATACCCAAGCTGCTACATCTTCAGCCTGATGGGTAACACAGCTTAACATCTTCTTATCTATTAACAGTAAAATAGCCTTGAGATTGCTTTTTCCTGTAATTATATTTTAGCTTTATCCTTTCCAGATGACTCTTGGCAAGAGTCTAGAAGTAGCCATTTGAAGATTAAAGGTTTCAGCTTCCTAAGAAATTATTGCTAATTTGTCCTTTAATCTCAGGTTTTCTACAGGCTGCAATCATTTTGGCATAGCAATCAGTGAATGGAAAATGTTTGCAGAAAAGAAGAACCTTTTTTTTATTTTCTATTCGAGAGTTGGTATTTCAATAGTCCATAGTTAAAGAAGTGTCATTAACCAAAAGCCAAACTGGCCTGTGTGAATGAAGCACCACAGATGTGATGAAACTAGTGTCATCTGACAGTGGTGATTAATGGGACCTGCACAGCCAGTTCAGTCCTCAATGACAACTCAGTCCAGTGACATGGGGTTTCTGAAGATGAGCAAAAATTGATACAAATATTCAGAGAAATAGATGGCACTGTAAATGCCATTATCTGTTTTGTACAGAGAAAAAATAGCTGCTACTAGAGGGGTACAGAAACTCGACTTGCATTTCATGGCCTGCAGGAAAAGTTTTCTTTCGTTTTATTTTTGTTTCTGTTTCAATCTATATTCCTACCTGCTGGTATTGAATGTCCCAGCATGCTGACCTGGAAAAAAGAAAATTATATTTTTCTGAAGTTGTTGAAATAAAAAGCAAAAACATTTTAACTAAGATATTTAGATTTTGCCACCTAGCTTGCTGAAGGTTCTAAATAAGGATGAGTGAAATAGCTTCTCTGTTGAATTTGAAAAGGTTAGTATAATTTAGAAGACAAAAAATTATCAACTCCTACCAATGCTTTCTAAATTGAACATGATAATCTTTGTGAAAGACTCATTAACTGAGGGCAAGAATGTCCAACTTTATTTCATTTCATAATGCCACAGATCTTATAACGCAAGTCTTAATGTTTAGATAAAAACTAATCCTAAAACTCAGAAAAAAACTACACTCCTCATATTGTCCTAAAACTGTTGTAGTGCTTTACATAGCATGTCTGAAATAAAAACCATAGATGTATCTTTGTTTTTGAAAGATATTGTACCAGGCCTTTAATTTTGTACTGTAAACCTTGATAAGAAAATGAAATATAGTAATTATTATAGTAATCTCCAGCTGGAAAGGTACATTAACTTGAATAATAAAGGCCTGGCCTTTATGAACACTAGCATGTTTTATTGAAATACTTGTTAAATACAGCTGTAAAGTTAGGTTTAAAAGAATAATAGCTCTACTTTTTCAGACACAGGATAGAAAGAACATGCTACAGCTCTCCAGAACTATTCCTGTAAATACAACACATACGTGGATGAGAAGCACTTCTCACACATTTCCATTTTACTGTCCACAGGTGCATTTTGTACCCCTATGAGACTATGGAAGGTGGAATTTGTAGTACTGAGTTTAGTAGTGCAACTTGAACAGATTTCTCAAGCGATCTGAAATGAACCACAGAACTTATAAAATTGTACACTGAGATTTATGTCAGAAAATTTGTTAGTTAAACAAAGAAATAGGAATGATTGAAACATAAAACTGCAAATCCTTTTATGTAATTCTGTGGTATCTTTGTTGAAAGCTCTTGTTTCCCACTTAACACTTTCCTGATTGAGTCCTGTACACACTATTTCAAGAAAAGAAATGTTTTTAAAATAAAAATGTCTGATATTTATCAAGTATCTCTAAAATTTCTAACACAAAAAAAATAACCATCATGGAAATAAACATGTGAATTTGAAATATATTTCCAGAACAGCTCAAATATGTCTTGAAGAACTTGAGCAAAGTTCATTGTTATGATCACTCCTACTGTATTTATAGTATACTAATGAGACACTTAAAAAGATACACTGACTATATCCTTTCTAAACAACAAACACAGGACGGGAAGCAGGTAAAGGGTCCTAGTCAAGGGTTGCATATAATATAATTTGTGTCTTTTCAGTTGGTCGATTGCCTCCCACATAGACTTTGCCCCTGACAGTGACTGTGATGGCAGTGTTTTTAAGGAGGAGGAACTTCCTAGAATAAGTAGAAAAATTATTTTGCATGGCTCAGTAACAATGGAGATAAGTATCACAAGCTGCAGTTTATGAAGTTCAAGTTTCTCAGCTACTTATAATGGCCTGTCAGATGTAAGACAGCAAGTGAATGAATAGGACTATTAAAATAATTCTAGCATATCTTCTGCGAAAAAAATTGCTAAAGCATTTTGTATATCTAAAAATTCACAAAAATACACCCAAAAAAGCAAAGTGGTGCAAGAGAAGTGAGGATCACTATACTGCAATGTCAGCCATAGACAGTCACATAGATCACTTAATGGTGATCTTAAGTTCCAAGATTTGCCCATTGCTGAATTGATACATCTTGACAGAATTAGAGTATGTACAGCCAACAATATGTAAGATTTGTTGAAATGGTCATCTTTTTGGCAGAGACTTGGATGAAAAAGAAATCAGTTTCTCTGTAACCACTGATGCCTTAAATACATGCAAATACCCAAATGTTTCCAAGCTTCTTAATCATATTCACTTGGAAGTGTAATAGTCCATTCTTTGCTCAATGATTTTCAAGGCAGTAATGAAGCAGTACTGGAGCTCTGAAAATATAGAAAATACGCTGCAGTCAAATAATTTAAACATTGACCAGGTGTCATTATTTGTGGATTATAATTCTACTGCTAAATTTAGGAGACATAATTCTATCCACAAGTTAATGGAAAATGACAATAAATACTTTTCCAGTTAATTATCCAGTTCATATACTGCATAATACCAAAAAGGAAGGTTTAAGTGAGCTGTAATTTAATCTTGCAGGCTTAAGTCACTGATCATTATTATTAATTTCTCAAAAAGATTTAGAATTATAGGAGATATTTCATTTTTCAGATGTGAACACAGAGAAATGGTTAGACATGCCCCCATAAGGCAGCTACCTTAATAATCTAGAGTTGCAAGGATCCTAAAATATTACTTAGCTATATAAATTACTTTTTAGTTAAATTAATTGGAATTGCATAATGGCTGTTTTTGTGAGAAGTATGATGAAGTTATGAATGTTAGTCAGCCTTGCGATGAAATAATTAATATTTTTTCACAAAATGCAAATAGTTGTTCATGATATACTCTTTAATTTACCACTGTCTGATTTTTCATGGGCTGATGTTTGTGACATGGTGCATTAGTTCAAATAATATACAATTCTTGGTTATAAAATTACATTGTGACAAGCAAAATAAGCAAAAAAAAAAAGATTTCATTCAGGGAAACCCATTAGATTTCAAATACCTGGTTTTATATTTTGATGTCAGCTAATAGAAGCAACCTAACTTACTGAGTTAGGTGGTCCAAAAAAGGGAAGTGGCAAACATTTCTGAATGTGAAAACAGATGAAGTATAAATTCTTAACTGAAACACTGGATACTGAAAGATTTAATAAGATGCACATGCTTCAGTCCTGTATTAAGTTTAAAATTATATCTCGAAATCCTAGTTGTCTAAATTTTTCAAAAGTTTTAGAATATAGAATAGATGTTCCCATATCAGAAGTAGAAGAGAAAATAGTGTTTTATTTGTATGCAACAGATCTGGACAGAGTAAAGAAACGTACTACTTACTATTAATATCAAGTATAATCTTCAAATTAAAGTTAATTCTGATTTTACATTTTAAAAATGTCAATAACTGATTTTTTAAAAAATTACTGAAATTAATTTGAAAGTATGACTCTTTACACTAATTTTTTACGTCAGATTTTTCTATTTAAAAGAAGTGAAGTCATAGACCTAAGAGATATCTATGTGGTCCATTAAAAGAGGCAATAATATCCTAAAAAAATCATATTATAAAGAATTCCTCTTTATTTTTAATGAGGTCACTCTTGAGCAGGCAAAGCTCACATTGTTGCTGTATAAGAATATATTAATCTTTACGATCAATGAGGAATGAGACAGAACAAAGGTACAGATTCACTCTGTATGGAGAATTCTGATGTACAGTTGCCAATTTATTCAGGCATAAGGTCTAAAGCCTTCATTCTGCTGGTTATTCCAAGGTGGTAGACTTGTGTCCTTAAGAAGTAGCCTTTGGCTTCACTGGAGCATGGTAGCCTCCCTTTGGTGAGTAACCTGCAGCATCAGCAGAATAATATGCTGATAACAAAATAGCTCTTAACCAACCTTGCAAAATGTGTTAAGCTCTCTTCTGCAAAATAAGCTGACTGTGTCCACAAAGGACTGTATTCCATGTCTGAATCCCCTCTACTAGGGGCTATTTAGGAATCTGACAGGATAGAAATTGTTTACACTTGACTTTTTGATCAGCTGTATATCTAGTCACATCTTCTACATGTCTGAAGACAACATTTAGGAAAGAATTTCTACAGTCTGAGTAACACTACACAACCAGAACAGGAGGCACTAGTCTACCCTTTACTGTATTCACAACACTTTGAAAATGTTAGGTGAGAGAAGCCTGATGTACATTACAAAAGCAAGAGCAGCACATTCGAGGTGGTAAAACAGACAGACATAATCTCAAAACCCCACAGTTTATCTCACTGTGATATTCCCTGTGAGCCTGGAGCAAGTGGGATGAAGTTTATGTAGTAGAAGCTAAAAATGAAAATAACCAAAGCAGGATTCAGCTAAAGACTTTTTTTAGGGACAGATTGTTATTTTTTTATTTTTTAAACAAAACTGGATAAAATGCCTTTGGAACTCTTGGATTTTCTGAATGTTTGGTTTGTGATTTAAATATTAAATTTTTTTTTAAAATATATTTTGGTTAGAAATATCTGCTCACATTTGAAAGCTGATCAATTAGCTGCTCATCACTGAACTGCTGGAGTAGTTACTGCATGTTAATTTTTTGCACGTGTTTAAAAGTTCTAAAATGTCAGAGTGAAATCCTGCTGGCACCAAATTCAGTAACAGGCTTCCATTGACATCACATATAATTTCATCATCTTTTCTTACTCTTTACAAACGTACTAAGCATTAGGGTCAGTATTAGCATCAAAACAAAGTTCCTTCTTCTCAGTTCAATGTAATATGCAAGTCTTAAACTGCCTACAGCTCCTTAGAGGCAGTTTAGTTAGTTCTGTTCAATGAGCTGGACAGTATTTTGCAAACAGTAGTAGTCTATTCATACAAATAAAGCAAGGTTCTGAAAGTATTTATGTCATCTAAGAAGCTTCAGTGTACACCAAAAATACTGGCTTATGATAATGATTTGAAGAAGCAATGATATATAGTCTGCTTAATATTTTGGCACTCAACTAACAGAAAATAGTCAAAAAGACTGCATATGCCCTTGCTTGTTGTAACACCCTTGATGCCATACACAGCTTTCCTGAGTCCAGGGAAATTTTTCATTGCTTTCATATTATAGAAGATACTACTGAAGCTGAAGACAGTGTTACTTCTTCCCTGAAATCCAACATGATGACAAAATGACATTGCCCAAGCAGATGCAAGTCACTTACATTTTTGGTTTCATATACATAATGAAGCAAAAGAAAGAGGGGAGGGGAATGGAGGGGAGACCTCAGCACCTCCACTTCCCCTCCTCTGGAGGCTGTAGAGAACAATAAAGTCACCCCTCAGTCTCCTTTTCACAAAAATAGGCAAACCCAGAGTCCTCAGCCATTCCATGTAGGACATCTCTTCCAAGGCTTTTACCAGCCTTGTTGCCCTCATCAAGATGTATTCAGGTAACTTAACATCCTCCTTAAACAGCAGGGCCCAGAACTGTGCACATTACTCCAGGTGAGACCACACCAGTGCTGAATAAAGAGGAATAATCACATCTTTTGACCGGCTGGTTATGCTGTGCTTGATGCACCCCAGGATGCACTTTGCCCTCTTGGCTGCTAGGACACACTGCTGGCTCGCATTGATCTGCTGTCAACCAGCACCCCCAGATCCTTTTCTGTAGGGTTGCTCTCCAGCCCCTTCTCTCCCAGTTTATACAATGCATGGTGTTACTCTGTTCTAGATGCAGAATCTGACACTTTGTCTGTCTTGTTAAATTACATCCTACTAAACGTTGCTCAGATGTGTTGCTCTCAATGGAGGCACGGTAACAAAGCACTGAATCTGGACTTAGTATGACTTTCCAGTAAGTACAACAGACATGCAATCAACCTTATATTCTGCATTGCATGCTGTGTCAGATTCATGTTGGTTGTGCAAGGGGGGAAGCATCATGGCTTACAATTCACTCCTGAGTAAAGTACTGGCTTTCCTGTTCTAGAAATTTGTTCTAGATCATCTGAAATCAGATCACCTGATTTCACTTACTCTAACTAGGTCATTGTTTAGAGAGTATAGGCAGGCATGCATCCTCCAGTCATGTCCACTTGAGAATCTCATAGTTCTGCAGTGCTGTTTTCCAAACCATTCACGTTTGTGCATCTGATATCTCAAAGCCAAAACAGGATATGTATTCCTTCTAACTAATTCATACCCAGTTGAAAAAATGCTTGGAATTCACAACATGTGGAGGACATTTCAGGTGCTTAACTAAGAGTTGTGATTTTTTCTCTTGGGGCCCACTCATGTTTGCATTCTGTTCCCAGAAAATGAAATACTGCATTCTTGTTGTAGTTTTGCATGGCTGGGTTCTGGTGGAGAAGGGGGGACTGCAGCAGTGGCTTCTTCATGAAGCAGCCAGAAGCTCTCTGAGGGCCCAAGAGAGCAAACACCAGCCAGCTCAAGGCCGGAGTCGTTGCTGACCAAGGCCGAGCCCATCAGCGATGGTCACAGTGCCTCTGGGAATCACTTTTGGGAGGAAAAAATGCAAGCAGACACAATTTTGCCACCAGAGAAGGGAGAGAGAAGACGTAGGAAGCTGTGCAGACACCAAGACTGGGGAAGAGGGTGGGGTGAGGCGTCCCAGGTGCTGGAGAGAAAGATACCCTTGCAGCCTGTGGAAAACCCATGTTCGAGAGGGTGTCCCCCTGCAGCCCATGTAAAAGACCGAGACCCCACCTGCAGCTCATGGAGACCCTCCCCCACTCTGGAGCAGGTGGAGACATACAGAAGGTGCTGTGACCCGCATTGGAGCAAGCCTCTGCCAGCACTTGCAGCTCATGGGGAGAGACAGAGACACAGAGATGAGTGAGAAAGAGATCCACGCCAGAGCAGGTTTGCTGGGGCGGGAGAGGCTTGTGACCCCATGGACGACTAGGCTGGAGAAGTCTGGGCTTGAGAGACTTAGAGCCATTTTATGATTTATGACTGCACCCCATAGAAGGTACCCATGCTGGGGCAGCTGGTGAAGAGCTGAAGCCCCATAGGAAATTACTTTTGAGAAGTTCATGAAGGACTGTCTCCTGTGGGTGGGACCCTACACTGCAGCAGGGGAAGGGTATGAGGAATGACCTGCCTGGATAAGAAGGAAAACAGCTTGTGAGGAATTGACTGAAAGCCCCATTCCCCGAGTCCCTGCCCCTCCCTGTGCCACAATAGTGGGAAGAAGGGAGAAAAATCATGGCTAAAGTGAAGTCTGTCAAGAAGGGAGGGTTGTGGGGAGGTGCTTTAAGGTCTGGTCACACTTCTTATTATCCAACTCTGGTGTCACTGGGTGTGTAGTGTACTGTAATAAATTAGATAGTTTTCTTTCCTTTCTTCTGTGTTGAATCTGATTTGCCCATGAAGCTAAATGTAGAATGATCTCTCCCTGTCCTTATCTCAACTCCTAAGCCCCTCAATATATATTTTCTCCCCTGTCCAGCTGAAAAGGGGAGTGATAGAATGACTTTGGTGGGCATCTGGCCTCCTTCCAGGGCTAAACGAACACAATTATACAAAAGTTGTACTTTTTTAAATGAGAAAATGATTATATCTTTGATGAATACAGATATATAGAAGTATATCCCACCAAAAAAAGTAAATCTCTTTACCAGCCCATGGAAAATGTCAAGAACCTGGAGCCTGTGGCCTCTTCATTGTTCTTGGTCATAGTTTCCTTGTTTGTCAATGTAGTGTGCATCTGATTTATTTTATATTCGGATATATGTAAAGTGTGGTCATCATCAGTGAAGCCAAGTCAATTTTTTCCATTGAAATTATTAGAGGCAGGATAGGTCTCTCTCATGTTACATATTAATTTACAAGACAGGTTAAAAATACAGCCACTTGCGTTGAATATGAAGAACATAAAATATATTTTCCTTTTTACCTATGTCAGCCAAAATCTACTAAAAGCTTTCATACATGGATGACGAAATAGATCATACTGCACACGTTTTGAATCCTGGCCTCCATTGTCCTGGCATTTATCTGCAGCCTAGAACTAATTGGTGGTTTTTTCTTTTTCAGACAAATGCAATGCACTGTAGTATCCAGTGTAGTATGATGCATGAAACAGCTACTCTAAGATTCAATAAAAATCCCATCACCTATTTTTTTTTCACAATATGATTTGTAAAACATTTATTCAAACACAAGTACCCATCCATTTCACATCCATTTTCACCATGTCAATTAAACAGACATTTATGATCACAGGTTTTTTTCACTAGCATTTTATGCCAAATTATCAAGATGAGATCCAATTATGAGTGTCTACTACATGCCTTGGTTCTGCAGCTCATTATGGTGTGCACATTTTTGGACAGAAGTGAATCATTATATCAGTGGTCAATGTTTTAGAAAGAATAGTTTTAATGGTCTTCAAACATATGCACATAAAAATAGACATCTGTTTAGAGTAATAGTAGTATAATTAATGATGACATAGACTGCAAAGATACCTTGTAAAGTGAACAAATGCCTTAATTTTCTAAGTGACCTTTGAGTTTTCTGTCTGTGTTGTACAGAGTTAAAAGAGGCCAGTTGTGGTAAACTTTAACATCTGTGATGATAAAAGAAAAGCTATATTTCAGCAACTAGTCGTGCAAAGTATATGGCTTCTTTCCATCTTTTTAGGTATAAAACCCAATCTCCTCTTCTCTAGAAGTTGGAAGAAAAGGGAAGGCAAGTCAAGGGAAATGTCCAAGACAGCTAAAGTCATTGCACAGCCACTCTCACCTTTGAACTATGATAGTAACTGGGAAGGCCATTGATGAGGAGATTCCTGATGAATGGGAAAAGGTAGATATAATTTTCATCTTTGAAAGATTAAACAGAAAGACTGAGGGAATTGCATGTAGGTCAGCCTCATGCTAGTTCCAGGGACGTCTATTAATTGAATCCTCTTGGAAGGCATGTCTAGATGCATAAAGAACAAGAAGGTGACATATCTTTAGGTTATGGTAGAATTCCTAAAGTTCCATGGTATCCCTGTAGCTAAATTAGGATGCTATGGACTGAATGGACAGTCTTAAAGGTGATTGAAAAATCTGGCTTGATCTGTGAATTCACAACTCCTAGTGCACACCCAGCCATCTTGCTGCTCCAGTGGTATGAAGAGCAGAAAAGGCCTTCTTGACTCTCTGTAAGCACTGCCTAGCAATAACAAAAACATCTCTGTATAACAAAGATACCTCTATATTATCAACACTTTCTCCACACAAATATAAAACATATCCCTATATTAGCTACTGTGAAGAAAAATAAATTTTATCTCAGCTAAAACCAGGACAAACAGCCTTAGAGGGTCTGTAGAGAATATGGGGCCAGACTGTTACCACAGTTGAAAGGAGGACAGGAACAGTTACAAACCTCTGCAACAGAATTTTTGGCAAGATGTTAGGAAAAAAAATATTTAATCATTATAAGCTCTAGAAATATTGAAAAAAGTCTGTCCATGAAGATTAAATAATCTGCTTGATTGGACATGTTAAAAATTTGGCAAGATATGCCTTGAGCAGTATGATCAAGGTTCAGAGCTGGGCCTATTTTCAGCAGATCTTTGAATTGAAGGACCTTAGAAATCCCTTTCACCCCTAACTGTGTAATAAACCTAAACCCCTATCTCCTATCTATTCTGCTTTCCAATGTCATTCTCAAAAGATGAGATCCCAGTTCCAATTACAATTAGCAAACTCAGTCTATCACTTGGCACTTGTGATTGTTGGCTGTGCCTCCATGTGTGAACCTGATGAATAGCTCATTTTAAAAGTCTCTGAATATATGCAGGTATACCAAGAAAGGGTGAGACTGTTCTATACAACTTCTGACCTTTATTGTGCCTACCACTGTTTGGGAAACATAAGTGAATGTCTCTTTGTTGTCTGATGCACAAGAAATATTATCTTTATTTTTATTTTATTTTTAATAGCTTTTGAGTTTATTATTACTTGATAATGGAGAACTGTAGAAATAGAGCATGAACATCACAGTATGAACAATGGTTATACAGAGACATTTATTTGAAGCTCAACTTTGATAGCAATTGCTTGGTTTTGGCTACTGCTTCTTTTAATCAGAGTTAGTAGTGTTTAATCAGAAAACCTTGCCCTGCTGGCTATCAACTGATGTACAGCCACACAGAGTAGTAGAGAGATGAATATTTTACATGAAGAACAAAGCTTGAATATAAGTACTAAGCAGTAGTTCTTTAAATCTCTCTGGGAGGAATTTTAGGATATATGCATTTGAGAATCCTCCCAGGGATTGGTGTGACATTGATATCTGGTATGATGTCAAGTCAGAGAAACTCAGGAAAGCCATTTTGATGGGCTAAAGCTCTTCAGTACAGCAAGATTTAAAAAAAAACCAAAAAACTAAAGAGAGCATAATTAAGATGCATGCTGTAATTCAAAAATATACCCAGTGTTTTTTACATACTATGATATGCCAGTGTGGAAAAGCATATTTTAAAATGACAGGTGAAAAAAAGCATTAAACTGTTGGCCTTAACACATTCCAAGTTAGACAGTTGGATTCAACCACTTCAATTATCTTTGGTACATCATTACCACATTTAAAAACACAATTTCCATTTTTTTTCCCCTTCAAATTTTCTCTTGAACTCCTCTGCTTGAACCATAGGGTTTTATCTGCAAGAGAAAAAAGAGTGGGTTTGATCCTCTCCTAATTCTGTGAATAAAGAATATCTTCATTAAAAAAAAAAAGTAAATACAGTCTACACAAGACAACAAGACAGTACAATGTATTTCACATATCTCAGTCATGGTTTAGAAAGGCAGACTAAATTAGAGTATGCAGTTCTCGTTGCAAAGTACATAGAGGGCTTTTGGAAGAGAAACCCTTCATCCTAGCAGTTAGCTTTCTCCATATTAAAAGGTTTGCATTACTGCTCTTTTATTGAGGAAAGGTAGCGTGAGAATTGTGGAGGGAAGGGGAGTCTTCACCTCTACAATTTAAGCCATCAATAATGAAAAAACTAAAATAAAAAAAAACAAACAAAGAACAAAACATTGGAATGAGACACTCAATTAAGACTGCAAAGGAGAGAAGTCCTTGGTAAGTGGAAACCCTTCACTGATGTTAGGAAGAAATCTTCTGATGTTCTCTCACTGACGATGAAGAAAATGACATTTTGTCCCTGCTAGTCATGGAGGTAAGTTGTAGAGAGTAGAGCGGAAAGAGCAGCTCCCGTGTCCTGCACCAAATTGTGGTTATCATATATTGGGCTGAGCGACACATATTTTTGGCCAAGCCAAAGCACATGATTTACTACTTCTTCTACAGCTCTTTTCTTAGTCCAGTTTCTTAACCTTTGTCATTGTCATCCTCTCCAAAATAAGCCAGATAATCCTATGTACTCTTTTCCTAGGGATCTCAGTTTTGCTGACTTTCTACACTTACTTGTTATTCACGTTGTGGTTGCCCTGGAAAATTCTGCTTTGGTCAGCAGATCTGTAAGGTAATGGCTCTCTTTATACATAGTTTTTCATTTTTGCCATTTCTCAAGTTGCTGTCATCTTAGTTTAGGCATTATTCAGGGCTGGCAAGCTGCTTTTACGTTACTACTTCTTTGTTATCTGTAACACCTGTATTTTCTTTTGCTGTTCCTTTCCTGGTGTAGTTAAGGGTGGACCTTTTGTCTGAACACTCCAAAACAAGAGCAGCTCATAAGGACTGCTTGTTTATCTGGCCTCTGATCTTCCCTGGATAAAAGACCATTCCCTATCCTGGTCTGTGGAAGGGGAAACCAGACCATACAACAAAAAAAAGGTACCTACTGACTTTTGATCAAGTTTTTCAAGGAGAAAACTAAATGTTATTGAATGTTTTGTTACTGTACCAGGCCAAGAAGTTCTAGGTGTGTACTGCTCCCAGTGTCACCTCTGAACCCTGGATTTGAATTGTTTTAGAAATCACAGGTTTTCCTTCAGACCTGGCAGGCAGGTCTCTTCCCTTAGTGTGCAACTTTGCTAAAGCATCAGCATTCTTTACATGAACTGCCACTTCCTGCAAGGAAAATCCTGTCCTCACTTCAGTTTGTAACTTAATCACAGTTCTCCAGAGCAATTTGCTCTTCAGTCAGAATCTGGAAGCATGCTATTTTCCCTATTTTTACAATAGAAATGGCCAAGGAAGAAAAGAAACCTTTCTAAACTTTATGGTGAGAGAGATGTCTGTGCTACAATGTAACAGAAAATATGTAAAAGAGCAATGACCCTAAGAGACAGTGTCATTTATTGATGGGGACAGATCTGAACTGCCACTCTGTAGTGATAACTTCTGGTTTTTCTCTTTTTTTTTAATCATTCTAGCTTTTAAGAAAGGGAATGACATACATTGGCCAGTAGAAGGAGGCTGCTGACAGAGCAGAATTAGCATAGTCTGTGAGCAAATGGCATTAAGCAATTAATTTATATTTGTCCTTTAAGTGACTACATTAGAGTTTACAACTATAATATTACATGACTAGAAGAAAAAAAATCCATTGTTGGTCACCAATGAAAAGGAATAAAGTGGGTATGTTTATTGCAGTTCTGGGTGCAAGTTCAGAGGAGCGATCGATCCCCCTTGCACCCATGCCGCCATAAACATACCTGCTTTATAACCTTCTACAGATTGTGAAGTTTGTTTCCACGTGTCAGGAGGGGCAGTACTTTCATTAATGTGCTAGGCCTGCAATAAACCAGAAAGGGTCAGATTCATCTCTGTCTGCTAGTTCTGACACTCTACTTCTGGACATTGGACATAGCTTCAGATAGCGTAAATGTGGATCAATCCATTGGTTCTAGCTGAGACCTAATAATTTATAACCATTAAAATCCAGTTTGCAAAGGGTATAAATCAGAGTGTGATCCATTGATTTTCCTCCTACTTCCTTGTCCATGCCTTGTGCTTTGCAATGCTTTCCATTTTCTCATCAGTTCATACAGAAGTCTTCTGCAGCAATTTTAGTCACTCTTGTCCAGAGGTATAACAACTTCTAAACAAGTATATTGTTAAAAAATTAATTTACCACTTTCTTTCTAATCAGAGAAATAATGAATAATAAATTTTAATAGAAAGAGTTAAAAATGCTGATAGGAGCTCATTGTATAAGAAGTTACTTCTATTGCAAGTTAGACAGTGATGTTGTAATTCAAATGTGTAGATTAAATACTATAATCTATAATGACTTTGATGCTCTAAATAATGATGACAGATTTTATGAGCCCTTGAGCGGACTTAGTTTTTATTTCTAATCTGTATGAATGACCTGCCATCTCTACATATCAGATCATTACTGGAGATTTATACAAATAATATAGTGATTTATTATGGTTCTCTAAGATCTCTAGATGTAGTTTATGTCTTGATTTCAAGCATGAATGGTGTAAATAATTTGTCTTTAGAAACAAAGCCAAAGATTGACAAACTGGGTCCTATACTGCAAATAAATGGATCTGTTAGTGGTAGATCAGAAATAGTCTCTATTAAAAAAATCTGCAATAAAACTATATGTAAAATAAGTTCAATCATTAATAAGAAAGATGTTATTCAATAGACATGAAAATAAAGCATGGTTATCACCAAACTACGTTGAATTTGGTTTGTATACTGTTAATTTAATATTACTAGTAAATCCATAAAATGCCTTATCCGCACTGAAGATTAGATAGATTAATTTCTTCAGTCAATTGCAAAGTCATGTCTTCGGTGATTTCAGCTTGCATCAATGTTTAACATCTCTTTAACTTCTCCTTGCCTGAAACAGTCAATGAAATGTGGTCCAATCCTATGTTACTTAATCAAACAAAATTTCTATGAACATCAAATATTTAAACTGTCTGGAAAAAGACTAGAGGTTTGATTCACTGATTTATAAAAGGTTTTTCTAAGTGCCTTTGTAATGCTGTAAAACCAGTCACTTGCCTCAAGAGGACAAATTTTGCATATTTATACCTTGTAGAAAAAGTGCTGAATGTTTTACAGTAATGTGTTCTTTTAATTACCTCGGTAGAATTTAATTGCTTCAAGGTATATATTGCTAATTTATCTTGAAGTTTTAGAATAAAAAGGCAGTGCTCGAAAATTCTTGGTGATCCTGAAAATAAGGGAAACATTTCACAAATCTGATTTCTTTTTCCGCAGAAATTTTTGTACTTGAGTGGTCTATCCTACACTTTGGCACATCTTTAAGATAGTGACACAAATAGTGAAGGCGCAGCATCACAGACTTCACTTTATGCTTAAAATAATCAGGGAAAGAATCACAAAATCACAGAATCACAGAATTGTAGGGGTTGGAAGGGACCTCAAGAGATCATTGGGTCCAACCCCCTTGCCAAAGCAGGCTCCCTAGCTCATATTGCACAGATAGGCATCCAGACAGGTCTTGAATATCTCCAGAGAAGGAGACTCCACCACCTCCCGGGGCAGCCTGTCCCAGTGTTCTGTCACCCTTACAGTGAAAAAGTTCCTCCGCATGTTGGTGCGGAACTTCCTATGTTCTAACTTGCAGCCATTGCCCCTTGTCCTGTCTCCACAAATCACTGAAAAGGGGCTGGCTAATTCCCCCTGTATCCCATGCTTAAGATAATTATAAACACCAATTAGGTCCCCCCTTAGTCTTCTTTTCTCTAGACTGAACAGTCCCAGCTTATTCAGCCTCTCCTTGTAGAGGAGATGCTTCAGGCCCTTAATCAACTTTGTAGCCCTTCTTTGGACTCTCTCCAGGAGATCCCTCTCCTTTTTATACCAGGGAGCCCAGAACTGGACGCAGTACTCCATGTAGGGCCTGACCAGGGCAGAGTAGAGGGGGAAAATCACCTTCTTTGACCTGCTGGCCACACTCCTCCTGATGCACCCCAGGATCCCATTGGCTCTCTTAGCCACCAATGCACACTGCTGGCTCATAGCCAACCTGTCATCCACCAGGACCCCCAGGTCCTTCTCCACAGAGCTCTTCTCCAGCAGGTCATCCCCCAGCCTGTACTGAAATGAATGGTTGTTCCTCCCCACGTGCAAGACTTAACACTTGCTTTTGTTGAATCTCATCTGGTTTCTCCCTGCCCAGCTTTCCAGCCTGTCCAGGTCTTGCTGGATGGCAGCGCAGTGTTCCTGCGTGTCAGCCACTCCTCCCAGCTTTGTATCATCGGCAAAGCATTCACAGTACTTTGTTGCTTTAATCTGATGAGTTCTTTGATGCCATGTCCTGAGCTGCTGTAGTTTCTAGGTAAAGGAACCTGGACTATGCACTTTCAGTTGCCAACCCCATGCTTTCCCTTTAGTGTACAGAGACATTGACAGAACCAAAACATCCTCAAAAGAGTGTGTCATATTTTGGTTAAATAATAGCCCTGTTTCTCTTCAGCCTTAAATTTATTTCTTAAGACTATGAACAAAGGTTGGTATGATTCTAATTCTGAGAGTTGAGTTTTGTCAACACAAATATTTTCATAGCTCTAGGAAAAAAACATTATTTCATTTGACAGGTTTGACAATTCTATGTAAATTTTGCCTGCATGCAGACGGCTTGCCTGATGACTTACTATTACTCTCATCCAAAAAAAAACCCAAAACCCCCACTATTTAGATTAGGGCAAGTGGCACTATTCAATAAAATTTCAGAATTTAAAACACTAGTACTGGAAAATCTATAATTCTTTTCTAACCTGTGAGAACAGTCTTTCCTTTGGCCTAATTTTCAACTCATCCTTACATTTATAGGTTTTGCTGCTATTTAAAGCACTGCTACTTTGCACTCAACAACTTCATGTCTGCTGAATGTAATGGTATTAAAGAATAGGCTATTCTGCACAGCTGTCAGTAAGGATCATTTTAAGATAGTGTTGGATACCTTTCCTTTCTATTTCCAGCCACTTATTTAATCAAGATAACTACTATAGAAAAAATTAGTGTATAAGGTACAATGGGGCATATTATATTATCTCACAGTGTTTAAAACAGCTATATGTTATTTCATAGCAATAGAAGTACATGCTTTGTAATCACTACATTCCTCACACCCAATGTATACTGGCTATTACAAAGAATAAAGTATCTCTCTTAGAGTTTCTTAATATTATCTAAATTTATTTGCAATCCATGTTTGAATAACTACATTGCAGACATTACCCTGCTTTTTTTAATCAATATTTGCATGCAGAAAACAAAGAAATATTTCATTTTAATTTTTTTAATGACATTTAATCTACTTCATCTTAATTTTATTTAATGACAACTATTATTTTACTAGAAAGATAAAAATCTTTCATGTGTGTGTAATCAGCAGTAGGAAAGTTCCCTTTGCCTACATTTAATTGCATACATGACAGGTCCAGCTCCTGCCTCAGCACCCATGCAATATTTCATTTTAACTAAATCCCTTTGAAAAGGTGATGAGTAACAGCTCATAACTCTCCCCTGAAAATTTTAGATTAACCAGGCCTGTTATGATAGAGTATGAGCCCACGTACTCACGTGCTTCTTAGCTATCTCCACAGGATAGCAAAAATTAAATGAAAAACTCACTTGGGCACCTTACACAATGGGAATACAGGAAAGCTTGACATTCTCACACTTATTTTCAGAGTGATGTTTTGCTCTTGCACATTCTCAGTGCTCCACATATTTTACTAAAGGTTTCTTGCAAAAACTCAATATAAGCTTATGAAAAGTGAAATGAAAATCACACTATATTTGCTCTAACATCTGTATAAATTTTCTCTAGAAGTAAAAAAATCTGTTGCAAATCATATCTTCCTGGGCAATAAAGGCTAAAGTTTCTAGTTTTATGGTTACACTTTTGCAATTTGTTGGCCTTGGCAGCCTGCCATTTGATCACTCCTCTTCCTCAATAGGATGGGGGAAAAATAAGATGGAAAAGTATACAGGTCAAGAGGAAGACAGGGAGATTACTTACTAATTGTTATCATGGCCAAAACAGAATTGACTTGGGGAAAATTTATTGCCAATTAAAACTAAGGAGGATGATGAGCAACCAAAAATAAGGAGAGAACAAACCTAACCAAAGCAGAAACCTTTCGTCTACTGCTCCCTTCTCCCCATACTCAACTTCAGGTGGGTTGGGATCAGTCTATAACCTTTTGCCTCTTCTTCTTCCTCCTCATACTGTTGCCCTGCTCCAGCACCGGTCTTTCCCACTGAATGCAGCCCTTCCTGGAACAGACTGCTCCAAGGAGGATCTCTCTCCTTCTGCCAGGAGCCTGCTCCTGCATGGTCCTCTATGGGCTGCAGAGGGAGAACTGTCTTCATCGTGATGCTCACCATGGGCTGCAGGGGAATGTCTGCTATGGCACCAGAAGAACCTCTACCTTCTTTACTGACATGGGTGCCTGCAAGACTGTTTCTCACTCCTTTCTGTTGACTTCTCCTCTCTGTCAGGCATTTTTGACCTTTCTTAAATCTGTTTTCCCTAAGGCACTGCTATCCTGGCTGAGGCACAACCATGCCCTGCATTAGGTGGGTTGGGTTTAGCTGGAACCAGCTGTTTCTGGCACTGGTCAGTCCCAGCCTCTCTTCACAGCTCCTGCTGCCACAGCCACATCACGTAAACCCAGTAAATTTTTACAAAAACATGTATCTGCCTGTGAAATGAGGCAATTATATATAGATGTACCAGATATATTCTTTCACTTTTTAACTTCCCCACTTTTATCTGAAATGTGGTCCAAAGAAAAAAAAAAGTTGGTGTAATTTCAGTAATGTTTATGTTGGTTTGTTTTCTTTGTTGTTTTTTCTTTTAATCTCAAAGAAATAACGTTTTAGGATGAATATCCACATTTATTCTATGTTTTAAAACAAATAAGCAAATATTGCAGTAGAGGAAATAATCTATTTGACTTCAAAACAAATACTATTCAAGAAAAAATTATAATTTTTGTCTTTCTAAAGTGAATTTTACAGAAGACTGACCATTAAGTAGAAACCCTTGGTAAATGATCACTAACATTCAGTAGACTACATATGCTTAGTCAAAAATCTAAGCAAAATCTAAATAACACCAGGTTTTTTTAGCTAGCTAGGTGTTATGAGAATTCATAAAGGAATCATAGAGTTGCTACCCTAGCCAAAATCTGGGCTGCATTAATGATTGAAGCTGCCTACATTTCTTTACTTGAAGTAATTTTTCTTCTCTTTTTTCTCTTATACATGGTTTTAGTATTGCTGATGTAGAATACAGATTTTTAATTCATAATTAGTCACATATAGATTGCATATTTATGAGCATAATAAAAAATATAATCTGAAAGTATCTGCTGGAGGATTTTTGAGGCAAGTGTTGGTTCAGTAGTCTGTTATTTATTGGTACAGCTAACTTGGCGATTTTTCAGACAGAGGGTTCAAGGTTCTATACCTTAAAGCAAGCAACATAGTAATGTTTTTGTCTTGGTGAAGCAAAAGAAGGAGGAATTAGGATTTATTTGGGCGGTTTCTTCATGGCATAGTCTCTGATGTAACATGGTAGTTAATGTGTTCCCGGAGCTACACTTCTCATCTATTCTTGTGAATTGCTTTGCAGTATCAGAAGCACAGATTCAATCCTCCATCTCTTCTTCAAAATCCTTATGTCCTTATGACTCAGCAAGGTGCAAATAAGAACCTAGTCATTCATCTGACCTCAACTTTAGTTGCAATAAGCATCATGCCTACGCACAATAAATCTATGGAAAAATAACATTTTATGTCATTTAAAAACATCAGCTGAGCCATGACATGTTTATAGATCAACTGTAGGCTGTGGGAAAAAAGTATCACCTGGAATCCAAATATTAAACTAAGACCCAATTTTTTATTAACATATAAGCAATCAGTAAATATGAAATAGAGGTGATCCTACACTAAATCTTTATAATTTTTATTAATTTATTTCTTATTGAAGTTTTTCAAAGTTTTCTTTGTGTAATAGTGCTTTCTTTATTTTTGATGACACTTATTTTTCTCCTCTTTGCTTTGCTTCAAAATGCTGTTGTCATTATATGTCCTACAAACATGCCTTAAATAAATGACTATGCATGGTCAAGTAACAAAAAATCTAATCTATTTCTATGTATTTATGATATTTTCTCTCACTGATAATCTGTCTTGTCAATTAAATTTAAGTTTTTGAACAACTCTTAGCAATTTTATCTACTAATTTGAGTAGTTGGTTTCACAATAGCAAAAAAATACTTCTAAATCTCTGGGGAAAAGCCTTGACAGATTACTATCTAGCAGTTTTCTTTTCAGTTAACATATACAGAACAAATACACGTTATTATATGAGGCTCCAACACACCTACAAGGCCTCTTTACATGAGGGGGAATTTAAAGGGGATTGAAAACTTTCTGTCCTACCTAGCTTAGAGTCTGCAGTGACAGGAAGTCTGTAGCTGTACTGGTATTACCCAATGACAGTTATATCTTTCTCTATTTTCATAGCCTTAAGATACAGCAGTCCCTGATCCCAAAATAGTCACTCAGTCTAGAGATTTGAAGTTGTGTAAGTGCCTGAGAGAGTGTTTAAGAAGAAAATTTGCAAATACTTGAGTGGAATACTACTGGTTGAAATGCTATCCTAACCAAATCAGTAGGTTTTTTGATTCAGACCAAAAATTCACCTGCAATTACCAGCTCAAATCCTCTTAGCAAGATGGTTCTTGATGATTCCATTGTTCCATCTATAGCAACAAACAGGTACACCATGGTGGACCCTGTTATTTCATCAGTCTTCACAAAATCATATATGTTTCCCTCAAAGTCTCTTTTAAGTATGTATTGCAAATAAAGCAAATTCCTCCACTTCTTTCTTAATATTCTTCTGCTTTATCTGCAATGTAAATGAAGTGAGTCAGAAACACTTTCCTGTGTAAAAGTGTTAGGTAGCTCCTTGTGGAAGAAGAGAGGGGAGAGAATGACTTGATCTACATAGCTTTCATAGACAGTGTTGACAAAGCTTCCTTCTTTAGAATAGCAACTCATTCAGTACGCAATTTATCACTAATGCTTCTTTAATTTCCAGATATATATTGAAAATAGTAGCTTAAATCTACTAAAATCTGAAAAAATAAAACCAAAGTAATATCACTTTAGTCACCTGTCGTTGATTCTACAGCACTGAAGTCAATAGGAATATGGTTATTACTTTTCTTTTAATAGAATTTACCCTTAGAACTAATATGTCACCTCTGCTCACTTTATATTTTATTAAAACATGCATTCAAATTCAAGTCAGTTCCCTGAATTTCTTTTTCTAATAAGATAATGTTATATTAGGTTTGTTGGAATAACAAAGATCAAACTAAATATTTATGCTAAATATTAGTAGTTACAGAAGAACTATAGACCAAATTTTTAATTTGAAGTTTAGGCTTCAACTTCTTATACCAAATTTTCATCAAGATTTTGTGCTAGGGAAAGTCATCTTAGTAGCTTCTTCACAGATACTTCAAGAAGTACTAATCCCTGTTGTATTACAAACTTTCCTTTGGGCAGCAAGCAATGCTTCATTTCTGGTTTACAAACAAGAAAATATTTACTCAGAAGAGAACTGCCACTCCTTCTCATTTTTACAGACACTTTTTTCTTTATACCCAATTCACCATGATAGCTACTCAGTATTTCGGTCATTTTCAAAGAAAACCCCCTAACCATAAAATACATTTTTTTTAAGAGTAAGCCATGATAAACACTAAGATCTGACAGCTTTTTTTTTTTAAATGCCAATGTGTATGTTCTTCCCTCAGCCAGCAGAATTGAATAACCTAAACTCTTAGAAACAGCCAAAATACTAAGTGTGTATCACAACTCCATAACATCTGCAATCTGAATGTCATAAATTTGTGCATTTATCACAGAATCACAGAATCACAGAATCTTAGGGGTTGGAAGGGACCTCAAGAGATCATCGGGTCCAACCCCCCTGCCAAAGCAGGCTCCCTATCTCATATTACAGAGATAGGCGTCCAGACGACACTTGAATATCTCCAGAGAAGGAGACTCCACCACCTCCGTGGGCAGCCTATTCCACTGCTCCGTCACCCTCACTGTGAAAAAGTTCTTCCGCATGTTGGTGCGGAACTTCCTATGCTCCAGCTTACAGCCATTGCCCCTAGTCCTGTCCCCACTGACCACTGAAAAGGGGCTGGCCAATTCCCCCTGCCACCCATGTCTAAGATATTTATAAACACTAATTAGGTCCCCCCTAAGTCTTCTTTTTTCCAGGCTGAACAGACCCAGCTCACTCAGCCTATCCTCATAGGGGAGATGTTCCAGACCCCTAATCAACTTGGTCGCCCTTCTCTGGACTCTCTCCAGAAGGTCCCTGTCTTTTTTATACCAGGGAGCCCAGAACTGGACACAGTATTCCAGGTGGGGCCTGACCAACGCAGAGTAGAGGGAGAGGATCACTTCCTTCGACCTGCTGGACACACTCTTCCTGATGCATCCCAGGATCCCATTGGCTCTCTTGGCCACCAGGGCACACTGCTGGCTCATAGCCAACCTGTCATCCACCAGGACCCGCAGGTCCTTCACCACAGATCACTTTTTCAACAGGTCATCCCCCAGCCTGTACTGATGCAGTTGGTTATTCCTCCCCAGGTGTAAGACTTTACACTTGTTCTTGTTGAATTTAATTAGATTTCTCCCAGCCCAGCTCTCCAGCCTGTCCAGGTCTCACTGAATGGCAGTGTAGTGTTTCTGCTTGTCAGCCACTCCTCCCAGCTTTGTATCATTGGCGTACTTGCTGAGGGTGGATGCTATTCCCTCATCAAGATTTGAAGATATTAAACAGGACCGGACCCAATACCGAGCCCTGGGGAACACCACTAGTCACAGACCTCCATTCAGATTCTACTCCACTGATCACGACCCTCTGAGCCCGGTCTGACAGCCAGTTCTCAACCCACCTCACCATCCACTCGTCTATCCCTTGTTTCCTTAGCTTCTCTATCAGGATGTTGTGGGAGACAGTATCGAAAGCTTTGCTAAAGTCGAGGTAGATGACATCCGCTGCTCTCCCTCCATCCACCCAGTTGGTAATGACATCATAGAAGGCTATGAGATTGGTCGAGCACGACGTCCCCTTGGTGAATCCATGCTGACTACTCCTCATGACCTTCTTCTCTTCCAGTTATTTGGAGATGGCATCCAAAACAAGCTGTTCCATCAGCTTTCCAGGGACAGAAGTTAGGCTGACTGGCCTATAGTTACTGGGATCCTCCTTCTTGCCTTTTTTAAAGACTGGAGGGACATTGGCTATCCTCCAATCTTCAGGCACTTCTCCTGTAGTCCAGGATCTATCAAAGATGATAGAGAGCGGCTCCACAATCACCTCCACCAGCTCTCTCAGCACACGTGGGTGTATCCCATCCGGACCCATGGATTTGTGTGCATCCATTCCTTTGAGTCGCTCCTGGACCACCCCTACCTCTACTAGAGGGGAGCTATTCGTTCCCCAACCACTCCTACTTTCATCTGGGATCTGTGAGTCCCGAGAAGCCTTCGGAGTAAAGACCGAGGCAAAGAAGGCATTAAGTATCTTCACCTTCTCATCATCTCCCGTTACCAGGACACCCGCCTCATTCAACAAGGGACCTACATTATCCCTGGTCATCCTTTTACTATTTACATACCTGAAAAAGCTCTTTTTATTGTCCTTTATGTCCCTTGCCAGCTTAATTTCTAAGCAGGCCTTAGCCCTCCTAGTTGCATCCCTACAGGCCCTGGCAACATCCTTATACTCATCCCATGATCTCAGACCCTGTTTCCACAGTTTATAGGTCTTCTGCTTCACTTTGAGTTTACTCATGAGTTCCCTGCTTATCCACGCAGGTCTTCTACCTCTCTTTCCCGATTTCTTACTCAAAGGGATGCACCTATTCTGTGCTTGGAAGAAGTGCTATTTGAATGTTATCCAGCACTCCAGGCTCCCATTCCTTCAAACAGAGCAGCCCATGAGATAGCCCCTATTTGATTTCGGAGGAGATCAAAGTTAGCTCTTCCAAAATTCAGGGTAGCTATCCTACTTTTTGGCTTGCTTCTTCCACTCAGGATCTTGAGCTCGACCATTTCATGGTCGCTTTGTCCTAAGCTGCCCCTGACCTTCACTTCACTAACGAACCTAAAACAAGGTCAAGCACCCGCCCTCCCCTTGTAGGTTCCTGCACTATCTGTATCAGGAAGTTGTCTTCCATATACTGCAGAAATTTTCTGGACTGCATACGACTGGCCGTATTGCTTGCCCAGCAAATAAATGGGTAATTGAAGTCCCCTATAAGGACCAGTGCCTGCGATCTTGAGGCTACTTCCAATTGCTTATAAAATGCATTATCAACCCGCTCCTCTTGATCAGGGGGCCTGTAGTACACGCCCACGACTATGTCACCCAAACTGGCCTGCCTTTTAATTCTTACCCACAAGCTCTCGACAAACAGTTCATCCCTACCCAGGTGGAGCTCAATACATTCTAGGTGCTCTCTAAGATAAAGTGCAACTCCTCCACCTCGTCTCCCTAGCCTCTTTCCTAAAAAGCACGTAGCCATCCATGGTAGCGTGCCAGTCATCCATGCTGTCCCACCACGTCTCAGTGATTGCAATGAGATCGTGGCCCTGTGACCGCACAAAGATCTCTAATTCTTCTTGTTTGTTCCCCATGCTACGTGCATTTGTATAAAGGCATTTTAGTGGGGCAGCAGATCCAGATATCCCCAACAGCTCACTGCGAGATTTTCGATAGGGGGTGGGCAAAAGCGGCTCCACTGAGGAGTTCACGGGGTAATCTACAGGGTTATCCCTACTCTCGTGTGGAGCAAAATCCCCAAGTCTGCCATTATGCTGTTGGCATTTATCTATTTCCCCCAGCAACTATGAAAGGTATTGCCTTTACTGCCTTGGCATCTTTCTAATGCTTGTTGTGATAAAGTCTCTCTTTTATGTCAATACCTCTCTACCAGCTCACAAAAGTGTATCCAATGCATTGGAGGAAGATTTCATGACTTCCTGGACTTGGAGGACCATGCGTAGCTTTGATACTGTGTTTTTCAGAATCATGATGCCAGTCTTCCACTTCCTGTTCTATCACCTTCAAGGTTTAAAGAAAGGAAGAAAGAACTTTGTTACTATAGGCCCATTATTAACAGCATAGTTACTAGGCCTAGTGACAGACATAGCTATTTTTATCTTAGTTCTGTCTACAAGGTTTCTCCTTACACTTACAGAGCTAATAGACATTCAAGGTCCTTACACAGCCTGATGGTTGAAATCCAGTCCTTATGACAAACCCTCAACTAAGGATAGTTTTCATTGATGAAAATCTCGTGAAAATAAATGTAGTTTTACACAATCATAGAGTCACCTCTCTTAGTAAATGACTGCAGTCTTGGTCACGTATCACAGAATCATGTGTGTTGCGCCTGGTGTAGAAATGAGGAAGACTCTATTATACTTTGTTCCCCTAGTAACTTTACAATAAGATTTTTGTGGAGTATTCTGCAATTATGTTCTAGTTGCTCAAGCTCAGCTTTTCTATTTTCCAAATAAAAGTCATCCCATAATGCAAAGATGGGCTTTGAAATAAAGTACATGCAAACTCTTTTGGAAGGTTTCCTGCTAACAGTAACAATTTTGGTGAAGTGAGATAAAAATTAAAGGCAGCTGTACTACCGAACCATGTGAAATAAAGCAGCAGTCATTTTCTTGAGATTTTCTTGCCAAAGGAAAACTGGAAGCTCAGTTCTAACTTTAACCATATGAACCTAATTACTTAGTTTACCTCTCTTAAATACTGTATTTCATCAGAACATAAGGATATTTCTCAGCTAATGCTCCCTTTGTCTGTAAGCCCAGAGCTATTTCAGAAATAGCTTCTCTTACATTGTTGCATACTGGGTTACCACCATAAGTATTTTTCTCACATCTAGAAGTATACTATTTTATCTGCTCCTGCTCCTGCTCCGTTCCCTGATTAATCTTCCTAGGCAGGATTCAGAATATATTCGCTGCCTTGCTATCATGCTCTGACTCTATCTGTTTCAACTTCTAACATATATTCCCAATTTTCAATACTATACCAGACTATTATCACATTTACATGGCACTTGAAGACATTTAACAATTGTATATTTTTATTTAAATATGTTCAAAATTCTGTAGACATTGCATCTACTTGTTCAAATGCAGAACAGGACTTCAAAAGCCCATCTATGAAATTCAATTGCAAAATAAGGCAAAAAATGGTGGTGAAAACTAGGACAGGATCCAGGAAATCTGAATCTTTCTTAACCTTGAACTTTGGCAACTCCATCAAAAAAATCTGTTGGCTTTCCAGAATTGCCTGGCTCTGCGGGTGCCTAACTTTGCTAGCTAGAAAGTTCTGAGTCTGCCAGAACTTAAATTTCCAGCATATTTTCAGAATGGGGGATACTGTTTTCTTTTTAATGCCAACGTCTTCCCATGACTCTAGTAATTCAGACATAGACAGAGAAAAACCTGACTTTTTTGCAGATGGACAGATAAATCCCTCAAATTTATCCATGGTCAGTACTGTATTTATAACATATATTGTCTCTATTAACTACTCACAGAAACTTCAGTGATTATCTGCCTAAAACTGAGCTGTTCCAATCCTTCCACATCAGTATTTAGCTTTTGAAAAGACATAAAGATTAAGCTTTAAACTGTTAATTTTGATTGACAAATACAATTTTTTTTTGCCTAAATGTACATTACACTCAATATGGATGCTTCAGTGTAAACCATCTATCCTGTCCTCTAGAAGCAGCTATTTTTCATAAAACCTACCAGTACTACAAATAAAACTAAAATATTTGCTTGTTGTTCTCATACTGATCAGTTAAATGATTCACCCTTATTAATTGCTTCTGTACTGGAAATGTGTTTTATAGTACACGTATCACTGGACATATATGGACAGAAGTTGATCTTCATATGTTCATCTTTTAATTAACCTTACAAGTAGAAAATCCTAACTGAGGAAAAGAAACTGGAAGATAATAAGTGATATTTAATTTTTGCAAAGAGCAAACAAGACAGAGTAGAAACAGGTAATGGACAGCAGAGAAATAACTGCCATGGATTTCCAGTTATGTCTCACCCTCATGCTTATCCTCTCCTGTACATATATCTTTTCACACAAAGAAAATATCTTCTTGTTAAGTGACATTTTTTTTTTGAGAAAACTTGCCTGTTATTCTTTTTCCTCCTTCTTTGAATTGACAATCATCTGGCAACTACAGTGAACTTAGCATGCTTTGCTAGGATCAGTATATTAAAAAATAAATTGCCACATCCAAAATGCATTGAAATAATGATGATTCAAGAGAAACACCTTAAACAAATCAAGACCTCTATATATCCTTGAATATGAATATGTAGCATAGTTCTATTTTTAAAACACAGCTAAGAGTGACAATTTTATAGCACTACTGGTTTTAAATCCTTGGTATTCAGCAAACCCATTCAGTCTGAAGGTGGATCTGTCAAAAATCGCGTGAGTTGAAGCATGGAAAATAATCAGTCTTTGGCTAATATTTTTTAGTTTGTGACAATGTTACATATATTCATGGCCTTCTTCAGAATAATGTGAATATGCATGTAAACTTACAGGACTTTGTATATTATCTGAGTTTTCAGGCTCTATTTTTTACTTAATACAAAAATGACAATAAAATAGGGAATCATAGTATGCAAAACAAGTAAAAAAAATTCATAGTGTTCTGTAGTTTGTTCCTAATAGCAGCATTAGCAATGGTTGGAGAGGTTTTTTCATTACTAAACAAACACACAAGGATTGGATCGTGTTCCTGTACAGTACCCATTAAGGGACTGGAGCCCAGCTTGGGGCCTGATGTTTCTGCCCAGGCAGAGAGATGTGGCTGCTGCTTTCCCATTTGCAGGTTGAACCAGTGGTGAGGTTAAGCACATACATCCCTCACACACACATAGAGTGGTGGCCTTTTATGATGGAGTAACACAAATGGTGGAAAATTTTCTTCTTGAACTTGTGCAAGGCCTTCAACACTGTCCAGCATGACATCCTTGTGTGTAAATTGGAGAGACATGGATTCAATGAATGGACCACTCAGTGGATAAGGAACTGGCTGAATGGTGTTACTCAAAGAGTTGTGGAACACAGCTCAATGTCCACGTGGAGATTAGTGACTAGTGGTGTTCCTCAGGGGTAGGTACTGCGACCGGTGTTGTTCAATATCTATGTCGGTGACATGGACAGATCATATGCACCCTCACCAAGTTTGCTGGCAACACCAAGCTGTGTAGTGAGGTCGACATGCTGCAGGAAAGGGATGCCATTCAGAGAGACATTGACAAGCTGGAGAGATGGGCCCATGTGAACTGCATTAAGTTCAACAAGGCCAAGTACAATGTCCTGAATGTGGGCTGGTGCAATCCTAAACACAACTACAGGCTGGGTGAAGGGGTGGAGTGCATCCCTGAGGAGAAGGACTTGGGGATGCTGATTGATGACAAGCTAAACATGAGCTGGCATTGTGCACTAGCAGCTCAGAAGGCCAGCCATGTCCTGAACTACATCAAGAACTGCATGGCCAGCAGGTCAAGGGAGGTGATTCTACCCCTTTTCTCTGGTGAGACCCCACCTGGAGTACTGCAACCAGCTCCAGGATCCCCAGTACAGGAAAGACATAAAGCTGTTGGAGTGAGTCCAGATGAGGGCCACGAAGATGTTCAAGGAGCTGCAGCACCTATCCTATGAAGACAGGTTATGAGAGTTGGTCTTGTTCAGTCTGGAGAAGAGAAGGCTCCAGGGTGATGTAAATGTAGCCTACTAATACTTAAAGGAATCCTACAGAAAAGTGTGAGAGGTTAAGTTTACCAGGTAATGTAGTGACAGGACAAGGAGCAACGGCTTTAAGTTGAAAGAGGGTAGGTTTAGGTTAGGTGTTAGGAAGAAATTCTTTACTGTAGGGGTAGTGAGGCACTGGAACAGGTACCCCAGAGAGGTTGTGGAAGCCCCATCCCTAAGGCCATGTTAGATGAGGCTTTTGGCAACCTGGTCCAGTGAGGGTGTCCCTGCCCATGGCAGGGTGGTCGGAACCAGATGATCCCTTCCAACCCAAAGCATCCTACGATTCTATGAAAATAATGGTGCCAGCTACTCAGTGCTGCCTTCAACAGCACCTACAAGCATGTCTCACAAAAGATAGAAACATAGACATATAGCTACTTTCAACAGCATCTATGTACAAGACTCACAATAAATGTAAACATAGACAACCAAGCTCACTCCTCTTTGGCTGATCAGGACTAAAGTTCTCTAGAGATGACACATACTTGACAGTGTCTAGGTTCACATACACCTCGGTCAGTCTGACACCCCTGCATTGATCCCGGGGTCTCTTCCCTGCACCAGGATTTACCAGCTGATCCAGCCTGAAGTTTTTTATGGAATGACATACACACATACCCACTCACCCACTGTTTGGGGAAGATATAGAGACTTCCTTCTCTGCAGCTGGCACTGAGCATATGAGCTACAACATGTGGACCTCCTCCAGCTCTCAGCTCTGAGCCCCTCTTTCACCTCATTCTGATTTTCAGGATGCACGACAGTCCTGTCTCAGTGTCTAGGGTCAAGACCTCACATACTCCAGTAGCTGACACCAAGACTCTCTCCCATAGCTGGTACTACAGGAAAAGGATGCCCACACCCCTGTCTGACTCCAATTGCTGCACAAAGTTCATTCATATAGGGATCCCCAGCAGCTGGCACTAGTCCTTGTGGCATGCACATGCAATAGAGTGAGATTAGCCAGAGTTAAAAGATTTAGTAAAATAAGACTATGGTAATCAGGCACAGGGCTCAGTCAAACAAGCATACTAACTGTTCTTGTTTGAAATGTAATGGACCCTTTAAAAAAAAACACCTTTTTGACTATTCCTCCTTTGTTCCTCTCCAATTACTTTCCCCCACACATTCCTTCATCAGTTTGCCCACTGAACACCCACACATTCCTTCATCAGTCTATCCACTGAACACCACTCTCCAACCTCTAATATCCTGGACCTTCAAGTTTACAATCTTATTAGTCACAAATCCTGTTTGCCTGCAGTTTCTTGATAGCCCATCAATTAGTGTGACTGATGAGGTTTTGATCTTGTCCTTGTCTTGGTTATGTTTGTCTGTCAAGTCTAACTGACTGTGTGGTTTTATTTGTAACTTCCCCCCCTTTAATTTTTTCCACATTTACATTGGAAAGGTCCTCAATCAGATAATATTAGCAAAGCAGGCACTCTCACCTTCTATATCCCTTACAGATCCTCCATACACACAGAGAATGTACTGGAGGGAACATCAGAGCTGAAAGAGAATGACTCTGTAGTGCAAAACCTGCAATAATTTTGATTTAGTCAGAACAGACTGCAGTACTTCATCTGATATTGCTTGATTATATGTATGATCTTCAATTAGCAATGTAGTAACAACATGCTAGAACATATTGCAGTTATCCAAAATAATGCAGAGATTTGCTTTGTGGGTTTTTTCTGAATACAATTCTGTGTAAGTCAGCGAATTGAGCTGACTCACAGCAATTTAGAAACAGCTAGTAGTACCACCAAGGCTTCTGTAACCTACAAAGGCACAAAATTCAAGACATGGGGATTGTAACACCCTCTTTTTCCCCTAAGGCAAGCTCTGTCAAAGTTGTTGATCTAAGATATGGGGCAGTTAACAAGCTTGTATCTGAAGACGGCAGAGTAAAATGGGGTTCAGAAGGAATCAATATTTCTTCTAGATAACTGGAGCCAAGGCCAAGTCACACATTAAACCAAACAATTTAAGTATAAATATCAATGTGCTGCCTGACAGGATGCCAATATATGTGCTTTAAAAGCAAAGGTATACAGCTTGGTCATATAATTAGGACTAAAGCACCAATAAACTAAAGGCACTTCTTAAAAGCACTGAAAATGTCTGAAAGCAGCAATTGATAAAAACACTTGAGAGGATCAGCAGTACAGGCAGAACTCACTCAACTCCAGGTGAAGATCAAACTTTGCAGGACGCTTTCAGAATCGCACAGGATGCAAAAGCCTTATATCTCCAAGACAGAAATAGATCAATACCAGCAACATTTGCAAGATTGAAACAGGTCACATTTAGGAAAGGAGATGGTATCATCTTAATGAGGAAAGAAAAGATCACAACCAGGATCCTTAAGAAGGAGACGGTGAAAAGTCTTTCACAGCATAACAGATTTAATGGCTTTCTCCTAATGAACACTGTCAGTGTAAGACAGAGGTTTGGTTTTGCCTGGAACTAAAAGATTATGGGTTTCTTTAGACAGTCAGGTTTTCTCTGAGAAGAGAGAAGTGAGAAAGATCCAGTGAGTTCTATCAGGTTTGGTTTTATGTTTAGGATTTTTTTTCCTAGTATGTCTATATATATTAAATTAAAAATCTTATACATACAGCCGCCAGTGCAGAAGCAGCACAAAATCCCACTAAAACTGATTGTCCATCCTCAGGATGACATGACTTTGTAGGTCTGATTCAGTTTATCATGCATCCTTCCTTACTGAGGAATCAAGGGAAAGAGTAAGCCCTTATACAGAGCAAGTCAAGAGAGAGCAGCCTTCTGCCAGTTCAAGGCAAAGAAGACAGATGACTCATTTGAGACAAATATATCCACCACTGCTCATTCACAGGGTATCCTACAGCGGTGCTAGAATTGCTTTTACGCTGTAAAGAAAATTGTATGAATCAATGAGTAAACCAGATGATTTTTAAAGCAAAAGGGTGCTTATAAAGCTCAAAGGCCTTGAAAAAAAGAAATAAAAAGGTCTGTTTCACTCCACTGGCATAGGTTAATGTTTAGTTACTTTGATTATGTAAACACAATAATAACAGCTGTGAGGCCCAGTATTGGTTATGAGAGGGATCAAATCAATACTTTAATGCTAACAGTTTTAGTTGCAAAGGGATTTATCCAATTAGTACTGAAATCTACTGGGGTGATCCCATGACAGGTGTTGATAAACCCTCATTTTTCAATAAATGTCCCTGAACTGGCAGATTACAGGTAGGCTCATTCATCATAAAGTTGAAGTCTAAGCAGGGCCAAAAGGGTTAAAAGCACCTTTCAGACAAATGCTGTGTTTTAGAATTCTCTTGACTACATCTAAGGCAAACGTTCAAAAATTAATATACAAATGCTAAGTGCTATAGACACATGTTGAATATTTGAAGATCAATAATATCTGAGTTCCAAGAACTCCTAGCACCTCCCCACCTCCTCCCTGGAGTTTGCAAACTATCGTGAAAAATTCATGACAATCTCTCTGGATTAGTGCTGAAGATGCTGAAGGCACCTTTTCTCTTTAAAATTTCAGTTACCACAGGATACGAACTTGCTGTTTTGCTGGTAAAACAAATCACTTCTGGCACATCTGAGCTCAGGAACCAGTTGGACGCACTCTACCTCTGCATAAAATCACCCTCCAGGGGAATCTTGAGCCCTTGACCCACTTTTCATAATGCCTCATTGCCCCTGAATTCTGGATTTGGCCCTTTTCTCCCCTTTTTCTTTCTTCAAAGTGTGTCAAGAGGAAGAATTAATATTACTGCTTATAATTATTTCCTTTTAGGGATAGTCCAGTGATAAAAATCAAGACACGGCACCATAATATTTTAGTACTTCACTATGCAAAAAATTTCTAGTTATCTTTGGCCTTATCTCATTGACTCTAAGTCAGAAATAAAGACATCTGGAAAGACTGCAGTGGTTATAGCTGAAACAGCGTAAGACTTTCTGCTTTAAATTAAATTAACAGTTATAGCACATTGTGAATTTCATCATTAAAGATCTTGTCTCTGACAAAAATGATTTATTTGCTTTTGAAGATTAATTTAATGTAAGCTCAAAATCAGACCATTCTGGAAAAATAATCTGTTTGATAGATTTGAAGTACATAGTATATGCAAGAAAATTTTCTCAGATATGTAACGAAAAGCACTTTTCCTTTTTTTTTTTTAGGTAGAAGTGGAGAGAAAGAAAATATAATTGATATGCAGAAAAATAAGTATTTGAAAAAACAGCAAAACAAGCAAAGTTTTCATGGTTTTCATTTTTGCATAGAAAGATAACATATCTCAAAAATGTACAGAACGATTTGTTTAATTACCTAGAATACATGCTCTTGTTCTCATTTTATAAATTTGTGTTGAAGGTTTATCTGCACTGAAGATTTGAGCAAATCCTTGTAGTCAATCTACTACACTGCAAAAGAAAGTGACTTACATGTGTGTGGCTTATCTCAAGTATATTACCATGAAGGAAATTGGCCCAAGATTACTTTTTTCCCCACCACCCTGCCAACCCCTTAGTATCGGAAAATACATAATGAACAGTATGGTTATATGAGACTAAAAATATTTGAGGCAATCAAGGGCAGACTATAGTATACAGTGTGTGGTCTCTCTCAACTTTGTAGTGCAAAATATAACATGAATTCTCTAACTCTGCAAAGACTTTGGGAGGGTTACCATCACACTTTGTTAGGAACTTCAAAGAATGGATCCCTCCTAAGAATCCTTCCTCTTAAGGAGCTGCAAAGGCTAGAAAAGCTTCAGATCCTGGGAAGTATAGCTCCATCTTTTTATGTTTGTGCTTTCTTTTTTCTGTCTTTAAAAAAACTCACGCAAAATTCTATGCAACATTTATGGTAAGACAGATGTTAACTTCAGGTTAAGCTTTCAAACTATCTATGGTAGTGCCATAGATAGCAGTTTCTTGAGTACTCTTAGGTACATTGTTAGGAAGAAAAATTATGTTTAGGAAACATTTATATGCCTACAGAACAGATCAGTTTTGGATTTCCTTTATGACCAAGAGTAAATCACCTATAGATTTGAGTCACATCACTTAACTTTAGTGTGTCTAAAAGGTAGATGTCCCATCCAAACTAAAGGAAGTATCTTGGCTTTACCCACAGTTCAAGAAATGGATAGCTAAATGTAGGGCATGATACATACTTTCTTAGTTACTTTTCACTGACTTGATTAATGTGAAAGTCAGTTCTAAAACTACAAATTAAAGCAGATGTTCTAAAAGTCTTGAATTTTTGTGTCAGACTAAGACTAAAGTTTTGCAGACTGTGATATGATAGTTCATAGAATCATAGAATGGCAAGGGTTGGAAGGGACCCCAAGGATCATAAAGCTCCAACCCCCCTGCCACAGGCAGGGCCACCAACCTCAGGCCTGGATCTACACAAGGTTGCCCAGGGCCCCATCCAAGCTGGCCTTGAACACTTCCAGGGATGGGGCATCCACCACCTCTCTGGGCAGCCTATTCCAGGACCTCACCACTCTTTCCGTAAAAAACTTCCCCCTAATAGTCAATCTAAATCTTCCCTCCTTCAGCTTTAATCCATTCCCCCTTGTCCTTCCATTATCTGCCCTTTTAAAAAGTTGATTCCCCTCCTGTTTGTATGGTCCCTTCAGGTACTGGAAGGCTGCAATGAGGTCCCCCTGCAGCCTTCTCTTCTCCAGGCTGAACAAGCCCAGCTCCCTCAGCCTCTCCTTGTAAGGCAGGTGCTCCAGCCCTCTAATCATCCTTGTGGCCCTCCTCTGAACTCTCTCTAACAGTTCTACATCCTTCTTGTATTGGGGGCCCCAGATCTGGACACAGTACTCCAGGTGGGGCCTCACGAGGGGAGAGGTGGGGCCTCACGAGGGCAGAACTCAACTAGGGCATGGTCACTGCAGCCCAGGCTGTCTCCAACCTTGACACCTTTAATGATCTCCTCCACGTTGGTGAGCACCAGGTCCAGCAATGCATCTCCTCTAGTTGGTCTATCAACTATTTGAACCAGAAAGTTGTCGTCTACAGACTCCAGGAGTCTCCTGGATCTCTTGCAGGTCGCTGTATGGTTTTCCCAACAGATGTCTGGGTGGTTAAAGTCCCCCATCAGAATGAGTACCTGTGACTGCGACACCTCCTTCAGCTGAAGGAAGAAAGCCTCATCAGTATTCTCTCTTTGGTCAGGTGGCCTGTAGTAAACCCCTATCACCAGATGCTCCTTATTAGCCCCATCCCTAATTCTGACCCACAGGCTTTCGACCTGCTCCTGGCCACTTCTCAGAGATAGCTCCTCACAATCTATCCACTTTTTAACATAGAGGGCAACTCCCCCACCCTTCCTTCCTAACCTATCCCTTCTAAAAAGTCAATACCCTTCTACAGGGGTATTCCAACTGTGGGAATCATCCCACCATGTTTCCGTGATTGCAACTACATCAAAGTTTTCCAGTGCCATCACGGTTTCCAGTTCCTCCTGCTTGTTACCCATGCTGCATGCATTCGTGTAAAGACACTTCAGCTGGGCTTTCTGACTCATTACCTTTTTTGAGGAGCCCTCCCTCAAACCTCTGGGAGGAATCTGGAGTTTTCCCCCACTGCCTCCTAGAGGGACATTAGGTTCCAGAAAGGGGGTCAGCAATACTACCTCCTCTGAGGAGTCCCCAGAAGTTCCTAAGGGACACTTTAGAGGTATTTCCCTACAGTCTTGTAGAATTTCAGCATCTCCAAGCCCTTCTCTATCCTGTTCTAGTAACTGTGCTTCTACAGTTTGGAATTTGCCTTGATATTTCATTTTTTTATGAGGATTCAGTAAGACTTCCAAGAATACTGAGTTATCTGACCAACACTTATATCTATCTAAAGGGTGGATGCCTAGAGGAAGGGGACAGACTCTTCTCAATGGTGTCCAGTGTAAGGAGAAGAGGCAACAAGCACAAACTGGAACACGGGAAGTTCAACCTGAATGTGAGAAAAAACATCTTCACTGTAAACATGACAGCACTGGGACAGGCTGCACAGAGAGGTTGTGGAGTCTCTTTTGCAGATATTCAGAACCCCTCTGGATTTGAAGCTGTGCAACCTGCTCTGGGTGATCCTGCTCTGGCAGATGGGATGGACTAGTTAATCTCCAGAGGTCACTTCAAACCCCTACTGTTCTGTGAATCTGTTAATCAGTTAAAAAATGCAGAATATTACTGCTTCAAGTGGCTTGGGGGTGTTTTTGTGAATTTTGTTTAAAAAATACCTTAGATCCAACAATGCTCATTCAAGGATAACCAAATTTCCAATCTGAACCTTTTATTCTTTGATAATTAAAAAGCCTTAGAGAAAAAAAATCTCTAGAAGGAAAAGGATATTCATAACAATTCCACACTAAGTGAACTCAATTTATTCTCACTCTTAGCCTAAAACACAGATTTTGGAGTTCTGGAGTTTCTAATACTGAGTTTATTTCTAATCATTGCACTCACTGTTGAAAAAGTTTGGACACTTTCAATGGGAATGCCTGCAAGCTATTTGAACAGTTCTTTCAGAGTATTACCAGTGACTTTTTCAGATTTAAGAGGCAATATTTTCCTTCCTATCTTCCTTTATTTTTATCGTTACCTTTTCACTGTGCAGGACTGTCACTCTATACAGTATTCCATAAACATATCATTAATTTCACGTCTGTATTATGCACAATATGCCTTGTGATGGTGCTGCAGTTGTAATAAAAAAAAAAACCCTCAAACTTTGTTCTTTTTAGCTCCTACCCCTTGAAAGGTCACAATATGTAGACACTGAAATATTTGCTTAGAGTAAAATGCAGTTTATCCTGAAGCAGCTTTAAATTTTGGGGAGTGAATTTTTGTAGTTAAGTTAGGTTCATACAGGAGAGGTACTAATCAGCATCTCAACATGCCCCATCAACATGTGTCCCTTTTACTCAGGACACTTCACATGAATAAGCTTTCAATGAACTATCATGTGAAAGCCCCCAAATTCTCTACATTGCATGGTTTCTATTAGCTGAGGGTCAGTCTCTCAAAATATAAAAATTATTGATAACACCATTTTGAATTAACTGAGTTCATATGCTTCGATATCATTTCCATTAGTTAGAAATATTGGGCTTTTAACTCCATTCAGCAAAACGGCAATGACACAGAGATGGTGCTACATCTGGTGTCATTTTTAAAGCTACATTCATTTCAATGTCCGCTTTGCACCAGCTGAGGATTTGGTCGTTTGGGGTTTAGCATATAGTGATGACAAGAAGAATAATCTAAAGAATAGTACTGAATATGAGATGAGAGGTATTTGAAGCCATCTGCTTTCAGCACTGCTAAGGCACCCCTGGAATACTGTATAGAGTGACAGTCCTGCACAGTGAAAAGGTAACGATAAAATAGGCAAGCAGGAAAGGGAAAGAACAAACACAGTTAGAGATGAAAGCTGTGAAAAGATTAGAGTTATCTAACATGTTCATATCCAAAGAGGAAATATTCAGAACCTGAAATTTATCATTTTGGGAAAACAGTTTAAAAGCAGTAGAGGTATATATAAGAACAATCAAACATGTGGGCAAGAGGTGTAGGGTTGAACTAGAAAAAGGCCAAACTAAATTGGAGAGGAGGCTGCTGAAAGCAAAGCAATAAGACAAAAAGAAAGTTGCCATTGAGGTTGCATCAGTAGAAAAGTTCATGAAAAATTCAGGTGAGTGTTTTGAAGCTGAAATATCTTGCTATGCAACTATAGATTTTATTAGAATAACAAATGAAGAATATAAAGTAACTTTTTGTATTCTTTTAAAGTCTCGCCATACTAAAGTGTGAAGTTCTATTAAAATCTTGAGTTTCACTGGCCAGATCTTGAAATTCAGAAATGTTAATTAAAACCTACCTAATGCAATATTTCTTAAATTTTACCCCTAGTAAAGCTGTCTTTATTTCTGCATCATGTCTTGTGGGAGAAATCTCTCATCTTTTTTTTCCCTCTCCATACTAGTTGAGACTGGAAATTACAGTTGACTGAAATAGGAACATTTCTTGGAAAACAGTTGGTGGTGTTGATAGATTCTTTCATCAGGTTTCTGAAGCCAAAGATGAGACTCTTGGTCAAGAGCAAAATCTACTGAAAATAGCCATTTGGTGAGTGCTGTGCAGAAAATGCAGGTTTAGATCTCTGTTCTGTATCAGAGAAAGCTGCAAGTCAGCAAAACAAGTGATTCCCCAGCCATGAAGTTATTAGCTCCTCTGAGATAGACTTGATCTTCCTTTCCATGAAAAATTTAAAAAGGACCAGAAGTCTTTTGCTCCAGTGTAGAACAAAAATAGATGCTGTAACCTTATTTTTTTTCCCATGAACTGCACCTGTTTTGCTTAATCCCTTCTACAAACATAGAACCAGCAAGATGTGAAAGAGATTAACAACTAGGACACCATGACCAGTGACAGGTATGGTTCAGGCCTGGGTTCCAGCTGGATTCCACAATATCCTTGTTTTAGGTGTAGCTTTTTTAACTGAATTTAGCATTTGTGAACAGCTGCACATCAAAAGATTAGGAGTACAAAATTGATTCCTTGGACCCAATCCAAAGCCAATTATAACCCACAGAAAACTTGCATCTGTTCTGATGAGTTCTTTTATCCTTGAACTAGACAAAGTTTTGTCTGAAATGATATAGGAGTATAAGGCTTCAATTCCTGAGATGTAATTCAAATATTGCCATCGTTTCTGAAGAGATAATCAAAATCCACTGAAGGGTTTGGGTTTGTTCTTTAGTGCGTGTGTAGCTTTTTTCATCTTTGATTGTGCAACTTAGTGGTAATAGCATTAATAATATTTACAAAGAAACTGTGTTCAAACCCACACAAGATATGCTTTAGGACTTGCCAATGCGTGCTTTGGTAGAACTAAGGAGCCTCAGATGTTTCCATATCAGAGTCAGTCTATACGTATGGGTCATTTGCCTGTACATACAGGTAGAGAATGTCAGCATACATATGTTCACAAGGAAACCAGTACTACAAAGATTGAGCCTGCTGTTCCTTAGAAGCTTTTGTTCCAAATATTTTTCAAATCCTATCATTCTGTGGGAGAAAGCGGGATCCTCTCATCTCTGTTTGCTTGACATATGGAAGCATACACCAAAAGTATAAAAAAGGCAGTCTCCTTGCCTCACTCTACATAGTGCTATTGTCAGTGGTAGTTATCCCACAGAACTGCTTCCCTGGGTGCACAAGCCCCTGCTGCCTCAGCAGCCTCAAATTTTTAATATAAGCAACCAATTTTCTAAAGTAGTTTTATGCTCATAAATGGAAAACTGTGGAACTGTTTCCTAAGAGACAGTATTAAGATTTTCAGTGTAATGGCAGACAGAATTTGAATAGCTAGGCAAGTATATTTTTTTTTTCTGTCTTTATATTTATTTAATATTGTATGTTTAGCTTAATGGTGCAAAATATTTTTTTTCAGGATTTCAGTAGGGTAATGTGAGTGTCTCTGATCCTTCTACATGCTAATCGTGCTATTTGGATCTGACTTAACATTGTGTTTCACCTGAGCCACTATGCAAAAGGAGTTTTAGATAAAGTGAGGATAAAGCAATATTATTTTACCTTTAAGCACATTATTTGGTGCTTATTTTTCTCCTTTAGAACCTACAGAGTAATCAGGATAATAGAATATGATACTTAGTCTCACATTGTGCTGATTTGTAAAAAATATTAGGCCAGAGCTATGGTAATTCTCTGTTTAAAAATATCATAGAAGCTATAGGCTTTTATATAGGCACATTCAGACATACGCAGACATTGGCACTTAGAAAGTGCATACCACTACCAACTCCAAGGATGATTTTCTGGCTTATTAGGAAATTGATTGCAATTGTTTCTATGCCAGTATAGACTGTTTCACAGGAAAAAAACCTGTGAGAATGCATACTGCAATTTAAAGCCTGTCCTTCACTCCTCTGTGTAAATTAAAAAGCTGCATGAAAGGTGTGGTTGGTTTTTTTGTTTCCTTAATGTCAACGTGCATTGTTAAAATGCTAATATGATGGAGCAGAAAGGGACATAGGTAAGGAAAGTGGAAGAGTGAGTGTTGCAAATACTTACTTCAAAAGACAGATGGGAGTTCAAACGTGGTGTCCTCTTAGAGCACATAATTTTTCTCTTTACAGAAAAAAACAAGTAAGCAGAGGCTTAATGTCTCCTATTCTTTTATAAATGCAAACTGACACTAAGAAAAAAATCTGTTCATCACTGGCAGAAAAAGTCTTACCATACTTATTGACTTCTATATTGGCTTTTCTAAGGCAAATAAGGCCATTCAACCATGAAATGTCCTCTGAGAATAAGGTTATTGATAGCAGTGATGGTGGAATGGGACTTGTGTAGATCCAGATATAGATAGCATCAGGGCACTCCCTGCACAAGTTCCTGCTCTCCAGCTTAACTTGTCATCTTTTTCCTTATCCAGGGCAGGTTGAGATAGTACAAGCTTGTGTGGTAAAGCGCTACAGTTCTGCATATGCAGCACTTTTCACATACTACTTTGGTTTCCCAACACATATCACCTGACATCCACCACAAACCTCTTCTGCATTGTATCCTTAACTTCCTTCTTTCTTACTGCCTAATTTGACTGTTTCCCCTTTCAAATTAGACTGCTTCCAGCTTTGCTTTCCTCCTTTTGCAGATCTATCCCCTTTTCCCCACTCCAAACACACACATTTCCACTTCCATTATAAGTAGGACATCCTTTTCCTACTTTTGGTGGAATCTGTCACAACTGTGATGCTCCCTTCTTTCCCAATCCTGTGTAACATCCACACACATCCTATTATGTCCTCCCTCCCATCAACACTCAGAAACCATCCCCATGTCTCCATCCCTCCTCTCCTTTCTTGATGTCTGATATAGTCATCACATGCCCAACACAACCCCATTCCATCTTGCTCCCTCCCATCTCCTGGCCTTCAAATATTTTGGTCCTTTTGCTTGCCTCTTCAGCTGCTGTTCTTTACTGAGCCTGCTCTTTTTCTCATGCTCTGTGTCTGGATCATAGTTTCAGTTGTGGGTTTTAGGATATTTGTCTCCTATTTCTGTTGGTTTTCTTCACTTTTAATTTCTGCCCACGCATTCCTTCTTTGCTGAACAGAACCGTGCATGGTTGTTTCTCATTTTCTGTTATAATCTTCTGTCCCCCATACATCTTCTCCCATTTCCTCTGCTCTTTCACGTCTGTAATAAACTTCACTTCCTTGCATCCTTAGCCAGAAAGAAATCCTTTCTTTCCCTCTGTCTGTAGCCCTGATTCAATTTTATTATCCCTACTTTTTACTTTTTCGCTAGCTTAGCACATTTTCATCTTCAAGACTTTTTCTAGGAAGTTCAGCATTTTTATTTTCAGTCAGAACACAGATGAAGGAAGAAAGAACTGATATTTTTTAAGCAGGATCAACTGCTCCATTCAGGAAAAAAAAAAAAAAAGAGAGAGAGTAGCTCAAAGGTTATTGTCATGACATTGAATGCTTAATTCTGTAAAGCTTTGGCTCTCAGGAAAAGAACATGATAAAGCATCTGGCTCTCCCTTGTATACTCCACATATAAAGAATTGGAAAGCTGGCAGTGTATTGTATAATACCTCTTGTTCAAAGAAATAAAGAGTTTTTTGGACATGGTTATATTAATCCTTTGTGCCATTTAGGTCTCTTTATTACATTATGTTTTTAAATATGATCATGGATGTTTTCACCTCAAATCTCATGACTTTATGTTACTTGATGTTAAGTCTCAACATGATTAATTTAGTCAGGGTTTATTTGCAAAAGTCATCTTCAAGCTTCCACCTGTTCCTCTGAATGACAGCTACTGATATTAACTCTATAGAAGGAAACAACATGCCAAGAAAGCCCATCGATCCAGTTATCAGTATCTAACACTTTTCTTTATCAGAAAAAACAAGTCCCCGTATCACTGATTAAAAGCTTCCCTTCTCTCTGTACCCAGACAACTTTCTTTGAAAGGACTCTGAAAGAGTCAGAGCTTTGTGGTGGATATACCTGCAGCTTTTCATTATAGAGAACATGCTACAACTAGCAAAATCATGTTCTCAAAGTCTAAAGCTATGTTTTACTAGAACACAAACACAAAAGAAAAAAGTAAGTTTTTAAAGACAGAACAATCAATTCTGCTGGGGAGACAGATAGAATAAAAGAAAGCAAATCTCTAGTGCTAATGACTCTACCTATGCTCAGCACCCTTTTTCCCCTGGTACTGCTTTGCGGTACTTGTTCAGCTTGTATCTAAGTGATCCCATCCTAGGGAGTTGCAATTTTAACTTCCTCCTGAGGACTCCAGCATTCCTACCTGGTACTCAGCCATAAACTATTTAATACTGCATGATATAAAATAACATAGTCAGTACATGGAAAAAAACCATATTCAACAGTTCTTCCATCCAGTATGCAGGTCAGTGCATCTATAAGTCTGTGAATTACTGGGACTTGTTATTTGCAGATTGTTCCATAATGTATATTTGTGCAACAGCTGTGAGGTGTTCTTGCAGCTATGCTCTTCCTTCCAAAAGAGATTCAAAGGGCGTCTGTGGTTGTCACTGATCTGTCTGTGCAGGGCTGAGATCCATTTCTCCTGCTGGCTTATTCCACCACCAACCAAAACTCCAGATGGAGGGGAGGCTTCACACCTCAAAAGCACAGTTTTGTTTTCTTGATCAAATATGCCAGATATCATGTTCATTTAAAACTGAAGGGCATGTTTCAAAAACTAAGAAACTGTGAAAGTATCTTTTCTCTCCTTTGTACACATAACTCTAGCAAAGCAAAAAGGACAGAGAAGGGCATGCCTCTGGTAGGGTGTTCTGGAAAAAAAATACAACCCTCCCTAGTATGCATTAGCTTGTTTATGAGTCTGTCATTATGAGTCATTAGCTGCCTGCCACATGGTCTATCTGCCATTCTGTTGTGTATGAAGCTTGCTTCTGAGGGATAAACAAAAGCAGAGCTGAAAATCAAGCTGAGAATAATTTTCTCATGGACAGAGTGTTCATGGACACTGTGGGGAGAGTCAATAGAACCTTGCAAATTATTTTCTGAAATATGGAGGCAGATGAATCAAAAAAACACAAAGTAGTTAATCAAAATCCCAGCTATAGTAGCACATCTGTTAAGAAGTCTCAGGTCTGGTCATTGGATTTAAAATTTTAATATTGTTATTATAGGAAACATTTCTTTTCAGTCTTTGTGTTTAAAAAAAAAAAAAAGGACAAATAATAGTAATAATAAAAAAAACCCCAACAAAAAACCAAAAAAAAACCCAAACCCCACCAACCCCCAACCCAACCCAAAATCCCAAAAGAACAATGCAATTTACCTGTGGTAATAAGAGAACAACAGTGTCCAGCATCAGGCTTTTGGGAATGAAGATAAAATTATAAGAAATAAGGAAAGTTTATTTCCAAATTATATTTGAAAAGGGGATGGAAAATTAAGCTAAAAGGAGTAGGTTTTTCCAGTCTACCAAGAGGTGCAGAGATTACCTATCTACCAGCAGCGAAGGGTTCAGTTGCAAAAAGAAAATGAGCAGCAGAGGAGGATCCTGGAGAGAGAAACTGTTGCTTCCCTAGCATTCATACACAGATATTACTGTATTACCAGTTTATCCACAGAAACTGTACAGGATTAAGTTAAATTGCAGAAACAAAGAACAGTCTGCTTTGCTTTAATAAAAGAGCTGTTTGTGAAACATGTCTTGTAACTTCTGTTATTGTAGTATAAGGTGCTAACAAAAAATTTAAATAAAACCTCTGCAATAAAATAAAAGCAAATTCTGCAAAGCAAACTTAACAAAAGACATATATCCAAGAATCACATAGTGTAGAGATTCTATGGGAAATGGAGCAGTGACATTAGTATAATGACCTTCTCCAATATGAGATAAACTAATCAATGCATAAAATAAATATTCCCTTCATATTTGCTATTTACTGTTAACACTCATGCTTTATTTTCTTATATCCAGAGCTATCTTTTTTGTTTGGGGGGGGGTTTGTGCAACTACTTAAGAGCAGGCAGAACCACACTGTTACAATGTCTCTAATGTCCCTTTTTTCACTTTCCTGACATTTTCTCTCCAGATTCCCACATATATCATGATCTGCTATGGAATACAAGAGACCTTAGAGTGTCCTGCACAGGATACATCACTTCTTAGTGTTGTGATTAGGGAGCTAGGATCAGGAACACCACACTATGGGGGTAAAGAACCCCCAGGAAGTCTGTGACTGAGCAAAAGGATCAAACTGAAGGCTCATTGTCCGCAAAATCACATTCCTTCAAGAGTGTGAAACGAAACCTATGATTTCTGTTCTTCCTTACTTCCTTCAATAGTAGCAGCCACCTGAAGACCCTGAGGAAAGCCTGGTATAGCAGGTAACATCTTCCTGCTGCTGTTACTACTCATTTAATTGAAGTGGCAAGGGATATTTTGATAAACTTAGGTGGATATTTTGGTATTAGTCAATATTACAGGGTGTTGTTTTAAAGTGTGGTTTTTGTCACTGATTAGCTACAAACTGACAAACTTGGGTCAATCTGGGTCAGCTGGTTGTGTTCTCTCAGCTTTTTGTGCACCTAGCAGAGCATGAGAAATTAAAAAGTCCCTTGACTTAGTGTAGACACTGCAACTACCTAACAGCAACTAAAAACACTGGTGTATTATCATCATTGCATTCAAACTAAATAAAAAACCCAGCACTATACCAGCTACCTGACAGAAAATAACTGCATTTCAGCCGAAACGGGGATAGTTGGTTAATGCACTCATGTGCCAACCTGAGAGAAGAAATTGCATTGATCTTAGCAAGGACTATTACATCACTTAAATATTTGTTAGCTTTTTCTTTCCCCCTCTTCCTTCTCCCCTCTTTCCCCCCCCCCCCCCCCCCCCCGAGTCACTGATGAACATATGTCATAAAATGCTCTCATTTGCCATAGCACAATTGGTCAATATAGTACACAGTAGCATTAGATGCCCTGTCCTCATGTCATCATACAGGACAAATAAGGGCAAACTGAAACTGAATCTCACTCTTCATGTTTTTGCTGCACTTCAATCTTCTTTATTCTTCATATTATGCTTTTAAAATAAATAATTTTTTTTTCTCTGTCACTGTTAAACTCTTGCTTATTTAAGTTCTTTGAACATTTTTTGTTTGAGTGCTAATATCTGGAGTCAATAGGAGATACTTTATCGCAGGGATATTTGTCTTCCCTAACTGTCTCGGAATGGTGCCTACCAAGTATATCCACACCTTGAACTAAGGTGTCAAGTACCTTCCAACCAAATAAAGAAGTCAAAGGTGGTTAATAAAGCAGAAGGAAAAGCTTCTTATAAGACAAACCACAATCAAGATAGCACACACTTAAAAAGTATTTCCCCAGTCATTTGTAAACTACCCTTTAGTACAGTAACAAGTAATGAACAATTTTATCTGGAAACTAAAGAAGTCAAATGGCTTTCTTTTTACCACCACTTGTGGCAGATGCTAGGCCCTGTGAAACATGACAATATATGAAAAAAATCACTGGCTTCTGAAAATACCTTATATTAACATGGGAAATAAGGAAATGCAGATTCTTAAGAAACAAACATGTTGTTTACTTATTTTGAGTCTATGTATTTCTATGAACAGTACATTCAAAACAAATCATAAGGTAAATGATAACTTTCTGGATATGAAGCAAAATCTAGGAGATACAGACTAATTTGAAGTACTGTTGAAAGTACATACTAAGGTAACAGCATGCACAAAGACAGCGGTGCAAAGCAGAGGCTGGGAAAGTCATGTTAATCAATATGGTGTGTGGAAGGATCAAGGAGGATAAAGTCAGAACAAATCTGTGCTGAAAAAGGTCTTGTTCAAACACATATAGATGCAAAAATAGAATGGCCCACAGAATTATTGGCAGCCTCCAATCAATTTGTTTAAAAGCTCCGATTTATTTTAAGGCCAACTCAGTATGGAAACTATTTTAATCCCAGTTCTCCATGCATGGCCATGAAGTATCATGCAAGAAAGATCTATCATATCGCTCTGTTTTAACCAACAGTTCTCTTGAAACTGCTTAAATTCCAAAAAGGTCATCAAGGTGTCAGTGACCTGATGTAAACTACCAATTCTTGTTCTTTAACAAATTGTTTATATTGATTTATAAGAATGGGATGGGCATTTTCCCTAGTTCCTAGTCATTCTTGCTCTTTCCAAATGGAACTGAAGCAGAAGTATGATTTACTTAAGCCAGGACAAGTAAAAGTAGAAGTTATATAAACAAACTATGCTCTTCAAATTTCAAGTTTCATAGTTTCCTCAGGGTCAGAGTCCCTCAGACCCTAGGGTTAAAGATCCCTCCTTTTTCTTTGTCAAGGAATGATCTGCATTGATAGAAAAAAAATAACTGTCAGCTTGTACTGTCTATGACTGTAAATCAGCTGGTTATTATAAAATGACTATAAGTCAGCTGATTATTAAATATTAAAAATACACTCCCTGGTTAAGGCCCTTCTCTTTTGTCTCCACTGGTCCATGGGCTTATTAAAGCTGGCTTCAAAACTGGAAGTTGAAAAGCTACATTAAATCCAGTAAGTTGGTATGGGCTTCTACAGTTGTCCAGCAACCCAGTGTTCATGGCCTGAGCCAGTATCTCCTCATAGTACTGCACAACGTCATTTTTCCATACCAATATTCATGAATCTAATCTCCATATTCTATTTTGCCATGCCAATGTATAAAAGTGTCTGTTTTTCTAATTGAGGACAGGAGATAGACAAAGGTGGTATACGAATATATTATCCTCAGTAAAGGAAAGTGTTTCCCCCCAAACACCCTATTCTTTACCTTGCTTGGGGAATTACCTACACAAGTCCATTTGTATGAATTCAGCCTTGGTCTGTGTACTGAAGTGCAAACAGAAAGAGAGATAACTAAGGAAAAGCACAGATTTTTCATTCCTAAGATGTTGCAGTCTTTACCACTCTCAGCATGCTGAGCTGATCATCCTGAATGTAAATTTCAGTGCTGTGCATAGAAAATGCAGCTTCAGCATTTTATTGAGTAGAGACAGTCTGTAAATAATCCAGCCTTTGGATTACTGTACAATAATGACTGGGGGAAGCTTTTTTAAGCATCCAGTTCGAGTAGGCAGCTTTTCTTGATTAAAAATGACAAAATATGTTGTTCCTTTGACTACTTTAAATCAGAACTTTCAAGTCTTGCAGTTTTCATGAGTCTGGCAATACTTGTCATTTGATTTATGCCCTACAGATTTTTGATCATGATGATGCTTTTGTTTTGCTTTCATTTACAAATATATTTCCAGATTTCAGAGTTTCAGAGGCTGAAAAAAGAGCTGGCAAATAAGAAAAGCAAAATTATTCCTGCACTATATGATTTCAAGGTAACCTCATACTTTTGGCGATCTGATATGCTTATGAGCACAGGGCATGCATTTCAGAACTATATTGAAACTAAATCTGTTTCTGAAACAAAGATTACAAGTTATTGGCCATGTAGTACTCATTACTACCTGTAAGGACAAAAAGAGACAAACTGACATAAATTATTCTTTTTCTCCTGGGAGAGAAAGTCTTAGGTATAACTCTGCTACAGAAAACAATATGAATGAAGAAATGAAAAAAAAAATCCCACTGAAGTATGTTCCATAGTACTTACCTTGCTATATGTTTGCTTTTTAGCTTTCAAATAGCCTGCTTTTTTTATTATTCAGTAAGAATTTTTCTCTTAGCTTGCTTGAATGTTTTGACCTCCTTTGCTTTGAATTTTTCTTCCATTTACTTTATTGTATGTGTGCTCTGTCAATCAGTGAGCTGATTTTATGTTACTTAAAAATATTATCCTTCGGTCAGCAGCTAATACAATTAAAGTCTCTTAATACTGTGGAAGTTAACTCTTACAGTTTTACTTTGTGTGGAACAACATGTCTTTGCAGGGATTGAAAAATGTCTCACAAGCAAAAACGAAAATTTGGTAAGGTCTGCAGTTTCAATTTTGCTGCTTAAAAAAGCAAAACTGGCAAAAAGATCTTCATGAACCACAATAAGCTGATTATCCATGCTTTTCAGTAAAGAATTTTGGAGATCTTATCGGAAACTTCTTATGTAGAAAGATTTCTTGTCAAAAGTGGTATTTTCATGGGAAACTGACAGTAGGAATAAAAATGTCTCCAAAATTAATCTTAAAGTGAAAATTTGAAATGAACTGAATATATTCTTTCTACAAGGAATAAGAAAACTATATGTCAACACTATATGGCATACATGACTATATTAATACTATATGTCAGTACTATATAGCAACTGTATGGTTTTTGCTGGAACTCAGGAAAATAAAAAAAAAAGGTGTTTATGGACTTTGGAATATGACACAGGGAACTCAGGACCACTACAAAGATGTCATTAGGGAGAAAATTAGAAAGGCCAAAACCCAGGTAGAACTTAAGCTGGCTGATGCAGTTAAAAAAATTTAAAATGTTTTTATAAACACATTAACAACCAAAAGAGGACTAAGGACAATCTCCATCCTTTCTTGGATACAGGGGGAAACGCAATACCAAATGGTGAGGAAAAAGATGAGGTACTTAATTCTGCTTTTGCCTCAGTCTTTAGCTGTAAGACCAGTTTTTCTATGGGTATCCAGCCCCCTGAGCTGAAAGACAGCGATGGGGAGCAGAATAAATCCTTCCTAATCCAAGGGAAATGGTTAGTGACCTGCTGCACCACTTAGACACACACAGGTCTGTCAAGCCAAATGGGATCCATCCAGGGTACTGAGGGAGCTGGTGGAAGTGCTCACCAAGTCACTTTCCATCATTTATCAGCAGTCCTGGCTAACCAGGGAAGTGCCAGTTTACTAGAAGTTAGTCAGTGTGACACCCATTCACAAGAAGGCCCAGAAGGAGGTTCTGGAGAAGTAATGGCCTGTCAGTCTGACCTTGGTGCCAGGGAAGGTATTGAAGATTCTCTCTGCAGGAACTGTCCACTCTAGACCTTGAAGAACTGTTTATTTTGCTCTATAGCTGTAGCTGACAATAATGAGGGGAAAAATGGTGGGGAAAAAAATCACTTAGAGGTACTCAATAAGCACTAATACAAAATAAAATAAAGCTGCCTTATAATTAAAATCTTGTTTTAATGAAAAAAAAATCAGATAGATTTTTTTTATTATTCCTTTCTGTATGAATAAAAAATTATTTACATTGGGAAAAAGGTGACATGCTTTGTTTATCTGTAAAACTTCTTAAATCTGATCACCACAGTTCCTCGAACAGAGTTAAACCAAATGGAGTAATGGAGTATTCAGGTCCATTTGCAGTTTAGCCTGTGAAGCAGACCTGAAGTATGCTCTGAACTTGGGCATAGATCTTTAGGATCGGGTGTGGCAGATGATCTGAAATCAGAGGTACCTAATTCAAATAATCCTATTGAATTCACTCAGACATTAGGCTAACAATTCTATTTCAATAGCAAAAATAGATAATAAAACAATATGGACTCGTTAAAATAATTTTAATAAGATTTCCTCTATCATTTAATACTTCACAAGTTAAATAGAATATTTTAATTACAAAATTCCTAAAGCAATTAATTTCCATTCTCCTTACTAAAAATCCAGACTGAGTAATGATCAGTGAGACATTGAAGGATGAAATTATGTAAGCAGTTGGGTGATATTCTTAACTGGTCTAAATACGAATAGCAAAAGGAGTGTTACAGCCTCACTGGATAATCTTGTTAACTTCAGTCAAGAATGAGGTTAATTACCAGAACAGTTGAGGTTCTGATAAGGAAGTTAAATGATTCCAGTTTTTCATCATACGTAAACAGAAATGTATGCAATTTCTGTTAAAGAACTATAGTTTTAGGAGCATGTTGCATCATTGTGTGTAACATTGTCTATTCTATCCCTTTTCAGAGTAAACGTGCAAAATGTATAATGGGTTCCAGTACCGAGCCTAATCTGCATCCACCCTGTAGTTTCTCTAGAGCTGTCCTGACTGGCCGACAGTTACAGAGAGCTTTGATGCCTTTGGGTATGCAGCCAGGAAAAAAAATGTAGAGCTGTGATGTTGGTATGTCTGCCTTCCACCATCACCGCCTTTCAAGTGAAACAAAAGTTTCACTTCGTACTTCTTTAAAATGAGGTTCAGTACCTCTAACAGGAAATAACAGAAAGCTCATTTTTCTCCTCAGCACACATAGGACCATAATTATTCTTTATCTAATTGTCCTAACTTATCGAAAAGAAAGCAATGGAAACGGAAGAAATCAGTGGCATAAACTCAAACATTATGTTGAAGGGAAAATCTGTCCCAGTTTTCACCCTTCCCATTTATTCTGCACAAATATGCATAGATAAGATTATCTCATTTAGAAATGAAGAAAGCCAGACCACTTGTTATTTTCCACTCCAGTTTGCAAGTCACGAGATTGTGTATCCAACCCATGGAATTAATGAAGAGCGTGTGTTAGAAGTCTCAGCGTGGCATGTAGTGATGGCAGCACTGCAGCAAATCTGATGCACTGGTAGGGAGGCAGCCCTGAATGAATACCAAGTGAAAGAAGAGGTGCTGTGGAGGCATAGTTCCACCACAAGGGCTGTGTATTCCCCCAGATATCAGTCCTGCACTGCCTAGGCTATGGATGTCATGTACTGTGCCCACTCTGCTCTCCTCTGAGAAGAATGTGTAATGTCCTTGTCAGGCACCTCAAAGGTAGTGAGATTTGGGGGTAGGTTTTCCTATTTTTGTACTTCCTTTGGAAGAAGAAATACAGACATGGCAGTGATTAAGGCTTGATGGTAAGGTAACCTTGATTATTTAGTGCATAGAGAACAGGGTCAGATCAATCTGTCAGTGAGACCTTCCCATTGAATCACGAGGTTCAGAAAGGACTCTCTTGCTTTCCAAACTCCTTCTCAGAGAGAAACCTAGGTGCAGCTGGATCCAGTCTTAGTCCCAGACTTGGTCAACAGTTAATGTCTAAAGGTTTATATATGAACAATCGACCCTTTTTATTTCTTAGCTAAGATCAAAAAGTTTAGTGCACTTATTCCCAGTTCACTCACCGAGGATCTGTTGTGGATCTGTTGTGGCAAGGATTCTCTCAACCTCAAAGAATATCCTTGAGGGGCATCCTTTTCAAGGAAAGATCCTGATGTGCAGCCCACTGTTAACTCAGGAGAGCTCAATATTTATGGAATAAGATCATAGTGTCATAGTCATATTTACATACCACTCACAGGTGCCAGTGGACACTGACTAGTGCTCTGTCCAGGTGGGCACATTAGCATAGATAGCCCTTGGCTACTGTGTTTTTATCTGTCTTCCTGAAATCACTGTGAGATGGAAGCAGATATCACAACCATCATCAGTGGTTATTGATTAATCCAGATTTATGGGAAAAAAGTCAGACAAACGTGGGGGCAGCAGGGGAAGCATACCATCACATATGTGTCCCAGATTTAAGTGCCACAGAAACACTGAAGCCTCGAAAAACCAGAGTCAAAACTCAATGGCCTTGGTGACTATTAAGTAGGTATTATTTATTGCAGTGCTGGGCACGCAGGGGACTGCTCCTTCAAATGTGTGCCCTGTTTAAAGCAAAATTTTTCATATTTATATAAATTAACTATACATATTGATTATAATTTCTAAGAAAAGGTAGGGTTATGCAAATTATTTATAGGAAGTCATTTACATTAACTCCTCCCAGATAGAACATGCTCAGAGACACTCAGGGGGTCTTCTGGTCATCTTCAGGTATGAAGGCTAGATATCTTCCTCTCTCTCAGTGAGTGTTCTTTATGGTTTTCTCCATAGTTTCTAAAACACATTCCTGCACAAACTAGTTAGTAACCTTTTTCAGGTGAAAGTAAGATATACTCTGTCTCTTAATTGGTCGTTGGTCTCATTATTTATGACTCCCCTATCTTTACCTCTTTATCTTCAAGGCTGTACCATGGTTATGGCCAAATTTTGTAGCTGCTCTCACAAAACATTATAAACAGCAAATACTTTCTATTTTCAAATCATGCAAATTCTTTTTATATTAAAGCTATATTAATTAATTGTCTCTTAAACTACATCAATATCAATCTACTCAGCATTATTACATATAATTGAATTAACACAAAAGGTGTTGATGGGCAATGATTACTGTTCCTTTCGTATGTACAGCATATGCTAAATAATTTTTCAAGAGAAAAATGTGTATGGTTATGTATTCCTGAAATGCACTCTTTCTTCACCTAAATATTAAATGGAATTAAAGAAAAAGTTAACAGCACACACACCAGCACATATGAATATATTGGTAAAGAATGAAGTTGAAGCTGCAGGGCATATGTTTATAAGGTTCCAAGTTGACTGATGCGACTGTCAATAATTGCATTTTAGAAAATAAAAAGGTCATACTGTGGCAGTCAGAATTTGTTCTGGGTTAGTCTTGCTAAATAGAGCTTTGGTCAAAATTTGAAATTACTGCAACATACTGGAAAATGCCCTTTGAGATGTAAATGTTTCATAAAAAAGGTCGTAATATTTAGAATGCATCTGTGTAACATGAACTTCTATTTCTCATTGAATATAAGCAATTATAGATTATATAAAAATGAGGAAAATTCTTATGCTTAACAAGATTTCTTCAACTATCCAAAAAGAGTGGGAAGACCAATACGTATTTTAGCTTTTTCTCTTTAAATTACTTATTACCATTTGTTCTTTACATCAAATTACCAATGAGCTTTCCATCAGACACCCAATTCCATGCTAATATTTTTCATAAACAATTTGGCCAGCAATCTAGTTAGTATGTTATGCTACGTGAAAGAAAAATCTAGCACAAGCAAATGTAAATCTAGACAAAAACAAAACAGTTTTTCTAGTAAAGACTCTGAAGAGTGGATGTAAATTATTCACAGAAAATGTTTGTTCAATAATTTTTAAGTATAAGTCACAATTATTGGTTTCTTGATATAAAGCATGTTAATAGGACTGTTAGATTCGTTGCATTTTTTCTTTTTTTTTAATACATAAGAATTATATACACAGGGAGTAGAGTAAATCCACAACCTCGATTATCTTGCCAAGTATGACCAGGACTGTCCCTAATATTGCTGTGATTGCAATATTTGAAAAATAAGGATAAAGATGTTTCTGCACATATAAATTAATATGTTTATACACATTTTTATATACAGCTACAAATATGTACATGTATATACGCATCTCCCTATACATACTTCTATACATATATGTGTATATATGAAAGGAGAGTTTGTAATGCAAGTTTTCCGTAAGTATGACTGCAGAATCATTGGGTCTTTCAACATCAAATCTGTCTCCCAAACTTCTGGGCATAAAGTTGCAGCTCTTTAATGAAACAGCTGACCCAAAGTTCAACCTAAGATACATCACAGGCTTTGAAGAACCCAGGCAGAGCTTTTTATGTGAAATACAAGGAAGCCCTAGGGACAGTTAGACTACATGACCTACCCTCATTCCATTGACTATTGACACTTTGGCTTATGTTGTTTGTCTATGTGCTAACGACAGTGATTCTTTGTTCAGAGTTGGCCAATGGTCTAAGATGACAACTTGCAGTGTCAGCACTGCTCTTGTAAGCAGTCGGTCTGGAATGACTGAAACTGAGCTCAGAAACAGACAGTATTTTGGAAAAAGCATAACCAATGTCAGAAGGTCAATAGTAGTCTTGAACAATTATTTACCATAGATAAAAGTGAAAAGAATAAAGAGTTTGGTACAACAAAGAAACACCAGCTATACAAAGATAATTTATGAGTACATATCAGGTACCCTTTCAAGCAATGAACAAAGATGATATCAGTTCTTCTTTATAGTGAAATGTTATAGGTTCTATCCTGGAAAAAGGAATGATCTTAAAATATTACAAAAAGAAACAAAATTTTGTCCTAAGTTATGCAAAATAACCAAAGGGTTTTTTTGGTTTGGTTTGGGTTTTTTTGGGGGTTTTTTGTTGTTTGGTTGGGGTTTTTTTGTGGCAGGAGAAAATGTTACCAGGGTTTTGAGCAACTTCTACTCACTGCTTTTCAGTAGATGATGCAGTATGCGATGAGTGGGAAACTTTTTACCTGTTGCAGTTTAAAAGTTTGTGATTTTTTAATGTACTTACTTATTCAGGTAAAGTTTTCTTGCCAGGTGGGTTTTCTGCTTATTTCTTTTTCCACGGCTCTTTTTTCCCCTCCCCAGCACTTCATCTTGAAATTTTTATGGAACTCCTTAATTTATTCATCAGATATTTTTTCTGGTTTTCTTCTATTAAAAACAAAACAAACAAACAAAAAAACCCAACAACATTTCAGTTACTTTTTAGACCTTCTATATCCTTGTGAGGAGATTGTTCTTTAAAACTGTTTGCACTCTTGGTCTTTCACTAAGTTCTGGTTAGGGACTACCAGCCTCCTGTCTGTCTTCAATATCTGTCTGGACACCTCTTTAGTGGTAAGTGGGAGCATAGCCAACAAAGACAATAGACAGAGGGCCAGTTTGCTCAGCTGAGGGCATTAAGGAGACCTAGAAGTTGTGCTCCAGACAATTAAAGGAATAATTCAGGGAGAATCGGGGCTCTGCCCTAAATCTTCTACTTGCCAAATTATTGCTTTACAGCTTTGCTTAACTGCTGTGAAGAAAGGGTGTGACTAGAGAATACAACTTCCTTGTGAAAACTGAGGTAAAAAACGATTCAAATATTTGACCGTTTTTCCATATTGTCTTCTATTAAGTTGTCTAGTGGACTACTATTTGCAACTAGCTTACTTTTAGAATCCTTTATTTTTACTCTTCTTGTCCATTGATCATCTTCACTTCAGATTGATTTTGTACTGTTTTTTTCCCTAAATACAGAACTAATGCTCTTAAGCTCCTTCCACTCATCTGTTCTTGTTTCTAATTTTCTTATGCTCATTTTCTGTGATTCAGTTCATCAGGAAGCTTGTTTGGTCAATCAGGATACCTGCTGAAATTCACAGTCTTTTTTACAGTGAAGAGATTCATTTCTGATATCTCAATATAATTTATTTAAAAATAAACTATGTAAACCTTATATAACATATGAAGGTATAAAATCATAAGGGAAAAAAACCCAGAATATTCAGCCTAGTTGGAAACCATTGTGTTAAGCCCTTACTGTTAAGGGAGCTAATGGAAAATGGCAACTCACCAACACCATGGATCTGTCCCAGAAAGCAGGAGAGTCTCTTCTGACTGATGGTTGCCTGACCAACAAAGAACTTTCAGGCGCCTTAGCAGAAGTGATGAACACACTGATGCCTAGGCTAATAGCTTCTTAAATTTTAGATCTATGTTATCTGTTAAAGCCAGTAAATAATTGTTCTCTGTTTTTCAGGAGCATCTTGTAGATCTTTTAAGTCCCTGAGAAATTCCTGATAGACTAGATGCCCCTTTTTAGAAAACTGAATGTAGCCTTTAGAGTCTATTTCAGCAGGTTTTACGATGCTCAGTTTAAGGATCAGGTCAAGCAGCTCCTTCTCAAAGCATTACATTGCTCAGAGGTCTTTCGTGCATGGCTAGGCTGACTGAAGAGGTCCAAAAGAGCAAGATGGTAGTACTGCTATAGGTTAAGAAAGAAATTGAACTTCTATTTTTCTTGGTGCCCTAATCAGTTAGTTACAATGTTTCTTTGTGGCCTGAAAGCATTTTGAGATTCTTGTAAATTAAAGTTCGAGTTAGTGAGGCTGAAAGAAACACTTTCTCAGTAGCCACTTACTGAAGAAGACCACATCTTATAATATGGCAGGAAAAATTGGCTTACCTATCTTGTTTTTTCAACTGATGCCCCACTGTCTATTTTTCTTCTACAAAAGTGTATCCTGGATCTAAAAGTTAATTTAGTGAAGTTTTGACAAAATGAACTGCTTCTCCATTCAAAATACAGAGATTCTTAAGAATAGAACTTTCCCATTGTAAAAACATTATATAAAGCCAGAATCATAAATAACTATATAATGTGTTACCAACCCTATCAGGGTTTTGGATACTAAACCATGAGTTTAGGAGAAAAGGAGGAATAAAGGCCACAGATCCATTCTCCTTTGTATATTTGTGTTGTGACTTCAATGAAATTTAAACAAATTACAGTAATTTTTTTCTTTTAAGTGGTGGGATCACCTAAATCATACACAATAGACTATATGCATCCTTCGTGTAATTCCAGTGATTTTATTTTCAGGTTTAATTTGCCCCAGTACATGCAACAGCTCATAACCCTTTATGAAGATTATACTCTCAAGTTTAAACAGCAGAGTGCCCTGAATTTCTTGGGAGCCTACAAATAGTCCCTCAGTGCTCATTAGCAGACTATGGTTCCCCCTAGCATGGGTTTCTGAAGACAGAGCATTCAAATTTAATTTGCACGTAAGCTGCTGAGCTATTCAGGATAAAATAATATTCAACATTAATTTCTATATTCAGTAAGATGTCAGGAAGAAATGCTACAAAACAATGAAAATAAATAGGTAATAAACTAGGGTTTATGTAAAGAAAGAATAAAATGCCATCACTATACAGAAGTGTTTCCTAAATTCACAGGTATCTGCCACCCTCACCGCCTAAGAAAGTGCAAGGCTGAGAGAATGACATTATTGATGTTGCCAGTTCTGTGATACAGATTAGTCTTAAATTTGTTTTTAGAAATTGCTAGTGTGTCACTCTCCTGGCTGTTAATAGGTTAGAATGTGAGCTGCTTATCTAAGACCTAAGTTAAAAGAATTTGGAGGTTGAATACACTGTCAGTGAGCAAGAGATGAGAGTTTAAAGAAAATGCAGCAGAAACTTTGTGAATTATTTAAGAAATGTCTAAAATTGGTTGGACCTGACACAAGAGGCATTTCCAGAACAGGGCCACAAAACATGCAGAGACATGCTGTGGGGAGCACACTTGACCTGGCCGATCTGAATGTTCCATAAGAAATGAACTCAGGAGAGAGCTCCACTCAGTGACTCTGTTAACTCATGCAACAGATACATCATGCCAGCTACACAAGAATGTAGTTTTTTGCAGTCCTTTTCTGATCATAGTCATTTCTTACCGAGTGACTAAATATATTGTATTTCTTTTAGCAGTATCAGAACCAGCACTATAAAATCTAAAGCTTCTTGAGAATAAAATGTGTGTAATATAGAAGTATGTCACAATTCCTTTAAAGGCCGTTAAACTGAATTCTAGTTGAGAAGTCGAAGACAGTTATTGTAGGCTATAAGCACTTAATTGCATGGAGACTGCTCATGAAAATAACTGCTTCTTGATATGTATATAGAGGTCAGTGCCTTCAAGATGGGGGGTGTTTCTTTATGGGGTGCTAGTGTTGAATTCTTTATATATCAGCTGACATATGGGAAGATATATATTATAATAAAAAGTATAATGTTTATGATAGCAAAAATTATGTAGGTTTCAGTTCAATGTCTCAACTACCTTTGATTTGGCACAGAATGCAGAGCAGAGAGGTAGGTCCTTAGTCTTTCTGCTCAGCAAACGAGTTTAGCAGTTCACAAAAGTCACTTAATAACATATGTTAAACATCCAATCTAGAAATACTACACAGAAGCGTGTTCCTGAAATTCTTCCCTCAATCTTAGCCACCTGATTATTTCAACTCCACTTTGAAATGGGAGCTCAGAGGTCTGGACTGTCTGCCAAAGACCTAAGAATGGCATAGTGCTTTACTTTTGAAATATAAATGATGGATGTGTTACCGCCTTTGCCGTAATCCCTAACTGAGGAGCTGTAACACTGTTTTACCATCATAGCTAACCCTTTGGGTTTTTATCCTTTGTGACCTCTGCAGTAAATCTTAGCTTTTTTTGCTGTGATCAATGTATTTGTGCCTTCATGTTCACCATGAGTTTCTTTTGCTAAGGTGTGTTAAAGAGACTTTAAGATGACCCAAAGACACGGATTTCTGCTGCAAAATTGTTATGGACATTGTAATGAACTTTTCTTGAAAAAACTTCAAAGAATTTTTGTTGGCTTTTTTTTTTCCCCCTCTGCTATTCTTATAATGTTTATTATTGGTCTTTTCCTCCAGTAAAGGAGTCATATATAGAATGTTCCTGACAGATTATACTTTACATCAACATATCAGCAAAATGCACACAATTGTCCCTCAGGTACACAGCATTCATCACTGAAGTAACTAATGATCATAACTACATATTTGAAATGTAAAATAATACTGTATGAAGTATTCCATCTAGAAGAAGCAATAAGAACAGACATAACATGACTAGATACATTAGATACCAAAACAAAATACTCCAGTAAAAGAAACAAAACAAAACAGAACAAATCAGGTGCTATGTACTATAAGGAAGAAAAGAAAAATTAATAGAACAAATTGGTGGTGGTTAATGTACTTAAATGTAGAGCATTTCATAAATATACAGTATATAAAAGAGTCAAAATATACAAATCATTTGATACAGACACAGCACCAATAAAAATAGCATTGCAATATTGTGGTCCTTTTTGTGGCTAGAAAAATCTTGCTCTACAAAGCAGCTTTGATTATAAGTGAAAATAATTTATGTCTGATAGAAGCAAAAACTTTCTGGTTTACTACATAGAATAATTTCCTATTTTTCTTCCAAACACTGTTTCATATAATTATATTACTATGTATTTAGTTTTTCTGTTTTATATGCTAGTTGTGAAAGTCAGTCAACAAATGAATAGAAAGTTATTTTATCTAAACTATTTGACATAATGGATTCACATAATAGTTGGGGTTGGAAGGAACCCCTGAAGGTCATCTGATCCAAATCCCCTGTTCAAGTGGGGTCACCTAAAGCCAGTTTCCCTTAATTATGTATCTAAAAAAACGTAGAGCTCGTGTAAAAGGTTATTTTATAGTATATTGTATTTCAAGAATATTTTAAGGTTTCTAACTACCACTAAAGCTAGTCAAAATTAAGAAAATTTTATAATGAACAGGATTCTAGATCAAATAGTTCATATGAAAAATACTTTGTATGGGTATTAAACTGTTCTAATTACTAATGGTTTCCTAGAAGCTACAGTTTACACTAGGAAATGGAGTCACTGTACAAAACAGAAGTGTAGGACACACCATTAGCACAGCAGGAGATATGAAAGACACTTATGAAAGGCAGGTACTCTATGATATTAATTGCATTGAAGTTACTTAATATACATCTTTAATATGAACAGCAAACAATATTTCAGACAGGCATGCATTTGCATTCATTTCAGAAATCCTCATTTAATAATATGAATCAGGACCACTAGCCCAGTCTTTTCAGTGCCACATCAGGTTGCCAGTTTGAGGATTGCCATGCATATAGGCATGCAGGCCTCTTCCATACCCTCATTGTTCCTCCAGTTACAAATGTAATGGCAAACTTTTCTTATATTGAGGTGAAATTAGCTTGAAGGTTTGCTAAATCCAGTGCTTAATATTCTTTTTGATAATATTTGTACTAGTGCTTTTCTTATCTCTAGTGATATATACCTGTATCACTGCAATGAGGGACAGAAGAAAAAAAAAGAAGACACACACACACACACAAAAAGACACAAAATGTATTTCCAAGCCCAGGAGTATACTCTAATTTTAACGCTTTCTCAATAACTGCTGGAGTACTAACTTTCTTTTCTTTGGCTGGCTTATTCTACAGTATAGATAACAAGTGTTAAGCTAATCAGAGTTGTAATGTGAACTTCAGATGATAAATCTGGAGTCACCAGAGAATGACAGCTCTTAACTATTACAAAAAGTCACTGAACTAGATGGCATATGTGAGAGTGTTGACATTTTAAAGTTCTGAAAAGTGAGCCCTATTAAGCTGGGGGATGTGGTGTCACAGCTTTTCCTCATCACAAGCTCAGTTCCTTTCTGCATTATTTTTTTCTGCTTTCATATGAAGATTAATTTACATAAAGTGTATTTATTAGTTTAAACTATTTTGTAAGGTTATTAGAATAGTTTTTTGTTTCACATTTGACTTACTCCTAAGCTCCTCACTGAATAATTTAGCTATGTTATTTATGTAATATTCATAGTTTCACTAGCTTGATCCAAGTGGTCCAAATTTTGAAAACGTTATGATTAATATCAGGAATAGCATATACTAATAATTATGAATAATAAGAAAGCAAAATGTAAAGGATTCTAATCAAGCTTCAAGTAGATTACCACTCTACAACATCACCTATACAGTCAAATAGCTAATTCAAAGGAAGCTGTCTGATAATGGAAGGCAAACAAACAAAAAAAACCAAAAAAATCCAACCCACACTTAATTTTTAATCAAAGATTGTCATTTCAAGATGTTTCTGTAATGTCAAAAGAGACAGAGCACCAACTGACCATTAAAACAAGGATTCTATAAAAATGTGTATGTTGTAAATCATACTTAGTAGCAGAAAATTTTAATAAAGGAGGTCAACATTTCAAGAAAACAAAAATCGAGCCATCACCAAGCATAAGTGTAGGCCACTGGTTTTTGTTTGAATATTTTCTGTGCTAGTGTCTAACAACACATTTTCAGAAAATTTTACAAGGGGAACTTACTGCTGTATATGCGCAGCAGAACAGAAGACTGAAAGCACACTCAACTTATTGATTTGTCAACCTACTACACGTGTTCCAGGGATATGGAAACATGTTATTTCTGCCAGGTGAGATCTATGATCAGCAATACATGAGTATTTCATGTGCTGAAAAACAGAAATTTAAGCAAGAGTTTATAATAATGGGTATAAAATACAAAATGACCTCTCATCTGATACTGTTTTCATGTTGATATAGAGGGAATGAGGAACAACAGGGAGTAGCCAGGCAAATTATTTTCTAAATACCTCTGTGACTATGTGGAAGAGAGATCTCACTATTCAGATATCATTATTTTTCAAGCCAGGGTACTGCTTTTAACTATCAAAGAATGTTCCAAAAGAATTCTTCTCATGTCTGTGTTTAATCATTTTCTCTATCAGCTTTAGTCATTCTTTGAGGAAAAAATAAGTCTGAGCTTCACTGTGCAAACTGGGGGGATTTTTTGAGACACCTGTTTCTGGACTATATTAAACTGTACAGGGAGTCAGCTGAGACTCTCTCTGACAAAAAGGGTCAAGACCTTTTCAAATGGTATCTGCATGCAGTTTGGATGAGACATATGAGCTTGTCCTCTCTTGGTCCTTACTGACATATGACATATGTGAAAGTGAAAGGTCTGGTTTTAACACAAAAGGAAGTCACCAAACTTTTCTTTTTTAAGAAAATGTTACTACCTTAGTACTTTTCAGTAAGAGAAAGAGAAATAAAAATTAACCCAAGTATATTTAGAAAATGTAAAAGGCTTCTTCAACTCAAACTCTTGATTTCTAAGGTCGGTGCAAGATAAGACCTCTGAACATGCCTATCCCATCTTGTGTTACCTGTAGCTAATATTAGACCAGATTTTGAAAGTACCAAAATGTTTTCTCAGATTGACCAGAAAACAATTCACCTGACATTGGACTTCACATCTAGAAACAGAGGTTGGCAGATTGAATGTACTTAGAAGTAAGCATATTGAAGAACAATGAAGACCTGTTTAAGGTCTAATTCTAGGAAGATAGTACAATTTTTACATATCTCAGGGAAAGTATTAAAGAACATTAAAAAAAAAAACAAAACAAGAAAAGAGAGTGGTAGAAAAGAAGCATGAAGAAAATACAGTTCTAATATGAAGACCAGAATCAAAATATCTATGTATAAAAAGCATGTTTCCTAACAAAGTTGGTAACATCCCTCACTGCTTTGATGTTGAATGTGTGATTGAAAAATAGGGTGCCATTTTCACTTCCAGAAAACCTACAGGAATGAGCAGGAGCTGTTTCAATCATTAGCAGCTAGATTAATTTTCAAGGATAGTATATGTTGTTATTTACCAGTTTAGGAAATGGAAATTAATTTAGATGGCTTTGATGAAGGGATAGATTTTTTTTTTTATTTTAACTTTGGTTCATAAAACTAGTAAGCAGATAGCTGAATGCAGGAAACAAAATTTATTCCCTCTGAACTTATCACTCAGAGTACAAATTCCATCTTCTCTTACATCTGCTTTTTCTCACCACAACATGCTGATTCCTGCCTATAGTGAAGAAGACATGGTTAGGTGGCATGGTATTCTTGTGAACACAAGAATAAGGACAAGAGAACAAAGGTAAGAATAGAGGCGGTTGCAAATAGAGATTTAAGAGTATTGGAGGTCCCACTTCTAAGAAAGGATGAGTCCTGTTTAGTGAATATAGAGGGCAGGATTTCTATTTTATTAGAAAGGAAGAGCTGATGGTTGTGTGATGTGAAATCAAACAAGAGCTGATATCAGGAAACTGTAGTAAAATAGGATTATTAAAAACAAGGCTATGAGTTCAATATTTAAATTGTATATAAATAAATATGGAATGTGTTCTCATTTCTCCGGAGGGGGGGGGTTAGTCAAGGAAGGAAGATAGAAAGATCTGATATCTTTTTTCTTTCTGAAGACAGATATGATACGGACAGTATCACTTCAACACTGTGTTGCAGAGTGAAATTGGTTCTACCTTTGTTCATACTGGTATTCAACATTCAAGAATAAATTGATGGAAAACAGTTATACTGTATCTTCCATATTCATTCCAGATTTGTAAGGTAAATATTCCCTTAGTACTAGTGTATATTGTGTACTAGGCAGTGTGATTAAAAAAACCTTCTAAAGTAGACTTCAGAGATGTGAAGTTTTCACATAATGTTACTTATCCCAAATATTGTAACTTTTTGCACTGCACTTGACCAGAACTGGTCACTTAGATTCCATTGTTGACATATGTAGTTGGTATCCTCAAAAGTACTTGCTTATTCTTACACTGTATTGTTTTGTATCATGTCTTGAATGGCTTTATTTAGAAATTGTGTTCATCATGTTCTACAATGTCACAAAATCCAAGGAAATTAACTTATCACTTTAAACTCATATTTCTCAGTAACAAATTATCACTGTATTCATCAGAGAAATTAACACGGAATTAAGAAAAACACTTCTCTAAATTAATTCCACCAAAACAGTGATAAAATATTTTATATTCGATTGGAAGTCTGCCAAAGGCATTCCTGATACAGAATAGGCTCCTGCAGCTGTCATCATTCTTTATATTTGTGGCAACTTCTGTTCTTTCAATTTACTGACTAGGAAGTTTTGAGAAATCAGCACTTTTGCTAGAGAATGATTGAGCTCAGATTTTGAAGTTATGTATTCATGGCTGAACAAATACATTTGCTTGGTTATCATTTATGCCTATGACATGTAACACAAATAAGATGCCTTAATGAAAACATATACACTCAAAAACATCGATTTCATTAATCATTTCTTCTTGTACATTCCCACTTTAAATAGTCAGGCTTTATGTTAAAAAGTTTTAAGGAATGAAGGCATAAAGTAAAGTGAACCACACAAACTTTACTTATAATGTCAAGGAGGCAAAATCTTTTTATTATCATTAGAAAACCTTAATATACTGTAGACGGCCTGCCAGATTCTCACAGTTTGGTACTCAGCATTTTTTGGATGCAGTTCCTTTAAGGCAATTTGAAAAATGACACAGTATTTATTTTGTTTAGGTTTTGGCTCAATGTATTATATTTGAAATTGTTCTCATAAAACTATTACTGCATTCTCAAAGATAACTAATTTTTGTGTACCCAGTTCTGGTGGATACATTAATTTAATGCAATTAATTAAATATAGACCAGATCTGTGGCATAGCTGATCAATATAACTTTGAGACTATTGCAAAAAGTTGACACAAGAACAAGTCTCAGTTAATCTAGCATTTATAACAGTGTTAACTGTTAAGGCAGTTTGTAATGAAAGATGAAGCTTTGTGTATTTTACATGATATTTAAGTTCAAAGGTACACAAATATATAAACCTATATCATAAAGCTGTTTTAAAAGACTAGCAAATAACTTAATACCCTGAAGTGATATTTTAATAACTGACTGAAACCTACTGGTTCTTATATTAAAAATAATTTCATTCTTAAGCTTCTAAATTACAGCCAAACACTTGAAAAAAAGTATTTTTATAATAGATGCATGTAATGTGAGATTTTTCGTAGGAGTTTGCCTAGAACCAGGAATGTATATGTGATTTTACATTCAGTGGTCATGTCAAGAAATACTTTACTGCGGCTATATATCAAATATGCTATTGCAAAAACAAGGGGTTGCAGTGCATGTTAGTGCCTGGAGAAGTGAAAGCTTGATTTAAGAAAATAGCGTTAAGCATACTAAGGATAGGAAAAGAAGTATTTTTTGCATTTCTGGGCATTTATTCTTTTTAATACCAACCCCGGTATTTCTGGAACAGTTTAGAAGAAAACCTCTGTTTTGCCTGTCTGAGATTTTCGGTCCTTAAGAAACATTTTATAAAGCTTACGATAAAGTTCTTTTTGACCTGAATCCTAAAATAAAACTTTAATTAATCTGGAGAAACAGAAAATCAAATTCAGTCAGATAGTCCTCACAGTGTAGAGGTTTTTAAATTATTTTAGGAGTAGTAACTACAACAACTGCTATACAACTATGGACTGTTAATAAACAGTTGGTGTCATGCATTCATGGTAATTAAACTTTAAATACACTGATAAGTAATGATGTAACTTTTACCACCAATTAACCTGCCCTTTCAGATAATAAATGCAATCACACTTTTACTTATAAATTGAGTGTAAACTGAACTATATTTTATAATCCAGTTAGTATTCATGCTTTGTTAATGGAATTTGATCAACATATTAAAGATATTGAGTTTTTGTAGTTAGCTCACATCTGTTGTCAGAAATAATTAGATCAGGTGAAAATGACACTGCCTTTCCTGACAGATGCTTTAACACTGTGAGTGAGAATACCCTAAAGTGTCTCTTTGAATAACTCTGGGCTTTTCACTTAGGAGTTTATTTGTCTTAAGGTTTCAAAGTGGAACTTTTGGAGCAATAGTCCTAGACAGGAGTACATGTGACTTTCCCTTCCAGTGTTACAGGAAAAGAGAAACTCTTCAAGATGATTTTTAATAAAATTTTCTCTTAGAAAGGTAATGTTACCAAACTATCACAACATGGCTTCCTTTTAGCATGTATACACATATTCCTGTTAGAACACAAAAGACATTACATATGCATTTAAGCATACCTCAGAAGATGAATTACATTACATTAATGTTTCCATTATTCAAATAAATGTGCTGACAAACTGGGAAAGAGATTATTTTACAGCAGGGTTTTCATCAGAGCCATGAAGCAATGCTGGCTTTTTGGAAATCATGACATCTGCTACATATGGCCTTGTTCCTCTGCTTCGGATTCAGAAAACACACTTTTTTACTGAACTTATTGCTTATGTAAGCACTGTAAGATGGACTATAAAAGTATCTCTTCCATCATTTATCCACAAGATAGGTAACACAGAGACAGCAGCAGTGTGTGCTTTCCAGGTCTATTTTGGACAGACATATTCATGCTGCCTGGCCCTTATGGTTCTGCATACAAGAAGAATTGTAGGAATGCCTTCAATCAATTCTCTGCAGTGTTTTACCCCTAAAACCTATAGTGAAATCATGAGTGTTCACCAGATTGGCGTTCCCTCCCATGTGTCACTTAAGCACTTGGAGGAGGGTTTTGAATGCACATGCTGACAGCCATCAGGGAGCATGGTCTCTGTCACTAACAACCCATGTTAAAACATAAATTTACATAGCAACTTTGGTCATAGGAAGAAACGCTACTCTTTGTGCATGCTCAGAGAGAAAGGCCAGAGAGTTGTCTTTCTCATGTCCTTGCCAGGTGAATGGCAATCAAAGTTTCTCTTCTTTTCTTTTTTTTGCCAGGCATCTGTCAGACTACTCTGGGTCCATACAGTTAAAAATGCAACTGTTAAATATGATAAAACAAAAAGAAATGTGGTTTAATAATTCTAATCAATCCCTTAACAATCTTGCTGATGAGCAGAATGGAAAACAGCCTACATTCATATACCTCTAAAAAGATCTGTTTTCTTACAACTCCTAACCCATCTAGAAAGTATCTCTGGACACCTTTTTTTTTTTTTTAAATACTAGCATGTTTATTGTTTATCTGTTACGTATAATAATCTCATTACTTCATTACCTTTGAAAACTACATTGCCACAGTTAAGCTTTAATAACAGCCCTCTGGAGCCAAGAATAGCTACTATACCCATCAGAATGATGGGTAGCTGAGGCATAAAGACTCAGGGTAGTTTCTTCACATTAAGGCAGCTGAAATTAAAAACCTGAATCTGAGGCATATATTCAGAAAGTCATCTAGGTTTTCTCTATGCTAAGCAGAGAGAAAGGATACACTTCCAGAGGTTATAAGGATCATGTAGTTTTGCTTGGATGAGTTCTAGTGGAGGAGAGGGGTTGCAAGGGTGGTTTCTACAAGAAGCAGCCAGAAGCTCTCTGCAGGCCCCAGAGAGTAAATACCAGCCAATTCAAGGCCAGAGACATTGCTGACCAAGACTGAGCCCATTAGTTATGGTCGTAGAGCCTCTGGGAATCACATTTAAGAAGAAAAAACCCACAAGGAGATGCTTTTTACCCCAGAAGGGAGTGAGAAGATGCAAGAAACTGTACAGACACCAAGGCCAGGGAAGGTGCTGAGAGGTTGGGGGGGGAGGTCCCCCAGATGCCGGAGAGAAAGGTGTCCCATGGTGGAATGGTTGTCCCCCTTGCAGCCCATGGAAAAGGCTGAGACCCCACTTGCAGCCTGTGGAGAGGCTCCATGCTGGAGGAGGTGGAGACATACAGGAGATGCTGTGGCCTGAGTTGGAGCAAGCCTCTGCCAGCACTTGCAGCCCATGAAAAGAGACAGAGACACAGAGATAAGTGAGAGAGATACGTGCTGTAGCAGGTTTGCTGGGGTGGGGAGTCTTGAGACTGCGGGTGGGGGGGCACCAGGCTGGAACAGTTTGGGCTCAAGAGACTGTGAGACATTCTATGATTTATGACTGCACCCCATAGATGTGACCCACACTGGGGCAGCTGGTGAAGACTTGAAGTCCTGTGGGAAAGGACTCACGCTGGAGAAGTTTGTGGAGGACTGACTCCCACACTAGAGCAGGGGAGGAGTGTGAAGAATGCCCCCCAGACAATAAGGAAACCAACTCATGAGGAACTGAGGAAAATCCCCCATTCTCCTAGTCCCTGCCCCTTCCTGTGCCACAATGGGGGAAGAAGGGAGCAAAATCATGACTAAAGTGAAGTCTGCTAAGAAGGGAGGGGTGGGGGGAGGTGCTTTAAAGATCTGATTGTTCTTCTCATTATCTGACTCTGGTGTCACTGTGCAGTGTAGTGTAATAAATTAGAGAGTTTTCTGTCCATTATTCTGTGTTGAGTCTGTTTTGCCTATATGACATTGATTGTGGGATGATGTCTCCCTGTCCTTATCTTGACTCCTAAGCCTCTCAATATATATTTTCTCCCTTGTCCAGCTGAAAAGGGGAGTGATAGAGTGGCTCTGGTGGGCATCTGGCCTCCAGCCATGGTCAAACCACCTCACATATAACTTGCTTAAAACTCCACAGGATGTCTTCAGTAGATCATAACAAATGTCTTTTGGGTCCAGACCTCTGGATTGGTTCTTTCTCCTTTGTATTTAGTTATAACTATTTACTCGTGACTTTTTGCAAAACAGCAGTCATACCATTTCAGTTCACTTCCTTCTAAGCTGGAAGATTCTGATCAATATAAAATGTAGAAAGAGTAGTAGCATTTAGAATCATAAAGATGAGTATAATCATCTGAGGAGGATACTTATGTGACTCCATTTTCCTCTTGCTTCTTTATCCTTATATAAGACATAAATAAACGTGGGCATTTATTGCAGGTCAGAAGCATCCTCCATGAGTGGATATTTGCAGTGACAACAATTTCCTGGTCTGGAAATTAGAGTAATTCCAGCTGCCCTTTAGCATTGCTTTATGTTACATTTGGTTACACATACATGATAACACACACCAACATGACACTTCAGTGCAGCATATTGACTTAGCGTGAGGAGATAAAGCATAAATGGGAAGTGACTGGCTAGGAAAGTGATGTATCATGCCTCAGAACAGAACCTGCAAAGAAGAACAGGATTCAAAGCTTATCTGAGCAGGCAGAGAGATGGCTAAAAATGTATAGGTGTAACTTTGAATTTAAGGAATCAGTAGAAGGAACCCCATTGTTATTTTCCAGAAGGATGCAGGGGGACAAGCATAGAGAAATAGGGTGTTGTTTATGCATAGATCACTAAAAACACAGGGATCTCAGTGCATGATATCATACACATATTTCACGTAATAAGGCCAAAGGCAGGGGAAAGACATTCATTACGGTGTATGCATACAAGGGTAACAGAATCAATATATGATGAAGTATCCTAGGTCATATACAAGACTGTGTTAGGACACTAGTCTGCTAGCAAGGAACATGCTGTCTAGCTTCTCTTTTGAATGTCCTCCCATGGGCAACATTGCAACCCCCCCATAGCTAAGGATTTATACCAAGTACAGCAGCCACAAGGATGAGAGACACAGTAGAACTGCCTAAAGAAAAAAATTATGGAACAAATAGAAAAATGTGTGACTTAGAGCACACAACTTGACGGGTCAGGGTACATGCTTCTCCAAAAGCTTCCAACAATTTATAAGGAAAATTAATAGACAAGTCCTGATTGAAACTAGAGCATGATTTTATTTTCATATCTTGTGGTGATTGCATCATATGAAGTGACAGACCCTTATGCAGACAAAAAGGTAATTATCTCTGCATTTCTCTTTTGTTATTTTGTGGACTGTTTATTAAGGATCCTCATTTGAAATTGTTACCAGAAAATATTTCAGACCAATGAATAGCATTTTTTCCCCGGACTTGAAATACTGAAAGCTTTCAGTATCTTGCTCTATGGTAATCTTTGCAAAGACTTATTGATCTGCATGCATGAGCTTTGTGTAGTTGCTAGTAATTTTTCTATAATCAAATATCCCATTTGCTTGATCAATCTGAAAACTGTAGAATTGAAAAGAAAAAAAAAACAAACAACAAAATCAAAAACAAACAGAAAGAATTATTCTGGGTATTTCAACTCATATTCAGTTCACAGTCTTGTTTATTAAATCTAACACTTTTCCAAAACCATTTCCCTTTATGTAGTTCTGACCTTTATTCAGCTTAGCTTGGGGATATAGTATCCCTTGCACAGAACCAATCTTGACCCCTAGCCCACATGGTCTTATATTTCTTTCCATAAGGATACTTTATTCTAGTAGAATAATGGGATCTGTAAGTTGAAAAAAAAACATCTTTTTTATTATTTTCCCTTTAAAGAGTATTCTAGGATATTCTTTTCATTGTTGCTCTGTAAAATCTTTCTCTCCCATATGCTGTCATTTTCCCTCAAAAAAACCATTTCATTTTTCCTTTCACAGCCATAGTAGAAATCCAGTGTACTTCAGGATTATTTTTTTCCAAAGAAGTCTGAGTCATTCATTCACTAACTCCTGAAGTCAGACAAGTTGTGTAGAAGTACTTTATGCAGTCAGTATGATAAATTTCAAGCTGTACTGGTAGAGGAATGTGAATAATGGAAAAATTATTCGTGAATATATTATCCCAAAGCTTTAAAGAAATCATACATATTAAGTTCTCTTACCTACTCCAGAAAAGGAATAAATGATAAATATTTCAGGAGTAATCCATTCAAATAATTTATTTTAAAATTATCTATGGTCTGATCCAAAGTCTATTGAAATAATTGATCTCACTTCTGTCTGCTCATATCCATAATGAAATACACAAGAAACCTTAGTTTTTTAGAGTAATGGTCTCTGCACTTCTGTCAACTTCTACTGAGTTTTAAGAGTTATGCAAGACACTAAATATTCCCTTTTATTTTCAGCTTTCCCACTCCTTCAGTTTTCCTGCCCATTTTTTTTTACAATGTAAAAATGCTATAATTGCAAATATATCTGAAAAATTATTTCACTTTATACCTTTTATTTATCTGAATCAGTAGGCAATTAGATCACAGTTGTCTATTTTGAAGATAGTTTAATAATTTATTTATGTTGAACACAAAGATGCAAAAGTTTATCTGTTTTGCTTTTCCATAAATTTGTAATTAAACCTTCATTATCTAAAATCTGTGGGAAGAGTATTTAAGTGGGCATAGATTCAAATAAGAAATGGAATTGACATAGAGCACAACAGTAAAAGCAGTTTAGTCTCGTATAACCCAAAACCTGAGTAGCCAAACCTTCATGTAAGATGTGGGAGCCTGGAATTTATTTCCTCTCTGAGAGGAATTGGAGAATGTCTCTCATCTTGTTCAGTAGCTCTTTAGATCCATCTACTTTAGGATATTTGCATTGCCTACATATTATTCCATTTTACTTGTAGACCTGTAGAGGGAATGGAGACATCATATCACAAAGTTCTGCAGCACTTAATTTTTACAACAGTCGGATTAGATGGTAACTTCTTTATGAAATACATAAAGAGTTTTAGGAATAGGAGGCATGAAAGCCTCTCTATGGCTCATTATATTAAGCTAGGAACTAAAAAAACCTACAAAAATTAATGTATTTTCACAACCCTTATAGTGTCTTTCTATTTGGAAAAAAAAATAATTCTTTTTAAATCAAAATCAAAGAATGGATAGCAATTTTTTAGAGAGGATAAAGTTTAACTAACCAGCACCTCAAGGACTATGACATTGATTTAGAATGCAGGGCACTTCCTTTCAGTTCCTTACTTCACTTTCAACAATTTAAGAATAATCTTTTTAGATCAATCAGGTTTGTATATCTATACTTATTCAACAGGCCAAGGATTGAGCATGCATTGATTTAGCCTAGTCAACAGACCATTTGCCTGAATCCTATTCCTGATTCCAAAGGAGGCCTGTGTTTTCATCTAAGTATTTCATGGAGAAGGGGGCAAGTGTAGAATCAGAGTATTCCCAAGCAACTTTCTTGAATGTAGTCTAAAGTCATGTTCTTATTCTCTGGTCCATTGAGTGTTGAACTTCTGCATATAATGTGTAACAATCTTCAGGAAGGTATTCAGAATACCTTAGATTGCAGTAATCAAAATATTCACAGAAGATATGTGATTTCAAATATTTGCAGCCAGAAGAGGTAGGGTTCCCCATTTGTCTTCACTCTCCTTAACGTGAAGCTATTGATACTCACATGATTAAAGAAGGAATTTATATTTTTGTATCTTGTTTAAAGAAAACTATTTCCTTTCAATCCGTCCTGTTATTTCTAGGACAACTCTACATTTGAAGACATAACTGCCTCATGATCTTGGAGTATGTAATTAAGTGAAACTGTTCTATGCATGCAGTGCAACTGAGCAGTACATCTGTAATAATTCTAATGAATGAACATATTGTGTTGGTGATAAGCGTCCTTTCAACTGGGAACTTCACCTTTCCCTTCAAGATGGTTTCCCTCTCTACTCTGTAGAGTGAGTCATCTACATCCACAAGTTTGTCAGAGGCTAAGCCAAAGTCCTCCACTTCACATTTTACATAATGCCTGACTGATGTGGTTGTGAGGCCTCTTTCCATAATTGTTGAGAAAATGTGGAGATTTGGGGACATCCAGAAGACTGGAAGAAGTCTAATGTCATCACTTCCTCATTGATAAGAAGGTCTCAAAAGAGGATCCAGGAAATTACAGCCTCATCAATGTTGCTTCAATCCCAAGGAAAGTTACAGAATTAATCCTTATTGACTACTTGGATTTTTCCAAGGCTTTTGACAGAGTTTTCCACAGCCTCCTAACTAGAGAAACTGATGCACTGTTGTCTAGACAAGTGGTCACTGTGGTGGGTGGGGAGCTGGCTGACAGGTTGCACCCAGAGGGTGATGGCAAATAGCTCTTTTTATAACTGGCAAACTGTCACAGGTGGGGTCCCATAAGGATCAATACTATCAATACTGGGCCAAATGCTGTTTGATATCTTCATAAGTGATCTGGGTGATAGGATCAAGTGCACCATGATGAAGTTTGCTAGTAATATCAAACTGAGTGGGGAAATGGAAGCTTCAGAAGGGAGAGTGAAGCCACCCTGCAGAAAGACCTGGATAGACTGTAAGAGTGGACTAACAAAAACCTTGTGAATTTCAACTAGGACAAATGTAGAATAAGCAGACATAGCAAATGTAGAATAAGATAGTCTTCTACCTGGGAAAACATAGTCCAGGAGTCCACACAGACTAGGACCTACCTGGCTGGGGAGCAGCTCTGTGGAAAGGGATCTACAGGCCCTGGTGGACAGCAAGATTAATACAAGAGAGCAGTGTGCTTCTGTGCCAGTCAACAGGATGCTGGGTTGCATCAATGAGGACATCACCAGCAGAGATAAAGAAGTCATTATCCCACTCTACTCTGCACTTCACAGACCACACCTGAAATGCTGTTTTCAGTTTTGGTCCCCACTATATAAAAAGGATGAGGTCAGGCTAAAGAGGTTCCAGGGGAGAGCCACATTGATGATCAAAGGACTGGGAAGTTGGCCATATGAGAAAAGGCTGAGAGAATTTGATCTGAGAAAAGAAGGCTTAGGGAGGCCTCATCACCATGTTCTGGTACTTAAATAGTGGATACAAAGGAGATGGAGACTCCCTTTTTACGAAGAGTGTGGTAGTTTTTTGTGGATGGATTCTGGTGGAGGAGAGGGGCTGCAGGGGCAGCTTCTACAGGAAGCAGATAGAAGCTTCCTCTAGGCCTGAGGGATTAAACACCAGCTGATTCAAGTCAGTTACTTCTGGGACATTCTGACTGGACACAAAGGAAAGCTTTTCACAACAAGAAAAATCAGCCATTGGAATAATCTCCCCAACAAAGTGATAGATTCCTCAACATTAGATACTTTTAAAATTCAACTGAACACGGTGCTAGGACATCTTGTCTAGCCTGTGATTTTGTCTAGATGGAACTTTTACCAAGAAAAGTTGGAGTAGATGATCCTTGATGTACTTTCCAACCTGGTATTCTGTGATTCTGTGTCACTATTCATTCAATACTATGTTTGCTGTTAGGTTTTTTTTATGTGACTGTCCTCAAACGTTTTATAAAGTGCTCTATGTCTAGCTTAAATACCTGCTGCATTGCTAAGTACCATGACACTTCTGTCCTTCTGTAGATATAGCCCCAGGTGTTCTAGTCAATTTAAATATTTGATGCAATTTTCAACACTCACAAAAATCTATGACTAATTTAAACCTCTCAAATTTTTCTTTCATCAAAGATGCAAATCAAATTTCATATGAAATATAATTATGCTGCTTATTTCAGCCTACTTTCATTATTGATTTTTTTCCTGCATTAACAATTTAGGTCTCAAGAGTACTGGTGGAATAGGTTGCTTAACACATTCAAACCTTAATCAGTGTAAACTGTGTGGAAGCAAGCATGTACCCTACAGGTATTGTTCAAATTGCAAAGAGCCCATGGCTAGAAGCAAGACAAATAGAAATATGAATATGTCCAAAGATTCAGCATCCATTTTTTTTAGTTAATTCTTCTTTGGAAAACTTTCTAGATTTAAAGCCAATCTTTCTTAACAAATTCATGGGTTTTTTTAAATTTTCGCTGCACAAACGAATATTTATGTAGAAGTATGATTGCATATACATATAAAAGTACACATACAGATAAATAAACTTATGTATAAAATTTTCAGGCTAGAATTTGGTCAAGACTAAACAAGGCAATGGTTCAATTATTCCTCTAAAATGCACAAGAATGAAGAACAAGGTTTTGTACTCTAATTCAGAATCTCCATATTCCATTTGAGTAAGCTCATCATACTGTTAGTCATTCCACTGATGGAGCTTCTCCACATCAATCTGTTCTTTGTATATATAAAATTCATTAGAAAATTCTTCTGAATCCTGTTTGCTCAGGTGGGATAAAAATTGTGTTGTGGGAGTTTTTCTGGACTTCTTTTCAAATATTTAAAATTTGCATAGCACCAAAGTAAGTTTGTACAGCATGTCAATAAAAAGGTTGATTCCTCTTAAAAATCAGGCCCTACATTTGTATTTTATAAACTCACACTTGAAGTGATATGCAATAAATTTATAAGCACAAGAGTAGGTGCCTTTTTTCCAGTAAGTACCTCAACTTATTTTCAATTTCACCTTGGAATCATTCAGCTTTGCAGTAGAATTATATTCTTTTTTCAGACAAGAAGCTCTATATAAAAATTATTGAAAGATTATCATACTAATTCCATTGCCAGACTTTTTTCCCATTTCTTGGGATATCAGCAAAATATAATTAATCATGATTGATATGATATGATATGATATGATATGATATGATATGATATGATATGATATGATATGATATGGTATGGTATGATATGATATGGTATGATATGACATGAAGCACAGTGCTGTTGGTGGGAAAAAAGTCATGGTAATTTTTCACCAATTTGCAATTTATAAATATTTACAGGTTAAAAAAACCCAAACAATATTCACATTGAAATAATCAATTAACGTTTATTAATAGTTTTGATTACTTATTCTGCACAGTAAAAAATAGATGTGGGGGTTTTTTCCCCTTATATTCAAATTTGCTAATTTTTCATGGTATGGTTTAAGAAAAAAATATTAAGGTGAATGGCTGGATACAGATTTTTTAGAGTTGTAGCTGAAAGATTTTTAATTTATAATTCTTTCTCTTTGGGTACAGAAGGTTTTTGTTATGGTATAGAACATTTCAGCTACTTTATTAATCCTCACATTCAGAATAAATCTCTTAGTTTTTCAAGACTCTTCTTCAGAGTGGCATAAATCAACATAGCTCTGCTAAGTGCAACAGAGTTAAGCAAATTATATGAGGTGAAGGTCTGACTAATATGCACTAAGCAAGGAGTTTCATTTAAGTTTTCAGGCATCCTCACTATAAAATTTCTCTGAGATGTTGTCATTATTTCACAGTTAAATATATAGAAGTAAGATTGTGAACCAACATCTAGGAGAGGGTCTTCTAGACAACTTTCATGTGTAACAGAATTTGTAGGCCAAGTGATTCAGTTGTCCAGATGTTCACAATAGTCACCTTAAGAAAATATTCCTCCTATTTTATAGGTGCCAGTGGAAGGAAAGTATAATTACAGCAAATGCAACACTGTTGCAGTTTAGCTGATATTCAGTCCTCTGCAGCTGCTCAGGATAGGATCATCTGAAAGGGAAAAAATTATAATGGAGTTCCTTTAGAGTACTAGCAAATGAAGTCTCATGTTCTAATTTTTCACCTACAGCATTTAAACTTCCTTAAACGTGAGCAAAATTTTCAATGCTACACAGGTAGGATACAAGATTTTCTTTCGGAAATAAAAGAAAAAGAAAAAAGAAAAAGAAAAAAAATGAAAAAAAAAAGAAAAAGGAACAACAAGTTAGTTGTATTCTGTAGGTCACACAGCACCTCAAAATATCTTCTCAGTTACAGAGACCTTTGAAATATTAATTTCATTAATATTATTTTCATTAAAATTCAAAACATTTTCCTAAAGATGTGAGAATAACTATATCTTAACAAAATGAAAACTCTGATCAAAGTGCATAGTGGTGGAATAAAAAAGTACACATAAACTCAAAATCTTCTGCTGACTCAATCTCCTCATTCCTCCATGAGGAAAATGAGAAAGGAACCACAGTTTTTGGAAAAATGTCACAAGCACCTGATTCATCCTCACAAGTTTTGAGTATAAGATACTAAATTTAAGATGCTCTTTTGGGAACTGTTGTGCATTTTGAGGCAGTAATTTACAGGTTCAATTATACAGTAATGAAAAATGCAGTGTCCAAAAATTAACTTCAGTATAAAGCCTTTTTAAAGCTGAAGTCTGTCATATGATGCAATCTCAGTCCAATTAACATTGAGAAGTGACTCTATTTTAATCAACAGCTTCCATCTGTTGGTCAGAAATGGTAAAATTTTATCTATTGAGCAGATTCATACAGTTTGCACCTGCTTTTGTTAAAAATGTAGTCACAAAATAGTACACATTTCGCAAGAGCAAAACATGAAGAAGAGTCAGAAGGACTGTCAAATATGACAAAATTATTTGTGTCAAAACCCAGATGTGACCTCATTTTAGTGTTGTTTCAGATGCTTCAGTACATATAAAATCCACAATAGCATTCCCTCGCCAACTTTCATTTCAAAACAACTTAATTACATCAAATTAATTAATAGAAAACCAAACTGCACAGCAAAAGTAGCCAAACTCCTGTTGGCTGGGATTTGCTGCCTGCCTCACAGTTGCCCTGGGGGCACGGATCAGGGTCAAGCCTCCATCACATACAAAGAAACCACATTAAAAGAGATTACTCTCAGCCCTGAGAGGTGTGTAAAATCATACTCCAGTTTCAGACACTGCAGATTCAACCAGTCCATGTGTCTGGGCTTGAAGTGTCTTTCTTTTCTGTGCTTACTCAGACTAGTTCAACACAGTTCATGGTTTAGGGTACCCTGCATGTTATTGGGGAAGAAAATGTTGACAAAATGTATCAACTATTTTGAAAATAATTTTTCCTGGTGAAAAAAGCCTCATTTCCAGTTGAGACTCATAACACTCAACACAACTTCATGTTTCCAAGTAAGAGACTACTGTAAGGTCAGAAGAAAGGGATAACAGACATTTTGAAGCATCCCCACAATTGATTCCAAAACAGAAAAAGATTTAATTTCAACATAGAGATCCTATCAGATGCATTAATGTTAATAACTTGTGAATTACACAGGTTATTGCATGGAGAAGTCGGTACAAGCAGTAGCAGCAGCAGCAGTTGTTCCCACATGCTGAGAAAAGTCCCAGGGAGGGTCTGAGGGGGTTTCTGGATCCCCAGCACCCTTGGGCGGTGATTATCAAGTGAACAGACAGAAGGCAGTAGGTTTCATGAAAGAGACAGGGGACAGTTGGGTGGTAGCAGTAGTCTCTGTGGCCACTTCAAATTACAGGAAGCAGCACATAACCAGCTCCTAGGGAGCACTGTGATCAGGGAGAGCTAACAATGAGGAGAGCCTGAGAGCAGTGGCATGACAGTTTGTGCAAAATGGTGCAAGAAGGACAGCACTCTATGCCAGTTGTTGGGCTGCTGCCTGCTCTGCTCACCTGCAGGCTTAAGATGCTGCCTTGAGAGTCATCCCAGCTAGCTGTTGGTTGGACAAACCTACCCAGCAGTTTGAGGTCTCAAAGGAATTAGAAGGATTATTATGCAATGCTTTAAGATGGTCAATAGCATGGTGGCAGAGACCAGATGAGGTTGGTGCACTCCAGCAGCCAGGGGCCAGCTCTCCAGCCAGGCTAACCTGAAACAAATGTAGGTGGACACCCAGACAGAGCTTCCCATCAAGGAAGCTTCTTTCCTGGTGGAGAGCTGTAAAGTCCATGCCCAACAATCTTCAGTGGGGTAGGACCTGTGGAATGTGTGCTGTGGTAGAGCCACTCATGCAGTGGGTGGAGGAGCTGCAGAAGGAATTCAGCAGGTTATACTGTATTAGGGAGAGGGAAAAAGAATTAGAATATTCAAAGCATTTCAAGAAGAATTATTAGGGCCCTATAGTACTGACCTGTAAGGACTACCAGGCAAAGTGTCAGCAGAAAACAGACAACACCTTGGAGAATGAGATGGCAAGGTCACCATTAACTCATGGGATCCGAATACCACTTCATCTCATTATATGCCAACCAACAACAGGTATAAAGTCTTTGCAGTGGATTAGCCACTTAGCAAGACTCATGGGGAGAAGGCAAAGGTTCAAAAGAAGACGCAAGTATTAGTAGTGGATAACTGCTGAGATGTACCAAGGCATGCTTAGTTTGCTGCTTGTCAGGTGCTAGGATCCATGATGTCACACACTGCCACAACAGATAAAAAGCACAGACGACTGTCTCCTACTTCTTGTCCATGTGGGCACCAGTGACACAATACAGCACAATCTGGGAAATATCAAGCAGGACTCAGTGCCCTGGGGGAACAAGTGAAGGGTACAGGGACCCAGTCATCGCTTCTGTCTTGACAATCAGACCCAGATCCAATCAGACCCATAGGTGTGAGCAGAAGTCAACACATGATGGAGATCAACACCTGGCCTCATGGCTATGCCTTCTATGGTCATGTGATACTCTTTTGTGAATACAGATTATTAGGCAGAGATGGGATCTACCTGTCTAGAAGAGAACGAACAATCTTCTCTGTCAGATTGACTGACATAGTGGCAAGGTATCTGGTGATAACTGACAAAGTTGTTGAGGTACTCAACTGTATTCAACTTTTTTTCACTGGCAATTGCTCTTGCCATATCTTCTGAGACTATGAAACTCAACACAGGGACTGGAGGAATGAGGTCCCAGCCATCTTAGAGGAAGGCCATCTTAGAGACCATCTGAGGAACCTGAATACCTATGAGTCATGGGATCTGATGAAATACATTCCAGAGTCCAGATTGGACTGGACTAAGCTGCATACAACCACCATGACTTCATTAAGGGAAAAGTGGATAAGGTAGTAACAACTGCTATTATCTACCTTGATTCTGTAAAGCCTTTGACGCAGTCCCACACATTGTTGTATCTAAATTGGAGACCTATATAACTGAAGGATGGTCTATTTGATGGATAACAAATAGAGATGATGGCTGCATCCAGAGAGTTGCAGTCAATGGATCTATGTCTGAAAGGAGATCAGTAACAGGTGGTGTGCCTCAGGAGTCCATATTGGGATCGACACAATTCAAATCTTTATTAATGACAGACACAAAACCCTCAGCAAGTCTATGGATGACACCAAACTGAGTAATACAGTTGATTTGCTAGAGGAAATAGGTACCATCCAGAGGTACTGTCCTGGGTTCAGCCCAGCAGCAGGCTGTGTTAGCCCTGAGAGTATTCCATACCAATTGCATCATGATCAGACAGGCTGCCCCCCCCCTTTGCAGGGGCGACTTCGGACCCAGGCACGGGAAGTCCCGGTCTGGGCAGACGCAGTGCCAGTTCCGGGGGAGACTCCAGACCTATCAGAACCTGCTCCGGGCACGGGAAGTGCCGGTCTGAGCAGGCGTGTGGGAGTTCCGGGTTCGCTCTCTCTCTCTTGGGATCGGCGTGGCAGGAGGTGGTGAGGGGGGTGCTCGAGGGTGCTGGGCTCGGGGAGTGCTGCGTTCGGGAATCTGAATCAGTTCGGGCATGGCTCAAATGATATAGTGTGGGGAGAGGTTTGCACTGTATATAATAGCACTGTAGTTAGTTGTTTTCATACTTTTCCCTGTTGTTTAGTAAACTATCCTTATCCTAACCTTGCAGGCCTTGGGTTTTTTTTTCCTCTGGCTCTGCAACTCCTTGCTTAACTCCGTTCGCCCATCCTCCACCTCTTAAAGTGGTAGGGGGCTTTTCTTTTTCTGACCTTTGTGGCCTCAGCTTTCCGCTGAGGTATAAACCACAACAGGTACCATGAAAGGCTTGGAGTGTGGGCCCATGTGAACCTCATGAAGTTCAACAAAGCCATGTCCAAGGTCCTGCACATGGGTTGGACATTAACCAGTATCAGTACAGACTGGGTGATGAGTGGATTAAGAGCAGCACTGCAGAGAAGGACTTGTAGATATTGGTAAATGAAAAGTTAGATATGAGCTGGCAACATGTTCTTGCATCACAGAAAGTAAATTATATCCTGGGCTATATCAAAGGTTACATCCAGCTGTGGAGCCCTCAGCACAAGACCGGCGAGAGCAGATCCTGAGAGGGCCACAAAAATGGTCCAAGGGATGGAACACCTCTCATGGGAAGAGGCTGAGACAGTTGGGATTGTTCAGGCTGGAGAGGAGAAGGCTCAAGACATTATTGTGGAATTTCAAAAGTTAAATGGGTTATGTAAGAAAGATGGAGATAAACATTCTACTGGGACCTGTAGTGATAGAACAAGAGTTAATGGTTTTACAGTTAAAGAAGGTAGATCTGGATTAGATATAAGGAAGTTTGGGTTTTTTTACAATGAGGGTGGGGAGACACTGGAACAAGTCACCCAGGGCAGCTGTGGGTGTCTCATCTCTGGAAATATTCAAGGTCAGGTTTGATGGGGTTTTGAAGAAGTCGTTCTAGTGAAAGATGTCTCTCTCTGCAGCAGTGGGATTGGAATCCAATCCATTCTATGATTCTATAATTCTATGAAGTAATTGAGACATGGAAATATAACTAAATGTTGAAAGAAAATGAAAGCTGCCATAAAACTGTCTGTTTTCCACAGCATCTCATAGTCTGACACTCATTTATAATTCTTCTGACAGAAACTCATGAAAGATTTAGATTGAGAGAAATATAAAAAGACAAATTTCTCCCCACCCAAAGACAATGGTATCATTACAGAAAAGATTCTTAATGCAATTTCATACAAGTAGTTACAGATTCAGATTGAGACAATGGTTATTTTCCTGTATGACTTTGTAGCGTTAACATGAAAATTGTACTGTCTTAAAAGAAATTAACTATAGTATTTGTCTTAACTTTGGCATGTTTCTTTTACTGTTTTCAGTCACTAAGTGGTCTGTCAGAAAGAAAACAAAGAAAGTATTAACAGAAAATAGTGAACATTCAGGCCATGTAGAGTGCTTTAATACTTTGCAAAAATTGCTCAAATTTCCTCTTGAATTTTTTTCTGCAAGATATTCATCATATACATATCAGCCACATAAACATTCAGAAAAAGTCCATTACTTACCCCTTAAAGTAATTTGAATGTTTTTACTCATTAATCTATGAATAATTCAAATATGCTTAACCTATTTATGTGTCTAAGAAAAAAAAGAAGAAAAATAAAACCTTATCTTTCCTTCTTGAAGTGGATTCATGGATCATTGCTGTCAGTAGGATTATTTCCATTACCTTCCCTTCATTTGCAGTTAGAATCTAAAAATAGTCACTAGAGGTTTCTGAGCCTTCTCAAGTTAAATGTACTGAAACTTGATTGTGATACCTGATTACAAGATAAATCTCCATCCTACACCATTCCTAGAAACAAAGCAATAGAATTAACACTGTTGTCTTAAGCATGGACTTCCTAAGGAGAAATTTAATCCATGAAAATTATTGGCTTTTTTCCCAGAACTAGTAACCAATTTGGGTTGAAGAGGGGAAAAATCGGTAAAATACTGAAAGAATCATTGGCAGGAGAGGTTACCCATGGTATCTGATACTACGGATTACATCAGTAAGAGAGTTTGTACTGGAAAACACAATGCAGTCTAGTACTTTAAGGAATTTAGACTAAAATCTCTGCTGCCAGAAATGAGTGACAGTAATTCTTCCATCTTTCAGGCAAGTGTTACAGCCACTTTGGGACAAATCAGATTTTTATTTAGGCCTTTGTGGTCAGCCGCCCCTAAAGCCTTCCTCAATCCTTCTCTCACTCCTATCTATAGGTCAGGTACCCATGTCTACTCAGTCTGGGGACACCAGTCACTGCCTGCCCCAAGGGCAGCTCTGACAGCTCCTGGAACCCCGTCCATGGTGATCCGCCAACCCTACTTGTATCCTGATACACACTGACAGTATTAGGAATTCAAGTGGAAAAGGCTGCTGTGGATCACATGAAATTAATTGAATCTTACTTTGGCAGGTTATCTGAAAAACTGGGACAGATATTCAATTATTAGTTCAGACTGTATTTAGACTTTTTACAAAAAACAATAAATAGATTTTTAAGGGAATATATGGGCATGCCAATTGGAAAATAAGGAGCTTAGAAAGCAAGGGCATTTAGCTTGATAAAGAATTCAATTCACACAAGTTTAGACTGAATCATTTGGAGATATTACTGCAACTTAATAAAAAGGAATGCTGTAGATACACCTCATAATTTTCAGAGAGGAATTTATTTTTCTTATAAAGGGAAGTGAATAACAAGTGGAATAAAATCACATTCTCCATTTTCAAGACTTTTAACACCAGATGTATATACCAATAGTTTTTGGTTTTACACTCAACATCTTCCTGCTGTCATCTAACATTGCTTTAGACCAGTTCAAAGTATATTGGTGATGATGGAGTTTTATTTGTCTTAGACTTGTTTGACATTATGCAATTCAAAAGCAGTGACACTGAGGTTAGAGTTGCTAGAAGACAGAAAATGTTAGTACAAAAGTTAATACAGCCCATCTTATGAAAATGTCTTGTGGGCAACAGAGGAGCAAAAAGTAAGTGGTGTCTCTCAGAGTCTGCAAAATCAGCTTGAAAAATTTCTCATTGCAGGTGGTTTCTTAATCTAACATTGAATTATTCAGGTGTTTAGAGTTGACTATTCTGTTTGGATTTTACGGAGTCTCAGGAACTATGAAATTATATTTTCCACATACTTGAAGCAGATAAAACTACTACAGAGCAAACTTTCAATTATTTAGTCCTGTGTCTTTTTAAAGGTAAATAGGGCAAGGGCAGTATTATAATAGACCTTCATATCTCTGTTTTTTCATCACAGCAGCTGAAACCAAATAATGAGCATAAGTGACCAATAATAATGTGAGAGGTGACAGCTGACATGTCAGTCAGAAAATTCCTGTACCTGTTTCGTCTACAAATGTTCTCTGTTAAATGAATCCTAGAAGGACTAATAGGTAACTGTAAGACTGTCCATATTCTCAGCACAAACTTCATAATGGACAAAACATGCCCAGTTACTTGCTGTGTTTGAGAGGAAAGATCTCCATCTTATAATAGCTAAACACCCATCATTCCGACATATCTTCCTAAGCTAATGTTTTTACAAGGTACCCTTTCACACACACAGTGTAGGTGTTATGTGCATGTTTATGTAGATGAACATGCATAAAGAATATATAGTAGTGGCATTTTTTGTCCAAAGAAGCATAGTTGAAATGGCTGCATAACCACAGTTATGGTCTAGACATACACTAGACATTTCTAAAGCTTCTGATGTTGAAATGCCTATTGTCATTGACTGAGAGAGAACATTGGGAAGTATACTCATGTCTTGGGACAGGGTGAACTCAAGACTTCTCGATTTTTAAGCAGATGATTTAAATAGATACTCTCAGTTGGTCTAATATGGTATATAGCTTTCTATGGATTTTGAGTCCGACATGCTAAGAACCGTAGAGGAAATGGAAAACAGGTTTTCTCAGTAATTCCGAGAAGCTATGGTTAAAATTGCAAATGGAGAAATAGTTAGACATGCAAGTATGAGCAAGTTAATCAACACTAATTTTTAGGGAATAGCACAATTATGTGTGCTCTATTGAAAGCTGCATAGTGTAATAAGCAAGAGATCTTACTTAACAGATCTTTGGAGGTTATGAGAATGAATCAAATGTAAAAAGGCAGTATCAGATGAAAAATAGAACAGTCATCATCAGGTGATGATGAAAAATATCATGGAAGTCTCCCTAGAAAAGACAGTGAAAATGTCAGTGGTATGGGCATTTAGATTAAGAGAAAAACTTTCTCATACCGTACTAGCAGAAAAAATGCATAGACTGGAAAAATGAAAAAAAAAATCTTTTGGTTTTGTCTTGTTTTTTAAGAATTATGCTCTACAGCATTTTCGGAAACACCTTGTAATCCCAAAATCACAGAAAAGTAGATCTTAATTGTGTTTGAATAACTAATCAATTGTCTCAGGAACATCATAAATGTATTCAGAATTACCGGCCTAATAGATTACAACAGCACATCAAGTAGCACAGAAGAAAGTTTACTGAGCACATAGGCAAAATTTTGTTACAACAGGGTTCTTTGTTATGAGAAGCAGCCTCCTCTACTGACAGATACGAACTTGCACTCTCTCCTAAATCCTGGAAGCAAATACCTTTTTGATAATATATTATCATAATTATTTCTGCTACTACTGTTTTGTTATTATTTATCAAAGCACCTACGGACCTTCATAATCAGATCTCTGACTTACAGAGCTCTGTGCGAACAAAAAACAACAAGACCTAATGTGCCATAGATCTACTGTTTTTTCAAATTCATCTGAGCAGAAGGGGAGAAGCTCTCATCCTCTTTGCATAGTAAGACAGGACATGAAATATGGCCCTACCTGTTTAGTTGCACCTAAAACATTCACCCAAAACTGCTGAGCTTCAGCTCTTCTTTCCAATCAAACCCCAGCTCATCCACCCTGATGAGGTCCAGACTCCTATGTTCCACACCAAGAATCCTATAATGTCATCGATATAAAACTATTATAAACTGTAGTCAACATTCCTTGCTTTTTTGTCATTTAAATGTATCTGTGCCCTTCAATTCTCCATAGCCATTATAAACGTGCTTACCATCTTCACAAAACATGGCTATTTTCTTTTCAGAAGGACATATATCCAGTATCTAAAATCTTCCTGTGTTTTTCGTGTACCGCTGATAACTGTTATTGTCATCCAGAGGCACAATTCACTCGATGGCAGTTAACCAACAAAGCACTTGGCCACATTGTCTGTCTGCCACGTTTAGGACCCGTAGCTTTCAAAGTCAGAAATGACTGCGATTTTTAGGGTACACCATCTTTGACATAGTCTCAAAGTGCCCTATTGTAGTAGTAGCACACTAATCCAGTGTGTTGTTATTATAAAGGGGTCACTGACTGTGTATGAATAGAAGCTTTAGATGCATGTGTTCTTGCCCCCTACAGTTCATATATTCCTGTGCAAACCTGTCTTAGGCAGTTTTGTTCTGCCCTATATGTCTTCCACACTTTCTAGTACATCTCCTCCTCCTCCACTCCTTGACTTTCATTTGTCTTATTTCCACTCATAATATTCATACAAGGAAATCTACTCAGGATATTTTGTTGAATTAAAATTTGCTTCACATTAATGAGAATAAAGCTTAAATTAATCATCCAGCAGTATTTACTGACTTACAGCTAACTATCTTGCATTACAACTAACAGGTAAAGGTCAGTTTGCATGAATCACTGTTAATTTGTTTTCATTTAAACTAATTTACTTAGAATTTGTACAGCATTGGTTCCCTTAGGGAATACAGCAAAAACTATGACCTGATGACAAGCAGAACCATTAAACTATAACAGAATTATTAATAAAATATTCTTTCTGCAATTTGTTAAAAATCTTGGGAGATATTAGAAACTTATTTATATAAGATATGGAAAGTACATGTGTAATATAATTGCATATAAATTAAAAATTTGCCTAGGGAGACAGTACAGTGGTCATAGTTTTTAAATGATTGACAGGTACATTAACATTGCTTGCCCCAGGAGAAAGATAATTAATTCCATGCTTTGCCTTTTTTTTCCCACTTCCAAGGACAACGTTAGTGTGTTCTTTTGTTTGTGATGCTTAACATTGTCATAACCAGTTGACTACAAAATTCAGTCACTTACAATACTGGTCTTGTTAGCAGCTAAGTGGGTTATTCTGACTTTAGCTTGGGAGACAAAGAGCTAGGAAAAAGTGTGGGTAACAATCTCAAGAATCAGAAAGAAATCTGTTTTAAGAACATGCAGAAAATATATTTTAAGTTTCATTTGATCTTTTATTAGGATGTAGGTTCATTGCCTGTGGATTTGAAACCTGAGACATACTTTAATAGGCTTTTAAAATTAGATGACCTTGTTCTTTCGTTTATTTATTGCAACATGAGAAAAATGTGTTCATTAAAAAAACTTTGCTAGCAGACGATCTGACCTAGATGATCTGATCTAGATCAAGTTGCAACCACCTGAAGACTATTATTGATTTATAGAGTTTTGCCTGACTCTAGCATGGGATTCACAGGTGGACAAAAGTAGACAGAAATGGTAGACCAAAACACTATTTTCCACTAACAGCAGAACTGACACATTTCTAACCTGCTCACCTATTGGGCTACATAGAATTTTTCTTCCCTTTCTGAAAATATTTTATATTTTTTGGTAATAAAGTCATATTTGGTAATATTATTACATGTCACATCATGTGACAGTGACAGGTTATTCTCATCTCTACTGAAAAGTGTTTGTAGTGGTTTCTGAGAGATGTAAAAAATGCCATGACATACCTGATGACATGATATACTTGATTTCCTATTCTATCACATACTTATAGAAATCAACACAAACTCGTCTTTCAAAGTTCTGATCCAAAGTGATGCAGTGAGAAATCTTTCATTCTAGTCTAAGTCTTTAAACATGCACATCCTACCCCTTTATCATCCTAACCCATTAGTGATAGATCTTAAATTTAATACTAAAACAACTTAATAGCCAAAGTAATCTACTAATCATTAGAATAATAGCCTGTCAAATCTAAATAATGGGAACATCCCATAAAAGATGGATTATCTAATAAACAGCTAATTAAACATAAGTGGCTGAGAGACCTGGCTGGATGTGTGTCTATACTTGTCTCATAATGTTAATGGACTTTATGAACAGAACTGTGTTAAATATGAATAATTTTTAATGGATTTTAATTGGTGGAGTGATCTAACAATACTTTTCACATGTAAAAGAATGAGCATACTCCAGGTTTTATCTCTCCAATACAACACAGGCAGGGAAATTTTGGGGGTTTTATATATTTATCTGTCTGGAGCCATGAAAGAAACTTTTTTTTTTTTTTTTTAAACAACGCTCGGCAATATGTATCTGTTCCCCAGTAAAATTTCCAAGTTTCTATAGCTGGAACACTTACATGACCTGAGATCTAGTGGGAATTCTCTCTAGCATCACCTGTGTGTCATTACACAGAACTCTTTAACATCTAGCTGAGTTTATTAATTTCAAATTTAAAATTCCATCAGTAAACTATTTTTTCCTGGATTTTCTGCTTTCTATTTCATCAGTATATTGTTACCTTCAAGGGGCAACAGAAAATCATCAGAAAAACATCCTCTCCCGTCACTGCCCAAAACCAGAAAGGTACTGTAGCAAAATATGTTGCCATGGATTTTTGTCCTAATCCAATTTACGTTTAATTTAAAGTCTGAAACAGGTATGATAGGTGTTATAAATCTGGAAAGTCTCAGTATCATTATAAGCTTTAAATATGCCTTTTAATCTTTTACATTTCAGATCTACTGAAATGCTACCCCGGAAAATCATAGTATCTTAGAATCATAGAGTGACCTCTAGATATCATCTAGTCCAAACCCCCTGCAGCAAGCAGAGACATCTTCACTAGATCAGGTCACTCTGAGCCCTGTCAAACCTACCTTGAATAACAATAAGGTTGGGGCCTCCACCACCTCTCTGGACAACCTCTTCCAGTGATCCACCATCCTCATATTGAAGAACTTGTTCCTAATAGCCAAACTCAATCTCCCCTTTTCTAGATTAAAATCATTGCCTGTTATCCTAGTGCTACATGCTCTCGAAACAGTTCTTCCCCAGCTTTCTTACCTTTGAGATATTGGAAGGCCACTACAAGGTCGCCCCGGAGACTTTTCTCCAAGCTGAACAAGCCCAGCTCTCTCAGCCCTCCTCTGGACACACTCCAAGAGGGCTATGTCCTTCTTGTGTTGAGGGCTCCAAAGCTGCACACTGTCCTCCAGGTGAGGTCTCACCAGAGCAGAGCAGAGAGACGGAATCACCTCTCTCAATCCACTGGCCACATTTCTTTTGATGCAGCCCAGGACACAGTTGGCCTTCTGGGCTGCAGATGCACATAGGTAGCTCATGACCAGCTTCTGATCCACAAGTACTCCCAGCTCCTTTTCCTCAGGGCTGCTTTCCAGCACAGCATCTCATAACCTGTGTGGATAACAGGGATTGTCCCAACCCAGATGCAGGACCTTGCACTTGGCTTTGTTGAACCTCCTGAGGTTCCCCTGCGCCCACTTCCCCAGCCTGTCCAGGTCCCTCTGGATGGCATCCCATCCCTCTGGTGGATTAACCTCACCACTCAGCTTGGTGTCATCAGCAGCCTTGCTGAGGGTGCACTCAATCCCACTGTCAATATCATTAATGAGGATATTAAATAGCACTGGTCCCAGCACAGACCCTTGAGGAAGTCCACTTGTCACTTTCTTCCATCTGGACTCGGAGCCACTGACCACCACACTATGGATGTGACCATCTAGCCATTTCCTTATTCACTGAACAGTCTACCCATCAAATCCATATGTCTCCAACTCAGAGAGAAGAATATTGTGGGGGAACGTATCAAAGGCCTTGCAGAAATCCAGAGAGATGACATCTGTAGCTCTCCTCTTGTCCACTGATGCAGTTAGTCCAATGTAGAAAGCCACTAGTTTGGTCAGGCAGCACTTGCCCTAGTAACACCATGCTGGCTGTCTCAAATAACCTCCCTGTCCTCCATGTGCCTCAGCATAGCTTCTAGAAGGATCTGTTCCATGATCTTCCCAGGAACAGAGGTGAGGCTAACAGGGCAGTAGTTCCCAGGGTCCTCCTTCCTACCCTTTTTTTAAATGGTTGCGATGTTTTCTATCTTCAGTCACTAGGGACTATACCTGACCTCCATGACCTTTGAAATATCATGGAAGGTGGCTTGGCAACTACATCAGTCAATTTCTTCAGGACTCTGGGAGGCATCTTATCAGGTCCCATGGACTTGTGTATGTGCAGCTTCCTCAGATGGTCACGAACCTTATCTTCAGTTACAGTGGGAGGGACTCTCCCCCCAGTTCCCTTCTGTGGGATCTCAACTTGAGAGCAGGGAGGAGAGAGGTCTCCAGTGAAGACTCAGGCAAAAATGTTATTGAGAACCTCAGCCTTTTCCTCATTTGTTGATGACTCCATAGTCAATATGTTGACTGGAAAAATTTATATCCTCTTACTTTTATGTTATTCGGTGTACAGAGACTTCAACTTTACTATTTTTAATGAGGACTGATTTTTCCAGAGAGGGAATATTTTAAAGATGGGAAATGAATGGCAAAATTATACAAATAGCTTTTTTATGGTACTACAACAAAGATATTAATTTTCTCTCAACATTGCACAACTATCTAAAACAGGCAGCTTTATATCTGCAGTAAAGACCTACAACAGGCAGTATTTATATTATAAATACTTCTAAATCAGTATGGTAAATATTGTTTCCTTTGCTATCTTTCATGTAAGTCTGTTTTGTTCTGTATTACTTAACTAGTGCTCATAGTTGCATGAAAGCAAAAAATTCTTCAAAACATAGACTATATATGTCAGTTGGTTTCGTAGTATGTATTTAGATGCTACAATATCTTTTTTCATACTCTTGGGTATCAAACTGCTGCAGCAATTTTTACTATTTTGCACTCTTCAAATGCATCACAGAAGAGTAAATCTTTCTGATCAAAGTAGGAAGAGAGTGTGAACTAAAGGTTGTTCAACAGACATAAAACCAGAACAGTGTCTGTCATGGTTTTTTGCACACTGGTAAAAAAACCCCATGTCTCCATTGAGAAATGTTTCTTCTCTTTCCCTGGATTTGAGTACTTACTTTTACAGCCTCACTCTTAGTTTTGATGATTGATGAGTCTTCCGGCTGTAATAACCTAAAGAGGCTTTTAAGGCAAGACATTCCATCTTTAAGATGTATCTGCCTTAAATTATTCATCTTTCCTTTCATATCTCTGTGTTTTATTCCAAAAGGTGAAGAAGTTTTATTTAGAAACACCTTACAAATCTTACCCTATTTCACGTATCCTGCTAAAGAAAGTACACAAGAACCACGACCAGAAGGTCAAGTGAGATGATTCTGACCCTCTACTCTGCTCTTGTGACACCCCACCTGCATATTGCATCCAACTCTGGACTACCCCGTACAGGAAAGACATGGAGCTGTTGGAGGGAGTCCAGAGGAGGGCTACAAAGATGATCAGAGAGCTGGAACAGCTCTCCAATGAGGACAGCCTGAGACAGCTGAGCTTGTGCAGCCTGGAAAAGAGAAGGCTCTTGGGAGACCTTATAGCAGCCTTCCAGTACCTGAAAAGGGCCTACAGAAAATCTGGAGAAAGCCTCTCTATCATGAAGTGTAGTGATAAGGGTAATGGCCTTAAACTGAAGTAAGGTAGGTTTAGATTAGATATAAGGAAAAAAATCTTTTCTGAGAATGTGGTGAGGCACTGGAACAGGTTTCCCAGAGAAGCTGTGGCTGTCTCCTCCCTAGCAGTGTTCAAGGCGAGGTTTGATGGTGCTTTGGGCAACCTGATGTGGTGGAGGGTGTGTCTGCCCTTGGTTGGGGGGTTGGAACCTGGGGATCCCTCCCAAAGCAAACAGTTCTGTGATTCTATAACTTTTTAGCCATTAGAGAGAGCAGAAGCTAACTATTTAGCCTTGATCTCCTTGACTGAGTCAGGTTCTCAGCCTGCTCCCGTGTCATGAACACATTACCACCACTCTTTCAGGAACTTCTTCTGTACTTCTGAGTTGCAGAATTTGTATACTCATTGTTTTTGGTTTTTTAATGCCTGTACAATTACAGACAATCCCTATCAACTCCTGGAATACTACCACCTCTGTGAAATATGCACTCAGTTTGGTAAAGTCAAAGACATTTGGAACGGATCCTGGAAGTATAAATGAAATTGAAATTTAAAAAAAAAAATCAAGCTAAAACAATGACAATTTAGTATTTGGTAAGAGAAGGCTCCTTTTGAACCCAAAACTTTGACAAAGCTTTTGAAAAGGAAGGACATAAACTCTTATGAGCCAAATCCATCAACTGATTCTGTGAAGTTCAAGTCTTTGATTCTTTAAAAACTGAAACATGCATTACAAGAAGTTTATCTACCTCAGGAATCCTAAAGCAAATATAACGGAGCCTGGAAAAGTGTTAGGGGAAGTATCATATACACTGACCACATTCACATTCTTCCTTTGACATTTGCTTACAGCACAGGCAGAATAACAAGAAGACAGGCCTTTGCTCTCATCTTGTTATTGATGTTCTTTTCTCCCTATCACAAGATAAGCTTTTTCTGCCTTTACCTTTTGATCCATACTGAAATGCCATATTGCTAAATTGCATTTCTGTGTTGTTCTTTAGAAAAAATTGCTCTTGCAAAATACAATACATTAGAGTTTATGCTGATGTGAAGATTGTGACTGAGTACAGATTAAAATGGAAAGAATAGTGGAAATATTTCACAAATTTTCATAAGCTTCTACTTAAACAGTGGTGTTTGTTATGGTATGTGGTTTTACATTTGAATCTGTAGAATGGAAAAATTCCTTTGTCCCATCAACTTTCAACATGACCTAGACTCATAGTTCAAAATAGTACAAAAGGAGAGCTTCAGAGCATTAGCTTTCACAAATAAATGATACCATAGCAAGTTTAGTGGTCTAATTCTTAATAAACTAAATAGAATGGCCACATACTATTAGTGAACTACCTCTAAAGAAACTGGGTTCCTTCAGAAATTTACTGTATGTTCCCACACACTCTTGTACCAGGACAGAAACAGACATCCAGAGATGGGTGAGATTTTCTAAATGTAATATGTATTTCCATCAGTGAAGATTATTCTAAGGTATCTATCTTTGTAATATATTTTCATTGGGTGTCATTAAATGAAGGCATTCACAAAGATGTTCTATAACTCTATAGTATTTATGGGCAGCAGTAAAGCACTTGCCAAAATTTTGTCTTGTTTTTTGTAGAATACTTTTTATAGATCATAGAAACAATTGCTTTAGGACATTGTATTTGTTTAGGAATATACAGTCATTAGTAATTACAGTTAGGCAAGATGATGCTAAAAAAATGCTTCCTTTACCACACATTTATACTAAGAATTCTCATCTAATCTTTCATTTAATAAGAAAGGATGAAGGCTAATGCAGTGCTAAGGGAGTTTGCAATACCTTAATTATAATTGGAGCTGACACTTAAGACCTCCCAAGTTCTGTTTGTTGTCTCTTACACAATATTATGTTTGTCATTTACTGTATTTTCCTGTAGCAAGAAGCTTATGTGTCAACTCTGAAAAATGGAGTTGCATTCCAGACTGAGGATGAAGATTAAACAGTCAAGGTATGGCCATGATGAGACGTGAGCAGTACCTCTGCAGAGGTACCATGTAGTGCTCCCAGAATTGTGCAACAGGCGACAATGAGAGTAGTTAGAAAGAAAGATATATCACACACACACACACAGACACACACACAGAGAAAAATCAAAGGGATTTTTTGATTATATTTAATTTCAACAATATATTTACTGTTCTGGATATGCAGTTATTATTTTTTCTTATTCTGTAGCAAACAGATTTTAATCTGTTTACATAATTAATGGAATTTTACGAATGTGAATTTTTAAAGTTTTGCTGTAGCTAATAAGTCATCTTTAAAAAATCTAAAATTAAAAATAAATTAAGAAATAATTTAATGTCTGCTAAACATGAATTAAGACAGCACAAAAACAATCCAGAAAGCTGAGAAAACCATTGGTACTATTGAATCGTGTGTGAAAGTTGAGCCAAGAATTAGGAACACCTATCAGCCTTGACAAAGTACCCTGGAATAATCTGTTTAGAACTTTATTATACTATTTTTACAGGACTCATAAACGCCTTTCCAAATACTTTCCACCATATGTTTGCTTCATGTTACCTATAAAGCTAAAGTAATTTATGAGTCTGCCACTTCTCTGTAAATTGATGTTATGAGTGGCTTAAATTTGTCTGATGCTCCAGGAAAAAGTCATTGAATTTTATGCTATCTATTTTCTGGATGAGCACATCTGCCAAAATAGGTTGCTCCAATGAGTTAATATAGCTTTCAGACAACTGAGGGTTGCCATTGAACACTTTCAATTACAAGATGGACTTCGCTTAAAACTCAAGGCTACTGAAGAGGAAATGGGTTAAGTCATTTAAATGCACACCTCTGCATTCTGTGATAAGCATCTCTTAAAGTAGTCTATTAAGGGAGAAAAATCGAAGACAGCCAAATGTGCAAAATAAAAATAGGAAAAATAACCCAATGTAATTCTGCAGAAATCAGGTGGCTCCTAAGCTATGAACTACTCACCAATGCCCAATTAAACAGGCACGAAAAGAATGCTACATCATGAGCTGAGTAACACCAGTTTGGAATTTAGCAGAGAACAAAGAACAAATATACAGCATGTGTAAAACTTTATATATAGTGAATGTGGAGGAGAATTTGGATGTACTGTAGTCTTGGAAGCCAATAAATAGGGTAAAGCATGTCAGCAAAAATGATGCGAGACAGATCCTCCAGTGGGGAGAAAGAAACCATCAATAACATCACCATTATCTGCATGAAGGACCTGGAACGTCCAAGATTTGCCATAGCCATCCCTCCCTGACTGAAATCATTGATCTGAAGTGTCAGAGTGGCATTGGAATGGTAAGTGTAATAACAGGGTCTATTCTAGAATTCTTGACCAGATATATCACTTTACCTGTATAAAATAAGTTAACTTTTTTGCTGGTCTAACAACAATTGTTTAATGAAATTGTCAAGACTTTACTTAGACTAACAAATTCCTCCTTCACGTGCCTGATGTGCTCCTGTTGGTCATAAAAAGAGCCTAACTGTAACAGAATGCTTGTGATTGAGACAAGTCTTTCTGTAAATTGGATTCAGCAAATTCAGTATGTATTATTACAATACTTTAATCTAGAAAAATTAGACAATAAGGTGCCTTGTATTATTAATGCACCACTCCACTTGAGGCAGAGGTAGTTCCAAGCAGTGTGGACCCAGATCACACTACGTTAGTCTGGGAGAGGACTCATTCCCTCGCTGAGCATAGGAGCAATGTTCTACATTTATAGATGTGTATGGATCCATTCTCTTTTTACCATGTCTTTTGACTATTCTAATTTTAAGTTCTCATGAGAATAGGCTGCACTGTAGTTTCCTTGGCACTACTGGATTTTGATATAGGTTGAGACCTCTGATCACTGCTGACATGTGAACAAATAATGACAATGAAAATATGACATTTTGACTGAGCCTTTCCTCTAAAATGCTACATCATTCCTACCATTACCTCCTTTTTGTCACTTACTTGCTCTTGTTTTTCAAAGAATGATGCTAAGAGTTTAGCAAATTTGCAAATGGAAAATGACAAACCAAATCAAGCAGATAACAATACAAATATCATGATCACATATGAAAAAACAGAAGCTGTGGTTCAAATACATATTTTTAAGACATTTTAAAAATTTTAAATCAATAAACTTACACTGGTATGAAATCTAAAAAGAAAAAGAATTTTTTCCTTATATGTAATCTAAACCTACCTTACTTCAGTTTAAGGCCATTATCGCTTGCTCTATCACTACACTCCATGATAAGGATTCTCTCTCCAGATTTCCTGTAGGCTCTCTTTAGGTACTGGAAGGTCTCCCAAGAGCCTTCTCTTTTCCAGGCTGCACAAGCCCAACTCTCTCAGGCTGTCCTCATAGGAGAGCTGTTCCAGCTCTCTGATCATCTTTGTAGCCCTCCTCTGGACTCCTTCCAACAGCTCCATGTCTTTCCTGTACGGGGTAGTCCAGAGCTGGATGCAGTACACAGGTGGGGTGTCACAAGAGCAGAGTAGAGGGTCAGAATCATCTCCCTTGACCTTCTGGTCGTGGTTCTTGTGATGCATCTCAGGATACTGTTGGCTTTCTGGGACACAGGTGCATGTTGCCTGCTTGTGTTGAGATTTATATCAGTCAGCAACCCCAAATCAGTCCTTCTTCTCAGGGCTTCTTTCAGTCCATTTTCTTCCCAGCTTGTAGTTGTGCTTGGGATTACTCTAACCCATGTGCAGGACCTTTCACGTGGCCTTGTTGAACTTTATGAGGTTTGCACAGATCCACCTTGCAAGCCTTAAAAGGTGCCTTCCGTCCAGTGTGTCAACCACAACACGCAGCTTGGTGGTGGTGGCAAACTTTACTGAGGATGCACTACATGCCACTGTCCATGTCTCTGACAAAGGTGTTAAACAGCGCAGGTTCCAGCACCAACCCCTGTAAAATGCCACATGTCACTGGTCTTGATTTGGACATTGAACCATTGCACTCAACTCTTTGAGTGTTTCCATACAGTTGATTCCTTATCTACTGAGTCGTCCATCCATCATATATCTCCACTTTAGAGAGAAGGATATTGTGTGGGACAGTGTCAAATGCTTTGCACAAACCCTGTAGATGATTTATTAACTTTTCCTTTAATTGAGATTCACCTATTGGTATCTTACTTTAACAGTTATGCCCTTTAATTTATACATAAAAGTATGTTTCTTGTCAGTTATAGGGGAAAATTTTCTCCAAAACAACTGCGATATAGTTAGTTATCATCTAGAGCAAGTGACAATTTTGATGGCCTTCCAACTTTCAAAGCCTTTTTGGTTTTGTCAATTGCTTGAAACACAGAGAGTTACATTGCAGTTTTTACACTATTGTAATTGGTCCAACTGATTCTCATTTGTGGTCAGACCTTGAAGAAAGGCAGTTGTTATAAATTTTTTTCATTTAATGTCTCCATCATAATTCTTTAACAGGAAGCTGGATATACTTCCAGAGGCATGAGCTGCAGGGTTTTAAGCATATACAGAAGCCTCCTCTACTTACTTAATGCAGCTGCACTGCAAAAAACTATTTTGTACAGTTTTTATAAGGATCCCAGGGGAAAGATAAAGAGGGGAAAAAAATAGAGCCGATTGGAGAAGATTGGGGTTTTTTTCTAAAATATTTACATATATTTGCAAATATTTGTCAGAGAAGAAGCCAACTGTATACCTTCCTAATTAACTTTTAATAAGTTAGGATGAGAACCAGGAAAATAACATTTTATGGAAATTATGGCAAGATCTTGGGAGGAAGAAAACAATCATTTCTGTGTAAATAGCACAGGACTCCAACATGGAAGAGCATCATGGAAGCAAGGTATATTGTGAGGGGAAAAGGAGTAATGCTTCTAAAAGTATAAAAAAGAACATCTTACTGTATAATGTAGGAATGAAAGGATAAGAAACCAGAAATTGTAAGAACCTGTGAAGGCCTCAAAATAGTAAAAATGCCCCGGAATTATATACAAAGTATTAAACACATGTCAGTATTTAAAGATAGAGGACCATGATATTTTTGCTGCTGGAAAACAAAAAATAGAGTAACTTTAACAATACTTTGACAGCCAATTATTGTTTAGTGATGAGAGCTGCTCTGGGACTAGCAACTTCTCCTGCCTGGCCACTGATGCCCAGTCTGGGAATGTGGGGCACCTGAGGCCTTCATCTCAGGTCGAGGGATGTGACAGTTGCTTCCCTGTTTGAAGGCTCAACTGTAGTGAGGATGAAAATGTATCCCACTCTCTCACACACGCACACTTACACAAACATCCGCACTGACAATGCCAGCCACTGATGCGATGCTGCCTTCACCAACACCAACAGGACTGACATAAAGCATATGCACAGACAGCCCCTTCTCCTCTTCATTTGGTCTAGACTGAACTTCAAAAGTGAAGGTGCACACATGACACTCTAGATTCACAAGTACATTAATAGATCCTCCAGGTACTGGCATGGCCATTCTGTCCTCCAACGTATCTGCTCAGATCCGGGGTCTGTCAACGGCCCCATGGGTCCCCTACTCACCATCTAGTCCAGCTTGAGGCTTGCTAGCAAACACACAGACTCTCATTTTATAGGGGACAATAATCCCAATTCTTCCTCAAATACCACTATGGACATCTGCCAGCCCAATACGCCTGGCTAGACTCTTGGCATCCCATTGTACCTAGTCCAGATACACTTGCACTGCCACCAGCCTCTGGCACATAGGCTGTCATCCATAGGGCCTCTGAAGTTTTAATTGCAGAGCCTCTCATTTGCCTCACTAACCCAAGTTCCTCCCAGCGATTGACACTTGTGATATAGCCCATTCCCACCCCAGTGGCTGGGCCAAGACTCCCACCTGCTCCAGTGTCTAGAACTGAGATCCCTCTCCCTCTAGTTGTTGATACCACAGGCCCAGGCAGCCCACACCTTGTATATCTCTAAACAGACTTCTCTTGTTTCACCCTTTTTGTAAGTTTAAGACCATATTAACCTTCTCCAGAACTGTACCTAGGGTTTCTTAATGGCTCCTCAACTAGTGACTGGATTTGGTCTTTGGCATTGTCTTTGTCATCATTCATCTATTAGGCTTGTGTCTCTCTTTGTATCTGGAAGAATATTGTGTGTGTGTGTGTGTGTGTCTGTGTGTGTGTCTGTGTGTGTGTTTCCTCTTACTTATTATCCCCTTAGCAGTAAAAAAATCTTTTACAGTTTCTTTTTTCTCTGTATTGTAAGGTAGGCAGCAAGAAAGGAGTTAACTGTCCTAAGAGTGATGCTACTTATAAGGTATCTGGGCCTCTTGCTTCCACAAATGTCATCTGAAATGGAAAGAAAATGACACACAACTTCAGCAGCATGCTAAGGGTGAAATACCTTTTATTAAGCTGTCTACAGAATGAAGCATCAGTGAAATGTTTGACAAGGAAGAATATGTGTTAAGCAAAGTTGTCTGACTGATTTTTAAGGCAAAAATGGAAATTATATTTCCACAGACAGCTGATGGAAAAATGTTCTCATAAACAAAGATCAGGCCATGCCATTTTATTTGTTCTCCTTTTGCTCCTCCAACTGTTTCCATACAATTATCTTTCTAGACAGGAGTGCTTCAGACTCAGCTTTGTTCTAATTTAAAAGAAATACTTACGAGGTAATGTATACTGGCAGGACATCTACAATAAGAGTGGTATAAAGATAACCACTTAAAAAAATCCCAGGACATAATTAGACCATGAGATAAGAAGATATAACGAATTTGTGAAAATGCAAATCATATGTCTAAAATTGCACCCCAGATGAAAAAAAAATATTCATTTTTCTGATGATGCACCTACTTTTAGCTTCTTTTCTACCAAGCACATTTTTCAATGTTCAGAAAAAGTGATGATGCTTTAATTAATTTATAGTCAAGTTTCAGAATTTGTCATGGTGTAAGGACTTCACTAACATCTTTTCTTAATAATTTATGTCACTCATTTGATTCTGAGGCATTTTCTATTATTAATCTTTTTTAGATTTTTGGCTGCAGCCCTCCTGTCAATCATGGAGTGCATTAGGGCTAGCAAATGTTCTGCAAAATTGTCAAGGATGGCTGCATCCTAAGTTTGATATTTCTTTACAGTATTGTGGTGTGACTTTAGGAAATGGGATTTCCGAGTGAAGCAGCTTCTGTTAGGATATGCTTTGAGGTTTGCTCCTCAATAACATTCTTGCAGCTGGTTGGGCAGTATGAACAAATGGATTTTAAAGGGTCAGAGGATATAAAAAAGATGAAACAATGCAGTGGACACGATGCCTTAGATAAAGTATTATATAGTTGTAGCTACATTGACCCTCTTTTTCTGCAACCTGAGTTGTGATGCAGCCATATGCACAACAAATAAATGAAGGTTTTCTTTTTTTCCTATGTTATTCTCCTACCTTATAAAAAATTGTGTTATTTGCCTTGAATTTTTGAAGGTATTTGTCTCTAAAATCAATATTCAACCATGATTGTCTGAAGGTAGTTGTGAACAGAGCCCTGATACAATCAAAGCAATTTTAATAGGATTCCATTTAACAATGGAATCCATTTAACTATTTCAGTCTATTGTTATCTAGTTCATAGGCAATTTTATTCACCCCACACCATAGGGCTGCTATCCCAAAGTCAATGTGTGGTAATACAAACCATGTGAAAACAAATGCCCTGATGAAAAACAAGATAAATTGCCCATAATTCCCAAATGGATAAGCTCAGTATATTTCTGTTTGTCATTAGATATAACACACAGAAGTCACTAACATGCCAAATGCATGAAAGGCATTAGTCAGAGTTTTTACTTTATTAGATAGAATCTATTTTCAAAACCAGAGGAAATTCAACTTCATTTGTTTGGCTATCCACAGGAGTATTTTTGAAATCTGAATATTTTTAATTCATTTAATCTTTTGAATATCAAGTAAAAGTTTTACATGTTTTCTTTGTGTCTAAAACTACTTTTAGTGTCAATATAGGTGTTACAAAATAATGATAAAGTGGTGGAGATAATTGGATGGCAGCTAGGAGAAATACCTACAAGTCATGCTTTTGAGATAACTCATTAGTCTGTTCCACAAGTCTCTCATATTTCTCCAGCCTTGCCAGGATACCAATGTGGTTCACATGTTAATAGGAGTTGCAGGTGAGTATTGTGCTAAGCAAATTGTGAATAATGCAAGTACAAGGATGATGTAATTCTTCTGGCTCCTTCTCCTTTTGTTGATTTTTTTTTGTTTGGTTTGTTTTGGGTTGGGTTTTTTTGGGGAGGGGGATGTTTGTTTATTTCACTTTGTTCCTTATATAGTAAAATCCTTAAATGTATCATTAAATATAAAAAACCCAAACATTTGCCGAATATGGCTTTTGATGGTTGGCATTTGTTTCACTTTATCTATTCACCTAAAAAGCAAGCATGTAATCTATGCAAAGTTACTGGACGGACATCTCTGTGTGACATCTGCCTTAGGATGGTATGGATAATTGCCTGAAGATCCACATCTCTTTTTCATGACTATAAAAAGGATCTCTGTGTGTGGCTTAGAATTGCCAGAATTTTATTTGGCTGCTGTAAACTCAAATGAATGTAGAAGAAAGTTTTCGTTAGCTAATGTAAATTATACCCCCATTTTATCTGGGAAGAGAAGCATACATTTTATGACTGTTATCAGTGTCAAGATGGGACCTACATTACTTAAGTAAGATCTGGGCATGCATTTTCTCAGTAGCGAAAACCACACTTAGTAAAAATCTCAGCAAGTTACAATCATACACAATGGCTTTATGGCTTTATTCATTTCCCCTGCTTTTTATGGGCTTTAAATGGCAATGACAGTCATTGGTGTCCAATAAAAACAAATTATTTGTTATCCCATGTACAAAAACTTATGGAAATTTTGCATTTTTCTGGAGTTTTTTTTGTTGTTTCTGTTGCTTACGTTTCATCTGTACCAACTAACCAGCTTTCAATATCTACTGAAACTTCATATGGTTGGTGTAATTTTAACATGTGCAAAGATATAAAAAAATACAAAAAATAATTTTTAAACACAAATTACATTGAATTATTCTAAGAAAGAGCACAGAATTCAAATAGTTTTTAGCTATCTCTGTATTTTGATAAAATGTAGATGTATATATGACCTTTAAAGCTCTGTTCCTTCTTCAGAAACATAATATCTTGCTATCAAACAATAAAGAAAAATAGAGAAGAACAATAATAGCAATCGTCATGTTTTTCATATGTGTGCCTGAAATCAATACTGTATTGATGTTGCAGGTAAGCTCTTTTGTTCAAATTTACTAACAGCTTCTTATATCAATAATTTCTCTGATTAAGATGAATAAGGAAGCCAAAACTGAGCGTTTCCTGTTTTATAGTATTTATCAAGTTAGAAGAGGACAAGCGAGAAGTTTCATAAAAGACTTCAATATTACTGCAATATCATTAGAAAATACATAATAATATAATATAAAAAGAATGTCAAGATTCATGCACAATATCTGAAAAAAATTGTCAAATCTGAGGCAATATATACTAAAACTCTATATCCCATATTTGCTAGGAGCTTATTATAAAGTTCTGGGGAAAAGACAAACAAACAAACAAACAAAAAACCAACCAAAAAAAAACCCAAAACCCCGCCACCACTAACAACAAAATCACCCTAAGATGGAAAGCCTTGTGACCAAACATATCTGATACTCTGTTTGCATATATTTTATTATATGAAATTTTGATGGTAGAAGTTCAAGATGAATGCTACGATTAGTTCTTATGTTTAATGCTGAAAAGTGAAATTCTACCTTGAATTTTATTGAGCTGGGAAATAAATATAGAACCTTCAGATTATGTTAACCTTTTGTTATACGAAGATACCTTTCATATCATCTATCTGATTTACAAGCTACACAGTTGCTGTTTATGTTCTGCGAACATTAATGCAGCAATAGTTGGAGCTGCAAAAAGTTGTGGATTTAGATTATGGCAGGTCAGGGCAGAGCATGACTAATTTAAAATGTGTGAGTCCTCTGACTCTGATTGTCATCATTCCAGTTGCCATCTCTCCTTACTGTAAAAATGATTTCAAGATATTCTCCTAATAACCTTTTAAAATAGTATTATTAATAGAGCAATAGTCCACATGACAAGGAATGCGATTTGGCTTAGGGCTCTGTTGGCTTCCTTTAGTTCAGAGTTAGAAAAGGGTATGGTTTTGCTTTTAATATACCTATATTCAGCATCACTCTTTCATCTTTATTTTTTAAGATATCCTTTTATTCTTTTAGATATCCTTTTGAAGTCAGTCTGCTGGGATGCTTTAGTAAGGTGGTTTGTTTCATCATTACTGGCCAGTAAATGACATAAAGACCAAAATGAAGTCAATATTTCTCTAAAAGCAAGGAAACAGGACCGGTTATATTCTACCCATATTCATAATAAAGAAGAAAAAACATTATTTTTACTAGGACAATATGGAGAAATGGAAAGCTGACTTTTTTGATACAGCTGCAGTAACTGATAGAAAGTAGGTCAGAAGAGGACAGAAATATATGTTGCTTGATTAAAAATAATATTAAGGGAAACCTAGCTAATATGTCACCATACTGTGGGCTATATGTCAGCATTTAGCCAAAGCCCTGAGTGAAGGGCATCATCAAAAAGGAGAAAAATATGATTCTCTTTTTGCTCCAAAATTGTGAGGGTAGAAAAATACCAATGAAGTCGAAAGAAAAGCAATTTTCTCATGGCAGCTCTACATTTGGTGCAGCATGTTTTCCACCTGAGCCCAAAAAGCAACACTGTTGTCCAATATGAGGAAGACAGCAACAGAAAACATTGACTCAGATATGCTCATCTTGCTGACAACATGAAAAGTAATTACAGTAACATTGGAGATAACATGCACAAAGGGCTCTGTGGTAGCATTTCAAAAGAGAGTAAGAAAGAGGGTGGAAAAATTGAAGTTACATAACATATACATTGTTACACTGTGTAACATCATTCTACCAGGGATGATAACTGAGAAACTTTAAAAGATACTACTGTAACTACATTTATGAGCATAGGAGTAAATGTCCTCTCCCCAGCCTTAAATACCACATCCCCTGACCATGGAAAGGAAAGCCACCGGAAGCACATCATGGTGTTAGAAGACTTTACTCCTGTTTTACAGCAGTACCACCATTTAGAAAAAATCATGGCAGTATGACATTTCTAAGCACTAACTTTCTCAGTGACAAAACCCAGTTGTGGATTGAGACTATGTATTTTAATTTCCCTCATGTTACATTACTTGCTTCATTCACAAATAACTGTCATGGACAAGTGCATTTGCAAGCCTTTGGGGTCTGATACAATGCGAGACTGCATTGCTAGAGTAAAACTAGCTTTGAATATACTTCCTGGAAAATGAGAATGCTATATTGCTTCTTGTAAACAAGCAGAATAAATACACCATGGCAAAGCACTGCAAAAAGTGGTTTTCCTACTTCATTCAGTTAGCAGTGTTACTTCATTCAAAGTTATCTCTATACAAACTTCTATTCAGCTTTTTAGAAATACCTTTATTCCTCTCATACTGTTTGGAAAGTCTTTAATTATTTTTTCCTGGTGTGTTGTGTAAGATTCTGGACTTCTGTAAAGTCTATAGAAACTAAGCACGAGGGAGAGCACAATACACTCAAGATAATGTCAATATATTGTCACAGTTTAACCACAGTAGTCAGCTAAGTGAGACACAGCTGCTCACTCACTCTTCACCCACCCCCCTCACCCCCCACCCACTCCTACCCCTGCAGCAAACTAGGGAAAGAATGGAAAGAGTAAACATGAGTAAATTCATGAGCTGACAAAAAGACAGTCCAATAGGTAAAGTGAAAGTCATGTGCACAAGCAAAGCAAACCAAGGAATTCGTTACCCACATCCCATGGGCAGCCAAGAGTTCAGCCATCCCCAGGAAATAGGGATTTATCATGTGTAATAGTGATTTGCGGGGACAAAAGCCACCACTCCAAACATTCCCTCCTTCCTTGCCCCCCTCCCCAGCTATTACCCTTCTATCTGTTGAGCATGACATAATAGTGTATGGATATACCTATGCCTTTAGCTTGTCTGTCCAGTCCTGTCACCTGTCCCAGCTTCATCCCCTACAAGTTTCTCATGAAAATTAACTCTACCTCAGCTAAAGCCCAGGATACCTAGCTACTCTAGAACACCAGGTTATTATGCAAAAGGTGGTCACTGCCCTTCAGTGAAGTTCTTATCCACAGGAGTTAATTTAGTGCCAAAGTATGAGAAGAAATTACAGTCAGTGAAGCAGTTTCACATGGATTTTAGTTAAGTGAATCATAGAATTATAAAATCACAGAATGGTTTGGGTTGAAAGAGACCTCAAAGACCATCTAGTTCCAACGCCCTGCCATGTGCAGGGACACCCTCCTCTAGACCAGATGCCCAAATCCCCATCCAACCTGGTCTTGAACACTCATAAGGAGGTGATACTACAGATGAGAAAGGTGAGCTTTCAGACACTCCCAATCTGTGAGTTTGACTCAGATATCCTCATTTCTTTAAGACATGCACAGAATCTCCTTCTTCACTATACAGAGAACTCGCATGCCTACTTCCATTCAGAATGGATTAAATGTTTTTGGTTTGCTAATTTTTGTCAATTATCTTTAAAAGATAGATGTCAGATTAATCTGGATTAACATGGAGGCAAATGGACATTGCATATAATTCCAGTGCCATTCAGACTATTCAGAAATCCTGAGTCCTCACTTAGAGCCATTTAGGTTTGAAAAGACCTTTAAGATCATTCATACTGGCTCTAACAGTTTCTGTGACACCACCACCACCCCCTCGCCCCCCTTACCCCCCCAATTACATTCATGATCCGAAATTTCCAGAATCTATCTTATTTTTTCTGCAGTAGTACCTAGAAGTGATGTTATTTTTTTCATTGTGTCAGAGGCAAAAGGACCCAAGAGAGGTGTTTTATGCATATTTTTGTCAAAGATAACTTATTGCCCATTGTAGCATCAGAGTTGATATCTCTTCTTGCTCCATAAATAAGGCCTTACTGTGTGTCTGAGATGCCACAGAGCTACATGTGCTATATCTTCAAAGATGTTGCTCGCATTGGTCTACAAAAAAAAAAAAAAGAAAACTTCCCCCCCCCCCCCCTTAATACACCTAAAGGAGCATTGCACTTCTAAAGTTTTGTATGTTCCATGTGAGGTTGCCACAACAAGGTAGTGAATTTTCAGGAAAGTTAATCTTACAGCACCTTATCAAAAAGAACGGAGTCCCAAATAAGTTTAGATCTTTATCTGCTTGGCAAGAAGCAAACAGCAGTCTGAAAGTGCAATCCAGCTCTCTGAAGTAATGATCATGATGGGAGAATTGCTCCTGAATTAGATTCACAGTAAAAATTTTCTGCAAACTGCAGTATATTGTGACACCCCCTTTCCACTCACAGAAGAGGGAAATCTTGACAGAAACAACAACAGAGCAAATAAGATTTTTAGGGCTAAACCCAGTTCTGCCTAATCTATTAATTTCTGCAGGGGAGGTTTATAACAAATGCTGATATATCTTCTATCAGGCATGAAGCAAGTAAAGTTTCTGATCAGTGTAATTTAAAGGCTTTCTACAAGCACTTTTGCTATGCAGTGAGATAATTTCCAGTATCTACAATGGGGAACACCTCTAGAAATATGTGACATCCTTTAAGCTTACACAAACTTTAGAAGGAAATCAGTAGATAACACTGTGCTCTGGTCCCAGGCCCAGCAGTGGCTATTGTTGGGCCATAATGGAAAACCTTACTTTTCTCCTTTATTTGACCCAGTGTATTACTAGTTTTCTTCAGATCTTAATGAATCACTCAAGGTAACAGTGTAAGAATGTAAGGGTGAATGTTCAGGAAGAATATTATTAAGAAACCTGGTGGAGATGAATAGTGTCCCAAAGAATAACCCTTATGAGTCTGCTTGTCGGGAGGCAGAGAGCAAAGGGTAAGGAGCGATCCCTTTGTGTGGATTTCTTATATTCAGTCATAGTCACAGGTGCATGGTGTCAAACTCTGTTTTGAGCTATATTAATAGCAAATCCAAATCCCTAAATAGGGAACTGAGAAACAGTTTTATTGCACAGAAGCATATTGAAAAATCATGCTTGCCGTAGAAGAATAGTAATGTTAATGTCAGTTCAGCCAAATTTTAGTAGATTTTTCTTGAAGAATTCTCTTCTCCAGGGAACGAGGGAATCTTTTGCAGTTGCTGAGAACATAAGCTTTTCAGAAACAAGATTAATAACACAATGAATACCAGCATTGAAAATTACCACAGCTTTATTACATGAATGATTTGTACAGCTACAAAGAAAGCTCATGTGTGATGTTGATATTTATTCTTTTTTACATTTTAATAGTGCCATCCAGTCAACTTCTACAACTTCTAAAAATGAAAATTGAGGCTTTCCATTGGTTTCTTGGATAAATGCATGCAAATTTCATAGCTCATCTTATAATGTTAATCAATCCACATTCAGAACACAGGAAGACACATGATTGTCTTATTTTCTTGATGTAATAAGTCCTTAGATAATAATTGAATGTTGAGAAATTGTTGGGTTTTCCGTCTTCCCCCTTCTTACTTAAGAGCTGTGCTTTTTGCCTAAAACAACCTTAGGATTTGACTACAGCACAAAACAAACATGCCTCCTAATGTGCTGTGTTAGTTTAATATACTAACTAGAACAGAAATTGAATAATAGATAGTCATTTCAAAAATGGACATCAAAGTAATCTATTCAAATCATGGTTTTATATGTTCATCTAAAGATGGAGGAAAATACAGCAAAGAGAAATGTAAAATTTTAAAGATGCGTTGTCTATGTAAGATTAACATTCAGAGGATGAAATTATTGACAAAAAGTTTCAGGTTGGGCACTGAGGAGAAGGTTTTATAGATAAGGACAATACATGTGATTTCACAAAAGCTCAAGTTTGAAAGGGATTAATTTTTTTTCTTTAATTTACATATTCATTGAATAAGCATTTCAATACACTGAATAAGTATTTCAAGTAATTTGAATTTAGCACTAAGATGTCGATAAATGGTATTATTCATTTTCATGATAAAAACCCATTTCTCTATTTCCCTCAGTCTCTTGAAGAAATTATTAATGTCATTGTGGTTAAAAACATATTAAAAGCCTAAGTATGGTGTGTAGTATCCTTTTAGTCCAATATCAATTTGGATAGAAAACCTCTGTAATTTATAACCTTGAAAAACATCTAATAGCTATTACTAGGTTTTCTTTTAATTTATTTGCTAGTGTTTTAACTGAATGTTTTTTGGTCTACAAAGGAATTAACATTATTCCTAGATATCAAATATCTTGGCAAAGAAAAGATAATATCCTTTTACTATCATTTAGATGGAATTGCTTTCTCTAAGAACTTCATAACAAGGTGCTTGAAAATCTGATTCTTTTCCTGAAATTGTATTGCAGGAAAGGTCACACTGCCATTTTGAAATGCTTAGGATGTATGTGGTGGTTTGGCCTTGGCTGGAGGCCAGACGCCCACCAAAACCACTCTATCACTCCCCTTTTCAGCAGGACAGGGGAGAAAATGTACATTGAGATGCTTAGAACTTGAGATAAAGACAGGGAGAGGTCATCTGGTAAAATCAGTGTGATGGGCAAACCAGGCTCAACACAGAATAAAGGAAAGAAAACTAATTTATTACACTACACTGCACACCCAGAACCAGAGTCAGATAATGAGAACTGTGACCAGACCTTGAAGCATCTCACCCCACCCCTCCCTTCTTCTCAGACTTCACTTCAGTCATGATTTTGCTCCTTTCTTCCCCCTGTTGTGGCACAGGAAGGGGCAGGGACTGGGGGAATGGGGGTTTTGGTCAGTTCCTCATGAATTGTTTTCCTTCTTATCCAGGGAGAGCATTCCTCACACTCTTCCCCTGCCGCACTGTGGGGTCCGACCCACAGGAGACAGTCCTCCATGAAATTCTCCAAAGTGAGACCTTTCCCACAGGGCTTCAGCTCTTCACCAGCTGCCCCAGTGTGGGTCACTGCTATGGGATGCAACCATAAATCATAGAATGTTTCTCAGTTTCTCAAGCCCAGACATGTCCAGCCTGGTCTCCATGGGGTCACAAGCCTCTCCCCAGCAAACCTGCTCCAGTGTGGGTCTCTCATTCATCACTGTGTCTCTGTCTCTCTCCATGGGCTGCAAGTGCTGGCAGAGTCTTGCTCCAACGCAGGTCACAGCATCTTCTGTATGTCTTCACCTGCTCCAGCGTGGAGCCTCTCCACTGGCTGTGGGTGGGGTCTCAGCCTTTTCCAAGTGCTGCAGGGGGGACACCCACTCCACCATGGGTTTCACCACAGGCTGCAGGGGTATCTTTCTCTCTAGCACCTGGGGCACCTCCTCTCCCTGCTTCCCTGGCCTTGGTGTCTGCACAACATCTTACATTTCTCACTCCTTTCTCTGGTGGCAAAAAGTGGCTGCTTCTGTTTTTTTTTCTTTTTAAAAGTGATTCCCAGAGGTGCCGTGACCACGGCTGATGGATTCAGCCTTGGTCAACAATGATTCCGGCCTTGAGTCAGCTGGTGTTTACTCTCTGGGGCCTGCAGAGAGCTTCTGGCTGCTTCGTACAGAAGCCACCCCTGCAGCCCCTCTTCTCCACCAGAACCCAGCCACATAGAACTACAACAATGTAAAAATCAGAAATTATTTTTTGCTAAAGCACAGGAGGGAAATTTTCTGAATTCTGGCATACATATAGGAGAGAGATTTAGATTGGTACATTGTATAATATGTCATACTGAAATAAATATAATCATTAGAAGATGCCAACCCTATTTCTACTATATATAAACAGTTATTCACAATGGAAATGTCTGTTAAATCGAAACACTGACTTACTAATGGAAATTCATATTTTAAATAACACAGACATGCTTGTCATTATGCAAGTTTCTTCAGGTGAAAATTTATTAGGACAACAATCTGAATGACTAAGAGCAATGCTATTTCTCTTCCTACAAAAGCAAGACTATACATAAAAGAACTTTTAAAAGAAATCTTATACAGACTGGATGAACAAATTCTCACCTGTTTCATGGACATCTAACAACTGTTACTGAACTGCTGCATCTGTATTTGTCATAGAATCACAGAATTTTTTGGGTTGGAAGGGACCTCAAAAATAATTTAGTTCTGACCCCCTTGACATGGGCAGCAACATCCTCCACTACACCAGATTTTTCAGAGCCCCATCCAATCTGGCCCTGAACACTGCCAGGAAGGGGACATCCACTCTCTCAGCCTGTCTTCATAGGAGATGTGCTCCAGCCCTCTGATTATCTTTGTGATGCTCCTCTGGAATTATTCCAACTGCTCAATGTCTTTCTTGTACTGGGGACACAGCACTCCTGGAGGGGTCTCACAAGAGCAGAGTAGAGGATGGGAATTACCTCCCTTGACCTCCTCGTCACGTTGCTTTTGATACAGCCCAGGATATAGTTTGCCCACATATATATACACCTATATATAAAATGTAACCTATTGCACAGTAAGTTAACTACACTGCCAACTTACTTTGCAGAGAAGGTAGACATTATAGAGGAAACATTGCATGAACAAAAATCAACTGTGATGAAAAACTGAAATGGTGAACAATCCTTGCTTATGGACTTTGTACTGTTTATTGCAGTGGGCAAAGTTATCCAGCCTTGTGATTTGCACAACAGCAGAGTGATTCAGTTACAATTTAAGGTTTAGAAAGATCCTTTTTAAGTGATTAAAGCAGGCCTCTGGATGTTTTAACTTTAAATAAAATAGCTGAAAATATTTGGTATGTTGTATTATCCAGAGGAGAAAGCAGGAGGAGAAGCAAGGACACCAATTGGTGAAAATGCCAGAGAACCAAGAAACGTGTATGGAATAGGTTAAGTAAATAGGTATACTAATTAAGTTTATGTACAACCTCCAACATTAGATATTGCACAAATCATGCACAGCTTCTCCATTGTGCCCACAAATCTCAGTCGTCTCATTTTCTTCTGACATAATGAAAAAATAATTGTGAAACCTGCATGACAGCAACATTTTTCATTTTTTAAAAAACATTTATTTCTTTGAGCCTTCCTTATATATGAATAAAAATTAGAAGTAACTACCTAATTCTTTTTCTTACTATACTCCTTTTAAAACTTCCCATTTCTTTTAAAATGTCTCATTATGAATTATTTCTTTAAGAAATATAAAGTTCCATGACTGTCAAAGAAAACCCCAAAATAAACCACATTTGTGTTATATGTGTGATGTGTATTTGCACGTTAAGTGTGAAAGCCTGATAGCAAAGGCAGACTCTGTTAGTACCTCTTGGCCTGGCTCAACTTTCCCTTACAATTTTTGAGATTATTTGACTCACAAAAACCTGCTGCTAAAACAGCACCAGTCCACTTTCCTACCTGCCCAACAAGAGGTCAAATCCTGCTACTCAAAATCACTCTGGTTGGAACTTGGCAATACTCAGGGTCTCATTCACTTCTGTGAGCTGCTCATAAAGGTGCATTTTATTGTTATCCTGGCATCACAGCCTGTGTATGGAGAACACAGAGCACATACACAATTCACCTTTGGGAATCAGTTCCCAAAGAACACCTCCTCAAAGAATTAAATCATTCATTGATTGTTGGAGATTCCCTCGTACTTGCTAATGCACCAATCCATGTATCAATAATAAAAACACAAAGAATTATGACAATGACTTATTTTGGCTTTCTATGTTATTAGTAGTTTGTGCAACATGAGAAATTAAGCATATTGCTGGTTTTAATTTTAGTGGTGTGTTTTCAGTTAAACTAAAAGTCTGGTTGGTATCTGAAGATAAATATCAAAACACACCAAGAGTAAAAACAATCTTGCTGAAAGCTGTGTGCTGGACCTTAATGACCTTTTGTTCCAGGTCTGTTTCTGATATTGATAACTTTTTATGTATGAAGTCTGAATACACTTTGGTTGGTGACTTCAAAGCACACACACGTACCAAACAAAAACCCCAAAAAACCCCAACCAAAACATAAGAGAAGACAAGTTTTGTGGAGCAAGTGTCTGCAGATTGCAGATATGAAATAAGCATGTAATCAATTATATGCTTCATCCGAATTTTAACCTTTTGCATCTTACTAAAATATTATCCATGTTTAAACATGCTTCAACTTTTAAGTCACTTAGCTTTTTCTTACTCTTTTTTCACTACAAGTTTGTTACAACTATTTTCACAGTTAATATAATTCTTTATGGTCCACCTATAAATTATTTTCTGTCATCTTAGCATATGTCAATAATGATAGAAAACTGAGGCATGAGCCTGGATTTTAGGGCATCAAACATCTCATACATGCATGTGGTTAAATCCCAGCTATCAAGCAACTTTTCAGGTACACTCTAACAAGGTAGAAATCAAAGAAATTATTCTAAAATGAAAATCAGCCACAAGCTAAATAAGGTTCAAGTGGAGTAAACTGCATTTTTGCTGACTACATGATTAAAGGCAAGATCTACATCTATCGGAGTAAGTTAAAAAGGGCTAGGCCCAGGCCCTACATCTCAACTGGCCATCTTATTTTACTGTGGATAAAGCAATGCATCCTGGATTTGGCCTGGGACAAGGAACATCTTTCCATGATGAGGCATCATCTCGGTCTTAGTATGAACCAGTGACTATTCCCCAATAGACCAGCCTATTCCAGGAAATAAGGCAGTTTAATAAGATAGACTTGACAATGTTATGCCAACTGGCTTCAGAATGAAAGGATGGACCCTGGCACTCCTTAGTGTATAGGCATAAATGTAGTTGCAGGGTTGCAACTGCCTATGGACTGCATTTTCTCCTATTCTGGTGCCAGAATCCTCCCCTAGACTTGGAAGGACAGTCAGTTGACTAAAAAATAATCAAATGTAATTGAAATTTGTGTATCTATACTTGATGTTTTACATCTACTACTTCCTTTTTGTCTCTTTCTAATGTAATTCTTTATATTTATTTATCCAAAGTAATCTCATATCACTTCTTTATTATCTGCAATTTTAACTTTCTTATCCATTTTTTTTCTCAGTAATTTCTCAATATAATTTAAAACATTATTGGAATATACATGGTAGATCATTAAAGCATATCAAAAAAGCTAATGCTAGTAAAATAAATTTTTACATTGTCAAAACCATAATGTGCTTATACACCCCTGGTATTCCTTATGTGTTCTGTGACATCAGGCAGTTTTGAAGACTTAATTGTCCATTGATTTTTTTCTTTTAACCAAATTCTCAAGAACATTTTCTATTACACACACACACACACACACACACACACACTTTCCTTACCATTATAAATATGTGCTTACATCAAGTAGCCATCATTCAGAATTCCTGTAATCACATCATTAATATTTTTATAACACTGGAATTTGGTTACACCAATACTGAGTCCAGCAGTTCACTTTCTATACCAAGTTTTTAAAACACATGTAATCTATGGCTGCCGGAGTAAAAAATTTGGTCTTTCAATAGGATATATGTAGTTCAAGAAATAATTGAAGAGTCAGGGTAGAATGCTTTTAAATACTGCATTTACACTTCTATATTTAGTATACAGTAAAGATACGATTGCAGATTTGCCTAGGAAAACAATTAATACATTTGCTGGGTATCTTTGAAGGAATATTTTAGAAAGCACTGGGGCCTACAATAGTGATTCAGATATTTTTTCCAGTCACACTGTCTGTTGTTACCCTGTCCTTGGAGGAGATACTCTAAATTTCTATGATTGAAACTTGGAAGATAAGCCAGACTTAAAAGTTACAGTTTCTTATAACATCACAATTTCCTTGATTTATTTCAGTATTTTGATAGAATCTATTTCTCCCATCATGAAATTTTTTTCTTCCACATTCCTAGAAGTCAAGGCAGTAAATGCCTTACATTGTCAGTGCTCACTTTGTCATTGGCTCCTCCAATAGGCGCAGTCTAGACAGTCAATTTCCATTATCTGCTTGCACAGCTCCCTGCTCCACATGCTTCTACCTCTGAAAAAGCAGCAGAGGGAGGTGACATGTATGGCACCTATTGCTACTCTTAACCGTAATGCTATAATGGTAATTTATCTAGATTTCTTGCTTGACTTATTTAGACAGTGTTGTGGCTTAACCCCAGCCAGTAACTAAACTCCACGTAGCCACTCACTCATGCTGCACACCTCCCCCTTGAAGGGGATGAGGTGGAGAAAGGGATCATGAAAACAGTTGTAGAGAGAATAAGTTGAGAAATTGGAAATTACTTACTAGGAGAATGACAAAATAAAGAGTATAAACAAAATCTGGTGGTCTGTAGTCCCATAACAAAATTTAATGCTGTAAATATTTTAATTCCAGAATTATATTTGAATATAAACTTGAAGAATATCTTTAAAATGCTGACTAATTTCTAATAAATAGTCTTCATGTTCATTTATAGCACTGTAAGAAGTCTGACAAACAACTGCAGAATTGAGTTTCTGACCTCAGTAGAATTAGAATTAAATCGGATTTTATTAGTCATAACATTAATTCTATTTACAGTAAATCTATAGTAAGAATTTTGCTCTTGTCCTGTAACATATAAGTAATTACTAAAACTGGTGTAATTCCTTTTTTTTTTTTGGCTGGCCAGAGGTGCATAACAGTAAACAAACATCAGACTGCACCAGGTTACAGGGAACCTTGCAGAAGACTTTGTCTTCAAGGAGTCCATGACCATGAACAAATCACGTGTTCTATTGAATCTTGAACATGGGGCCTGAGAAACCTCTGTTACATAATCTGCAATCATAATCTGCAATCACCAACCTTGACTGAGTTCAAGAAGCTTCTGGATAATGCACTCAGTCACATGCTTGTCGGACCCTTGTCTGTCCCTGTGTGGAGCCAGGGGTTGGACTTGATGATCCCTATGGGTCCCTTTCAACTCAGGATATTCTGTGATTCTATGATTCTATGATAATATCTTTGGAAGACTAAGCTGTATGTGGATGACAGTGTGGGATGCCTTGATTCTAACCAGGAGGCAACTGTACATCATGCTGTGCTGCTCTGTCTTCAGGTGGTCTTGAGACTGCCTTATTTTGCAGGATGAATTCAGGCAGCTCACTGTAACAGAGGACCCCATAGGCAGCTTCAATTTGGTCCTGGCCTTGCCTTAGTGCAGCAAGAATTTCTCACGTGAACAGATTTTTCTTTGACAAGAGAAATTATTAATAGAGTTGTTTTGTTGTAAGAACATTGCATAATAGTTCAAATAACAAAAAAAGGGGAACATTCCCCCATGGACATGTTTGCCATAAGAAGGTCTATCTGGAGCTTGTCCAGTGCTGCATGAAAGCAAAGTTCCCAGCATCTGAAGGAATACAGTTCTTAATAGAAACTTGTTTCTGAACTGTCCAAAAGAATCGGTGGAAATCAGAGTCTTCCTTGTGAAAATCATGAAAAATATCTCCTGGTTTCTCCATGAAATTTTACTGTAGAAACTACAATACCATAATAGTTAGATTACAAGACCAATTAATGTTTAACAATCATGGAAAATAGGTTAACATCCTGAAGAAAAGGATCTGTTTTCTCTCAAATTTATTATAAATTTCCTTAGTTTGACAGCAATGCTGGAGATAACTTGATAAGATTCAAATCTATGCGAAGATTCAGTTTGGAAGGTCTGTCTCCAATGAGATAAATTACTAACATTCAAAAAAACCCTCAAGCTTCAATAATCAGATAAGAACTCAGCTGACAAGGTTTAGGTCTGAGCACCTTAATAGCGGAAATAAACTGAGATAGTGATAGTCTTGCCAATGACACAAAATATCAGACAAGAAAATGGAGATCAGGAAAAAACTGATGTCATGCTCCCTGAAAGATATTTGTGGCATTATAGGAGATCTGTCTAGAAACAGAAAGCTCTGGATATGAGATAATGTCAAAAAAAAAAAAAAAAAAGGGGGGAAAAAAAAAGGAAAAGAAAATGAAAAAGGAAAAACAAGCCAGTCCTAAATTCCCCTAATACAGGGAACATATCACAGAAAAAAGTATGCTGTCATTTTTATTCCTGTGAAATGCTGACAGACTTGACAACAGTGTTTCCTGAAAAATGTATCAGTCAGATCTACATGGTTGCATTAGTAAGGCTGAGACCTGGAACTAAGTTCTTTCTGACCTTCAGTCTGTCTCATTTACCATGGTATTTACAGCATGATATAGAAATATGCGAGTCCTTGAATAAATGAGGGACAAAGGAGCTCCTCTGGGCATTTCACAGTTCTGAAATGGTGACAGTGTGGAAAGCATTTGTTTTACTTGTCAATGCTTGTCTTCGTGTTATTGACTCTTCTGACTTGTTACCAAGCTTTAAATAACTAAGGAGTACAGCACATCAATGTAACAACCCAATATAATAATTTTTCTGTGTTATTTTAATTAAACATACTGAGTTATGGGTCTCTGAACAAGAATTCTCCTTATACAATGGGTAGAGAAGGAAAAAAGTTTTGACTAAAACATGCATTTATTGGTGAAATTGTAGCACTACTGGTTCGATATTGTACTTGTCAAAAACATTTACAGGAAAACCCAGAGAACTGGTTACAGGCTAAAACTTCATAAGTACTTTCTTTGTTATATCTCAACACAAATATTTTATATTGGTAAAATTCAATCTATGTATCACCACACTTTGTCAATAAATTACAGCTCTTGAATAGTAGCCATAAAGTCTCTAAATAGACAAAGGATATGTTGTTCCAGGTGCAATATATCTAAGCACGCTGTTGAACCTGCCTGAGGAAGAAGTTCTTAAATTTAGGAAGTTCAAAACCATGAATATATTTGCTGCTTTGCATGGCTTCACAAAATAGAGGGCCATTAATAAAAGTTTAACCCGCAGCCTGAATGTGCAGTAGAGATACTGTGTTGCCATTGCCACTACTGTGGCTTCTGAATCATTTCTGCACTAGCAGAAAATGGATGAAGATGAGATGTCTAAGGCTAGTCTATATACTAGAAATATGTGCTAAAACACAGCTGAGCTGAAAATGATCTGCTTGCTTTGTATCCAACCCCATGCTTCATGCCAGGCTCTAAGCAAGCCTAAATAAAGGAGTCCTTGAACATGCACTGCCCGAAGCCCAGCTCCTTCTGCGCTGGCTGTAAAATGCAGCAGTTAACTCTTTGATGGAAGACAAATCCACCTGTGTTTCTTCCCAGAGGGACCCAATCTAGTATGCAGAAAAGTGCTATGAGATTTGCAGGCTCCCAGGCTTTTTATCTGCCGGGGCCAGTGACAGAGGCATATAGATGAGGAGGCGCATTTGTGCCTTAACCCAACAGCCAGGATGTGCTTCGCCACACTGACTACCTGTAGCCTAAGCACACAAACACCTTCAGTCCCAGATGGTCACAACAGGTCTCTCCTATGGAAGGGTCAGGCTGTTAGAGGTGGTGCAGTGATTTGCCCCCAGGAAAAATAGTCCTGATAAATAAGCAGCAGACTGGAAAACAATTTTTTATTTCCTCCTATGATATGCTGTAGATATCACACAGGAACCTTTTAACTATATTTAAATACAGGGGTTTTCAAGAAAAAGATTTTGAGATTTATTTTATGATCACTGATGTCTGATAGAAACTGAAGTTACATGGGTGTTGCAAATTCCTGTGGTTACCTGCAAATAAAGATTTCTAAAGTAAGAAAATGGCTATGTAATAACCAGTTAAGAGATGGCATTTCTTTGTTTACACAATAATTTCTGACTAGAGCAGTTATTTAGCACAGCCTTCTTTAATGAAAAGCTGGTTATTAACTTGGGAGTTTCTTATAAACTGCTAAAGGTAAAAAAGAGATTATATGTGCTAATAATTTCCACCAAATTTAAAAATCCTGAAAGATGGAGAGCTGAGACATTTTTTAGAAATCTTCAATTTGTACAACTCCCAGATTCTTCCTGTAAGTATAAGTACTTGTCAAAATATAAATGCATTTTTTCAAAATACATATACAAACAGAAATTTGTCACATCTTTTTCAGTTTTGTGAAAATCATGTTTTCTCCTGTTTTAAAATAATTCTATACATATTTTGTATAAACTAATAATCAAGTCAGAAATTACATAACATTTTGCACAGTATCCAGCTTTCCATTTGGACTGTGAGCCATAAAAATCCAATTTAAAGGGGTTTTGCCAGCTAATGACAAATGTGAGTTCTATTTGAGTTTCAGAACTATTTAAAACATGCCATTCCTTGGGTAAAAATATTCATTGGTAAATTGTGGTTTAGAGGTCTTCTGGCTACAGAGATAAGGCATGGGTGAATACAGAATTTATTTTAAGAGGAAGTCACATTCTTAATCTTTGAATTTCAGAGGTTCTACAGATTAATTTTTCTTTTAAAGTTTTGCTAGTCTATTGAAGAATTTCTTTATAAATCATGGAACTTCCTCTGGAGCCTATAGAAAACTTTGTGCATTTAAGAATATATTTATAATCACTGAAAACCAGAGCTCAGATTTCTACTTTCTGCATGGATATTTTCTGAAGTTGATTGTACACTTAGAAGATGGCAATTTCAAACATAAATGCTACCATTTCTAGGAACTGTCAACCTCAAAAATGAAACTGTAGCATTTTTTTGAAGCAAGAAGTATGCTTTATTTTGAAGGTCATGTAAATTAAATGTTTACAATCATGAAATGTATATTACAGTCATTGAATATCTGAGAGGTTAATAAAAGGATGACTGACTTTACTATTTTATTCCATTTTTTAATACGGATACTTGGTATCTTCATAGTGCTAGCATGGCCTTTTAGTTCTACTGTGCTGGAACCAAAATCAGCAATTACAGTCAGCTGCTACTGTGAATATTTCCATGTACAAAGGAAATCTGGAGATTTCCAGGACCAAAGCATTAGAGAAACATGATTCATATGCATAAAAGCTGCTGTTATATGAAAATAAACCAAAGTTTCTTTTTTTTTTATTAAGTAACTTATATTTAGGATATATTATGGAAATTACTGGATTAACTGGTGTTATATATTTGATAGATGTGTTTTCTAATCTGCATACTTTGATACTTGTTTCTCAAAATTTCTTTTTTGGTATTGGTTAACTTGGTGGTCCATGGTCTTATTGTGTGCGTGAGCAAGATTTTATGGAGTACACAAACAAAAGGGAATGTTCTGTATATGGTTATTGAAACATGGCAAGCCATGTGAGGTGATTTGGTCCTGAACTGGAAGCCAGATGCTTACCAAAGTGACACGATCACTACACTTTTCAGCTGGACAGAGGAGAAAATATATGTTGAGAGGCTTGGGAGTCAAGATAAGTACCGGGAGAGATCATTCTGCAATTAGTGTTACAGGCAAAACAATCTCAACATGGACCAAAAAGGAAAAAAATATCTAATTTATTACACTACACTACACACACATTGAAACAGGAGTAGCATATGAGAAGTAAAACCAGATCTTAAAAACTCTCTCCCAACACCTCCCTTCTTCACAGGCTCAACTTTATTCATGATTTCTCTCCTTTCTTTCCCTGAAGGGTGACACAGGGGGCAGAGTAGGGGGAACAGCAAAGGGGGGTTTTGAGTTGTTTTCCTTCTTAGCGGTGGGGGCAGGGGGGAGAGGGTGGGCATTCCTCACACTCTTCCCCTGCTCCCATGTTGGGTTACACCCACAGGAGACATTCCTCCACAAATTTCTCCAACATGAGTACTTTCTCATGGGCTTCAGTTCTTCACCAACTATCCCACCATGGGTCACTTCTATGGGGTGCAGTCTCTCAGGCTCCAGATGCTCAAGCCTGGTCCCCCACGAATTCACAAGTCCCCACAGAAAACCTCCATGGAGCTCCACAGGCTGCAGGTCCTGCCAGGACCTTGCTCCAACGTCAGTCACGGCATCTTCCATATATCTCCTGCTCTGGCATGGGGTCCTCCACAGGCTGTAGATGGGATCTCTACTTCCCATCATTATCCATGGGCTGCTGGGGACAAGCTGCTCCATCATGGTTTTCTCCATGCATTGCAGGAGAATCTCTCTCCAGTGCCTGCAGTGTCTCCTCCCCTACCCCTTCTTCACTGACCTTGGTGTCAGCACAGTTTCTTACATCTTCTCACTCCCTTCTCTGGTGACAAAAATTGGCTGCTTGTGGGTTTTTTTTTTCTCTTAAATGTGATTCACAGAGGTACTATGACCATCGTTGATGGGCTTGGCCTTCGTCCTCAATGTGTCCAGGCTTCAGCCCAAGTGGTATTTACCCTGTCAGGCCTAGGGGAAGCTTCTATGTTGGTTCTTGCAGAAGTCACACCTGCAGTCCCCCTCCTCTACCAGAACCTTGCCATGCAAAACCACAATAATGATAATTCAAAATGTTTTAGTTGCCATAAAATAGTTCATCATATTATCCCTCAATCATTCCACTTAAATGCTTTGAAATTGGGTTTCAACAAAGATGCATTGCCAAAATTAACACAGCAAGTGAACATTTTATCTTTTCAGTGCCTTGAAACATCTAAGTTTTCTAATACATCTGTATATTTTTTAATGGTTAGGCTGGAAGGCAAGTTGAGAAAATGGCATGTACAGGATTGCAGAAGAGAAATCCCAATTGAAACAAACGAGGTCACTCATAAGCTTAAGGTTACATATCCACTTATGTACCTTCCCCAGCTATGTTTAAATATCTAAAGATAAACACAAGGAAATAAAACTTATATTTGTATTTCATTATATATGACTCCTCACAATTTTCATTTCCTTCAGAGACTTCTCATTGACCTAAATTGAGAGTGCAATGTATACTTTTGTTTGCTCATTCAGTGGCACGCTAACTCTAAGCAAAGCATTATCTACTTTGATCTGATTTTTAACCAAAACATTCAATTTAATCTGACCCAAGTATGTGACAGTACATAGGCACTTCCCTCACTGCTTAATGGAAAACCTCAACTAAAAAATTCTTAAGATAAATAAAAAAGATGGGAATTTACTGCAAAAGCATTTTTTTTCATCCTTGCAAAAGTTTTGGGGTTTTTTTTAGATTTAATTACACCTTAGCTAAATTAGAGATATTGAAGCAAGGATTTGTGTTCCCTAGATCCCACATTTCTGATTAGAAGTTTCATGACTCTCTCATCACTAGTAATTGAGTCAATTTGCAGTTGACTTCAATACAAACACTTCAGGGAAGACTTCAATATAAATACGAGGAGGAAGAATAATTCTACCTCCATTAGGGTGTATGATTAGACTATGATTACATTAACTATACATTAAAAATATTCTGTAAACAGTTTGCTCAGTCTTGTGGTTTTTTTCTCTTTTGTTTCTCAATTCCTTAAAATGGCTTTTACAGACGAATTGAAAACAAAGAACTCATCTCTCTTTTCCATGATATGTTTTGCCCTGGTGATTTTTCTTCATTTGCTTCCATGGTTACATCAGGAAGACAATCAAGATCGTAGACTTTATTGAGTTGCAATATGCCGGCAGTTTGTCTAAACATGAAAGTTGCATCTTTAAAGAGATGGTTCTATCAATTACAAAGTCTAGTTCTGCAAAGGTACAATATAATGACTAGAAAGAAAATAGATACATTCGAGGTTATGAAGGTCATCTACTTTCCCAAAGAGCTATAGAAAATTTGATGGGTACATTTTCTCTTTTTATTCTTCCCTGTATACTCAGCCTAATCAATATTGTCGTCTTCTCCCTGTTTCTCACAATGGGACAGTGAGTGAACAGCAGTGCAGAGAAGCCTTATAACATAGAGATATTAAATAGAAACAGCTTAGGCAATGTTTTAATTTGCACATCTATTAGTGTAGATATATTGCTTTTCTACTTCTCAATACTCAGCAATAATCCCTGTGAAGTCATAAATGTAATTTTTCCTGTAAGACCTTTACAGATCCTTCAGATAATTGAGCAACAAAATACAATGCAATCCAATTTTATAGTAAAATGACAGAAATTGCTTTCTTACCCTTTAACTTTATTTTTAATATTTACCAGATAGAGAAATTGAAAATTTGAGCAGTATACTAACAAAACGCCCCAACCTTTCCAAAGACAAAAAGTAGGATTTAAACAGAAGAACTGTAACACGATGATACACCTCCAGAATTAAGCTAAGTTATCATTTCTCTTGGTGGACAAGCAGACCTCTTGAAGATCATCTACTAGGATTCAAAATCTAACTTTTTAATAGGTCTGAAAAAGGGTGACCAAAATGTCCATCTGTTACACCCTCCATTAATAGTGCGTAGCACTGTAATAAACTGTCCTTCTTATAGTGGTGCCTATAAAAAAGGGCTAAGGGCTTATTCAGAAGTCTAACTTTTAGCTTGAGAAGATTAAAGGTATCCCAGGCACAAGAGTGGTTTGAATTATATTTCTGGGGCCAGTTCAGAATCTGGACCTGTGTTTAGGATATGCTGAGTGGATGGGTGAGTGCTGGTTGAGGAAAAAGTACAAGTAGTTAGACATAACAAAAAGACTAGAAAATAAAAAGAAGTCAAAATACCAGAATCACAGATAATTCAAGGAGTATCTTATTGCTACATACATTGATTATTGCTGCACACTAAATAGAGCATCATTCAGAAAATCATAGACTAAGAGAAATCAATCATTTTACTAATTTTTTGAAAGACAGCCTAAATGAATTATCTAAGCTCCATGAACTATGTACTTCTCTTTAGAGTTCGAAGTTTGCCAATATCACTCAATCTGCCTGTTAAAAGCATCAGCTAAAATTTGCAAGTGTTAAGGCCCCTTCTATTGGTTCAGTTAAAGTTTATGAGTTTGGATTTAGGGCAATATTAAGGTAAGCTCCAGACAGTACAGATGCTTACACTTCTTCATATTGCCATGTAACCATTCTGGTCAGTGTGTCAAGAGACATGCTAAGTGAGAATGACAACAGCTATCTCTAACCTGGAGCTTGTACTATAAAATGCAAACTGAGTTAACTTATATAGAATTAATCCGTGTTCCCCAGTGTATAGACCCATTAAAGTCAAAAGCAAATAGACATGCATGTATGTATCTGTCCTGGTAATGGACTATATAACTGTTTTTAAAATATTTCTTTTGCAATTTTCTGAAAACTTTCAGAAATAATGAAAATGTTTTTATCCATGAAGCACTGCTCCAAGGCTGCTAGACAGATTATTATCATCCCAAATTTTATTCCCCATACTCATTATCATTTGAAATAAATATTCTCATTAAGCTTTCATAAATTCCATCTTCTGCCTGTTGTTTTCCTGATCATGACTTTTTTATCCCACCAGCTTTGAAGGCTGCATTTGATTTCTTCTTCAGAAGATGGAGATTTTCAAGTATATTTTCACAGCATATTCCCTGATCAGAGACTAGCTCCAGCTAAAATGTATGTCTTTATTTATCCAGTCAGGTTCTTATTATATCTGTCTGAAAATTGACAAAGCCACTCAACAGAGGCTGCAGCTGCCACAGCATCAAATGTGAATAATGAAACAAAGATGCATATACTTACTGTCTCTTGCCAATGAACAGAACACAGAGGTGATCCAAGACTGTCACAGCAATCATTACTGTATTAGATAGCAACTAAGTAACAAGATGTGGAACAATGAACAATTAAAGAGTGCGTATCAACCCAGTGTACAAAGATAAACTTATAATCACAAGAATAATGTAGACTAACTGTGAGATCAACTCAATAAAAATCTCAAATGCATGCATGGTACAGTGGTGGGTTCCAGAAAACCTCATTAATATTCTAGTTTTCAACTACTTTAGGCACCGCTTAGTACATATGTCACACACCTTTAAGTTTAGTATAGACTCTTCTCAAAGGTTAGCATTTCATGGGCACAGCAAGGATCACAGAATCACAGAAACACAGGGGTTGGAAGGGACCTCAAGAAATCATTGGGTCTAATCCCACCTGCCATAGCAGGTTCCCTAGGACATATTGCACAGATAGGCGTCCAGATAGGTCTTGAATGCCTCCAGAGAAGGAGACTCCACCACCTCCCTGGGCAACCAGTTGCAGTGCTCTGTCACACTTACTACAGAAAGGATAAGAACAAGGTGCTTCATAGAACAAACACATTTGTCCTTTTGACACAGTCTGACTCAGCATACCTTTCTCTATGTTGGAGACATATGGATTTGATGGGTGGACTGTTCAGTGGATAAGGAACTGGCTGGATGGTTGCATACAGACAGTGGTGGTCAATGGCTCCAAGTCCAGATGGAAGAAAGTGACAAGTGGACCTCCTCAAGGGTCTGTGCTGGGACCAGTGCTATTTAATATCCTCATTAATGATATTGACAGTGGGATTGAGTGCACCCTCAGCAAGGCTGCTGATGACACCAAGATGAGTGGTGAGGTTAATCCACCAGAGGGATGGGATGCCATCCAGAGGGACCTGGACAGGCTGGGGAAGTGGGCGCAGGGGAACCTCAGGAGGTTCAACAAACCCAAGTGCAAGGTCCTGCATCTGGGTTAGGACAATCCCTGTTATCCACACAGGTTATGAGATGCTGTGCTGGAAAGCAGCCCTGAGGAAAAGGAGCTGGGAGTACTTGTGGATCAGAAGCTGGACATGAGCCATCACTGCATGAGCTATCACTGCATGAGCCATCTACAGCGCAGAAGGCCAACTGTGTCCTGGGCTGCATCAAAAGAAATGTGGCCAGTGGATTGAGAGAGGTGATTCTGTCCCTCTGCTCTTCTCTGATGAGACCTCACCTGGAGGACAGTGTGCAGCTTTGGATCCCTCAACACAAGAAGGACATAGCCCTCTTGGAATGTGTCCAGAGGAGGGCCACTAAAATGATCAAAGGGCTGGAGCACCTCTCCTATGAAAATAGGCTGGGAGAGCTGGGCTTGTTCAGCTTGGAGAAGAGAAGTCTCCAGGGGGACCTCGTAGTGGCCTTCCAATATCTCAAAGGTAAGAAATCTGGGGAAGAACTGTTTCAAGAGCATGTAGCACTAGGATAACGGGCAATGATTTTAATCTAGAAAAGGGGAGATTGAGTTTGGCTATTAGGAACAAGTTCTTCAATATGAGGATGGTGGATCACTGGAAGAGGTTGTCCAGAGAGGTGGTGGAGGCCCCAACCTTATTGTTATTCAAGGTAGGTTTGACAGGGCTCAGAGTGACCTGATCTAGTGAAGATGTCCCAGCTTGCTGCAGGGGGTTTGTACTAGATGACCTGTAGAGGTCCCTTCCAATCTTCTACAATTCTGTGATTCTGTATGAAGAGGGAAATGACTATGGGCCTTCTTTTGGGCATAATGTAGTCATGCTAAGTCACCTCATCTAACAACATGGTAGTTTAACAGTAAATGCATAAAAAATTCAGATTTTTCTTTATATCTTTGACCCTTCTCTTACTTGAACAAAAAACTGATCCAGCACCAAAAAAAAAGTGAAATTGGTGGTGATACACTGGTTTTTATGTTCTCAGAAGAACCAGCAAAAAAGATGCTGCAAAATTATCTAGGGGCAAAATTATCTAGGGGCTTTCCTTTCTATGTTTGTGTTATTATGTCTTGGTGTCTGATAATGTATCTGATATACACTACATAGATTTTTGAACAGGGTAATATTTCCACCTCTTGTGATAATTTTATTTTATTCATTTTAGGGAGACTGGCTAATGGAAATACTTGGTACTACTCTGGCCTATTCTGCAAAAACACAAAGGCCAAAGGGTGATTCGGCTGAACTAAACAGGTTCAAAGCCATTTCTGTGCTGCTCCATTAGTGGTCCTCACCTATATTCTTTATCTTAGGAAAGAGAGAGGAGCTGCAACTAAACATGAAAAATAATAGCCACTGAACATTAGTTTTCATAGCCTCTGTAAGCAGTACAGTAATATTGTAAAAATGTTGTCTGTATCTAATTGCCTTGCTGCCTGAGATAGCCTCATTTCTGCACATAGTTACACATGGATCTTTGAAGGCTTGTTTTGAAACAAGGGCTGGGGCAGTGGTAGAGCATGGGACTGATAATCCAAAGGTTATGGGTTTGAACCCCAAGTTGGGCACAGAAAGAGGACTGTCGTCCCAGAGTGGTGCCAAACCACCCCTGTCCAACAAGCCCCTTTTATGGAGGGGTGACTTCAGGTGGTGTGGAAAACAGCCTGGACTAACTCAGCTATCTCACCTGGGCTAACTCACCTGGGCTGATTGCTTGGGAAGGTTAACTCTGGCCTGGCCAGAACCAGGACACCCTACAACATTTTAAAAAAATCTGTGAAGTCTCAAGTCAACAGAAAATTACAATTCTTTAAAATCATAAGGGATATTTTGGGGGAATTTTTTGAAACTTATACAGTGGCTCTGTGACACAGCACTAAACAGTGGCATAAACTATCTTCTACAAACCTTTAAGCTATAGAATTTTTTCTCCAGCAAGTCCAAATATGAATATAGGGGGAAACAAAATCTTTTTGAAGCTGCAATGAATCTGTAGGATTTTATAGACGGGCAAGTGTTAGGCCTGTCCTGTATTTAAATGAGACTCCTTGAGAGAACATGTAGATGTTTCTGGGAAATGCTGTTTATAATTCAGTAGGTGACTTTCTTTATCTGCCATAGGATTAAATCAAACCACTTGTTCTCTGGGGTTCTACACCATACCTGGGATGCAATTAAACAGTAAGGGTGACATTCATCTCACCTGCTTTGACATCTATGGTACAGATGGATCAGATTCAGTAAATCACCTGAGGCTCTCTTAAAAGACCATGGGAAAAAAAACCAAATAATTTTACCATGAGTTTCATCTAGTGTATTTTAGATACATTAGGAACAGCTTAATAGATCTCATATTTTGACTAAGTGTACTGATTTTAAGTTCTAAACAAAATTTTGTTAAGTTCAGGAATTGTGAATTTCAGAGTCCTGGTCAGCTTCTCAGATGGTGCTTAGCTATTCTTTGTTTCTTTACCATGTTCAGTGATGCCACTTAATTGCCATTACCAGTTTTCATGGAAACTCCCATTCAAACACATTCAAATAAACTTTTCCTTTTGTATCTTAATTAATCAGATATTGTAAATGAAAAGTCGCGTGCAATTACTATAGAATAATCATCTCTTTGCTCATCAGTTTGTTTTGCTTTCATTTCTTCAACTAGAAGGCCGAAAGAATTGTCACTCATATTATTTAAGGTTACCTCTGACATTAATGAGACCTACAGCCAGAACTTTTTTGGCCAAGAAATACCTTCTTTTGTCTGTAGTACAGATTTTTGATGGAGGAATTGAACTTTTATTATTTCTTCTCTTGGAAATCCAATGTTTACTTCAACTAGATCTATCATAGCTTTCTGTATGCACTTTTAATTCCATGGCGGTTTTTTGGTTTTGCTTTTGGTTTGCTTTTTGTTTTCTTTCAGAAGTGGGAGGTGATAACTGCGAATCTGGGACCTGGTGGTTTGTTTTTCTCTTCAGAAATTTTAAAAAAACCCTAGTTCCTTACATCTTAATCCAAAGAATTCTGGAGAACCATTTTGAACTGTAAAATTTGTTATGTGAAGTCTTATTAACCTAATTTCTCTATTATTATAGAGCCTGAGATATGGATCATTTTCTGAACTACCACACAAGTCTTCAGCTGTCTTTATGTACATAAGTGCATAAAATTTATTGTCTTGAAATCTTTTCATTTATGACTGACATGTAATTTGGTACATTCTTTCTTTCCCCAAGCTACTTCTGATTTCCATCAAAACTTGTTTTTCAGAAGAGGAAGGGAAATAATAGATAAAACTTCTAAAGTGTTCAGTTCACTTAGATAAATACTCACTCACTACAATTATCCTGTGTGAGTTTGAACAGAGGGTCACAGTTCTACATTCATATGTTCTCACAAAATGCTTAAACATTTTAATCTTTTCCAAGTAGAAATAAGGCACTTTTTTTTTCTTTTTGAACAATAGTAATTCAGAGGTACAGAAAGAAGTTGTCTCATAGCCAAAAGGGAAAAGGGAAAGCAAGGAGCTGAAGAAGCTGCTCAGTGGCTAAGCTGAACTTCAGATGGGATGTATTTCTTCTAAGTGAATTAATGTTATGCTGGGCACTGTTTTCTGCCTCAGTGATACGATAAAGAATGTAAGAGGGATAAAATGCATTAAAGATAAGGAAGGCTGTTCACATATTAGTTTTGAGGATAAAAGAAAGTTCACATATTGATTATGAGTTACTCTCAGGCAGGTATGTCTGTTTAGATAAATAGCCAAAGCTGAAATCTTCCCTTATGTTCCTCTTCAGATGTGTGAACAATTTAAATATAAGACAGACATAGAAGTTTCTCCCCTACTGCCTTACTAAGGATGACTTTACCTTCCAGGCTAGATATTGCCTAAAGAGATGAAATTAACTACAATTAAACAAGGATTCATAAATTTGTGGGAGACAAACCGAAAAGTCAATCAAGCATTATTTCCATCACTTCTCTGAAAGTCTAAAGAAGTCTTGCATGTAAATGCAGTTACAGGGTACTCTGAAGAGACTTGAGAGCAGCTGCTGTCTGCACAGATGGAGCTCTACACACAACCTCCCCTGGCCAACTGAATGAATTTCCTGATGAAATTGATGTTACTCCCTTGTCCTTATACATGCCAGATGCAGTAGTAAACAGCACTGTCCCAAATACTGTTTAACCAGTGTTGTCTGTGGACAATGACTCTGAGAAGCTTGTGACTCATTGGTCACATAGTCCCCACTCTGTGTCTTACAGCTGTTCCTTGCACAGAAGAGCAAAGCACACAGTGCAACCCTGCTTCCACCAGTGTGAAGCTGTGGCTGTAGTGATGTGTGGTTTTGAATGACTGTGGATCAGCATCTGCAAGATGCTCAGGTCTCTCCTGTGCTCTCTTTGCCCACTCGGTCCGTTCTCCCACCTTTCTCCAAGAACAGTTATATATAAGCTTCCTTGCCAGCAGCAGATCAAAACCTAACACCAGGAGTTGGAGAAAGGACTAAAGATGTCTGGGTCCTAGTGAGCCATTTATTTGTGAACTTTCTTAAAGGTGGTTTTCCTGAAGAAGAAGATGATTTAGTTCTCTGCAATTAGAGGGAAAATATTTAACTCACTGTTTTGTAACTGTTGGTTCTAATAGTATATTGTAACAATATAGAGCTATTCAAAGTGTCTATTCCTGTGGCTGGGTTGGGTGATGTTCAGTACTCAACTGCAAAATTAAAAACCTATGCCCAGAGATTCATTGCCCAGTAAATAACTTTGTATCAACCAACATTCATAGTACTTCACTCAAAAGAATTTACACTTAGGATTAGCTACACATGCTAGGCAGAAGTAAAATATGAGCCATATAGCCAGTAGGCATATACCCACTCCTCTTGGAAATTCCTCAGGTAAACTGGGAATATTAGTATTAATCCAAGTACTTCTTACTTTGCTAGAACTGACCAAGAAAGGAAAAGCACTTCAACCATTTCCTGTATACCCTGAAAGCGTGGTAATTATGATGGGGTTTTTTATTGTTAATCCTTTGAAATTAGTCTTCCTATAAATACTTTTTCCCTACTTAAGCTTGTACAGTTCGATGTAATGTGAGAGAGCCTTATTAGCAGTAAATATTGGCTGTCAAGGTCTAAAGCACTCTCAAAGATGGCACCACTGGACAATAAGCATAAATCATCATTTGTTCCAGGTGCTGCAGGAAAATGTCTCCTATTCCTACTACCTCTCTTACATGATTATAAGAGTGGGTCTTCTGGAGTGTCCTCATTTTAGCAGGTATGGAGTTTTTTGGGGTTTTTTTTTAGGATGTGAGTAATGTTGATAACACACTGATTTTTGATTGTTGTTAGGCAATGCTTACACCAAGTTAAGGACTTCTCAACTTCTCAGATTGTTCTGCCAGCAAGGAGGCTTGGGGTACACAAGCTGGGATGGAACACAGCCAGGACAGCTGACACCATTCCATACCATATTACATCATGTTTAGTGTATAACTTGGGGACAGCTGGCCAGGGGCTGAACTGCGTCTTGGAAACTAGCTGGGCATCATTTAGTGGGTGGGGAACAATCATACTGTGTATCACTCATTTTGTGTATTTTTGTTATCTATGTTGTAGCTGTTGTTGATGATGTTGTTGTTGTTGCTACTGTTATTATTAATATTATTTCTGTTCTATTAAACTGTCTTTTTTTCCACCCAAATTTTTACCTTTTTTTTTTTTTTTTTGATTCAGTCTCCCATCTCACTGGTGGTAGAGAGTGAGTGAACAGCTGTGTGGTTGCTGTAACAGGCTGCTAGGTTAAAGTACAACATGGAGCAAGTGCAGTAGGCCACAAAAACTTGTTCTATGGATAAGAGTTGGATTTCAAACTGCCAACATGTATATACCATTGAATTTTCTACTTTTATTTCAATTTTTCAGCTCTATATTCAGACCATTCTGGATCATTCTTTATATTACACATTACTTCCTTCTTGTTAGGCTTTGGTATAAAGGGATGTTCCATGAGCACTGACTCTGAAGGTGTTTGAAGGACATACTTCTTACATAACTATTTTCTTAATAAGAAACACTGATATATTTCACATTTGCATACAGTTTTCCAGGTACACAAATCTATCATTTCAGAGCTGAAAAACAGCTGCTGCTAATTCTGGGGCTGAAAACCAACTGCTGCCACTTTGTTTAGTGTATACAATAAAATTAAGACAATTCTTGCCAAGAAATATTCTTAAGTTGTCAGTTGCCTTTATCAGTTTCAGCTCACAGCATAATTCAGTTTAGAAATTTGTTGCTTTTCTAGATACTGCATTTGAGTTCCACTGCCAGTAGTTGAACAGTCAGCTCTGATAACCACGCTCGCACCATTTTTCTGCCCTTCACCGTCAGTTGATTTGATTAACCTTGATTTAACTGAGGAAGATTATGACAGTGCAGAGAGAGGCTATATGAATGAATAAGCCAAAAAGTTCATATTGAGTGTTCAATTTTTATAAACAGAGCAATCTGGATCCTCCTAACAGTGGCCCATGCCAGAAACCCAGATGCCAAAAGGCTAATTCTCCTGTGTCTTATAATCCCAAGCCTTGCCTCTGGCTCTTTTCTTTAAACCATATGAACTGTGCTTATGTATTTAGATGGTTTGTATTTCTCAGATCTCTGTAAAAAATCCCACTGCTACCACCTTCCTCTGGCCCCACCCAGTTATGTTGATTCTTACAGGAAAAATTGCTTTGCTGATGCTGAATTTCTAACTGTCACACTTGTCATGAACATGATGGATAGCTGAGTATGGCTGTACTAAAAATTACTGTGTTTTCATATACTGGAAGAGGTAAAAAACCCATATTGCCCAATGGGTCATTGAGGGCAGGAACAGATACTTCTTTTTATTTTACATCTCTCTAGGTGCACTTTGTACTGTGATACTTTTATGGAAGAATATATGAAAGCTCCAGTCTCCATAAAGTGTCCAGTCTAGTTGTATTCAGCTGCTTTCCACCGCATCAATCCAGTTGCAGCCCATTCATTTTCTCTGCTGGTGCTTCTGAGGCACCAGGATGACTAAGGATTTGCTTTTCCTTTAGCTAGATTTCAGCATGCATAAAAGTACTTAGAGACAAAGTAAAACCCTCTGCCACGAAACACAGAGGGATTTTTTCTGTACTGAGATGATAATAAAGGACAGCTATATAGAATGCTGTCTATGTACACCAAATGCATGCTGGATGATTACTGATTGAATATTTTGTATAAGAAATGTGTCAACTGCTGAGAAATCACGCAAACCACATTGATCTCCCAAAACATACTTTTTTATGCATAAATCATCTGAAAAATACTATAGAATATTGGGGTTTAATGTGGTTTTTTACTGAAAAAAATCTATTGACCAGTCTTTTGTAATACACCTGTACAAATCATAGGCTAGTCTTTTAAACGGAACAGAAGGAAATATTCCTCACTTTGATAACAAATTAAGGATATTTGCCCGCCTCTTCCCATCATATTTTTCTTTTTCAGCAGATAATAGGTACCAAGAAACCAGGAAAATATGTAGAAAGAAGGGAGAAAAAAGATCTCTTTATTTCAGATCTTTGCATGCTCATCATCCCATTTCATGTCCATTTCCCATAGCAAATACTGACCACATCATACAGTCAATCACACTTAAGTTTTTTCCTTTACCAGTACCTTCTGTAAATTACTGTAGACCCCACTGGAAACTGATTGAAACAGGGAGCAATAGTGCCCAGGGTGTTCAAGTTTTCTTGGTGATCTCATTAAGAAGGCTTAGAGAAAACTTTTCTTGCTGCTATTTAAGGCAATTTTTAATGTCAGAAAAACACAAAGGGCAGATTATTTAGAAGTAAATGAGCTCAGTGCAAACCACACACCAGTAATCTCATAACTTTACTGGATTTCTTTAAAAATCTTGTGTGTCTAGGAGTCACTACACTCTGTGTAGCACCAGTATAAGTCACTCTGATTCTCAGAAGGCACTTTGTATATTGAGTTGTTAAAATACCAAATAAAAGCTATTTTGGTCCACAGAGACATCATGTGTTGCCTGAAAATGAATACAAAATGACCCACCAACACTGTAGTTAAATACAGTTATATAACAAGATCCTTCTTGCATCTTCAATTATTTGTTTCAGATCCTATTGCTATTTTCTTTTCTCTTGACAGTCAAAAAAAAAATTGCAGGCTGGAGAAGAAAAAAATACAAACCAAATAATGTTGATCAAAGAGATATTTGACTAATGTTGGTTTTTCATTAAATTGAGAAACATTTATGAGGCATGCAGATTGACTGTGAACATACTAAAAATTCATAAGTGTTTTCTGAATACTCTGGATGTGTTATACAGAGATGACAGATTGTTTACATTGGCTGTTCAGTTCAACTGATTTTATGGTATTTCTGTTCCTTTACTGCCTGACAAATTTATTAGCAGGAGTCTAGTGAGTGAAAAAATATCAAATAATACACTAATGAAATATCTGGATTCACAAAATATCTAGAGCAAGCATAATGAGCCTTAGCTATTCAGTTGCCCTAAGTACAACACCTAGTACTTTGGAAAAAAAACCCAAATAAACCAGATTCAAGTATCCTCTTACCACTGCATCACCTTGTTATTTAAGCAGACCCTATGACTCAGCAAAATATGGAGTTTAATGCCCTATACAAAAAATCTAGATGTGCATTAGCATTATGAATGTGACTGCATATATCCTAGTCCATTCTTGCATTAACCATTCTAGCTTCTTTAATGTTTTGGTTCTTCAAAGTGACACACTTTGAATAAATATTTTCCTCAGCAACATTCTGTATTGTATAAAACAAATAGGTGCAAACACTAAATTACCCTGGAGGTTTCTGTTTGTTACTTTTTTTCTCAGAATTGTATAAAAAGACTGTTCTGAGAGAGAGTAACAACATTCCTGGAACAAACTGGGTGTTTTAGGCACTTCAATAGTAGTCATGCTATTTATCCTCAATTCTCGTCTATAGCACATTGTCAATGGCTGAAAATAAAGGCAAGCATAGTTACTGAACCCCTACATGAATCCTGAAAAGCTTGTAGAGCTGGAAACAAATTAGAAATTCTTTCAAAAGAAAGAATAATAGAAGCAAGGCACACACAAAAGTTTTCACACAGTTAAGATAGGTACAGAAAGTATCAGAAGTTCTGCACAAGAGAGTGATTTAATCAATGTCAGTCTAACCAAGCATCTACATTGCCAGCTGGCATAAGTACAAGGAAATATTGTCTGTGTGGCAATTTGCTTTTTCTTTGCTTTTTCTTACTTTGGAAACACCTGCTGTGCTGTTCACATTTTATACATCTGAATGACAGTTAAAAATAGGAGGAGGCATATTGGGACTTTGTCCTTAAAGCTTTCTGTAATTAAGTCTAGGTTAAGTACATATCAGTCTCTGTACTGACTTCCTAATTGGCAAACCTCCTCCTTCAGTTCAATTTGCAAGAGAACATGCAGAATGATATCTTTTTTCCTTGAAGAATTCTTCTGGAAATAAAGATACACCAAAAACCTTGTAGGAAACTTTAAAACTCAATGAAATTGCATGAGGCTGGCCCTGGCTGGACTTACGTTCCTCAAAGTTCCTTCCACAGAGTTATCAACCTTTTTGCTCCAAGGAAAAATTTTTATTAGAATATTTTCTTGCCTACTTCTACCAATCACTTTTCCCTATATTCCCCATGTCCAGATATAAATATTATAATTGAAAACCACAGCCTTTGGTGTTATCATAATTGTTATTCTCTCTGCTCCAAGCATGTGGTCAGGCCTGTTACACTTCTCTCCCAGTTCGACAGGTTACTGTATCCACAACCAGTAACTCCTTCCCTCACTGCTTTACTGCTCTGTTCTTGCAGGAAATTGCTGAACTACTAATCTATTGACCAAGAGTCTGCTGATGATCCCTGGCAGCAAAATGGGTTGAAGTCAAATACAAAAGACCAACTCAAACTGGAATCGCTGTGGTTCCTTTCTGTCTTTTGCCCTGTGGCTGCAGAGATGTTGTTTGTCCTTTGTGTGGGTGCTCATTCTTGTGTGACACCATTTTCCTGATTTTGGCTGAAATGAAGGAGACACTCAGCAGCACAGGAAAAACTCCTCCAGCAGATCTGTAGCAGTCAACTACATCTGGGTTGGGTGCAATAAACTTCTAAAGAAACTCTAGCCAGATAAAAGTAGCTATATATTATTTCAACTCACCTAAAGCAGAAGAGTGAAAAACAGCTGTAAGAGTTAAGCTTTTCTACAAGAGCACATCTGTTGACAGATTTAGGCTTCAGTATTTATTTCCTGGCTTATTCTCTCTTTCATTTCTTCTCTGCTTTAGAAGTAATAAGCCAAAGATTCTGATATGCTGTAGAAAAGAGAACAAGTTGGGAAATGCTGTCATTGTCTAAACAGCCATGAATGCCACACACATTTATTGGTTAGTGCACTTTCTGAATGTGATGAAGCCTGTCTGAACGTATCATTTGGTACCTTGGCTCTATAGAGAACCAAGAGTGTGAGGTTCGCTCTGAGTGCCTAGAGTGCGGTTGTTACTGACTGTGTAATATATTATAAAACAACTAAATCATAAGGCCTCTGCAGAAAATTCTTTTACAGAAAGAAAACACTTCTTTTTTTATTAAGGTTTTACTTTGTATCTTTAGGGCCAAATCTGTTTTTCATCCTGCTCTTCTAAACAAATGGACTATTTTAAAGGGTTCCAAATATACTCAAAAATGTACAAACACAGCAAGCAGAATCGCTCAGTCATCTGTGAAACAGAAATAAGAAATAATGTTCTTGAAATGAGCAAATCCATCCAACCTAACTCTCCACCAACATTCAGATCTTTTTGGTAGATCTAATTCTGAAAGTTTAAAAATGAAAAAAAAAAAAAAAGTAATGCAAATAAAGGGAATGCAAAAAAAAAAAAGTGCCCATACAATATCCAAACAAACCAAAAAAAAAAAACCCCAAACAAAAATATTTGTAAATTTGCTTTACAACCACTGTAAATGATTGTATCTGTTATCTGGAAGTCACAATGTTAATAATCCAATAATAAGAATGTGGTTTGAATATTGGGAATTCCAACTATTGTAAAAAGTCCTGAACTATCACAAGGAAGCAGCGGTCAGATTAGTATGAAGCTTTAGTTTGTTTACAATGGGGTTTAACACTTGTATAAACAGACTCTCCCGAGCGGCAAGCCAGACTTCATGCCCACATCTAAGGTAATAAATGCTCCATTTGAAGAGGATTATCTCCTCCCTCTCCTCTTCTGCTTTGCTTCAACAAAGAGGGAGGCGGAGAGAAGGAGGGGGGGGGGGATAATCCATTTAGCACGAAACACTTCACACCTGCCAGGTAAGTAATAAATGCTGCATTCCAGGGGGATTAGCACAGTAGCTCTTGTTTGGAGCGGAATAAAATATTTTCAGACACTGGACCAAGCCCTTGGGACTGAAGTCCAGCTAGGGTTCTGCTATTTAATTTTTTCTTATATACCTGCTGCATTTGTAAATTTTCTGAGAAAGTCAATACAAATGTAGAATGGCAATAACAAAAGCCACGTTCCTGGGATGGTTTGTGTATGTTGTAAGGAATTCTAAGCATGTCCATAGCAACCAGTGCTAATGAAATGACATTTTAAGATTTAAAAATATAGATTCCACAAGAGGAAAGTGAGGGATAGAGGAATCATCATGAAGATCACATACCATACAATGACTGGCCCTGGACCTCAGGATGTCTTGAAGGAAGTTCATGTTAGTCATTATGATAGTACCTTCACAGTGCAGCTCTGTAACTTGTGACATGATCTGTCTGCAACTGACTCTTACAGTCATGCTTGCATTTTTCTGATCTTCCCATGGTATTTTGCTGTATAGAATGTAATCATAGAATCATAGAATGGCAAGGGTTGGAAGGGACCCCGAGGATCATAAAGCTCCAACCCCCAAATAACATGGGGGGTTTTATATTTTACATAATATTAAAGCTGATATATATTTTTATATTATATTTTAGTAATTCTACCCAGAATTTCTTTTTTTTTTTTGTAATTGCAGAAGTGGTCTTGCTTTAAACAAAATATGTTGGAGGGAGATTCTAGAAGTTCCAAACAATCGGACGAACACAGTCTCTTATTCTCTACCCATCTGTTTCCAGATTTTCTGTTAATCTTGTTCCATGTAACTTAAAGATAGCATTAGAACTATATTACATTACCCATGTCTTTCCCCATAACTGTCTCTGCTGCATGAACACAGACATCAGGTAAATGTCAGGCAAGAAACCACAGAGCAGCTCAAGTGATACCAGATGCCCGTGTTTATCTACCTGAATCATGCTCAACAGTAGTTATATGTAGTAGGTTTCAGATTGAAACCCTGTTTTTCCCTGGGCTTCTAATATGAGAAAATAAGAACACATGCCTTCTTTTCAAGTCAACCACAGCTAACACAGGTAATCTATTCCTTTATTCTGCCCAATGTGAACAGAATTTCCTCCCTCGTTAGTCACGGATGTAGTGTGAGAGCCCATAATGTCAGTCTTTGCAATAATCTCAGACGTGGGACAGATGAGAGATTCCTCTTGCTGGAGAGGTATCCTCCTTTCACGATCCACAACCAGATAGACTAATTTGGCAGAGCTTAAACCCCTTTGCATTCCAACAGACCTCAGATCGCTCTGGGTGGCTGGGGGCAACTGGGCTTAGCTCCTGAGTGATGTCCAGTTAGGTGTTTTATCGTGACCAGATCTTTGCAATTCTTGGAGAACAAAATTAAGACTCAAAACGGAATCAAGGTTCAAGTAATTTTATTCAGCCCACAACAAACATGCAAGAGAAGGGGGGAGAAGAAAGGGAAAAGAGTGGAAAAGAGAGAGAGAGGAAAGAGGGAGAGATTGCAATATCTACCACCATGGAGCTACAGTGTTCTGTCAGTCCAATGACCTGAGGCCCAACGGCAGAGAATTCTTCAATGTCTTTGGGTCCATTTGGACGAGGAGATAGGATGTTCCCTTGATGTCTCCATGTCTTCTCATGTCCCCTGATGTCTTTCTTCCTTTCTCGATGGCAGAATGCTCTCTTTTGTAGTCATCCTTGGCACAGCCACATCTTCCACTTGGCTGTGGGAATTCTTTTTGTCTTTAGGGTGGATGGTGGAATGCTCTCTTTTGTCTTTCTTGGTCTTGCCTTTTTACAGTGTTATTTCATTGCATAGTCATTAAGTCCTTGGCATAAGCGACTTTGGAATTCACTTTGTTGCATGGTGTTGTAGGGATGAGGTTTTGTGGTGATTGAGAGAGAGGAAAGAGAGGGGTACAGTTCTGTCAGTGTTAAGGCATACCTCTAGTACCTTACACCTCTGTATGATTTACTTCAGTATGAAGATACCTCAGGACCTAATAAAGTTGAAGTAACTATATCTTACTATTTGAGTCATAGAAACATAGAATGATTTGGGTTGGAAGGGACTTGGAAAGGTTACTTAGTCCAACCACACTGTCACGATAAAATGCCATAGTTTTGTTAAATTCTGTTACAGTTTATTAAAGCTGAAATTTTAATAGTTAAGCTATGTAAAGGGATTTCGCATATCACTTTGTAAAGGGGGAGGAGGGAATATAAATGAGACTTTTTTTCATTAAACTTTACACATGGTATGCTGAAGCACAACTTCAGATTAGAAAAGAGAGATGTACAACAAAGACAAAACATTTAACAACAAAACCTTTTGTTGTTGTCCTTAACTAACATCTTTTAATCAGCTACACAGGGAAGATATACCCTGTTATCATCACACCTAACACTAGTGGAGCATTTCAGCAGGGAATACCACTATGTGTAATACAACTACCATTAACTTTCCTGAATGTATTAATCTGGGCTGCCTAACTTGAGCCATAATAAACATGTAACAACTTCATAATGGCATGCCTGCAGGAATGTATGGAGGACCATACATCCCTTCAAGTTTCTAATAACCTTGTCATACTGACTGTCATACTTTTACCTAACTAGTGAGAAGAGGCATTTTTTATACTTGATACATATGCATTTTTAATTCCATAATTCTTGAGGGTGAGGTCATAATTCTACCTTCTATGACAGAATTAGTAGAGATAAGAGTATCATAAAAGAATATGTTACTTTGATTTTCCTACTCACTAGCATTCTATCTGGGATACAGAAAGCTTCCCAGTGTCCATTCCTATTGTTGGTTATTAACATTTTACTTTATTTTAGAAAAGGAAATAAAGAAAACCCAAATGGTAGATAACCTAGAATGTAAATATAGAATAAAAAATACCCTAAGAAAAATTTAAATGTTCTTGTTCTGCATCTTCCCTTCCAAAAAGGCACAGGGAAGTCTGGCTAGAAAAACATCATGTTTCCAAAGCCCATAGCATAGATAAGCATACCCAGAATTTGTAGTTAATTGCTGGTACTGTGTTATCACTGTACAGGACATGAATAGAAAAACAATCAAGAAACAAACTCAAACATCCTGTGAGAGCCAGAGGGGAGTGGGAATAGACAAAGTCAGAGTGTCCTTTGCTTTTGTTGGTCTCATTTTGTACTCTAAATGCAATGTTAGGGAGGAGATATGCAACTTGGGTAGCTGTTTGCAATAATCATTGTAAATTAAAGTGAATTAAGAAGAAAGCTGTGTAACACTATCAAGTTCATGAAACTACTTTATTTGAAAAGTGGGGATGGATGAAAACATAATCTAGGCAATGTAATAAAAATTGCAAATGAAGACAGGTCTCTACAGGCTCCTTTGGCTAAAAAGGGAGTTTCTGCAGAAGCAAGACTACATAGGGGGATTTGATCATGAAAGTAGGCAGATGATTTAAGATAATATTTTAACTGCAGTTTTATAAGATCCAGGAAAGTATAATGGAAACTTAAATAATGCCAATAGATAAAAGGTTACACCACATAAGATGCATGACCATAGCACAGCCGGAGGGCAAGTCATCACAACGTTACAAAGTAGTAGTGTGAAACAAGAAGAGATGATTTGTGATAGCTTGTGTGTCTTCTAAGTGTCTTTCAAAGAAAAGAGAGCCACTAACAATAAATCTATAATAAAGGCCTTCAAGCACTCTACGAGATCTTAAAGTGATCCCCAAACTTAAGACTTCTTAAAATTTATGTTTCTCAATAAAATTGATGCAGCAGCTGTCTTACATGCTGCCAGATGTGATAAAAGTATAAATTACACTATTTATACTCATTAAGTATAAACTGAGTTGATTATTAGTGAGAAAAGCTTGAATACAAATTCAGTCACGGTGCCATATAAAAAGCTGGAAGGCATTTTGCAAACCAATTCCTCCAAGTCAAAAGACCTGACAGAAGTTCCCCTTAAGTACAAGGCTCAACTAATTGACTTTTTTTTTTTTTTTTAATGAAACTAAACATTTCCCAGTGGCGGAATCATCAGACTCATGTACTTAGAAATGCAAGAGCATGTGGGTGGAATTTAAAATGTAGTAAGTGCCTAATGCACAAGCCATGTAGTAGGCAGTTATAAAAACAGACCCCAATCCAACAATACTAAAAAAACGCAAAAACTATGCCCCCCCAAAAAAAACCCCAAAAAAACCTCCACCCCTCCCCACACCCCCAAAAATAGAAAAAAAGGAAGAAAATACATTTTAATATCTAGATGATAAGAATAATGTGAACAAATTACAAAGAGCAACAAAATTGGGATAATAAATTCTTTCATTCCTTTGCAGAATATTTAACTAGTTCATCTTCTGTAGTGTCTCTCAGGTTTTTGCCATCTATTAATTTCTCCTGTTTTTCTGAAATATTCTATACTAAAAATCCCTACTATAACTAAATGGCAGAAGTTGTAAAGTTTTGATAATTTTCTTTCTCCTAGTAGGGTTGTGTTAAACTGTATTAAGTCTTACCGTCTCACAAAAGAAAAAAATAATCTGTGATTTTATGTATTTTTAAGAACTTTTAAAATAGCATAGAAACCATAAATAGGAAGTATATATAAATATGTATGAATGGAAATACTTATAATAGGACATATATACTTGCATCCATACATATAAATACAAAGAACCACACACCTTTAGACATATCTCTTACTATTTTTCCTGACAGTGTTTACCATGACTATGTCCAGTCTAGCTTTAAACAATCCAAGTCAGGTGTTCCCTGTTTTTTACCTAGGAAGACGATTATCCATGTAAATAAGCAAAATTTTTCCAACACTTGTCCATACTTTCAGGTTAGTAATTCCCTACTAGAAAGGATATTTTATTTAGAAATGTTACCCTTAGTCTGCATTTGTGAATTAGTTTCTATTGTGTAGGGTACATTTGCAGAGTTTAGTTATTATCTTTTGTGGTGGAAGGTGGCAGAGATTTCTACAGTTCATATAAATCACTCATTGTTGTGTTAATTGAGTAATCTCCTGTCCCAGTGCAAAGCAAGAGTTGTTTGTTGAATGCAAGCTCACAATGTTTGCTTGCAAAAAGAGCACAATAAACATGTCCTTAATAGGCCACTTTGATTTAATTTTATCCCATTACTTTCTAGTTTTATTCTCATCACCATGAGAGATACATGAATATATTTTCTTTCTCTTTATTTAAACAAAGTTTAAAGTGATAAAATGGTATGTGAACCTTCACGTACTGTTCCTTGCCTTCACGTACTGTTAATTCTCCCATAAAAAAAATTTTAAAATCTCTAACAGAAATTTTGTATGTATTATCTCAACACAAAGTTGATTTTTTTCTTATTATTATTACATATTAACTTCAATGAATATGATGCACCTCTGTAGATAAATATTGAGTTACATTCTGGGAATAAAAATAACTGCTTTTTCCAATCTTAAAAGTCCAGCATAATCAGTAAAACAGCTATAAAAGTTGCTTACAAAAACTTCTGTGGTCTCAAAGCATTTTTGGAGCCAGGTTAAAGTCTGAGTGTAATACAGATAAGAATACCTGAAGGGAATTTAACCCATTTTTTGAGTGTGTTAATACAGATCTGACAAATTAATACCCTACTAGGAATAATACAGTGGGACTTGGAACATAGTATCTATGGGAGAAGGGGCAAAGCTCCCCAGAAAAGATTTAACTCACAGTGTTGAATAAGTACATTAATTTAAAGGAAATCAGCCTAATTACTAGAAAAAATGTAAACTCTTGGAAAAAAAAAACAGAATTAGAGCAAGAGAGAAGAAAAAAATAACAACAAAACAAGAAAAGAAGGACTAATGGGATTAGAGATTGCAGATTTTTAAAAAAAGAATGAATTCAAGATGGGGGAAAAGGACTTCCAACAGTGGAAGGAACAAGGTGCTGAGAAGATGAGATGAAGAGGGAAACAAGGTGAGGCAGGGCAGTTGGCAGAAGTGTGGTGGGGAGAGGTCCATGAGGAACTGGCGGCTGCCTGGTGGGCAGGAGAGAAATCTAACCATGATCTCAGCAGAGATAACCAACACTGTAGATGACCATGGAAAGTAAACAATTGGGCCAACCTGAATCAGTGATGTAAATCAAAGGGAAACAGTATGTTTTGGATGGGCATCAATATAGATCATGAATCATCAGGGATGGGAAGGGAAGGTGATAGCGCAGTGAGTAGGACACTTGAAAAATGAGGGAGCATTACAGTATGGTATTGGTATCAGTGCTCAATGTTTGCCTGTGTTCAGTAGTTATCTTTTACCAAACAGAATGATTTTGTTGTCCTTCATATTCAAAAGGCTTTTTTTCCCACCTAGTGAGCCTCAGAGACAGAAAACTTGTGATTATATGAGACTAGGAAAGATTATTAACAAGACCTTCTACTATACTAGAAGCTTAGAGCTCGCACCATTCAAATGTATGTGATTAGTATATGAGCTACTTTATAGCTCTCTTTTCTATGTTTTCTGGTGAGCACATCCTTGTCATGTGATCTTGCTATTAAGTACTGATATAAATATGCAGCACTGTTTCATTGAATATTTATATGATAACACAGAACTGCTGTAATTATGCTCTTCACCTTCTCAAATGATTTATTATCTCAGCAGGAGGGAATGGCACTTAAAGTATCATTTAAACAGAAAAAATAAATTTCCACTTCACATGTAAGACAAAATAATCTTTCAAATCATAAAATCAGAAATAAAAATTAAAGGCAAAGGAAGTCCAGATACACTTATAGATTGGTTCTGTTCACATTAAAATTCAAATGACTTCCTCTGGTTCTTGAAATAGAGGAATATTAAAAGTAAGTTTAGACTATATGGAAACATTCTATGTAAACATTTGAATATTTCTTGTACTGTGGCAATGTTTTGAAGTACTTATGCAAAAGCTCTGCCTTTCTGAACACTTCCAATATCTTTAGTGCCTTTAAGGGTGTTTACTATTTACAAACGTTCTCAAGATTCCAGTGTTAGAAACTAATTGTTTTTCAGTGTCATACAAACCAATGTTGTTTATTATTCAAAAAAAAAAAAAAGTAAAAAATTCAAGTTGAGATTTCCCAATTTTACCTTATGCATTTTATTAATTACTTTTACATTTTTGGCATGGACTAAAATCATAGTTTTACAATTATATATTCTGCCTGAAAGTAACTAGGAAGCTTGCAGTTATGCAACTAAATCCTCATTTCCATGTTTGTTTCTTTATATAGATAATTCAACTCTGTTACTAAAAGTAGTAGTTTTCTTACTGCAAGATAAATAAGCCTATCAAATTAGATTTTGTTTTACGATATGTAAGTCAATATTATTTAGGATATTTTGTGGGGCAATGATTTTATTTATTTTTTTTTATACATCAGTGCCTTAGATGTTACTTTTGTTGACCCTATGTGACTCCATTTTCATTAATTAACAATCTTGACTGGCATGTTACTACATGCAAGCTATTTGGACCCCTTTCCAGTTTTGCACTCAATTGCCAATGTCACCCTTGAAGTTCAACTGGATTCACTATTCTTCCATATTATTCAGGAGCTGTATGAAATTGTTTGGCAAGCTGTCAGAACAATACAAGGAGAATTCTTCAGTTAATCACAAATATTGCATTTCTATTCAATTGTAATAAAATGAATGAATGAATGAATGGATAAATAAATAAATAAAAACCTGAGCATCATTCAGCTTTTCCATTGCCTAGCCAAAATCAGCACCTGTGTATAGAATAGCTTGAAGCCCTAATGGGATAATAATAAAAAAATAAAGCAGCAGCCTAAATGTTTACTGTGTAACACGACTTTCAGTGAAGGTCACTGTCTATCACATTATGTGAATTCCAGCTTGGAATCTCATGGATTTTCATAATGTTTTGAAGTACCAAAAAGGCTATGACAATAAAAGATATGCCTCCACCTGAAAACAACGAGAAGATTGCCACTGAAGTACCTGCTATTGTGATTTTCTGGCATTTTATTTTAATGCCTATAAATTATTTAATTCTGCAGTAAAGCTACAAAAGTCTTTTTCTTAATATGATGAATATAATTCAAAAAGTGTCAGTGAAAACCTGCTAGCCCTATGCTTCATTTCTTCCCCTTTCAGTATCACCCTAGGCAGTTATGCTTACCTTGTGTTGGCCTCTACTTATCTGTTGTTTGGTTTTTTTTTTATCTTGATATTCAAAGCCTGTTATGGGACTAGCCCACCTACCAGATCAGTCAGTTTTCATTCATGGTCATGGTATTATTTTCCGTTATAAAAATATATCCATGCCATTGGAACAATGAAAGTGCCACTAATTAGAAGGTTTCTTGCAGACAGAACTTAAATTAACTGGGCATGACCTACTGGATTTACTTTTAGTAAGAAATAACCACAGGGTCCAGAGTCATGGGTTGGGGGGGGGGGGGGGGGGGTGGGGAGGGAATGAGGAAGCCATAAATCATCATCCCAGTTATTTTCCTTTTTGAGTAATGTTTTGTGAAGCAATCAAATATCTCCCTATGTTTAAAGTGCAAATAATGATTTAAAAGCCTCTATTACCATTATACAGAATCTGTCTTCGAGTGCCATACACTGCTTGGGTGGAATGATAAGAGCTTCACCACCGACAGCCCACATTAGTACTCTGATTAAGTCTCCCTTTTGTCTCCATTTTCAGGACCTTTTCTCCACAATAAACTGCTATCCTAAGAAATAGCCCTCTGCTGTAATCCCCTTTAGAATTGTAAGAGCTGTATAATGCCATCCATCAGCCAATTGTCTCAGTAAAGTAAAATCGGTAGCAATAGTCATTAGTAGATGATGTAGGGTTTCTTTTTCCTCTCACTTTTGAAACTCGAATTCCTTTGAAAGCAATTGTTTATTGTGCCTTATGTTGGGACTAGGGGAATGTGTTTAGCTGGATTACTGCAAATCACTGTTTTCAAGTTTGAAAGTGGAAACAATATATACCCTTCTGATGACACAGAGTGTGTCTACTCTGCCTTCTTTCCACATCTTAGCATTCACCCTGTCTCAATTGCTGGTGCAACAAGTTCAGTCTTCACACTGAATGTAACAGTTTAATCAGAGTTTCTCTGTTAGCTAATGAAGTCCTGCAGTGGGTATAAATAAAGTGTGAGGATGTCCTAGTAGGACCTCACCAAGAGTACTGTAAGGAGATTTCAGAATACTCTGTGCCTTACACTGTGTAGATACACTTGGGGCAACCTGCAGATGGTGAGGTTTTTTATTTTCCATGAGTTGTTGAATCCATATTTTAACAGCATATCCACAGGAATGGGCTCCAAACATGGCATGCAATGTTGGACTACAGAAACATAACTTAATGAAGCTAAGAATTTATTGTTAGTCCAGCTAAGGTCTTGACTGTCTAATCAATGAATCATTGTTACTGTAGTTTCACTGATAATAATGTTCAATCCAAATTATCCAAATATTACAAATCATTCCCTATAATGATAAAAACAGATACATGCGGATCTCATTTTTTCACTATTTGAGTCCTAATGTTTTCCTCCAAAGGTCATGTTTCCTACTTTGGGAAAGATGAAGCATGGATTACAGCATCTGAGTATCTTTGCTGAGAGCATTGTACTGTCGATGTTGAAAGGAAGGATATTTTGCTGTGAGTGGTGCAGGGAAAAACAAGAGACAGCTTAGTACCAGGGGGTCTAGGAGATAGAAATAACTGACTGATTCATGTAATTCAGAAAGGTGCTTAGTGCCCATGGGTAAATGCAGGACTTTGTCACGCTACTATTCTCTGCCATGGTCAGTATCTGAAGGCTTCCTCGCATGAAGTCAAACACATTTGTCATGTTTGAAAGCTTGTCAGCCCCTTCATTCTGCTAAAGATGAGGTGGATGACTATGTCAAAAGTAGGGAGACAATAAGATGATGTTTCTCGAGTAGTCTTTTCACTCTAGAACCTTGTATGCTGACAGACTGTCCCCTGTTCTAGATAAGATTTAAAAAGGTTTATGTATTTAGAAGATGTATGACATTTACCCCTGTGTCTTTCCCTTTACTGCTTCCAGCAACACAAATATCTCTTTGATAGTCTGATAGATAACCATTCACAGAGCCTGCACTCATGTTCTGCAGGCAGCATGCGGGCAGATAGTTTCTAGAGCCTGTAGTGAGGCAGAGACACAGTGGTTGGCCTGCTGTACATGGCAAACCACTGACCACGTGGTCCTGTAATAAAAATATAAGGAATTTGTTTCCAAACCAGCAGATGGGGAAGGGGGGGGAAATCCCCCTCTTGCTCCTTTTGTCTTTGTTAGAGTTGCTAATGGGCAAAACCCCAGGAGACTACCTCCTGATCAGGTGGCAAGATACCTAATCTCAGAGTGGCGACATCCTGCCGAATCAACAAGATCTCCTTACTCTTTTACACTGGGTCAACATGACTCAGTGAGGAAGGAGACTGACCCACAACGCAGAGGAAGACCACGACCTTTAGGACCACAGGACCAGGACGACCCCCCCCAGTAATAGCATGCGCAGCCGCAGGAGCTTATCAGGATGTGCTATGCATACCCGGAGCTACTGGACTATAAAAACGGGTACTTTGGCGGGGTGAAGTGCGCGCCTTTAGAGGGAGCAAGGGTCTCCCAGGCCGCCCAGCGCTGTTTTGCCTGCTTGGTAGCTTGCTCAAATAAATTCTCTTTGGAAACTCTGTAAATTTGTCACGACCGTTTATAACAATTTGGTGCCGTGACTCGGATACAGATCAATTTGGTCGGGGACCCGAGCTCGAGGGGGGCGCCCCATCTTCGGATGGCCCTCGGGTGACCGATCCCTCGTCCAAATCCTGTACATCCGAACCCTAAATTTGGACAAGCAGGCAAAAGAATCCGCGGTACCCCATAATTTTTGTGCACGAAGACCCGAATGAAGACTCAGGATTGAGTAAGTATTTGCGTGTTCCGTTCGGTCGGGGTGGGTTTCCTGAGGTGCAATTAACTGAGACGTCCACCGGACTTAGTGGTCCACTGGACGAAGTGAGTGTGGACCCTCTTGTAGTGCGGTTCCCATTGCCCGCGAGGGCGTGGGCCACGAACGAGGGGAGCGAGTGTGTGTGTGTGCGGGGGCACCTCGGAAGATGGGACAGAAGAAGAGCAAGCCTTCTGATCCCATGGGTGGTCCAAAGATAGGGCTACCCGATACACTGTCAGACAGTCCCTTAGGGTTAATGATTGCCCACTGCGGGGGACTGGCTGTCTAGGCAAGGAAAGAGTAAAGAAAAGATGGTACATTATTGTATGCAGCTATGGAGTGGAAAACAAATAAGAGGGGACCACCTATATTGGCCCATTTTTGGTTCCTTCGAAGATGGATCTGTCAAGCTTTAAGAACAGGAACGGGTCCTGCCCGTTTTGTGAACAGTGAGGTTTGTGCCTCTTTGAGTTTTGTAACGTAAGCTGTGTAATTATGATGTTACCTCCTGAGAGTGAATAGGGGAAATTCGAATACTAAGGTCTGGCCCTCTCAGGATGTGTTGCCCCTGTAAAGTCTGTATGCAAACTGCGTAATGATAGGATGGCCGTCCCTAAGGCAGTCAATACCTGTAACAATGTCTCTTCGCTGGCCGAGGGGATAAATAAGTTATACAATCTTGGGATGCACTGAAATCGTCCCTCACCCAAGGGACAAGGATTGGGTGAAAAACTGCTGGTTCCACTGAATTATCTGGGCTGGCTGAATCAGTGCAAAAAGGCTGTGTGTATTCAAACATATATCAGTGTTGGAGGCAGGGCATCCCCCTTGCCGCTCCGGGAGATCCGGTCCACCTTAAACCACTGATTTGGCATCTCCCTGAACACCTTGAAAATCTTTGTGCAAAGCCTAAAGAAAATTATTCTGCAAACAATTGATCATAATATTCACTGCCCCAACCAGCAACAACAGCCTGTTTTAACGAGGGGGGAACTATTACAAGAAATTGTTACTTATGGCACAAAGATGGGATGTTTCGAGCAACGTTTAAATTTGCAGCTCTGGGTTTGCCAGGCATGGCGCTTGGGTTTTTTTTTTTCTTTTCCTTTCTTTAGAGAAGGATGCCCCCCCGCCCCCTTCGACAAACCAGTCCTCAGCGAAAGGATCTGTGGAGAAGGGAATTAGCACTAAGTTCACCTCGCCCAGCCCTAAATGGGCAATTCACAGATTATTCGCACATTGGGAAACTTGGTGGAGTGGCCAAATTAGTAAATTTATGAAATTTTCTGATACCACCAAAACACAGGAGGGAAAATCTTCTGTGCCTGCCAGTCAGTCCTTACTCAGACTCGAGGAAGAACCTGATGGATTTAAACTAGAAAATGTGGGGGGAATTTCAGGCCAATCCACTCGCGTAATATCCACCTTAAAATGGCCTGACCAGCACACTAACCCAGTGTGGTCCCAGGCACAGACCTATAAATTTCACAATTGGTATGGAAGCTCAAGTAAGTGTTATCAGCAAAAAAAAAAAAATAAAAAAATTAGGACTGACTGCTACCCAGGAAAAAAAAAAAAAAGTAATAGGAATAACTGGAATCCCTGAAAACAGACGAATTAGTACTGTATGTGTTTGGTCTTCAGGGGAAAACCGAATGTCTAAGATTAAGGTTGTAATTGAACCATACTGAAATAATATACTAGAATTTGATGTCCTAGCTAAGTCTGGGAACTACCTAATGGAACAATGTGGAACTTTGGAGCCCCGTTGTGTGAGGTTCCAGTACTTAAAGACTGTTAAGTCACCTCCTTCTAGAATAACGAGCATTAATCAATATCTTTTACCATCTGCTACTAAGGAGGGGATCACAGAGGTGATCAAAGATTTGGACACCTGTGGTACTGCAACCAGACCACCCTGACAGTGGCAGCGGTCCACAAGGAATCAAACAGTAACACAGTGCCACTCAGCCACTGGTGCTAACACTGCTGAACCAGTCGGTCAAACACAAGCTAAAGATGATAATTCCCCTTCAAGAGGAGGATAATCATCAATCTGTGTTCACTTGGGAGTGAGAGTACAATATACCTTCAACCAACTTCCCCAAGGATGCAAATACTCCTCTGCCATTGTCCATAGTGCACTGGCAAGAATACTGAAGAAAAATTATATCCTTAAAGATTAATTACACCAGATTTCTAAGCAATTCACTTTTGAGTGTATGTATGTTTGTGCGGTTCTCCTCTTTTAATCACAGGACACACATGGTGGATCTACGCATTATCATTGTTCAGGGAATTAAGGAATCTGTTCCCAGAGGACAAAGCATTAATAAAGCCTTTAGGGAACACCAAAGGAAGATGAAACCCCCACTGAGTGGCTAGAAAGGCTGCAGAAGAATTTGCAGCTCTATTCGGGGTTAGACCCTGCCACTCCTGTAGGACAGGCCCTGTTGAAAACTCAGTTTGTGGCAAAATCATGGGTGGATATTAGGAGAAAATTAGAAAAGTTGGAAGACTGGCAGAAGAGAGGAATACATGAATTATTGAGGGAGGCTCAGAAAGTGTGTGTGTGAAGAGAGGAGACTCAAAAGAAACAGGCAAGGATTTTGGTGAAGGCAGTCCGAGAAGGACAAAAGGTGGCTCCAGCCTGTACAGGGGGAGCGGGTGTTTCAAGGCCTAGGGGAATCTCCCGAGGTGCCAAAGTGATTTGAGACAAGTTGAGTGTTTTTATTGCCAGAGAAAAGGGCACATGAAAAAGCACTGCAAGAAACGCCTACAGGATGAGCCTTAAGGAGGATTAGGTGGAGTCAGGGACTCTTATTTGCTGGGAACCCATAGGAAAACAGAGCCCTTGATAAAGTTGAAATTGGGTCCCCAACACCAAGAAGTGGAGTTCCTTGTGGACTCCGGGGCTGAAAGATCCACAGTCCAAACAGTGCCCCGGGAATGCTCTCTTTCCCCGGAGAAATTGCAAGTAATAATACTGAAACCTGAAATACAGACTGGCAGTTTTGGTTCTCTGGTCTTGCTTTTGTCTGTCTGTTTGTTTCAGTGAGAGTAATAGTTTGCAACTCAAATTTTGATATAGGTGCTGCATTATGGCTGTAGTTGTAAAAAAAATCTAGTATATGGAATATACAGCCTTGAGCTTTTGAACAATATGTTGATGGTTCTTTGATTGTGTTAGAAATGACAAAAGGTCCTAAACCAAGGACTCAAGGTAGAAACGTTAGTGAAGCAGTAATTTATTATACGGTCTTGCAAGAGTGGGTGACCCAAAAAGTAGGCACACTTTTGGTCAGAGCCCGCAACCTGTTTATACCATGTTCTTGTACATTATCCATTACTTGTCCCGCTTCGTATTAAGATGAGTTCTAGGAAAGGATTTCCATAAACTCCTCCCAATCACGGTGGTAGTGTTGCCTCATGGTGGTAGTGTTGCCTCAAGGTGGTAGGCTTTAAGTTTTCCTCCTTCCCCCGTTTAACTATGGATTTTCACGGGATTAACGACGGCGCCTTACAATACTCATTGCATGTCTGGCAGATTTTCTTTTCCATAGGTGAAGAAAATTAAAATGCATGAATCTCTTTGTCTAGGACAACCGCTTACTGGCAAACATTTCTTATCTTAACTCTTCCCGGCAACTGACATGGCCTAGGGCTGAGGGAAGTCAAAGCTTGAAACAGGTTTTAGATAAACCTCTTGGTTGAGCTTTGTCTCCCCCAGCTACCTTTTATGGGAGAGAATGGTTCTTTTCCATAACAGCAAAACTTAATACTCCCTTTTAGTTCTCCATTTTACAAGTCAGTACAAAAATTACAACAACCCATTTTGGTTTGCAAAAGCAACATTTCCAATATTTCCCACAATTGTAAATGGCGTTGAACCAGACAATGTGATCTATAAAATGATACAGGGTTTTGCTCAAATGCTAAAACTTTTCTCATGTGATTAACACACAAGGGAAAGGATTAGTCCATGAAAGACTCATCCTAAAAGTCCTCAAAGCATTACGAGGTCGCTCGAAAATAGCTCTAGTTCTAGGACTAAATCACACTGTAAGAGGGAACAATTTGGCCAATGCAGAGGCAAAACGAGCAGCACTGTTAATGATTAAAACTTTGGAGAAAGAACCTGAAGGACCAGATAGACAAAATTTTCACCACCCAAGAGATAGCCAAACTAAAACAAATTGGAGCAAAAAGAGAAAATAATAAATTGTTGCTGCCAGACGGCAGGGAAGTACTCCCCAAAGGAAGAGCATGGAAAATGTTAAACAAACTACACCTTAAAACTCACTGGGGAGTTCAAGCCTTAGTAGATTAATTTGAAACAAACTATGCCTGTGTGGGGATACACAGAGTTTAGCAAAAAGAATCTTGGAGGGATGCTTAACCTGTTACAAGGTGAATAAACAGCAACTCAGGGAAAGGGTACCAGGAGGGTGAGGGTTGACAAGGAGACCTTTTGAAAGAATACAGGTCGACTTTACCGAACTCCCAAAGGTAGGAAGGTATAAATACATTTTAGTTTTAGTAGATCATCTCACTCACTTTGTGGAAGCCTTCCCGGTAGCTCGTGCCACTGCACGAACATTAGTAAAAATAATATTAGAAAATATTGTGCCAAGGTATGGAAACATAGCTGTAATTGATTCAGATGGGGGACCCCATTTTACCTCTAAAGCAATCAAGGAAGCCTTAGATCCTTTGGGGATGAAATGGGAATACCATACCCTGTGGCACCCACAAAGTTCAGGGAAGGTGGAAAGGATGAATAGAGAAATTAAACAACAATTGACCAAACTGATGATTGACACTAAAATGAACTGGGTAAAATGCCTTCTGATGGCCTTATTAAATCTGAGGACACAACCCTGGACAGATATAGGAATCTCCCCTTTTGAAATGTTGTATGGGATACCCTATGACCTGGAAATGCCAGCCGAGCACCCCAAAGTTAGCTATAGCAATTCACCGGGTCAAGACAAAGTGTTGATTAAGGTCTGGAAAGAATCCTCACTGATCCCTCGTAGGGAGGGACCCTTTCTTGTGTTGCTTACCACAGATACTGCGGTTCGAAAGGCCGAATGAGGTTGGACTCACACTACCAGAATAAAAGGACCTGTTCAAGAATCTCGTTGGGAGGCAACAAGGAACCCTGACAACCTGAAAGTCACCTTCCAGAGAAAGACTGATGGGTGAAACTATCACACAAAGGACTTAATGAATGGGACTACATTCTGCCCAATTCCTGGTTGTATATGTTACCCTTTTGTTTGTTTTAAGTGTAAAATGTGTAAGGACAATTGGTGGGTTCATTGTAGAGAAGGAAATTTTACCCCAGATATTTGTGAGGAGTGTTATTTGGCTGAAAGAAAATTAACAGAACTAATACCCAGTAAAAACCAGACAAATTATCTGGAAGTGTAAAGAGTGGTGGAAAGTATACACAAAAGGTGTAAATCCAGAGCTTGGATGTGTACACTCTAATGAGTATAGGGAGGCCAATCTGGAAAACAGTTAAAGTGGTGTGCCAAAAACAAATTTAGCCCCGGAAATAAAGAATAAAAATTGGGAGGCATGTAACACTCGCAAAAGGAGAGAAGGGAGAACCCCTGAAGACTACGACTGCTGCCAAGAAGATGGAACACCTTGCTGCTCCAAGCAATGGAGTAGGCAAAGGAGGCAGAGACGTAAGGAAATTGTGGGGAACCAAAAACCTTCAATACAGTTGCGAGAAGGCCCCCTACATCTAGGTCCGGGATGGCACATAACACCTGAACCCAAACCTCCCAAACTAAAATACCCGAGAATAGCTACCACCACTCTGAAGTGGTCACCATCGACCCACCAATTCTCCTAAAAGGGGTAATAATACTTTGAGTATACTTCCCCTTGACGATATTCAGATAACTACAAGGGGATCAAGCTTTAATTCCACTCTATGTCAGCTAGTCCTGAGGCCCCTATGCTGGGAATATATGGAATTTTATATGTGCCTTAGTTCAAATCCTGGAAAGGGGTACTGCAACTTCCCTAATCAATATTGCTGCAGTTATTGGGATTATGAGTCCATAGCCCCTAGTTGGATACCATGGGATGATATATAGATAAATACCTAAGGATCCAGTGGGGTCCATATGGGTGCATCCCACTGCAGGGGTGGAGAGGACATGGAAACTGTAAATATCTCTTTTTAGATGTTACCCAATCCATAGATAGAGGGTGGACAATTGGAAGAATGTGAAGAATAAGGTATTGGGGAACCTGGAACTGATAAAGGAGGCTTAACAAGGATGGTATAAATTGTGGGCCCTGGTTAACTGCACTGTTGTCATCCATTGCTGAACCTTTAATGTTGTTGATGCTTACTCTAAGCTTTGGGCCTTGCATTTTGAACAGAGTGATTGGATTAGTAAAGAGTAAATTAGAGTCAGCCCATTTAATGTTGTTTAAAAAAGCAATGCGAACACCTAGAGGATGATGAAACCAGTCAAGGAGAGACTCTAATTCTCTCTCTAGCCCGAGAGACTGTTACCTGGTTTGAAAAACAAAATGGTAAGAACTAAAAGGGGGGAATTGTAATAAAAATATAAGGAATTTGTTTCCAAACCAGCAGATGGGGAAGGGGGGGGAAATCCCCCTCTTGCTCCTTTTGTCTTTGTTAGAGTTGCTAATGGGCAAAACCCCAGGAGACTACCTCCTGATCAGGTGGCAAGATACCTAATCTCAGAGTGGCGACATCCTGCCGAATCAACAAGATCTCCTTACTCTTTTACACTGGGTCAACATGACTCAGTGAGGAAGGAGACTGACCCACAACGCAGAGGAAGACCACGACCTTTAGGACCACAGGACCAGGACGACCCCCCCCAGTAATAGCATGCGCAGCCGCAGGAGCTTATCAGGATGTGCTATGCATACCCGGAGCTACTGGACTATAAAAACGGGTACTTTGGCGGGGTGAAGTGCGCGCCTTTAGAGGGAGCAAGGGTCTCCCAGGCCGCCCAGCGCTGTTTTGCCTGCTTGGTAGCTTGCTCAAATAAATTCTCTTTGGAAACTCTGTAAATTTGTCACGACCGTTTATAACAGTCCAGGCTTTAGTGGGCCCTGTTTACCCTCTGTCACAGACTTTTAGAGGCTGCCATGACATTAAGAATCCAGCAGTACAGGGAAGTGGGGCAAAAGTCATTCTGATCCAAGGCCTGCAATGAACCACCTTCAGCTTTTTTCATTTGAATTCGGTAAGACTGACAATTTTTATGTGTGTTTCCTGTACAGTGAATGCTCAGAAAGTTTTCTGACTACTAAATAACAATTTTTATGTTCTTTGCAAATGTTCTAGTGGAGATGAGTTGTCTTGTATTAGCTATATAGGCAACGATATAGGTACAAACATCTAAAAAAACTGATAACAACCGATTCGGTTTTAACCAGGGAAAGAGAAAGCTGTTTGACAGATTACCAGCCATGAAGTTTCACAGTAACCTGAAGAAAGTTCATAGTTTCCCAGATAGCTTTGAAAGACTTCAGGCAGATAAAATAGAGTGAGGTCTGACAGAGTTATGTCGATGTTACCAACCTTTATACAGCTTATACTACACCTACATATTATCCATGCAGGTGTAGAACTGGAGTGTTATTAGTCTCTCCACTACTTGTGAGTTTCCTCATTCAAGATGACAGGTGGAAAGCAAAATCCAAATGTGCCCAAACAGGTAAGGGGTGTTGATGATGGGGTGGAGGCAAATAGATAAGATGCAAATGCAGAACTGGGAGTAGAATACATGGCACATAAATATAGTCTGTATGAATAGTCTCCTTCCAACTGACAGTAAAGGCACATATTCTTTTACTTAAAGAATCACGAGGAAAACTGCCATTTCATTTTATTGTGATATGTGACAACAGGAATTTTTCAATGGTTCATGATCTTATTCAGGCTGTCCAATTTCAGCATCTGGTCGCTGGTGAGATCAGAGGACTGATGCTTGGATGTACAGAGCACTCTGAAAAGATTGCATAAAGCATTCCTCACTTCTGAGTTTTCCTCTCTCTTTTCACTCAGTCAGAAGAGCTACGACTAGAAATTTCAACAGTTAAAGTTTTGACTAGACTAAGTTCATGTTATTACTTCTTACAGGAACTATTCTGTAAAATTAATCTAAAGGTGGAATCATTTGGTATGATGTCTTCATTTTTAAAACTGCTTTTAGTGTTCATTACTTGAAATTTTAAGGGGCCTTTCACATTCTTTTCTTGCCACAGGAGCACAGATTGAACAGAAGCTGGATTCACCCACACCACCTCCCACAGTTTTTACTTACAGAAATTGTGGCAAAGGTTTTTTGCTGGCATCAGCCCAGGGTTAAAGTTGTATTCTTGTTGACTTGTAGCTTCATTTCCTTCATAAAAGTATGCAAATTTTGAAGAAAGCTGGAAAAGAGCAGAGATCTAAGGAGGTGATAACCTGGCTGAAAAAAACACAAATTAAAATGTTTGACATTTCTTCTTACAGATTGTTTTAAGTGCCCATAAAGTCACTGCTGAGAGTTAAACTGTTTCCAAGGCAGAGCAGTAATTAAAGTTCTGTCTTTTGTGTGAACTACATCAGCAGTCTTTGCCACACTCTCTTGGAAGCTGGCTGATTATGGAGTTGGTCCCTCTGCTCCCTGAGAGGCCAGTCAATCCAGAGGCCACTGAGGCTCACCCACTGGTGACAGTTCCATATTTCTGTACCTAAATATAGGCTGTTTTCAGCTCTCTAGAGGAAAAAAAAAAATTACAAATCTCTTGCACTAAAAAATCCAGAATAATTTTAGTTATTGTTCTAGTTATGAATTTATTATTTAGTTATTAATCCATGGAGGACTAATGGGTACTTTAATAGGCATCTAAGCTACTGCAGCCTCCCTGAACCCTGTAAAATGTAATAAAGTAGGAAGCAAACTTGCATAGAAGGCAGAAAACAGTAATTTGGGTTAAAGTTTGGTTTTCATCAAGCCAAAAAGTTACTAAAAGTATATTAGTAAGTTCTTCAGTATGGGACTTGGTTTGTATATTTATTGAATATCTTTAAAGACAAGTGATTAGAGAAGCAGAGACATTTGCAGAGCAATGAATGTGACTTGGATTAGTCTGGAACCAGAGTCAACCATGGAATTTTAGAGATCTACATAAGAAGTGTGCAAAGATAACGGGATAACAATGAGATTTAGTATCAATGAATTCTAAGTATCTCTCACCACAGGGGAAAAAATAAAGGGCTTGTATGCTTTAGAAGGGTATATTATCTATCACTTTTCACAAAGGATTTGGGAAAATGCAGAAATCTCACTTCTGCTCAATGTGCCACTGGCAGGAAAAATGAGAAGTTCTGTCAAAAATGAAGTATTGTCATGCTATCAGAAATCAACAGCACTGCCTCTTTTACATTGTAATTGTGCACCGAGTACTCATCAGAAATACGTTTGTATGAAATAAATGGTTCTGAGAAGGGTGACAAGGTCATGAAAAAACTTTCCTCTAAGTGGCTGTAGAAAGTCTGGCTGCTTTTTTTTTCCTTTAGAAAAGAGACAAGTAAAGTAGTGCATGAAAAGTGTTTTAAACACTGTAATAAATACTATAATGAAATATGCACCGGTTAGGTCAGGAGCATTTTCTAGAAATTTCTAGCAGAAAGCTCTGTTTCTCTTCTCCCTGGTACTTATGCCTATATCCCTTTTCCTGCCATTGTCCTGAAGGTTATTCCAAATGAGGTTCCATGATTCATATACCTTAAGTGCAAGGCAATTTCAATTTTTATATTCACAACTTTATTGAACAAGTCAAATACCTCACACCATTTAACTGAACACTGAAATGTGTTCTTATATAGAGTGGCTGAGATCAAGAGTTGATATTCAAAGGAGATCACATAAAACTGGTATTTAGAGTTGCATTTAATAAGTCTTTTGGAAGAGATATATTAAAATTATTGGTTTAAGGTATAAATCAGGATCTGTTGAGTACCTGGAAGAAACCTATGGGTAGATGCATACTTGATGCAGCTGACTTCTTTCTTATTGGAACACTTATGCTATTGTTGATCGAACTGGATATAGGTTCATGCAGTTCTTAGTGCTGACAGGTTACAGGAGTAATGCAGATTCAAATCTGATTTCAAATAACACTTCTCTATTTATGTCTTTTGTTTTACCTATCTTCATTCTTTCCTGCCAGTGAGGTATTTCAGGGAGCTAGAAATCCCTAAAATAATGAGTAAAAATCATTCAGTTTCCTGGAATCAAAGTGATGTTTCACAATGAAGCAAACTCAAGGCATATAATCATCCTCATGGGTGAAAAATATTGTAGATATTGTTTGAAAATTTAATCTTCTAAAATTAAAAAAAATCCTGTCACTCAAATTACCAGAATTTCTCTGCACAATTCTAATTTCTTGCAAGAAAGTTAGAATAAAAATCTTAATTTATCTGTTTCCTCAGGACTGTAAATCATTTTGCCTTGTAAGCTGGATGGTATCCTCATATGAAAATGACTGATATTAATTTTATTTGTTTCTCCACAAAGAAGCTGGATAGACTGAGTATCTCAGGTCTATATCACAGACTCATTCTACATTTGCTAACCTGGAAGTTAATCTGGCTTACTGTAGACACACAGGACTGCACCGCAGGACACAGATGAAAGGACAGAAAGAAGGAAGGAACCATCTCAGCTTGGAGTGGTACAACAACAGAAAGTTTCTGGCACCCTCATCTACCCTCCCCCAGTCAGATTGATAATATTGATGTAGAAATTTACACAGAGATCACCATAATGAAGCAAAAAGGGCACTTTGGGTTTGATATAGAGCCAGCTACCAATACCTAGCAGTACCATGTCTATTATTTTATAGGCTTTGCACTTTAAACTCTGGGAACTGAAAATACAAAATTATGGTAAAAATACTTATGAGATAGAACAAAATATATTTTATATAATGAAAGGTCAAACCAATGTTTTAAAAAATTTATATTTTGGTTGGTAGTTCTCAGTGATTTTGGTGAAATATAAAATAACTGTTTCTTATTTGCTTCTTATTTGCCAAGACATTTTAATATTTTGTTTGGTAAATTTGCAAGGTATAAAATTGGCTGTATTTTTGTTTTGATTATGCAAAAGCCAAGAAGTTTTCTCATTAACATTATCTTTTGCTTCAGCTTCTCATTTTATTTTAGCTCCCACAGTAGCTAAGCTTGTTAGGGAGTTTCAGCCAAACCAGCCAGATGCTCCTAACTCCCATAACATTTTGTCAAGTCCTCTTGTGGAGCCTTGAACAATGGGCTGTATTCCAATACAACCAAACCGAACCTGAAACACCAAACAGATGATAAACAAAAGACAGACAGAAGAAGGGAGGGAATATTTAGCACTTGAGAGATTAAAATCCACGTGCTTATTGCTCACATTTCTGTTTCTACTACCGATATCCAAACATTATTTTGATTACACGAGAGTTTTTATGCAATATTTAATTCTGTATGATTAAGGCAGATTTTTTTAGCGTTCAGTTTATTTCATTTAAATGCTCTTGGAGAAAAAAAAATTCAGTAGGAGTCTGAAACAAGATTTTTTCCGTAGGAAGGTGAAATAGGAATTGTTTTTAATACAGGAGAGTTATCTACCCACTAGTGGACCCAGATACATCCCAGCCCATCTGCAGCAAGTGCAGAGTATCATCTTCATCCATGAAGTGGAACAATTTGGAGAGGGAGTGCAGCTGAAAAGCCAAGAAGTGTAGATACAGGTCAGGGAGAGCTATATCACTGGTGAGCCAGGTCCACTCATGAGTCAGATGGGAACTTTGCAGATGTGCATGGTACCAGATACATTTTGATGACCACCTATTGATTAGATTGAGGAAACACAGTGGAAAATGTTAAAGGTAATATGCTAAATAGGTAGGTACATAGCTCTGTGTGCCAAATTAATTTTTTCTGTTTCACTTCCATCCACTAAGGTGCATGGAAGTGCTGCCATCTGTCAGTATGATTAGAATTATTTTTTAATACTTCAACTGGCTTGTGCCAACATCCTAGGATTTGCATCTAATATGATTTTATGTTGATTTAAATGGTTTCATAATGAAATGGAAGGGGAAAGTGCCCACAGTTAGGTTTAGCTTTCTGAGGATGTTAAAGTAAGATACTAATTACCATTAAGGAATACCTTACTGAAATGTGATGTGACCATGTAGCCCCAAGTACAGTATTGACATTGCTAGCAACAGGTCATAAATGCTGTACTTATCTGGGAATGCCTCAGGGCTGAGGTTTGTTAGGCTTGCTCTGCCTGAAATCTTCTTGTCCAGTAATTCGGTTTAGCTCTGACAGTAATCTCTCTAATTGACCAGGTGTCTACAGCTAATTTGTTTTACTTGTGTTTACCTCTGTGTGGTAAAATGCAAGTTTTATCTCCCTAACAGGAACTAGCAGTTAGTTTAGCCAGAATGGGGTATTTATGACTCGTAACACAATGACAGTGTAGAGAAATACAGGGCAGGAGAGACCTTAAGAAGCAGAGGAATGGGATGTGGTACAGTAGAGTATAGGCATGGCGTGACAACCAATGGGGACTCAGCTTTACACTGCAGACCCCACAGCTGAAAACCTACTCACCTGCAGTCAGTTAGAGAAATATCAACCTACAGCTGGACAAAAGTGGGTTTAGGGGCAGTAAAGAAAGGAAAGAAATACTATTTCACACAAGTAAAAGGTAACATCTACAACAAATTAGGATGTTACCTGATAAAGAAAAAGCAAAGGTGTAAAAGGGTGCTGGCAAATGATTCAGTGATGTAGCTTAAGAGACAATTAGTTTGATTCTGGTTTTTCAAGGCTTCACAAGCATGGAAAAACAACACCAAGGGGACTGTAAAGCAAAGAATAATCAACATCAACGTCACGTTCTTCCCAGTGAGGTATGCTAGGTGCTGAATCCCTTTGTCACCACAGCCACTAGCCATGAAGACAGACCTTAGGAGCTAGTGCAGCCTGGAAAGGTTGAACATAATATCAAGAAACAAGCCAGCAACTATGTGTGGGTAAAACAATTTTAACTGCATTCTTCTTCTTTTTCTGCAACTATTTAGATGTGAACTAAAAATTATTAGATATTAAGGTTTCAGTTATATTAACAATAAATGCTTGTTTTGACTTATATATAAGGTGCATTTCCTCTTTGTCCATAAATAAGGTTTTGAATGCAGCAGTGTTACTGTATTACTCTATTTTTTAAATTCTGAAAAAAAAATCCAAGCAGTACACAGATAGGAAAATAGATAACTGCTAAATCTCAAATGACTCAAAAACCAAATAAGACTCTGAGAACCCTCAGAAATTTGTTCCATGCTTACTTACACAACCGTTCTGCACTTACCAGCCATAATGCAGTATGTATAAAAGATTTACTTGAATGAATCAGAAACTGCCTCTTATCCTTCCAAGTTGTCTGCTCACTCATTTATTACATCCAATATCCTGTATCTGTTAAAGGTTTGTTCAGCTTCTAAAGGACCAGACAGCTTAAGAGCCTAGCAGATGTGGAGATGATAAAATATTAGTTTACACATACACTCTAGATCTCAGGAAAACTCATTTTAATACTTAATACTTTGAATCTTTCTGCAATGGTCTGTGTTTTTCTGGAATGTTTATTCTGTTCAAATATTTGAATATGAGGAAGATTGAGTGCAAAATAAACATTGAAAATAAATATGCAAAAAACTTAGATATGTCTCCCTAGAAGTTATCTCAACCAAACAGAAAATCAGACTTAACAGAAGGAATTTTTTTTTCAGACTTTTTCAACTAATTCTATATTGCTCAACATGGCAACAAGGATATATTTTGGTTTGTATTGTGTATCTATCTGCACTGGAAGCATGTGATGGTAAGTAGAATTCTAAAATGGCAGCACCGTGAGAAGGCATCCAAACCCTGAAAATTAGAAAGCAATGAGGGTTAAAAAATTAATGAAATTTAGATGATGCTATTTAAATAGGTCATAACTCTATTGAAAGTGTTTTATTAAATTCAATATGCTTAGATGTGATCAATTAAATTAACTCTCATCCAACAAAGTAGATTTTCACAAAATACAGTAAAATAAGATGTGATTGAAAGATTTCCAAATTGCCTTTTCTCTTTCAAACCCCATAGAAGAAAATGAAAATAAAATCATAGCCTTCAATTTAAGACACATATTTGTACCCTAAATAGATTTTAATTGGTGGATTCAGGCTGCTGCCATCATCATCATACTCTGGAAAACTTTTGTGTATTTTTTATTCGTTTGTTCTCACAATATATCTAAAGGACTGGTTTGGGGAGGGGTACGAGGAGCAGAATCAAACAGAAGGTAAATGACCAGCTCTTTGGGAAATGCAGTTTGGGATGAAGACCTGGGTTCATTTCATATGCTTTAAATACTTAAACAGAAACAAAGTAGTTTTAGTTTGGAATTTTTAACATTCTAGTTAATCACAACAGTTACCATAAACATAAGGTAACCTTGTAGGCCTGTAGTGCATTATTGCCTGACTAGTGACACGCCGCAGGCTAAATACTGGGTTTGTAAGGCCTCAGGACCAAGGCTTGGTGGATTTGCTCCCTCTGAACTCCTCTTTACTTGTTTACAGACCTATTTTACTTGGTTAAACTCTGGAACTTATTTTTCTAGTTTACTGGTGGCCATGGCTGTTGCTTCCCTTTCCTTTTCCCTTTTCCCTTTTCCTTCTTTTTTCTATTTTTCCTTTTCCTTTGTATGGTAGAGCCATGACTTTAAGTTCCAATACAACCTAGTGACTCTAGGACCCAGGTGAGCAGAGGAAAGATGTATATGGCATCAGAAAAAGGAGTAGAAAAACGAATGTGCATAACAATTTTAACCTTACCATTATTATTGCTATTATTTTAGTTATTGAAACTTTCCTACATAGATATATTCTTTCTTTTTCTGTCATAATAATTCTTCACTCTTCTGTTAAAATTTCAATAATATTAAAAATCATTCTTGTTTTTCATTATCTAAAAAAGATTCTGAGCATAACAGTAATAATATAGTATAGCACAATGGTTACACGGAATAATTTGCTGTGTGTACAAGAAAGAGTGTGTACAAGAAAGAGTGCTGTGTGTACAAGCAAGAAGAGAAAATGTCATCTGGGCAACTATCAAATTGACCCATTTTTCACCAGTATAATTGAAGGTTTAATATTTTAAAGGAAAATCAAATTATATGCATGCAGGTAAATGAAAATATAATCCATCAATTTATGTTAGGCCAGACTATTCTTATACTTGCTAACATTATAGCATGCATAGAAAAAAAATTATTATTACTTTCTAAATGGATTTAAAATAACAAGTAACCTGATTTTCTGTAATAAATTCTTTGATAAGGTAGAATGCTGAGGATTAGTAACAGCCATGCAGTGAGAAAGAAAAATCGCTGAAATTTTATTAAAAAAGAAACTATCAGACTAGAGGAAGATTAGTAGCAGAGTTCTTTAAGGACTAGTCCAGCAATGGGTCTTAAATATTTTCATTAATGAATTTGGCACAAAAATAAAGTCTTGATGAAAATTGTTTATGACATGAGTTAAGAGGGAAGTGAATATACGAGAATTGCCTTATCGTGCAGAAATTATGTGGTGATACCGAGGACCACAGTAATAAAAATGGGATGAAATTTAACCGACATATGAAGCCCTATGAAGAAGGACTTATAAGATTTTCCACCATTAACCTGAAATTTTTCAATTGGCAATGACTTAGAAATAGAAAACCCTCATGTAGTAGCAGTTTCCTGTGCTATTAAAAACTGACAACATAATGGGCTTGCGAAAAAGTAGATGTGATTTTAGGGGGTTTATGTGGGAAAACATGTGCTATTGGAGAAAATATTATTTAGTTTTGCCCATAATATGTTGTACAGTCTTGGTCACCTGTATTAAACAAAAATTATCTGAAAGAATAACGAGAAAAAATAAAGGTTTGCAGTTTTGTGTAGCTGTGCTGCTGAGATGGATTTGCAAGCAGCAGCTGCAGCTCACTACAAGCCCCAGACAGTAAACATCAGCCTCTTTGAATCACATATAGGAGAAAAAAAACTGCAGGCAGATGCGTTTTGCCATGGGAGAAGGGAGTGAGAAGATGTTATAAGCTGCACAGACACCAAGGCCAGGCCCGAAGGAGACGGAGGTGGTGGTGGTGGAGGAAGAAGGAGTCTGGAAAGAGAGATTCCCCTGCAGCTCATGGTGAAGACCATGGTGGAGTGGGTGTCCCTTCACAGCCTATGGATGTAGACGGGGAGCAGAGTCATCTACGGCCTGTGAAGAGATTGATCCACGCCTCAGCAGGTTTGCTGGGGGACTCGTGACTTTGCGGGGGATCAGGCCAGGGGAGTCTGGGCCACAATGTCAGCACCCAAGGAAGGGAGTCCTGCTGTGAGGCCTGTGGCGAGGAGATGACTCCCAGATACAGAGGACTCATGCTGCAGATGTTCATGGATACAGCTCTAGTGTGGGTGGGACACCACAGTGCAGCGGGGAAGTATGTGTGTGTGTGGAATACCCCCCTCCAGCTAAGATGGACAACAACTCAGGAGGAATGGACTGAAAATCCCCATTCCCTGCCCCTCCCTGTGCTGCAAGGGGAGGGATGAAGGGAGCAAATTTATGATTAAAGTCAAGAGTGCGAAGAGGCGAGGGGTGGGGGGGAAGTAGATGTGTTAAGATCTGGGGAAGGAAAGCAGCTTGTGAGGAACCGCCAGGGCCCCAATCCCCATTCCCTGCCCCTCCCTGTGCCATGTTGAGTGTGGAAGAATGGAGTAAAGTTGTGATGAAGTTTAAGTCTGCTAAGAAGGGGAGGCGTAGGGGGAAGGTGCTTTAAGACCTGGCCGCTTCTCATTACATCTGACTCTGGTTCACTGGGTGTGTAGTCGTAATAGTAATATATCACATTTATTTTATTCTGTGTTGAGTCTGGTTTGCCCATTGCACTAATTGGAAAGTGATTCCTCTGTCCTTATCTCAGGTCCTAAGCCTCCCAACACATATTTTCTCCCCTTTTCGGCTGAAAAGAGGGAGTGAGCAAGCGGATTGGTGGGCATTTAGCCTCTAGCCAGGGCCAAACCACCACAAATGGGCTGATAATCCAGGTAATGAAGAGGCATTAAGAGAAGACTTAAGAAGATTTTCTGCACAAAGCAAACCAAAGTCTTCAGAGTATAAGTGGAAGGAGGAAAGAATCAGAGAGACAGCAAAAAAACAATCATTTATATAAAATGTGTATATGAGGGCCAGGAATGGAAAGTTTTTTTCCATGTTGGAAAGTTTTTTCCATTTTGGAAAGTTTTTTAAGCATCGAGGAATTGAGATTCCTCTGAGGAGTAATTTTCTTGAAAATCCATCAATTTTCAAGTAGAATGCAATGTTTGATTAAAGTCATTTTCTGATGTTGCTTGCAATCATATATTGAATGACCTGCTATAGTTTTTTTGCAATTTCATACAACTTTCAGGTTTTCCTGTTTGTAGCATGAGAAGGAAACTTGGTTTGAAATAATTTTAGTCTCTCTCACCAAAATATGAGGTTTATTAGTAGTGTTAGATACATCTTAGCATTATTAGGAGTGATTTGCAGTTTATATCTATTTTTTCCACATTCATTGCAAGTTCTATAATCTTTACACCACAGGTAAATTCAGACTACGATCAATTCCTTCTAAGTATTTAATGTGGGAATTTTTCCTTCTTTAAATCATACCTCGAGAAAGTGTTTGGAATATCTGTAAGTACTATTGCTCACCTTGCATGCACAATTAGTCAGCTTGGTACATTCTTATTATAGGAAAGAAGAATAATGTGAAAGATAACAGAAGATTATGGAATATTCTTAGATCTAATGACCTTGATATAATGTGTCCTTGAGAGCTGCAATTTGCTTTAGCTTGCAAGTTGTACCTCTGTCAACCACATCTTCTATCTCATAATTATGGGGTCTATAAAACAGCTTCCAACTATTATTCTATCAACAGACCTTGAGGGTGGATGTTAATAAAATCCTTTTAGTACCCACACACTTTTCACACATGTAAAAGAGATCCTCTGTCAAATATCATATAAAGCTTGATATAAACTTCCTCTTTCTGCACCTCTCGAGCTCCAAAGTCAACATATATATCACTTCATAAGTAAGTTTTCTCATTTAAAATACTTTGTCTTGGTTTTAGAACCTCTGCTATCAGGGAGACTCATCTTACTCTGTCTAGAAATGATCTCCCAGTCCTCTGTCAGAAAAGGCAGACAATTCTATGAATACTAAGACCTGTTAATGCTCCCATTAAAATTGAGGCAAGGTACCAGCAGTTTGAAAGTGTGATCAGTCAAGGCCTATGCAGAAAAAAAAGACCTCGTTCTCAGACCTATTAAAATGTCATGGTCAGGACATAAGCTTAGTAACCTCTTAAAAACCTTTTGCTTCACATCAATTAATAGATTTTTTTTCAATTTATATCAAACAATGTCCTGGTTTATATTTTGTCTTGTCAATATTTACAAATTTAATAATATTTTTTAGACATTTGGCATACTCGAAATAAATATTTAACGTCATTTTAATTTGTAAAAGGCAGTATTGTTTAACATTACTTTTCACTGGCACATTCTAAACATTTAAATTTATTAGCTTTTTGATGATTTTTTTCTAGCTTTCCTTAGGAAATCTTTATTTTTCTCATATTCTCCTAAGTAGTTGTGCTCTTGAATAAATCCAAAAGCCATTTTTAGGGCAGACAAATTAGATATAGGATTTAAGTCAGATTTCTTTCTACTGATCAGCAAAGAAAAATGAAGGTACAAAATATGTACAAACTTCAAGATTCCTTTCATCCAGTATATAAAGTCCTGGCTACAGGAATCAAGATCATTTAGTGTTTTCTATCTGTGCTGGTAACCCAGTTGAACCTAAGTCTCGTCCTTCTCAAATCACTTGAGAAGTCCTTTCTAGAAGTAGCTTAACTTAGAATTTGTACCTATAACCTGCTGCAGCTTTATCAAATAGCAGTAAATATTGTTGTGCCTTCCAGGCTCTCCTGGTTCTGGCCAGGCCATAGTTAACCTTCCCAAGCAGCCAGCACAGGTGAGCTGAGTTAGCCCTGGGTTTTTTATCACACCACCTGACATCACTCCTCCATAGGAGGGGCTGGTTGGGGATGTACTCCTGAGTGCCTCTAGGGCAGTTTGAGTGCCTCTAGGGCAGTTTGAGTGCAGTACATGCCCAACTATGTAGGACTACTTAAAAATTTGCTGTAGAAGGGCAGGAATCCAAAATATTGTATGATACGTGCTGCTGACTTCTTATCTTTTAAACCTGTATAACGCATGGGTGATGATGTAAAGCCTAGCTTGAAAGATGTGAATGTAAACATATTTGATCCAAATCCATGTTCTATATAGTTTCCCACTGTTTCTTGTTGCCTTCCAGTTCCTGAGTGAAATCTGTGGTTTGAAAAGAGGCACTAAGGCAAGGGAATTCCAAGCCTGAAGTTTAGATGAAGCTTAGAAAACGGTGGCATGGTTAGCTTTTTGGGAAAAAAAAAAACCAACCAAAAAACAACCAACCAAACAAAAAAGCCCTCAAACCCACCCCTCATCCCCACACAAAAAAAAAAAAAAGTAAACCCCACTTAATTCTATTAACTGAGGTTTTATTGCTATCCTGAGTCATACTGAAACAGAAGGGCTGTAGTTGGAGGGCTGTAGTTGGAGAATTATGGCAAGGGTGGTGCCTTCTTTCATTCTTTTTTCAAGTGATCATTCCCTAATGCATTTTTTCTAAACCTTTCAACCTGACTTACATTTTTGTCTTGTTCTTATTGATTGGTCATGTATTATCTGAGCTGCTGAGTTGCTGCATTTAGAATGGATTATGGTTTGCTTCTAACTGATTTACTTCATGTAAAATGTGTTGGATAACATACAGATCAATTTTCAATTTGCTGTGTAAGATTCAGATCACAACTTCAGAACACTTTCTCTAAACATGCATATGTAAAGACATGTCCTGCCTCAAAGTGGAGAAACTTAAAACTTTAATGGTGAGTAGTAGTGGGTAAACTATGATGACTAAGAAGGAAGCTAAGACTTTTTGTAGCATACAACAGTAAAAGTGCATTTCTGAGGGAAACAGTTATTTTATACTTACCGAAGAACTATTTTTAGAGAAAAAAAACAAACATAAAATTCTGTGTCTAGAGAAGTTAATGTATGAAGTGCCAATCTCTCCCAAAGAACACAATTTCATCCGGAGGCTCACAAGTTCTTCATCCAGATAGACAGACCCGTGTAAACCCATTTAAGTCAAGACAGAGCACTGAGCTAAGCAGTCTCGCTCTCCACAGGCTTTGATCATAGGCTCATGTATCAGCTAAAATGTAGTTTAGAATATAGTCACATTATGATGCTTTTGTGAAGTAAAAATGAGACAATCGTGTCTTCAGAAAATAATTAATATTTTTTCCTGTGAAGTATCTAGCTCTTTCCATTGACTACAGCAGAAACCGAAAGTAACTATTTTATTAATGTAAAATAAATTATTCGGGTAAGTAACTGAAGATAGAATAATTTACACTTTCTGACCATAGATCACATGTTCCCATTTCATTCTGTCTGTTAATATGCTACAAAGATCTCTCTAATCAGATTCCTAAGCTTAAATACACTTTACCTGTCCAGAAAATAGGAGCTTGAGTTATGCAATGAAAAAAATCTAAACGCTTCAAAGAATCTCAGCTTGAATTCAGAAAGGCATTAAAAAAATCTTTATGTTCTTAATGGAGATCTGTATTCATGGATAATATTGTATAAAGATACTGAACATATTGCTTCATTTTATATCAACTGGTTTACAGTTAATAACAGCAACTAGGTTTTCATTTCTGGAATTTTGATACAACTGCTGCCTCAAATAAATGTGAAATTAGTCATGGCAGATGGTCTCTGCCTATCTTTTGGTGGGTGGATTTCTCCCTCAAACACTTTACAGAAAAATATAATAGAAGCTGGTCATAATAACAAACAGCTGTCACGTGGGAGCAAAATAGATTGTACATTCCACTCTGGGGTGGCTGAGCTTCAGTGGTGTCACACTAGTGACGCTGTACCGTATTTGTAGAACACTATAAGGGTCTGTAATGAAAGGCCTTAGTAAATGTCAGATTTCTTTATACCTGTCACAGTAGTAAAATATTCATTCTGGATTGATAGCTACCATTGAATTTTATTCTGGTCGCCTATTTTTAAAATAATGCTTTTTTATTGGGCAGACTAAGTATAACACTGAGCTTCTATAATTCTAGAAAGCAGAAATGGATTATGTGAGGAACTAGATCCATAGTAACAGTACAGTACTCAACGAAAAGGCAGGATACATCTCTGGCAATCAGTACATATTCATCATCTCAATTTAATTATGGATTTTTTGCAGATAAGCTTTAGTCATACAGATGACTTCTGCTTTTGTGTTCAAAATACATGATTGCTCATTTTAAAATAAAAATGTGTCAATAACAGGTGATATTGTTGGGTACTGTGTTTAGCAAAAGATGTTCATGCAGTTCAGATGTATCTGTTGCAAATATTTGTTTCCAGTTTGGGTTGGGGAGAACATTCTAATTTGGATAAACTTTGTCCACTGTGATTCAAACAAATCCCTAAAACAGATTATGGTTTGGTATTTATGAATTAGTCATGCAGTTTTAGTTGGAAAGGCATCATTGGCCTTTATATAAACAGATGGAAAATAGCCACAGTGATTTAAGAACTTGTCAAATGGTTTATTCAGAAGTGCTTCTTGTGATCTGATATGTTAGTTGTCTTCCACTATTTCAATATCTTCCCTAAACAGACTGTTAGAATAGTTTGTATCCTTTAATTTTGGGTAAGATTAATTAAAAAGGTAATACAATTTAAAGAGGACAAGTGCAAAGCAAGAAAGACTAGTTAACAAACAGATAGGAAACAGATAACAAGTAGTTCAACAGCAGCACAGGCAGATAGAATATGAGGTTCATCACAAAACCCAAATTAAATATGAGATGGCAATTCCTTGTGAAGATGAGAGAAAAGGATGAATAAAGCCCAAACATTGTTTATCAGTGGTCAGCAGCATCAGACACATCTGCCCTCCCAGAGGACCCTTAGGTCCTGGAACTCCAGGAGTGCTCTCTGTATCTGACACCAAGACACTATGGTTGTATACATACAATGTACCAGTTCAATGAAAAATGTCTACCCTTTTCCCCAATGTCTTTGCCATTCAAATTTTCACCAGTGAGATAAAAAGAATCATTTTAGTTGGATATTGCTCTCTCTCATAATTTCCTTCTTGCATTTTCTGTGGCAAATTGGCTGAAAGAAGTAACATTTTTTGAGATTAAATATTATAATTGCTATATAAGGATGGCTCACCTGCATAACTGTGGTAGAATAATCACTTTGTGCCTAACTATATGCTTTCACTTAGGGGCAAGACTAACCTAATTTACTTTAGTTGCCTCAATGTAATTTAAGCATGTATTTTAGATATAATCTACACAAGTAATCTAAGAGAATCATCTTCAAACTTCCCTACAGTCCACAAGAGAACCTTTCCATAGGACCATTCTTTCTGTCTGGTTGTATGAGGTACAAAAATACTTTGTGGAACAAAGCTAAGTAAAGAAGTTTAAATTCTTACTGGAGGCACCTATATTTCTTCCTCTAGGAGACCCTAGATGACCAGTTCAGAAACTTTTAGATAAATAATGCTATTTGAGATGAATGTCATTCACACCTGGAATACAAGAAACAGGCAACTGACATGCAAACACTGAACTGGTCTACAGATCCCTGGGTGTCTATGGACTTACTCTAAGGAGGTTCTGAAAGATAACCAAGCAAATCTAGTGTCAGTTTGCTTACATTTCTATAAGGTGCTTTAACACAGACTTTAATTTCGGAGTCTATTTACATGATGACATACTTTTGTGTGACTACTCCATATAAAGGAAATTAAACTTCTTCATTAACAGGACATTATTGTGGGAAAGAGAATGGCACTGCAGTATGCAATGTTGCTATGGACTCACGTTAAATGCATGAGGCTTCACTCACATGAAGACAAATAGCATATCCCCCACCTGTCAAAGGCATGAAGAATAACTATTAATAGTTTTGGAATTCCATTAAATTTAACTTCACAAATGTACTTCATTCAGAATTAAGTGTATGTCTACTAAGAGGAAATGATGCCCAAATATTTGCATAATTTTTCATCAAAACTACAATAAAGTTTCATGGCATGTCCCACAATCCTGGTTCACTAGCTGACCATCCCAGTTGGAGAGCGCTATATTACCTACACTGCAGTGGTAGGAAACAGTGCACAGCAGTACCTGACCATCACATGCAGTATGGATGCAGCTAGTCCTCATTCAGGGTGAGAAAAACCTTGCAGATATGAAAATCAAGACGTAAATTCTGAAACCTAAGTTTTGCTGCATGCAACAGCATTTATCTGCAATCTGCAGAACAGAGCTTACCCAGAAAAAAAAAGTGGATTTTTCTTGGGGGAAAAAAAAATCTAGATTTTTCTCAAATATTTTAAAACCACAATATGCATAAAAAACAGCAAGAAAAGTTTCAAGATATGTTGTAAGCAGAAGGAAAAGAAAGAAAAGCGTAGGTCCAATGCTTTAAGAAGGAAAGAAAAATGATCAATGGTAAACTGAAGGCTGAAGTATCTTCTTGACTTCTGTTTTCATAAATGGTTAATAATGAACAGGTATATAAATGTCAGCTTTAGTGAGGAGGATAGGCATATACACCGGAAAGGACCAGGAGTAGGTTAGACAATATTTAAATAAGATATATTGGAGTCAGTAGGGTCTGATGAAATTCATCATGGAATAGTTAAATAACTAACCGAGGAAAGAACCATTAACAATTATCTTTGAGATTTCAAAGATGACAGGGAAGATCCCAGAGGGCTGGAGAAGGGCAAACATATTATCCATCTTTATAGTGGAAGAAAGGACACATTTGAAGAAGTAATGTCAGCTGGTTAGCTTTGATCTCACTGGACATTTTGAGGAAAAAAAATATTAATCAATATACAAGTATGTGGAAGATTGTAAGGTAAATTAAAAGACAACCAATTTGGGTTTGTCAATAAAAGCTCCTGTGGAAACAGGTTACCACCTTTTCCTAAAATAAGTCATCAGGCAGATAAGGAGAAAAGCTGCATTTTCATTTCAGAAAGTCATTTGATTACCCTGACATTGTCATAACATGTGACTAGGAAAAAATAGCTTAGATGAATGCATTGTAAATGGGAATACATTCCGGGAAAGGTTGCTCTCCATTTGCTAACTATGCTTTACTATCTGCCTGCGGAGATATTTAAAAAGAGGCTCTGAAGAGCATTTCTTAGGCTTGGTTCTGGGTATTTTTTAACTCAATATTTTCATGAAGAATGTGTGCAATGTACAAGCAAGTTTCTTGTATCTTGTGGCTTAAATAATGAAAGAACATGAATTTCCTTGGTAACTGCTGTCAATAGCCAGACAGAGCAGCTCAGCACTGCCTTGGAAGGTGGCCCTGCCTAGAGCCCCAGGGACCAGGAATCTCTAAGCCAGCAACTACTGCTGCATGAGGATGGCAGACAGAATAGGCCAGACATCACATCTTTGTGCTTTGGGACATTTTTTAAAATGTTCTCTTTTATCACAATTTTGACTGTCCTAAGCTATCATTACTTCTGCATGATAATAACTGGAAAGGAATTATGTTAAATGTCCCACGGGAATTGCAATTGGACTTAGCAGTAGTGAGGTGAAGAAGTAAAACTAGAGGAAAGGAAAAGAGCTTAGTTATTAAAGAAGTACAATTGAAATAAGGGTGATGTAGAACTACATATGTGACGATAAAGAGTAAACTAAAGTACTTCACTGGGAGGGGGAGGGGGATTCTGCTGAACATCAAACCTGTACTTGAGTGGAGATGACTGCAGAACCTAAACAAGAGCTGCATCTGCCAAAATCAAGCATTTATAAATGGGTTGGTGACCTGTGTGTAATACAGTTACATTAATTCTCTTCCAGGTATTCAGCGACTGTTCACAATGAAACAAAAAGGATGATACTAGGGGTTTTGATTATAAAAAAAAAAAAAAAGGGGGGCAGTGGTTTCTCTTGGTACCATTTTAATAACCTGATTTTCCTACGGATTTATTCCATCCATTTCCATTCCTTTCACTTCCCTCCTTCCTAACTATGAAATAACATTCTGTTCATTTTCAGCCTCTCGGTTCATTGATCATGAATACGTGAATATCTCTTATAAGGTTGTATTACTTTTTAATTTCTGTATATTATGTAATATAGGAATGTAATTTAACTCCTCAGGTTTCCATGTAGGAATTAGCAGTCCTATTTACATTTCGTTTCCAGAGAAACCTCTACATATTTAGCCACATTCCAACTGTATCTGAAAGAAGGACGGTGTCTTACAGAAAATTTTGAGATGGGACGTGTGATCACTGCTAAGCACTTGCATAGAACATAAAATGGGTTCAGAAGCATGGACAGTCTACAAAAAAAGAGAAATCTGCTAGTTGACAAAAATGGAAAATTACTAACTGTGTAGCAGGTATGGCTGGTGTGGTAGGAAAGCATATGACAGAGTGGATCATAAAGTGAATAGGACACATTGGGGAAAAAAAAACCAAACCACCAAACCCAACAAGCTTCTTTCTACAATATAACACCAAGATGTTGAATATGAAATACAGATATTTCTGCTTGATAGTGATGTTAGCAAAAATGCCATAGATACTCATAATGATACTTTAAATAGTCCTAAAAATTGTAAAGTATGAAATCTCTCTAAAGGCTGATATAATATCCAAGATAAATGTTTCCATTTCATTTAGTGAATATTAAGTAAGCTGCTTTTGGTGGTACTTCCATCAGTTTATTTCATTAACTGAATATTTTAATAATATTTTCATTAAATATTTATATTAAAAATCACACACTAAAAATGAAATACATATCACTTGATAGTCAAGATTATTTCCAGGTTCATATCAGTGTTTTCTAATACTCATAGATCTCATTTGCAGTAACTTAGAATTTCTATTATGTGTAGTGATCTTAAATCTGACCTTACATTGAGTTTTATTCAGGGTACCTTTTGCTTTTTATGTGGTTTTTTTCCCCTTAATGAGTATTTAGACACTACATTGACTATGGAATATCAAATGTGATTAAACTTCCTTTTTTTTTTTTAACATAGTTTACTGTTCTTTGGGTAAGACAGCACAAATCTTTTAAGAAGATGAGTACCTATGAGTCAGATCATAAATTTAAAGAGATGATAAAATTTAGCCAGTTACTGGGAAAATATGTTGCTTGAAAACAGCTTTAGCCAGATTATACTTTTTAAATTTTTACTGTTTGGTGAATATCAATTAAAAGATGTTGTTCAGTATTAAAATGCAGTAGATCAGGTTAAATCATATTAAGAGAATAACTTACATAATTCAGTACACATCAGTACATAAAAATTGACCAATTATTTACATGCTTACCACTTGAAATAGGTAAATATTTTTTCATTATTTAATTTGTCAGGATTTGACAAAAGTTTCTTCCAGTTTATATTGTGAGGGGTTTTGTTATCACTGGCAGTTATTTGGGGATAAATTTGGCTTTTTAAAATTTTCTTATTGTGCATATACCATATACATATACATATATACAGATATGATAGATGATAGACAGATAGATAAATTGATAGATAGATGATAGAGAGATAATAGCTAGATGATAATCTATGCATGTGTTCATAAATTTAATCCTTTGATCTGTGACTGAAAACCATATATCACACAATATATGGTACTGATTCTCCTCTGTTTCTCTGATACTTTATTAAAATGTGCCTAACGCTTTCAAAGGCCTCTTTCTTTTCACTGTGATTCAACTACATCTATTTATGCTATTTTATTATTAATTTGCTATACCAATTGTAAGAATGTTTACAGTCTTTCATAGCACAGGTAAATATATATTAAATATTTATTTCATCTAATGATAAATTTTTCCATTGTTCAGAAAACATTTTACAATATCTAAACAGAAATCTAATTTTGCATCACTTGACTCAATAAGTGACTTGAGCCATTCGTTGATCTCAAACTCCATTCTGGGAAAAGTTTACGTTTTCTACGCAGACCATTTTGTACACATAACTAGGTGTTTATCAGCTATTCAATTTGAATTTGGCTGTCAGTTTCTTGGGACAAGAACCATTTCCTGTTACCAATGTAGTAGTAAGTGGATACAGAGCAGTCAATCTCTGCACATATACTTAAAAATGTTTAGAGTCTATTTAACTCTCATATATAGTTGCCTCTAACAAAGATGTAGGTTTTATAGAGCGTTTCCTTGTAAATTTTCAGTTTAATTTAACATATATTTTAAATTATGTGTGATTTCTGTCCACAGTACTGAATAATCCTTATGGTAATATTCTATTAATAGTAAAGGTGAACAAGCATAGCTGTTTAGATTTTGAGATTCATAGATAACATTTTCTAAAGTTTGAGTACACCTAGATAGGGTACCAAGTATAAAATGTTAGCTTTGTCAAAGTTATAGATGATTTGAAACCATTAACCCTGTAGACATTAGCAGTAGTTCTGAAGCAGTTTGTCTGCTGCACAGCTGTGTGAAAATAGCAAAGATAATAACAACAGTATGTAGGGAATAAACACAGACAGGAAATGACAGACAGTATAACTCACTGTGTTGTATGAGAGGAAAAAAATCACACTGTGAGCCATAGTAGTAATCACAAAACTTGAAATATTTCAAAACAACTGTCAGTCATTGTGCAGAAAGACTATATGACTCCAGTAGTAGGGTTAACGTAGACCAAGGAAAGAGTTGAACAAAAAATGTTAGTTATCTATACAATTTTTTTCCCTACTTCTTTAAATTCTTATCATTTTCCATGTCATTAGACCTATTTTAGGAATTTGAGGTTTTTTTTTTCTTTATGAGAATATAGCTTTCCGGCTTTCTCTTCAAACATTAAAATGTTTATCAGGGAATCAAAGCAATATACAATATTTATAATTGCCACATTATTTTGGCTTTTCATATGAGTGTGTGCATTGTCCAGCAATACCAGCTAACATTCTACTCCAATATTACTATCTTCTTTCCTTTGGTCATCTATCTTTTAGGATTTCTAAAACTATCCTTTCTGGATACTTTTGGTTTTGATAGGGATAAAAGACAAAGCAAAGGCTACTAAATAATTTAAATTTTATTATTGAGTATTATACTGTATATATGTAAGAATTAATAGTAGTGCAGAAATATGTCATTCAGTTTTCATGTCAGAAATGTCATTCAGTTTCACATCAGTTGTATGAATTTTTTTTTCTAACCTATTTAAGGTTTACACAGGCACACATTCATAACTCTCATTCTGTTGCAAAATATCTCTTTTCTGGCCAGTGATAGGACAAGGGGCAACTTCCAAGATGAAGCATAGGAAGTTCCTAGTCAATGTAAGGAGAAACGTTTTCATTCTGAGGGTGACAGAGTATTGGAACAGGCTGCCCAGAGAGGTTGTGGAGTCTCCTTCTTTGGAAACATTCATAACCCACCTAGACGTGTTTCTGTGTGATTTGGTCTAGGTAATCCTGCTCTGGCAGGGGGGTTGGACTAGATGATATTTCAAGGTCCCTTCCAACTCCTAATATTCTGTGATTCTGAGTCCATTATTCCCATGATGGTAACTGGTGATCAATCTTTCCCTGCTCTTATCTCGACCCACAAGCCTTTTGTTTTATTTTCTCTCTCCTGCCCAGCTGAGGAGGGGAGTGACGGAGTGGCTTTGGGAGACACCTGGCCTCCAGCCAGGGTCAACACACCACACTTAATAATAGCTTTTCTAGATTTCCCTGCTCCAATTATAAAGTTTTAAAGGCCTTCAGAATAATTACAGCCTGCTTATTTTTACTTGTCCCTATTTTACTTCTCTGTGAACATGATAGATAGTTTTCAAGCTCAACTGACTAGACTTTTAGTGATCGCTATCTAGAATCTCATCATTCATGATATCTTTGATCCAATGAAACAATGAAGTCTAAGCTCTTTATTAACTAAAAAATATTGGGGTTATTATGGGTCCTCTCCAGCACTGGACTGTTGCTGTCTGTATTATTGCTTTTCTGAAATTCTGATTTGTATCCATGTCTTTTAAAAGCCAGAGGAAAAACTTAGATTTCATAACATCCCCTGCTGCTCTTAGTCTGGTAAGGACACCGTACCAAACAAACAAAAGAAACAATACAGAGCTCCAGCCCTGTCCTCACAAAACCACACTTCTACTGGTTATATCAGCTGGGTAAGTCCAGGATGGAAATACTTATAAGCAATAGTCTTGACTTACTTTACTGCATTTTTAAGTATTCCAACAAATACAAGGAAAAATGCAGTGTGGCGTGATTTAAAGAACAACAACAAAACAAACCCACCAAAACCCACAGGTCTAAATAATTTGTAAGGGGAGAATATATTATGAACTTTGTTGACATTATTCCTTAATCATTACTCAAATAGCTTTAATTTCAAATGGAAATGTTTTTGTGGTTAATGGAGAGACACTTGGGGATACTTCAAGTGGAATCAGACAAACTTTTACCGATGTGCCTGTGAGGCCTTTGAAGACATTGCTTTGATCAACAAAGCATTTTAGGAAGTACATTTCTGCCTTGTGTGTTTGAAAAGTGCTAACAACCTGGGTGAAAGTTGCTATGGGCTGTAGTCTAAATGACACTGACTGCTGAGTCCCAGCTCTTTACGCTTTTTTATATTTTGTAGTATACCTGTTTCTTTCTCCAGATTTCTCTCTACTTATTCTGATCAACTATATCAACACATAAATGTCAACCTTGTGTGCTCCAACTGGCTCAGTCCCATCAATGCTCAATGCTAAACAAAAAGGAGGTTGGTCTTTAGGAAGATACCAGTTCAATTCCAGGCAAAACTCTGTTAGATTTCAAGCCACTTATTCTGATTGCTATAGCAGACAAACAACTAAAACCAACTTTTTTTTCCCCTCTGTCCTGGGCTTGTTTTGCTTTTCTTTTCTCTCACCTGCAAGAAGTAGAAGAAATGTAGGGTAACACTTTAGACTATTTTTCTGTGTGGTTACCTTTGACTGGCATTTCAAAATTCAAAATAATACAATGTTTAGCTGATTTTTTCCATGTGACTGCTTCCACTTGATGCTCCTAAGTCCATTGCCAACTCCATTATCTTTGTGCTGTATGCCCTTTAGTAACCAGAACATAGAATTTATTATGGTATTTTATGATTCAAACAGATAAAAATATCAATTATCACAACTGTGAGAACAGCTTCAGCTGCCCGCCTTCTGCTTGGAAAACTGCATGTGTAATCACTCTCATTTTGATTTCAGTTATTGGCACCAGACAGACACTTCAGTACTCAAATAACCAGGTAATATCCCTCAAACAGGTGCAGAAACAAAATTGTACCCCAAACTATCTGTTGTCACAATTTTGAGGGGAAAAACATAAAAAGAGAGTAGCAGGTTTTAGAAGATTTGCTGGTGCCATGTGTGCATGAATATTCAGAACAAAAGACAATGCATCCGAAATACTCTGTCTATGATTACAGTTAATAAGCAGATGCTTCATCTATAGCACAAATATTCTGGTAACACCCATCTTTTGGATTTTAAAACAAATGCAGGTTTTTTTAAATTGTGTTTAGTTTGAAGGCAGTTTACTATTGAAAGAAAATGTTTTATTGGGTAAATTGCTTGAAATAATTATCTCAAGCACCTGAATTATTAACTTCATCAATCCTTTCAGGTTGTTTTAATTTCCCTTTTATAGTTTTTTACTAATTTGCTTCTGTTTAAGAGAGACATTCTACAGATATTTTGTTTCACCCTAGAATATTGTAAGTATATTGATTCTGAAATGTTTCTGTTAGTGGAATGAAAAGAGGAATACATATCATAAATATGCATTGAAATAAACTTTTTAAAAAGATTGCTATATTTCAAATATCAAAACACAGTTTTGGCTGGAGCTACATTTCCTAGAGTGATTATGAGTGCATACACTTTGGCCTTTAACTGTTATATTTACTCTTTTGACACAAAATGGAACTTTCAAGTAAGGGCAAGTTGTGTGCAGTATGTTAAAAAAATCCCAACAGTTGCTGTATGTATAAAAAAAAGCAAAGGTATAACACAATCATTAAATCTGTATTAGGTGAACTTCAAATAGCAAGAATATGAAGGAGAAACACTAAGTGCAAAATTCAGGACAATGTAGTTTTTTAAAGTGTGCTGTTTTGTTTAGAAATCTAGTCTGATGGCTTCAATGTTTTTGTTTTCCCTTGCAGATAGTATAGCATATTGGTCTAGACTCAATTCTACTTCTGTACATTTCAGTCTGGCTATACATAGAATCCATTTGTTTTGCTGTCTGTTTCTACTCCTACCCAGTAATGCAGCACATAAAACCAACAAAGCTTTATTTCTCAAACAGTATAAAAAAAAAAAAATTCTCTTTTATCATTTTTCTCTGAAGTGTACAAACATAACAGCCATCTCAGTAGGATGGAAAAACATTGGGAACTACAATAAAGGCAAACAAAATCAGCAGTCTGCAATAGCTTATGAGACTAGATCAAATTGGTTTGCTTTTGGCTTTTTTGTTTTTATTTTTGTTTGCAATCATTGCTTTTCAACAAACCGTGTATCAATGTTTGTATAAGGTTATTTTATTTTTTTTTTAAATTTCAAACACTGTTATACCTGAATGACTTGCTGCAAAACACACCAAAGTAATTGTTTGTACTTCCAGAATGACACTTCTTTTTTGCTCCTTGTACAATTCCTTTTCAGCGCAATGATACAACAGTGTTGGCCAGAGCTCTCTCCTGGTATCTTTTTAATATGAAACAATCTCCGAACAAATGCTTCATCATGTACATGTACGGTGCATAATTTTCTAGGAGAACTACATCCCAGGGGAGAGACTGCCTGTGGAGGCTTTTCTAACTAAATTGGATCCTGCTTGAGAGGATCTTTTTTATTTCATTGTTAAGTGTAATATGAAGTAATTTCTTTTTAAGAGATGTTCTCAGAAAGGCTAAGTATCTCTCCACAGACAGATCTGTTGAGCTGAAGACAGAACATGGGTGTGCAGAGTGGAAGGGGAGGATGCAGAAGGAGGCTACCTTGGCACCCATGAGGTGAGAGAAGGCTGAAAGGCCTGCAAAGGTGCCTGGCAGCCTCCCATGGACAAGCTCAGCCAGGCGGCACTCCAGGACTGCAGCAGAGTTGAGTTTTGATAATATGTTTGCCAGATACTCACACCAACACTTAAAACCCTCTCATTAATCAGACCTTGCAAGTTTCTCAACATACTCTCTCCAACAGGTTCTTTTCAAACAATGCTGCTTTTGTCTCTCCATTTTGGGGCAGGTTTTCTGACTACATACAGCAGCTCTTGAACAGAAAACTCACTCTGATTCTTATCTTCATTTGATGAAACCTTCATGTAAAAGCAAGTGAAGGTTTATTCAAACATGAAAATTTAGCAAAGTGATGTCCAAACCAAGACAAATTTGTGGGCATAGGACTGTTAATAGTAAAAAGTGGTTTATTTTCTTTGAAGGTGCTGAATCAAGTTTTAAAATCAGAATACTGACTCTTAAATACATATGCTATTTTCTCTATATATACACATTTTTCTATACTCCTTCTGGATGACAAAGCTAAATCCACACATACTACTCTTGTCAACAAAACTATCAGTATTTAAACTATTTTTCAGTATTGCATAACTTTTATAAGTATACTCTTAGAATATATGTATTTTTTTCCAGCTTTCCCTGCTATATATGAATAAATACATCTGGATGCATATATATGTCTATACTTGTGTATTTTTAACATATATATGTATACTTCTTCTGTGTATATTTATAGCCTAATTCTGCTGCCAACTGAAGTTTTGATAGTGATGTCAAATGAATCAGAACATCATCCTTATTTTCAGCTTCTGGTCCTCCTTCTGTGTAATTCCTGCCTTTCTATAATCCTATCATGCCTGGACATCCTCTGCTTTCTTTCTTTAGTTTGCTTAATCTTTGCTAGTGTGCAGTTCTGCTATACTATATCTCAATTTAGTCTTTTGTTCATGTCCTACATTTCCTTAGACTTCTTTATTGTCCCTGCCTTTCTCTATTTTCATCTTCTATCTTTAATCCCATTTCATCTTTTCTTTGGAGATTTTAAAAATGTTACACTGACTTACCAGAAAATCCCTGCAGGATTTAATTTTCTCACAACATCTTGGGAAACAGTATTCATGTTGTATTCATGTCACTTGAGAATTTCTGGCTAAATAGACAAGATATTGAAGGACTGAATGTGGAATGATTGAAGGTAATAATAGCTAATTTAAATCTGACTCTGTCAGATATTGCCTTATTGTACAGTAATGGATAAGAGAAGAACTCCTGTCATGAAATCCCTAACATCTTTCACCTAAATGGGGAAACTCTTGTTGCAGGTAGCTTACCTGTCGAAATGACTAAAACTGACATGAAGAGAGATTCTGTTTTTCATTGGGGAATTCCTTTGGAAGCTTCATCTCCCTATGCTATTTCCCACAGAAAATTTGAAATTCTGACATTGTAACCACCAACCTCACTGACAGAGTGATTGTGCATTGGTCAATCAGGAATACAAGAAACATCACCTCAAATTACATGCTGAGTGTAGCCAGGTGAAAATCTGTCAGTCCCACCATAACAGCCTGTTGTGTTTCTTCAGATCTCTGGCTTTTCTTCTAGAGGGTTCTGGTTCATGGTGTATCAGAAGATTCCTTCTCATATAATATCTAGAAAGATCTATACATATAAGAATATATATGTCTATGCATAAGAAATTAAGAGTCTAATTTTCTTTTGCAGTCACCCTAAGGTTGGATTTGCAAATACTGCTGAAAATGGGAGGAAATAGCCTGACATGTAAGACATATAATTGAGAGATAAAGGAGGCCATGCTTTCGCCCATTGCCTAAAAACCAAAAATCAAACAATGTAATTTTCTTTATTCAATTTTGGCAGGGATAGAGTTAATTTTCTTCCTAGCAGCTGATATAGTGCTGTGATTTGCATTTATAATGAGGATAACATTGATAACACACTAAAGGTAGGGGTGCCCAAGAAGCTGGGAGGGGACACAACTAGGACAGCTGAAATCAGCAGGTCAAAGGGAGATTCCATACCCTATGACCTCATGCTCAGTATATAACTGAACAATTGATTTGGGAGGCTGGACAGCTAATGAACTTGCTGAGCACTGGCTTCAGGTGATGAGAAATCGTGCTGTGCATAGCTTTATTATTATTATTATTACTATTATCATAACAATCTTCATCATCACCATCTTCCTTTTCTACCCTATTAAACTGCCTTTATCTCAACCCATGAGTTTTCCCATTTTTTTAATTTTCAATTCTCTCTCCTATCCAAATAGTAAGGGAGGGTGTGAGCGAATGGCTGTGTGCTTATTTTAGCTTCTCGTCAGGTTAAGCCACAACACTCCCAGAAATGAATGTTTACTTAGCATCTTCAAATGTTTGAAATCTCAAACCAACAATTTCATTATGTTACAGGAGTCTCAGGAATTCTGGAGAGAAACATTTTTCTCGCCTAGAAGTGAAATCCGCAAACACTTAGAATACGATCATCAGGTTGAATATTCAGAGCACTGTACGCTCAGCTGCTAAAGGTAATGGGAAATCAAAGGCACTTGTTAATCAGTAACAATACTGTACACAACTACAATTTTGTGTCTTGCATAGCAAATGCGAACAGTTTACAGGTTGAATGAAGTCAGCCTGACAAGTAGGAAAACTATGGGACTGCTGTCAAATTACTAAGATGAATGTATCTCAGATCATTTAATAAATCAAAATTCCTGGATAAGAGTGGTAGTATATCTATAGTTTAGAACCAAAGACCTTAACAAGAAGCAACCAACAAGTTAATGTGCTTTCTTTTCTCAATTTGTTCTAGGAAAGGAGGCAATTGTGAATTATATCTCTCTTCATTTTCTTTGCTCTCTAGCAGTCACGAAAGGCTACTTTATGGTTCTGACTACACACTATTCTTTTATCTTCCACATTTGGTGATGCTGTGGAGCCATGAGACTTGATCCTACAGGTGGAAGAAAAAAATGATTGATAAAGCTCACTTGCTTGAGCAACTCTTACACATTTCTTGGTTTAGAACATAATTCAAGTATTTCTCTTGATCTCCCAAAATGCTGAGCTAGTCTCCAGTTTGGTATCTGAAAGAGACTTCTATTCTGTAGCTATACTAGAAAACTGCCTGGAGGATTTTTAATTTCTACACGGCATTTTAAATTATATTTTGCAGAGTTTGATTGCCTTTTTTGCTGGAATCATAATGAACTAATGCCTCTTGATGCAAACACATTGCAGTCTCCTTTCTTGCTTGTAGATATTTAAAGAAAAAGAAGTTATTTATTATCATGTCTAGTGCTAGACTTATGAAAACTACTTTTTGCTGGATCTGCACTAGTTCATTTAGAACTCTGAGATGACATGACTGACAATCCATTGATCCCAGTGTATAAAAGATAGCTGAAAGTACACTATCTTTCTCGTTGCTCCACCCATCTGCCTCAGTGAAAAAAACTTCTAGAGCAGGTCTCTGAAGCACAGGTACCTGCTCAGTCCTCTTCTGTCTTGCACCAATTTTTCTTACCTACCTTGTAAACCTGAAAACTGTGGGAGGATGATTGAGCTTAATGTTTTCAGTGCCTAGTTAAACAGAAATATTTAAAAACTCCTTTTCCTAGCATTGTAGAATGAAGGTTGGCACTAAAATGAAGTACACAGAAGCTGAGGCAAGATCAGACAGCTTCAGGCATCCTCCCACTACCATAGAAGTTAACAGTTGAACACAGTTCATTTGCTGCTGCTGTGGCAAATAACCTCCCAGTTTTATTTAACTTGGTTATGCTGGAGTATCTTGTACATCTTTATATGACAATAAAGATATTCAATTAATTGAGTATTTAAACAGTTCCCCGACCCTGCACAAGGGAGCCTTGGCACTTCTTTATGTAAAGGGCTGAGTCTGTCAGGAACTGGTATTCCAGTCTCACAGGGGAAAAAAAAAAAAAACTGTCATAATTTTTTCTAGTTCCAAGTGAATGAATAACTGCTTTCAGAAAAAAGCATTGCTAAGAAAAGTAGAAAACCTATAGGGAATGTGCAAGATGTCCCTCTAATCTTGTTGAGATAACAGACGCACTATGATATATCAAACACAGTGGGGAGATGGGTATTCAGAAAGCATACTGGTTAGAAGAGATTAATTTGAAGGCAAAGATGGCAATGTAGCCTTAGGAGAACCCCATGATTAAATAGAAAGTACCTTTAAATTGCTAGCATTGGGAAAACATTTCTGTGATTTGGTCTATAGTTTCTTTCTAAAATGAGCAAAAAACCCTAAACCCTGCAAGTTTGTCCAACTCTCACTAACACCAACAGGAATTTTTCATGTTTATAGAAGAGTAAAATTAACCCATGTTAAGTACATACAGAGATCTGTTTTAAATTGCATCACTTAGAACAAGAGATAAACATTAGTAGATCTCTGTGCAAGAAATGGTCAAGAAGTATCATTCCTTCAGGTCCCAGTGAATGATATGAAGCTATGGTGCTTCTTGAATATCTTTTTGCTGGAATCTGAATACTGATTTGTTTCACTGCCAAGTAAGGTGACAAAGTTATGTGCATGTATTCTTCATTTGTATTATATTTTTCCTTAACACTAACAATATTGTTAAAATTTTCCTTATAAACTGTTTCTGTATTCTATTAATCTTGTGAAATTAATTTTGGGTCTCAAATGTCCTGCACTTTGCTTCAGTTGAGGGGTGTATATTTTGAAAGAGGTTTCAGAAAATTAATTCATATTTTTCTCAGTAACAGAAGAATAAATAGAATAAAAGTGCATAATGATTAGCAATTTAAAACACTGTGGAGGAATAACTGAAAACCAACTGAGGTGAAGAATGGATTGCGTATACAAAAAGTTACTACTTTTACTGAAGCAACCTGAACTAAGTTGTAGTTTGTTCTTATGTTGGCAATATGTGAGGTTTTGAGGAAAAAATATCTATCTTAAAACTATTAAAGGAACTGTTAAATAGATCCTTTGAAATAGATAGTTTCTAAAGCCTATAGGCTGTGTAAAAATAACAACAGTGAAAGGGATTAAAACTGGACAGGTCTTGCCACTTCTTTTGCCATTAGGCCAAGAAGATTGACCACATCATTATCCTGATAACAGATCTGAGTATGTACTTCATTGTAAATATTTTGCTTGCATATATACTGTGTGGATGCTAATCAACATTAAGGCTATAGCCTGAGATGACATTTAGAGAATTGGGTGTGAGGGACTCGCAGCCACGACAAAACCTGCCCTTTTTAGGTTAGATGCATGACATTCCTGGCACAGTCATCTTGTGGAATCAGCTGTCTTTACGACACCACCACATCACCCCGTCTGTTCCGATAATTGCATTGCTAAAGCAATTTGAATTATAAGTAATCATATTTTGTCTGGCTACCTAATGATTTTAACTGCTGCTACATCCAACCTTCATGAGAAAAAGTAGGCATGGGGACATAGGTTAAGAAACAGTCTGTATGTGATCTAAATTAGGTGCCTTACTGCTTGACATCTGTGGAGTCAGAAATTAAAATACTCTGTGGTACACAGCAAGTTACAGCTTACTGTAGGTTGTCTTATGTGTGGGAAAGCACTGTGCACTCTGACTTTAGCCAAAGTTTTTCAGCAAATGGGATGCCATACAGTTGTATATGGGGTCCATCTGAGAAATGTGGCACCTATTGCTGGTAATCATCTACACTTTGTGTAGAAAGAGTCATTCTACACTCCTCTCATAGCTGGAGAGAAATAACCACTGTCAGGGCATAATGACGCTCACCCTAAGGAGGATGGTTAAAAGAGGTCTGATGAATCATTCTTCAGAAATGCTCAGTCCTCTCCAGTAACAGCAACAGCAGCTCAGGTTGGTTATAAAACTCTGCATTGTAGACCTTTAAAATTAAATACAATGTATCCTACCTCGGGTGTCCAAGTTATTATAGTCTTTATTTATGGGAAACGGTAATATTACAGAATATTACGGAATACTACCTAAGGGATTTTTTTTATTACTGTACATATTTTATGTATACCTCTTAGCAGAGAACAAGTCTATCTTTACTTTTAACAAAAGAACACGACAGGACTTTTCCCATGAGTAGCAAAGAGCAAAAGCTTTTAAACATGCCTACTAGATGCTAGCTAGTATATTCAAAAAGGTGAGAGTCTGCTTGTAGATGCAAGCCAGAGACATAAGTTATAGTAGTTTTTAGGTCTATAAAGTGGCATAAAACAAAGTTTTACGTTATCCTTCATATTATCTTTTCCTCAGCTAGATATATACCAAGATTTTGGCTTATTCACCGAAGCCAAAGAAGAAAGTGAGGATAGGAGCACACAATCATATTATGCATGACTTGAGTGAAAGTTCACAAAAGTATTCTGAGGTCTCTTGTCTACAGAAAACTTACATTCAATAGTATTTATACTTTGACTCTTGACATCTGAGAAATTTCTAGCCAGACAGTTCTGCTTGCGTAAAGACACGTCTATTGTCCCAGGAATCAGAATAGAACTAGTTTTCTGCATAAACTTTCTCTTCAGAAATAAAAGGTTTGGGGTTTATTTTAAGTGAATAGCAACACAGAGGTTAGTCATTCAAATGCCAAAGAGAAAGCCTCAAGAGAAGACCTAGGATTTATCTTTTTCAACATTTTAATTAATTCCTTTCAGAAAGAACAAATCACAAAGCAAAACAGATGAGAACTCTTCCTTATTCTTCAAGAATAAAATCTCCTTTTATAAATGCAAGAATCTATGCAGTATATTCAAAACTTGTCTATAACAATGACCTGAATCAGAGACTACTTTCTACTACTACATCAAGTGCAATTTTGGACCCAGTGAGTACATTCATGTGGCATTCATGTCCCTTTGGCTGAAAATACTCTTTAACCATTTATTCTTGATATTTAGCAACTCTACTCCAAATACACATATTTCTCAAATGTTAAGAAATACAGTTAAATTCATGGCAAAGCTTCAAATAACACTCACAGATACAATTCCATGTACTATGTGGTGTCATGATGAAGATAAGGCCCGTTTTAAGGTTTTGCCAAAAGCATGACTTTTAGGTCCTTTGATATTGACATCCTTTTGAACATTGATCTCCCAGTGTCTTTGTGAAGACAACAGGATGCATTTAGAGAGACCTCTATAAGATGCAGAGTCTGCACGGGCCCTGGTGAACCTAATGAGGTTCAACACTGCCAAGTGTCAGGTGTTGCACTTGGGCCGGAAGAATCCCAGACATAGATACAGACAGGGAGAAGAGCTTCTTGAGAGTAGCCCTGCTGAGAAGGACCTGGGTGTCACCGTGGATGAGAAACTTAACATGAGCCAGCAGTGTGCTCTTGCAGGTCGCAAGGCCAATGGTATCCTGGGCTCCATCAGAAGAAGGGTGGCCAGCAGGGACAGGGAGGTGATTGTCCCTCTCTACTCTGCCCTTGTGAGGCCCCATCTGGAGTACTGTGTCCAAATCTGGGGCTCCCAATACAAGAAAGATGTAGAACTGTTGGAGAGGGTTCAGAGGAGGGCCATGAAGATGATTAGGGGGCTGGAGCAGCTCCCCTATGAAGAGAGGCGGAGGGAGCTGGGCTTATTCAGCCTAAATAAGAGAATAGCAGGACAAGGGGGATGGATTAAAGCTAAAGGAGGGAAAGTTTAAGTTAGATATTAGGGGGAAGTTTTTTACAGAGAGAGTGGTGAGATGCTGGAACAGGCTGCCCAGAGAAGTAGTGGATGCCCCATCCCTGGAAGTGTTCAAGGCCAGGTTGGATGGGGCCCTAGGCAACCTTGTGTAGATCCAGGCCAGAAAGTTGGTGGCCCTGCTTGTGGCGGGGGTTTGGAACTCTGTGATCCTTGTGGTCCCTTCCAACCCAGACCATGCTATGATTCTATGATTTTATGTTATGAAATAGAGATTGGTTTTCTCATGAGGATGAGAAAACAGATTCCAAGAAATCCTTACTTTAAAGAGTTGTCAAGATCTGGAATTGGGAGTGAAAATGAAGGTGCTTTCTAGGAGTCTTTAAATTTTGTGGAAGAGATTTTATTTTGTTTATAAAGTATTGGGATGTGCTGGGGAAAGAGATTCTGTATCTTCTCTTTCAGCAATCATCCACAGGACCTTTCCCAATTTATCTGTTCTTCAGTACTTTTTCTGATTAAATATTTTAATGCTTTCCAAAACATGGACATTAGGGGAAAAAAACACAGTTTTATCTAGCTGAAATTCATAAATGATAGGATAAGGAGATGGATACATCAGCGATCAGCAGAGATTCCATTACTGTTTTAGACAAGGAATAAATTTGAGGAAAGTTAGAAAAATCTTTTATTAGAACTCTTATCGTTTTTATGTATGTGGAAATACAGGAAAGCTTTAAGAATGCAGTTCCTAAACTAGACAATTATTAATTGTTCCTACATTATCTTTAACGGCATAAACAGAAATGTGTTCACCGAATGACTCTACTATTTGCATGTTAAAAGGACTGCTGGAATAAAATAAGCTGTTCACTACACTTGATTCATTTCTTACGAAAATGGGAAATACAGTCTTTGAATGGCTGATTTCAAAAGAGCATGCAATTATTTTGGATAATAAGAGTCCATAGAGAGAGTGTGGTAGTACAGTCTAACCAAACAGGACAATGTGTTGTTGATTTTTGACCTTCTAATGTTCCAGACTGTCAGAAATTTTCAAAGTGACCTTTTATGCTGCAATATATTTGCCATTTTCTGTCAGCCTCTTTTTTTCCTGGCTATGTGAGTTGGTACAACTGCTGCTAATGTAAGCTTTTCACCTGCACAACAGATATATGCACGTGCTTGCACACACACACAGAGTAGCGATGCTTTGACAACATTCAGAGTCCTGTGCTGCGCTGCAGGTTACATCTCTCAATTTCTTTTCCTCATACAAACACTCACTATTTTTGTTTAATAAGAATTTGATGTTTGAAAAGCTATTTGCAAGGAATTGAAGAAAGTTTCAGACAAAAAGAGAAAACACACCTCAAAGTTCAGAAAAAATATCAACTAATATCTCCCTTCTATAATTTTTATGTATTTAGGAAAAAGACATTTTCTTTGCAAAGTGAATAAAATCTAAAGATAAATGTAGAGTAGTCTCTAAAAATGTGAATTATTTACTTTGACTTCTTCACTATACATATAAACAGTTCAGCCTTTCAACTTCTGGCCTCTAGAGACTTTTCAATCATTAATGAATTTCTTTCAGAGGCCTATCACATTAATCCTCTGAGGCAAAAGAGATTGGAGGAGTATGGGATAAAGAATTTGAATCAAGCCTCTGAAAGATTTGAAGAAGCAATTTCAAATTAAATGGTGGGACTTCTGACACCAAGTCCCTCTGATAGAGACCAGCTTCCCCTGTTCAATCCTGGGAGAGGTATTGAATCAAATTGTCAACCAGGCTGAAAGGAATTGTCACACAGGAGGATCAGAAGTCTCTGCAACCTGTGTAAGAGGCTCAGGCAGACAGCAGGGTCCACCATGAGCTGAAGTCATCAGCCTGTCTCACCATGCTCTTCTCCAAGGGATGCATATACTGGTGAAATCATATACAATCTCTTAGTCCTTTCTTTACACCTCTGACACATAATTGGAAGCTCTATCCAAACATCATTTGGTCTTGATATGAGTAAGGGTCTACAATGTTGTAGGCTGAGAGACTCTTCAAGGAACACCATACAATCTCGAATGAAACTTATACATTTACAATTGCAAAAGAAAGGAAGGGAAAATTCCTATTTTGCCACATACTTTGATAAATATTAACCAGGAAAAACTGCGTAATACCTCCTTGCAGATTCTAGTTCATGGTTTCGGAGGCAGAAGAAACAAAATGTTCCACAAACTTAACTAAACCTCACCAAAAGTTCAAAATTAATTTTATTATTATTTCCAGTTTTGTTAAACACTTGTCTTAAAAAATTTGCAAACACTCAGGTCTCTATACTATTGGCACCATGAATTCAAACAAAGCCTTTCATTGTAAAGTCCAAAAGGGATCTGTTCCTCATTAATTCAAGTTGGTCCTCATGCATTAACTTACCTACAAATAATTTGGACTGTCTTGCTAGACTCCTGGTAGTACATTTCCTTATTTAAGGAAGCCTGTAGCTTTCACGAGTGTTGGACTCAATGATCTTAAAGGTCTTTTCCAACCTTGTAATTCTGCTTCTCCAATTTGATGACTACAGGCTTATTACTCACATTGCAAGAATGTCTGTCTTACTCTGCACCTGAAAGAGTGGAAGCTGTGACACCACCTGGTTTACAAGATCCAGTTAGCCGATTGAAAAGATTCCTGATCCATCTGCACTCAGTCTCCCAAAACCTCCTCCTCATGTTGAGCTTTGCATTCACCAACACTCCCAAATCCTTCTCCTGCGCACTGCTCTCAATCCATATTCTACCCAGCCTGTAGTTCTGCTTGGGTTTGTGCCAATTCAAGTGGAGAACTTTGCACTTTTGGACTTGCTAAACTTCGTGCAGTTTGCACAGGCCCATCTCTCAAACCTGTCAAGGTACCTCTGGACCTTGACAGCTTGGTGTTGTCATTGGCAAACTTCCTGAGGGTGCACTCAATCCCACTGTCCATGTGAAGAACAGAGATGTTAAACTGCGCCAGTCCCCATACCAACCTCTGAGGAATGCCACTCATTGCTGACCTCAATTAAGACATTGAGACATTGACCACAATTCTTTGAGTGCAACTGTCCAGCCAATTCTTTATCTTCCGAGTGGCACACCCATCAAATCCAAGTTTCTCCTATTTAGAGACAAGGATGCTCTGTGGGACAGTGTCAAATTCTTTGCACAAACCCAGGTAGAAGACGTGTCACTCACCCCTTACCTACCCACACTGTTACCCCATCACAGATCACCAAATTTGTCTTGCATCGTTTTTCCTTAGTGAAGCCATGCTCACTGTCACTGATCAACTCATATTCCATGCCCTTCAGCATTGCTTCCAAGAGATCTGCTCCATGATCTTGTCAGGCATAAAGGTGATGCTGACCAGCCTGTAGGTCCCTGGGTTTTCCTCTTTTTTTTCCTTTTTAAAAACAGGGGTTATGTGTCCCCTTTTCCAGTCAGTGGGAACATGACTGAATTGCCAGAACTTCTCAAATGTGATGAACAATTGGTTACCAATTTCATCTGCCAGTTCCTTCAGGGCCCATGGATGCATCTCATCAAGCCCCATGAACCTGTGCACCTTCAGGTTCTGTAGAAGGTCTCAAAACTGATCTTCTCTTGCAGTGAGCAGTTCATTCTCCCAGTCCCTGCCTTCACCTTCTGTGACTTGGATGATATGGTTAAAGTACTTGAGGGTGAAGACTAAGGAAAAACAGTACCTCACCCTTCTCCATATCCCAGGTAACCAGCTCTGCTGTTTTCTTCCAGAGAGGGTTCACATTTTCTTTAGTCTTCCTTTAATCACTGATAAACCTTTCTTCTGTTCCTTGATGTCCTTGGCCAGACTTCATTCTACCAGGGCTGTAGCTTTCCTCACCTGATCCCTGGACGCTTGGACAATTTCTCTGTATTCCTCAACTAATCTATTCTCCATATTCATCAGCTAATGCAGTTACTTATTAAAGAGTGGTGTCCTCCAGCTTGGGATAAAGTCCTATGTCAATCAGTATGTTGTGGCTGGGTTGATTATTGACATTTATTTTTTTCAACTTATATACACGTTTTAAAAAAAGATGTCCCAATATATTTGCCAGGTTTAAATTATCAGGTCCAAAAGTTTGAACTGTCTACCCACTAAACTGCTCTAGCATCATCATAATCAGAATAAACAAAGTCCAGGTCACTTGGGGACACTTCAGCATCATACTAAAGACTAACTGAAGTGAAGATGAAGAGGAAGGTAAGAAGAATAAGGCATGAGAAACTACTAAGCATATGCTAAAGTAATTTTTAGAGTAGGTATACTGATAATTCAAGCACCAGTGAGCAGTGGAACATGGTGCTCAGGGGAGCAGTGAAACCAGGAGTTGGTTAAGAGCAGCATCATCTATAAGACAGCAGAGAAAAACAGCAGTGAGCAAATGGAATAGTGAAAACAAGAGAACAGAACACATTTTGAGTACCAAAAATTTCTTCTATATTGAGAATAGTAGGAGTTACAGAATGAACTTCATTTGAACTAAAATTTCATACAACAGGATAAGAAAAGTGATCACAAAGAACAGGGAAGTGCATGAGCCAAAATGAAAGCAACAGAGTGTATATGAGTCCCTCGGCTACTCAAGTGCTCATAACATGGTTGCACCTTTCTTCTGCACTGCAGTTATTTGATTAAATTCAAGATGCGGAATGTATTTTGTAGTTCCTAATATTTTGCTGAAAAATTCATCATAATATTGTCAAAGAAAATTGAAATATTTGATAGTAGTTCTGCATGAAAGAATTCCTTCCATCAAAAAGAACTAAAAAGTGGCTGTCTTCAAAGCTTATAGAAAAATATAATTTAGAATACAAAATCATCCCATTTAGCATACTAAAAACGCATATAAACCTTAATGCATCAGAAATATTATTATTTTTTCTAAGTTCTAACAGGAGTTATACTTGAAGAATTTTTTTTTAAAAAAGTATATTTTAAACCTCTGTAATTGTTTCTTAATGAATACAAATGTTTTAAGCAGGGTGCTGAGCTTACCTTTTTATTACAAACTCTACTAAACATTTATTCTATCACTTACTGTCCTCTCCATGGATAACTAAAGTCACCCATTCTATGAAATGTGACTTTTGAGATGAGATATTAATGCAATGGTAGTTTAATATGTATCAATTAAAATAATATTCTAATTTCTAATTAGAATCTGAAGACTCTTTTGGCACTGGATGGAGCTTACTGCCACAAAGTGTTTTATACCTGCTTTCATGAGCATTAATTGATGTTAGATTTAAATACAATAGAGCTATTAAATTTATTTTTGTGCAGCTTTTTTAATCCTTGTGATTTTGTCTTGACTTTCTGTCTCTCTATTTTAAAACTTTCTGGCATAGAAACTGGATTTCCCATGCAGCTTCATCTTTCTTTTAGTCCCTATTAAAACCACCTTGATTACTGTTTCATTGGATAAAAGGGTTATTCCTGCTGGAACTAAACCTCCTTTCCCAGGGTTGTTGTTTTCTCTATGTCTTCAAGACATATGCACTTATTTAATATGGACTAAGACTGCAAATTTGAGTGTAGGTTTTTCTCTTCCAAACCCTTTGTCTATATTTATTGCATTTTTCTAAGCTCTTTTCACAATTTCATTATCACAGCAATAGTTTTATTTATGTAGAATAGCTAAGAGAATATTTTTTAAAAAGAGAAAAAACCTTACTATGCAAAATAATTGTAAGGTACAGGGCTTTACATGATAAGAAATATCTTTTCACTGAAAAAATAACTCTCCTGCTATGTTGTAATGGTTTATTTTTTTTTCCTTAGGCCATGTTTTAGCTGTTGTAAAAATAAGATAAAGAACATTGCCTGTGTTTTAAAGAATTTAGTGTTTTGTGATAGAAGATGAGAAAATGGAATTCCTATTAAGTAAGAAGTTGTGATACTCAAAACCTTTTCTGAGTGAATTTACAAAATTTCATATAGAGAAAAATTCCAAAGCATTTCTACTCAGAAGGAATGAAATAACTTGAGGTTCTTTTTTTTTTCAGAATGGATAATCCATTCTTCTCTTTCAATTAATGAGGTAAATGGAAATACAGTAAAGCAACTGCAGAGAAAAATATATTAGATTCTTCTTGTTGTTGATGTTATAACTATTGTTATCATTATCATTATTATTTCTGTTGCTTAAATTCATCAATTATAGAAACAAGAGATTAAGAAAAGTATTAGCAAACAAGACCATTCATCAACCAAGAAGGGACACATTGCAATTAATGTACTTTGAATACCCATGCTTGGCCAAACTATCTTAAATTAAGATATTTTCACAGAGACCTTTTCATACTGTTCTACAATATTATATTTTAAATGAGTTCTATCAAAAGAACTTAAAGCAAGTTGGTGAGGATTTCCATTAGAAATTAATGTCATACTCTTCAGCAAATATTTCAGTTGTAATAAAACCACTTAAAATTTTCTCATCTTTTCAGAACAGTGAGAAAATATCATGACTGCTAAGCTAGTGTGAAACTGATGAAAGCTACTTCCAGTTTGATTCACCTCATCTGTGTAAAGAGATAAAAGATGTGTACAATGATACATATTGAAATGCAAAACAAAGCTCTCAGGATTAGCAAAAGATTTTTTAATTATTATTTTCATGCAATATAATTTTTTTGTGAAAGGATGCACAGACAAAAGATTTAAGTATGTAAACTCATTAATTATTGTATTATAATTTATCTGTATTCTGTAGCATTACCATTGCTACAGATAGTGATGATACATAATTATATCAATATACTTTATTAGATTTTTCTGAATATTTTCAATCCTGAAATATTGATCATACAGGTTGCTAACACTGGGCTCCAGTTAGGCACTCTTTTTTCCCCATTCCTTCAGCTTTTTAGGTATTAATTATTTTCATCTTTAAGCTATGTAAAAGCCTCTATTTCAACTGGAAAAAAAAATTTGAATTATAAACCACTTCATGGGGTTGATAAGTCATCATATTGTTTTCTAAAAATCAAAGCCTCAGGAATCTCTATTGCTGAACTGCCAGCTTGTAGAAGAGAAAGAGAGAGAAGAGGAAAAAAAAACCCAAACCCAAAATCAAAACCACATGCTCACTAAGGTAAGACAATTGGATATATTCAGAAAGTGAGAGGCTGGGAGGACCACTGGAAAGATCTAGTTCATCTCCTTGCCAAATATGTGATTGGTGCTCCATAAGCCATTTCTGACAGGACTTAATCAAAAATGTTCCTAAAAAATTATGTTTCCACATTTCCATTTCCATATCATTCCATTCCAGAAAGTTTTCCTGACGCCTGCTATAAAACTTATTTGCTACACATGAAGCCCTTTACTTTTACATCTGGATTTTCCTTTTTGACACTGTCACGTAAAGAGGGTGAGTCTGATGTGTATCTGAGAGGCACCCTCCTGTTGAGTCATGAAGTTCAGAAAGATCCATCCTGCTTTCTCTTCCAGCTAGGCCCAGTCTTAGTCATATACTTGGTCAAAGTTTTATGTCTAAAGGATTATACATAAAAGCACGTCAGACTCAATGTTTGCCTCCCAGAGCCCCCAAAGAACTGACTGAGAAAGATTTGCAATGTTTAAACCAATAGAAATTTATTAAAGTGACACATGTAAAGCATTCATAATTGATATTGATATTGCAATATCACTATATACTACTATTATTATGATTATAATGCTATCCTAGGTATTCTCACAAAAGTTGTGAAATCACAATTGTTTACCTGGAAGTTATCCTTGTCTTGGGTGGAGGAGAAGGAGCACAGCCTGTTGACTGATTTGATGGGTGGACCATCCAGTGGATAAGAAACTGGTTAACAGACCGTAGCCAAAGGGTGGTGGTCAATGGGTCTATGTCCAGGTGGAGTCCGGTGACAAGCGGTGTCCCCCAGGGGTCTGTCTTGGGACCGGTTCTCTTTAACATCTTTATCAATGACATCGATGATGGAATTGAGCGCACCCTCAGCAAGTTTGCAGATGACACCAAGCTGAGTGGTGTGGTCAACACCCTAGAAGGAAAGGAAGCCATCCAGAGGGATCTTGACAGGCTGGAAAGATCGGCCGGGGTGAACCTAATGAGGTTCAACACTGCCAAGTGTAAGGTCTTGCACTTGGGCCGGAAGAATCCCAGACATAGATACAGACGGGGAGAAGAGCTTCTTGAGAGTAGCCCTGCTGAGAAGGACCTGGGTGTCATAGTGGATGAGAAACTTAACATGAGCCAGCAGTGTGCTCTTGCAGGTCGCAAGGCCAATGGTATCCTGGGATCCATCAGAAGAAGGGTGGCCAGCAGGGACAGGGAGGTGATTGTCCCTCTCTACTCTGCCCTCGTGAGGCCCCATCTGGAGTACTGTGTCCAGATCTGGGGCCCCCAATACAAGAAAGATGTAGAACTGTTGGAGAGGGTTCAGAGGAGGGCCACAAAGATGATTAGGGGGCTGGAGCAGCTCCCCTATGAAGAGAGGCGAAGGGAGCTGGGCTTATTCAGCCTGGAGAAGAGAAGGCTGCAGGGGGACCACATTGCAGCCTTCCAGTACCTGAAGGGAGATTATAAACAGGAGGGGAATCAACTTTTTTAAAGGGCAGATAATGGCAGGACAAGGGGGAATGGTTTAAAGCTAAAGGAGGGAAGGTTTAGATTGGATATTAGGGAGAAGTTTTTTACAGAAAGAGTGGTGAGATGCTGGAACAGGCTGCCCAGAGAAGTAGTGGATACCCCGTCCCTGGAAGTGTTCAAGGCCAGGTTGGATGGGGCGCTGGACAACCTTGTGTAGATCCAGGCCTGAGGTTGGTGGCCCTGCCTGTGGCAGGGGGGTTGGAGCTCTATGATCCTTGGGGTCCCTTCCAACCCTTGCCATTCTATGATTCTATGACTGCCTCTTTGCGGTCTTCTGTTTCTCCTCTTACCCCTATCGGGGATAGCTTCCTCAGTATCCTTTTTGCCCTAATCTTAGCCATTCGCTCCCAGGATGATTTTTATGATTTTTCGGGTGAAGAGTCAAGTACTACAGTCATCTAAGTTGAACATGTACTCCTTTTAGCTCACTAGCATATTTGGAGGTGTCAACTTTAATGTTATTTTCATGGTTAATGAAGAAAAAGGTCTCACTCTAGGCACAGCAGGCTTCAAAATTCTGTGAAGGAACCATCTGTTTATTCTGTTTATTCCACATTCTAGCCAAAACAGGGCTGTCTTGCCATTGTAAGACTACCTCCTTTGGCTACTTCTCACATCAACCTTGCTGATCTCCATCCACAATATGCACATGAGATAAGTCGACACCACTGGTTTTAACCTCATAAGTGCAATTCCCACACCCACACAGCTCTTTTTTACATAGTTGAAACTGTAGTCTCCAGGCTCTCCTCCTTAAATCCCAGCTACTTCAGGCTGCCTTATAGGTCAGTCCGGTGTTGGATCTTCTTGTCTTCTCAAGGCTCTGACATGTCTTACATAGAGTACAGCACCAAAATCTGAATCAATTATTCTAACTGAAGTCTTATCAATAACGCATTCAGCAGAAAGACTGCTTGACACATTGACAATTCCCCTATGCCTGTTTACCACAGCATAACACTGTTCAGTCATGATCAGTTTGGATCCATCTGCTCCCTTGGTTTGGTTGTCCAGATGTATAATTCCCATTCTATAATTTTGGATCTGTTTGTCCCTACCTGTATGTAAAATCCTTTCATTTTTTTCCTAATAACTTCTCCAGTTTCTCAAGATTGTTTTGTCTTTTAATTCTCTCCCCAAGCTTCCAGATTGATGGCAGATCAGATTTAAGAAGTAATGCTTTCTTCCTTTGATACATATATATATCTTGCTTATACACATAATATTCTGTAGCACTTAACCGCACATTTATCTTAATTATGTATAGAATTCCAATTAATGTTTAATGCATTACCTAGGAATCAAATCAAGTATTCTGCCTGTCGCAACAAAAAGAACACAAATGAAAAGTAATAAAAGGTACCTTCTGTATTAGTGCCTAATCCAGCAAAATTTAAATGAAACTGTTTCTATGAGTAAGTACTACCTAAACAAGGACTTTGTCAAACCAGGACCTTGGTTTTCCTATCTGTCAACTTCAAATTCCTCAAAATGCTTTTATCCGCATTTTAGAGGGCATAGGCAAGATATTGCATACACTGCTTTTTTGATATATTACTTTCTCAACAATTTTCCATCTTACTTATGATTAAACCACCCATGCATTTCAAAACACAAGAGCGTACAAAGTATCAGAATGTTTCAGCTGTAACAAAGAAAATAAAAAATATATATATGTTTATGTATATGCATTGATTTCCAAATTAGTCAGGAGCTGGCACTGAACATGCAATATTGAGAAAACAGAATAATTCTTTATCATATGTCTGCTATACATGGAAGGAATTATTTCTTTCTCCTTAGCTACAGAGGTAGCATGCATTGCCAGATAAGAACTCCTTGCAATATTTGCAAATTAGGACATGAATAATTGAAAGTGTTTGGAAGTGACTCTGTTCACGGGGGAAATGGTATAGAACTTATTCAATCATCTGCAGTGAAATGTAAGTATATTTCCTTCATGTGCTGCATAAATATTTGATTAACCACTGTGCAAAGCATTAGTAAAGCATCTGCTCACCACGAGACTGAAACCTGGTCGACACCAGTAAATAGAAGGAATAAACTCTACCCAGTGGGAAATGCCAAATGCAAGTTTGAAAATTTCAGTGTTTGATATTATGATCTACAGACTTGAAAAAAAAAAAGAAAATAAGCATTTAAGATGATAGAACTGAAACAAAAATATGTAGTCACTAACAGTCACGTGTCACAGTGATGTGTGAACTCTGGTGTTTTGTCATCATATTGTTAATTTGGAATTCACAGATTTGTAGGAGTTGGAAGGGATCTCTGGAGATCATCTAGTCCAACACCCCCTGCTAGAGCAGGATTACCTAGAGCACATTGCACAGGATCCTGTCCAGCCAGGTCTTGAATATCTCCAGAGCAGGAGACTCCACAACCTCTCTGGGCAACCTGTTCCAGCGCTCTGCCACCCTCACCATAAATAAACTTTTTCTGATATGGATACGGAACTTCCTGTGTTCTACCTTGTGCCCATTGCACCTTGTCCTGTCACTGGACATCACTGAGAAGAGTCTGGACAATTCTTCTAGACACTCACCCTTCAGGTATTCATGTGTCAACCAGATTTTCTCAATCTTCTCTTCTCTAGGCTAAACAGACCCTGCTCTCTCAGCTTTCCATAACTCACATTTCCCTGTTAGCTTTCTGAATCACCAACTTATCAGAAATAAATAATTAAATAATAATAGCTACTTTCTGAAAAAAATATGTTCCCCACTTGGGAACATATGGGAGGTATGATTTATAATTCAAGTTCCATAGATAACTTGCTATTGATAAGAAGGTTGCGTAGTTTGGATCAAACAATTTGTGCAAACTGATATACACCAGCCCGGTTTTGTTTGAGGTTTTATTGTAGAGGAGATGTGGATAGTATCTATTAACAGTTATTGTTCATAAGAGCCTTTAAGAAGCAGTCATTTCATGGGTACATAGGGGAAAATCATTTCAAAATATTTAACATTTTCTAACACAAGTAAAAACTGATTTTTTGGTGAAAGTTCAGAAGTGTTTTACTCCATCTTTTTCAGTTTAATTTCTAGAAATAAGAAACGCTGAGAGCAATTTTGAAGAACATGTTCCAATGTTATCTGTGAAAAGAAGTCACATCGCCAGAAACTGAAATGGAAGAAAATCAACAAAACTATTTCTTATTTTCACACCAGTATTACAGACTAAAGATTCTGAGAGGTGAAATTACTCTGGAAAATAAGGAAGGTCTGAAAAGCCAAAGCAATGCTGTGAGTGTAGTAACATTTCCTGCTGATCGTTGCCACAGGTTTGAGAGCCCTGTTGTCTCCTTGGTGTTCCAGTATAAAGCTAGGACAGTAAGTTCATGTATTTATCAAAATGGAGCTCCTGAATTTGTAGATATAGGAAAACAGAGAGGAGCAATTATTCTGCCAAAAAGAATTTAGGAAATGAGCAATATTAATACTAGTACCACTTAGGGTTTTAGTTTTTAGATATAGTGAGATTATAACGTGATACATGTCCTTTGGGAAAACAAATATCAAGATATTCCTTTTTATTGCTCTTTCCAGCTCAAATCAATCTGTAAGACTCATATAAAATGTATCTTTAAATGTGTTTGCCTCCCAGTATTAAAAGGACAATTCAAAAAAGTCAGTTTTGCCTAATGCAAACTATTTTCTTTGTCATAGGAATTTTCACCTCTTCATGAAATTGGCAAAGTAAAAGCTCATCACTTTTCAATATTTGCCTTTATTCTGTCATGTTATTATTGAGTCATACTCACTTAATTGATGTAATGGAGCATAACCCAACTGAATGCAGTATTTCGTATATTTTCTTCTATTGCCCAAAAAAATTGAATTTATGAAACAAATTAACCTATTTGAATTACCTCATTTGTTTTAAGAGGTTATATGTTTGAATATGGTGTTCTATTTCATTTATTACACTAAATTTTCACTCATAAATTAGAGCACCATAAAAGAAGAAAAAAAATCAAAGCATGAAAGAAAACTGAATTATCCTCTCAAGTTTTTTCTCCAGTGTTTACATAGTCCCAGGTAAGAGTTGATTATGAAGAATTACTGCTGAAACATGGAAACTTTCCTTTCTGATTCTTGCTCATCTAAAGTGAAGCTATTCAGTAGGTTTATTCCAATTGTATTTTGTGTTTATTTTTGTTCTCTCAAATGATCCTAGTGCTTTGGTATAATGTACGATTGCACCTGTAACTTGACATAATATGAATAAATGATGAAATATCTGTGATGGTAAAAATTTAAAGCCTGTTATATTATTTTCAACTTAGGAAATCTCTCTCTTGATTTATAGGTGTGATATTCTGACACAATATTATTTATGAGATTTATTGAAGAAGAAATGGATTTCTACAGCTTCCAGCCCATGAAACCTTCATAAGAACAATGCCAAATAAAATGAAAGAGGGGGGGGAAAAAGTTTCAAAAACCTGTTTTGCAGTCAGCAACTAAGAAACACAGGAATAGAGATTCTGCATCATAGCCACCTTGACTGAATGACTTTTGGTTTCCACAAAATATATTACCAACTATTATATATTCAAAATCTTCTAGACACACCCAGAGGTGGAGGAATTTAATTTACTCCCTGAACATAGGATGTTATTAAACATGACATGCTAAAATAGCTGGTCTTGCACTGTTTCCTCTTGAATATCTCCACTTCTCAGTTGCACCATTGTATGGTATCTTCAAGTTTCCCCAAGAAATTGGAAACATATAACATTTTTACTCAAAGAAAATACTGATTTTTTTTAACTAGCTTATCTGGTATCTAAATCCACATGCTCTTTTTGATAGTATTTTGTTTCTACTTTTTATTTTATTTCAGTTTCTTTCAGTACATAATTTTCTATGTCTTCTCTTTCGCACATTTCAGATCTTCCTAACCATCTCTCACTTCTGACAGTTCTTCCATTCCTGTCCAATGGCATCATAATACTAAAAATTAAAGTTCCAAACATGACAAGTTTACATTCTGTATCAGAGAGTAAAACTGCCAGTGGCCCATAGGGACCAGTGCTGTCTGGGAAATGTAAATTGGCAGGTAAAGCATGCTGCAAGCAAAACTGTGATGCCTGTGAGCATTTAGTACCTGAGCAGCTAGACAAAGCATATATGGGTTGCCTAGTTGCAAGTAAGCAGTACTGAAAAAGTACCTGAGATCTTATGTGAATTTCCTTGCCTGCAGCATCCTTCCCTTCTCTCCCCAGGTTGTCCCTGCTCCAATGGTGGAGGCTTTCTGGTCCACTGCTCCTCAGGCTCTCATGGCCCTTCTTTCGCCTTCAGACATTATCTGTTGTGTTCTACCTAAGACTGTGTCATGCACCCAGTGGGTTTCATAATCACTCTCCTTAGAGAGCACCTAGTTCCCCTGTTATTAGCCTTGGAAACTTTCATTTCACTAATTTCCATTCCTAGCACCTCAGCTGGTCACGATGTAATTTTTCCACCTGTTCGCACATCATTCACCATCCACTTTAATTTCACTTCACTTTGTCATGATTTACCTATATGCCAAGATTGCAGGTAACCAGCGTGCATAACATTTCTGCTCTCCTTTGCTACTTGATTTTCTGATAATAGTATTAATAATAACAACAACAACAATAATAGTGACAATGATGACGACTTTACTGATGCATTGGAAAACACCTAAACAAAGACACAATATTCATTGTACCTCAAATAGATCTGCCTCAACAGATAAAAGAATAAATCCTATATTTGCAAAACCACCTAAAGAAGCTATATTTAATATTATATTTTATAATGATAGGTGTTCTATAATATTTACAGAAGCAGGTTAAAAATTATTCCAACAACCCTTGATTACAATATAGCAAGTACAGCACTTGTAAAAGTATTACCAGAAAGTGGAACATTTTAGAGATGCACAAAACAGAACTCAAAGCCAATATTTTTTGTACGTGCACTATAAAAAGTACCATATCTAATGATTCAATCCTCTGCTGTGCGGAGTGCCTCCTGGAGGGTGCCAAGTGCCTTCAACTCCTAAGTCTTTCTGTCTCTCTCCAGAAGCATTGGAAAATTGAGCTATAAAGCAGTAAGGTACTTCTTTATAAAATAATGCTTTCCAACTGACTTGAAGAGAAATCTTTCAAAGAAGGAATGAAAGCTACTGCTGAGACATTCTTGACAGAAAAGCAAGTTGATTCAAGTGGCCATTTCTTATGTTTTTGTGATAACAATTCATCAAATCTTGGTAATCAAAAATGATGGAAAAGGAAATAAAAGGGGAAAATACATGACAGCTAAATGGAGCTTTGAACCAGCCCTAGACTTTGTGAAGTTTGACAAGATGTGAAAGTTTCATATTATATAGGTCTTAAAAAAGACTTCTTCATATACTGAAAACCATTGTTTCCATAACGGTGATTTTGCAGAAAACCATTCCATTTCTTGCTTTTCAGGTAACATTTTATGCTGATCTTTCACTTCCAATTTGATCTTTTATGACATATTAAGTTACCTTCCAAATTTAGTAATAGAAATGATTGAACAGGAAATCACAGGAATAACAGGAAGAACAAAAATCTTCAGGTATGTAAGGGACTGGGTCTTTCTGACATGGAAGTTCTGGTGGCACTAGCCACCATGGGCTAGTGTTGATGGCACTAGTAACCCAACTCCTGAACTGACATACCCTCCCTGAATCTCCAAAGAATTGGAAAGAATGTTAGAATCATAAAATCATAAAATGCTTTTGTCTTGGAAAGGATCTCAAAGATCATCTTGTTCCAATCCCCTGCCATGGGCAGAGACACTCCACTGGACCAGGTTGTCCAAAGCTTCATCCAATATCCTTGAATACTAGCAGGCAGGGGGCAGCTACAGCTTCTTTGGGCAACCTAAGAAAGGACTGGGTGAAGAGGAAAAATGGACTAACATACAACACCACATACTCTGTGCATAGGAAAGAAGAACAAAGGAGAAACGGGATTAGCAGGCAGAATGTGTCCTGTAGGAAAGGCCAATGTGCCCAAAGTCCTGAGTAGCAGGATCCCTTTTAGGGCATTGTACATACTTTACAGACATCAAAATCCCAGTCTCAAAGCCTTACTACTGGAAGCTGAGCCATTTATTTTTTCTTCTTAGATGCTGTCTACACCCAAGCAATTTTAACCCAGAGAACAGAAAAGGAGTAACATATCGTCAAGAAACTTGAAAAAAAAAAAAAATCCCCAATCCCCAAAACAGATAAAAAATTCCCTATAAATTTTGGAATCTATCAAATTGTAAATGCCAGTTATTTGGTGCAGACATCTACTTTATAAAAGTATGAAAAACGGAAAGCTCAGCCACTGCATACACCATGTTTTGGTTTGGGACCTTTTCCTCTGGTCAAATGCTTTCTGACCTTTAAAACATTACCTTCTTTATTGAACTGAGCATTCCCCACCCACCCACCACATGCCTCCCCCTGATTTTTTCTTGCTTAATCCTAACACGATTTTAATGTATATGATCACCATAATGCTTCTGTATGATTTTTGTCACTTCCACAACTCAGTCTGGGTGAAGGTTCAGATAATATTGTATCTTCAGCTTCACAGGTATTTGTAAAGTTAAGATAGCTCAGTATTTTCCAGTATTCCAAGAAATATTTGTTTTTACTAATATTAAAATATTTTATCTGTACCAAATCACAGAATCACTCACAAAATCACAAAGTTGGAAAAGACCTTTAAGATCATCAAGTGCAACCATTCCCATCCTATGTTAAACCATATCCCTAAATACCTGATCTACCCTTTTTTAAACACATCTAGGGAAGGTGACTCACCCACCTCCCTGGGCAGCCTGTTCCAGGCCCTGACAGCTCTTTCATAAAAATTTATTTTCTAACATCTAGACTGCATCATATATATAAATGCATCATATATATAAATGCATCATATATATAAATGCATCATAAATAACAAGTACATTATGGATTTCAGCAATTTTGAGGTAGAACATCTAAAATTCCTGTCCAGTGTGATTTATAACATAATCAATCAGGATATCAATTATCTCTCTAGCATTATCCAAATCCAAATGGAAAAAAAAAAACTAAACCCAAAAAAACCCAAATCCAAAAAAGCCCAGCTTTGACCTTAACTGACAGGCATCTAGTTCTGCATCTACAGATAGATAACATCTACAGCATTTTCCTTTTTTTCCCCACTTTCCTTAGAAATATACATCCTCTTTCTTTTCATATAGACATCAGCAAAACTTTCCTGAGTATGACGCCTCACTTGTAAGCACTTTTTTCCCCCAGAGCCTCTTCTGGCCAACAGCCTACATTCTGTATTAAACTTCAGTCATTTTTCTAGACTCAGCTTTCTTGTATATATCCTTTCTAAATGGTCACCAGAAGGCACTTTTTAGTCTCAGCAGGAGCCTGAAAATCCTGAGAAACTAGTGATATGGTAAGCAGAAACCTTAAGCTAACAAAAATTTATGTGTGAAAAAGGTGTCTTATATTTTTAACAAACCTATATTAAAAACATATATAGTTTTGGATAAGGAAAAGAGTATGACATTCAATGTTTTTATGTCTTTCCTTCTCATGGAGGGAAAGGCACAGGGGGATCCATTAGCACCTTACACAAGATTTCATGCTATAGTTCCATATTTGGGGAATAAAAATGTTCAGATTTTATATTTTCACTGCATTAAATATAGGTCCTTCTCATCACACCAGAGTGAATGTGGGCTTTAGTTTAAATGGAAGCTTTTGATTGTCATGCCCAATAAAAACTACCTCCTTAGAAAGTACACATATTTCATATTTAGCATTTTAAGCTTTGGTTCAGAAGGAATAAAAGCTAAATAGGTCACTTCAGAGTAATGGAAACAATTAATAGTAAAAGAATTTTAATATATTTTTTCTAAGATAATTTTGTCTTTCAAAAATCAAAAAAAATACCACCTTCATCTTCTTTCTCCAGCAACGCTTTGGAAATGTTTAGCTTGATAAATCAAAAATAGCAAAAGCATTGCCATATAATGGTTAGCTTTGAAGGTAAATAGTTTCTAATGATTTTCCAATATATGCCATTTTTATGTTTCTAATAGAGAAAAATAGCACAGTAATATATGTGCTAGGTTTTTGTTCATGTTTGTAACTAACATGATAAAGAAGTATGAAATATACCATGATTATCTAAGGACCTATAGATCAAAAAATATTCCAGAGGTAGTTGTTGAGTGCTGACAACTGCTGACTAGATAAGTAATTTATAATCCAAGTCTTTTTCAAAACTGACATCTATAAAAGAAGAGAATATAAACTAAACATAGTACATGCTACCAAAGATCATGGTTTGAAAGTTCTCTCTCATTTAACCAAAGATGGACCTCATGTGTTTCTCTGCACTGAAACAAAACTTTGGGTTATATAAAAAGAAATTTTAATAAGGGACTTGAAAACAATACTGTAAAGACATTAAGAAATTAAGCCAAAATATAGGAATTCCACATTTTATTGATAGGTGTGTTGCCTCTGTAGTAGGAATGATTAGTATTGTTCAGTCTAGGATGAAGGTGATGAAAAGAAGGTATGATAGAGATCAATAAAATCACTGTCCCTGTCATTTCTGCCTAGGGCCTTTCTGAGCCACACATCTCAGAGGGCTCAGAGAAAATTATGAGGGAAGAAATCCCTCTACACTATCTGATCATCTGTGAGCATTTCCTGCTGGCCACTCTCAGTGGAGTCTGGGATGACCATCCGACCCGTGTATACATTCTTCTATAGGTGTTTATTTAAAGACAAAGAAGCATCAGTATACTGTGTATTAATATCACAGCATGAATAAAAACTCTGTTATGAATCTTAACTGGAGGAATAACAAAAAGAGAGGCAATGTATCATATAACTGCTCCTGCATCTGTAACAAATTCTCCAATAAATTGTTTTCACTCTTACCCTTAGGTCCCTTTTACCATTTTATGTACCTTTATAACCAATACTTCTATGAATTTTAAAATGTCTGCTTATCCTCTGATGAATCTCCGAAGAAAAAATATGTAATATTATTTACTACAAAATCACCATTAATTATGGCTTATTCATACCCATCTCATTCATGGTGACTGGATGATATAAAGTACTGGGCAGATCATAAAGACAATCCATCCCAAAATAATTTACTCATACCCAGAAAGAACAGACAGGTATAAAGAGTTAGTACTGGTTGCATTCATCTTTGTGTGAAGTTCACTTACAAGATTGCTCCTAATGACTAGAGTTGCTCCTGGATTGCTTGCTCATGACCATCTGCCCCACTCAGGGTTGACCAAGCACAGCTTTTCTTTATAGGTACATATAATATATGTATATATTGCCTTATGTGGCAACAACTCCAAGAAATCACCACCAATCATCATTGGTGAAGCTACCCTCCCCAAATAATAATTCTTTTTTTTTCCCCTGGTATCTTTTCTTCTTAATTGGTTCGAGAAAGATGGTTCCTGGGACCATGAACAGCTAATGCATTGTGTCACCAGTACCAAACTATCCAGGAAAATATATATGTGAACCTCCTTCCTTCCTGAGTGCATTTAAGATTAAAAAAAAAAAAAACAAACAACTCCAAACCAAAAATTTAATGAAATGGCAGAATGTGGAAGAGGTAGAGAAATCCCTTTCTTAAGCCAAAATCTATTGAAAAAGTTATAGAAAAAGTGGCATGTCATTTTGTATCTGAGAATACTCTAACATCTGGAAGAATGAGCTGCAAATGGAGTTAAAAAATGAGTAACTTGTTTCCACAGCAGGCAGATGTACTTCTTATTCAGACCTTTAGAATTCCTGATAAGTGGGTGTAGTACCAAAAGAAGAAAATAGAAGCAATCACAGAAAGGTTAGCTTGAAATATATGCTGTTTTCTTTTTCAATCATCTGTGTTTTAAGTCACACTCCATGAAATGTTTCAGCATGACTTGTGGGGCAGTGAGGGTAAAATAAATAGGAAAATAATGTGCTTCTGTAAATGACTGCATAGTATAATAGATTTCTCTCTTACGAAGTTTGTCTCAATATTCAGTAAGATTACCTTTTCTTTAGTTATCTTTACTTTTGTTGAGTAAAGAGCAACTGTGTGTTTTATTACTTTAGGTCTATAAATCTATTGCTGTTGTCTCTACAGTTAGCATAAATCTTCTCTAATAAAGATAAAATGTCAGGCAATAAGTTCATTTTGCTTCAAAAATCACTTACCAGTCATTTTCCTTATTAGCTGTTGTTAGTATTCACGGTGGTGCGAGACATCAACACTGAGACCAAATAGGATGAATAACCTTTGTCTGATCAAGACATTTTGATCAACTCAGATTAAGGCTCACTTGCAAAGTTGAGCAATGGTGCAGCTTTCTGGCATAGCTGAAACCCAAAGCAGAATTCCTATGCCCATGTCCACACTCTGACATCTACCACTTGCTGGGATATAGGCTATCCCTTTCCTAAATTTTATTTTGAAGCAAAGGTTCTGGCTTCTATTTCTAGTAATATCTTCTCATTGTCAGTATACCCCTGACTAATGAAGGTATGCTGCACGTTACATTTTTTTTCTTTAGAATAAAGTGAAGAGCACATATTTTTAGTGAAACTAAGTGACTACTCTAAATTTATGCATCCTACCATCTTGGAAGTGATTTCACATTATACAGAAATAAAGCATTAACTACTAAGACCCTTCAAAAAGAAAAATCTGACTGTAACCTCTATTTCCAAAATTTATCTCATTTCCTACATGGTTGTATGATATTAGGACATAGTGGATTATAGATTAGTCAAAATCTGTAGAAACCTACAATTGTGAGGAAAAGCCTCTAGCTGTTACTGTAGCAGTGTTATCATTGCAGAGCTTTTTTTCTGGCAAAGGTAAAGCATCCTGTAATGCCACTGAGAAAACTCTGCTATATCATAGCAGCAGGTGTCTTCTGTTAATTACTTATACTAGTTGGCATTTTGCTTCATTGCCTCATAACTGATCATTAAATATTGTGAGATTTAATACATTTGGTTGCAGTGTACTTACACATTGGAGAAAATCTGCTTTGTCTTTTTAATAGAACTATTTAGGATGGAAGCATTTTATAAAAAAATATAAGCAGTAGGCCATAAAGTGCTATTAACTTCAGGCATTTAAATTCCTAATTGTATCCCAAAACCTCTCATTAAGGCTTAACTTAAAGTAACTAAAGTCCATTGGGATGCAAATTTCCAACATGAAATTTCCTTAGGTGCTTAGAGTCCTTCGATAATGTCTGAGACTGTTTGAGACTTGTCTTCCCTCAGTACTTTGGGAAGACAGGTATGCTAAGCACATATCTATAGAGCTTAAGCAAAACATTCACAATGAACACTCTTCAGATTGGATCATACAGAGAGCAAAATTAAGTAACTGATGATAGTGCCTGGAAAGTTTTTCAGCGAACAAGTAAACAAACGTTTTCAGGATATAGTTCTTGTTCATTTCCACTCTCAATCTGTGGACCCTTAGACTTCATCTTTAATTGAGAAACCCCAAATACTAAGTACATGTATCTGCTAGTAGCTGCTAATAGCTTGCATGCTGCCATTTTTCTTTTTCTGTCGAAGCTATTTCACTTACATAGTAATAAAATATTGACTCAGCCAAAGACCATGAGAAACTGGTCAGCTCACACACAAAGGTAGAGGAAAACATAACTTTCCGTCTCCAACATAAATTAGCAAAATATTAGTTGAAGAAGTAACTGAAACCCTTATTCTTTCCTTGAGGTGAGTGTTCTAATATGAGCAACAATATCAATCTCTTTGGAAGATACATATTTTCTTATGCAAAATGGAACAATATCAAGAAGGCAGATTGAGGGTCCCTCAGCTCATCTTCCTGATGGAGCCTCATGATTAAAAGACTCTTTTGGGAGATATGGCTTCCAATCTGCTTGAAGGGATGAAACATTTAATGCGTCTCCCTGGACTGAAAAGAATGACATTAAGTATTTAATTACAAATTTGTGTTTATACCTACAATCTTGAAGGTGGGATGATACTTAAACTGTAGGGAAATGAAAGATTTATTCCCCTGTCTTCAGCATTGTAAATTATTCTTTAGCTAGTATACTTGGTTTTGTGAACTTAACAGAGGGCTATGAATCCCTTCTTTGTTCTCTTTGTAGCCAATCAATTCTAAATAAAATTTGATTTTTAGGCTTGATCATAGATTTATCCAAGTTCATAGAGATGTTAAAAGACTTGTTACTCATGGTCCACTCAGATGACTGTTAGGTTACAGCGCTTATGTCAAAGCTTTTTTGTCTTCTCTGAGGAAGAGGATGAAAGTAACACAGATATGACAGTTTAGGTATGTAAATTGAAGGGAAAAGGTTGAGTTGGTGATCCATTATTATTTAATTTTGAATAATACAAAGCAATTGTACTCTAACACGGCATGTGTTAATATATCTTCAGCAGTATGAAAATGAAATCCACTTAATATCTTTACTAGTGCAGAGTAAGTGGGTGAGGAAAAGAGAGAATGTAGTGCAAATGTTTTCTCAGAGTATGACCCAATTTATAGTAGGATGGAGTTCTTTCATTTAGAAAGGAAACTACTGACTCTTGTAAATAAAGAGTTAGAAAACATCTCTCATTTCCTATATATCTCTCATTGTTTCCTTTGGGTAGCCAGGCATAATACAATGCTTTTCTTTTTCTATTTTTTTAATGTAAAAACTACCTCTTTAGATGGCCTAGGAAGTAAAGCTGAAAAAGTCTGCTTCACTGGTCTGAAGAGTCATAGGTTTAAGACAAAGGTTTTGAAGTTATGTTTCCTTGCTTAATTCATTCTGTACTTCAAAAATATCCTGACAAGATTGGGCTAATACGCCTGTTATTACAAAATAAAATGGTCCTGGGTTGCCTTATCTGCAGTTGGATATTATATTGAAATATTAGGTACAATTTTATCAGAAAATAAATAAGTAGGTTTATTGCAAATAGTAAGCTTGGGATGGAGAAAAATGCAAGGAACAGCTATTGTCAAAGTATTATTGCCCCTTGCGTTTACTTCCCCACCAACTGTCCCATCTGCAAGCCCATTTTTATCTGAACTACAAGTACATTGCAAAACAGAAATGTTATACGTCAGCACTGAAATTTTGCGAAGTACAAAATACTTGGATAGCCCAAACACAGATTTTAAAGTATTTTTCCCTTATACCATACTATTTTTGAAACCAGTTATTAAAATTTCAGCTTTTTAAACAAAGACTTTGATAGGATTCGTATATAAATAATATAGGAACCTCCTTTACAGAAGAAATATTCTGAATGCTAAAGATAGACGTCTTTTTGACTGAGGCTGTCAGCTTGCTTTAATTTTGGATTTAAACACATTAATGCAAAGTACATTAGAGCTGCTGTACTTGAAGATTAGGCTGACACTAAAATTAGTTGAAAAACTCCTCTGAGGCAAAGGTAAACACTAATCAAAAATATTTTGAAATGGCGCATTTTTAAGACTATTTCACAGCACAAACAAGAGGCTGACAAAGGTTAAAAGGCAAAGCAGCATGTGAATGAGAGTATGATCATCAGCAAAAATGAGATCATGATGAAGATCAGGACCCATAAACATTATTGAACCTATGACCTCAAAAAATCAATATTATTTGAAATAGAAAAAATATAGATTGAAGAAGAAGTTGCACTGTACCTAGTTCTTTGTTGTCTCCCTAAACAATTTTCTATTATGTATTTTAATTCAGAACATTCTTGTTCTCGTCAACTTCTGTAACTCCAAGTTTACATTGAAGTTAAGTGCTGGTGTAAAAGAGATGAGATACTGGATGAAGACAGGTATTTGGGAGAAAATGAAATAAGGTACATGTACCAACTAGACAGAGTAAGTTTGATTACTTCAGATAAAGTTTTCTGCCTACTTGATTGTGTGAATCTTGTTTTTAATTCCCATTTTTTCAATTTGATTCACAAAATAAGGAAAAAAATAAATGTTACTAAATCCTGTCATGGTACAGTTATCTCAAAATTCATCATTTTTGATCTATTGATATTTTGAAATATAATGATGGCCAAGATTAACATACATTTGTACACCCTCCTGAATATTTAAAATTTCTCTATAAATATTTTTTTAAATAAGTCATTCAAATCAACAGAAGTATTTGGCTTCAGATTTTAAAAATTTCATTAATGTAGTAAATGTAGAGATGAATAGTTGTTTTGAAGGAAAAAAAAAGTAATTGAAGAACAGAATTTGTTCCTCAGTAGAATTTCTACTTTTGCCATATTCCTATGTAAAGTTTTGATTTTTATGAACTTTTTCTAGATACTTGGCCTGAAACATTTATAGTAAGTCTTTAAATATTTATTGTCTTTTCCACGCCCCAGTTCTTCAAATATTGTAATCAGATGCAAAATTCAGCTATTGAAGAGAGAGACTTCAAGTTCTTACTGTCATTAAATGAATTTTAGTAGTCTGATCAGTCTGAAGGCCAAAAGTTCGGAAGACAAATACAACATCCTCATTAATGATCTGGATCTTCTTAAGGCCTCGTCTGTTTTTAAATAATCACTTTTTGTGGGTCCTGTTTTCGTGGAATCAGAAACAGTGCACAAGAAAGCTGCTCCCAAGCTGTAGCAAGCATACTGGGCAGGTGCTCCATCTGCAAGCTGGGAGACTCTCTCACAGCAAGCTTGATGGGAAGACACAAGTGAAGGTTTAGATGGGAGGAAGGAGCAAAAATATTTCCTGTTGAGTTAATTGAGTGAGGCATGTTGTATGAAGGGTGTCCTTGCTAATCTAATCTGCAGAGCCCTCAGTTTGGGAAGTTACAAGAGGAAAGGGGAATTGTGAAAATATTTAAGGTCATTTGAGTTTGGACCTGCCTGAGGTAAAGCAGCTGAAATTTTGCAAGTTGTGTAGAGGAGGTGTATTTGGACATTGTCATTTATATCCATTAGTAATTTCTTACACAATAATTCTTAAATCTGCCTTGAACATGGAATGGGGATTCTTTCAGAGTTTTGTATGTTGAATTTGAAAATAATTCATTCTGAAATTAAATGAATATTCAATATTCTAGTTCTGCTGCTTTCAAAACAAATTATTGGCAATGAAACTGAACCCTAATTGTGACTAATTCATCCAATCTGTTTACTAGAGGTATTAGCTAAATGTTATTATACTTTAAAATTATTAGATAAATGCTATTATACTTAAAGTTATTTTCTTCCCTTGAAAATTATGTTTACATCTGTATTTATTATATATAACAACTTAAAACTTGTATTTACTCTTTTGTATGCATTTATATATAAGGAAATAGTAAAGAGAAAAATAAAATCTGAGTTTAAAAAGCATTTTAAAACACTTTACAGAATGACAGTGTGAAGTACTTAAAGCATCAGCTGAATCTGCAGGGGTAAATTGTCCTTGAAAGACACAAAGGCAGCTTAAAGGGGAATTTATAATCTCTCTCTCGGGTTTGACAATATTAATTTGTCTCAACTATTTTAGAAGTGCCCTGGCCACAGTAACACTTTCCTAGGTGCATTCTAATAAGGTGATACTGTCTCATTAAACGAGATGGCATTCAGCAGAGAACAAGACAATAACTCTAAAACAATTGTCATGGAATATAAGGTGATCTGATATTAATAAATGCCTGTTGCACGTAGTTTATGACTTCATAATAATTATTCTTTAAAGAAACCACAACACATTGTGTATAGAGGCAATGTCATATTTCAAACTGATATATAGAACTATACAGCATGTTTTCTCAGCTAGGCTAGTGCTTTTTCACTAGCTATGAAATGCTGAGAGGTCATGTCAGTCATCAAATTTCCAGTGTTGTGGATGTTACAGTGTCATTCTTACCTGTAGGCAGGTATTACCAGGCTGGCTATTGTCATATTCTTAGATACAATCATTTTAAGAAGCATAGCCATTGTTTTCAAAAGGTGTATATCACAGATTTTGGCAGCAAGCAGAATTAATTCTTTCTCTGTGATGCTGGAAGAGAACAATTCATAGATAGGCCAAGGGTGTGAGATATTAAGCAGAAAGAAGATCAAGAAAGTGCACTTTATTATCTCTCCACATGATAGAAAGAAACAAAAGCAACCAATAGCCGCACTTTGCATCAAAGTGAAAGGAGGCTGAGTCGAGTAATTTGGCGAAAGTTATCTTTGCTCAGCAGTAAGGAGAGTAGCTGCCACATACTGAGAAGAACATTTTTTCTTTTGTTGGCTGCCATAATGCCAGTTTGCAACTCTTCATTTATTAAGCCTTTCTCAAGACCAAATCTACAGGGTCATTTCAGTCCTTGGATAACTGAAGACATTTGATTCCACAGAAAATCATTCATTAGAAAATACCCAAGATACTGGGCACATCGATAAGCCACATTTTTATTTTAGGAACCCAACAGTGCTTTCATTGGACTGGCTCAAGACCAATACAATTCTGGGAAGATTTTTCGAATATATTATGCCACTTTTACTTTAGCATTAAATTGCCAAGTTCCCTGGCAGTAATTCTGACTTAGAGTGTGGTACTGCAAGGAATAAGAGAATTGCTCCCAGCTGGATGAAAGAAGTTTCATAAAACTCTTTGAGACAGTAATTATTTTACATGTTTTAAACTCCTAAGGTAATTCAGGGACAATACTTTCATTCTGATTTTCGACATTAGATCCTATTGACCATATACAGATGCTAAAGAGCTCATGAAGTCCTTTATGTATCTCTGAACAGAACCTGTCCTCTCCAAGAGCTGCAAAGTATCCTGCGTGCTGGATCAGTGACTTTCAACATCCCAGGTAGCAGAAAACTTTGTACGTACTGTGCCTTTGTATGTAAGATGCATAACACATATATATTATGGTAATGATATATTTCAGTCCTTTGTGACCCAAGATATTATTTTACTGTGAAAAACTGACAATGGCCAATGATCGTGAATGACAGCAGATTAACTAGAACAATATTAGAATTGACTTACCAATATCAAGGAGGTTCATTGTATTTCAGGTACAGATTCTGGGTAGCAGTTCAGACCAGGAATAAAAGTATTTGTATCTCCTATATAGCTGCAGGAAGTTCAGAACACCTGCAGCAGGCAGAGATACAGACTTGGAGTTCACAGACATGTCCTTACTTCACTTCAAAGGAACAAACCAGTACCAACTACCATTTTGGTCTCTTCTCTTCCCCAGTCACTTCTTTTCAAATGCTCCTGCTTGAAAACTGACAGTGATCTGAATTATGGCAGTACAGTCTGTGAAGAAAGAATTCCTCTTAGGAAATCAAAATCACTTTGGCACTTCTGGGTCAAAAGCCAAGTGTTATATTGTATTGGGAAAGTTAGAAGTTCACACAATGCTTGCAATATCATTGTTATCAATGTCTCTCTTGCCTCTCACCAAGAAACCAGATTCAGTCTGCACTAAACCTGAAATTCAAATTTCAATCTCTGTGGCATAAACACAATTTATTTCCATAATAAGTATGAGGAAATTTAAAATTTTAACAGAAAATGTGATTTTTATAAAACACGATGCCATACCAACTCCTATTATAGCATTAATAGCTGTGATCAAATTAAACTCCTCCTTTCAAAACATGTTTTGTTTTGAATTTAATTTTTATTTCCTAACAGACAATGCTCTATATACTTTCAGAAAGTTTTTCCTTCTTTACAGTCTGATTGTGTTTTTTATTTTCATAGGATGCATCCATGATCCATGATGAGGGCTGAGGTGTCTGGCTGATGTCATTACTAGGCCATTCTCAATTTTATGTGAAAAGTTCATGGGAATCAAAGGAGGTTTCTGAGGACTTAAAAACTTCTAAGAATTTGAAGACGAGTTGGACTAGATGATCTCCAGATCCAGATGATCTCTTGCATCCTCAACAATTCTATGATCCTATGTCATTCACTTTTAAACAGCCATTGTTACAGCCTTGTCTACTAGATTTTACCTGGCATCCTCAACAATTCTATGATCCTATGTCATTCACTTTTAAACAGCCATTGTTACAGCCTTGTCTACTAGATTTTACCTGGGCTTTAAGTTGCTATATTTCAATTTCTACTTTCATATGATAAAGTCGTCCTCATACTTTTTGAAGGGAAGTCTGACAAAAGTTGTTACTTTCCACATAAATAGAAAAGTGCAACTTCACTGCCTAGTAATGCAGGTATAAATTCAGTTGCTGTTCATTAACAATAGGGACATACCAGCAAGAATGGGGAAAACTTTTGAAAATTGAAATATGAACAAAAAATTTAATCTGCATCTATTTCTAAATTTATCTCCCCTAATTCTCATTTAAATAAGCTAGAACCTTGTTTGCTATAGAATGGAAAAGAAACAAGTATCTGTAGTGGTGGAAATTGTACTTATGCCACCATGTGATGTTGGAACTGGCAGGCAAATAGCAACCAGTGACACTGTTCTTACATAACATGACATTGCCATTCATTTTTGAAATTGATTTTTCTGAATAGGAAAAAATATGCTGAATACAAAATACCTTACCCATTGATATGGCTAGAAATTATTAATAACAGAGTAAGAGTGAAGAGATATAATAATCTGGAAAAGAAACTAAATCTGCCACTTTTTCTCTAAAGAGCCTGTTGTCACAGGTTACCTCTTGTCCAGTCATTTCTGGCTTCAGTCATCTGGAACCTCAAGATCTCATAAGTGTACATTTTCCTCTTGTTCCTAGTAGGTACATGCAGAAAAAAAGTCTTTAAAATATGCCTATGTAACTATGGGTCACCTTTGATGCTTTTGAGACCGAGTCTTTTTTCCAGTATATCTGTATGAGAGAATGCAACCCAGCAACCAGCCATCAGCTAGAGACACATGTATGCGGCCATACTAAATCAGACACAGTATCACAGTAATGCAGCTGTATGGCTTCTGCTCCAAGACCTGTCAACTGTGGTCCTTCACAATTGCATAGCTAACTCATACCTGGACTTCTAGGTACATTTTCCTGCAAAAGGCCAAGTAGATCTACCGTTCCCTAGGCATATATAGGCAGTAAATGACAAATGAGTGATGTGATACAGCATACGATTGCTGCACAGCAGCAGTGCCTAGGGAAACAAGACTTGATTGTGTTTGCAAAATCCAGTGAACTTTAATACAGCCAGAAGCACTCACATGGACACACCAAAGAGATGCTGCAAAATAGCACCATTTATTTTTCTATCTTTCCGATTGTGCCCATCTGCAATATTGCTAGCATGGGAGATGAAACTCCCCACAGTAGTTTGTTTATGTCAAACAGATCTCTTACTATGCCTTACAGGTAGCAGCAGGTGAGAGAGGGCATAGTCTTTGGTCCAGGAGAGAATGGCTGTATTGCAACTCAGTTAAGGAAAATGTTTCAGCCCATCCATGCTCCCTGTGAGCATAAGTCTCTGAGGAAAGTGAGCATATCAGATCAAAGTTGGCAGCTCTAGGAAAGGAGATGGTGCATGAAACAGTGAGAGATCCCCTTTCCCATCAAAAAAAAAACAACACAGTAAGAGAGCTGAGGAGAGAAAGGTAAATTTAGACAAATAAATCACAACATAACCCTTCCCCAAAGCATAAGGTATGTCTCAAGCCACAGTGAGACTGCTTTGCTCCTAGGAAATAATGGTTACAACCAACAGAATCACAGAACATTAGGAGTTGGAAGGAACCTTGAAAGATCATCTGGTCCAACCCCCCTGCCAGAGCAGGATCACCCAGACTAAATGACACAGGAACACATCCAGAAGGGTTTTGAATGTCTCCAGAGAAGAAGACACCACAGCCTCTCTGAGCAGTTTTTTTTAAGTGTTCTGTCAACCTCACAGTGAAAAAGCTTCTCCTTATATTCACATGGATATTCCTATGCTCCAGCTTGCACCAGCTGGCTCCTGTCCTATCACTGGCCATCACTGAGAAGAGCCCTGCTCCATCCTGACTCTTGCCAGGCTTTCAGAAAGCATGGAAACAACAGTGCAACAGCAATAGAATTTTCAAAATGAAGAGGGAAGCACTGATTGAAAGATGTTTTTTTTTCAGGAAGGTAGTAATAAAACTAGTAAATGAATCTTTCAGAAAAGCTGACATTTAAATGCAGAGGTTTATGTCTTTTTATATGGGTTTTTTTTAGTTTATCAGCATCAGTGTTTTGGTGGTTTGGACAATTTTTACATGACCCACACAATCTGCAAATATCACATTAGTACATTTATGCTACAGGTGGTTGTTGTGCTTTGAGCTGAAATATATCTCTTTGGAAATTCCAGAAACCCTGCAGCTTTAACTCTCTTACTGTCACTAGCCTATTACCCAAAATAGTTTTACTACTCTCCTGGGAGCACAAAGAAATTGAAAACAATATGCATGCTTTATTTGGTAAGCAAATTGTCATAAACTATAGAAGAACTCTGAGTGCTATGATAAATCAGCAGATAATAGGTTTCTGTATTTATTAATACGATAAAATAGACTTACATATATGGCTCTAAATGGCTGCCTAATTTCCCGAAATTGAACACAACTGCCCTGTGCATAGTATCACAACTGGAATATGATAAAGATGCCTGATTCACAAATTCCCTGTGAATATTGGGGATAGCAGAACCCCAAATTATTTTTAAAAACTCCTGTAGGTCTGTCTTGAATTTGCATGTTTATTACCCTGAGTTAATCTCAGAACCCATATGAATTTCCTGCTAATGAGCAAGAGGACTGTATTTTTGGCTGGTTTGGGGCAGCAAGGTGCATTAACATTTCTGACTTCTCCTGAACTTTCTACCCTCCTGGAAAAATGTGAGAGACACTACAGGGGCATGAACATTCAGTCCCAGCATACGTACGCTTCAATTTGACCCTGCTGGCTGATGAGGAATGGCAGAGAACTCCTGCCTCAACAAGTAACTATACATGACAATCAGAAATATGACTGTAGTCAGGGACTGTTATATTTTAGAAAGTGAGTCATGCAAGCATTAACAGCTGTGCATGCACTCTCTGTGAACACCCATTTCTCAGGCTTCCTCTACTCATTTTCCCTCAGTTGGTCAAACTTCCCTAGACTAGAATTCATTTTTAGTTGAAATGACAGTTTGAAAGATGCAAAGGACACATAGCAGTCCAGATCATGCAAGATGCCCAGAAAAAGAGTCAAAAGTCAAAATGTTACAGGGAATTTCCTCGCTAGTGGTAGTACTCCATTATAGAAGAAAATATATGCAAATACTGGATTGTACTGACAGTATGGAAAAGACCTGGCTTTGGCCTCATTAAAAAGGAGAAAAGGATCTTAAATATGACTGTAGAACAATTGATGCTTGTTATCTGACAGCATAAAAAGCAGTTAAAAATGCCTGTGAAATTGAGCGGCATCATTAGGTACAATGATGAGATACATGTTTAGACAAGCTTTTCAGAAATGGCTGTTTTTTCCAAAGTATTTTCCATCTATTAGTGATGCCAGAATAAAACAATCTGCTCATGCTCTATTCTATTTCAGTCCATGGGAAGTTTTTTTTCCATTTTAAGTAGAGCGAGTTCAGTTTTTGAAGACTCTGAAACATTTGGCCAGCACCTAGATACTAGAATGGTTAATAAATTCTAAAAAAAAGAAAGAAAGAAAAAAAAATAGTGAAAGAACATTGTGAATAATGAGGAATGTTCTAGAGGTTTTATATACAGGAAATATATGTTAAAAAAAAAGGAAGAGTGTTTGTTTAAGCTCATTGCTCATTAGTGTTAACCAACAGGCAAACAGGCACAAGGAAAAGGTATTTAACACTGTCCATTTTTTCTCTGTGTGTAAGGAATGACCACTTCTGAGGTAACTATATGAGTCAGTGCCTCTTTAACAGAAGTTATTATATAAAAAGAGGCTATAACAGCATGAGCTGCACAGGGAAAAAAGAATATCAGCATCAGAAAATAACATGAGATAGCCATGCCCTCAGATGAAGGATCCATCTGTTCTATTTTCCTGCCTCTGACAGTGTGCTACCTCTGACAGTGAACACCTGTAAAAGAGGTTAAAGAAAGGATAAGCATGCAGTGACACAGGATTTGATGCAGTGACAGTGGTCACTGACAGAGGTGCTGGAGAACTGGCCAGAGGATGATAAGGAAGGCTGAAATATGTTAGATGGTACTTAGGTATGGCTGTCTTTTAGTTCCGGACATTAGTATCCCCAAAACCCTTATTTACCTTTTCCTTAAGCCTGTAGGCATGCAGCCCTACTCTTCAATGGTTCTGGTAACCAGTTATAGATGTAAAGCAAATAGAACTGTTTCAAGAATACAGTTTCCTGAAACACACGTCACATGTGTCCCACTGAGGCATTGCTCTGTCATGACGGAGGCATGGACAATTTAGGCCATTTAGGACCATTGATACGGACAGCGCTAACAGGCTAGTCTTATGACCATGAGTTCACCAGAACACACTGAACTGACACTTCCTTATATGAGACTGTCTACATGATTAGCAGTGACATCTTATACTGAGACACCCTAAGATGTGTAGGTCCTTAACTAAATGTCTTGCCACAAGAGGTTTTCATTAGTATTCTATATTTCAAAAGCTCTTAATGAGGCCTTTTTGGCAGAAGGTGTCCTTAAAATTGTATCCCTGACAAACATCTTCTTAATGTTAATTGCACTAGGAGAGAGAGCAGGAGAATGAAAAGAAATGTCTAAAATGGCAAGGATGAAAATTATGTACTAAGCATGTTCCAAATCATGTAAAACAATTATGGCTTACTGAGCATTTATGACCAACATTAAGTTTTCAGCCTAGTCATTAAAGACATCATTTCCAATGAAAAACAGAGCAGTGTTTCAGCCCAGTAGATTCAGTAGTACTACTGAAATGTAGGGATGAATTTTCTACCTTAGATGCATTTGAACACTAAATGACTTCTTCCATTGCATGACTCAGAAAAGTGTAGTTTCTTTCATGCATCAGAACACCTGCCTTCCAAATAATTTGGTTTAAGAACTTAAACAGACCTAGTAAGAATAGAAAAGTTTGTTATAGTCAACAAAACAGGGCTTTTTTATGGAGGAAAAGAGTTAAGTATTAAAACTAGTTGAATTTTACAGTGTTTGTGGTTTGCATTTTACTGTCTAGGTTTGTAATACCCTATTCAACACACAAGAGAAGCATTTAAACTTAAGGGACCGAAGCAAGAATATAAACCACATCTCCCACACAGGTCTAAAATGTCCTTTGAAAGTCTAGAAGGAAAATATTATGGTTTGAACAGAATATACAGAAATGCAAAATTCATGAACACCGTAATAAATGGCTGGAAAGGGAATTTATGAATTAGATTGCTCTGAAGATGATGCATTTACAGTATCATTACTGAGCTTAGCTGCTTAAATTGGCACTGAGGTGATGCCTAGATGTGTAATTCATTTTGTGGTTTTAGGCACCTCAATTTAAGTTTACCATGCATGAAGATAAAATTTTATCTTTCTCTGCCAATAAAGTTCATCTGGAATGAATCTTTGACTGACACTAGGCAGCATTCCTATCTCCAGTCTCTAAAGTATTATTTTAGTGAACAGCAACTTTGATTCCACCCAGAACACTTGACAAATCCCTACTAGTGGCTACTATGCAGGATAAATTAACTGATGCTTCATTTACCCATATTTATTCTTACCCTTCTATGCAGTTTTAGGACGGATAACTTCCTGATTTGGGGATGAAGGTGCTCCCCTGTACAGTTGCAGTGAGTGCAGACATTCAGTAAGAGGGCTTTTGCTTTATGTTAGAAGTTGCTGTAAAGGAGGACTGACAATGTTCAGTGTGAAGGAACATTGGCAGAGGAATGAGGCTAACACTGCACTCCAGTATTTTTTCCTTAGCTTCAGAATGCCTCTTCAGAAAGAGTGAACACTTTTTGTATGCTCTGAGACTGGTAACCCGGGTTTAACATTGTGTAGGGACTAGATTTATTGCTAAGTAACGAGCAAATAAAATAAGCTATGGAAGAGGTGATCTAATAAGTGAAAGATAAACCTGTGGTGTGTCGCACAAGCCAAAAGGTTTTGCTAGAACTGTGGCAAATAGCTCACCAGTGCTCTAAATAATATTGCTTGTTTCTGATGAGAGGAAAAGAATAAAAGAGTAGGCAGTAATAATAGCTTTATTTCATGTTCCTTACCACTATAGTGAAAGTGGTGTTCCTGTCAGTTCTATAATATGCCTCAGTAATTCAATGGATAAAAAAACCCCAAAACCTAGGAATTTTTCTGCAATCACCAAATAATGAATGTGACCCATTTTTTTTATTCAAGGAAAAACTGTACTAAGACCATTAAAAAAATTGGAAAACAAAGCATATTTCCAATTCCAAGATGCTTATTTCCTGGTTGAGATTTCTTCTTTTTCCAGAGTTTGTGGCCTTGTAATGCCACTTACAATTATTGCAAGAAGACACATATGTTTACACATGTATAAACATGTTTATTTATGCCCGAATATGCCTAAAGCATAAATATTTCTTCTTATGCAATAGACCAGGGGGGAAAAAAAGCAAAAGACAATAAAAATAGTTTGGATTTTAATGTAATTGTGTTATTTCTGTGATATCAATATGCATATATATTCAATTTGCAGTTGGCAATTGCAAGGATGTAAAAGCTATATAAGAACCAGCAGGAAGCAGAATTATGAAAAGATAGGGCAATAGTAAATAATATGCTTCATTCTGTAACACGATATATGCTGATAAATCAACTCTATGTGTTTATTATAAGATGGTTTCCGTGATACAAACAATTATTCCAGATAGATTTAGACATTTACTAATTGCAAAATACTTCAAGAAAATCTAGTAATATGAACACATTGGAACAGGTTATACTACTTGTGGGTGAAATGTGCTTGGCAGACTTAAAAAAGGATAAGGCAGATACAAACACTTAGCAGAAATTTTTATGATGTTTTCAGCTCACAGTAAAAGACATGAGGAGCAGGATATGAAGTATTCAGTGTTTTGTGAGCATTTTAGGCTTGCAGCATCATTCAGCCCCAGAATACTTTTGTCTTTGACAATTTTGGTGTCACAATTCTTTTCCAGCTGAAGGAATAGCCCACCCAAAAGTGACCAGATAAAGGTATAAGCAAGATACATCCATACCTAGGGCTCCTGATGTATTGTAGCATATCCAGTGCCCAAACCTTTAATTTAAAAGAAAAAATTATTGCTTTAGAGGTTTTGAAATAAAGTATGAAAATTCAACCCAACTGTATCTTGTGCAGCACAATCTGTCTGAATGTGCAGACAGTATAATTAGGGCTGGGAGGTATCGTCAGCACCAGCTGTTTCTCATAAGATGACATTGCAAAGGTTCAAAGCTTTGACCGGCTTTTCAGTGTCACAGTATCAACATATGTCTGACTATGGAACAGTGTCTGAAGTAGAACAGCTCTGCAGATCCACTTGGCTTTATTTAAGTAATAGTTTTAAGTACAAGGAGGCCTTGCTGACATTCCTGTCTCTCTGAAGAGCCCTTCTTAATACTTAAAATGAGAAATAAAGACATATGTACTCTTGCTTTCCCCCTCTTAGCAAAGGGTGAACAGGGGATGTAGCTACCACATGTCCAAGCTGAGAGTGTGAGCCTCAGAGGAAACCCACACAGCGCCATGTTTATGGTCAAAGACTAAACTATTCCTCACCTCTCCTGAATCCTTCACAAAAGAAACTCAGAAGATATTAATGAGAAAAAAAAAAAATTCTTAAAGAGAATTTTATGGGTCAGGTGTTCCTTAATTGCCCTGTTCTCTGGTGCATCTCTGCTGTCCCTCAGCACCCTCTAGTCGATAGCACTTACTGTCACACGATGATTTAAATTATCAAATGGCTGCCTTTTGTTTCCTATAGATGAAATTGCAATAGACAGATTTCCAGTGTAAGTCCATTGATTTTACAGTCATCTCAGTAGCAGAGATTGTTAAAGTCATTCAAACACTGCATTTATAAACATCACACTAAAAAGTTATCTTCAAATCTGCAAGACATGGCTAATCTAGATGGTGTATTTTGGGAGTGCACACAATTGCTCATATGCTTTTCGAGGTTCAAAGTGTGAATGGAGAGAGACACCCCTAAAGGGTCCCTATCTGAAAACGGCCTATGGTTTTGGGTGAGTTTTGCTGAAGTTGAGTCTGTAGGGAAGAGACAAAGTGCAAGTTCTGAACGGCAGGAGAATTTGGCAGTACAACTGGGTCAGAACAATTGATAGCACAGAAGCTGTGCAAGAAGTCTCTTACTCTCAGCATATGAATCAAGAAAGCCATTTAATCTACCAAGCACTTTATATAACAACTTGAAAGCCTTCAAAAAAATTGTAAATCTTTCTTTCTCTTTAAAGACTGCCAAGTCTGCTTCTTTGCTGTTGAAGCAAATGTAGACTGAGTAGTTAAAGTTTGGGCTTTTTTTATGAGAACTGGAAATAAAAATGTAATATTTTATTTGGTGTAGATTGAAATATTTCAGTTATAAAATAAATGAAAATTTGTTACCAGCACATAAGCAAACATGTCTGGAAAACCATTCAGGGACTCTGCATCCTAGGTTACCTTTTCTAGTTTCATCGTTGATGTTCTAAGAAAAACACAAGCCTGTGTAATGGTCATATCCATGACTGTGTATAAGCAAGCACTAATTTGTATACAGAAAAATGAACACAATGCATGCTAAGCTTTTCATTAGCATCTCTGTTCCTTTATGGCCATGAGGGTTTAATTCTCTAAAGACACACTATCTAGTTTCTTAGGATATGGAGTTAAGGGACAGGATCCATTTGTCTTAACACAGGTGACCGGAGCCATTTGGCACATGTGGAACATCTAAAAGGGGCTGACAGCTAGGAGCTGGACGTAGGGAGTTCTACATCTCTGGTGTGGCAGACATTCTGTAGGCCAACAACACCTGAAATTGTATTATATATGTATGTTGAAAACATTGACACCCTGCCTCTTGACACTCTGCTCCTTGGCTAACATTGACATGTAAGCAAGATGTCCCCCACATAAACCAAAATGACACATAGAGCACACTACCACCATGTAAGGTACGATTCTTTCACATCACACTACCACTGCTTCAAATGAGGGATGGAAAAACTCTTACTTGTATTCAGAAGGCATTTACATGACCGGCTGCGGCTTCAGGTGACCCTGGCAGAGCCATTGCATCACTTACAATCCTGTGTTTGCTATCAGTGATTGAGTCACTCTGTAAGGTGCATTGTTGCTGATCTTTCTTACTGTTGTAATATAGTTTGAGTTAAAATATTTTGTCAGATTATGTTACCATTTGAAACACAACACCCTACCTATTAAATTGCTCACTAACTTGCACATGACCTGAATATGATGAATTTTCCTCTTCTATGACAAAACATGAAGATGAAGCTCAACCCAACAGTGCAACTGGACATGGAGGGGGGAACAGTCAAGAGAGGTTGTTTATTCCACTGAGAATTTTCATGTAGGAGGAATTTGAGTAAAACCAACTTTTCTTAGTGTTTGAAGACTGCAGGAATTCTGACGAGCTCTGCGGGGTCAAGCATCCAAGCAACAGCTCTCAGAGCAGGGCCTTTACATTCCTCAGCCTGCTATCTTAACATTTTTCCCAACCATTAAATGTTACAGGAAGATTTATTTTTTTTAGTCTTTTGTATCCACCTCACAAAACCTTATCTGGCTATTCCCCCATTCATGGGCTGTGCTTTTATTTGATTTATAATGACAAAATAGGAATTATTCCTTGAATTGCTTCCTATAGAAGACTCCTTCCTCTGACTACATTAAAAAAAACCCTAAGAAAACTAGCCAGTGAATTAATTCTTAAAGATCAGCCTGGCATCACAGAGACTTAGATATTTTACCTCCACAATTATTATAAGATCCCTGAACTATTACCTTCATGGAGTTTACTTTAGATGTAAAAGCAAGTTACTTGACCAAAACCTTCTCTCCGGTTCAAAAACTTCACAATGTATTCTTGCCCCTGCTTTCTAATTTAATGCACGCCACCATGCATCAAGCCAAATTTAGCAATAGTATACAGTCAAGTTTGAAGCATCTGTGAGTTTCCAGCCAATCTGAAGCAGAAAGTGTTCCAAAGTTCATGGGATATTAATCTCATAAGATGACATTGAAATATTGAAGTTTCTTAGTTTGGTGGGGGTTTTTTTCCCTAGGCTCCTGAGAACTAAGTGTTACTGCATGAACTCAGAGTACTAAAAAGTCACAGATGTAACTGGATTTTATTAGAAAGTTTTATATTTGCAAAATGAGTAATTCTTACAAGCACCATATTTTCATGTGACTAACCTAGAGGTTATCTGTCCAAAAAAAATTTAACTTGGCAGTATTGAAAGTTATACATATGGATGGGTAATGTGAAGCAAATTTTATTGAGCAGAGCATTTTCCCTGGCATAAAGTAACATTCATTCCTCTCTCCTTCGCTGGTATAGAGCAGAGTCCCTTGTCTCTCTGCAGCACAAGTGAAGCTAATGGCAATGGACACTTTTTCACCCAGTGTGGGTATTTGAGAGTATGGTTCATCAGTGCTCTTTTCAAGGGCCACTACTTGTAAAGGGGGTGAGGCTGCATGATGGATGTAGTCTGTGTGTGAAAATATGGTTTAGCCTTAACACTTTATTTCTGATATTTCCTGAATAACACTCTACTCTTTAGTGAATCACTCACTCCCTGAGTTTCAGAAGATCTACCCTGTTTCATTGTCAGAAATGGTCTGTATCAATTCAACTCAGATTAGACAGCTCCTTTCCCAAGATGATTACAATCTAAAATGCAGGCACATGAAATGCAGGACAAAGTGGCTGAAAGTGATCAGGATAGGTACTTTGTTACTCATATTTATGTTGGAATCTAGACAAATATTCAGCTCACTTGTGTGTGTGAATCATATAAATGTCCTCACTTTTAGCATTTCAGTATCTCGGTAGTCACTAATAAGCCCACAGCCTCTCAGATGTCCTAAACATCATCAGCTTTTTGATCCATCAACTGAGCAGGAATTTTAAAATATATTTTTAACCATAGGTTTTTTTCTCCTTGCATTATCCCTCATATTCTGCTTATGTAAAGTTGAACTATATTTATGCAAACTTGGTTTTGTTGCATGAAATATAATGATTCTGAGTTTCCTCTTGGCATTCTGAAGCACAAATTTTCTTTGAATTAATTATTTTAATTCAGTCACTATAATCAAATTCAACTGACTATCATAATTTATTTTAAGGATTATTCTGGTTAATGTATTCCTTACCACAGTAAGTAACCCTGGTGGATAGGTCTTAAAAGTTTCAAATGTCAGAAGACTTTTAAATGTTCTAATATGCTGCTTTGAAAGTTTGACAACAATCCACAAATTCCCTCTGCTCTTATTCAGTTTTCTGAATGCCAGAGAGGGGATTTTTTTAAGATTCTCCAAATGTTTTGAAATAGAATTGCCTAATTAACTTTCAGACTTGTTGCTCAGATACTTTCCCACCAGAAACTTTCCCACCATTTATTAATTTAAATAAAATGAACAAACATGTAATGTTTGTCCTTCAGTTCTATTTAAAAATGTCTACTGAGATTTCTCTTCAAAGGGAAATATTATTGGAGAGGGATTCTCTAGTGATTCACATTGAAGACAAGAAAATCAACCCAACAACATTATATTGCAACCTTTGTTTTAATTGTAGATAATATGACTGATTTTCAAATACGCTGTATAGGGCAAAGTAAACTACTGTCAATAGCTAGGAAGAGAATATTACTAAGTTTAGCAGGACAGAACACTTTGAGACAATAATTGTCCAATAATAATTCTTAACAAGTAAAATTAGAAATTGTATTTTATTCTTCTATGGTATTAAGCCTTTACATCTAAACAACATTAATTCAAATCTGTATTTGAATGTCTGCACTGTTAGGAACAGCAGAGCTTGCTTGTAGCCATTTAGAAAAACTCTTCCACATATCAGCAAATTCTCATATGTAGAAGCCTGAACAGAGGAGATTTACTGCAGCTTCTGTGACTCTAGAGCTACTTCTCCAATGTCTGCCCTCTGAAGACTCAAGATTCTTCTAAATTGCATAGTTTAGAAGAGTCACATCAGCTAATTGAATGAAAGTCCAGGTGGGCTTTTAAATAATTTTAAGGAACTGGGCTCAAAAATGTGTCATTTATATAATGGACATCATGTAAGAGTGGAGAATCTAATGAATTAATTCTTGCCTATACATCTTGAAGGCAACCTTAACTCTTTGCCCTAAAAACCGTAAGAGGGAAGACTAGGAACCAAGATCTTTCCAACAGTTCCTTGCAGTATCAGGCACATAAATGACTGCAAGACAATATGCTGGACAGATCCCTTTCTGTCAACAAGCAAAAGAGGTTGGAGTGGAAAAACTGAGCAAAGACCAAGATAATGTCCTGGGAGAAGTATGCACAAGTTGGAGAGTTCAGCCTATTGCCTTTAGGATTTGTATTGTTCAAGAACATAGAATTCATGCAGTCCAGCAGTGCCCTGATGTCAGTAAACACTTATGAGGCTTTTTATTCCAGTGCTCCTTTCTGCTTACTGGTCTCCATCGAAAGTAGCAAACCACTAGAGAGATTAGCTCTATGTAGTTATCCCTGTCATTGGAACAGTGTAAGGAATCATTGATCGCAAATACATTTTTTTAATGTCATTAAAAAATATCAATCTCAAAAATTGTATACATTAAACTACATTTTTGAAAAACACATTACTGTTATAAACTCAAATGGTCATCAGACAGTCATCAATCAAGTAGATCCAAATTCTATGTCCAGAGGTGAATATTTTAAGAGACATTATACTCTATTCTGACAAAATTTACTCCTCATATGACAGAAAACTATGGCTTTCAGAAATTTTTTTAATTAACATACTAGAAACCTAAAACCTGTGCCAACGACTTGGCATAAGACATGTAGGAAATGAAGGCTCACTGTTTCTGCCACTCCCTGTCTTATAAACCCATCTCTTGTCAGGCAAATTAAATATAGGGAATCACCAAAGATTTTAGATTCTCCAAATCACATAGCTATAGCAAATATAGACAAAAAAGGGAATAGAAATAAGGTATTCATTAAAAGACCATAATTACCTTCGCAGAATAACAGAATTGCAGAATTGTAGGGGTTGGAAGGGACCTCAAGAGATCATCAAGTCCAACCTCCCTGCCAAAGCAGCTCCCTAGGACATATCACTCAGATAGGCGTCCAGACGGGTCTTGAATATCTCCAGAGAAGGAGACTCCACCACCTCCCTGGGCAGCCTATTCCAGTGCTCTGTCACCCTCACTGTGAAAAAGTTCTTCCGCATGTTGGTGCGGAACTTCCTATGCTCCAGCTTACAGCCATTGCTCCTTGTCCTATCCCCACAGACCACTGAAAAGGGGCTGGCTGATTCCCCCTGCATCCCATGCATAAGATAATTATAGACTTTAATTAGGTTCCCGCTTAGTCTTCTCTTCTCAAGGCTGAAGAGTCCCAAGTTACTCAGCCTTTCCTCATAGGGGAGATGCTCCAGGCCCTTAATCATCTTCATAGCCCTTCTTTGGACTCTCTCCAGGAGATCCCTGTCCTTTTTAAACCAAGGAGCCCAGAACTGGACACAATACTACAGGTGAGGCCTGACCAGGGCAGAGTAGAGGGGGAGGATCACCTCATTTGACCTGCTGGCTACACTCCTCCAGATGCACCCCAGGATCCCATTGCCTCTCTTAGCCACCAGGGCACACTGCTGGCTCATAGCCAACCTGTCATCTACCAGGAACCCACTGAGCTTCCTTCTCCACTGAGCTCTTCTTCAGCAGGTCAACCCCCAGCATGTACTGATACAAACAGTTGTTCCTTCCCAGGTGCAAGGCTTTACACTTGTTTTTGTTGAATTTCATCTGGTTTCTCCCTGCCCAGCTCTTCAGCCTGTCCAGGTCTCGCTGGATGGCAGCGCAGTGTTCCTGCGTGTCAGCCACTCCTCCCAGCTTTGTATCATCAGCGTAATATAGCATGGGGAAGTTGATTGCGGTGTTCTCTGCTGAACCAGTGCAATAGATGTAGCCAAAATCATTCACATGTGAATCATTCTGCTGATCATTCACCACTGGAAAGGCTTAATGAAAGATTGGTCCACATGCCAGCTGATTCCAAACAAAAGAAAAAATAAAGCAACTGGCTTCTGTTGCTGACCAACCCTGTAGAAAACTTTCATTTAACTAGAATAAAAGATCCAGCCTAGTAGAACATTTTCTATTAAAGATTGGGGGGGGAGGGGAATGTCAGTCCTTGCATACTGTATTTAAAATTTGTTGGAATTACTATTCCAGATACGGTATTGATTTTTACATTTTCCATAAATATATCAAATAGTAATGTGTCAATTGGCATATGCAATAAAGGATAAATTTCCAGTTTTCTGTATCACAGAAATCTGTAACAACGTTGGAAACTCAACTAAAGCATTTCTACAGCATTTGATTAAAATTAATTCTGAGTCCACTAACAGTATAATAACATTTAGTGTCAATCATTTTAAAAGTATTCTGTGTCATAAGGGAAGAAAGCTATTATCAAGTCTAGGAATTAGTGAAAGTGTCAAGTAAAAAAATAGCTTGTCATACTACTGCTAATACTGATTAAGATCTAAGACGCTTTCCCCTTTCACATAAAACTTCACGGCAGATAGGAGATGAAGTGTATACATTTGGGACCAATGAAAGCTTTATTCTTTGATGCCAAAGGATCATGTAATTGGATACTGCAATTGTACCCATTCATTTGGAATCATAAAATATAGTGAGTTGGAAGGAACTCATAAGGATCGAGTCCAACTCAAAAGTCCCTGCCTTTCTCTTATCTCTATTTTATTGCCATGTATCCTTTCCTTTCTTCACTCCAATAAGTTTAGTCCTTCTGCTTTATGTCCCAGACTCAAGTAAGTTCTAATGATAGAAATATCTCATCCTGTGCATCTCCTCCAAGCCACTCTCCCATTCACTTTACTAGCAACTCATCAAGGCATTGTTAACCTGAACATTTTCCATCTACTCTTACTTTTTTCTTTGGCTGTGCAGAATCTGAGCCAGTTTCCTTACATTCAAATGATTCTCTCTTCTCCATGACATCTGTGTTGCAGCATTGTCTGGCTGCTGGGGCAATAAAAGGCTGAGTTCCAGCATGCCAAAGTACTGGCAGCCTTCCAAAACAATCACAAATGCATTCTAAAATGATCTTTGGACATTTCTTGTGAGACTTTTGAAGACAATGAGCAATTACTGAAACAAATTTCTTTCAATCTTGTCAGAAATATAATTGTTCATATGGTTCCTCTTATCTATTAAAATGGAGCCTTGTTGACATTATGTAATATTTTTTCCTCATACACCATTTCTCCCTCTCTCCTGCACGCCTTATTCAAGCTCCATCAGGAAGAAAATATCTTAAAAGATTTTTCTTGTTTACCCACATTATATTAATTGTTATTGCTTAATATCAAATGTTATTTTGTCAGAGAGGAACATTACTTATGTCACTTTTTAAATTAACTATATATTGCTGCTAGACAGATTTTAATAATGCATTACAAATTCAACCAAAGAATTCTAACGCAGCATATCTCAAATAACGACCATACATTTTAACCTCTTATTGTAAATCATGGAAGCTATCATGGAAACTGGGACATTATGTATAGAATGGTTTCAGTTGGAAAAGACCATCAAGTTGTACCATCTATTCAGCCTTACAAGGTCCAACACTAGACCATGTCACCAAGTACAACATCTACTCTTCTTTTAAACATCTCCAAGGATGGTGACTCAACCACCTCCCTGGGCAGCCTGTTCCAATATCAAACAACCTTTTCAGTAAAGAAATTTTTCCTAATAACCAACCTAAAGTCCCCTGATGCAATTTCAGACTGTTTCCCCTTGTCCTGTCACTAGCTATAAGGGAGAAGAGACTAACCCCTACCTTGCTACAATCACCTTTTAGGCAGTCGTAGAGAATGATGAGGTCTTCCCTCAGTCTCCTTTTCTCTAGACCAAACAATCACAGCTCCATCAGCTGCTCCTCATAAGATTTGTCTTCTAAACCCTTCACCAGCTTTGTAGCCCTTCTCTGGACACGCTCAAGCATCTAGATGTCCTTTTTGTAGTGAGGGGTCCAAAACTGAACTGTACTCCACTGCTGTTGTTGACTGCTTAAGACCTTGCTATATCTTTGCCAGTTAAGAAAACTCAGAAAATGTCAAGTATGTGTTCTTAATTTTTGCTTTCATTCATTGCATTTTAGTGTCTTACACTGTATATTCATCTCAATAAACTAATTTCATCCTTTTCTGCTCTTTCTCTTTTAATCTTAGCTTAGACCTGCTCACTTTCAGGGTCCATTTTATCTTACAGAGAGAGGAGGCAAGGATGGGTTTGGGTTTTTTTGCTATCACATCAAATTTAGGATTTTTTGGGGGGTTATCTTTTTGATGTTGGGTTTTGGGGCTGTACGTCTGTATGTATATATGTTTGTTCAACATGGAGAAAAGTATGATATTTATTATCAGAATGAAATGGATATTAATAACATTTTCACACCTACATTTAAGTTTCCAAAATTAAGTTTTATTTAGAAAGTTATAACATTTTGTCTTTTGAATGACTGGGTAAACTGATTATCATTTAGCTAACATTATGAAGAAAACTGAGAGAATGTCTTAAAAAAAACCCAGTCTCCAAATAATGTTTTATTGTGAGCTAAATCACTTAATCAGATTATATTTGCAAAACTCGTCTTTGTTTCAAAATATTTAAGAAAATATTTTGAAAAGGACTGGTTTAGTATTTATTAAATTAATGTCCCATGTATTTGAATATTTTAATTTAGAGTTATTTTATTGTCATCTGAAGTTTAAATTTTATAATTGTGCTTTTTATTTATAAATGGGAACAATTTAAAAGAAAGAAGAAACTTTTTTAATGGTTAAGACATGACATTATTTTTTTTTCCTATAAAAAATTCCAGTATGATCAAAATAAGTATATATTGTAAGTTGACTGGAAACAAATTTATTCTTGATAATCGATTTTGGCAGAAAAACAATAGAAATATTCTTCATACAGAAATAAGCTTTTTGAAACTGTAAATATTTTATAAATGTTTTCAACGGTGTGGAAAGAATTTTTCTATTTTCACTTGCTTTTATTTTAAGATGAAGTTTGAGATGCTAATGACAGCAATACTAAATATGAGCATGTGTGGATGATATTTGGAGGCTGATGTATGAACAAAACAAAGACCTTTATGTCAGCATGTGCAAACCTGAAGGGATAAAGCTACTTTTTTTCCACCCCCCACCAATCTCTTCAGGGTCACAGCAAGATCAAGAACCAAAAAGATAGAGTCTTTCAGATCAAAGGAACAGAAGTTTTACTAGAAGGCTTCCTAAGATGTTGAACCACCAGAAAGCACTGAAAATAAGTTCTCATGGAAAACTATGTGCATGAGTCCCTCCACATCCCATACCAAAAGGGTTGATGACATATGCAATTCACTTCAACAATTTCAGCCACTCCTAGTTTTTAGATTTTTACAGACCCTCACATTTAATTGAAATATTTTATTTATAAAATGTGTAATGATCTTAATAGAATTTATAAATTCTATCACATTTTAAAATATGGGTTTAAAACATGTTAATTTTAATATGATTCAATCTCCTTCTTAATGGTTAAAGTTCAAGTTGTTTCAAGTCCCTGATGTTCTATTCATATTTTACATAAGAATAAGAGAAACTGTTCATTAAGATTCCCACACATGTGATTTGATGTTACCAAGGTTACTTCTAGTGCTAGATCATTGACCTCAGCAGTGTTGGCTGTTCCTTTTTTAGTAGAATAATATTTATCATGGGCAAATATCTATTATTTAAAACTTCACTCCTATGTACTTATTCCCATTGCCATTTATCCCCACATCCTTTCTCCTTTATTCTCTCCTCCCTTCTTTTCTCTCCAACAGCATTTCAATGGTGGGGAAATATTCAGAAACAAAAGAAATGTTCATAAAGTTCTCAAGGTTTAATGGCTTTTTTAAAAGTTTGAGATTTTAAGCTGATATCCAGAGGAGGTCAAGTGAGTAAATTCCATTGAAATTCAACAGAATTGGCCACTTTATTCTCCTTTAAAAGCTCCAGTGTGAGTTAATAGGAATGTCAAATCTTGATGAATTAAAATATATATAATTGTGCATCAGTTGGTAACTTACTTATATAATCAATGTTACAAAGATTTCTGATCATGCATTTTTACACATCCAATGAAAAAAGTAATGTTATTCACACTGTTACTTGTTTTAATTTTGTTGTATTGCCCAGCTCATGTTTTAAAAGCCCATCAACACACTTTGCCGCAAACTGCTCTTTGAAAACCACCTCATGTTTCTCATACTGAGATTACGCCATTTACATCTAAACTTCTAAATGTTAGATAGTCGTCAAGTTTTTCACTGAGTCAACTGTCTCTGCATTGAATCTTAGTCATTTGAAGCACACAAAACCAGAATATTCATTCTGGAAACCTGAAATTAGGAAAAAAAACCCAAGAAACTCAATCTCACAAATTATTTTATGCATTCATTTCCCATAATCTGTAGGAAAAGCTATACCCTTCTTGCTTGGAGCTACACTCTGTTTCAGAAGAGCTGGCCCCTAGTGAGCTTACTATTTTAACTGATATTCACACTGAAATAGAGAAGGCTTTCAGCAATGCTCAGCCTTGTGTCTGAACCTGCAATAAATGTAGGCGGGTTATACAGTGTTTAGAGGAGGAAAAGGAAGGAAGCCTGAGTCAAGATGTAAAAACATCAGTTAGGTCCAGCTGAAGCATGGGAAGCTAGTGTGTCAGAAGTCTAAAGATCACTCAGCCTCAGCATGAAAACACACCAGGCACAAGGTTGAGTAGGGAAATGAACCACTCAATAGTGAGAAGAAGGTGGGCCGGGGGGACAAATGACACAAGTAGAAGTCATAAAGTGAACCTGGAGTGTCAGATGTATTTTGAAGTAAAAAATCGGTTAGAGAATCTTATTTATCTCTCCTTAATTCAAAGAGTACAGCACATGCATTGCTCCAGTGTCAAGATGAGCGTGTGGGCGTCCTAATATCTGTCAAAATAGTTTTGACAGTTATCGGGCCAAGTCATCAATCCAGAGTTATTACAGTGATCAGAACAAAAAATCAACCTACATTATACATCACAAAGAACAGTTTATTCTGTTTTTTGAAGGAAGAATATCATTAGGACATGGACTGAATATATGTTGTAGACAGTCATCAGTTTAAAGATGGAATGAGTACTACAGGCCCTTGTCAACAAGAGCAACAGAAACATCTCACTGAAGGGGACTCTAAAAGATTAATATTACCTGTGCAAGAAAGAAGCAAGAATGAAGAAGCTGCAACTACACTATCTTATTGGAGATGATTTTTTTTTCTAGGCAATATATATAGGTCTAATCAAAAACATGGAAGAAAGAAAATGTACAAATAAAGCCTAGTAAGTCAATCCTGAAGACATAGCAAGCATATTAAGTGTGCTGGTTTGGATAGGATAGTTAATTTTCTTCATAGTAGCTAATATGGGACTGTGTTTTGGATTCATGCTGAAAACAGTGCTGGTAACACAGGGATGTTTTCATCACTGCTGAGCAGTGCTTACAGAGCCAAAGCCTTTTATGCTCCTCACCTCACCCCACCAACAAAGTGACTGGGGGTGCACAAGGATTTGGGAGGGAGCACAGCTAGTACAGCTGACCCCAACTGACCAAAGGAATGTTCCATACCATATGATGTCATGCTCAGTATATACAGCTGGGGTAAGAAGAAGGAAGGTGGGAATGTTTGGAGTGATGGCATTTGCCTTCCTAAGTAACCATTACACATGACAGAGACCTGCTTTCCTGAGGATGGCTGAACCTCTGCCTGCCCATGGGAGGTGAATTCCTTGTTTTGCTTTGCTTGTGCACATGGCTTTTGCTTTACCTATGAAACTGTCTTTATCTCAACCCACAAATTTTGTCACTTTCACTCTTTCAATTTTCTCCCCGTCCTGCCAGGTAGACTGAGCGACTGAGCAGCTGGTGGTACTTGGTTGCCAGTCTGGGTTAAACCATTATGGTAAGAAGGAGCATCAAGGACTAGCCTTTTAAGCAAACTCTTTATTTTGTTTTATTCTCTTTTGGTTTATGTTTTTTGTTGTTTAAAACAGGATGGTTTCTGCAAAGGAATATGTATAAGAGAAAAAATACAAACGTGATGATAGTGAAACAAATGTATGGCAGAAGGGATGATATACCAATATGTCAGACAAAAAAATGGAGACCATAGGTATGTTGTTTAATTTAATGACTTAAAAAAGCAAAACAAGTATTATGAGTCAATGTTTGTTCTATGGCACATTGGCACTTCCCTTAATCATCTTACTTTTCCACCATAAAATTCTGAAGTAAGATTTATCATGTCATCATAGTCATCAACATCTGAGCAGACATCCTTAGCCTTTCTTTCCAGTTGATGAAGAAGCATTGGTACTTCAAAAGAATGAGTCTATCGACTTTTTTAGCCTCTACATTAGTGAGACAAAATCCTGAAGCTGTCTAATTCAATTGTCAACAAAGGTAGCGTAAAATCATCTAACATTACTATAAGGTTATCTAAGTCTTTAAAGTGTCTGAATTTAGATGAATCACACCTTTAAATTTTGCATAACTTCCTTTGTACCCTTCCAGTGAACAGAACTATATCCATTTGCCACTGCACTTTAATGCACAGTTTACACTCTGTTATTCTTGTATTGAAAGGTTTGTTTCTTTAATGAACAACTTTATTGATCTGTCATTCATAAATATCCATGGCAGAAGTCATTAACTGATGTCTCTTCTTTTGTGTACACAGCATACATCGTGTAAAAAAACTGGATACCTGTATGTGTAAGGGAACATATGCTTACATATCCATTTCCATTAGCTATTATCCACTTTATATGCAAAAATTGTCTCCAGCTTATATGGAAGTGAGTGTATTAATTGAATCATAAAAATTCACTCTCATGGTCAGCTACTAGAATTTAAATCCACTTATGATATATTTATCAGAACTGATTTTAAATTATATTTTCGCTTTCATATATTTTTAGGTTTTAATTGTCCATGTGAACAATGGCTTGAAGTTGTGATTGATTACTTATATAGACTAACACCTTAAAGAACTATAAAATAGGAAAGGGCATTGTAATTACATGGTTTCAACTGCAGGTATTAGTATTCAAGAATAATGATTTTTCAAGGGAAGATAAGCCTCACAACCATGAATTAGGAGTTTTTCTCAAAATAAATGGCATGGTAACTGTCAGTACCAGTGTTGAAAACCACGACAGCTTTAAAATACCCTAGCTGTAATTGTGAAATGGTTAGCTGGCTGTCAGCTGTTCTATGGCTATATCTAGATTTACTTCCATATGATGTTTATTTTGTATTAGAAAATCATTTAAAGTCTTGACAGTTATAAGGTACAAATTTACTTACTTCTATTTATTTTTTAACTGTCCAAGGCAGAAACCAATTTCTTTAAACATGCTTGGATAACACCTTTTAAAGAGGACCTAGATCACCCCAGAAATATTTTATGTCATCTCAACAGAAATTATATGCAACTGTACTGTTACCAATGTATTTTATTTCCTATGACCCTTTAACACATAATGGATAGAATTCATATGACCTGAAAGTTTATAACATGGAATGTAAATAGAATTTCATCCCAAGATGAAGGAAGCTTTGCATTAATTGATTGACCTTTAGGGGTCATCATGATTTCCTGATTCCTGACCCCACCAAAAAGCTGGAGACCTGCAAACAGTATTGCTTGAACAAGAGGGCAAATCAGAAACTTTTGTCAAAGGTCTTTCATCCTGTCTAAAATCCCAGATTAACCCTGCAACTATAACATTATTGATAATATATATAATAATGTATATGTACATTTTTAATATATTTATATATAAAAACAGAGCCTGGTTCCAGCAATGAAAATTTCTGAATATGGTCTCTGGATCCCAGCAGAGGCAGTTGCACAGCCAGCAGCACTGGCAAGAATCCATCTGGCAAGTGAGGGAAATTCTTTTGTGGAGAATTTTCTTTTCCTTCCTAAATGTCCTTGACTGAAGTCTCTTTTCTACCCTGTGCAATGTCTGGCTTTATTTGCATTACTCACAATCTGTAAGCATTAGGCTTACTAATTAATAAATCTTTACACTATATAGCCTTCCTGGTTTCAGTTGGGATAGAATTCATTTTCTTTCTAATAGCTGGATATAGTGCTGTGGTTCGGATTTAGGATGAGAATAATGTTGAAAACACCCTGACATTTTAGGTGTTGCCAAGCAGTCAAGGACTCAGATTCTCATACTACCCTGACAACAAGAAGACAGGAATGCCTAAGAGGCTGGAAGGGGACACAATCAGGACAGCTGGCCCCAACTCACCAAAAGGATATTCCATACTATACAACATCATGGTCCATATATGATTGGGGGGGGGGGAGGGGGTTGGCGAGGAGGTGTCATGGCTCAGGAAATAACTGAGATTCAGTTCTGAGTGGTAAGCAGTTGTGCTGTGCATCACTTGTTTTGCATATTCTATAATATTCTATAATCCTCTTTTTCTGTCCTATTAAACTCGTTTTATCTCAACTCATGAGTTTTACCTTTTTCTTTTTAATTCTCTCTGCCGTCCCACTGCCAGGGGATTGTGGGAGTGAAAGGTTGTGTGGCTGTTTTAGCTGCCTGCCATGTTAAACCATGACACTAGTTCATTTTATTAAAGGTTCTGAAAGTGATTTATGTGCATTGATTAGTGCAAAATCATTCTAGATCCTCAATATAGGCAAGCATTACATTTGTAAAACAATACAGGGACAACAGTGGTTTCAGTCTTCTGTTACTTATGGAATAAAATATAACAACTGGGAATCTATTTCACCATAAATGTTATTTTTTAATACCAATCACAATGTTATAGCCATCTTTTTTGTGCCAAAATTAATGTGGGCACAAGGAATAAATGCATGATTCTGACATTGCAGTAGTCATTATGAGGTAGTACAGTGTCAAACAAATGTCCTGCTTTTTATAGCATTCCAATATAGTAGAATGGAACAACAAATATTTAAAGCATTTCTTCAATGAAAATTGTTTACATAAATATATAGGTATGCATACACATAGGTACATGTACATATTAGTTCCTCTAAAAATTATTTTTTCTCCAAAATTTTTCTGGTTTGTCCACTATCCTAAAGATCTTTGTAGTCCTCTAAGAACTTTAATACATTTGAGAAGCATCAGCAGAAAACCTCCACTAGCTAACATTTTATATTTGCATCAAACGGAAAAAACTTCTCAAGCCAAACTTTGCATGGAAGGGAAGCATGCTTTCTGAAGACTTAGGTTGCAGGCAGAAAATCTGTTTATCATCTAAAATATATCTTTGAATTTCTCACTTTGACTACTGGTCTTTGTGATTGGATGGACAGGGTATTTTTTCAACTGCAACTTCAGTGCTTGCCATTTTATTGATCTTATTAGTAGATTAGAAAGATCTGAATGCCCTTTAATGGTGGTAGATGTAAATAATTTCAAATCTAGGAACCAGTTATAAAGTTGTTTTAGTCAAAATTTAATGATAAGTTGAATAAATAATACAATTTATTTTATTTTATATAGTGGACTTGTCTAGCTATATGTTTATGTGAAATGTAAGGCTCAGTGCATGAAAACAAAAATGAATGCGTAGACATGCCTGTATCATTCTGACAGAATTGAAAAACCTTTTAACATGAAAAACTTGTTTGTCATTTTATTGTCAGGCAAAAAAAGTGAGAGAAGAGTTGAAATTATTTCACATCAACAACCTGTGGAGGAAAAAAACCTATCTCTTCAGAAACCAAAGAAATTTCTAAATATGGGGGATGAAAGGAAGGGATATGAATTTCAGCTGAATATTAAGTAGTGTGTAAGAGAATGAGTGAGAAACAGTGACTGACTAAATAAACATGCTCTTTTGCAACAGTGTACAGGTTTAGTAAGCCTGATGCCTTCGGTTTGCAGAAGAGCTTGATGCCTAGCTCCTTGCAGAGGTACGCATCTCAAGCAGCACACCAGCTGGAAAATGCAGCATGGAGCAGCCCCTTTGCTCTAAACTCAGGGCAGATAAATACAAAATGCAGATACAGAGAGATGTTCAGCATGATGCTGATCGCTAAAACCATGACCATTTCCACATCTCCATGCAAATACAGCTCCAGAAGCTGTTCAAAGGTACCTGCCTAGGAGAGTGTACTAGCTGGTTGAAGTAGGGAACTGAGGGAAGAGATTCATTCTAATGATCAGTGTTAGCTCAGAAAGGTCCTTGGCAAGACTACTTGAAAAACAGAACATGAGAGAGAAACTGCAATACACTCTCTAATAAGTCTGTAAACACCAGTAAGAAGTTATACTAGAGAAGCAAGGTGAAAATAATCTTCAATCACACAAGTGGAAAACTGCAAACATGAGGCATTATGTGTAGCATAGATACATCTTCACTCTTTGCTTACCTAGAAAAATGTTGGAAAAGCCAGACACACAAACTTATGACCTTAGAAAGTTTATCTGAAGTCAGTGTGGTGGACTGACCTTGGCTGAGCACCTGGAGCCCACCAAGCCACCTTGTCAGTTCCCTCCTCAAGCAGGACAGAGGAGGAACAAAATAATTTGGGAAAAACCCCAACTTGTGGGTCAAGATAAGGTAAATTAAATAAAGCCAAAACAAATGTCTGCACATGAAAACAAATTTAAAAAATTCCCGAAGATTTATTCTCTACACCTCATCAGCAGGTGATGTCCAGCCACTTCCCAGGAAGCAGAACTTCAGTACAGTTCTGGAGCGTTTGCTCCAGAAGACAAACATCGTAAAGAAAAAATGCCCTTCCTTCCTCCTCCTTTCTCTTTACTTTCATTGCTGAGCAGATGTCACATGGTATGGTCAGTTGGGGTCAGCTGTCCTGGCCATGTTCCCTCCCAAGATCTTCTCCACCTCCAGCATACTGGAGAAGGAGTATGTAAGAGACACAATCTTGATGCTGCACCAGGGCTGCTGAGCAGCACCCAAACTTCTGGTGTGTTACCAACACCAATACACAGCACAGGGCTAGGAGGGATGCTGAGGGCAAAATTAGCTCTCTCGCAGCCAGACCCAGGTCAGCAAAGAAATCTCAAAGGAAAATAAGTCTACTTATATAGGGGTGTTTATTCTCAGCTTACAAAGCCTTTTTTTGCCCTCAGCGTGGTCTCTGAAGAACTGAATGTCCCATACTGTAACTATAAGCTTGGTTTTTCAGATTGAGCCATATCTCTTTTATTTTTACTTGTTATTCTTACTCAGTTCGTTTTCTGAAAATTGTGACATCCTTTTGATTTGCTGTTAGCTTTATATACAGATAAAAGGGACAGAGAGGATGTGCTCAGTGAATCAACAAAAGACTGGTGTAAACGCTTGTCCTCCATGTAAACAAAAAACAGTTACAATAAAATTGAGGGATCAAATTCTCATTTCCTTCTCTACTTGTTTTGCCCTGTGGCAGCTAGAAGAATTTTTGGTTATTTGTTTTGTTTTTAAATACTGATATTCCAGTATGTGTCTGCTGAAAATAGGTTACTGCAAAACAATTGTCTTCGTCATTGATTAGTTTAAAGGTATTCTGACATGAAAATTGGATATTCAATCACCTCAGTTTGTCCATAATGCTCTGCCATATTACAAGATGCTGTCAAGGCTATATTCAACAATATTTCTCTTGATCTGTTTCCAGGTCTGCAGAGTATTTTGGAGGTTTTGGGTTTTTTGTTTACTGCTCTATTTGTTAGCTCAGTTTCACATTCCTGTGAGGACAATTCAAGATTCTTTCCTCTGCAAAGCAATTTAAAAAGTTAAACTCCCTGACAAAAATCCCATGATTCACAGAAAAGAAAAAGCCATGAGGTTTGCTTCAATTTCAGTAATCAAAGAAGGTAAAGAAGGTTCCTTTAAAGTATTTGAGAAGAGTCTTACTGGTTACTGTGCTGAAGCATTGAGTTAATTCTGTTCTTGCTAAAGCTTTATTACCAGCTGTCAAGCAAAATATTTCTTCCTTGATCTTCACTGTGTGATCATTAACATACAGGACTACAGACTATAACAGCAACAAGACACAACATAAAATGCTATGTAGATTGTCCTGAAAGGTATTTGAAGGTGAATGAATATATGGCTTATTTTTAATGTATAGTAGTTTGGAAATAGAAGAAAATTTTTTTTTCTTGCCTTAGTCTATCACTACAGTGCTACATAGTTATAGTTTCATTGTTGGTATACATAAAAGCACCATTGTTATTACAGGCAGATACTTAGAATGTATGAACTGTTATTTCATCGTATCATAGGAGGTGTTATGTTGGAAAGGACCTTTAAAGATCATCTAGTCCAACCCACCCTGCAGTAAGCAGGGACATCTGCACTAGATCAGGTCACTGAGCCCCGTCAAGCCTGACCTTGAAAATCTCCAGGGATGGGGCCTCCACCTCCTCTCTGGGCAACCTGTTCCAGTGTTTCACCACATTGAAGAACTTATTCCTAATATCCACTCCAAATCTCCCCTTTTCAAGTTTAACACCATTACTCTTTGTAGTACTGCTACATGCCCTCATGAACATTTCTTCCCCAGATTTCTTACAGGCCCGTTTCAGGTACTGGAAGGCTGCTATAAGGTCCCCCAAGAGCCTCCGCTTCTCCAGGATGAACAACCCCAATTCTCTCAGCCTGTGTTCATAGGAGATGTGCTTCAGATGTTTGATCATTTTTGTGGCCATCTGATGGACACAGTCCAACACGTCCATGTCTTTTTTGTGTGAGGGCTCCAAAGCTGGACACAGTATTTCAGGTGAGGTCCACCAGAGCACAGTATTATATCTTCACAAGATATCACCGTTACTATTCACAATTAAGGAAATTCAATCTAATTTATGATTTTCTTAGCCACAGATGGTTGAAAATCTTCATAAAGCTAACCTGCAACTTTTATAACAAATTCATAAGGCTTTCTGTAAGAGAATCACAGAATCACAGAATTGTTGACGTTGGAAGGGACCTCTGGAGGTCAGTTCAGAGGGAACCTCTTGTTCTTCCATTTGTGCTCATTGCCTCTTGATAACATATATTCAAAGTACGTTTAAAACCTTTGTGTCATATAAAACTTAAATAAAGGGTAAAATATGAAATACTTCTAAAAACAAAACATTGGAAACAAAAAGATTAGCTATGAAACTTATTAAGGTCTCTAAAGTACTGATACTATAAACACCACTCTTATTACCTACAATTTGGCTTGTTCTATACAGTCATTAAGAGTCAAACCAAGCTAATTCTCTCTGTACTCCTTCTTATGAGAAAATTTTAGTGGCATTTGAAATTAAGAGAACATGTCTGAAAATGGAGGAAATAACAGTCTTGTATGAATGAAAAAACTTACAAATAAATCTTTACCAAATAAACAAGCCTTACACATTTCAAGTGCCATTCCTCAAACAAACAGACCTTTCTGAAAACAGAGGTCATAAAGTTAGCACACTGACAATTGCTCAGGATGCTCAACCTGTGCTGCACTGTCTTTCTCAGACACATCTTAAATAAAATAATTTGAAACTGAATAACAGTATCATTCTCTTTGTACATCTAAGAAATAAATTCACAAATACAAAATTTAGCAAATGGTTAAATTATATCTCTGGCAAACTAAGCTTTTAGGAAAGACAAGCTGGTGTGAATTCATAAAGAAGTTATACATTGATGTAGCAAAACATTTTCCCCATCAGAAAAGGACTTGAAGGACTTTGGATGCGAGTGAGATAAGTAGAAAGGTAGGTAAGTAGAAAGATAGAGCAGACAAAGTATTGGCAGGCTGTACTTACTGGTTGAAGCTTTACAGGAATTAGATACTGAGTCACAGAATGAATACTTAAACCTTAATTTGAAGATTAAACAGCTAATTTTAAATTTTCCCTTTTTAAAAAATAGATACCTGTGTAAATAAATTGAATTATTATCAATGTTTATAAAATAAAAAAGCAGTTTCAAAATCCCCTACAAAACTATTAAAAAACTGCCACATTTCAGAATAAGACAAGAAAGAGTGATGACTATCTTTTAAAAAACTATAAAATTAATATAACGTTTCATTAAGGAAAGATGACACAAACATAGGATCTTAAAGTAAGTATCCATTAGGTTTAGTTATCGAAATCAGTATGTGCTGCTAAGAAAAACCCTAGTTGTTTTTCTCATTAAATATTTTTACTGAATTAATTAGTTTCTTATGGAGATGTTCAGATTACAGTCTCTGAGATTCTATGAAAGTGTATGAATGTCTTCTCACAGGTGTTCTGGTAACCATGGAAATTTAGTTGCATACTTATATAAGGTCTCTTTAAATGAGGGAGTATAAATGAGGTAGAATCAACTGATCTATAGCAGAGTTACATGTTTTCTGCAGATTAATTTTCTCTATTTACCTATTTGAAAAAAAAAAGCAAAGTTACTTTAAAATAATTATTCTCACTGACAAACAAATAGCATAAATCATCAGCAAAGCCAGCCAGGAGCAGGAAAATCATTTTATTCAAATATGTGGGTAGATTTGTGTGATATTAAAGATAAACTTAATAGAAGCATTTCAACAGTGGATTTTTCCTGAGAGCAATTTGGTTCTTTCTTGCTGTCTTTTAACAGAAGACGCTACGAGGTTCTATGCTCCAAGATTTCAGATTATTTTACAGTGATTAAAACTGCAGCATGACATACAGAAGTAAAACTCCAAATCCTTCTGGAAGTCAGGTTTGCAGAACTGCAAATGGACAAGCACCTTCCAATCATGTGGATCACAGTGGAGCTCTCCACAGGCAGAGGACTGCGCTCCCAGGCATCACCCTCTGGGTCAGCCTAGTCTCACCACAGCATCTCTGAACCTCTTCCAGGCTGAGATGAAATTTCCCTTCAGGGACCTTTCATGGAAATGGATTTGACTGAGACAAGAAATATGCTGCTGGGGGACAATCAATGAATTTACAGAGGCTCCCACATCTGATAGAGAGGGTAGAGAAGGGAATGTATAATCATACCCAGGAAATTAAGGTCCACGAGGTGTAAGGGAGAAAACTCAGTCTTTTCTGCCCTCTGGTAAGTACTTTTCACACAGCAAGTTATCTGCTTTGTGCCAAAAATTTCAGTTTAGGGAAGATACAATTTCAGTAGCAGTCAATTGTCTTTGGGTTGGTTTTTTTTGTTGTTTATTTTTATCACAGCTAGGTACTATATACGTTTTTCTGTACAGATACATGCCCTCTTGTTTATCAGGAAAATAAGATTTACAGTATAGTTTAGGTAGGAATAGTAAAAAAGCTTACCACTTGTTTTGGTTTTGTTTTTTTTCAATGATTCTGCTTCACTCTCACTAACGAAGCCATCTTTAGCTCAAAGTGCAGTATCAAAAAAACCTGAGTGAACACCTAGCACACCATGTCACAAAGGATGGACCAGCAGCATGATTCAGTGTGTAAAGGGGCTTTTCATTTTTGTGCTTGATTAAAGAATCTTTTCTCTGGTCTTACTATCCTACCACTATATGTTCATTACACTAACATAGCTTCTACAGGCTCCATCTCGGTTTTGCTTTTGGCATCAGCACTTTCACAGGAACCAGTTCATCATTTGCTGATGTAATGTAGCTCCAACAAAAATAGAATCATAGAATCATAGAATCATAGAATGGCAAGGGTTGGAAGGGACCCCAAGGATCATAAAGCTCCAACCCCCCTGCCACAGGCAGGGCCACCAATATATATATTTATTATTACTAGCTGGGAGTAGATTATATCCTATCAGGGTAGAATCTGAAAATCTGTTAATGACTATATAGCTGTTATGTTAATGAAAGTACTCATTTTTCTATCACTTTATCTTCACATATTGTGTAAGTCTAATCATTGTCTCAGAGACTGCTTTGAAAATAACGTTTGTAGTAATATTTCAAAATATGCTCAAAAGACAGTTAAATGCAAATAATTTTTTTCAGAGTCCTGACTGAAAATCACTGAAAAATGGCAACTGGCAGTATGATTTGAAGAAACATACAGCAATTTTCCAGATAAATCCCAATCCTCACATCATCATAGACACAATTCAGATGGACTTACTGTCTAACTCAGAGATTATTTCACCATTCAGATTAATAAATTATGATAGTTTGTGACATTATTAGAGCTGGGTGTAACTTTTACTGCTACTGAACATGATATTCTTGCAAAATGGTACAGTATGGCAGACGGTGTGGCTGTATTTGGGCCTTCTGACAGCTCTGGTCAAAGCAAACAGCATAATCACAAATGAAAATGGTGCTCTGATTTTCTTCTGCATCTTCAGGGATGTCAACCATCACCAGACATCTGTTCTGATACACTTTAGTGCAACTACTGCAGGTACTGAAACTCTGAGCTTACAAATACCTTAAGAGTTCTGTTCTCCTACACTTGTTGACAACTAACTACTCACCTTAATTCTCCTCTGGGGGCACAACTGAAACTACTCATGTAAGAAAATTTTCTGCATTGCATGTGGAATCTAAAATCCTTTTTATAAGTAGCACTCATAATGTTTCTTCTTTGTATAATGTCTTCTATTCATGGATCCCATAATAATATTAGACAAAAAAAATCATTTTTGAACCAGAGTATATGTTCTTTAATTTACAGAAGATGACATTTTGCTCAGAAGACTTAACCTATTCAGTTCCCTGGCTAAAATAATACTGAACTTCTGAACATCACCTTCCCTCTATGGTTTCTTACCATAATTAAAAGTTTGTTGAAATTAAGGTTTTCTGCCGTTGAACCCACTCATAATCTAGAATAGAGTCCTTTTATGTGGTGCATTCAACTTTCAGCTGAGACTGAAGATCTGAGAAAATTAGACTTTGCAAATAGTAAAATAATTTTTAAAAGCCATGAACTCTTCACCAGTTCTTCATCCACTCAGATGAATTTGACCTCAACACATCAGTGAAGGTTTTCTTGAACAACAGGTAGCAATTACTGAATGCATACTGCCCAGTGACTTCAGCAAGGTATCATTCTTCATTCTGCCAGTGCACCTCCCTTTAATAGACAGAAAAGATTTATGATTGACAGAGAATACATCCAAGTTATGAAATATTATTCTGTCATTGCAAGCCATTTAATAGCTCTACTGGGAAACAAAGAAATGAACAAAGCAACAACAAAAATGAACAACCTAGCCAAGCCAGTACCACATCATCATAGATCAGTAATAGTATTTCCCTCCCCCCACAAAAAAGCTAGATTTCATCAGCAATATCAAATAATCATATATTCTTTCATTTGCACTTAGATGTCCTTAATGTTCATGATACTCTTATAAGACAGGGAAGACTACACCCCATTTTCACAGTGGAGAGGTACACAAGTCGTTCTGATGCAAACTTTGCCTAAGGGAGACTGCCAGGAAGGAAGGTGGGAAATCAGGGAATGTTTTTCACTTAATCACTTAACTGTGCATAGGCTAGACGCAGAATCAGTTTATAGGGAAACTAAAATGATACTCATTAGATGCCAATATTATTCTTGGTGATATTAATTTCTGGGCTTGGGAGAAAAGTCCTTAATTAATTCATTTAAAAGATATCTTGCAAAAGAATCTTAATTAGATTAAATCATTATTTCAGGAAGCAATGTGCCAAATTACGCAAAGCTAATTAGGGTAGTCAGGAAATTGGCCTATCTACCAGTTTACAGCCAATGTGGGTAGTCTTTTTTCTGTAACTATCTCATTGCCAGCAGGAACAGCATTTTGTTTGAATTTATCAAAGACTTGGGAATAATTCTATTAACCAGGACTCTGAAAAAAGCAAACAGATATAGCCTCCCTAACATACTGAAAAATGTTTATTTACCATAGTGAATTATTCAAAAACAGCTGCTAAAAATGTTAAAAACTGTGATATCCCAGAAAAAAATTTTTATTTGAAACATCAGTTTGCCCTTTGATTATAGGGAAAAGACTAAACACACCCTCTTTGTCCTATTGAATAGGATTTTTATACTAATGGCAGTCATTAACTTGGCAGACAAGTTGGAAAGTTTTTTAATTCTTAATTGCACACATTTTAAAAATTTGAAATTAATTTCCTGAATTTTAGCTTTTTGCTAAACAAGATCTGCTCTATAAATAGAGCAGCACTAGTGCACTATTAAACATGAATTAGCTATTTGTCTCTCATCAGAAAAGGCATGTTGCTGAATGAAATTTCCTAACATTTTATTTCATTTGTAAACACCAAAGCAAAATCAATTAATCAACAGACATTAAAAATTAAGTGATCAAACATTTAAAAAGACATAACTAATAACAATATCTTGCCTACAACTATGTGATGATGTTCTCATGACAAGTAATTCACAAATCATACACTTGAGAAATTAAGCAAATTTAGTATTTTACTCAGCAATGAGGAAAAAAACCCACTTCAATTCTGAAAAGGAATACTGTATGAAGCATACTTGCTATGGGTTCACTCCAGTAGATAGCTAAGCATCCCCTGCTACTCACTCACTCTCTCCAGCTGGGATGGGGAGGGAATCAGAATAGTAAACCAGTGACAATTTATGGGTTGAGATAAAGGCAGTTTGATAGGTAAAGCAAAAATCTGTATGCTCAAGCAAAGCAAAATAAAGTATTCATTCACTACTTGTTATCAGAAACCTTATGTTTAACTATTTGCAGGAAAACAAGATTTAATGTGGCATATACTAGAACTCAAAATATCCCTCCTCCTCTCTCTTTCCCATATTCATATGGTGAGCATATTGACTTATGATATGGAATATCTCTTTGATCAGCCAGGGTCAATTGTCCTGGCTCTTTCTCTCCAACTTCTTATCTCTGACAATCTACAACCTGGTGGGGTGGTGCAAGAAGGAGAAAAGGCCTTGATGCTGTCTAAGTACTTCTCAACAATAGCTAAAAAAACCCAAGTGTTATCAACACTGTTTTCAGCACAAATCCAAAACCTAGCCCCATACTAGCTACTATAAAGAGAATTAACCATACCATAAAATTAATTATTCTAGCCAAAACTAATACAATATTGTTTATTCCATAGACAAATGAAAAAATCGGGGATTTGTGAAGCCATTATAATAGGAGGAGAAAAAAAAAAAGGTGGGGGGAGAGATATCAGAGAAAAAAAAACCCAAAAAGTTGTTTCAGCCACTTTATCCTCACACTTTATCTTGGAGGTGGATTTACTACACTTTGCCTTTGAAATTCCAAATTACATCCTCTGGTGACCCAAGCCTGTTTTGCAATTAAATGTCTATTAAAATGTCACTGCTGTGCAATAGCCATTCTCACCTTTCCTCTTCTAACAGCATAGCAGAAAGCAGGATGTTTTCACAACTCTGCAAGATGGATTCTTCATACTTAATGCATACATTACTAATAAACCATACCACAAAAGCTTGAAAGCAATCTTCTCCTCATTAAAGATGAACAATTCTGCATCTATCATGCATTTACCTTTCCTGTGTTTATTCTTAATTTTAAAAAAAACCAACAAAAAACAAAAACCAAAGAAACAACAACCTGCCATAATGAACTCTTTTATTTTTCTTTTCTTTACATGAAAGTACTATGAATCTGGGTGGGTCATTCCATGATTTTGGCTTTCCAGTTCTCTATGATAGCTGCATTTTCTTTAGTTACTTTTTTAGCTATGACCTGGCCAATAAAGGGAGTTGATTAGTACAAAGTTCCTGGTTTTTTCCCTGGGGACTCTTCAATGTACAGCCACTTCTTGCTATGTCATTTCTCAAAGTGAGGTTCAGTTATTGGCAGGAAATGTCATCTGTCTTTTCTAAACACTGCAACTTCATTTTATGTCAGCTTCCTTAGTAGCAACATCATTAATGGTGTTTAAAGTCAGACTCCAGTAGTAAGCAAAACTTAGCCATGACCATCATAAACATTCACAGGTAAGTTCCACTCACGGGATCTAAGGCAGTATGCAAAGCAACCCCTACTTTTCACAGGCTAGGTAAAAGTCTGATGGGTTGAAGAACCTTCTTCCACCAACTGTTGATTTTCACAAAGTGGTTGGTTTCCAGGAATTTTTTTAAATGGGCAAAGCAGCATTCTCCAAATGACTATTTTTCCTAACAGCTCTACTATTTTTCATCCCATCCCTTTAACCCAAGTCTATATATCTAAGCAAGTGCCATAAGACATGTCTTATTATTCATCTGTTCTTCAATGTATTCAAGCTGGTCATTCATTAAAGGACCACAGTGGAGGACACTCAAAAACTACTACATTGTGACAATCTAGTTTATGATACGACTCATCAATATTATTCTTCTACTTTACTCTTACTTTTATTCTCTATTTCTATTCTTCCACCTACTTGTCCCAAGTAAATGATTGCTCTTTATGTTCATTCAGTGTGTTATGTTAAATAAGACCTTGGGAGACAGCTTTTAGAGACAGGGGGTGCTAATCATTAATTACAATAATGCATTATTAATTATGTAGTGCATTCACAACAATCAGTATGCTCAGATTCCTGGAGACATCTAGTGAATATTAGGAAGCAGAGTACACTCACTACTGGCATCAACATAAACACTTTAACAGTAGTACGTCTGTACCTGCTTGACATAGTCACATTTGATAGCTACACTTTAGGGTTATTTTGAGGGTAGGTGAGGATAATGAAGAGGTCATTATGTATGTCTCAAACTTACAAGTCAGAAGTATGAACAAATCTTGGTATAGTGCAATGGGACTCTTGTGATTCAGTTCACTGAACATTAATGAGAGAGCATAGAAACCCAGATTTCTCACTTGTGTTAGGCATTTGACACATTTGACCTTGACTCATTGACCCTTATGTTGTATTTTTTCTGAGATCAGCAGAGAAACAGCACCATCTAAGCAGTTATTAATTATAAAGTCAAATGTTATTTAATGCTTTGTTTAAGCACTTTAATGGTGAAGTACACATTTTACCAATTTTTTCATGTGTAGTTCTGTTTTTGTACTCCCACCAGCTCCTTTGTTACAGTGCATTATGGCATTAAATGTAATTTCAGAGAATTGCAGTTATCCTATGCTTAATTGACTCCAGGACACAAAATTAATCATTTCACAGGCCATGTTCATTTTATTTCTCTCTCCCTCTCTCGAGTATAATTATGTCTTTATACTGGATAGATACATGATGTGCTGATAAAATTAAGAGATTAATTACTTTCTCTGATTTCTTTAAGATCAGATATGGCACTTACCGTAGGACAGACTAATAAGATCAAGGCAGATAATTACAAAGCTTTAAACTGTGTTGTTTGCTGCTTTTACTTTTGGATTACCAATAGACAGTGTATTGTGTCTTCATTTTTAGGGCATGCTTCATAAGTTATGAAAACATTCAAAGCCCCACTTCTTTAAGAAGCAAAAATTATTTGGTCAGTGTCGCCCAAATCCTGTTCTCCTGAGTGAAAGATACACTCTGTTTCAGCCAGTGGGTAGGTGAGAGGTGATGATATTGCACAATTTCATGAAGCACTCAGATCTCTGACTATGTGGGTGAGATGGAGCAATAAGTTAGGAGGAAAAGGGGTTTGTTATTGATAAATTTGTATTTATTGCTAAATATTTTTAATACAGTTTTCATGTAATTACAGCATTGATGCAATTATTATCATTAAACCTAGTCTTAAAGCAGCTGTTTTGGACAAGAAAATATTTGGGGTGTTAAAATTCTTTATTGTATTAATATCAGCCTAGAAACATTTAAGTTAAATGTATTAAATATGTGTTAAGTTAAATGTATACATTTAAATGTAAATTTTTTGCGGAGAGAAATATACATGTCTCTTTGCAATGCTGATCCAAACATGGTAGAATATTCTCAACTCTTCTTGTATGGAATATTGCAACTGCATTGGGGAGAGGGGGCTGGGGAAATGTGATCTGTGTTATTACCAGGAAAGAGGTAATTTTAAAAAGACAAGTTTGGACAATTAATTCTATGTGCCCTGCCTTGCTTTCCCAACCTTCATCCTCTAGGCTACTGTATATAGAGAAGGAAGGGAGAAGGTCTTCGCAGTTCTCAGTTTCTCCAGAACTTTCTTCTTCAGTAGAACAGAAATAAGCCATTTTACAAGATGTCAGAATATACAGCTTATGAATAAAAATGAACTAAGAAGAGTCAACTAATATCATTTACTTTGCTCAGGAAGTGACAGACTGATGCTCATTTGGGATGAAAACCTTCATCTGACTCAGAATCTGCAGGTCAATGAAAACCCATTTCTGAACCTGTGAACCCTCTTCCATGAATTCAGAATAATTTAGAAACTGTTCTTCCAGATGAAATTCATAAATATGAAAATAGCTGCACCAATCTTCAGAATGTTACTGGATCATTACTGGACAGCTATTAAATAATACATTATACAGTAATAATACTCATTTTCCCATAGCTTTGAAATAGGTCTGCTGCAGTTTTCTTGTGTCTTCAAACCTAAGGTTGAGCTTGAAGGTGAGCTATCTATATAATTTTCAAATTATAGAAAATAGGCTAATTTAAGTCACAGTGCTGCTATATTTTAAATCATGTATTCACCCTGTATGACACTGTTCTTCATTCATCACCCAGACTGCCTGGATGACCAGATCTGTCTTCTTGCTTTTTCAGGAGTCTCTTATATAGTAACATCTATGCAAAGATCTGCATGCAGAAAATGGCAGAATACTACAGAAATCCATGTATGAAAATAGATAAATATGTTACACCTACACCTATAATTTGCATATATGCTTTATAGTCCTTTTGATAAATGTGTATTTGTAGAGAAACTTCTTCATGCAGCTCTGACAGATTTGCATTTTGAAAATATTTACACTACCTGTGCTTATGATTTATATTTACTCTCTCTTAGCATAGAAGCTTTTTAGAGCACTCCGGCCTTCTTATTCAAGTTCTAACACCATGTTTTGTAATGCTATAAAGTTTTCTAAATCTAATGAGACTTTTGTTAGATAATGCAATAAAAATAGAGCTTGTGGGCTCCAAAAGTCAGCTTCAGTTATCTCACTGCCTTCTGGTGTCTTCCACACACCTTTTGCCCCAGTTAGAAACTGCAGTTCAGCAAGAGACCCCTCCATTTTCCATTCTGTCTCTCTGCTTTGATGTTTCTTACCCTCAGCTGTTTAACTCTCCTGAACAGGTCATCTCTCAAGCCTTGTTCATGGGTTTTGCATTATTTATGTTAATTTCCTGTTCATGGGGGGTTTGTTGTTATTTTGTTTGTGGTGGTTTTGTGGGAGAGGTTTGTTTGTTTGCCTTTTTATTTTGCCTTTGTTTTTGACAGGGACTAGAATGACTAGAAACACAAGCCTTACAGCCTGAAGCTGAAGGAGCTAAGAACCTTTTCCTGTCCACAGGTATACAGAGAGGGAAATAACTAGAATTGTCTCACAGATCGTGACCATGTGCTTAAGTATTTACTGGAGTTCTAATGAGAAAGGCATGAATTCTCTTTCATACAGTAAACAGTAGGAGAATTGCCTGGTTTTCTACTCAGGGAATCTTTGGGAGTCATCATGATCATAGATTCATATAATTATTGAAAATGAACTGGAGAAGGAATGGGGTTTTTTTAATCTTGATAAAGATTTTGTAAAAGATCATTTTTCTCCTGTTGACCTTGGGCTGCTGAGAAGACTTCGGTTGTGGGTGAGGCAGTTCTTGGGCCACAACTCAGTGCTTTTGCAGACAGCCAACAGAAAGACTGCTGATGAAATGTCCACATTACTTAAATAAAGAGTATTATTACAGCTGTAATAATAGGACATGACCAGATCATCACCAGGAATGTTAGTCCTGCTTGGTTGTTTATCACACCTGCAGGATTATTATAAGGTTCATGGATATGATTTGCTAGGTGGGAATTATTAGACTGGAAAAGGACAATTATGAGACAAAAGTCCTTTGAATGTTTACACTGCTAAGAAGGTGAAATAAGCATGAATAAAACACTATGATGACTGCTTTTCAAAAACTTATTTGTTTCGCATATATACTCAGAGTTTGAAGTGGTCAGAGAAGATTTTTAAAGATTTCCCAACATTTCTGTATAGATTCTCAACACAGATACATATGGGGGGGGGGGGGGGTTGTGTATTTTTTTGTTGGGTTTTTTTAAAGAAAAATTCTAGAATGAGGCATAGACATTGGTACTCTTTACAATAAAAGCCCAAAGGGTTGGAAACAACATGACAGAAAAAAGTAAAATATATATAAGGGAAAAATAAACCAGATACATACTCTGACATGAAAATCAATAGTGATGAGGCAAATCTAAGAGTAAAGGAATCAGAATCACAAATGTTAGTTAATGACATGGTAACAAAAAAAGCAGTGAATTACACTTATCTACAGCAGTACAAGAAGTTACAAACTCACAGAACACATCAAGTGAACACCTGTGTAACTGAACTGTATGGCTACATAGCCATCACCTATTTAGAATTATAAATGCTGAAGGAGCATGCTGTTTAATGTTAATATTTGGGTATAATTTACATAAATTATATAATAGAATTTAGTGAGAACAAAATGTAGGTTGTCTTTCAAGAAAGCTTTGACAGAAACTTACAGAGAAAACCTTCAAGAATAATAAAGAGATACTTCTTTAACCTAATTCATACAGTTTTCACTCTTGATGCAGTCAGGTTTTCTGTCCCAATACCGAAACTCAGTGCTGTCCAGTGACAGTCTTTAGTCTTGCAAATGACTTTCTGAATCAGACTGACCTCTACTTTAGTTTTTAGAATGGTCCAGATTCTCAGATTTGGAGAGAGGATTGAATATGTAGACAGAGGATACCCTAAACACTCAGAGTTTTAAATGCAAAAGAAGTATACCTCAAATATTATTTTAAATATCTCAATATTTTGACATATCTGGTTCCAGAAGACCTCATTTGTTATTTCTGATGTCTTCAAAATAGCTGTATTAAGATACTACCAAGAGGCCAGTGTCATGGTTAACTTCATATAACCTACTGGTCTCAAAGCAATCCAACTGTAATTCTTCTTGATCTCTACTTTTATTCATTTGTTTAGTTGCTTCCTGTGAAGATCCAACCTCTTGACAGAAACTGCTGGTTCCAATTCATTCTCTTTTATCATTGCTACAGCAGTTCACTTCAGTTTAGTTCAGGGTTACACTATGGCTTGATTTATGTTTTCAGTTCTGATGGAAATGAAAGTCAAAATGAAGGGAAAATATTGAGGCTGTTTCAAACTAGTTTTCTACCTGAAATATTGCCTGGTACCAGTGTGCTTGAAATGGGGCTCAGGTGTGAAATGTAAAATGAAAAAGGTAACATATGCAGCATAAAGTATTCATAAAATACAGCAAGTTTAACAGATTTAATATTATTTGGAGCTAATATTCTACTGCTATCTATGTCTGTGATCCTTTATTACGTCTGAAGAGTCCAATACCCATCAGAGTAAGTAATTATAACTTCCTTAAGCACTGAGAAAAAGGGCACTGAGAAAATCTCTGCTATTTCTCCCACAATCACACCCAAGGTTATCCAAATTCTTTAAAATAAACTTTAAACAGAAAACAGACTTTCTAAATATAGAAACTTCTTATTATAATAGAATCAAACAAATAATTGCTGGAAAAGGAATACACCTTGGTGGTCTTTCATATCAGAAGAAATGCTCTACTTCAGGCTGCCTCATACTGCCAGGGGTTCTGTGACAGTAGTTCAAAACAAACAAAAAGAAAAAAATGTCATCTCTGTTCATGATGTTGCTAATGAAGTGCTAAATTTATTTTAGTGCATAAATTCCTTTGAAGACAAATGTAGGTATTTAATAAAAAATATCTTCTGCACATAGTCAGATGTGTTTATTTCAAAATATTAAATCTCTTTGATTTTTTATTGTGCCAGAAAAATTATAAAAACTTGTCAGATAGTTCTAAAGCCTGTGCTTTATGTCTTTAAGCAAAATAGAACTCAGCTTCAGGTTGTGTGCTGGCAGGGGATGGTTGGCATTAGGCTTTGGTTTGAGGAGGGTTTTGCACACTTCCAAATAGGGTTATTTCTATTACTTCTTTTCTATGTTGTAGTTTGACCTTGACTTCACTTTTAAGTGGGAGAGCTATTTTTTTCCTTTAAAATATAAAAACATTTTTGAAAATATAATTATTGGGAAACTGTTTCTGGAGAGTATGTCTGGCAGCTCCTTTGGTAATGTTCAAATCTGCATTAAATATATCAGTAAGAATTGTAGACAACTTATCACATGTGCAGCACTATGCAGATATAAATTGTCTAATTTTTCAAGGAAGAAAAGGACGACTTCAGTGTAGGAACTAAACCATTTTTCCTAAACATGTCTGAGTACAGGAAAGATTATGACCATTTTGCATGAAAGCGAAACCAGCACACAGAGGCAAAACACCCCCAAGCACAAAGGCATCTGAGCCAACCTTGAGTATCTGAGAAAGGGCTTCAGTTTTGAATTTAATGGTTTGTGTTCTTTGGTTCTCAATATTAATGTCTGAGGCACAAAATTTATAATGGAACATGTGCTTAACTCCTCATTTCAAAAGGAAATAGAAACAAATCTAGTTTTCTGGATTCTGATAGGACTGTTTTCCATAATGCAAGAGTACAGAAAAATTACCTGTAACAGATAAGTGTGGGTTATTTTCATATTGACGGTATGATTTGTTTAGTTCTTTGCTTTTGCTTGCTTGTATTCATGTTATGGAAAAATAAAATTCTGAAATTATGAAAATCCATTTTTTGAAAGCTTTCCAAAAAGGAATTGCATCCAAGTCACTATTACAGAATGCCAGCCAAGGGACTTGCCTTTGTGCGGAATTAGCTGCCTCCAACTGCTTCCTAACAAGTGACATGGAGGCTCTGGGGTTCGATATGTGGTTCACTGCCCTTTTCATTCTCCATAATAACACTGGGAGTTTTCTTTTCTCAGAAGAGCTTTTGTTACCATTGCTGCATCAATCATTCTCATATTTTCAATTCAGTTATTCAGGATCCTTAGGTTTCTATTGTTAATCTTCATTAATGTATTTCCGACTTTCATAACCAATTTAATTTGAATTCTGAATAAATCAGCGCTGCTTACAGAGGACAATCTCGTTTTCTGCATGCAACTGATTTAGGCTTTGGGAAGATTATCCATTTCATTCCCTGAATTTCTGGTCTTACAATGATAAAATATGCATAATTAAAAGGAAAAAAAATCTTAAACTTGGAAACTCAATTTACCTGGCTTTTACATCTCTCTGAAGGGCTGTGTGATGTGCAATTGCTTAAACTCAGTGACTTGTACCTCCCTAGTTTGCACTATATATTCAGCAGGTGAAATCTTATGTATATAGTCACTTTGCTCATGTAATACATGCACACTGGTCTGTTCCCAGGCAAGGAACTGATAGACTGGGCTGGGCTGGGCTGCGCTGAAATGGGGTTTTGGACCATGGCAGGGGTGGGGGGAGGCCCTGGGGAGAATAGTCATGACCAAGAAAGCCTTTGAACCCTGACATTTTAAGGAAAATTTTGTTTATTTTCTTTATTTTACCTTTAATCATGACCCATAGTGATCAGAGTGCAGGCACCCTATGAAACAAGTAGGAATCTCCAGTTTTGACTCAGCAATAAAAATAGAAGTATCTGTATTCATGACTCAAACTGACCCCAGGTGGATGTTTGAAGTCAAGAACTAGTTTTTCAGTAACACTTGGAAGCTGATATTTTCACGTCAAATTACTTGTGGCTTTTCTTTCAGCTAAAGATAATTACTATGTAAATTCCCTTATTAAGTTATGTTAGGAGCTTATTTTCTCATTATTTTCCTGCTTTTTTCCCCTTCTGTACATGTGTTCTGTTACTCTGTTTTTAAAGCCTATTACTAATACACTCTAAAGGAATGTGCTCTATCTGTTCATAATCAGGTCATCATTTTACTGTATGCAGTGGTTAATAATAATTAGTTAACACCTGCTCCTTCAGAAATTGAGCATTTAGGTCAGCAAAGTATAAGTCAGTGATGCTGTAAGGATGGTACAGTGATTTCATATTCATTCCACAATCAAGCTTGCCTCACAGTGTCGTTTCAAGTTTGTTCGTTCTTATTTGCATTCACTTAATTTTCACGTAGATAAAAACCTCAACAGAATGAACAAATATATCATTCAACATCAATAGCATGGGGAGGCATATTAAGGCAACACGAAGAATAAGTCACTGTCACATCCTACCTGGAAAGAAGGGGGAGTGACTCAGATTAGCAGATCATCTCTGTGTGGACTAAGGTGAGACAACATGCAAGGTCCAAATACAAACATCAACTCTAATAGGAACACGGAGATCAAATGTGCTGTTAACATTGGCACCCTCACAGTTATATCAGCTTTATGGGATATCAAGGTAGGCTTTGCATTACTTGGCAGCTTTGAGAGAAAGAGAGACAGAGAGACACAGAGAGACATAGAGAGGTCACCAGCCCTGGATGTCGCAGCATTGAGCTTGCCAGTGGAGGTAGCTGGTGCAGAAAGAGTCCCCCTGTCAGTCCGTACATGCCTGTTTATCAGCCCCAGCTCTAGGAGTGGTTGAAACGTTACCGTACCTTTTGGGGGCAAAACAAGGAGAATGAAACCTGGCCCTTACCCATTAATTCCCTTTTTCGTCTCTCAGGGGCATCATCTGGGGCTCACAGTATGTGACTTGGGGCTTGACCCTCATAACAGTACCTGACTTGGGGCTTGTCCCCCACAGTCATGAATTAGTCAACTGCAAAATAGTGTCCCCTTGCAGGTTCTTACACTAGAATGGTAGTGATGTGACCACTCCTGAGACCACAAAATATAATTCCCTTTCTTCCAAGCATCAGTTGTCAGATCGTCTTTAAAGTCATATTTGGAGTCAGATTGTTTCTTTCCCGAATCTAGCAGAAATTGCTCTTCTCTCCACTTATATAGAGCAGACTTCAGCAATGATAAATGATAAAAAGGGTTGGATTCTCATGGTTGCTCTCACATTACCTAAATCTTGCCAACCAATCTCCCCTTTTTTGGCTTGGAACTTCTTGCTCAAACATCAATTGTTGAAATACCCTCCAGCAGCAATGTCTCTACTGATAGTGTTAGTGCCTTGTGATAGGAAAAATGGCCTTGTGAAAGATGTAGATATGTGTAGGGTAAAATTAATATTTTCTAGCAGATAAATGAAATTCAAATTTGTTAAATTTTCTTTATTCATTGGCAATCTTGCTGAGCACAGAAATACTTAACTTTGGCCTTTAGAGAAATGATTTAAGGCAAATGTATTTAGTTCAGCAGAGCGCAGAAGAATCAGTGTACCATACTTCTGAAAGAATGTATTAACAGAAAAGGGTGTAGGAAACCAGAAAAATTTGCTGGGAGAACTGTTTCAGGTATTGGATGAAGATGAACAGCAGTCAGGTAAACTCCAAACTTAAAAGCCATAGATTTGTCAACAGGTTCCTCTTCAATAAATGCCCAGCTTGAGTGCTGAATGGCTTCATTGGCTGTGATAAGTTTTGATGTTTCTAGGCTAAGTATCAATACTGGCAAGCTTGAGGATAACATTTATCATCATAAAACTAGTAATGGTCAGATCCCACTTCCTAGCCTGCGTTCAAACTGCTAAATGTTGGACACCAGGTTTAAGCACATATCTAATCATGACCTTGAAAGCTGGGTAGAAGCCTGTCCACATGTAATATATGTCCCACCTGCAGGTGAATATTCAAAGTCTAGGACTCAACTCTTCGTGGTGACACACAGTTTTTCTTTCCTTCAAACTCAGATGTAGATGTTTCCTTGAATAACAAATGGCTGGGAATGCTAATTAGCTTCAGAGTGAACATGACAAAACCAAACTGCACAAGCAGGTGCAGCAATTCTCCTTCTCCTAATTACAGTTTCAGCTCATTGTCTGTCTTTATCAAGACAGCCTTATTTTTTTTTAAGTCTCAGGTGACAGAGGAATATATAATGACCATTTGTATCCAGCAATACCTCTAAAATGGACCTTGGCAAAGCAATCCATGACTGTCATCCCAATGATTCACAGTTGATTTACTAGGAGTCTCCCAAGTCAATTCAAAAAGTTTCAGTACTGCTACCTGCTCATTAGTAGGGTATTTCAGTGGTGCTCCAAGGTTTCTGCTACAGTTAGTGAAAACCTCTGTAATACATAAAAATTAGGATGTGAATTGTCACTGACTGAACTGTCTTAGACAAATAGTTACAATTTTTCCATGCAAAGTTAACCATAACTAGGGTAGTGTTTGGTTTATTTGTATTTTAAATATCAAATAACTTCAAATTGAAGTATCCCTTTAAAAGCAATGCTTCTGGCATAATACATGTCATCTTCTACCAGTGGACTAGCTCTAAAAGACGTATAATTCACTTGAAGAAACTTCAGCCTGCAGATACCTGAATATAGTCAAGGTTTCTATTGATGTACTCTTTGCTTACCAGCTCAGTCCACCATTTCCTCACTTTGTATTTTTCCCTACCTTTCCTGGTTTCAAGCTGTGTTTACCAGGTTGAGCAGCCTGTTGTCAAAGATGTTTTTGCCCCACTTGATCAGATGGATCTCATCTCTTCCTAGCAGTCCTTAATCCTCAGGTGAGAAGATCCTCCATGACAGGCAATATCCTGCTGCTATCACTCACTATCCTTGTTGCTGCACAGTTTAGTTTCAGCAAACTTTGCTCTTCATTGGACATATTTCCCAGCCCTTCATCTTCCACTGGGACACTGAATATACTCTGCACTTGCAAAACTGCCACTGGAGAAGATGGAATTTCCTACTGTTGCCAGAACTCGCAAGCTTCAGGTCTGGCATCCAAATGGAGTCTCCATTTCCCACCCCAGTAAGCACAGCCTATGTTTGACGCTCCTTTCAGCTTGTGATACCTGTCTGAAAACTCCTTAGCCTAAGGAAATTCAAACACGTATCTTCTTAACACCCTGCATAAGTGTTGAAGCATATTACTGTCTCAGATGAGAGCTGAACCCAAGATATCCTAACTACCCAGATACTCATTATATGAGTGTTATACGCATATTTACTTTTTATTCTTACCCAAGATACTCATAATTTTAAGATATAGTGAAATATCTTCAGTAGAGGGGTTGGATAGGGGTTACACATACTCCTGTGTTTGATGTTGCCTATCAACTAATTCTGTTAAGTTGATTCACTGGTACGTGGAAGCCCCCTCCACCTCCATATGCTCTGGTGAGGATCCCATAAGCCTGCATTTCAGAATCCACTCATGTTCATGTACCTGACACTGAGCTGTGGAAATGCTCTGCTTTGTGACATCCAACAACTTGTCTGGCACCTTGACCTCATCAGCACTGGAGGGAGTAAAGCTTATGTTGGTATCAGATAGTCCGACAAGTTTAAATACTGTTTGTGAAAGAGTCAGTTGGACTCCTCTTTGCTACCTCCAGTAGTGAAATAACAGGTGACAATCAAGGGGGAAGTAGCATATTCATAGAGTGTGATCACGTCACAGTAAACACAATCTGTGATTGAACACTCAAGTAATTGCAGTGCGCAGCAAAATTTGTGCTGGCAATCTGATAGCCTGATTATCTCAACACAGCACTGGGAATTTGTTTGCTACTTAAATAACCTGAAAAGTAACTGAAAAGCGATGTTTATTAGTACCAAAATCACAGAGTGATGAAGGAAACAAACACATTTGGGGATATAAGAGATATTTTAGATAGATTCTAAAAAAACCAAACAAAACCAAACAAAATATAAAACCAAACAAATCTAATGTTCCTCGAAAAGGAAGCGTAAGTACAGAATCTACAAGGTTTATCCAAGAGAAAGCTTGCCACGTAGCATTACCAAAATTGCTGCTAATAAGTATGATCCCACAAACACTGTTTTGGGGTTTTTAGCTTGCACTGAACCTAATTGTGTCGCTATCTTAGGGAGTCTGTATTGGCAAGTTAAACCTGAATTATTTAATCACCTTAAGGTCATAAATAAAATGTGTGGCAAGATCCTTCACCTCTGAGTCCCTTTTCCAGTCACCTAGCCATATAGCCTATAAGTTATCTAGCACAATACTGAGACAATAAATTAGTTTGCATTGGTGGTGGTTCTTTTCAAATGGAATTCCCAACCTAATTCTACAGAAGAAAACTTATTGTCCAACAGATCAGCACAGGTACTTCATTAGTCATATGCACCTGGAAAATGGTGGGTAGTTTTTGTAGTCAGATTGGACAAGTGAATAGCACAGAAGAGCATACATTTTTCTCAGAATTAAAAAAATAATAAACAAAGTGGATTGGGCTAGTGCAGATATTCTTTTCATACTTTCAGGAAAACTGCACAATTTACCTGGAAACCTGTCTCACTAATGCAACTTGTAATTACAGTTTGCAGAGTCACAATAAGAGTCTTCCCATTCTTCCTTTAGTTGAAATTACTTTATAGTGAAACTTTTAATGTGCGGCTAGTCATTTTCTTGAATAAATTAAACTCCAGCTGTCATTTTCTGAGCTATTTTTGCTTCTTAATACAATCAGGTTTTTAACTGTTTAATGATGCGTATTACCACTTTAAAATGTTTTGTACTTTTCCTGTTACATTGAGAAATGGTAGTGTTCAACTGAAGCTGGGCATACCAGCTGCTTCAACCAGCAGAAGTGTGACTGTCCTGCTTTTGGACAGAAATAACTGAAAGCATGGGACTTATTCCCCAGAACACAAACAACAGCCTGTCACCTGCCCGAGGTAGGTAAAAAAGGTTTTTTAGTTAACACTCTTCTGAGGAGGCTATGTGTGCTTGAGGAGATGGTTAGTGATATTATAGACAAATTATTATCATAGTCATTAACCATGGGGGAACTTTCTGGGCTGAACACTGGCAGTTAAAATAGAAGATCCAGGATGTCAAAGATAATCATACATTGATGCTGACAAAGGAGAAGACTGTATAGGTTTAAAAAATAAGTAGGACTGCATAAAGCAATTAAAAAATCTTCTGTTTCTCCCAAAGGGAAGCAGCATCCAAATGGGCAAAATGGCATAAAATTATTTTATAAGTTCAGTTTACCTCCCCTAAAATGGGTACAAAGTTCAGAATCTCACTGAAATCTTACCTTCACTAATTCATGTCTACCTAATTATTCAGAGGACTGATGCTGACAATGTTCTATTGAAAGAAATCTTAATATTTTCTATTAACAGAATTTTTGGACTCTACCAGTCTTTAGGGTTAGTTCTGCTCCAATTTGATCACCCAGAATTTGTTTGGCCTAGGGACAAGCACAATGGATTTAATTCTTAGCATCCGTATAACCTTCTGCAGTAAATTATTTCTTTCTATAAAAGGCAAAACTGAGTTTTTCCATGTTTTCATCAGGCAATATAAAGTTCCTGTTCTGCAGAGAACTAGATATGGTGTCTTGAAACAATCTGTTGGTCTTTCATATTTGAAAATCAATGATACCCACTAAAAACAAATCATTGCAATAAACGTGATATTAAAATCCCCAAAAGACAGTGGGCAATTGTAGTTTCTTTCACTTTAAAGTGTTGATGTCTCCTGGTGACAGACCAGATAACTCTCAGACAAGGCAGTGAAGTATGTCTTTAAAAGTCTTTAAAATAGAAAGAAAAAATTACTCTTTCTATATATGAAAGCCTGCATTCATGAAAGTTAATTCCTTCCAAATATTCTTGCTAAATAAACCTTTCTTTAGACAGACATTCGATTCTCAAACAGAACTCCCAAAGAGAATGTAATCTGCAATTCCATAAAAATATCAATAGAACTTTTCAAAAAGCAAGTGTTTTTTGTCACAGGACATTTTCTTTCCCAAGTAAATTTCCTAATTCTGAGTGTCTTATACCAATTATTTTACTTCAGAAATCAGAATGTAAATGGGATTTGTTAGTAGTTCTAGCTGTGTATTGGTTTTGTTCAGTACGTGTGAAACCTTTATAAATTCTGTGTAAATCAGGGGTTAAAAATTAGAGGTCAGTTTTTTAATAGATCATAATATCAGTGAATGATTTACAAATACAAATGGCACTGTTTGTATGGTGACATGTGTGATGTTACAGTATAAGGGCCTGACCCTTACAAACTCCACCTCCTCTTCACTCCTATTTGCCCCAGCCAAAAGAAGTGTATTTATTTCCTGACAAAGTTACACCTCTTTCTTCTTTATTGTTCCTTTCAGAAATAACCAAGCTGGCATAAAATGGCCTTGGGAAATCCAACTTTTTTTTTTTTCAAATTCAGTGATATAACTTGGAAATTCATAAAAACATTAATACTAAACTAAACCAAAGATTCCTCTAGGCCTCTGGCTCTGACAAAGCCCTGTAGCAGATGTTTTGCAATTGTGTAAGAACAGAACAAGCAATGCCTATGAATTTCCTAGTGCTCTCCCAGCCTCCAGTAATTTTAATTTTATTGATATCTTAAGCAAGAGATGGTATCTTCATGTTTAATAATCCTTTCTAGACTTCAGTTACACAGTCTGCTTGCTTTGGGATATTTGTAAAATTTAGCACCACCACCATCCTGAATAGAACTATTCAATTACTTTAGAGTATTCTATTACCCTATTCTTTACATTTTTCCATGTTTTCTGGAATATTTGATTCCATGTTATTAAAACCAAGAGCCTGGAATATACTTTTGCACCCATACAAATCTAGTGATAAGTAGTTAGCAAGAATATAATCACAGTCTTAATCTGAAAAGTTTGTAATCCAGTTCAGCTTTCACCATGACTGAAAATCTTATCAGAAAGCTTCAACTTTTACACTGACATTACTGGGAGAAAAACAAAACAAAACAAGACATCAGGGAAGACAAAGATTTTCAAAAAGGGATTTGAAAGTTAAGCTTGTACATGGGCACACTGAGGAGCAACTGCTGTGAATGCACTGAAAGCCAGGACACTCATCAGAGCAAGAATTGAGTAGGAAGGTCTCCTTGTTTAAAATCGTTGAATTGACATGTAATGTGTACGGCATGTTTGCAACATACGGGTCAGTAATTTTATCTTGAAAGTGTGACTTTCATTCTAATCTGACGCCTGGAAAAATCAAATGCTTCAGAACGGTGGCAGCATTAAGTAACTATAACTGACTTCCCTGATTGCATACTCCATATGAAGAGTAACCTTTGTTTAGGTTAGAATGCAATATTTAAAATACACAACATTTGATCCCAGGTTACAGAATATATGGAGCATCAAAATTGCCTAGAAACTGCCTGAATGGATAGATGCTTATGATGTAGACCAATTCAGCTGAACTTCCACTCATTCATGCAGGATGCCAAACACCTCCTTCACAGGACAAGATGAGCTTTAAAGGTCCCTAGGACTCATGTTCACACCTCTCTTAAGAATGTTTGAAGCTTCCACCTGCACTCAATAGTAATTAACTATCTCTTAACCTTCATCACATTTATTCATACCCAGATGGGAAAGGTGATGACTGGACATTGTTCAAGGACTTAATACAAAAATTGAAAAGAATAACCAAACTAAAGTTCCAGATTGGCACATCTATTATCTTTTTTTTTCATCTTTTTTGCCTTCAAAGCTGCTTCTGAAACTGTATAGATCTACCTGTTCAGGCAGAAGAACTGACTGTGCTATTAAACTCTGCCTCTTGTTACATATCCTCAACACTGAGTATGCAAATATGATAGCTGAAGTTGCTTCACTGTAATCCTGTAAACTCACATACCATTCTTGTTAATATAAAATTTGAAAAACTGTTCTGATACCATAAGAACACAGCCTTGATCATTTAAACTATACTTCTCCTCTTGCCTTGGCTTCCATTAATGATTCATTCTCTGTCACAAAGCAAAACGCACAATTTGAAAAGGGTGGAATTACAATAGGGTTTAAAACAGCAGTTAGATTAGAATATCTTTATAACATAGGTGAGCTTTCAGCAGACCATCTTCCTCATGGATCACATCCAAATAATGCTAGTGTTCTAACCCCTGAAAATTCATAATATTCATCCACTGAAAGAAGTAATTTCCTGGAACGAATCTCTCAGTTGTGTTTAAGCCCCTTGCCTAGTTATATGCTTGATAACGCTTTTAAAAATTGATCCTTTAGGATAGCTTCTGATCACAAAAAGAATATTAGTCCATTTTTGTCTCTTCTTGATTATGTAGGGCAATTAGTACAATGTCTTGGCAGACAGCTCTCCCTTTCACAGCAATTGCTAAAAAGGTATCATGGGAATATAACCAAGTTTTACAACACATACATGATGCAAAAAGCCATTTCACAACATACATCAGCAAGAATGCATTTCTTGCCAAAGTTGTCTGGAAAATGTTCAGCAACCATCTGCCAATTAGAGAATAATCTGCTGTTTATCTGCAGCAGAGAACACCTATTTAGCTGGCAAGCATGCATGGAGCAGAGGCAGCTAACCAGTACTGTGATAGTTAGCAGGGCAATTAGCTCAGCTGGGGACATGAAAGAGATTCATCATGGGACTGTCTGACTGTGGTGGTGATGTGTTAGAGGGCTCTGTTCCCATGACTGGCGGGAAGAAGGTTCTCCAGGAAGTTCAAGTCCTTGGCTGTCGTGCAATACAGAGGAGGGAGGGTTCCATGCAGGACTGGGGCCACAGGGGTACTTTGTACTTCTCCCTGATGTTAGAGCTCCTGGTGGCCTCACCTGCAGGAGCTGTGCTGTGGCTGAGACACTAAGTGACCAGGTACAGGAGCTGTGGGAAGAGATGAACAGACTGAATAGCACTGGGAAAGATAAAAGCATCATAACAGGGTCTTCAAAGTGACATTGCAGAGCTACACAGTGCAAGGAAGTAGTGGTAGAGGCAGTCTAGTCATGGATGGAGACTCCAAGAAGCTGAAAGCTTGTGACTTCTTGCATTAGGAAGAATGGTCCTTCTCTGTCCTCAGATCTGACTTTACAGATTCAGTACAATACCCTAACAGCAAAGGAAGGGTAACAAATTTCCTGGAGAGAATTTAAAGTCAGCTGAGCCTGAATCAAACTTAGCACCAAAAAGACAGGCCAAGTGGCGGTGGTTCCATTCTGCAGAGTGGGGAGACATCAAAATTGCTGTCATGGGATTCCTATCACTTGCTGGCAGATCGGATCAGGGATACTGCACAGAGACTCACAACACCCTTTTATACCATCAGAATTGTTCTCTCTCACTGTTCATACTGTGGTCACCGATCGCACTACAAGATAGAACAAATCAGTGGGGGACTGAAGATTTACATGGCCAAAGGTGGAAGACATGAGATGAGAGTCCAGATGCTGTTCTCAGTTGTACAGGTGTTTAGGAAGGGTTTGGGTAGAAACTTACATGTTCTACAGGTTAACAGCTGGCTGCATAGCTGCTGCTGTAGTTAGTGCTTTGGCTTTTATAATTATGGTCACCTCTTTGGGATATGGACTGTTAACAGGAAACAGGAGTCCTAGAGCACACAATTTAAGCTGGAGAAATCAAGAAGGTAACAAATACTGAACCTAATTTTGTGGTTACTGCTCACACCTAGGACAAAAGAGAACAAATCTCAGTCTCAGGACCTCAATTATTTATACAAAATAGAACAGCTCAAATAAAAACATTTGATAATTTGTGGATATTTTGAATCCCTCCCCTCCCCCAAATATTATTCCCCTCTTTCTCCCTAGTCCATTTCTTTCTTCTCCCCAGATTATACAGCTGCCTGAAAAGTTTCCAATCTGTGCAAATGGAGATAATAATATTGAACATTTTAAAAACTTTTAATAAAAAAAATTTAATAAAAACTTTCTTGTCATGTTCCTTATATAGCCTGATATAGCTGAATAACAACAGGAATAAATCTTTCTTATATTTTAAAGTATGGAAATACTAGTGCAGAAGAGATCTATGAAGACATAGAAAGTTTTAGAAAATGACAAATGCTGATCTAGCTAATTGGATGCAAACACTAAAATGCCTTCTGCAAAGCACAGGTGAAAGTAAACATAGGTAATTACTATATTTTTGTTCCCATCCCTGTAGCTATAAAATATGTGCCATCAGTACCATGAAATTGGAAAACAGACTTATGTTCTAAATCAAAGAAACAGGGCTTGGTCTAAACTCCACTATTTAGAAGACATGGCATCACAAACAACGTTAATGTTCTTTGACAATGTTCACAACCATTAGAAAATTGAAGTCATAATGAAACTGCAGCTAACTCACAATCTTCTGGCCCTAGGATGTACATTGTTGATGTGTGTATTCTGGAAGCCCCATCTGTTAGGAGCCAGGCTTTATATACTGAATAATTGCTAAATTCCAAGGAGACCAGGTGGCAGGGCAAATTAATTTGGAAAGAAATAGAAAAGTCATGGGGGAGGGAGCAGAAAAAATGTAGGAGAAAGTTAATTCAGCATTTTCTGAATGTACTGAATGAGGACAGGAATAGAGGAAGAAAATATACAACAAAATGCAGAGAGGAAGGGGGAAGGCAGGAAAAGACAGGACACTTACATTGAGAGATTATTATGGAGATATGTCTTGCCCTACGTGAAACAAGAATGTAAGGGAGATAAAAAAGCTGGATATTGCCATAAAAATTTATATTTGCAAATATTCATGCTTTCGATATACACTCATATATTTGTAAAATCAATTCATAATGCCATGTGTAAACAAAAAGATTTTAATCTTCTTTGTGAACTGTTGAAAAAATCTCTAATGTGAAAAAGAAGAAAGAGGAGGAGAAAGGAAGAAAGACAGAGAGGTATTTTAGCTTCCCAGTCTGAACGGCACATTCCCAGTTTTTCATGTGAGAAATCTCACAGAAAACTAACCAGATTGATATGAACACCAGAACTGCTACTATAAACACAGGAAGCCCTCTGTGCAAGAAATCTCTGGCAAGAACACAGGGGACCATAAAGCTACATTAAGGTTCCTTTAAGGAGCAGCTGGTGTCACATACAGTTCTGCTGTCCTAGTCCTCATATGCTCCCATTGTCAGCAGTAGATGAGACAGAGAAGTGAGGTTAAACTGATTTCATTAAAATTTTGATTACAGTGGTAGTCTTTTGGCTATAGATATATATATATATACACAATAATCAAGCAGATTGTCTAAATTCAGTAAATCTGTAAGATAATGGTATAACCACTGCAAAGGCCTGTGACACCCATAAACTACAAGAGTCCATAAAATACAAGAGTCCATCTCAGATGTGGGACTTTGTATTTGTCCTTGCTGGATTTTGTTTTATCTCTGTTGTGTATTCCTCCAGCCTGCTGTCAAGCATATCACCTGGCTCCCCCAATTTGTTGTCATCTGTAAACTTGATAAGAGTGCATGCTTTATTCTCTTCCACATCATTGATAAAGATATTACTTGCCTCTGGTTAGACCATAACACATTTATCACTTCCCTCCAAGTCAAGTCACCCTAATATTTTTTCACTTCTCTGGTTGTCTACTCATTCAGACTGTAACATCAGAATATAATGCAATAATATTGTGGCAGCTAGTGTTGAAAGTCAAGGTAAATTACATCAGCTGTTCTTGTTTCTTCTAAAACCCGTTAAGTTTATCTTAGAAGATAGTCAGGTTAGTAATGCATGATTTACCCTTCACGAATCCATGCTGACTGATTCCTTTAGCCTCCTTCTCATGTGCCCAAATACGTACTCCAAGAGAATTTGTTTCATGACTTTCCAAGGGACGAAAGTGAAATTGATTGACCTGTACTTCCCTGGTTAGTTCTTCAGGCCTTTTTTTGATGTTTCTGATTCAATATCAGTTTTCGATTAGTCATCAGGGATCTTCCCTGATCTCTATGACTTTTAAAAGATGAAAGATTCAGTTCTGTCAAAACACTTAAATCCAGTTTGGCTGAGCCTATGGACATTTATACCAATTTTTGCATGGCTTTTTTATTCCTATTTTCCACTTCCCCTGTACATTCATTCCCATGTTAGCAGAACAGTTAATAGTAATACTTTCTTCCTAAAAATATCCTAGCTCCCCAACTAGCTTAGAGCTGTCTTATTGTAGAAGACCTCTTGCAGTGACTTTGTGTGATGTGAGCTGATGAATTCTACTGTGTTAGTGATGGCACATTTTGTTATTCTTTCTGCCCTTTCTTTCCCAAGAGTTCTGCTCTCCTTTTCCTATTCACTTCTTCAATAAACCTTATTGGATCCTCCCCCAACCAATACCTACATTACTGACTGGAGTTTTAAGACTAAGGCATGTGGAATATCGCCGTTGACTGAGTTGCACCTCTGCCAGAACAGAAATACATGTGTACTATTTTAGTTAAAAGTTCAGTTTCTCTTAAAAGATGTGCAATGCTGTGTTCTCAATATGTAGGCACATTCTTTTCTAGACCAAAAAGATATATATCAAATGCAGATAAATATTTGATTTGTTAGGTGCAACTGAGAGTAGTCAAAAATACACGAACAACCACACTAATTCAGATTAAGGGCCTATCCAGCTCATTATTCTGTCTCCAACAGTGGCTGTAAGTGCACCCTAGGGAGGAAGAAAACCGGAGAAAACATATTCACATAAGTATTAATTTTCCTAGATTTTTACTATTTTCAACTCAGGAGATTTCCTGAGTGTCTGATTGCTTGTCCATTTAGTATTTCCCAAAAGATGCCTCTTCTCAGGTCTTGTCAAATCTGCCCTTGAATACAAATAAACTCTAAGCATGTAGATAACATTCTTTAACAGTAAATTTCACAAAATTAGGGCTCATGACATGAACAACCTCCTTTTTTTTTTTTTTGGAACATCCTAAGGGCTTAATCTGATAGCCCTTATTTCCTATATTGGAAAAAACAGTGAACAACCAGACCTATTTTAAGTCATGTCTTTTCATGTACAGGAGTCCCAGGCTGCTCAGTTGTTCTGTATATTTTTCATCAACCCTGTTACTCTCTTTGAACCATTCACAGTTCTGATATACCTCCTCTGAGACCAAGGACACTGAACTAAATACTGAACTCAAAGGGGAGGGCAAACAGTGGATTTTATTTAACAGCAGATGTGTAGTCTCTGTATTGTCTTCTACTTTCCCATCAATTCTTGAGAGTAACTTCGTAACTGGGTGCCATTTTTAAGGAGTGAAATAGTGCAAAGTGGGAAAATAAGACTGATGTGGAGACAGTAACCAACATATACTGTACTGTGACATAAATTGGAGGAATTCCCATGACTGGAAAACTGTTCAGTGGTTGTCATAGCAGCTCATAAAAAAATCTGTGGTTTTTAATAATTTTAATACTTAGACCCTAACAAGATTCAAAACAAGTTAGGTATCTGTTTTGATGTCTATATTTCAAGTAATATTTTTAACACTATCAGTTCATAAATAACCCATGATTGCTTATTCTTCCTGTACCCAAATTACCCTATTTTGTTCTTTGGGCTGTTTCTTGCATCTTTGTCAAATGTGTCTAGAACAGGTGACCAGCAGATAGAGGATACTAAAATAGATGGACCGCAAGTCAATCAGATGTGACATCTAAAATATGGGTATGCAAGTGCTGCATTTATTTATGCCTTCAGAATCTTCAGTTAATTAACAGTATTTAGAAAAAAAAACCAGTCTGTATTAACTACACTTTGACTTCATCTCAAAGTAAATTTTCAAATCTAAATTATTTTATATCACTCTTATACAGAGTTGATGGAATATTGGAAAGAAAAAAGCCTCTGAGAAAAAAAGTCTTAGAAAATATAGGAAATAACCTGCTTTTGGAGGTTAATTTATATCACCATTTTGGATAGCTTTCCTATCAGTCTGAAGACTACTCAAATGAAATCTTTCAAGAAGAGAATAAGAATGAACTTACAGGGAAAAAATTGAGAAACATTTTACCTTCCAGTAAAAACATGAAAGCTGATGACCAAAGAAAAATCATCCAGTGAAGAGGCATATAAAAGTCATTGTTTCAACTTAGGCTTTCAGCAAAACTTTTGAAAATAGTTATGGCATTACTAACCAGATAATTCACCTCTGATATCAAGAATTTGAGCAATACTCAAGCTATTTAAAATTCCCTATTTCTTTGCTAATATTATCACTAATTGCACTTGGATGCTGGAGTTGATATCAAGAACTGCAAGTCCTTAAGCTTCTATGTGAGCTATGTGAAACTTATGTCCACTCTGCTTGCCTTGTTGAGGAAAAAGCAGACTTTTGATAGAAGCCTAAGATACATTTCCCATACTTTTACAGAAAGGCTTACTCATCATATATGCAGCAATAAAAAAAAAGTTAGGACTATTAAAGTATTACAAATTGTAATTGACCATGTAGAAAAGGATTATATTTATCATTTTGCTGAAATACTCACGTGACTTGTGCTTAAACTTTTAAATCACACAGTCTGTATTCAATTGGAGAATTACACAAAGGGACTAACTCAGCTATCACTGTAAAAAAATTGAAATTAATATTTTTCATCACAGTGAAAACTATGAGCAGAAACAGGAAGTTCTGAAAAGAGAAAGTTACACTGAAAATACAAAGGTCAAAAAACATTAAATGTTAAATAACTGTCTTTTTGGAATTAAGAGACCAAAAATATTGCCACTGAGTTTAGCTCCTTCCAATAAGGTAATGTCAGCTTTGGAAAGTAACTCACATTTTTATATAGCTATACATTATATATATGTATGCAGGTAGTTACGTGTATATATAGCACACACAGAAACATATTTTAAATGCAGATCGAACACCAATCCAGGTCCTTGCTGACAAATAACTACTATATTAATTTTTCCTATATGTCACATTCCCTTTTCCTATAACTGCTGAATATTTTTCCATTAATAGATGTGATCCCGTGCTAAAGGCCTTTTATGTAACAATCTTCCTGGAATAGCTCCATGTTTTCATGTTGTGCCATAGGAGATTTTTTTCCATAATATTTGCAGTTTTTCAACTGGCACATTTCATTCAGCAAAACAAAACAAAAACAAGAATTAATCTGTATATGTCTGTAAGGTCCTTGTTGGATCAGGACACCAGAGCGCTCAGTCCAAGCAGACATTGTTACCCTTTCTAGTTAAATGAGTGTTGGAGTTTTAAGTAGCTGGGTTCTGGTGGACAAGAGGGGGCTGCTGGGGTGGCTTATGCAAGAAGCAGCTGGAAACTCTCTGCAGGCCCCAGAGAGAGTAAACACCAGCACCTCAAGGCTGGAGTTGATGACCAAGGCCAAGCCCATCAGATACGGCCACGGCATCTCTAGGAATCACTTCTAGGAGAAAAAAAACACAAACAGATGCATTTTGCCACCAGAGAAGGGAGTGAGAAGATGTATGAAACTGGCCAGGGAAGAGGGTGGGGGGGAGGAGATGCCCCAGATGCAGGAGGGAAAGATTCCCTTGAAGCCTGTGGAGAAACCCATGATGGAGCAGGTGTCTCCCTGCAGCCCATGGAAAAGGCTGAGACCCCTCCTGCAGACTGTGGAGCGGCCCCATGCTGGAGCAGCTGGAGACATACAGGTGATGCTGTGACCCACATTGGAACAAGCCTCTCCCAGCACTTGCAGCACTTGCAGCTCATGGAGAGAGGCAGAGACAGGGAGATGAGGAAGAGTGAGATCCATGCTGGACCAGGTTTGCTGAGGAAGGAAGGCTTGTGACCCCATGGAGGACCAGGCTGGAGCAGTCTGGGCCTGAGAGACTGAGAGGCATTTGATGATTTATTACTGCACCCATAGCAGTGTCCCACACTGGGGCAGCTGGTGAAGAGCTGAAGCCCTGTGGGAAAGGACTCAGTTGGAGAAGTTCATGGAGAACCGTCTCCAGTGTGTGAGACCTCACAGTGCAGCAGGGGGAGGATGTGAGGAATGTCTTCCACAGACCCCCTGCCCCTGACCCTACACCCCTTCCCACTAAGAAGGAAAATGACTTGAGAGGAACTGACCAAAAAACCCACAGTGGGGGGAAAGAAGGGAGCAAAATCATGAAGTCTGCTAAGAAGGGAGAGGTGGGAGGAGGTGTTTTAAGATCTGGTTGCTCTTCTCATTATTCAACTCTGGTGTCACTGGGTGTGTAGTGTACTGTAATAAATTAGAGTTTTCTTTCCTTTATTCTGTGTTAAGTCTGTTTTGCCTATATGACGTTGATTGTGGGACGATGTCTCCCTGTCCTTATCTCAACTCCTAAGCTTCTCAATATATATTTTCTCCCTTGTCCAGCTGAAAAGGGGAGTGATAGAGTAGCTTCGGTGGGCATCTGGCCTCCAGCCAGGGCTAAAACACCACAATGAGCATAAAAGTTCTGAGAAGCCTAACAACAGACATTCTTAACAATGACAACTAAAATGTGGCAAAAAAGGGAATGAGAGACCTTAAAGAGGGAGAGGGTGATTTTATTTGAAAATGGCATCTATGTGCCTCATTCCCTCTATCCAAACCAAGGGCATGCACATCTTTTAGCATTCAGTTGATGTCACTTGCTATGCAGTTTTCTCCTATTATGCCTGGCTTCCAGGAATTTAACTTTAAAGCGTGTGTTTGAAAACAGTAGCCTCCAGGAGCAGCAGAGAGAGGGATGACAAGAGTGGAGGAGGAGAGAGGACCCAGGAGAAAAAAACCTATCAGTTTGGCCATTTAGGTACTGGAGTTTGTACATATTAATTAAATATGGAGGGTTTACTATCTACTGGATTTAGCTTTGTATAAAGCATGGGGCAACACATAGTATTGCGTACTGATAACAATGGGGGAATTCAGACCATTTTGTGGAATCTTTATGAAAATTTATGGAGAAATCTTTCATGACAGACTATAATGATGATGAAAGTGAGTTTAAATCTGAGAGGTGTTCTTAATCACATGCCCTAACCTATCACAGAATTAAAAGTATATTCTCAACTCTGTTTGTCAAGATATTATTTATGTCCAAGCATTAATGGCAAAGTAATTCACACTTATGCTGGCAGTCTTGTATCTAGCACCAGAATCATTTATTTTAAATATTCCCCATGCTTGGAACGGCTTCAGAATAATCCTTTCCTCCTTGTAGTAGAGAGTTGCTATTACAGAGCAAGGTGAGAATTACAAAAGCACAGTATCTTGTCACAGTGGTTTGTAATCCTTTTGCAAGACCTTGTGCAGGAAAGAGGTCAGAGCATAGCTGAAAATGAAACAGGGACATTGTACTGCACAGGGTCTAAGAGAAACCCCCAAATACAAAAGGAGAAAGGCAGTAAGAATCCTTTTATTTTTTTTCCCTTCCAAACCGGAACAAGCTTTCTACATCATATCTACAAGTTCAAAAAAGAATGGGATCAGGGATTTCTTTTTACATGTCAGACATTTTCCTGTGTGTTGGTGCAATGAACAAAGTCAAGGAAAGCTGAAAACCACTCAGTCCACAGACCTTCCTTTCAGAAGGCCAAGAAATCAGACTGACTAGAAATTTAGTTTTCAGTAAGTCTGCAAAACTCTTCATTTCAAGACTACAGGTCTACATCATCTTGGTGCAACAAGCACAGTGACAAAAGCTGATAATAATTCAACAGTAACGCTTCACATGTTTTTGGCATGAACCTTTCTCATTAATGGTCTATTTTAATTGCTCTGTTAATATCAAATCTTACTGGTTTCTCAAGAATATTTTGGAAGTTTGTGTATTTACAGTTTGAGATAAGATGATGATCCTGTAATAGTGGTTTGAGAAAATTAGGCTTGTACATCACTACAAATTGCCTATCAAGTCAAAAGCTCTTGTTTTCTACAACTCATAAATATAGATGGCACTCCAGGATATAATAGAAAATGTGCTCTCCACATTGTCATTGGATTAGTTTATAATGCTAATTTGACTTCACATTTTTATGTTTTTTGCAAAGTGGAAACATTAACCCGAACACACAAATGAGTACTCAAAGTAATATTTAGCTACCTGTTTTACTTAGAGGAAATTAATACTACATTAATGTGTATCCTAATGATTCAATGTATCCTAAGAGATAGGAAAAAAAGATGCAAATATAAATTGCATCATATTGAAAAAAGATGCTGAAACAAAAGAACCAAAATAAAAAGCAGAAATGGGAACAGAAATGGATGAAATTTGTATTCATTCAGTTTTTAATACTACACATGTATTAAGTTTCCAAAGTGCATCGACAATCCAAAGAAGAAGGAAGAATACTGTAAGAAAAATCAGAATATATCTAAAGATAGGGAAGAAAAAGGAAAAAAAAAGCACTTTTCATTTTCCTTGTGAATCTTTTATTTAGGGAGGGATCTGGGCTCATTGAAACTTACTTTATTTTTCTTTATTGTGTTCCAAAAACACTGGTTAGAAAATTGCTGGTAGAAAAACTACTTGTATAGAATTTCATATGGCAGGATCTTTGGTCATTCCAAAATACTGGGATTTGTTGGGAAAGAAGACATGAGAAGAAAAACACAGAAAGCCAACCTTCCTCCCCTTACTCTGCCACACTTTTATCAATACATGTCCTGTGCGTTTCTCACTGTGGGTTCCTTTAAGCATGAAATTCGGCCTTCAAAGCAGAAGGGCTAAGGAGCTGGACGAGTCAGAATAGATCAAACAGAACTAACTTGTTGATCAGCAGCACATTGTGATTGTAACACTGTAATAAATGAAGGATTGATTTTCCTAATCTCTGATTGCAGTCTATTTTTTTTTTATGACCTGTGTATTTTAGAGCAACTCTGAAGTTTCTCTACAGTTTTTCAACTATCCCTTTGCTTATTATGTAATATCTCCCATAATCAAGTTACTAGACTTTGTAATTAGTCAAACCTTTAAATATATATTAGTTACAAAAAATTAACTGGGCATAAAGGAAAGTAGCAAGAGCCTTTCAAATGGGTTAACAATTGTAATTCACTTTATTCTTAGATTCAGTCTGCAGTCTGGATGCAATAATTTCTAGCTGACAAGACTTTTTTTAATGCCAGCTCAGTCCATTTCAACTTTTAATTACTCTGTAATTACAGAGTCTTCATGAAAACAGTTTTTAAAGAAACAGATGCAATGGCTATGGAACTTTCTGCTATTAGCATGCAAATCAATCTAAAACAAATCCAGCAGTCTTCTGTCATTTTCTATATTGCTTAATGTCAGACTACTTACTGCTTGAAAAAATGGAGGAAACAACACTGTGCTCCATATCACTACATGTCATAAATGAGCTATGTGTAATGACTGGAACACATCATCAGATGATGATTTTCAAAGCTCTTATCATACTATCCATAGCTTATCCTTGGATAAAAAGATAAACCTGTTCATCTGAATTGGAAACAGAAGGGAAAACCACTGGATATCTACCTTTAATTTTTGGTTTGAATTTATTTCACATAAAATATGAAGCTATCCTTTATCAGTCCAAGGATCACTGTGTTAAATTGCTAGAGGCTTATTCTCACCTTAAGTCATAGAAGCAGGACAGCTACAGAAAATGTTGTAAGTTATGCAGTATGTTTCTGATACAAAGATCACTGTGCTAAGAAATAAGTCCTGGGGGAGGGGGAAGCAATTCCTTGCAATTAATGGAAAGAAATTGATATTTACAGGACTATTTTAATTTGGCCAAATACAAAGATCTACAGCTGGTCAGATGCATACGACCTCTGTATCTAGACAAGTAAAGGAATTCTTGCAATAAAGAGCTATTAATTTAAATTTTAGTCTCACAAGCGTACCCTGAGAACAGATGCTCTGCAATTCTATTTAATTATCTTCTAGCTAATTTTGTCTTATTTCTGCTGTTAAAGCTGAAAATTTTTAATCACCAAGTCTGGCTCCTGCTAAGTATTTGTTTGGTTTGTTTTATTTTTTTTAAACTCAAAAAATATATGTAATCAACTAGCATTTAAAATTTCTCCTGAGTCACTCAAAACCAATTCACAAAAATTAACCTATACTTCCCTGTTCAAAAATTATCTTCAGCTTAAGGAAAAAAACAACAGAGTTCTTCAAAAATGTAGTATTGCAGAAGGACTTTAAAAAGAATTGTTTGTGATAGCAATCATATGAAAAGTGAAGTAAAGGTAACTGACTATCTTAATCTTTGATTTAGTGACCTGAAGCGGGCACACAATTTATTTTAATCACTTTGCCACTAAGACTTTTCTTCTATATGCTAAATTTCCATCCTTTATCAATAGGAAGCTTAACTTATTTACTGCCATCAATATTTAAAAGCTATGCATAAAGAACAGAATATAAGCATTTCTGTTCTTTTGGTTTCCTTTTTCCTTTAGAAATCCTGTGTAAATGCTATCTGGTTTCAACCATTGTTACAATTTGACTTTGGCAATTGTTATTAATTTTATTGATTAATTCAGAAATTATTTCTTCTGACACTTTTATTTGAGACTGTTCACAACTTTTCCAAGGAAAAGGACTCCTCTACTGTGGGAAAGTCTCAGTGATTCTCTGTAGTGAATAGACTTCTATATTCTCTGAGTGCTTCCTCAGGAACATCCCAGTTAGCTATGACCCATGAATATTCTCCATCTTGCTTCCGTTTGTGATGTGCTCAAACAAAAAGTCTTATGGTTAGTTTCAACATCTGTAGCAAGTTATATTGAAAAATATTCCTAGCTGGTTTATTATTATTTTACATTTAACTTGCCACAGTTTATATTCTTTTCTATTTAACTCACTTGATACCCTTTCATTCACATACATAATGCAAATATTGTCTCAGTACAATATCTGCATATATAATGCAAATATTGTCTCAGTACAATATCAGTATTCTTGGGGATGGAGTATAATGTTTTGATTTTTTCATTTAGCAAGTTTTTAACCCAAGAATAGTACATTTATCTGGGTTTTGAAAGAAATTGTGTCAGTTTTCTTTTTAATATCTATGTTCCCTTAGTGGAGACAGGATCCATACTCTAAGCCACAATTTTTACCTCTTGCTATTGTGACTGTTGATGATTTCTTTAGGAAAATACATATAATGGCAAGTGCACGCCCTTTCTTGCAATGTACTTGGTGGAAAGGAAATGTTTTTGTGTGAAAAGAAGTGATTCTAAAGATAGATCATTAAACAATAAATGAAAATCAGAAAGAAGACCAGAGGTACAAGATACGGAAAATTAGTGTGAAAAGAAGTAAAAAAAAAATTCAACCATAGTTTTTGTCATTTGCCATCAAGAAATAATTTATTCTGTCTCATTTTACTATGAAAAGCAGGGCCTGGTTTTGTTTTTGTCGAGACCAAGCACATAGTCATCAGTTATAACACTCTATAATTTAATTTGTGCAGCTACTGAACATCATATGGCAGTCCCTGAAGTTTTTCATCATTCATGATGTAGGAAGCTATACTTGGTAAATTCATTGTTCTTCTTCTACTTGTTGCATAGAGGTATCTGCTCTGACTTAATCTAACAATAAAAAGTTTCCACTTCATTGAGTGCTGTAGTTGCTGAACTAATTTGAGTTTGAGAATGCTGTTCTTGCTTTGTTCAAGTTCTGCTTTATGCTCTTTGAAACCTATCTCCCTCCTGTAACTGGAAAGGGTAACCAACCCTTTCAACATTTGCTAAGCCTCTGTCTTGCCCATCGTTAGGAACAGTGGTGCAGAACTCCTCATTAGGGCAGGAAGCATTCAATGCATCATGCTGAACTTTCATTTGCTCTGATCTTTGCCAAAAAAAGGATCAGTTATTATTTGCCTATAGTTCATCTTTGCATCGCAACAGGAGGACTTCTACCACTGGAAAGATAACGTCAAAAATTATGTTCCCACTTTGTTAGATCTTCCCATCTCCCACTGTTTTCTTAGAGGATAAATTTGGCTGATGATTAGCACTCTCGCCTAAAGATCAAGAAACCTAAGCTCTACTCATAATTCTTCTGTGTATTTACTGTGCAACCCAATCTGTTCCTCTGCCTATAAAAATCACGATAATAGTACCCACTCCTGTAAAGTACTTTAAAGCTTCAGATAAAAAATGCTGTAAAAGCTAAATGTTATTATTAAAACTTTCTCAATAAGCTGGGTATCAGCCAGAGGAACAGACGGCTAGGTATAATCCTTTGCCATCAGAAAGACTACACGAAACTGGAGGTTACGGTACATGACAAAACATTTCAATTCTCACACAAACTTTTTAAAAAGTTCCATCACCACTTTGACATTCATGTCATAGTGCTTTTTATAAATAGACACTGTCAGAATCTGTCAGTCTTTGGACAGATTTTTTATTTTGGAAAACTGTTCAATATAATACCAGGGCTTGCAGAAACCTGCTTGGTCATCAGCACCTCAGTTTTAGAGTAGAATATCCTATTGGTGCATCCCACAGGATACTAATTAAAAGCTTGGTTGTTGATATAGAAGGCTACAGAGTTGGTAACCTTACACAGTCTCTGTATCACCTGAACAGTGATTAGTTGATTCTCCCTGATCAGCCCAGAGAGTATATTTGCCCAAAAGGGCTGTGTTTAGGGGAAACTGAACCTCTCTCCATCATACAGTCTACTGAAGTCAGGGAGCTCAGACCTTTCTGTGGTTGAGCTCAAAACCAGCACACAACAGTTATGACCACTTTTTCTTTGAAAACTTAGAGGACAAGAATAAGCAGCTCTTTCACATTTCAGGACCCATGCAGAAAGTTGATGACCTGGATTTGAAGAAAGGGAAAAGAAGTAGCTGTTCACATGGTGTAGCGTAATGCTGTAGAGTTCCTTGCCATACCACATTCTTGATGACAAAAGTTTCCATAAGTTAAAAGGGAAGCTGGATCATTCAATATAAAACAATGTACTGAGGCTGATCCAATGTAATCACTGCTGGATAAGGACGCCTCTGTATTTCAGACTGCTGAAGGCTGAGACAGTGTTTAAGGGGTATAACACATATCTCCTTTCCATTAGGAATCCACTGGTAAGTACTACTGAAGACAGGCCACTGGACTACACATACATTTGGTATGGGCTATAAGTCTGTTCATAGTTTATTTGCAGGATATCCTGGAAAGAGTGTCTAATTTGTAATAATCAGTGAGCTAAGAAAAAACGTTCCTGGAAAGATGTGAATATTCTCTTTAGCTAGTTAAAAAACTAACCAGTAGCCTAAAATCTATCTTATTGTAGCTTCTTACTTTAACTACATTATCTTTTTTGCCTATCTTCAACCAAACCAGAAAGTAATTTTGATGGTCAAAGGTCTCTCCCAGTAAAAAAGCCCTTTGTAAGGGCAAGTGAGACTAAAAATCTGTTCTTTTACTTTCCAGAGTGTTTAAATTATTAGGACATCTTCACCAGAAAGATGTGCTAATTATTTCACTATTAGCATTTCAGTGATTATAAAATATGTAGCTTTCCTTTTTTAGCTAAGTACGCTTTGTTTGCTGTGTGGTTTTGATCATTAACTAATTTACAAATAACCAACAATTCACCCCACACAGTCAATAAATTCTCACTACTTCTCTATATACAGTCAGGACATATAAGAAAAGAAATGGAAACCTGCACATAAACTACAGTAACAGCTGTCTTCCTACTGCCATAGCAGAGTTTATTTGAATGTGACAAATTTGTCAAGAACCTTAAATCTTAAAATATGCATGGCTTCACCAAGTCTAAGTCACTTATATCTAAATGAAATAGGATTTTGAATTTCATAAAAGCTTTATATTGCCAGAATAGTGATTTTTTTTCCCATTAAATAAGTACAGGAAATCTATACTGTCCTACCCTACCATATTTCCTTTGGAATTATTTCATTTTCAGAGCACTTACCAAATGGACATCTATTCATTTTTTTCCCTTCCTTATTCATTGCATGACTCCATACTATATTTCCAGGAACCATTATTCTAAATGCAGGATCTAACAATTTTCTCCAGAGCCTTCCTAAATGACCACTGCATTGACCATTGCTCTACACTGAGTATTAAACAAACAATAATGACCTTCTTTAACTCTTCCTCTCACCCCACTACACACCCTGCTAGGAGAGGTAGTACTTGCACACAGAAAAAAAATGCAGGCTGAGATTTATCTGTCCTGGATGTTTTAGGCAGTTAAGTCTCCTTCTGCCACAACAACTTTATTTCATTCATTGCTGTGACCAGTCAGAACAATAGCTTATTAGTAGTAGTTAGGAGCTGTTCATCCTCTGTTCTCCTGGGAGAATTTTGATAACCTGCAGGCCCTCCAAGCAACCCCTTGATTGAGGCACAGCAGGCTACCACAACAAACTCTTACTGTTGTGCTGAATAGACTGGCAAAGCTCTCTTTTTTGTTGTTGCATTGCTCAGCCTGTTCAGCAGCCTTTTCTGCTTGTTGCTGTTCTGTGAAGGCAGGGGCTTGAGAAATGGAAATGATGTGCCTGCTTTGCTGTTAACTGGTAGGCTTGGGCTCCTGGGGAGTAGAACCAGTTCCAGGGGCTGCATCTGGTTTACGGCCACTGGTGAAGCCTCCCTGTCCTAGTTTAAAATGTAAAGGAAAAATACTTGCTATCCAGTCTGGTCTCCTTTCACCTAAAATAGGTTGTAGTCACCTTCCATTGAGTGTCCTTTCTGGGTGGGACAGAGACAGCACTTCCCAGGGCCTCTTTCAGCAGCTGGCAGATGGATAAATGCACATGAGTAGGTGGGAGGTCTAGAGAGGTGGAACAAAATCTGACATTAATTGTAAAGCTGAGCTGTTTTCGATTATATAAAATGTCAGAATCAGGCCAAAATGGGTGATTATCTACATTGAAAAAACTACTTCTCTTGCCTAGCACAAAGATAAACAACTCCATGTTTTGTACCCCTTTAATTTATCAGTTCATCCTGAAACATATCTGTCCTGGAGGTCCAGCCAAATGCTGCTGACAGAAATGGGCTCAGATCCAGGAATAACCTGCTACTTATTTGCTACGTAGACACTTCTTCATGCTTGGAAACTACTTCTGCAGTGCATCTAATGTACCTCCACCACCTTTTTGTCTTACTATATTTCAGGGTTCCCTTCTCTTATCACTTTATGTATAAATTATTTATTCAACATCAACTGTATTTTTCCAAATCTGTATTGCAACACAGGAGTTCTTTTATGGCTCTGAGTCAAACGTGGACATACTAGAGGACCTAAGTCTTTAAAAATTATTCTTCTCTTCCTGTTTAGTTCCTCAAATCATTGAATCAAAGAAAAGTCCATTTTGGAAGGGAACTCTAGAGATCACCTCATCCAAAATTCTGTTGAAAGAAGGGCACTAGGTGAGGTTACACAAGGCCCTGCAAAACATCTTGAATATTTCCAGAGAGGAGACTCACCACTCCTCTGGACAACCTACTCAGATATTTAATTGTTCTCAGCCTTGAGAACCTAATTGATTATACCCATGTAGAGTTTCTTATGACACAACTTGTCTCGTCACAGTGCTTCCTTGTGAAGAGAGTACCTTATACTGGAAGACAGTGATTAGATCCCAGATGACTTTCATCTTCTCTAGAATAAGCAAACCCAACACATTTAAATTTTTTTTTTATGTTAAATTCTCCAGATCTCTAATCATCTCAATAGTCCTCTGGTGAAGATTCTCCAGGGTGTTATGTCTCTCCTGAACTGGGACCAACACTGGACACAACATTCCAGGTATGGCCTAGAAAGTACTGAGTGGAAAAGAATAATCACTTCCCTTGATCTGCTGACTATACTCTTGCTAACATTTCCCAGAACTCAGTTTGTTTTCTTTGCTACAGGCCACAGTGCAGACTTCCATTCATTTTCCTGTCCACCAGTACTCCTAGGTCCTCTTCAGCAGACCTTCTCACTAGCTAGCCAGACCTCAGACTGTACATTTATTTGGGATTATTCTGTGCCAGGTACGGTACTTTAAACTTTTTGTTACATTTCATATAATTCTTGTTACCCCAAACTTTTACTCTGCAGAGTTCTGTTTGTATGGCAGCCCTTCTTTCAGCTGGCATGACCTGCACCTTCAGTCCTGTCATGCAGATTGCTTGTGAAGATAATGAATAATATCAAAGTCAGTATCCACTCCCAAGGAACTTCACTCATTACCACTGTTCAACAAAAGAGCACAGGCTTCTCTGAAGCCTGCTTCTACAGTAACAGCTGAAGCCTTCTGGCCTCAGATATGGAGATAACAGATGGGAAATATGAAGTATTTTGAAATGTCCCAAAACCTTGCTTTGCCTCTACACTGTCAGAAGAAAGAGATAGAAAGAATGGGGAGAATTATGAAGGGAATGGGTAACAGCTGTGAAGTTAGTATTCACCACTGCAGTGTTTATGTGTGATCATGGAGGGTATCCTTCAGTAAATGACCACTGTTCTGGGTGCCAGACCTGGAATAACAGAGGTAGCTGGAGAGAAAGAGGTCTTTGACTCCTTGATCTTTGTCAGGCCTTGAGATACATTATTCCCCTATGGGAGATATTTCTTTCTGTTCATGTGATTATTTTTTTTCCTAGGATGATAATACATGAGTCAACACACACTGACCAAACATCTATGCATCCTAGTTCACTTGAAAAAACAGTAACTGTTATAGTAAGTGAGTGACAGTCTAGACAAGGCATATGTAGGCTGGCGAAGTATTGGACTTGGCATATTTTGACAGAACTTTGCAGGCCCTTGCCAGCATCTGTCGTGCTGAAGAAAACCAGATCACAAAGGGTGAAGAAGACTCTTTCTAAACCATTTAAAGCCACAGATATCGATGTCAATTGGTAGTCTGAAGTAGGAGAGTTACATTTCAAGAAAATACATCCAAATTATCTGAGAACCAGCTGAATTAACTTTGGATATCTAAACTCAAGACAAGAGGAGGAAGTGAAAAACAAGGTATCTGTGACCTTTTTATTCTGTATTTATTTTGAGCAAGGAATTCTAAGCATTTTACCTCAGAAGCAGTTTTGGATGAAAATGAGTTTTCTTTAATATTTTATGAGGTAGTACTTGACCTATCTGAGTCTCATTGTGCTTAAATCTATAGAAATATGTAGCAAATGACAATCACTGCTAGGAACATCTCATAATCTATAAGAGGAATGGAAAGAATGCCTGAGAGAAGATACAGGTTAGATTCTGATCACTGTGAGAGTGTAACAGAATGTTTAAAGCTGTGGGACTGAATTGGGATGGGCAATTTACTAGGGAGAGTTGAGCAGTTGCAAAATTGCCAGGAATCCAACCTTTTTCAAATTACTTTCTGCAACAGTAAAAGATGCTTCAAGCAATGTCAGCCTCTTCAAACATCCATTAGTGCCAGCAGGCTGAAGCTGAGATATATATATCAATATAACCTTTCTTCATATTTTACATAAAATCTAAAATACACACCAGAATTTCTGTATTTGCTACGATTGAAACAACAGAGACTCCATGGGTTACAAAATATTTAAATGCCACTCTACAGAAAGGCAGCTGTTCCTAGAAGACGAGAGGTAAAGCGCAAGAATCCAGTGTGAGTACTTAAGTCCTAACAAGCTAATGTAGAGGTACATATACAAATGTTAGTCTTTAATCCATATATGTGCAGTTGCTAAGACATTCTTCATGATACTTTAAAAGTCATGGCAGTCAGGTGACTGGAAAAAGTGGAACATCATGCCCATTTTTAAAAAGGGTAGAAAGGAGAGCCCTGGGAACTATTGACCTGTCAAGTCACCTCTATGCCTGGGAAGATCAAGGAACAGATATTGCTGGAAGCTATGCTAAGGCACATGGAGAACAGGGAGGGGATTCAACAGAGCCATCTTGGTTTCACCAATGTCAAGTCTTACCTGAACAACCTAGTGGCCCTCTATGATGGAGTGACTACAACAATGGACAATGGAAGAGCTACGTATGTCACCTGCCAAGACTTCTGTAGGGCCTTTGACATGGTCCGCCACACGTTCTTTCTCTTTAAATTGGAGACATAGTGATTTTATGGGTGGGCTGGTCAGGGGGCTTAATGTTTACATGGAGATCTATGACAAGTGGTGTTCCTCAGGGGTCTGTATCAGAACCAGTACTGTTTAATATCTTCATCGACAACATAGACAGCGGGATCAAATGTATCCTCAGAAAGTTTGCAGATGACGCTAAACTGAATGGTATGGTTGACATGCCTGAGGGATGAGACGCCATCCAGAGGGACCTAGACAAGCTGAAGAAGTGGCCCATGTGAACCACATAAAGTTCAACAAGACTAAGTGCAAGGTCCTCCATATGGGTTGGGACAACCCCCCCATATCAATAGACTGAGGGATGAGAGTAGCCCTGCAGAAAAAGACTTAGGGGAAGTGTTGGATAAAAAGCTCAACATGAGTTGGCAATGTCTGCTCATAACCCAGAAAGCCAACTGTGTGCCAGGCTATATCAGAAGAAGTATTACCAGCATGTCAAGGAAGGAGATTTTGCCCCTCTGCTCCATTCTTGTGAGATCCTACCTGGAGTACTGCTTCTACCTCTGGAGTCCTCAGCACAGGGAAAACATGGACCTGTTGGAACAGGCCCCAAGGAGGGCTGCAAAAGTGCTCAGAGGGCTGGAACCGCTCTCCTATGAGGAAAGGCTGAGAGAGTTGGGGTTTCTCAGCCTGAAGGAGAAAGCTCCAGGGGAAACTTACTGTGGCTTTCAGTACACAAAGGGAGCCTATAAGAAAGACAGGTCAAAATTTTTAGAAGGTCCTATTGCAACAGAACAAGGGATAAAAACTAAAAGACAATAGAGGAAGAAAATTTTTGTGATCAGAGTGTTGAAATACTGGCACAAGTTTCCCAGAGAGGTTTCAGGTGCCCCATCCCTGCAAAGAATTAAGGTCAGGCTAGACAGGGCTCTAAGCAACCTCATCGAGTTGAAGATCTCTCTGCCCATTGCAGGGGGGTTGGGCTAATGACCTGTAAAGAACCTTCAAACCCAAACCTTTCTGAGATTCTATAATTCTATGATTCTATGATAGAGATTCAAAATAGATTGGAACTCTATGTCTAGACCTAACTTGTTGCACAAACACATAAAATCAGAGGAGGAGACACCTGGCTGCAGTTTTCATATTTCCCTGGGAATTTCTAACATTTTCAAGAGTGAATTTTTGATTTAAAATAATCTTTCCCCCTGAAAGTGAACAGACTTGATTGAATGAAAAAGAGGATCATACACTAAAAAAAAAATTTAAAAAAAAAATAATTGTGATTGCACTGCAGAATAGCAAACAGCAATAGTAATTAATAAACTAACTACATCTTACTTTGTTTCTTACAGGCAGTCCATAAAAGATGAGACAAGTTTAACAGACCAGGTAGCATGAACTGAGCTCTTCTGACTAACCAGACAGGCATTTTTAGTCCACAGCAAATGTAATGTAGGGCAAATCAGTGACAGATTCTAATGAAAACACACTTTAGCTCAAACCTGCAATGAGTTTGGATGGTTCAGGTGACTTACGTGAACTTACTAAGTTTTTGTTGTTTCATCACATTGCTGAAACATTATTCATGGATATTTGAAAGTAAGTACTTTTTCTACATATAAGTTGTTACTGAGATGACAGAAGTCAAAGATTACAACAGTTTTTAAAAGTAGTCTTTGTTTTCTTCTGATCTACAACCCATAAAAAGTTTGATTTTCTTATATCTTTTAGACGCCTGAGAAATTGTGTCAGAACTTATAGTTCAGAGTTCTGAATAAAAATTACTGAAGAAGGACTAATGCAATGTAATAATGGAAAATGGGCATAGAAATTACATTGAAGGGGGATTCTATTTATTTTTAATATGAGAAGTCTACCTCAGTAAGATCAGTGTAATTCTGCAGTATTTGTCAGACTTAATTTTGACATTGGTTTCTCAGTGATTTTTAGAGCACTTTATTTCCTACATGCATTATTTCACAAAAGAGATTGTTTTAGACACAGGTAATAAGCTTTGTAATCACCATACTATCTTTGTATGATAATGCAATGAAACTTGGGTTTATGCAACCTCTGGCTGTCAATTATGTTTTATTCTGTGTTTACACCAAACAGGAGAATCCATGAGTACAACACAAAATGCCGATCCTACGGCTGACTGTGCCTAAGCTGCCTATGGGACTCATTCAGAGCTCCATTTTCAATTGTACCATCAAGCTAAATATCCTGCAAAAAGGTGAACTGATTTCACTTTATGTTATGAAAGAAATAAGAAGAAAAAAAAAAAAAGGCATGACACTTTGCACTTATTTATGCTAAGTCTTGTTTATACATCAGAATAGAAGGGTTTAAGTCGAAATGAAATGAATTTAACCAACCAGTCAAAGAAAAATAGATTTGGGTCCATAACCCCAGAGGTATTTAGATACCAATATCCTACAAAATAGAACATCTTAAAGCAGTGCTTTAAGGCATGCAGGTTACCATATCATATGGCCCTGCTTATACATTAGATATTTTTGTATCCTACTGGGAGGAAAATTCTGTACAAACATAACTCCCTCATTGCTATTTTTAAATTGCATAGAAAAATCATGAAAAGGTAGGTAACAAATATTATAGAGCTACTTCTACATTCAATTATAAATGCTATCCCAAAATAACCTTTCCAACCACTACCCACTTTTAAGTTCTACATTTCTTCACTGCCTTCATTAATTCTAACATGATGGTGATGTTTTGACATGCTGCTAAGTCATGGTTATGTAAATTGCAATTGTGTAAAAAAATATACTTTTCTAGACCTCTTCATAAAAAATATTTAGTCATTATAGAGGAAAGAGTAAATCTTCCTTTATGTAACTCTCAAAAGGTTTTTGTGCTACTTGTAGAACCTAAATTAACTGACAAGTACCAACTTTGACATTTTTGTCTAATCAACAAGGGAAAAAAACCCAGTACTGTTTAGTGGCACAAGTTGCTTTCCACAATTAAATGTAAACCTATAATTCATTCTGTAAGGTGGATCATAGACAGTATGTAACTGTTAATCATTAACAGTTATTCACTGTCTACTTTTCATTTATGATGAAAACTTTTAGTTATTTCTTTCATTCACCTGAGATAGACTGGTATCTTATGAAAAGGCTATTGTAAATTTTTACTCCTTTTGACATTGACAAAGGGATTATGGAAAGAGAGAAGATCAATGTATGCCAATATTGTTTCAGTTTTCTTTTATTGGAGCCAAAGGCTAGGTTAAGGTAAAATATTCAATTGACTTGAACAGAAGTGTAAGAGAGGTCAGTCAAAGTTAGAAAAATCAAATATGAACATAAAGAACTGTACTCCTTAGACAGTTAGCAGAACAGCGATCCCATTCTATTATCTCTACAGTACCTGGTTCTGCCGAAACTCTCACCTATGTAGCCATAACTTAAAGTAAAATGATAACTTTGAGAAAGCTATTGTGTAAAAGTTGTGTTTCAAAAAGTAGAAAGTTCCCTGCAAACACTCCCTGACATTCTCCAAGTAACATTAATGTAAGCAAGTTGGAAAACAATACCTTATCTCTATAAGCACTAATGCAACTACAGATTCTATTCTAGAGCTCACACAGAGTTAAGCTGAAGGGTATGATGCACACAACACTCGCTGAAGCCACAGGAACTTTATTTCACTGCCTTGGCATCAGACTCAAATACAGGCTTGTCTTGATCCACTGTTTCACTACTAAGGGCATTAAAAAAGAATCAGAGCTGTCTGTGGACACTGTTCTCCCCCACAATTAATGCTGTTGAGGTCCTGTAATGTTAAACAGGACCACTGGCATTGTTTGAATTGTAAGATGTATCTGTAGTAGGAACTCCATTTTGCATTATTTGCTAACACCTGTCCAACTTGCACTGGATAGCTTATTGAATTGTACGTCAAACAGCTACTCTGACCAAGAAAAGGATTTAAAACTTCAATAAAGATTATTGTTGAGAAATTGTCAATGCTACTGTCAAGTACAATTGGGTGTTTGTCTTTTAGCTACTGATGTATTTCTGTGGAACACTGAATCTTTGGTTCAAGGAACCTTTGCAGAGAAAAAGGAAAATTTGCTATACAAAAGATGTGGATGAAAAGGTAGGAACCAATTTTGGAAAAATATTGCTAGCATGAGAGGTGGGAATAAGCACAGAAGACAAAAAGAATAAGCATATTATGCAAGAGAGCTAAGAGTAGGATGAACCCTCCAGTCTGACATTTTCAAAGTCTTTAAACTCACAAAAGGTGAGACCAGAATGGGGAGGGAATACATCACAGAAACTCTGATATTTGGTAGTAAAGACATAATTTCAGAGGATGTAAAACCATAAAGTGATGGGTAAGAAAATTCTTTGGCTTTCCCACATCTCCTCCCCTCAGCCCCCAGAAAACAGTCACTAGATAGTTTAAACTAGAGGATCAGACAACTGACAAGCTTGTCTGGACTTTAATGGAGAAGTGACCATGGCAGTCAGAAGTTTCAGGCATTGATCTCACAACACAGAGTGGCTGGATGGCAGCATGCATATGCAACGTACTCACCAGCTGGGATGAACCCCACTAACACACCCTAGAGTAGACTGAGTGGACCTTGTAATGTTAATAGCATGTTATGTGTAATACTTGGCTTCCTTGCACAAGAGATGTGGATCATGCAGTGTGTCTTTGCCAAGTGGGAACAAAACAGTGCAAAACTCTGTAGAGCCTGAGGCTGTGTAATGGATCCCAGTCCCCTGTTCAGACACAGACTTATAACCAGAGAACTTACCTTGCAAGATCCTTTTTCTTACAGAGAAATTTTATTTAAGGCTGAATCTTTATCTAAATAACTTCTCCCATCTTTTCTGCTGAAAATGGGAAAGTCTAAAGGCCTTTTTATGGATTAAATATTAAAATTTTTATTTATTCAGACAAGTGACACTTTTCCTTGGTGAATTGAATTTTAAAGAATATGGTAAAACTTTAAAAGACTAAATTGTTGCTTCACTAGAGCATTTATTGTATGATATCTTTGTTGATATCTGGGAGAAGGAGAACCACAAATTTGACATATGACTGCCATCCACCCACAGCTCATTACAGGTTTAAATCCAATGCCTGAATTTAAGCTTGGACTCAATAATATTTTAGCACACATCTTCAAAGTCAGGCATAGAATTAAGTTCTTTGTTGCATGCTGAAGCTACTCATTGCTTTGTGTGATCAGGCTTTAATTATGACTGCACTAGATATACAGGCTTTGATACTCTTGGTTGAAAAGAGAATAATGATCCATAATGTGCTTTTAAAGTATAGACACTGAACATCTGGAAGAGTTAAGATGAAATCAGATAGCTGACTATGATGAATCTTTTGATTTATGATGATCACATCTGCCAGAGAGTCTGCAAACCTAGGTACTATATATAGGTAAAATGAGAAAGTGTTAATCCCTATGCTATGTGAATACATCAATTTGTGCATCATTTTTCACTTTTATTACTCCTTGGGTTAACTTTCAGATTTAAGGAGTTTCACATTTACTTTGATAAACTCAAAGAAATGTCAGAATAAATAAACATATCACATCCAGCAATATTTTGTGACTAATATATTATTTGAATTATATTTACTGTTCTAATGTATCTTTCACAGGGCTTTAAATTTTACCATACTCTCTGTGTAGCTGCAAAGCCATTTCCATTGCAAACTTGTAACAGTAATGGATAGCAGCCTTCCGGGGATAGGCTTCTGAGAAATTTATTTCACTTCATGTTGTTCAGCCACCCAGCGAATGAATTTGTTTCCATGACAGATAAGGATTGCACAGATCACTTTTAAAATGATTGTGGGACACCACAAATCAGTAGGATGGGGGGGGGGAGGGAAGAAAAAAAAAAAAAGGAAATGTAGGATCTTATTATTACCTATGTTTTTATTAATCCATCCAGTTCATGCTGTAGAAGTGTCAACTGTGTAATGTTTCATTAGGAGTCATTAAGAAATGTGAAAAATACAGTTTAGATAACCTTTTAGTTCTCCAAAGTCTGGATGTTCTTTTATTTATTAAGATGTAAGTTGAGCCTTTTCTTCTATCTAATACACACTGAAATCAATAAAGCTGGATTTCTGCAAAATTTATTTCAGCATCAGCATTGTTAATAGGGAAAGAGTTATGACTCAAAGCCTGATTAGTGCATGCACATCTATTGCAAAGATTTACAGAATAGGTTTATTTTGACACACTATGAGCATCTATTGACTTGAATGGTCTACTCAGAATGCAAGAGAGAATTCTAGATGCACCCATGGGTTCATGTTTACACTATAAACAGGTTTGTCTCATCAATACAAATACAAAGACCAAAAGATGAAAACATCCCTAGACCTGGGGATGCTGTCAATCGGTTAGCCTACATTAAGAGATTTTTACACAGATGTGGCTTTCATAACACCGTATGTGGGCTTTTTCTGCCTTTCTGAGCTAGCGGTTGTGCTTCAAAGCCCATTTTGGCAGCCACGTATTAATGGCTTTGTGATGCTGTGTTGAACCATTGATCCTGCAAAGTGTGCAAGCTCTGTGACAATAAAAGAGGCATCATGTCGCTTCTTTCACACTTTTTCTTTTCAAAAGCACAGAAAAAAAATCTTTAAGAAAATATTTCCAGTATTTTCATTGAAGTACTTCTGAATAAAAACCTTTAAAATTGTCCCAGAGAGCACTGGGAAGGTGAAAGGCACCCCCTAAATTTCATATTACTGTTGACATTTAGAATACTTTTTAACATTTAAATGCCATAACTTATGTGCATTGATTTAAACTGGAGTTTATAATTTTAACAACAATCCATAGCTTATAGAGGACATGAAGTGCAAGGTGATGTAAAGAAGCAGCTTGTTAAGAATACTTGTTGCCAAGAGGGAAAGCAAGACTCCATTCGACTCCATTCTCTCTAATTTTCAGTAACGAAGCAAGCATAGCCAGCCGCTGCCTTTGTTCACCTAGTGAACGGGTCAGCAGGAGGGATTGGCTCCTCACAGGCGGTTTGAACGCTAGCTCCACCTGAGCAGCAGGAAGAATTTTCCTGATTTTGATTCCTGTCAGAAAACCTAAGACCCAAGAACAGAAGCGTTATGTAGATAAGCTTTAACAGCGTCTGGCTTGACCCATTTTCTAACCCAAGAGGATTTCGCCACTGACTGCAGTGAGAGCGTGCATGTGCATGTGCATGTGTGTGTGAGGGAAGAATTTAATCTTCTTTCCTTCAGCTGTTCAGGTGCTGCAGGCCTCCTCTGGTATTGTTCTGAATGATTAGCCTTAGTTGTTCTACAACATTCTAGTAGCACAGAAAAACCCTGGGCTTAAATGAAAAGCTGGACTCCACTCTAGTGTTTGTATATGTGTATGCCACCTCAGTGACACCAGTGAAATGGGATTTGCTTATGTTACACGGGCAAGCTATGACAAAAATCTCTAATGACTGTTCTTCCTGTTAGTCTTGCTTTGCAGCAAGATTTCAGGTCCAAAATAATAAGATGAGATTAGACAATATTTTAGGTATGACTGCATCGTGCTCACCCAAGCTAATGAACTTGCAAATTTGAAAGTGTGGAGGAATTAACCTCACAGGTCCTCCAGTGAAGGAGTCTCCACAACCTCTCTGGGCAGCCAGTTCCAGTGCCCTGTCATCCTCACAGTAAAGAATGTTTTTTTGTCATGTTCAGATGGAACTTCCTGTGTTCCAGTTTGTGCCTGTTGACCCATGTCCTGTCACTGGGCACCACTGAAAAGAGTCTGGCCTCATCCTTTTGTATTTCACCCTTCAGATACTTGTTAAGTATTAATGAGATCCCCTCTCAGTCTTCTTTTCTCCAGGCTAAACAAACCCAGCTCTCTTAGCCTTTCCTCATATGAGAGATGCTCCAGTTTCCTCTTTACCCTTGTAGCCCTCCGCTGGAGTCTCTCCGGCAGTTCTTGGTCTTTCTGGAACTGGGGAGCCCAGAACTGGACACACCAGGGAAGAGCAGGGGGGGAGAACAATGTCCCTTGTCCTGCTGGTCACACTCTTCTAAATGCACCGCAGGATACCATTGGCCTTCTTGGCCAATTGCTGACTCATGCTTAACCTGCTTTCTGTCAGGACTCCCAGGTCCTTGTCTGAAGAGCTGCTTTCCAGAAGGTCAGTCTCTAACCTGTACTGGTGCCTGGAGTTATTCTTCCCCTGGAGCAGGACCCTAAACTTGCCCTCATTGAATTTCTTTAGGTTCCTCTCTGCCCAACTCTCCAGCCTGTCTGTGTCTCACTGAATGGCAGCACAGCTTTCTGGTGTGTCAGCCACCCCTCCCAGTTTTCTATTACCAGTAGAGTTGCTGAGGGTGCATTTTTTTCCTCACCCAGGTCACAGATGTATACACTGAGTAAGACTGAACCCACTACTGACTCCTGGGGCACACTGCTAGCTACAAAGGGATGAAACCTTTTGATCTCCAGTCATAACTTTAGTTCCCAGTCTGTGCTTTGAATTTGTTTGCTTTCAAAGTAGCTACTCCTTTCTATTTTCTAGGAATATTTAATTGTGCCATTTTGTATTCATTGAAACAATCTGTTTTTCAAAGCAGAAGAGGGTTCCCTTCTATAACTTCTTGTTATGCACTCTGAAGGTACTTTTGCACCGATACCTACAACGTGGGAGAGTTCCCACAATGGAAATAGAAAATAACATTAATTAGTTCCAAAGGCAAGTAAGAAGTTTTTAAGCATAATACCTGGAGAATGTATTTGGAATGATGAAGGCAAGGAAACGTGCTGCTACTTCACCCCGTGGCAGCTGGGCTGTGGCAATTGCCTTTGCATTTAAATAGAACGGTTTGCAGAAATGAAGCTAAATGCATTCAGCTCTGTAAACCACCGTGGTTCTTATTCTCTTTGCAATGGCTAAAAGCACGTGCGGTTACTTCATAGCCTTCATTAAGACTCATCAGTTCAGGCTGTTATTTGAGTCCTAAATCAAAGTATAACTGTTATGCTATTGTCTTTCCTTTACAGATCTGGCATTGTCTCAGCCCTTGAAGATATTCAAAGCGCTTTCTTCACAGTTTAGTACATTTATCTTCAATGCTGGCTCTTTTGCTGCAGTTTTCCACTGCTGTGGTCCATTAAAAGTCTATTATGTGATATTCATCTATTCTAATATCATCCATTCCCCAGTTTTCCAAAAAGTGCCAGAGTATGTAAAAACCTCTTGTTCTCCAAGAAATTCAAGTGACATGATGTAGATGGGGACCTGAAAAATGAATACAGCATTGTTCTGTAGTTTATTAACAAAACTAATCATTAAGCACTGTTCTAGAGTGTCTGTTTTGCCAATGGAAACCTAAAGTGCTTATGATTGTTAGGTTTGAGACTCCTGATTTGTGAAATCTCCCCTCGCTCAGCTGTACTGTCAGGAAATTGTGTTTGTTCTCTTCGGATTCTGGTTGAAATTGTAAGCACTGGGATCAGTCAACCCCCTGATCACTTTTAATAAGATGCTGACATCACATTGATATCTCAGCTTCAGCAAATACCTTTGCCATTTTGTGTCTCATGTCTCCAAAGTTTTTCTGGAGGCCGAGACAATCATTCCACCATTTATATTCTGCAGACACATTTTCATGTCATTTTTTCCTCACTGTGCAGTTGCAGTTTCTCCACTGACCTTAGCTTAACCTCCTAGATTCATTCTTTTCTTGTACTAATCTTCTTCACCCTGCATACTCCACGTAATTAAATTTAGGACCAATTATGCTCAGAATTTCTGTTCTAATACAGTTATCAAGGATTTTAAGCTCTTTAAATTTTTTTCTTTAAACTTTTTTTTTTCCTTTTTAGCATGTGAAAGATGGAGTCTTAGAAGTTCTCAGGGCTTAGATTACAAACCTTTATCAGAGAAATGTGAAAAGCTCACTAGATTCAGAGATCTTCAGGGCATTTTGAGTTAAATAGATTGTAATGTCTCCTGTTTATCAAAAATATTCATCCTGGAATATATTTTTAGCAAAGTATATCTTTCCAGCTATTTGGAGTGGAATTAAAAGTATTTGATTCAGGGGGGTCAATAACATTAAATTCTTGGATTTTTTCCTGGTTAATTTTTTTCTTTTTGAAATAATAATCACCTTATCACAAATAGTTATTTTTTCTACAGGTTCAATATGAGCTAAATCTGTCCTTTTTTTTATAAATCACAATTTTTATATTTAATTTTCGTAACTGCAAAATATTTTCTAATACATTGTCTTTAATTAAATAGGTATTTAATCTCTAGCATCACAAAAATACACACAAGTAAAGGAGTTATTGTACTAAAGGCTGGGCTAAGCCAACAAATTTTTTTTTAAAACCACATTTCTAAGCTTAACTTCTCAGTCTTAATTATGGATTACTGACTCACTGTCTTACCTAAAGGCCTACTTCTGCTATTCTGCTGCACAAAGACTTCTCTTGGTATCATTGACCATCTGGCATAGGTAATGAAGTATCAGAACTCTACCTAGATAGGGACCTGGTCATTCAAAGATTTATGCCTTCAGTAAGATCAGGAGCATTTTTTAACTTTCTCAAGTACTTTGCATTACCAGTATTTTAGGATATGAAAACATCAGCATTATCAGAAATTTCAGTTTCAATTTTTCTAAATATGAGCCTAAACAGACAGACAGACTTAAAATAATGGACTCTGTAAAGAAACAACTGGAGGATTGTCAGGGCTTATAACAAAAATTTCACAATTAAAACTCAAGTTAGAGCACGGAGAACTAGAGACTTGAAGACAGATAAGCAGTGCTGCAATTGAGTCAGAATTAATTGGTTAACTAGATATTTCTGTGAAAGAAGTGTTTAGAAGGCCCATAAATTGGATCAGTTTTAAACTTGAGAAGCTAAACTTTGCTATATCCATTCATTCACACATCAGGATAGTGGTCAGTTCTTATGCAATATTAAACATTTTCACTACATGCGCAAACCTTCTAGTTCTTAACACTGTTAACTGCAGGTGTGAGTATACAATAGTACAGAGTGGACAACATATATTTAGCACTGATGTGTATGGACAGGCTTTGATGGTCTTAGTCACATACATCATGATGAGCAGGTTTGGGAATGCTTTAACAAAAAGAGTATGAACTGAAGCAAATTTTTCTTCATCATTCTTCATTCTTGATGTTGTTATGCCCTTCCTCTAAAGGGGTCTTCTCTGCTCCCATACTTCCTTTTTTAAGTTTTGCCAGCCTGAGCAGGATGTCCCACTTGATCCACAGTCTTATGGGCTCATCTTGCTCTTTGTCCAGCAGTTCTTGTTGCTTCAACACTTCCTATGTGCCACTGCACACAGTTTTGTTCCCCGTTTTGGTGATCACATTGCTCGGGTAAGATACTTACATATTTTCCCTCATTATGACATCACATAAAATGTTTATACTGTTGTTATTTACACTATTATAATATCTGTTATATCTTGGGTTAAAGGAAAGACGTAATTATGTCTTGCTTAGTGTACTTACATGTGTCACAGATCTCTGTTTTATTTACAGTGAGTCATTGCTAAAGTAAGTTCAGTGTTAAGTTTTACAGTTGGACTTAATGATCTTAAGGGCCTTTTCCAACCTAAATGATTCTATGATTCCATGAGTGGTTGCTATGTATGTTTTCAATGGCTTTCCAAAATATGTTAGTCCATGTATCCTTTCATCAGTATCATTCTTCTTTTTAAAAATAACTGAATCTGCCCCTGTGAAAAGTATTTGGTTTTCATCGAATTTTGAAAAATGAGGCTGAATCAGGCTATCAAAATATCTGGTCTATCTTCCTGCAGCAAAACCAGGACCACTTTTATTATATGATTTAGGACAGATGCCAGTCTAGTCTTTTTTAAAGATTTCAGTGATGAGCCATCCTTAGCATTCCCAGAAAAAGTTCTCTATTATTCTGTGCACTTTAAACACATACTTGGTCATACTGTTATTCTTGCAACTTGAATCAATTATTTCTTGTTTTCACTAAATTGAGTGTGGGAAACAGTTTGTTATCTTCCAATTTGTGGCTACCTCTGCAAATTTGAAGGCTACTATTATGCTTCTGTTTTTTACTCTCATTATTCTCTCATTTTTGATAGTGTGGCAGCAGACTTCAAAATAATCATACATTGTTCTGCTATTGTTCATTATTAAATTAAAATACATTTCCTATTTATTTATTTATTTAACCAAGTGAATCCTTTAAAAGAAAAAAATAGCTGATTTTTTTTTTTCACCGAAACATTTAAAGGAAAAAAAGCAACCCCAAAACAACCTACTGACAATTTTGAAGGGTTTGATTGCTAACCAAGACCAAACAATTAGGGAATAAATTTATCAAAAAGAGAAACAGTCAATGAAGCCAAATTCTATTCTCAGTTGAATTTGCAAATATATCTTAGTTAACATGGGAGTGTAATTTTCCCCAGTATATAGCAGTGAATCTTAATCAGGTGGATTAGCAGAGACAAACATACAGCTGTGTCTTTCTGGCATCTGTTTTGTCTAGACTTTTTTTAAGCTGGCCAATACAGCATGAAACTGTATAATTTTATTTATACTTGAAAGTTAGCCAAACATTAGACTAGATCACTTATATTTGTTCCAGAGAGTCAGTTTTCCTTTGATCCTAATGGTCTTTGCCTACAGGCATCAAGGACCACCTTGATACTTATTCCCTAACAAATTAGCTACCATGCTTAACACCTGGGACACAGAAAAAGAGAGAAAAGTTTCTGAACTTAAAAATAAACAATTGCACATCGCAGGGAAAAAATCTTTTGTTTTTTAGAATATCTTTTTAAGAAGTTATGCCAAGTTATCTATACATACAAAAAAAATTCTTTTCAATGCAGTATTGCTAAGAGAAATGTTTAGCCTGGTTTTTAAGAATGCAATGCATCAGCAGTCAATTGAGAATTTAGCTTACATATAAAATGTCTGAAGGTATTCAAATACACACTGAAAAATTAAAGAAAAAATTCTTTATGGACTTGGTGCTATAATTTATGATGCTAAAACCTCAGGAACAAAAAAAAGAAGGAAAACAAGTTTAAAAAATAAAATAATTACGGAAACATTATGGGGTTTTTACATCACTGCAGCAGTTTTTTCTTGGCTGAAAACTTCAGCAATAGAATACACCAAAAAATGATAAATAGGACACTCGCAATCAACAGATAATTTGAAAGCATAGTTGATTCTTCTTAGAAACAGAAATGAAACTCAGAAATAATTTCTTTAAAGCTTTAATCTATCCTAATATTCACCAGGGAGAATCTGCTGAAGTTTCAGATTCTTTGGGAAGTATTTAGAATTTATTTTACCAAAATATATGGAAATTCATGTACTGATTTTGGCTCAAATAGAGTTATTTTTCCTCAGAGTAGGTAGCATGGGACTGTGTTTTGGATTTGTGACCAACATTTGTTTATGACATAGAGACATTTTAGCTATTGCTGAGCAGTGCATATACAGGGACAATGTCTTTTCTGCCTTCTGCTTCTTACACCACACTACCAGTGAAAGGGTTAGGGGTGGGCAAGAGGTTTGGAAGGGACACAAGCAGGACAGCTGACCCCAACAGACCAAAGGGATATCCCAGACCATACAATGTCATGCTCAACAATAAATTCGGGGAGAAGAAGGAGGAAGAGTAGGACATTCGGAGTCTTCCCAAGTATGTGACAGAGCACTGCTGTTCTGGAGATGGCCAAACACCTGCCCGACAGGTGTTGCCGGGAGGTGGTAAATTAATTCCTTGCTTTCATCTTATTTTATTTTAGTTTGGTTTGGTTTGTTTGCATGCACAGCTTTTGCCTTACCTGTTAAATTGTCTTTATCTCAACCCATGAATTTTCTCACTTTTACTCTTCTGACCGTCTCCCATCCCACCTTAGGCAGAGCGAGCAGGTGTCTTTGTGGTGCTTAGGTGACTACCAAGGTTAAGCCACAGAAATACTATATCCCAAAATGTCAAAAATTATAAAAAATATAGATCTGTGGAGTGCCTGCAAGTCATGTTCATGACAAGCAAGAGAGGTTTGTTTTAAAATACAGTCCTGGAATGAAAAGTAATTTCACTCTCAGATATAAAGCTGCCATTCACTGCTAGTACTTTGGATTTAGTTAATGAAAAACTTTAGTCTGATGGTCCTGCAGTTTGGAGTCTATTCACAGACCAAACACAAAATGGGAAATAGCAAATGCATAGTGTAAAATTATTCCCAGTGTGTCTCAGCTAAGATTTACACGAACGATCTCTAAGGGTTATAGGATGGTTGCTTTCTATACCCTTTCAATCTGCCTGACAGTCTGCAGTAAATTCCGAGATGACTACAGAGGACAGATTTGTGTTTGTGAATACACATACACACTGCATGTGTATGAAATTACTGGGAAAATAAGAAATACAATATTATGTCCTCCTAGTGAGATATTTTTCCTCAGTGGATATCAGGGTATTTCTAAAAAAAAAAAAAAAATCTATTTGAGACTGTTATAGAGGGTACTTGTAAAAAAATTATCAATTTGAGACCAGTATAGATAAAATTTTATTAGTGTACCATGGCTGAAGCACAGCAGAAATGTTTTTGTATAAGACAGGTTTGATTAGAAATGCTGGAAAATGCTGGACTTTAGTAATCTATCACATCATTTATTTTTATTGGTAGGCAAAGACTCATTAATTGGGAACAAACTAAAGACCAAGAGGAGATCCAGTCTAAGCTATATAAATTTGCTACTGAATTACACACACAGTGCAAGCAAACGAATGTCTTTCACATTGCATGACTGAATGTGTTGGCATGTAGTTACTGTTTGTTAAGTTGTGCTGTCATGACATGCTCATGAGATACAGAATCTCACTTTTCAGAGGGCCTTGAGAACAGTAGATAAATACAGGGATGTAGACTGAATATAGAAATACATGTTCATAAAAGGTATTCATTCTTTGTGTCCATGAGAACAATGCCACCATTCACCTATAATTATTATGAGATGTCCACTTGTGGTGATTTAACCTGTCTGGGGTCAGACACCCACCAAAGCCACTCTATCACTCCCCTTTTAAGCTGGACAGGGGGGGAAATATATATTGAGAGGCTTAGGAGTCAAGATAAGGACAGCACATCAGGCACCTCCTCCAACCCCTCTTCACTGGCCTTGGTGTCTGCACAGTTTCTTACATCTTCTTACTACCTTCTCTGGTGTCAAAACACAGCTGCTAGTGTTGGGGTTTTTTCTTCTTAAATGTGATTCCCAGAGATGCTATGACCATCGCTGATGGGCTTGGCCTTGGTCAGCATCAACTCTAGCTTTGAGCCAGCTGGTGTTTGCTTTGTCGGGCCTGCAGAGAGCTTCTATTTGCTACTTGCAGAAGACACCCCTGAAGCTCCCCCTTCTCCACCAGAACCTAGCCATGCAAAATTACAACAGCAGTGAATCAGCAAAAGTTTCATACCAGTTGTGATCCTTACTTTCAATGGCTGAAGTGCTTGAAGTTAGATTTGTTGCTTGTTTTGACTCTAGTGATGAATAAAATACAATTTAAAACTAAATTGCTTGCCTTTTTGACTCAGGTTTCATTAAACAAGTATATTAATGATCAAACTGGGAAGGAATTAAGCTTATTTAGCAACCAGTTATGCAGTAATGTAAACATCCAGTTATTTTTACTTAACAAGATTAATAAACAGGTCAAAAATATATAGACCAAACACACAGTGGAATTAACCTGTATTTCTTATTACCCAGATATAGAAGGCCATTTGTCTTGCAAAGAATGATTTTATTCTGTTCCATTATTCATTTGGCTCTCTGAATAGAAATAAAATTGGATTTCCTTATAGAATTGCTGATTTGTTCAGAGATTAAGTTCAAATATTTGGTTAAAATTAAACCTGGAGCATAAACATTATTTTTTCATTTCAGAAGACTAACTGGCCTTTATTTTTAGTGTAATTTATTCAGAAATAATGTATAATTTCTTAGTAATTTGAATGTATTTTCACCTCATAGAGAGGAATGAATGAAACTTTACAGTATTTTAGATTATTGTTGAGTCTGAAGCCTTTTTACATACTCAAATACCACTTTTGACAAGAGCAAAACTCATTATCCTTTTATCATGCTGTTCAAGAATGCCCACATTTCTGTACTTTGCTGATTCTCAACTCAAGGGAGGGATAAACAGAGGCCCTGTTGTCTGGCTTCTACATTTCAGTTCACCAAGCTTGGCTTTTCTCTATGACACCAAAAATTTTCTTCTTTCTACTGGTTAGACAAATAGCTTAAATGTGTTGTGTCAGCCTTTCTTCTTGGAAAGGACAATACCTCTCTGCAGAGTATCGTACTGTCAGTCCTTTATATCCAGCTATTTGGGTAGCAATTTTGGTCTCCTGAACAGTGTGTGATAGGAGAAAAGGCTTATTGCTGGGAGGAAAAATGGAAGCTAGAATCCAGCATTTCTCCGAAACAAGACCAGTTAATGTCACAGAGGGCATGCAGTGCTTTTTACGGCAAGGACATAAGAACTGACCCCAAGCCAAAGACTGGTATGGCAGAGTATTCAACAGAGGCCAACAGCAGCTATTTAGAGAAAAAAATATAAGAAACAGGCCAAGTAGAGAATACTTTTCCACCTAGTGAAAGCTTTCAGCAATCAGTGTTAGTAGTGAAACTACAGGTCTTTGCTCAAAAAAAATTATCTATTCCATTTTTAAGCCATTGAGACCTTTGACTTTCTTCATACTCTGAAGTATGGAGATCCACAGTGTAATAATGATGTTTATGAAAACAGTATTTCCATTTGGTCTCTTTCTGGCTTCTACTTGTATTTGCTGACCCTCAGACCTTGTGTGTGTTAGCACTTACTAGTGAGTAATCATTCCTAATGCCCCTACCATTCACCAATGATATAATTCCATCATATCAGCTTCCTGAGGCTACAGGTTGTATGAAATGAAGTCACATCTTCTCTGCAGGCCTCAATTCCCCCCTTCTTATCAATCTATGACTAAGATGATTGTTTGGGGTTTCTTTTCTCTTTAAGCCTTTCTATCATCTTTATCAGTGTTGGCCATGTATCTTGCAGTGATCCTACTGGCTCACTCCATTATTCTTCCAGATATTGTATCATGTAGCCTATGTTAGTTGTTTGCTTCATTCCTTTTTCTCCCATGTATATGTACTTTCATGCTTTCTTGCTATTTCTGTGTTTCTTTTTTATCACTATATGCTCCTTGATAGGAAGATCCGTAGAACTGATCACACTATGACCCCCGGTTTTATAGATTCTCCACACATTATTGACCTATAAACTTTAAGATGTCTCTGATGTTTTCCCAATTCTAATATTGATAGTTTACCATATTGCTTGGCTCTCTTCCTTCTTCTTGGCATTTCCATCTGTGTAATGGCAAACTGAGATTCCCAGTCTCTAGTTTCAGATATTTTATCTTTCAGCACTTGTTAATGGAACTAGAAGAAGAAAAAAAAATTAAATTGTATTTTATTTGCAACATCCTGCCATAGAACAGACACCTTCAAAAGCATCACATAATTTCATGTCTAAATTTATGTGAAAAAAGAAGTAGTCAAAAATACTCTACTTTTCTTCATGGTTATTCTCAAAGAACATCTTTGCACATTCTTGCAATTAACAATAAATAAGTGGAGTAGAGATATACAGGCATATCAGTTTAAAAGCTGTCCTTGTTTCGGCGAGAATGACGTTAATTTTCTTTCTAGCAGTGGATGGAATGCTGTTTGGGAGTTAGGATGAGAGCAGTGCTGATAGCACCCTAATGTTTTAGTTGCTGCCAGGCAGTCATGGACTTTTCAGTTGTTCATATTGCCCTGTTAAGGAGAAGGCAGGAAGGAAAGGAGACAGGGGGAGGGGGCAGTGGAGATAGACACCTAGGAAGCTGGGAGGGTACACAGCCAGGACAGGTGACTCAAAATGGTCAAAGGTACTCCATACCAATTATGTCATGCTCTGCATAAAGGGGGGCTGGAGAGGGGAAGAGGGCACACCTCCAAGACATGTGGGTTTTGGCGATGGTCAAATTTCAGGATGGTTCTGAGCTGTACAGCCTGAGCTGTGTGGTTCCATGAAAAACTGCATTGTGTATCACCAGTTTTGTATATTTTGCTATAAAGTCCTATTATTGTTCTCTCTCTCTCTCTCTCTCTCTGATGTCCCAGTAAACTGTCCTTATTCCAACTCATGAGATTTTGGTTTGGGATTTTTAATTTCTTTTTCCTTCCCTCCCCCTCCTCTCTGCCACCTCACACACACACGCACACACATGCACACACCCCCACTTAGAAAGCAAGCGGCTGCATGGTGCTTGGCTCTCAGCTGGGGCAAAACCAGAACAAAACCACAAAAACTGTGACTAACAAATCTTGTTCTGTCATGTGTCTTTACTTCTTCTTTCATTTAACTTTTTCAAAAGGCAGCAAGCTGCTTTTGTTTGGGCTTTTCCCTCTAATTTTTCAAGCTATACAAATAATTGGGCTTGAATGAAAAAAAACAACAGAAATAAATCAATCAACCTACAAAAAATGTTAGTATAAATGTTGATAAATAAATTTCACTCTCTAAATGTATTCTAATTATAGAATTAGGAAAGCCGACTAGGAAGCTCCACAGCCTGGTATGTCCTTTGGACCACTACTCACTGCTGCTTTTCCATGTGAGTGCTGGTGAAAGCACAATGTGTAGTGCAAAATGATCAAAAGACACTTCAGGTCTTGGGAGTGTTACTGAAAAAATCTGGAGCACAGCTCCTTCCAGTTGCAGGCAGCAACATCAGAAGAAACAGATGGACACAGTCCATTATTACATGTCTCTGTGGCTGTGTTACCACCACCATTTTGGAGTTTTTGACAAAGGAATGGTCTACTCAGCACCAGGCTTGCTGAAGTCATATGGGATTCACTTTTATCAAAGGGGGAAAATGTTTTTTGCCCTGGAGCTAGTGGGGGTCATTGATAGAGCTTTAAACTAGGCTCAGAGGAGGAGGGAGATGATATCAGGCTTGTCTTCCACAAGTTGTAGGATGACATGCCAAGGCTGGAGGGATGGAGTGCCACTGATGGGCTTCAGCCTCTTACTTGGAGATGTGCTAGACACACTGCAGCATACTTAAAGGTTCAATACTGCGCAGTGTAAGGTATTGCACTTGGGACAGGAGAATCCCAGACATATTTACAGACTGGGAGAAGAGCTCATTGAGAGTAGCTGGGTGTCATGGTGGACGAGAAACTTAACATGAGCCAGCAGTCTGCTCCTGCAGCTCAGAAGACCAATGCTATCCTGGGCTACATCAGAAGAGGGGTGGCCAACAGGGACAAAAAAGTGATTGTCCCTCTCTACTCTTTGGGAGAGAAATCAGAGGAGGGCCACAAAGATGATTGGAGGGCTGGAGCAGCTCCTCTACGAAGAGAGGCTGAGGGAGCTGGGCTTGTTCAGCCTGGAGAAGGGAAGGCTGCGGGGGGACCTCATTGCAGCCTTCCAGTACCTGAAGGGAGCAAACAAACAGGAGGGGAATCAACTTTTTAGATTAGATATTAGAGGGAAGTTTTTTACAGAAAGAGTGGTGAGGTGCTGGAACAGGCTGCCCAGAGAGGTGATGGATGCTCCATCCCTAGAGATGTCCAAGGCCAGGTTGTATGGGGCCCTGGGCAACCTTGTGTAGATCCAGGCCTGGAGATTGGTGGCCCTGCCTGTGACAGGTGGGTTGGAACTCTATGATCCTTGGGGTCCCTTCCATTCCAGATCATTCTGTGATTCTATGAAGTCTAGTGGAGATGAACCAGCCATAAATACTGATAAAGTACATTAAAATTCCAACCACTCCAGCCAGTAAGTCAATTTCATTCGGGCCCCAACTGAAATGCCTCTATGCAAATACATTGGGAACAAGCAAGAACAGTTAGGGAGCTCCTGGGCAAACTCAAACGCAAAAAGGAAGCCTACAGAGGGAGGAAGCAAGGGCAGCTTGGGAAGAATACAGAGAAACTCTCTGAGCAGCCAGATATCATGTTTGGAAAGCTAAATCCCTGATAGAATTAAATCTAGTCAGGAATGTCAAGGACAATAGGAAAAGGTTTCGTAGGTACATCGATGATAAAAGGAAAATGAGGGAAAATATGGGCCCCCTCTGGAATGTAATGGGAGATCTCATTGCCCAGGATATAGAGAAGGTTGAGGTACTAAATGTCTGTTTTGCTTCAGTCTTCACCAGTGAGTGTTCTAGCCACACTGCTCAAGTTACAGAAGACAAAGGCATGGACTGAGAGAATGAAGAACTGCCCAGTGTGGATCAGGTTTGAGAAAATCTAAGGAACCTGAAGCTGCACAAGTCCATGGGACCTGATGAGGTGCATTCACATGTCCTGAGGGAACTGGCAGATGAAGTGGTGAAGCCACTCTCTGTTACATTTGATAAGTCATAGCAGTCTGGTGAAGTTCCTGCTGACAGGAAGAGGGGACACATAACCCCCTTTTTTAAAAGGCATGAAAGGAAGACCTGGGGAAATACAGGCCAGTAATTGTCATCTGTGTGCCTGGCAAAATCATGGAGCAGATCATCCTGGAAACTATGTCCAGGCACATGGAAAATAAGGTGACTGGAGACAGCAAACATAGCTTCACTAAGGGCAAATCATGCCTGAAAAATCTGGTGGTTTTCTATGGTGGGGTTACAGCATTGGTGGATAAGGGAAGAGTGGAAGACTATCTGGACTTGTGCAAAGCATATGACACTGTCCAGCCCAACATCCTTGTCTCTGAATTGGGGGGACATGTATTTGACTGATGGACCACCCAGAGGATAAGAAATTGGCTGGAGAGTCAAACTCAAACTGTCAGTGGCTCAGTGTCCAAGTGGAGATCAGACATAAGCAGCATTCCTTGTCATCAGTATTAGACCACTGCTGTTTAACATCTTTTTCAGTGACATGGACAGAGGGATTGAGTTCACCCTCAGACAGTTTGACACCAATGTCCTTCCAACCCAAACCACTCTGTGATTCTGTGATTCTATGTCTGGAAGTACTATGCAAAACAGGAAGTGCAGTGCACACAACCTCCAAAAAAAGCATGTTTGTGTCCAATGCCTGCATTAGATTGTGCAGTTGGACTCCAGTCCTGCACAGGAGTCCCTGAGCCAAGGCAGAGAGAACAATCTGTGCCATCACCTTTGAATTAGGCCTCTCAGCACTTTCTCTCTGCTTGGAGCAGCAGTGCACCAAAAGAAAAATGTAGCCTATAACAAAGACATAAACTGGTGGATGCTTCCCTGGTTTTGGTTTTCATATATGCTGTGCATAAAAAGAAAGTGAAGGACACAGAAGAGCAAGTGAAACCATTTAGAGTTCCTCTTCCCTTTGACAAAATTCCTATGTAAGTGTAATTAGGAAGGAAAGTTAGATATTTGCACATCTTTTCTGGTAGTACGTCCCATAGAGGAGATCTGATAAGAGCTTGTTTTGTACTCCCTAGGTCCAATTTGCATTAGATAGATGATAGATAGATAGATAGATGATGATAGCCATTTATAGCAAGCTTTGAGATGTCCTGGCTTTGATTCTTATTTTATGCTATTCACAATGTGTAATATATGTCCATTTCCTCTGTGGGTGTGGAAAAGTGAGACTAAACTGACACTCCTTGATGAGTGTCTTACAGCTATGATAGGTGTGAGGAGGTAATGACTTATCACCTGGAGTGGTGGTGTTCACAAGTCCTGGTGTGTTACTCAACAAATAAACAGGCACGACAGGAAAAACTCTGTTGGGCAGTTTATTGCTGACACCCTGTGAATATGACCCCTTTACCCCTTATTCCCACAAGTATTCCTAACCAAAACTCACTTCTTTCAGTAAATTACCTATAAAACACTCCTAATGATGTGTCTCACAATATACTAGTTCAGATATTTCACAGTGATAATGTGAGACATACATACTCCAACCTCAGCAGCAGCTAATTTTAGATTATCATGCTCTGTTACTTTCTCAACAATGATACAGGATGACCCACTTTAATCAGTTGAGATAGTGCCAAATGCTAATAATGAACAAAATAGTCATTAATGTTTCATTGGTATTCTTCCTATTTCCAACTTTTTGCATTCCGAGTCAAGTGATGTATTTATTTACCCTTTAAAAATCACAAAGGGAAATAAACATGAGCAATATACAACAAAAATAAATTCTTGGAATGTTCTTTTTCAGATACAATAGTTGATATAGTATTTGTTTTCCTTCAGGCCTTACTGATTTTTGGCAGAATATTAGTTCACTTAACACTGCCTGGCATAACCTGTGGAACCACAGCACTGTTAATCCTGAGTATTTTCTTTACAGAGAAAATTTATTGGCATGAAATATACAGTAACTCTGATTCAGATTAATGACTGCTATTAACTAGTAGCCCTATGAATATCTGAAAAAATAGACAGCATTTTCCTACAGATTTCTTTCTCTGGCTTCAAAGAATATTCAAGCTCTAGTTCAAACTTTCTTGCATTTGGGGTACAGAGATCTCCTTCATGTGGATTTTCTGGTGAATTGACAAGGATTAAACACACAAGCTACCTTTTCACATCAATGGGATATCTTCTCTTTACCTGTAAAGCTGTTCTCATTAAAATTTGAAGTTGGGTGAAGTTATCAAATAGGTTCAACAACTAGTAGAGAAGACAGAGAGTCATCTACACCGTGTTTTCATGTACACTTCATTTCCTCTGCAAGTCAGACTAAAATTTTACTTAATCAGAATTCTCAGTAAAGTTGAATATAATATTCATCTGTACCTTTGTTACTGCATTACAATTACTCACAGACTTGAATAAAAGTAAATGTATACACATTATTTTACTGAGAGACAACAGAATGGTGTCATGCATGGTTTTAGTTTTTGAGATTAAAGTGATTCTCCACCTGAAAGAAGTAATCAAGACAAAATCTTTTGAAGTTCGATCTATACTGTATTCTTGTAAATGGGTCAAGGAATTGAGAATTATTTCAGAACACCAGAAAAATACAGGACAAATAGGAAGCCGCAAAAAGGGTTTGTATGACAGAAACTTTGTCTGCTTTGTTCAATGGAGCTGTTGCTCCTACATATCATCTGCCTTTATTTGTGTCTTCAGACCATCATCATATAATTATAGGTTTTGCTTTTGATACTAACAGAAAGATTATATGATGGGAAGAAACTTCCTGCAAAAATAACACTTTCCAAAAATTACCTTTTTTTTCTAACTTGATTTGTAGCTTTCAGTAGGAGGAAAAGAAAAACAACAAAAAAGGCCTCTGGGTTTCTTGCTGTGCATGTTTTTTTCCATTAGCTTTGTCTGCATCATGCATCCCTGCTCAGACAGGTCCCCTAGCAATCTACTTCAGACATGCTATGAAGGGAACAGACACTTTGGAACATCAGAAGAGATCCTGACCATGGCATGCACACCTTCCAAAGGTTACCACTTGGTTACTAATGTATAACTCTGTCACAAAAGTGCCCTGAACTGCAGTGAAAAGAAGCAACTCTTCCTTCCAAAACAGCCAGGAGGCCTCATTTTGTCAGATTTGTGGATAGCTGAACAAATTTTACTGGCACATAAGTGAAAAACGATTAGAAATGTAGGAAAAGAATATATAGTGGAATAACAAAATCTGTTGTTTGTGGTTATAAATTCGAAACAGCAGAATCTGCTATTTATTCAGCACCCACTAAATAAAGATTAGAAAAACATAACTTCCAAATGTTTGGGAATTTACTCCAGTCTGTAAAATTTCAACAGTCTATATTCTTTGGGTTTTACACCACATGAATTCTATGTATTAAAAGCACATGATGGATTGTTTTTCTCATATCTAGTAAAAACAAAGGAGAATAAAATGCGTAAGACTACTTTTGAATTATTAACTGATTCTTACTGGCAGTGTTGAAGAAGACATATTCTAATCCTATGTCAGCTATTAGTAGAATTCATAAGGTATTTGTGCTCATACCCAGTGGCATATAAAAGATCCAGGCTCTCCTCCAGAAGATCTCATGTTCTACTGCTTGCTTTGAATCTAATAGGAAGAGGATTTGACCACAAGTTACTACCCCTCGTCTTGCATCATTTTTGTTTCTGTAACCAAGAAATAAAGGTAGTTCATAGAAGATGAAAAAACTGCACAGAAAATTAATCCAGAGTGCATATCTCTCAGTACTGCAGAATTTAACAGTGGCTCATGTAAAGAAAACATCCCACATTTCCTCTTTACACATTCTTCCTATTACATAATGGGGATAAAGGCAAGTGTCACCTTGCAGTCCATATAGTATGTTGTCACTCATGCAACCTAACTCACAGTTTTGAGAATCTAGCCCTCTGCTATTTGCTTTCAGCAATACCACTGTAGTCAATTTGATTTGATTTAGCACTATCAAAAAAAAAACCAAACCCAAAACAAAACAAACAAACAAACTTGAGGAAAACAAAAGCAACAACCATACAAACCCAAAACCAAAGAAAAGCAAAAGAAAAGATTCAGGTATGCTGCAACTTCAAGAGGGTCATCAGGTTTGATTTTCTCTCAGATAGTGGGTCACCTGTCTGTCAAAGACTACCTGTGAACCAATTTGACATGCCTAGTTAAAAAGCAGGAATTCATAGATGAGAACATTGTGGTTTATAAATCTCTCATAATCTGCAATTCCTTTAGAGTAACAGAAAGAGAAGAAATTAAATACAATTGTCTCTATGTTGTATTGCCCAGACAGGCCTGGCCTTCCTGAATCATGGGTAAAATCCCTCCCTCCCTCCTCCCTCCTTCCTCCCTTCCTTCCTTCCTCCCTCCCTCCTTCTCTCCTTCCCTCCTTCCCCCCTCCGCCCCTTCCCTCCTGTCTTCCTTCCTTACTTCCTGACATACATCTTCAGGGTTTTAAGATGAGAAGACTGCAGCCAGAAAGTCAGAAAAATACAGTCCTGTAGCCTTTTGGGACAGCCCACAGATTTGAGCAATACCTTCCACTGAAAAGTAGCTCATAACAACCTAATAGAGGATTTCTTTCAAGCCACTATTTTCTCCAACTGAAAAGGGTAGGAGGGAAAAACTGACCTTTGATGAAGTTTATCTTTTATTCTTCTAGTTCAAACAAAGACTCCAGGCCTTTGAGCTGTACTAGTGTCTTTTTTTTGGATTTTTTTTTTTTTGGGTGGAAAATGAAGATACGAGGCAAGTTGAAGGAGTAAAGAATGACAATTCTGTCAGTTATTTAAATCTGGGGGCCTTAATAATTAAACACTTCTCATTGCATATACTAAGTGTGCTTATGTCATGAAAGAATAAACATTGAAAATAAAAAAACAGATGCTGAACTGCAGACACTACAGGGTTTACTTCGAAAAACACCGGAGATCTTAGCAACGAACACTTTAGAATGGCTACTGCTCTTAAGTAATTAGTAAGTAATTAGATGGCATAAATGAAATGAAAATTATGAGCAAATGATTTGGCCCATTAACTTACATTCAAATGTAATTCTTTTTATGGAACATGTTGCCAATATAAAAAAAAAAAAACACCACCTTTCCAATGACCTTGTCATTCAGATTTGATTAAGTCTGTACTGCAGTTTTATTTCCTGTGGTGCCCATTACTGTTGGGAAAGACATTATAATTACCTGAGACTACCAGAATCATTTAAAAAAATAAATTCTTGCAGTTAACTGGAAAACATTCCCTTTAGTGCATCATGGAAATCTGTGTACTGTAGCAGAGACTAAGTATGAAAAATCAGCCTCAATATTTGACCAGCAGTCTCTATGTCAGAATATAGTTATTAGGAATGCATGTGGCTATGTTAAGTTAGCAGGTTTTTTGTTGTTTGGGGTTTTTTTTATAAAAATGTGTTACTGCTGAAAATTACAAAAGATATTGACATCATCAGCGTCATAGAAATATTTTTTTAAGTGCTGTCACTTGTTTGGAGCCTCTAAAATAAACCAAAAAACAAACCCACAAAGTGTTGCTTCAGTGAGACTGTTTCTGCATCAGGCAGAGAAATAAAAAAAGAATTATCCTTATTTAATGGAAGTGTTTGCTAACAGAAAGTTACCTCAGTCTGCTCTGCTTCTTACTGTGTTCATGGCCCCAAGTCCTCTGGGAATGAGGACTGAAAGGTTTGAAGTTATGTTTCAGGACTGTAAATGGGAAATGAGAAATCAGAGTGAAACGATGCCTTACTGAAACTAGGTGGCTGAAGATCGAGAATCCCAAAACCATCCTCGCTGCTTCTGCCTTCCGTGTATCTATGTGGATTTGGAGTATCTGAGAAATGTGTCTGAAATGCATAATGGGCATTTTGAGAGTGTCATCATATCCTTAGAACTGAAGGAGACAAAGTGGCCTTCAAAAGGGCTCTAGCATCAGGCATCTCATGGGGAAAGAAGCAGGAGGAGAACTGAATGCAGCTTTCTTTCCTCCTTTATATGCTTGATCAAGTTCTTATCCTTGAAGACTTGCAGAAGGTTCTTGCAGTCAAGAATGATCTAGAACTGTGTTTTGCTGGTTTTGGTTGCTTTTGGATGGGTTCTTTTTTTTCTTGCAACTCTATTTCGAATTTCATAGTCAAGAATCTAAGCCTTTATTTTGCTAGAATCAAGATATTTTCTTCTTTAACCATGTTGTGTCTGAAAGGATCTCAGGTACTCTGGCAAACACAAAGCATAATATTTCTTCAGAAGCAACAGCAATCATTTTTCCATAAACAGGCTGCAAAGCACAACCACAAAGAAAAAAATACCTTAATCCTTGATTTGGCAAGGAGAAACTATGTAAAGAAAAAGTTCCCATTCTATGTAGGGAAACTCTGTCCAGGTTTCTTCTGCTCTGCATCAGCTTATATCCAAAACCTACTATTGATTTATAGCAGCTGAAACAAGCATTTAGTGGTGATCCAGCAGAATACCTGTGCTGTATTGATGTCAAGTATGAAATTTTGCTGAAGATATCAAAATATGTTCATTTGTCCTTTTTCTCTCTGGAGACAACACATCACTGTCCCATGCAGTATAAAAATCCTAATCTTCAACAGGATCTAAACTTTAATGTCATCTAGATTCAATATCAGATTGTAATCTAGTCACTACGGTTGTACCATACCTTACAGCACAGCTACATGCAGATATGTCGTTTTATAGCCTTTTTTGAGGATTTCAGTCATTTCAAATCATATCAGTTACATTTTCTCACACTTATTTTTCATATTAAATACTATTCAAATCTATTAAACTATTTGGCCTGAAAGATCAGTTCTGAATAACTTACCCTTGAATTACGAAGGGACCTTTCTATTCTGTAGCATTTATATAAATTACTTAGACCATTGAATGTTCTTGAAATGCAAGCACTTCTAGAAAAAAGAAAACATTAAGCTATGCATAGCAACATCAGAGAAATAATTAGGAAACATAATGAATACTATACCCTTATACCAAATAAAGCAAACTAATAAAAGGAATTTGTGAAAAACAGCATGCAGATATCCAGAATGGAATCTCATCAGGACAAACACACCCTCATTCCTCCCTGAAAAACATCTCTGTATCTTCCCCCAGCTGAGTCATTTTTTAAACATATCTATAACTTCTTGACATCATTCCTGAAAATACAAACCTTGCAATGATACCCTTACCTGCAAAGGTTTTATAAAGCATTGACTTTAATTTGTAGGTACTGCTGTAAAATACAAATAATTCTGTTGACTGAATAATACTGCTGCCTCTTATGGGTATACATTCAGTGCAGATAAAATCCTGGTGTGTTCAGAGCAGAGACATCAGAAAGCAGCCTTGAAATTTCTGTACTTTCTGTTTCACCCTTTCTGCAGTGTCAGGGATAATTTCTGGGGTCCCAGGCAAGCACCCTTCTTCCCACCTCTCTGAGTGCAGTACTGATCTTGGCCATCCTGTTCAAAGGCCATTAAGGGGGTTATCTGTGGCACGATCCAGCCACCCTGTGCAAGCAAAGGAGGGCTTCCCTTTCAAGCATTATCAACCAGATTTCATCAAACTCACTTTCAAGAGTGGGATCTGACTTTTTTCGGACAGACTGGGAACACTCTCATTTGTCGTGGCGGTAACTGCAAGCAGAGACCTGTGGAGTGCAGCAAGCAGCATATTGCCTCAGGTTCCCAATGGACCAATTTAGGGAAAATAAATAAATAAAAGAAAACAAACTTGAAAATTGGTAGTTGGACACTTTGCCACCGGTGTTTCTCCACTGACATCATTAGCACGGATCCTGATCAGAGCCATGCTGCAATTTTTCCAGTTGTCTGCATACATCTGGGTGGGAAGAGAAAAAGCATTATAAACAGTAGCAACACTGAAAGGATGATATTCTACCAACTCCATCACTTATCTGTGGCCATGGTTTGGCTTAGACTTATCCTACATGAAGTTGGTGCACGGTTTCAAATCATGTCAATTATTGTTCAAGTATTGTACATGCCAACTTATGCTAAATAAAGCAGTTAGAAGCGGCTATCAGTGTCTTTACAGCCAATTAATGACAATTTAGGGGAACTAAAGGCCCAATGCTTGAGCCCTAGGATGTAATCATTAACTGCTTTGAAATTCATAATCTAAGGTCATGAATATAAACTATGTGAAATTATGGTATGAAGATAAAACAGTTGTTTGATCTATTCTACTGTTTAATTAATGATATAATCCTCTTTTATTAACATTTTAATATATTTTTAATAGCATTATGGGATAAATCTGGTTGGATGGATCTCTGGTGGCCATATAGTCCATATAAATATATACAAATACATTTACTATTTGCCACATAATTCTTTCCTTAGCATTTAAACACTATAACAAAGCAAAACAGCCTTCAATGGAACACAGTAAAGTAAGCATGGAAACTGCTCTTTGCATGACACTCTTGAGCTTGGACTCATTTCATCCATATTTCTTATGGTCCTAAACAATATCAGAACTGAATGCATTTCCTCAGGACAAAGATCTCTCCACTAAATGTAGTGGAATATAGACACTTAATATTCAAGGAAAATGTGGTATTCTACATAAACCTGAAAAAGATGATAATGAGATCTTTAAATATGGGGCAGTAGATAAGAAGTTGGGGGGGAGGGGGGTTATACCTATTTCTTAACTGACCAAAGAAGTATCTCTGCTCAACTGACTGCAAATAATAAAGCATTCATTTTTAAATAGGTATAAACATGAAATATTAAGACTCTGAAAGTGTACAGGAGCTCTTTCAGTTTATGAAATAGATTTTCCTATGTGGAAAATGATGAATTATCTTCATTTGTTTTACTGACTACAAAGCCAGTAAAAAAAGTATGAAGACACCACTCTTTTTCTCCTCAGGATTACCCAACAATCATTAAAATGTTAGTGTAATTTTCTCAATATTTTTCTTACCCAATCTAATTAACGTAATGTACTTTTATCCTCATAATGATTTCATAGTGAAAAATTATGTTTCCTTTCTATATGAATACAAAGACTTATTACCTATAACTGACCAAAGATAAAACATACAATCTTAAATTACTTTACATTTTCTTAGTATCTCCTTGTATTTGTGCAAAATTACTTCTCTTGGAGCTTCCCATTAACGATAAATTTTGACACACATTAAGCTAAATCTTCATTGGTCCAACTTTTATACTGCAATAGAAATTATATCTGTTATAAGAATTTTTATTGCATTCAAATAGAAAATACAGGCATATAATTCCTAGCATATTTTGTCACTTCATCCCCAAATAAGTGCTCAAACAAGAAAGTGATTCTGCTCATAAGTCAATCCTGCTGTGTGAAGTGTGATTTTACTATTATACAATCTGGCTATAGGTAATTTTTTAATGTTATGATGGTGTGCCTCTGGATAGCAGCCATATTCCCACCAAAGCTGCTCTAACACCCTCCTTTTCAGCTGGACAGGGGAAAAAATATATATTGAGAGGCTTAGGAGTTGAGATAAGGACAGGGAGAGATCATCCTGCAATTAATGTCATGGGCAAAACAGACCCAACACAGATGAAAGAAACCTCTCTAATTTACGACATAGCACTGTACACCCAGTGACACCAGAGTCGGGTAAGGAGAAGTGCAACCAGATCTTAAAGCGCCTCCCCCCACCCCTCCCTTCTTAGCAGACTTCACTTTAGTCATGATTTTGCTCCCTTCTTCCCTCCCCCAGACCTTGTGGCACGGGGAGGGGCAGGGACTGGGGGAATGAGGTTTTAGTCAGTTCCTCACCAGTTGTTTTCCTTCTTACCTGGGGGGGCATTCTGCACACCCTTCCTCTGCTCCAGCGTGGGGTCCCACCCATGGGAGACAGTCCTTCACGAACATCTCCATGAGTCCATTCTGTCAGGGCATCAGCTCCTCATCAACTGCCTCAGCACAGCTCCCTTCCATAGGGTGCTAATCTTCAGCCCAGGCTGCTCCAGCCTGGTTCCCCACAGAGTCACAAGTTCCACAGCAAACCTGCTGCGGTGTAGGTCGGTCTCTCCACAGGCTGCAAGTTTCGCTGCCAGGAGCTTCCTCCAATGCCGGCTTCCCACCGGGTCACAGCGTCCTTCGTCCTTTGGGTGTCTCCACCCACTCTGGCGTGGAGCCCTCTACCGGCTGTAGATGGTATCTCTGTTTCCTGTCATTATCCATAGGCTGCAAGCCTACTTCACCATGGTCTTCCCCACAGGCTGCAGGGGAATCTCTTTCTGGCACCTGGGGCGCCTCCCTCCACATCTCCTTCTTCCCTGGCCTTGGTGCCTGTATAGTTTCTTACATCTTCTCACTCCCTTCTCTGGTGGCAAAATGCTTCTGCTTGGATTTTTTTTTCTCTTAAATGTGATTCCCAGAGGTGCTGTGACCATCGCTGGTGGACTCAGTCTTGGTCAACAATGACTCCAGCCTTGAGCCAGCTGGTGTTTGCTCTGTCAGGCCGGCAGAGAGCTTCTGGCTGCTTCTTGCCATTCCTACAGCATCCCCTTCTCCATCAGAACCCAGCGATCCAGTGTCAAATGTAACTTCTACAGCAATCCTGGAAAAATGTTGGACAAGTTTGTGTTCAAACGTCCTTTAATACTTTCATTTGTTGTGCATCTGATTAAATTTCAGGAATGTTTTTACTACCTAGAAAATGGGGGGGGAAATTTTGCAGCCTTCTCCAGGTGAATCTCCTTTAGTTCAGGGGTTGGACTAGATGATCACCAGAGGTCCCTTCCAACTCTTGCCATTCTGTCACAGCAAAGTAACAAAAGGAAGGTTAGTATGCATGTGAGAATATAGAGGTAGTTTCAAGCATGCATGGTAAGATGGAAACAATTAATAATGAGGAGGGGATAGAAAAAGAGTTCCTAGAAGGGGAAAAAGGGGCAGGGTAAGAAGAATGAACTTTGGGACTATTACAGGATAACCTGTGCAAGGTTTTGAAAAGAACACAATCTCAGCTGTAAAGTAGAAGGATATATAAACTAAAAGAGAAAATATGAAAGGGATTTGACTGACATGATCATAATGGCAAAAAGAAGATATCTTACCTTTATTGTTCTCATCCACAGAGAAGTGTAACATCTTTGACACTGTGCAGTAAGTTCTTTAAATACATACTTAGAACTTGTAGAAAATGAGTGCAGCCTTTATAAAATAATCTCAAGTCATTGTTGAGAAAAACAGTTGTACTGGTAAAATGTTCTAATCTCATACTAACATCATCTCATTGAGTATGAAACATTCCTCCACATTCATCATAACTTCTTTGCATGCTCATGAGAGACAATATGAAGAATACCACCAGCTAGTATTTTGCCATGGCAATGTTACTCCAAATTCCTCAGCATAATTAATTTATTATTTTTCTTCACAAATGCTACTTTAATAAGACAAAAAACTTGGCTGGTGGTAACCATGACCACAGTATTTATCACATTAACATAATTTGTAAACTTCTAATTTACATTCTTTGAAACCACCTGTCACAGATGGCATTATTGTGGGCCTCTATTTCAGCAGAAAAATTTGCTGCCACAGAAAAACAGAACAGGGATATCCAAAGTCATTTTCTTTTGAAGGCTCCTGTGTTTTATACAAAAGACAGCAATTGGGGTACTTGTTCTATGGTATCTAAGGACAAGCATTGCATCATCTTTACTTGTGCCATTTTATGAACAACAGTCACTATAAAATTATATTGCTTTTTCTATTCATTTCAGTTTTCATGGTAGCCATTCTAGTTATATTTTATTCAAGCAATGAAAGTTAAAAAAATGACTTCACAGTACATTAATTTAATGTTAAGGGTCTAACAGGAACTGACAAAAGCAAAAAAAATTTAGCTTAAACTGTCATTCCACTCACTCGAAGTGACAACCTACACTAGAAATGTCCTTGTTTTGGTTTTAATTTGTATCTCTAATATTATTTTAACATATTGGCTGCAACTGCATTATTTCAGAGCAATAAAAGAGGCAACTTTAATGGACATTTAGATAATGAGACACATGTTTAAAACGTCAAACACAAAATAAAAGCACCACAGCCTTTATTTGCTTGATGGATTTGATGAGTGATATGCACAATGCTTTCGAAAAGATGACTGTACTCAGCTGTGAAAGTTTCAAATAATCATTCGCCATTTGCTTTGAGAACAACTTAGTGCAAATTTCGTCCCCACTAATTCACTGAATCACACTACTAGCACTGGGAATTACAAAGATGTTTTAACTTCAGATTGGTATTTCCCTTTGACAATAAATGTATATGAATTACATCAGAATGATGTGCATAAAACTTGATTTTGATCAATTGGGATGAGACTATAGTTTTGCCAGTTGAAATTTAAATGGTGTAGGTCAGGTTTACTTTGAGGATGAGTGCTGGTTTTCTGGAAATTTTATATCTTAATTTGGCAGCATATTAAATATCAGTAAAAACTGTAACTCCTACAAATAAATACTAAGGTTATTTATAATAAAAATAACCTGTTCTTGAACTTTGGTAACTCAGAATATCTGCCCTTGGCACTTCTTCCCACCCAGACACTGAGCAACACTGTGAAAGGGAACAAACAGCGCTTGTGAAACCCTGACTGACTCCAGCTCATCGGGTGAGAGCTGCTAAAATGACTGATAGCTTGCCCTTTAGACTCTGTAATGGTAAAGTGTATTTAAAATTTATGCAGAGTACAGTCCTTTAAATAATGTGTGAGTCCTGTTGCTATTCAAATGCTGAATTGACGGCCCTGAAGAAGGCAGATCTCTAATCCCAGATCATACCTACAGAACTGGCAACAGCCTGGCTGTCAGTCTGGAAACCCAGCTCTGAATTCACACATACAAAGCAGTCAGAAAAGAAGACAGTGGTTATTTGAATTATTCAAACCCATCTCTGTGTTCTCCAGTTGAGACAGGACTAAGCCCAGGAAATGTTAGGACATTAGTTACTTTCCTAAACAAAAAGCAAAAATAAAAAATAAAACATGGAATGGAAAACATCTCAAGAAAGCCCTTTTAATCAGCTATCTCCAGCTCAGTTTCAAGAATAAATGGTTCTGTTTTACCCAAAACCCCACCAGGGTTTGGTTTGGTTTGGTTTAGGGAAGGGTGGTTGAGTTGGTTTTTAAAATTCCTACAAAACACTGTTTTGCTCCCGGAATATCTGCTCTGCCAAGCGATGCTTGCATTTTAGAGCCTTAAAATAAAAATAGCACAGAATTTTAAAAAAACTTCTGAAATTAGCCCAATCAACTGTCAGTAAAGTCATAGCAGCTTCAGCTGAAACTACCATAGCATCTCCTCTGTCATTCACTCCCATTTTCATGGTTTTGGGGCAGTTACAGAAAGCTGAAGACCCTTTCCAGATCTCAAAGATACTTCGATTGCCTATTAGCACATGCAAACAAAACAGACTGGATAGGCAAGTCCTAATTGTCTTGAAGAAGAGACAGTTTCACTCATAAAACAGGAACAGATAACTTGCTGCAGCAGCTGAGGTGTGGTTTGAAAAGTATAGAATTTATATTCCAATACTTTTATGATTCAAGTGGAAAATTATTCTGCTAGTGTGTTTAGAACAAATTTGTTTTAAATTCCACTAATCAATGAAAATGAAATGTTGGCACCAACAGTAGTCAGATACATTGGTGGTAGATGCATAGAAATGCATAGCTGAAAAGGCTTTAGCTATATTTATATGGAAATTGTTACTTAAAATATACTCTGCATTCCCTCCAGTCCACTACTATTTTAAACTCTAATAAGCAATTTTCTCAAGGGGGAAAAGGAGCATTTATTTCTAAAATAAATTAGCTGCTTCTGTGGTAGAACAATTAACATTTTTAAAACTTGCTGTATTTGGTTCATGCTTTGAATACACTAAGTCAGATATTGCTTTGTAATGCTAAGCTTTAATTTATTCTCTTTTTTTTCCCTGGAAGCCACAGAAAGTATGACTTCTGTGGCTTCTACTATTATGTTGTTTCAGATATATTAATGACACCATATTTTCATGTATTGTTTATATCATTATTTTTATTTTTAAAAAACAACATTTTGGTATTTCGAGTTTAAAAGGGGAAAGAAAATCTATTATCTTGTTGCTGCACTAACTATATTCCTACCACAGACAATTTTGAACCCAATATAGAGTAAAAAATTACAGGAAAAATTAAAATAGAAGAGTTTAAATTTTCCCCTCAAGCAATGTCGAAAATTCTTCGTAACTACAAAAAACCTCCAAAAGCCACCAACCCTATTCCATAATTGAAACTACTCCATTACAAATGATTGGCAACTGTATTTTTGAGCAGCAGAGTCTTGGATTTGTTGGTGGAAGAAACTCTTGACCCAAGTACTATCAGATCACAACATCTCTCCCTGGCCAGCGAGCAGCCTCTACTGAATCCTGCAAGTCATTCATCTCTGAACTGTTTCTAATTTCATCGCTGTTTATTCACTTTTCCTTCTTCTCTTATTTTCTTTCCAGCCCATGTGCTGTACCATACATTGCGTACCTGGTCCTTCAGGATGAAAACAAACAAAAAATCCCCCACAAAACCCACATCTTTAGCCAGCTAAAGGATGGCTAGTCATAGAGATACTTCCATCTGGTTTGGTAGAGGTTCATAACTGGTTCCCAAACCACCTGCTATTCATCACTCACAAGGTTTATCCCATGTCATCTACTACCCTTCAAGTTATCCCAAGGCCAAGGGAGTCACAGCTGCATTCGTCTCTGCAGGCTCCTAAAAGGACAGCTGCTACTGGCAGAGGCTTATAAATCTGCCTGAGAACATAAAGCCCCAGACAGTACTCAGTGAATCACAATTTCTCAGGCACCCACCAAAGCATCTTACTATCTTGGTTACCTATAGCCAGGAAGATGAATTTTTCTCCTAATACTTGCTCGGATTCAGCAGTATCTTTCTCTCATTCTGTTTCCCTTCCCACACTCACAGCTACTAAAGCCAATTGCTAGCATGGCAGTAAACTCCAGATATATCCCTCTGCAGAAATGAGAGGCTAAAGATCAGGCTGTTTGGGCACCTTCTTTATTTGTGCTGTAGTTTAACCCCAGCTGGTAACTAAGGACCACACAGCTGCTTGCTCAGCCCTTATGATGATGGGGAGGAGAATGGAAAAAAAACCCCAAACTCGTGGATTGAGATAAATACAGTTTAATATGGTGGCAAAGTAAGAGAATAACAATAATTACAACTTTAAAAACCTAGTAGTGCACAAATGCAATTGCTTACCATATGCAGGAGGGGAAAAAAAAACCCTCCTATGTCCACTTTGCAGCATCCCCAGCTCCCAGTTAACCTCCCATAGGGAGCATGACATTCTGTGGTAGGGAGTATCTCCTTGGCCAGTCTGCATCAGCTGTCCTGGCTGTGTTCTGCCAGCTGCTTCTGCACCTGGCTGGGTGAGGAAGCTGGAAACTCCTTGGCTTAGTGCAGATGGTACACAACTTCCCAGCAGCAACTAAAAACACCAGTGTGTTATCGACATTATTCTCATATTTAATCCCAAACTCAGCACTGTACCAGCTACTAGAAAGGAAATTAACTCTGTCTCAGGTGAAATCAGGACAGCAGGGGATAGTTACATCAGGCTCCCATTGAACTTACAGCTGCTGCAGATTTTAATAGACTCTAATAGCAATCTGATACTTCAGAACTCATGCACCTTAAAGGCTTGTGTTCAACATTCCAGGCAGAGATGGTATGAAATGCTTCTATTTAAGCAGGTGAAGGAAGTCCCTAAAGTCAGCCAGCTGAGTTGTATTCTCAAGGGACCTCTTCTGACATTATTGTCTGTAAAGGCAATTTTATGTAGCTAGATCAGACACATCTTCCTTTGGTCAGATGAACCGCATCCATCATGTGCTCCTAACCTTTTATGAGATGCCAGCATTACCAGTGATTAAAGGATGTTAAAGCCATATGCAGACTCTTCGGATTTATTCTAAAGCATACTGTGTCTAGTTGGCTTGAAACAATTTCTTTTTGTGAATAAAGCCGCATCTGGTGGAGAGTTTGACAGAGGCAGTAAACCTGTGAAACCATTAGCAGGTTGGGAGTGGATACAGCCAAGACAGCTAATCCAAACTGGCCAAGGGGATGTTTCATACCATGTAATGTCAGGCTCAGTATTAAAAAGGAAGATAGAGGATGGTGGTGGTGGCTTCTGAAGTGACTACTGTTTGGAGGCTGATTTTCTGAGATGGAGGCGAGTCTTTTTTTTTTTTCTTTTTTTTCTTCTCCCACCTTTCCTTCACCTATTAAGCTGTTTTTATTGTTATCTTATTCTTTTTTTTTTTTTCATGTTGCCCCAGTGCATGTGGGAGAGCATTACTGAGTGAGTAGTTGTGAGGGTATTTGTTCACTGTGCAGGGCCAAAACAACATGCAAAGACAGAACAAACCATTAGATATGCTAGTTCAAAAGTTCAGCTATGTGTCTGCCTGTGAGGAATCACAGGGTGAAGAACAAAAGAAGCAAAAAGTGTTCGTTAGGTTCACTTCACCTAACCTTAACGCTTTTTCTAAGTATTTCTTTTTTTCTGAACTGCCTCTTTATCCTAATTTGCATTATTGTGCAGTAATTTAGTGCTTTGAGTGGCATAACATTTGTGAACAGGTATTTTCAGCCTCTCTAAGTAAATAAAGATATGCCCATAATAGCTAACACTCAAATGTGAATAAGCGGTTGAGTAACTGATTTATCCTGTCTACTGGGAAAGATACAGCTATGAAAAGAAATGTGCCAAGTCTCTGGCATACTGACAGCTCCAGATTTGAAAATGGCACTCTTATTATCTTGAAGCTACCTTTAAATATTTTCTCCTCTATTTCCTAGCACACTGAAACCGGCCGGGACTGTAGTGATTTTTGTCAGTGAGTTTGAAATGTAAATAGACTAAAATCCAAATTTTCAGTCAAGTGGTATAACATCTCCCAAACACTGGAAAAAGTCCTATCTGAATGTTGCAGCTTGCATCTGCCCCTGTGGTGGTTTGACCCTGGCTGGAGGCCATATGCCCACCAAAGCCGCTCTATCACCCTCCTTTTCAGCTGGACAGGGGAGAAAACATAGATTGAGAGGCTTAGGAGTTGAGATAAAGGCAGAGAGAGATCATCCCACAATTAGTGTCATGGGCAAAACAAACTCAACACAGAATAAAGGAAAGAAAACTCTCTAATTTATGACACTGCACTGCACACACAGTGAAACCAGAGTCAGGTAATGAGAAGTGCGACCAGATTTTAAATCACCTCACTCCACCCCTCCCTTCTTAACAGACTTCACTTTAGTCATGATTTTGCTCCCTTCTTCCCCCCATTGTGGCACGGGGAGGAGCAGGGACTGGGGGAATGGGGTTTTGGTCAGTTCCTCACAAGTTGTTTCCATTCTTATGGGGGCGGGGGGCAGATGGGAGGGGGGTTGGATGGGGCATGCATTCTTCCCCTGCTTCAGCATGGGGTCCCACCCACGGGAGACAGTCCTCCACAAACTTCTCCAATGTGAGTCGTTTCTCGCAGGGCTTCAGCTCTTCACCAGCTGCCCCAGTGTGGGTCACTGCTACGGGGTGCAGTCATAAATCATAGAATGTCTGTCTGTCTCTCAAGCCCAGATTGTTCCATCCTAAACCTCCAAGGAGTCACAAGTGTCCCCCCAGCAAACCTGCTCTGGCATGGATCTCTCTCTCTCTCTCATGTCTCTCCACAGGCTGCAAATGCTGGCAGAGGCTTCCTCCAACATGGATCACAGCATCTTCTGTATGTCTCCACCTGCTCCAGCATGGGGTCTTTCCAAGGGCTGAAGTTGGGGTCTCTGCTCCCTGTCATCCTCCATGGGCTGTGGGGGGGACACCTGCTCCACTGTGATACTCTCCATGGGCTGCAGGGTCATCTTTCTCTTCAGCACTGGGAGCGCCTCATCCTTCCCCACCCTCCTTCCCTGGTTTTCTTCCCTGGCCTTGGTGTCTGCACAGTTTCTTACATCTTCTCACTCCCTTCTCTGTTGGCAAAAAGCCGTTGGTAGCCACAAGGTGATTCCCAGAGGTACTGTGACCATCACTGATGGGCTCGGCCTTGGTCAACAACAACTCGGGTCTTGAGCCAGCTGGTGTTTACTCTGTCAGCTCTACAGAAAGCTTCTGGCTGCTTCTTATGGAAGCCACCCCTGCAGTTCCCCCTCCTCCACCAGAACCCAGCCATGCCAAACTACAACAACCCCTGCTCTCATTTAACCAGTATTTGCTTTTTTCTTGTCATGTTTTACTTGTATCTATTGTAAAACTATATTTTTAATGGAGATCTTCCCCAGGAAATAAGCATGTTGACTTCCTACTGTGGAAAAAATAGCTTGTTTAAGGCTAAAAATGGTTTAAGAACAGTTCAAAAGGCTTTTGTTTTATGAATTAACTTGAAATAGAACTGCTACTACTTATTTCCTCGCTGTGTGTCATGGTTTAACCCCAACCAGTAAGTAAGCATCCTGCAGCTGCTTGCTTACCCCCCTACATCACACCACACCCCACACCCCTTGCCCAAGGGGATGAGCAGGAGAATGGGGAAAAACTTCTTGGGTTCACATAAATGCAGTTTAATAGGATAACAAAGAAAAATTATATCAATAATCACAATACATAGAAGGGAAATAAACCAGCAAAGCTCAGTCTGTTCCTGAGCAGAAATCCTGCCTCCCGGCTAGCTTCCCCAGTTATCTTTGCAACATGATGCTGTATGGTAGGGAATATCCCTTTGGCCAGTCTGGACAAGCTGTCCTGGCTGTGGACTCACAGCTTCTCATGCACCTGGCTGGAAGTGAGAATCTGAAAAGTTCTAGACTTAGTATAGACACTACATCTGCCTACCAATAACTAAAAGCATCAGCACTAAAACAGCTATTAGAAAGAAAATTAAGTCTAACTCAGTTGAAACCAGGACAGACACTATGCAATCCACACATAAGAGGATGATGTGTCCATTTTGCACAATGAAGTGGTTCCTGGTTGCACCACAAGCGCAGGCCCTATTATGTGCTCATACAGAGTTCAGCTTTTGTGCTGCATGTTCTTTGGGGTTGAACCAAGGAGCTTATCTTAGGCTTTAGTATGCCAAAACACAGAGTTTAAATGCGCAAAACACCAAGGCTGGATGGAATTTACTGTCATGTCATGCCACTGGGGTGGGGGGAGTGACTCAGATTAGCAGATCACTTCAGTGTGGACCAAGCTGAGATAACACTGAAGGCCTGAACACAAACATCAACTGTAATAAGAACACAGAGAAAAAATGTACTTTTAACATTGGCACTCTCATAGTTAGATCTATTTGAGCTATGCAGTTTTATGGGGAATCAAGGTAGGCTTTGCATTACTTGTCAGCTTCGAGGGAAAGGAGGAAGAGAGAGGAAAGACAGGTAGTCATTGCTAGTCTTGGACCCAGTTGCATTGGACCTGCCAACAGAGGTAGCTGGTGCAGGATGGGTCCCCCTGTCAGTTTGTACATGTCCCTGTATGTCAGCCCCAGCTCTAGGAGTGGTTGAGACATTACCGTACCTTTTTAAGGCAAATCAAAGAAAACGAAACCTGGCCCTTACTCATGAATTCCCTTTTTTGTCTCTTGGGGGCTCACAGTATGTGACTTAGGGCTTGTCCCTCATGCTTGCACATTAAAAATTGGCATTATAACCCTGAAGGATTCATAAGAAAGTCCTGAAATACAGACATATACTTGCTACAGCATTTCAGCCATGTCACTGCTTTGGGATCCTACATAAGGGAAGAATAACTTTTCCTTGTATTTTGAGGTGAAGTGACACTACCTGAAATCAAAGCAAGAGAAAGAGTTCAAATAAGTGTCAACATATCTTTTAGCATCTAACATTTCAACTATATAGCTATAATTTAGGTCTTGTGACATAAATCAATATTGGTGTGTTTCTGACTGTAGCACTGAGACTGATGGTTACATTGTGCATATAATTTTCAAAGCACTTTGATATTTTTGTCATATTAATGTGTTTCACTAATTGGAATCTGATCTTTTATGTTGGTTCTTGGAGGTCACCAAATCCCACCAGCTCATAGGGACGACATGCAAACAAAAAAGGTCAGCATCATAATAACAGGTAATTCTTAGTCAGTCATGGTCACAGTCTGATGAGCTCTCCAGTAAATATTCAGAAGCATAATCAGTGAAAAATCATGAAAGAATTTCATGAGAGATTTCACTGTAATATTTCTCAAGTCATACAAATTATAGAATACCAGCAAAAAGCAGATGTTTGTGTGATAGCTGATCTTGTTCCAATTGCAATTACACTCAGGTGTGAGCAGGTCCCTTAGTTGCATGTCATCCTCTATCTTTTCATCCTTGAGTACAAACTTGAAAATCTTAGCTCATGCTGTAATATAACCTTATAATACAAAATTTTATCAACTTTCTTTTTAACCTTTTGTTCTTGATGAGAAATTTTTATGTTTACTTCCCAACTATGTTACTCATACTGGGACTAAAGCTTATCAGCTAGACATGACAGGAATCCTAGTTATTTTATCATTACTTGTTTTCCAAAGCCAATTATAAATAAATTATAATCACTAACTAGAAAGCTAATTTTGCTGTAAAAAAAAAAAAGGGCATGCTTCTACAGAAACTAGGGCATGTTTCCTTGAATTAAACTGAAGGTAGAATATAGTGAAGTTAACAGTGAGCTAAGTTTTGAGCTGTATTCCTGTCATGACTGGTTCGTTTCTTGTATCTGTGTTAATGTGGCTTTGAAATTACTCCTGTCAAATAAGATTCAGTGCCCTTCATAGATTTAAGATAAGCCAATTTCAGATTTCATCATTGTGTCATTGCACAACTGTTACTTTTATTTGTTTACATTTCCTTGTAATCTTGATCAAAACTGTGTACAATTCAAAGATTTAACTCAAAACTTATTTGAAATATTATTTGTTGATTAAGATAATTGTTGAACCCAACAGTTTGAGAAATGGTGAACAGTTTATATCACAACACTGCAGGGCTGTGGGAAGAAAGCCAGAATAATCTGCTGAGGCATGGTTTATGTTGAATCAGAATTTATTTCCATAAGAAGCAATCACACAGCACCTACCCACAGGAGGATTTCTGCAGAAAAACAATGTACTTAATTGCCAATGTCCAAAATGAAAAGAATACAATCCTCTTGGAAAGCTCTCTGGATTAAGACACAGTGGGGAAAATTCCTTGGTTCTGGATATCCTGCTGTGGTACTAGAGGTGTACACGAACACCATTGTTGGATTCATCTGACCAAACATAGGTATCTATGTCTCTGCAGGCTTTTTAGATTTCTTGTATGTGAATTCAGTGAAATAGCCCTTTTAGATTAATTCACCTTAAAAGTGTTCACCTTAAGGTACACTTATGCCTATGTATCCCATTCGGTATTTCAGACTAGCTGTGAAGAGTCTACATGAACCTTGAGCAGTTCTGGATTTTTAAGGAACATGGGTCATTAGCCTCACTGCGTTGCAGTTTTTTTGAAGGTTTACTTGTTAGCAAAGTTTAGCAACTCTTTCTCAAATGCTGAGATAGCACCCTTAGATTAGCTTGTTTCATTTCTTTTTGCATATATTTGATATGCTCTTTGAGGGGAAGATACATCCCAGGAAAAAGATTTTTTTAAAAAATGTAGCTGTTCTAAGCAAGAATCTTTCCTATATCAATTGTAAATATGGAATCTAGAAAGACTCTTCACATTATCAGCCTTGTGCAGTCACTCACAAAATGCTATCCTTAACATGGCTGAAATACCCTGGAGGCTTCAAAGCCTGTTTATAGGATATTTTCAGGAGAAACACACAGATTCCTATTCTTATCATCTGAATACACAACCCAGCACTAGTCTAGAGATCTGCAGCTGTCTTTTGAGGAGGTGAATACCTTGATGATTCCCTCAGATATTTCTGAGATTTCACTGGACATGTTCTTATCTTCTTTTCACTTTAGAAGCATTTTTTTCACTTCTTATTGCAGAGCAGAAGCTGTACAGGTGAAGAAGCTTCTTCTCACTGTGACTGAAGAAAACCTGTTGTAGGAGCTTAATTTCTTTATGGCTAGCAGACTAAAGTTAAAGTGCCCCTTAAAGATCCATCTCAGTCAGATAGTGCAAGACGATCCTTCAGGCAGAGACGCAAAAGTATTAAAGAAGGATCTTTATCCACTTAAAATCCCATGTTTAAGGTAAAGCAAGACACAGAGATGGTGCGAGTTACAGGACACAAAATAGGAAAGAACAGAAACTGCTTCAAAAGACTGTTCATAGACAGGGAGGAAGTGCAAGTGTCTGAGGAGCCTCATCTGCTGGTTAAGACATACAAAGACATGCACAAAACACTTTCTCTGCCTTGTTTCCAACTCTTTCCTCCTTGCATAGCTGTAGAGAAAAAGGAGTTGTCAGGCAGACTCCCTTACCCCAAATCACATCACCAGAAAGTCTCTTAGAATCAGCTTTTTTTCTTCCTCTGAAATGTACTGATAAGGACTAAAGAGCAATCTAAAGATATGTCAACCTAATGCTATATTTTAGTGACAAATCCCTGAATCATCCTGTTGGAACGGCAAAGGACTAATGGCAGCATCTGAGAATCTACACCCACCTGAACCAATACATTGCGCCTGACAGCAGAGAGTAGCAAATGCCTCAGAAACCATATCAAAACAAGGACTGCACAGTTCAAGTGGTACTGCCCTAAGCTTTTTTCTCAGATGCCAGCAAATTGCATTCTGCTCAGACTAGGCTAACAACACTGGTCCAAGCACTCCAGAACTGCAAACAGCATCTCTTCCTCAGGAAAGGGTTGTAAGCACAGAAAAACTCCTTTTTCTATAATGATCCTCAAAGAAAACCAGAGGTGAATGGTACTGTAAGGAGGGAAATATCACCTGCCTGCCAGATCAGGAAATTGAAATTAATTACAGACTGAGGAAAATACAACCTTGAGTTATGAAGAAGAACAAAGGATTACCATTTAGTCAGTCCACTGTCTCTCACCCCTCTCTGCCAAAAAGAAAGGAAAAGACATCCAGAACAGGATAAATATTGGCAGAAAAAACGCTTACCACACCAGAATGGGCAGATTTGATACACCAGAGACGATTGAGTCATCTCTTCTTAAGTATCTGATGAGAACTTTGTTAGTTCTTGCTTCCTCATAAAGACATATCACAAGAGACTGATCAATCTTGGACGATGGAACTCTTGCTTGGCAACAGGAGTTGTATGATGCTTCATTAGGAGGTACCCTATGAGATTGGTAGGCGTATGGATAATTTCAAGAAATACATTAAAACAAACAAGACTAAGGAACTGAGCCATATCCTATGCCTCAATTTGAAACAGTTACTGAGTTTTACCTGTTCTTCATTTCAGGTTTTAGTTCTAATCTGATTTCTAACAACCAGTTAGAAACTATGCAGTCAAGCGTTTAACATCTTCCGGCTATATCTTCCCTTCTAAATACAGAACTAGTGACACTACCTGGGAGCAAATTCAAAAATGTTTGTAGAAAAACGTATTTCTTTAAAAAATACTCCAACTATGAACTAAAACTGGAGTTTATACAGAAGTAGGACATTATCCTACAAGAATAATTAAGATATCACCGAAGAAATACAGGAACTGTAGCTAATGAAAAAAATGCAAATGTGGTTCATTACATGTTAGTACTAAGTGTTACACTGAATAATGTTCCATAGACGTGTTCTGCAAATTTGGCAAGCATTACAATTTGCTTGTAATGGCAGTAGAGAAAAATTCATTCTCAATTGTAATACCTTTGGCTAGGAAGGCAAAGCAACGACCAACCATCTTGCAAGGGTTTTTATCGAAGCATAAATAACCTCAATTGTATTATGTTTGATTGTTCCTGCTCATGAAAGTTTAATTTTGTGTGTGTGTGTGAATAATCCATGTAATATTTACTGAATTAACTTCCTAAAGCAGTAATATTTAAATACAAGGCTCTGGGGTTTAAGTGATTATGTCACATGACCCACCAACTCAGTAGATGAGTAAACTCTGAAAGCTTCTTTTACAAATACACAGTCCAATGCAAAATACTGGAGCTAGATATTGTGGTTCAAATACACAAAGTTGCTGGATAGCTCACGGGATTGAGAATGCAGCACAGAACACTTCAACTTTTTCTTGCCAACAGAATAAGTCAATGCACCTCATTCACTTCACTGATGTTTGAAGATCTGGATAAGAGGTTTCATTCCAGTTAGGATATGCTCTATAAAACGGACTGTAAAAATGAAAGTTGTATTTCACATCAGAGCAATGGTAACAGGAAAAAGTTTTGCCCAGCTTATGTGAGAAGGTCCAGACTAAATACAAGAGGCACATTTTTTGTGCTGAGGGTGATGCAACACTGGAACAGGTTGCCCAGAGGGGAGGTAGGTGCCCCATCCCTGGAAACATTCAGCATCATGGCTCTGAGCAAACTGATCTAGAAGTGCAGGGGATTCACCTTCCTTCATTTACACAATGCGGAGACTTCAAATGGAAAACCAGAGCTCCAAACCCTTCCTCATAAGACAGGGCAATGTATGGAAGACTCCAAACTGGTTTCTGTTCTAGATTTTGACAGAAAGAATTTTTTGCCAAGATCGGGAATAAAAATCCACAGACTTAATTAAAACTTAATTGCAAGTTGATCAAACCAGTATACAGTGGACTGATGCAAATTCATATTACATCATATTTGATTTTTTTCTCCTTTCCACATTAACATAAAATATATGTAAGTTAACCAAACAGTCTAAAGCATTTCCAAGCAGCTCTCTGATTTCAGGTAGTGTTCATACATTCAAGAGTCTTCAGGTCATTTATCTCTCTCCTCCTGTTCTCCGCAACTCCCCCAGAGTTAATGAATTCAGCATTCACTTCTACTCTTTTTCAACTTATTTTGCCACCTAAATAAAGTCAATAGTCTCAAAACTTCTAATTAAAGTATTTAAACAGTTTTAAAAAAATAATAATTGATCCTCAGTGTTCATTGAAATAAATGGAATTTGATAAAGGTTCCGACTGAAAGCCATAGAAATCCAGTAGATTAATGGAATTAGATCATTGCAGTCCGAAGTGCACCTCAGAAGACCTTTTGACTGATTTAATTTTTTTCCCCAAGAAGTCAGAAACAAATTTTGATAAATTCAAAATCCAGACGGAGTAATAGAAAACTCTCTCGAGCAAGTCATTAATCCTACACATTTAATTTAGAACTCAGTATGGTGCTGCTACTCTCAGCCATCATACAAATAGACGTGTGAGTTTCAAAGATGTTAAACTTGCATGTGTCACAATTACAGACAGAGTTATGACAATTATTTTTTTTCAGATCTGCAGTAAGACCACTGTATTCAGTATCTCTTAAATATTTCATTTCACTTATGTAGTGTGGTGATCTAATGTTTCATACTGGAGAGAAAATGAAAAACTCAGGGGAATGAACAGCAAATTAAAGGGAAAGGATGTTCCAAAGAGAAAAGGCATACAACATGATGTAAAAGCCTTTCTGGCCTGCTTGAACTGAAATGTCAAATATACTCTTTCTAATGCTTCTAGATCCTCCTGCTGTTTCTGATTCTGATAATCCTAAAAGCCTAAGCTGTAAAAAAAAAAAAAGAAAAAAAAGTAAAACTTTTTAAGATTTCAAAAGCACCAAAAGCTCAAGAATGTTTAAGTTTCTTTTAAAATGGTCATTATATGAGTGTACAAATATTTCATTAAGAACGTATATTAGTTTATACAGTATCTGGACAACAAACCTGCTGGTAGTTTGAAAATCCATCCATGTTCCTCTAATGTGGGATCTAATTTTCCAAAATCACAGTCCACTGCTACCTATCTCCTAGCAACCAGTAAAAAGCCTAGCAACAACAAGATTATATTTTTATTATTATTTTATTTTTTGAATCAGCTTCACAGACTAGATTCATACCTGCGACAGCATAAAGAAATATGTTGTTAAAGCCTCTGGAGGTGGTCTTACTCAGCTCAGCTGTATGGAAGTATACTATGTTTGGATAGCTATCTATACACATCTGCTCTATGCAGTGCTGATACACTATATCACTGTAACCCAGAAGTACTTACACAGTTAAAAGGAATATTCAAAATGGATTTAAGTTTGAAGTTCTGCATGTACAAATCCTTACAAATAAGAGATTCCAGTCTGTCCCTTGTAACAACCCAGACAAACTACTGGGTAAACAGCACCCTCCTTGTTTCAGCATCTAACAAACACCCAGGAACACTGGATGTGTTTAACAAATTTAAGATGCATAACACTAGGTAAGATAAAGACTACCCTACCAAACCAGAAGATACTCCCCCAGACACAAAATGGTACAGCCACAAGAACAACTACACCACCTCTTCAGGTCACCGCTTGGATGTCTACATGGAAAGATGCCTCATCAGAAAAGAATGATAGCTTGGGAAATAAGTTGTACCTGATCTTGAAGTTGTTCTTATCCTGAAAGTACCCAAATTTCACACAGAAACTGTCATAGATTACCAGAAAATAGTACATGGAGTGGAAAGACTCTTTATTCGCATCATTACCGCAAAGCTGATGAACAGATAGATAGCAGAAAAGAGTACTAAACTCTCAGACACTGTAGAGATCCTATATGTGAATGGGATGTCCTGAAAGACCATAAAGTTTTCAGTCTTTTCCAAATAAATTCTGTTTTAGCTAATTTCTAAGTTAATTATTTTTTATGTAAAATATATGAACTCAGCAGATTGAACTGAGGGAATACAAAACGTAAATCAGTTCTCTATAGGGGTGGGTGAATCCCTTGATGATGGCTATTGCTTAACATTGAGGACAAATTCAGAAGGTGTTCTGAGGGCTAAAATAGAGTGAAACTGAAAAACAGAGTTTTCACTAAGAAAATAGACAATTTCACACAAAGGACGTATTGTTATGTCTTAGCCTCTGTGTGCAATGAAGCAACATGCTTCCTGGCTTTCCAATATCTGTCCTTTCTTCTCATTATAAAGCAAGGATTGTTGAATGATTTTGCCAACTTTTACCATTTTGTGTCATTCAAACACAAGTATTCAAATTGGGGACCTCTAGTCAGTACTGTAACTTAGAAAAGTTCTACAGGAACTTTCTAAAGGATTTATCCTACTAGCAATTCAATATTTTTTACTTATTGGAGTGTTTTCCTGATTTTTCCATTAGAGACATATCTGCTTTTTATTCATTCCAATGTGGTTGGATGAGTCTTGTTTGTATTATGTCTAGGAAAAAATGACTGAATAATGTCCCATGTATTGTTGTTTTGGGTTTTGTTGGGTTGGCTTTTTTATTCACCCCTCTCATATAATTCAGGCCTCTCAAATGGTTCTCTGTTCACTTTCAAGTCTTATTTTGAAAAACTTTAGTTCTTTATGCAGTATAAAACTACTTACACACTTAATTCCATCTATTCATCTGTCCACAAATACAAAAAACAAAGCAATGCTTAAGCCAAAAATTTCCAAAATGCATACCAAAAATACAAATACTGGTAGAATGCACACCTATGTATAAGGGAGTTTTTTATGAGAACAGCTTTGTGATTAGGTAGAGGCTATAAATTGGTCAAAAATTAGAGAAAAGGGGATAACATTTGCAATAAATCTAAATAAAAGAGAATGATAGGTCATGACAATTGCAATATGGTTTTTGAAGTCATTTCATACCTAAAGAAAAGATATTACTAGGAACCTATCACCTATTAACTTGGAAAAGGTTGGTTTGGGTCTCATAGTCTAGCATTAGTGCAATACTTTTTACCACATCAGAAAAGAAAGCTACGCCTTGAAATACAGAAAATGGTGCCACTGTTGCAAATCACTATTGTCACAAAGAACAGGTCAACATGTTTAATTCTGAATGTGTTTGTTTTCCAGTACAAAGAAAAATGATATATGGATGATTTATCTCATCTTCCTTAATTCCTGGGAGGAGAAGCACTGGCAGGCTTGAGAACATATCCTGCAGTTCTTGAAGGGATCGTGAGTAGAAGGAAGATTTTTAATAGCTTTGTAAGTAGACAAAGTTTTGCTGTCTTTCTTTAACCCTATTATGTCTGTTTCTGCTGAGTCTGATGCCTTGAGAGACTGTTGATTCAATTGCACTTTTTTCTTTGTTTTGTTTTGGGTTTTTTTAAGGTGGACATTCTGTCCACACCAGGATGTGCCATACTGGTAGGAGGCAAAAGCGGTCTATACTGCCTTCTGTAGCTGTACATTCAGGAGCTGGCAAAACTCCTGCACAGCTTTTCCCTCCAAAACCATGGAGTGCACCTGCAGAAATCATACATCTGTATTAAATTCTGATAACATGTCTCACAGTTGTTCACTTTGTTTTCCACCAGAAGCCTGTAAATATGGAGCAGGGATCAGGAAAGAACGGATGTACAACCGAGAGAACATGTAAGTCATGGAGCGAAAGAGAAACTGAATCACCGGCATCCCACAGAGTAGAAAGGGAAAAGATGTGTAGTAGAGGTGTGTACCTAAGATTTTCATAGATGGGCCCTGCTAACTGTGATTTGCATCATTTACATTTATCTAGGCAAACAGCCACTTATTATGAAAGTAGCTGGAGATACCTTCAGAAATTCAGCAAGAGCTGCTTCCCTACATAAGGTCCTGCAAACACCATGGACCAAATGCAGCATCTTCATAGCAGCTGATCATGGCTATACTGTGTCTGGCGGACTGCAACTCTAAGTCACGGCTTCCTTTTTTTTTCTTTTTTTTCTGTTTTTTTTTCCCAAGCTCAGCAGGATGTAGGAAATCTTATCCAACATGTAGAAACCTTTCCTTTTGCAGAGTTGTTGCCTACACAGCAACTATAGGCTTGCAACTTCTACTGAATAGAGCTATAACATGACCAACAGTCAGGTTGTAATCACATCTCACTTTTCATCCCTGTGTGTAAAGACAAACAGCCAGCCTTAGAGAAATATATGATGGTGGAAGGATGCTGTCAGGGCTAGAAGGAAAAAGCTCAAGTGGTATTTTATAATTCATTAAAGTAACAGAAAATTGTTGCTAGATAAAAGAGTGATAACAATGAGAACAAAGGTCCGGTACCTATTGTAAATAAGAGATGTCATGTATAGTAAATTTAATTATAATGTCAAATTCTGAACAAATCAGCAAAGAACAAGTGATTTGATTGTGTTAAGAACCATCTTTGTTAAGAACCCCTTTAGCTAGATGAAATTTGCAACTTTGGGCATCGCTGGTGTGATGAACTGGTACACAAGGAGTATATGAGATATGTGTGATTCTAGCACTTGCCCTTCCTTCATTAGTACTAGTTCAAATTCCAACCTTCTTTATGTCCTTACGGGTGATAAGAAATAATGGTCATCTCTGAGGAAGAAATTTTATTGTTTGACACTTTTGCTGATTGGGGTTATTTTTAGCAGCAATTGAGCCTTTCACTTGGATATTTTGCCTTTGATGAAAAGAAAGAAAACTCTGGTTGAGGAGCAGGAAGGAGATGGAGGTAGAAGGGACAGGACTTCTTGTCTTACTAGGGAAGAAAACATGGAATTTTTCCTTGACAATAGGCCACCTTGGGCATAAGTACAGCCCAGGTCTCTGAAAAAATTTCTAAGTTTTGAGAAGGAGCTGTGAGAACACCTGTAGAGTACAACCAGACAAGATAAGAAAATTAAAACTGCAGGCAAAACCAAGATTATCAAGACAGGGATCATCAGGAGAGACAGAACTTAGGAAGAGAAGTTTCAATGAGGAAACAAATAAAGGAAAAGAGCAGAGTCAGAAGATGGTAACCCAGCATTATCAAGGCTCTGTTCCAGGGAACAGCAGAAGCAAACCCTTGTCCACATTAATCCTAGAAACTCATTAATGCTAGCTATCATCTGCATGTATTAAATAATTCATAACTGCTTTTGCTTATAAGTAATGTGTATGCTGCTTACACAGTCTTTTTTTGTACAACTAAAAGCAACAAATTAAGTGACCAGTGTGGGAAGGTTACACCTGAGCCACAGCAGCTGCTAATACGAACAACATTATGCCTCTGTTCCTTCTTCCATCCAGCAAAACAACGATCTCTTTCTCCCAAGCCACACAATGCTGTTATGTCAGCTACATTTTTCCCTAAGTATGGAGGCCTAGACCCATGAGTTTTCTAAGTGCTGCTGACATTGGATCTAGAGTTACTTGTTATAGGAAAGGTCAAAAAAACCCCATGGAGAACAGGGTAACATAGCTGGAGTACTCATTCTTGCCAAAAAGGTGTATTGTCATTGAGTATACAGGGAGAGCATTAGACAGATGGCATAGACTGGGATCTGCATCCCACAAGAGCCTCCACAACACAGAAGCCACAGAGAATGCTTTTCAACTGCCTGTATTATCCAAAAGTGAGGGCTCAGTGAATATTCTTTGAAATATCAATCTCAACTATGTGGTCCCTGGAATGGTTATCCACTGGTAAGTCACGAGGTTCCAGAAGTCATTTGTCATGGTTTATGATATTCCTGAAATTTTGTCTGGTGAATCATGGTGTCAGTTGGTAACAGAAGGCTCTGTTTCCAAAAGTTCATTGTCCATTGTTGGCTGTTCTATTTCCCAAGCATAATGATGTCCCACCAGCCTTAGCTGATCTGGGCACAGAAGCTGTGCCTTATCAGAGGCAAAGCTGTCACAACACTAAAGTTTCTCAGAAGTCAGATTTTTTGTCAGACAAAAAGAAGTCCATGAGGACAGGTGTAAAATCACTTAGAATGTCCTCCTAGAACAGCTCCCTCAAAGGACTAAGGACACACCATTTTCTTCATACTGAGCCAGACAATGAAGGTTTAGGCAGCAGGAACCAGAAGGAGAACAATAAACACAAATCATCAGAATGAGCAGGAATAAAATAAGACTTGCTTCCATGTGTGACTTTTCTATAAGCTATGAGTATGGGAAAATGTCACATGACCATCATCTCCATGATACCTCCTCACTGAGCAACCCATACTCCAGAAGTCAAATGTTAGTGGACAGTTTTCCTTCAAGTCATTTTGAACATCAAATGTAGTAACAACACTTAGTCAATATAGGTAGATAACCCTATGCAAAGCAAACTTTCCAAAATACATGTACTACAAATGTAGAATCCTCAGCAGTACCTGCTTTAATCCACCCCTATAGATATGCATTACTTACTAATATGGCTTCATTTTGTCACTGAGAGTGAGAAAAGAGAAGCAGAAATTATTGGTATTAAGAAGCTTTTAAAACTATTTGGAGTAAAAGTGAAACCTATCACCATTCTTACCAGGCATTATAACATAAAAAAAGTTTGTTTCACTTTGACTTCTATAATGTTTGTGGTTCACCATTTATTCCTGATAATAGAATACAAAATATTTATTACTTTGAGTTAAGAAGAAGCTACCAGGCTTCCAAAAAATTACTGTATGGCCTATTTAAATGTGTCTCTGATTGAATCATGAATTGGCAAGAAAGTCTCAAGTTTAAAATGGAAAAATTATCATCTCTATTAGTGGACATTGTTAACGTGGCCATTTATTAGAAAAGACAAGTGGAATTAAATAAAAATGGTTTGCCCTTGGGTGAAAATTAAACTGTGTGTTGGGAGGAATTAGAATAAAGGAAGGAGATTTCTTCTCTCTCCCAAGATCAATTGAATTTTCTAGTGGTTCCAAGGTGCTAGACAGGTTATGCTGTAAAGATCAACTATTGCTTCAGGGAGGAGAAAATTGATAGATTCATTAATTCACAAAGAAAACTTGAAATCCTCCTAACTAGTCCAAGAGGGGACTAAAATCATCATCACTTCCAAGGCAATATACCTCAAATTTAAACACTTATTCACAACCACTTAAATGCTTTGATATGTTTTAAATCATAACTCATAAAACTCTCTAGTATGTCTTCAGAAGAGTGATTAAGTCACCCAAAATCCCTTCCTTAATTTTAAAAGGAAAAAGACAACAAACCATCAAAAATTAAGTCTGATATGTATGCAATAAGAGTTCATTTCAAGGAGACAAATCTTCTCAGAAGTACTAAGATTTGTTAATGCACCAGAAGTAACATGATTTCCTAGAAAATTATTATACAGAACAAATAACATCTCACTCTGGAAGTCCTTATGCCAGGGAAATTAGTGATGACATTCCAGGAACATTAGTGAAGGACATTCCAGGAACATTAGTGAAGGACATTCCAGGCACTTTCCCTGAATGGCTTTGTCCAATCTCTAAGGGTTCCAAAGTAAGGTGGCCATGTTTTTAAGGACAACACATGAAACAAACCATCTGAGACATCATTCAAAAATCTTAATTTTCATGGCTACCTGAAAGGGACCACACTATAGAAGACAGTGGGTCAGGCAAAGAGCCCTGGTTCTTGCCCAGTCCCTCTCCTGTCACTACACTTCCAGAAAGGAAGGGCAGAAGTTATGCAGAAGTTCTGGAATATGTATATATATATATATATATATATATATATATATATGTATATACACATAAAATTATGTAAGTGCATGGAACCTGACACCAGTAAGCAGAAAACAGACAATTTCTAACCGTATAATTTTGTCAGGTGTAAGAGATGAAATTTCCCAGGCTAGAAGAAAGCAAGTTCAAGAATGTTTTGCTAATGTTGGGGTCTAAATGGAAGATGGTTTTTAGATTAAAGAACATTAAAACTGTTTACCTGTGTTTAATGGAAAAAAATGTTTCCTCAGTGTTTCCATTACCAAGCAGGACACTGACACCTGTAAGCAGAATGAAAATCTAGTAAGATGAACAGGACTTGTGGAGTTAGGAATCATGAGATGTAACATCCATTGCAACCAGTTTATGAATATCCCTGTCAAATAGTTAATACTTGTCATGGTTTATAAAAAGTATTACTTATTTACGATTACGATTACAATTATATGCATCCAAAGCTAGCCTGTGGTCATTCACTCATACAAGATCGAGAGCCAAAATATCCCCCCTTCCACCAAATAGAAACTGAAGAGAAAAATCTTTTGAGTTTCAGAGCACAGTTTTTTCATATATACATTCAACTCATACTATCTAACAGTATGACAACACAGAAAACTTGGCCAGCTGGGCTTCAATTACGCAAAAACACAAGATAATTCACATTGGGTTCTAATGTAGCTGCCAACACACAGGAGGAGAACCCCATCATCACTATGAATAGTTCAGTAAAAAATTCGAGTCAGTGCTCATCTTGGCTAAAGAAAGGAATATTGGACGATATACAGAGTACGTTAAAATATCCTTAAATTATTAGCACACTGTAACAGATGAATAGCAGCATTTTATCAGGAATACTGCATTTAGTTCTGGTCATACCTTCTCAACAAAAACATAATAAAATAGGAGGAAAAGATTAATAGAGATCCTGAGAAAAACATCTAAATTTTATGTATCTAATCTTGAGGGCCTCCCAGTACAATTATGTAAGTTCCCAGTGTCGCTGAATTAGAGAGCAAGAAAAACTGGAGATTTCCAGTGAAAAACGAGTCTAGATTTTATTGCTGAATTAAGTGTATGAAGGACCAGTAGGGAATATTAAGTTCATTCACCAAGAATCTGTCCTGGCAACTCTCTCTTCAACAGAGCTGCATATTAAAGCAGACACCACATAAATTAAAAAAAATTTTTAAAAAGTTGATAGCAGTGATAATATCTGTTCTCTTACTTCAGTACTTGGGAATTCAATGGAATGAGTCCTTCTAGAAACTATTAGCAGTCAAATGAAACAAGTAATTGGGAAAAGTCAGCACAAATTTACCAAAGGTAAATCATGCATGACTAAATTGACCACCTTCTACAACAAAATAACACCTTCTGTCAACTCTGGAAGAGTAGTGCATATAGATTACCTGGTATTCAGAAAAGCATTTGACATTATTTCCTAAAATGTTCTTCTGAACAAACTGGCAAGATACAGATTAGATGGGTGGTCTGCAAAATGGGTAAGAAATTGGTTGACAGGCCATACTCAGAGTGTAGTAATCAATGGCTTTTACCCAGGCTTGCAGTCTGTCACAAGCATTGATACTGGGCTCCACATTGTCCATAAATGACATGGACAATGGATTTCAAAACACCCTCCCAAGTTTGAAGATGACACTAAACAGGTTGACGAGTTCAACATGTCAGAAGAGAGAGCCATCTTGAAGAGAGACCTGTACAGGATGAAAGAGTGGGCAAGTAAGAACTGTATGAAGTTGATAAAGGTAAGTGCAAGGGCCTGCACCCGGGAAATTTTTTACAGTGTGAGCAATCAGTCAGTGGAACAATCTCCCCAGGTATGTTATAAGTTCTCAACACTGTATGTTTTCAAGATGCAGTTGTGCTGGGCACTAGATAATGTTATCTAGGCTCCCCTTCCCATGAAAGTTTTGGGCCAGGCTATCTATTGCAGTCTCTTTCAGCCTGGGCTGGCCTATGATTTTATGAGTCCCTGGTTTTGTATTTAGCCTATGTAAAACAGGTGTAAGAAGTGTATCTGTGGCCTGAGGGGGATTGGACCTTCCTCAGAGTAGATGGCTCACTCGCCAATACTTACCCGTGTAGCCAAGAATGCTAAGGCAGGAGAAAAACACGTTCTTAGGCAAGAGAAGGGGTTTAGTGGTATCCCAGACTCTGCTTTATTGGAACTTGAGGAGGTTAAATTAGACCTTCACTGCAGTAACTGGATAAAACTGTAGAAATATTCATGGGATCACAGAACAGAAGTACAGGTCTTCAACATTCCTGGTTGATCGTCTCAAACACTGAATGTAAGGTCAAGTTCTGTCTTGTTCGGATCTTCTTTTGTTCATGTAAGCCCTATATTCTTGACTGCATGTAGCTCAGTTTCAATGGGAAAATGAAAGGTGCATCTGCCAGAGTACTCTAAACGCCAATAGGTAAACCATATGCTTAGAAAGACAGGACATAGGGCTTACCCTACCTAAGACTGACATGCTCTTAAAATCAAAATTTCCTTCTTTTTGGAAAAGCAGTCTAAACAGTTGACTGCTGTGCAGAAAAGAGAAATAACAGCTCATTTAGAAGTTGTTCCACCACTGTGTGAATATTTCTGATTTAGATTGACTAAACAAGAGTATAACAAAGATATAATCTAAAGAAGATAAATGCCCTTAATAAACTTCTTTTATAAAACGGAACAGAAAAATAAAATACACAGCAAAGTAATAAATATAAATGAATATTAGTAAGTGTAGTTTATGCTGTAAAACCAAGAACTGAAAGTCTTGAAAGGGTGTCCAAGGATGAAATGAGTTTAAAAAAAAAAATAAAATATATATATATATATACACACATATATACACACACACGGAAGTACATTGAAAACATCTCAAATTGTATCAGGAAAAAATGTTAAAGAATGTGCTTTAGGAATAATCCAAATTTTCTGAGAGTATCAACTAGAATAATCTATAAAATACCATCCCCTTTAGGATTGTACATGCATCCTCTTGAAGCAGGTTTTCCTGCTCTCTGTGAGAGACAGGCTAGTAGACTGGAGATATAATTGGTCTGCATCAAAATGGAAATTCCTGTGTTTTTCCTTGTTTCATATCTTCCATATGTTCTTGAAAATTATTTTAAAATATTATCCATCGAAATAAACATGCTGCATTCACATATGACTTCCCAAACTGTTGTTGCTAATGTAAAGATTCAGATTAATCACTATTTATTATCAGATCTGAATTTCTAATATAGCATAGATATATCTGCAAGTCTTCATACATCTGTCATGTCTCACTGATCTAAATTATATTCATAGAAAGATCTCATTCTTTTCATGGAATGACACAGAGGGGTTTGTCCCATCTCTGTTAAGGTTTTTGCAGGTTGCATTTTTTTTCCTGTTTACTTAGAAGCTCTTGCTGTTGCATTTGTGGTTCAAGCTGAAATTTAGAATCATCAGAAAAGGCATTATTTTAAATGTATCTTCTCTCTGAAACGTCCTAGAGGATTGCCTTTATCTCCTTTGTAACACAAAACAAATGAGAAAGAAACGAGCATTACCATAACTGCTCTTGTCTCTCTTCACTGTTATTTGAACATGAACATCACCCTAAAATGTTCCAAACAAGGCAGCTTATGAGCTGTCTGGAGAAAGGAATATTACTTCCTCTGTGTGCTAGAACCACTCCTCTGGCACAAGGTGAAAACTGCACTGCTTTCCACTAATAAGACTTGTCACATGAAAAAAGAAACTAACTCTAGTTCTGTCAGGAAAGCAGTTTTAATTTCCACCTTGAACTCTAGATGAGAAGAGTGCCAAAGGGGTATCCTGACTCAGAGCACATTTCTCTTCCCAAGCATATCCATGCTCTAGTTAATTTAAGGACCAATAGTGGCTCTTCTGTAGAAAATAGATAACACCTATTCTACTTTGGAAAGTTTTTTAATGATGTAGAATATAAGGATAAAATATCATTGTTTTTCATCTTTATGTATCTGTAAATGTTGCCTGAGAATATGATCCTTTAGCCATTGCCTATGTTTGGTGCTCCAACCATTTCTGTACTGTGGTTAGAATAAGTATGAGGAAAAAAAAGCAGATCAGAGGAGAAGATGATTGGAAAGAAGTTGGACAGGGAAAGTGTTTTCTTAGTCTAACTGCAGATTTACACAAAGCCGTTCTTGTAGAAATTATATTTCTCTGCAGTTAGTGATGCATATTTTCCTTCTTGCTTGGAGACAGATTCATTCACAACATGCATGATGATCATCACATTAGAGAAAAATATTTATTGCCTTGAAGGGCTCACTTTTGGAGGCACCCACACGGACAATATCCAAGATCCTACAAAAAAACAGTGGCATCAAATAAGCCAGAAAGAACAGAGAACAGAAGAAACTTGCAGTGTATGAATAAAATTCAGATTCATGCAAGCTAATGCATTATTAAAACAAAAGGAATAATTTGGTCCTTTTAAGCTGTCCCTGTAATGAATGAAATATCTATGGACCTCCAGAAAGCAATGTAGAGTGTGTAAATTCTCAATCCAAGTGGACATGTCTAAGTAGTAGAAAAAGATTTGCACCCCATTGGAAGACCAGGTAGCCCTTGTTGCAGACATTTAGATGATCTTAGTTTATGGATTACAAAAATTATATAATATTAATGCAAACAGTTAAAAATATTTCGCCTCTAAAATATCAAAACATGGTTTATAGGAATATACACTATTATATTAAATTTTTATATTGACTAATGAAAAATTTAGTCACAAGCCTGACCAGCAACATATTGTTATTGTTGCCTAGATCATAACCAATATTAAATTATATTAAAAGAGCATAAACCTAACACAAGCCCATATATCTGTGTGTGACTGTGGAGGCAACAATAGTTGCAGTTTTTTGCACTACCAGAGAAAACCTTAGTATGCAAGTTCATAGAACAGCCTTCTCCCAATAATTCCATTTCTTAGATTCCTTATTATGTAGGAACAGGCAACAGAGACAAAAATATGATATATATTTGACAGTTATATTAAATAATATAATTTTCTTGTCTTTTGGTAATTCCCACTGTAAATCTATCTTTTGATGTCATGCTACCAGTGACATCAGCACAGAAATAGTGTTGGGGGCACCCAACGAGCTGGGGGGGGGGCCACAGCTGGGAAAACTGACCCAAACTGGCCAAAGAAATATTCCATACCATATGATGTCATGTTCCATTTATAACAGGAGATGGGCTGAGAGGCTAGTGCAGCAGCTGGAGGTCTTGTGTAGCATTGCTGATGACTGAAAACTTGCATGCTGATGCGAAGTGGTGAAGGAATTCCTTGTTTTGCTTTGCTTGCACATGGGAGCTGAGAGGCTAGGCAGTTTGGGGGTCATGAATTACATTGACTTTGAATGGAGATACATTGTGCTGTTCATCACTTGTTTTGTGTATATATTATTATTTCTTGGGCATGTCCTAATAAAACTGTTTTTATGTCAACCTACAAGTTGTCTCACTCTTCCAGTTCTCTCCCTCATCCTGACAGGGAATGACTTTGTTTAATTTGACACCACCTACATATGGGGTTGATGGAATTCCTATAACATAGTTTGCTATGATTTTTTTAGTTTGAGACTCCCTCCTGCCTCCTATTCTTTAAAATATTACAATTTAGGACCGAGACTTCCAACCCCTCTGGAGCTCTGATCTGAATTACCACTCAAAAAAAAATAAATCTTATGACCTTCATCCCCTCAATTTCAATGAGCAAATTAAAAAATATATATCACTTCTATTTGTTCTTATTACTTCATAATTCTCACCATTTTCAAGATAGAAATTTTACTGTTATATATTTTACTTTTCTGAATGTGTACTACAATTATGAACTAATTAGATACTAAATCCAATTATTAGAAGTAGTTTCAAAAGAAACTAATACAAATGTTGTAAGTGGGATGCTGGTACTTACCAGTCAAAGGTAAACTGTTTGATAATTACAAACACTATTAAGCAATGAATTGGGTCAGCTATCTTTTTGCAAGTAAATCATCTGACAATCCACCTCGAGGCCAATGAAAATGTTCATCTTACACTAATGATTCATTCAGTAGCTCAATATTCATTCTATAAAACCTGAATTCTTTAAAGCTATGTCAGAAAATAAATAATTGAATAGTCTCATAATTTCACTAAATGTATGTACCAAACACAGACATATTTTCATCTTCCTCAATAAAAGTGTGATCCATCAAACTCAGAGGACCCATGACACAGTTGTTATATCAAACCTTACGGACACGGGCCAGCAGTTTGCATATTGTCTTCAGACATTGTGTCACTTTTTAATTTCAAGAATCTATAACAGGTCTTTATTCTGGATATTTTTTACAATCAAGGTTCTAAAATCAAGGTTCCCACTTACAAATAGAATCATCATATATCAGATCACTAAAACAAAGCATACATTTACCAAAGAGAGATGTGTCAAAGAAAGGGACAGAAGGCCACAGCAGCTCAAAAGGATCAGAACACACCACAGCTCTTCCAGAAAGACAAAAGAAGCCTGCAAGCACTCAACTGTACATGTCTTATAAAATGTTTTTAATATCTTAGGTTGAAAGGTAAATATGAAAGATCAATTAGGACCAGACTCATGTCTCCAAACCTTTGATTTAGGAGAAAAGTGTGTAGGTTATATATATTCTGCTTTTCCAAAATGGAACCCTGATTAAAATGTATTATGGAGCTGAAAGTGACAAACTATGTTTCCATACTCAAAGCAGAAAACCAGAAATTAGATTCTTCTCCATGCAAGGAACACTGAACTTGAACCTCCCGCATGAGGTGGACTCATCTACCAGTTCACAGGCAGTCAGGAACAAGAGATTCCTGGCCCATATGGGGAGCAGAGGGAGCTTCAGTCTACATTAACAGTTGGAGAAATCCATAGGACAGCAATGATTACTGGTGATTTTGGCCTTATAAACCTAGAATTATGTCTCCATTGTCACAGCGATGTGAAATGTATATACATTACTAAAAGAGTCGGAATTAGTAAGGCATTTCCTAGGCAAATGAGTGGCCCACTCACTAAAGAAAAAAAAAAAACCCAAACAGATGTCATTTATCAAGAGTCAATCATTGTTGGGTTGACACCAAGTTAAACATGAGCCAACAGCAATGTGCCCAGGCAGCCACGAGAGCCAACTGTATCCCAGAGTGTATCAAGCACAGCATTGCCAGACGGTCCAGGGAGGTGATTATCCTGTTCAGTCTTTTGCACATCAGTACAAGAGGGACATAAAAGTATTGGAGAAGAGGGAAATGAGGATGGTGAAGGGTCTGAAGGGGAAGAATAATGAGGAGAGGCTGAAGTCCTTCATTTTTTACAGGCTGGAGAAGAGGAGGCTGAGGGGAGACCTCATGGTCTGTGGCTTCCTGAAGAGGAGGAGCAAAGGGGCAGGAGCCAATCTCCTCTCTTTGGTGACCAGTGATAGAACCCAAGGGAACGGTATGGAGCTGAAACAGGGAAGGTTTTGGTTGGATGTTAGGAAGAGGTCCTTTACTGAAAGGTCAGGCACTGGAACAGGATCCCCAGGGAAGTGGTCACAGAGCCAAGCTTCAAGAAGCATCTGGATGACACTCTCAGTCCCATGCTCTGACTTGGCTGGCCCTGTGTGGAGGCAGGAGTTGGACTTGATGATCCTTATGCATCCCTTCCATCTCAGGAGATTCTATGATTCTATCATTGTTGCAAATGGCTTTCACAAAAATGTCCTGCCTCATATTTTAGTGATATACACAATTGTACACATTGTTGTCAGATTTGCTGGCTTCAAGAATTTTCCTTCCAATTTAAATTTAACAGAGCATTCACTCTAATAATTTTGAGTTAATTTGTTTTCCTAGTGTAATAGTAAAAATTTTAGTTGTGAGGAAGTAGAGGAGAAGGTAGGAGAAGCACCTTTCCATTCTGAGCAGATTTCTGAGAGTATTATTTACACAATGGATGTTCCTGGTTAACTATTTAACTCAGTATGCATTTGCTCAATGAAAATAATTAATATCTTTACATTTCTAAATAAGGTCAAGATTCAAAGGCTCTTCATATCAAATTCCTGAAGAAAATTTAAATTTTTCTTCAAGGTGTCCTTGGTTCACCAAGTGATGAAGATAAAATGAGCCATTCATGGCTCAGGTCTTACAGGTTGCTTCTTCAGCCTCAACAGACTGATTAAGAAAAGAGATGCTTACTGGGCATAGAGAAAGGAAAAATAAGGGAAGATATCCTCCTGGGTCCTCCTGAATGTTCTGACCAGAATGGGGTGCAACGGAATATGTAGGTAGATATAGCTATATAGGTATCTGGGGAATTCAGGAGATTACCTTTAGGGAATTAGGGGAAACTAAGAAATTGGAGGTCACGAAATAGAGGGGAATTAAGGGAATTTGAGACCATGGTGTTTAGACTTTCTGAAGGACCAATAAGTCATGCCAGTTTTAAACTTTAAAACAAAGTTTTATCAGATTATATTTGTTAAGAATGCGTATTATGTGAAGTTCTTTCCATTCAAGATGTCTAAGACTCGGCACCATCAAAATATTATACAGACACCTTTTTGTATCCATTTTGTAGCTATTTGTACCAATAGCATCACAACTATGAAGAATTAGTCAACCAGTATGTAATTACTAATACGGCAGAATGGAAATTAGTGCAAATAAATAAAATGTCATTATAATACTTATATAACTAAGCACAACAAGAGAAGGCTAAACTAGAAACATGCTGAGTGTGAGAAGGAAAATGAAACTATCAGCAGGCAACAGTAACTTCAAGTGCAGAGGTGCATTTTTTTCAATATGGTTAAACAAGGCTACAAGTCTCTGAGAAAAAAGTGCTAGCCAGTTAGCCCTGGTAATGTTTTTTTCTGTATCAATAATCATTGGCAAGAATAATATCCTCACTTATATCACCCCAAATTTCTGCTATTTAAATTAAATACTTTATAAACCAATTTTTATATCATCATTGATGTTTAAAGACAGAATACTTTTATTTTAGCTTTATTTTTTTGTTTAATATTGATTTAAGTTTTCCACAACTGAGGCAGTGGAAATGGTATTTTTAATTTAATTCAACTTAAAGTAATTGCCCTTTAAAATCATATTCTGGATGTTGCATCATTTGAGATTCAAAGACAGAAAGAGAACCTTTGCCTACCAACATGAGACAGTTCAAGTCTTTTTAATTACAAAAGCTTTTCTGCAACTGTTAGATTTAATTAGTTCCTCCTTGTTGTTAAATTTAAATCTAGGGCCAAATTCAAGCTGACAATGCCTCTTTGATTCTTGGTCTCAGATGGGGAACTTTTCATTTGTTTTGAAGCCAAAATCAGGAATGAACAACTTAAATAATGTAAACTAAAATGAAGGAAAGGATTTATCTAGGTGTCCTTTATTTATCTCCTCATTTCCTTGCTTTCCTAAGTCTTATTACATCTCACCTGAGTAAATACCACGATAATATAAAGGTGCATAGTCAAAGGAAAGGGCAGAAACAATAATTTGTTGCACTTCTAATTTCAAATGTTGACTCACTAATAACAGGAAAGGTCTGTTTGGGTTTAAAGTTAGAATCTACTCCATCAGTTTTTGTAAAACTGTCTGTATTCTGGGAAACAATTATGTAAGCACACTTTTCTTTACAAGAGAAGCAGCACAGTGTTAATGTATCTTGAACAAATGTAAGGAAAACCAAGACAGCAAACCATTATCTGTGTGAAGGCCAGAATAACATTCTAACATTCTTACAGCAGATCTATTTCTTTCTCCTGTTCTTTCTCTGTTTCTTTTATTCATGTGGCCTTTACATCTTCACTAGAAACTGCTATTAACCATTGCCATTTCCACTGAGTTTTCATCTACACACCTTGCTGAGGAACTTCTCTAAAAACTTCAGGAAAATTGGGAAGAGTGGTTTAAAAAACTCCTTTAGTGTAGTAAAAATGATGGAGGATTATTATTTTTTTTCCTTAAACCATTAGATAAAAATATAACTATTTTATGTATAAAATATACAAAGCCTTATTGACTGCCTGGAAAATTGGTGGCAGAAAGGACAGGATACAGCCTGAAAAGCAAATTTTTTCACCGTTTCCATTTAAAATATACTGAAGTGAGGTACATTGCTTGCTTGATGTCTTTAGTACTTTCTAGAAAAGTGCCTAGAAGGAGTCAAACACTCATTTTCTAGGTTAGGGTAATGTGTAATTTCAACCTGTGAAACATACTTCTAAGACCACCTAATACCTCTTCTAGATGGTAAACACCACACCTCCAAGTGGGTAAACAAAACCTACATAACTGTAGGTTATGTTAACTTTCTAATATAAAAGGATCCAAACAAAAGATTATCTAAGATTTCTAAAACTTGAGATTAGGATGGGATGATCATCTGCAAAGGACAAAACTTTACAAATATCCACATGCTGTTTGGACATAGAGTGCTTTTAAGATTGGCCACTTTACATCATTTCTCAGAATTGCAGAACTTTGCTAATTCTAAAAGGCAGCTGGTAAAGCTGGAAATACAGGGGGTTATTTCGTAATCAAAACAGAAAAGGAAGGGACCAAATGTACAATACACAGGGTTTATTCTTTCCTCCAAAATATTATATTTATTCTTCCTTCTCCTGTACCATCAAAAACAGACTAAAACTAAAATTATATAAAAGAAATTCAACACAATCAACATATACCTAGAAATAACCATATTAAAAAAAAAATACACAACCAGGGAGGAAAGTGAGACATATGTGCCAAGCAGGGTGGGAAGGATATTCTGTCCTGTAGATGTAATTAATTGCTTATTTGGTAGGAGACATTTCTTCACAGACAACATCAGAAACTTTTCTGTTAGTCCATTTACTCCTGCCTATCCCTCCTCTGACTCCTTTCTAAATTCAGGTCTACCACACAGAAAATAAACAAGTCCATCGTGATTACCAGGTTTGAGAAATGTTTGAAAAAGACAGCATGTAAAACATCAAAAATCTGAGCCCACCTTTGTAGTGGCAAATCACAAATTTCCTGGAGATGGTAAATCTCTTTTACTTGATTAATTGTATTTGATCATGAACAGGACACGATCACAATGTATCAACAGCATAAGCTAAACTATTTACCCTTTGTGTTATAACTCAGTTTCGGGAATTACTGAACAAGTACTGTTGAGTTTAAAATGTGACAGAGAAATCTTAAAGAGAAAGTTTGAGCTCTCTTTAACTTCTAACATATTTTTTTTAAATGTCATGAAATATTCAGAACCACATCTTAGAAGATTTAGGTTGATTTGAGGGGTTACAGAGGCCCTAAGTGAATGACACAAACTGAACAAAAGGCACCATCATGGCAACGTTGACAAAAATCAGCAGAGACAGCAGCATTCACTTTCTTATATTCTCTAAGAATTAGTAAGAGGGACGTGTCCTATAGAAGAGCGATACATACCTACTCAGTCATATATACCGGTTTTGAAACTTGCTGCATTTCAGAAACAAATAGGACATTGAATAATCTGAATGGCTTTTTATTTTTTTTCTCCCTACAGTATGCCTAGGGGAAAAACTTGTGATAATGTGGAAAGGAACTTGTGTCATCACCACAGGAGCATTTGTTTAATGGCATTCATTTACATAGAAATATGCATGCTAGTAGGAACAATTCAGAAATTCAGCAAACAGCTTGTGATTTCAAGAAACTGTTGACAATGCTAACAATTTGCAGTGGTAAAATACCTTCTGAGTAGTTTACATTATTATTTGTTTGCATAATTGTCACATTGAATCATCTCCTACCCACTGTTCTATTTTCTGCAGTGGTCATTTCTTCGTTTTTATTCACTCACAGGCAACCTCTCACTTCATAAATCATAACTCAGCTTTTCTTAAAAAAGGTTATTAGTTGCTAAAAGAATTTGGAGCAAATAATGTTTAGTCTCTACATTTATGCAAAATTATAAGGTAATTAGGCTCAGGTAGAAAAATCTTGGAACTTCTCAGTCAATGTAAAACCAGAGTGGTGGTCAACACTGCAGCATGTAGATGAACTCAGCTCCAGAAGTGCTGAGGCAGATCCTTCTATGGGGATAAAGCCAAAGTTCATTTTTATCGCATGGGATCTTGGCATTTACGAAAGAGATTCACGGTCAGCTGTACAGAGGGTCACCTAAAACAGGAAAAGGGAAATGCCTAAATCATCCAACAAGAAGTGCTGTCTTGGCCCTGGACCTAGTCACTTGTCTGTAAGCTAGAGTGAAGCACCTCCTTGAAAGCTGTCTTCAGGACACAAAACCATTTTCCATACCTAGCTTCTTAAACAGCATGTCTTGCTAATGACAATTGCATGCTTTCTTTTCTTCTTCCAGATGACTGTGTTGGTGTTTTCATCATAATGATGTTATGACCTACATTGTCTTCTAAGAGGTAAGACACCTGGAATTCAAATGCTTCCCCAGTCAGAGAAGATTCAAAAGTATTCTTCCTGTATCTTAAAAGACTCAGTCCCCAAGCCATTAATCTTTATATCCATTCTGGGATCAGGAGCCTGGTACACTGCACTGGCAGTTGGAACTTACGTTTGGTCCTGGGAAGCAAAATCATTTTCTTTATCTCCTCCACAGCTGGAGTAGAAAGGAGGAGGAAGTTGCTAGTCACCTTTTACAGTTCTTGAGGACACTAGAAAAGCAGTGAGCACAAAGGCCAACATGACTTTGTAGGGAAGGGGAACTCACCACATCCTGCCCCTGGTACATTGATTCTTTTTATGTTAAAAATAAAACCAGGAGAAAAGACTGCATTGCAGCTAAAAGGTTAAAACTTTGAAAGTAAACCGGTATATTCTAAAATACCAGTTAGATCCACTACAAAGGCAGGATGGGTTTTATTTTGCATGACAGTAATGAGCTATGGTTATTATTACCTGTATTATAGCTACAGCAGGCAGTAACACTGAAAAGAGCTTGTTTGACTGTCTTTGAAGAAGAGAACTGCTGGACAAAATGAATAGGCAAGGAAATATTGAGCAGATTAACAAGACAGTTTGCAATAGAAATGAAAATGTAATTTTCCTTATAATTGCCCTGGTGTCTAGACACAGTGCACACATAACCATGAGTTCAGTACATTTGTTTCTACAAAATGAAACATATCGCCAACCTGTCAAATCAACTTTAGGATGTGCTATTGATCAAAATGCCCACAAAAATATTAGCGAGGGATAATTATAATTTCTTGAACTCTCTGTGTATTTCAAGGTCTTAAAATACACTTTATGACAGCATCATTATGTCTTGGCATTCTACACCAGACGTGTTAATTATCATGTTTACTACCATTTCTATGGTAATAACTGTACAGCTTGATTTTTGTGGGTTTTGAGCCCAAGACGCTCTGTTCTAGTGGAATGGAACTTCACAGTTCTGAAAGTCATTTTGTCACTGCTTCCCTGTATAAAATCACACAATTCACTTCCACTCTAGCTAAGTCTCCCCTCCTGTAAAATGAAGTTACTAATCCTTTCCTACCTCACTGAGGTGTCGTGAAGACCTGCTAACATTTACACAGTGCTTGGAAAATCCAAAGCACTGTGAGCTATCTTGTGACTTGGCCTATATAGCAAAGCTGAGAATCCTCCCCCAGTCACTGCATGAGCTACACTGAAAACATGGGCTGGGACAGAGACTGGACTCAGCACATATTCTTCCTGCCAAATTATGGCTAAAATTGTGTTACATTTTACTGCTTAAATTGTTGAACAGCCTATTTTCAGGTGGGAGAGAAAATCCGAGGCGTAACTATATCACATAAATTCTCCTGTTTCTATAGTGCACATTTCAGAACGATAGGATAAAAGCAGAAGCAGGACTAAAAAAAACCCCAATCTTTTTTGAGAAACCAAACACAACAGAATAATGTGAGTTTAATTCCTCTTTGAGCTTTTCCAGTGCTGTACAATATGCACATCACAACCTTTCTTTTTTTTTTTTAATTTTGCTCTTGTTAAGAAAATCATATATGGCCATATGCCCAGAAGGTTCTATTTGTGTTTTATTATGTTACTGTGGATAAACATTTGGACTACAACAGATAAAAAAGAGAATTTTAGCCTTATTCAAAATTATAGAGGATTCATCCTAATGCTACACAAAAGAAGATTTTGTCAGATTTTCTCACATACATTTCTATATCACCTGATCCTCTCTACTGACCTGATCCTGCTGCTTTTACACATTGACTAGCTTTAAATAGATCCTTCTAAAACCAGTATGCCAAAACTCTTAGAGTAAATGCTTTGCAATATTTCATATTTCTGTTCCATTCAAAACAATGTAGGAAGGAAAAAAAATTTTCTTTTTAACCTCCAGCCTTAAAAGGTAGGGAAGGAAGCCTGCTCCTCTTTTCCTACAATTTTCATATCCAAACATAACATTATTAGATTAAAATGTCCTTGAAGTATGTTTTCTGTAACCAAAGCCATACAGAAGGCAAAATCCAAAAATTATACCACATGGAATTAGTTCAAGGAGGGATTGTAAAACCAAACAGCTCTTCAATCTACTTACAATGCCACTGAGTAAACAATGGCCATCATATATTAATGATACCTACCTAGCAATGCATATACCTCTACAGCAGTACTCATCAGATAACAACAGCTTCAACTATAAAGCTGCTCTCCTTCTTCCTCATAGTATCAGTGAATACTGTACTGATACTTTGGAAGTCAAAGATGAATAATTCCATAAATTCTAAGGCAGTCTAGTTTATACTAACATACATTTCTATACCATCAATCATGGTACAAAAATATACAGCAATTTTTTTCTCTTTCTTGCAGCACTGTTGGCGTGTGGCCTTCAATATGTAGAAAGGAGTAAATGCCCAGAGAAGACTAACATATCAAAACCCCATTGTACTTAGGAAAGCAGATACGTATAGCTGATACCAAAGGGGTGTTTGGCTAACTGAGAATAGCATCAGCCCAGTGACCACTACTTAGTTCAAAAGATAAGCTCCATCCTAGTGCTATTTATGCACATGCATGCATATTTATAGAATTTGCACTGACTTAGTTCAAATTATTCAGTAAGAATATCAATGTATATTTGCAGGTTCAGTGAGTAAACTGAATTTTTCTCCAAAGTGGGTTATAATGGTTTAGTATAATGAAGTGCATTGGACAAATGTTAAGACATATCAATATGTCTTCTTTGAACAATAAGACATGGTAAATTGTCTAGCCATGAATATAAATGTGTCCTAAGACAATAAAGTCCCTTTGTCTCAGAATCCTACCGCACTCTGTCACTGTAACAAGCAGCAGCTTTTTATTATTCATTTCTGTGATAGAGATACTGGTGCTTCTTATTAAAAGATATTAGACCATTTGACACCTTCTCATGTTGTAAAGATAAGGCATCTTCTTTAAAACACTGAAAATAAATGGGAAAAAATAAAATCAAATATAGGCCGGACAGAAATGCCTTCTTAATTTTCTGGGCCTTGGAAGCAACCAGGCAAATAATAAACCCTGAAGATTATCAAAGTATTTTATACTCCCTCTGTTTTCTGTTTTGCCTAAATGAGTGTCCCTGTGCCCATCAAAAGGATCCTTCTTTTAGGACCATAAGAGCTGTTGCTTTATATGAATATCAGATATCAGATCAGTGGACTTACAGATACTGGTTCAGAATCATTGCACTGCATCAGAGAAAAAGGTTTAGTTCCAGTTTACGGGGTATCTATCTTTGCTCTGACAAACCAGCCACTTGAAAAAGCTACGTATCTTGATTTTTATTGCTTAAAAGGGTTCACAGGCGTTAGTATTTATGCATTTTTCAAGCTTCCCATTTATAAAGGTTTTAACTGGACACTATTTGTTAACAGGTTTCAAATGTTGTTGTTATAAGCTTGTTTTGGGGTTTTTTTTATCTTTTAGACATTTAGCAGTCATTGTCTGTAGGGAAAGGTATTTTTTCCTGTTTTCTTGAGTTCTGTATGATGTTTGGGATCAAAGCCCTCCCTTCGCATGCACCCGGAGCTCCCTCTAGTGATCCAGCAAGCAGAATGAACCTCTTCGTGACATTTCCTCAGTAACCAAACTTTAATGAACACATGCATTTCTAAGCAGCTCACCTCTTCAGAAAATTGAAGTAATTTTAAATGTGAAGCCCAAACTATTATGAAGGAATGTGTGTTGATTTCAGCTGGGAATAGATGTAATTGGGGAAATATGGTCAGTCTCAATAGAAGACAAATATTAGGGGAAAGTCTATACAAGTAAAAATTAATATATGATCAAGAAGTCATCAGTTTCATGAAATCTAGGAGAGTCTATTTTATTTAATATTTGTACTTTATAGCGGTTTTTTTTATTGGTTGGGATTTTTTACTTCAGAGAAGGTAATCACATACTGTAATCATTAGCTGATTAAAGGTTAAATTCTCAGAGACTATAAGTACCTAACAATGTTCCCAAATGTTTTCTGTAACATGGAATAACTCTGATTTACCATACCTGTCCTCCCAGTTCTTTTCTTCCTAAATCTCTTAGCTTCTCAGACAATCAACATCAGTGCTGCCACATAACTAGGAAAGCTGAAATAGCTCCCAGGAGGTCCATTGCACTAGATTTGAAACTCTTGCACAGCCTGCCAGTTCTAATTCACAAACTGGAATTCATGATTAATCCTCAGCGAACCTCAGAGCCGCATCAGCCTTGTTTATTTATTACTATATTTTGTAATATTGAAAATCGCAGCATGTTTTTACAAGCAATGAATTAATCACACTCCAGAATTGGGACCTGACCCAGCAAACTTTTATTCTGTTCATTAATCCTTAATCATGTCAGGAGTCCCTTTAGAGCACCAAAAGGAACAAGCACATGGCTGGCAGTTGTGCGACTGGGCTCTCAATTCCACCTGGAAATGTGGCCCTCTAGGAAGCACTCAGTCTTGCATCTGAAGCCGCGACAGCAAAGCTTTTGACAAACAGAGCTTCCCCACAGATACCTGAGCACACATAAGAACAACATCTTAAAAGATTTTTTAGGGAAGAGCTGCATAGTCATCTCATTCTGAGGGCTGGGCAGCAGAGTGGTTTCTGTGTTAGAATCTCAGACTTGCAGAGAAAAATGTTTGTTCAACATATAAAACCCTTCTTCAATGCAGCATACTCAAATAAGGTATTTTGATAATGCCACCCAAGTGATAGTCAACTTCACACTAACTTTAATTTTGCACTTTACGTTTAGAAATAAATGACAAAAGCAGCAGTTCCCATTCAGTCTCATACAATTCAGTATAGCTACATAACAGAGGTCATTGCTCAACATTGTATAAATAATGCCTTAAAGGATATACAGCACACTTTAAACTGCACTAGAGGATAATGTCAAGGGAATAACACTGGTTACTGAGTACAGCAAGCTGTCTAGCTAACTGATAAACAGCCTTGAAACAGCCTGTCTTATGCATCTCATATGTTTAATCATTACTTTGCAGCACAGCGGTACCTGAATTATTTTAAAAGATGCATAGTTCAGGCATATTTCAAAAAGCAAAACATATTTGAAATAAACCACTTTATAAATCAAAATAGTTCTCAAAGATCCCTAGCTATGCAACTGACATCCTTGAAAATCTCAGGAAGTGGAGGAAGGTATGCAATGGCTCTTAAGGAGGTTTGTCCTTTGATAGCCTAACCAATGTTCCATCACTTTTAAGAGGTCATTAGTAATAGTACAGGAAGCAAGAAAAGTTCTGGACTGTAGACAAATCCAGGCAAAAAATATGCAAGGTTTTTGAAAGGGTACACTTTGGACATATTGAAGAAGGATGGCAGTTCTGCATCAGGACTGCCATATTTCAAATTGCAGAACGCTCATAGATGCAAAGAACCTGGTAACCTGGGTCTCTCTCATAGGGGATCCTGCTTGCTGTCACAATGCATCTGGAATTGTGATCATAACAGTATCCCAAACACCACATAATCAAGGTCAGTAGAGTACAGGTACACCACACGCCACCCTGGAAACACTGCAGCAGTCCTGAATTGTCTGCAGTTTCTTTTTCATGAAAATGGTAACTTCCCTTTAAGGATGATCATTAAAGCATATGCTGCAGAGATATTTCATGGTCCTCACAGGCTTCAAGCCTTTCTCAGGGAAGTTAGAGGGAGCTGGTTCATACCACATACAGAGTGGCAGAAGCACTCAGACTAAACACTGCCTAGTTTAATGAGTCCTTGTGGTAAAACAGGCTTGGACTTTGCCCTCAGCTGAACTGAAAGAGCCCCGTGCTGGCTAATCTGATGGGTAGAATAACACTCAGAGCTACATTTTCTTGTTTCTTCAGGAGGTTATGAGCCAAAAGAGAATTGCAGAGTAGCTTGTCTTTTGCAGCAGTGCAGAACTGATTGGCCACAGTTTGGAGCAGATTTCAGGTTTTGTGCTTTTATTGTATTATTTGTCCTTTCTTTTGCATTATTTGTAAAAGCACCCAGGACAATTCAGGTACTTTAATTTAAGTAACCAAAACAAATGTCTTCATATAGCCCACAACAGAATATTGCCTCATAATTGGGTTGTACTATAAAATACAGCAGATCTGAAAGCTAAAGAATGACATAAAATCATTGCTGATAAACTTTGCAAATAACACAAAATTTGGTGGAACAGTGAATAATGAGGAAGCCAATCTACTGCTTTAGCGTAATGTATTCCCCTGTTAAATGCTTATAACCCACTGTTAGTTTTAATACACTTAGTATTATGACTAGAAGTATCTAGGTAAGAGGGTGCTAATATTTTTGGAAAGTTGTGATATTAGACAGAGACATCACATCACCACTTTAATATGACATCTCCATGTAATCAAAAAGAGTTAGGAAGGCCTTTCTGTTAGAAAAGAAAAAAAGAAAAAAAAAGGGAATATATCCAAATGGTGCTGGAAGTGGTATGCTCCGGTTCACCTGAATGGATGTTAAAATCAGAGCTATCTAACATTTGTGTTGATCCTGCAGAGCACCCCCAGGGTCTGTTTTTCTGAGATGCTCCCCTACTACCTCCATCCATGCAGCCATAGCCTGTCACTGTTCCTTCCTTCCTCTCACTACATCTGACTGAGCCATATCCTTCTGTTCAGCTTGTAAGAAAAATTTTCCTCTGCCATGCCTCTATTTTCTTCACAAGAAAAACGCAAGCACGTGTTCAGATTCCTGTCTAGAAACTCACACTTCCATATATATGAGATAGAGGGGAGAAAAGATACCAAACTTATCAGCACCCTGCCCAGGCCCTGTGCCAAATAAGATGATCCTGAAACAGCAGCACGCTCAGGAAGAGCATTGCAGAAATATAAAAAGTGGTCTGGTGCTGTACACAGCCTAGGAACCAGCTGGTCTGCACAATGAATGAGTAAGGGCATAAAAGCCCCATCCCTGGAAGTGTTTTAGGCCAGCTTGGATGGGGCTTTGTGCAACCTGGTCTAGTGACAGTGTCCCTGTCTATGGCAGGGGTGTGGGTAGTAGGTGAACTTTGAGGTCCCTTCCAACCCAAAGCATTCTGTGATTCTATGATTCTGTGGAATACAAACAAGCATTCAAATGAGAGAGATAAAAATGGCCCAAAGAAGAAACCAACCTGTTAAATGTGAGGATTAAAGGACTCAACCAATTTCATGAAGAGGCCATGAAGGCACGGCTAAGTGACCACACCTGCATACAGAAAGTCTGTAAGATCGTTTTCCACCTTGCTAACAAAGCTGTACACAGTCCTGCAGAATACAGCTGAAAGCCAGACAATTTCAGTCTTGCAGCAAAAAACAATTTGAGAGATGTGAGGCAATTTAACACTGTAACAGCTTTACCAAGAGAGCTAGTAGGCTCAGTGTGCTTGTACCCTTTAATATTTTTTCAGTCACTGTGTCTGGGATTCATTTGGCTCATCATAGTGGTCCCCATGGGGGTGTATGAGTACATAGATGTCTGTTTCTTTCCTGGCCCACAGGAAGAGCTGGATTCCCTGCATTGCCTCAGAAAGCTGATATTATTGACAGCTGTACATTAACAGAGTGTTCAAAGCAAGCCCCAGGTCTCTGGGCTCCAGACCTGCAATGGTCAGAAAGAAATTTTCTACCTATGCTGTTTCCCAAGTGTATACTCCACGTAATTTTTACCTTCATTTGAAGTGCCAACAGTTGTCCAACAAAGGACAATTGACAGGAGCCAGGACACTTTCTTAGATATTTCTTCCTCCCTTCAGAGACAAAATAATCCTTTTTCCTATGATGAGAATTATCCCTTGCTGCCCCCCACCAACTCTTCTCCATGTGCTTTGGTCCCAAGATTCAAACCTAAAAAGACCAGAGAATAAAAGGAAACCATACATGTTATACACTTTTTGTTTTGGGCCAGACTGATGCTCATGGGCATCACTGACATCACCATTTCTGTCGATTTGTGCCACCCTCAGCATCCCAGCTGCTGTATCCTTTTAGTGTGTGACATAGAGGAGCTCATACATTCCGGTCCAGAACCTCACAGAAATTCAGGAGTGCTCTTGTGGAACTTGTGAAACACTGTCTACTGCATCATGAACTCAGAACCTGAGTTCAATCTGTAGACCTCCACCTGTTGCTGGGGCTGCTCAGCTGGATGTGCATAAGCATTAGAAAGAAAGGACTTTGTGATGCTCATTATTTGTCGAAAGACACCTGGGGTTACTGTTGTCCCTTAGGAATACCAAAATGTTTCTTCTTCAGTAAAATGGTTCCTGAGAAAAGGCATGGCAGTGAACATCCCAAGACCCCTCTATCCTCCTGTCTGTGACCCCCCCAGGAAGTCTGGGGGTTGTGGTTGTGCATTCCTTTATGGGACCACAAGTCCCTCTAATGTTAACAGAGCTCTGTTCACATGCAACTGCTTGCAGACTCTTCCCTGCCATTGTCACCATCAAATCCAAGACTCTCACTACAGCTGAGCGGAATTTAAATGGATCAGGAAGTGTGTTTCATGTTTCAAATTTCACATGATTCCTTGTTCCTCAGCAATTATTTCTATCTAGGTCTGTTTCTCTGAGGGATATGGGAATTCTGCCTTGATTTCTATCCTAACACAGGAGATATTTTCTGCAAAAATACACTAGAACAAATTCTAAAAAGAATATTTCTCAGAACCTGGGCTTCAAATATATCTGTTAATAAAGTAAAATGCTGCTCTATGATTCCCATGCTATACTAAAAATATTTTTTAGGTAATCAAGGCTGTCAACAGCAAGCTAGCAGTTTAACTCCAGTGTATCCTTAAGAGCTTTCCCAAATGCAGACAGATGCAAACATACTTATTAGCATTGATGAAGTACTGTAAAAAAATGTGATGTACCCCCCTGTATGTCACTGCTGATCATATATATGTTGTCTCTTGCATGGCATGATGTTTTTATTATAATTTATATCCTCTTTGCAACTGGAATGCTCAACAGGGTTTCTTTTTTTAGAAACCAGAGTTTGCCAGCTGTTGCAATGAAGTTAATTGTATCAGAGACACTGCAGTTATTTTTTATAATAAGTGTGCAGCAACAGCACACTATGAGAACACTTGCTACTGGACAAGGGCTCTGAGGACAGCTGGAGCCTCCTTCCAGTTTTAATAACAAAAAATGTGCATACTTCAGAAATCACCAAGCCATTCTTAAATAGGAGGGAATTAGTATTCATTTTTCATCTCTCAGCACCTTCCTCTAGCTAAAACTGCTCCTGCACTCACTTTTCCACATTTTTGTTCCTCATATTAACAAATAATAAAATACAAAATATTATTTGATAACATTCACATAAGAATGCAAATGTCAACAAGCTTATCTGAATTAAACTTTAGAACTTCCAGAGGTTCATCAGAAACAAGCCATGTATTTTTTGTTGCTGTTGTTACAGAGCAGGAATATCAAGAAATTGATGGTGAGTCACAATCATTAGCATTTTATACATCATAATTTGTTTTGGTATAGGTGATACCAAATACAACCTTTTGTTTAATAGGGATCTAGCAGAAATTTTACTGTTTCTTAAAATTAAATTATTTTTAAAAATACCCCACACAGATAAAACATCGAGGTGTGTTTTATCTGAGACGGACTATATGGAATTTCATTCTGTATAGGCCAAGAATTAAAGAGGCCATGAGGGGATAAATGCAGTAAGAAAACTCTATTAGATACTGGTAAAATGCATAAAACACATACCCTACCTCAGTAATAGGCATTTTGTACTGTGCCTTATAAATGCTAACAGTTTTATGAACTACAAGCCAGGACATACACAGAAATGCGTACTTTCTAAATATATTGCTGTTACACAAGTCATTTTTAGTGAAAAGCAATGGTAGAAGGAGAAGTGTGAAGATTTACCAGGGAAAAAGAATAAGAACAATTCCAGTATTTATTAATGTCAAATGGAAGTGCAACCTTAAATGAAAGTCTGATTTATTTCCCAACAGAAAAGTATTCAAAAAAAGTATAAAGCACATCAAAATAAAAGAAAAAAGAAAAGAAAAAGTACTCCTGAAATAGATTGTAAATATATGAACTCTAGAGATAACAGAATTACACAATAGCAAGACTACTATAACTTCAGAATGATTCATCTTTCTATGGAAAACTATCACAAAATGCTGGCTCCTGACAACAAAACCAATTTTGCCTCTAATTTGAACAAGATGAGCATTTCACCCTGACTGTAGATGATCCGAGCTCTGAGGTCAGGTCTGACTACTCTGAGAGCCAAAGCAGCAAATTAGCAACAGCCACATAACCAACGTTTGACAGTTTTTTCATGGGTTTTTTTGAATCTGTTAAATGCCTGCACTTTTGTAGATTATGGCTGCCACTGGAACTGCTGTTCAAATTCTCTTCTGGCACACAGGCACCTGATCTAATTCATGCAGAGATTATGGACAAATCACATTTACAAGCTTTTTGGCCAAGATGTTGCTTATAAATTCAGGTAAAAGCATGAAAACTCCATAAGCAGTAAAATGTCAACTGGTTTCCAATAAAAATAATTACTTACAAGCAACTCCAAAGCTGAGGAAGCTATTTGTCAAATTCAGTTTATCAATCTACATCTCCAGTTCAAAACTTTGATGTAGCCAGATACCATTAAAGTACAGCATAGAAAATAATTCATCATCAGTGTGACCTCAAAGCATCAGTGGCATTGTCGTATCTGGGTAGCTATTAATGAAGTGTCAAGGTTTCTTTTAGTTCTGGATCATGGATTTAAATTATAGGGAAAATTATATTTTATTATATTCCTAAGGAACACAAGAACTTATTTTAAAAGGTTTTTTATGCTGCACTCTGTGCTTTGAAGCTTCCCCACCAGCAAACATTATACAGAAAGAGAAAGATTTTCTTATTCTTATGAATGCTCAAAAAAAAAATATCTGGCTGTACTGCTTTTTCTAATCATGTCCTTTCTAGTTCATTAGTGCACTTGACATAAAGGTGACCTTGTAAAAACTATCATAATTATATCAGTGAGGTCACATTTTCCCAGGCCTTGTCTACTTATTAAAATAAGTTTTTAAAACTTTATAAACTGGCCAAATCACTATGTGCACATCCTTAAACTGACTTTTAAATCAAGGTAGTAGAGCTTGTACAATCTTGTTAGAAAAAGCTGATATGGTTAAAATGAAGTCATTTACAAACTGCTTGAATTAACTCGGCTGGAACAAATGGACTTGACTACCCAAGGTAAAACATTTTCAGTTCAACACAAAGCCAGAAGTCTCATTCAAATCTGCTGGTGAAGGTGAAGAGAGCCAAATGATTTAGTCCTGCTGCATGATCTGGGGTTCATAGACAGGGATTTGCAAAAGGTCATTCCACACCCTTCTTTCCAATGCAAATCCTGCAATTTACTGGAGATCAAGCGTTCAGGGAATTCTTGATCTGGAGACCATTGGGATCATCAGACCTAATAAGCCTGAACAAGCCTGTTCTCTTGAATTTGCTTAATCATTTTATATATGTTTATACTTTGGTCATCACTACACCTTGCAGAAATGAATCTCAATTCAATCTTTCATTAGTTATACCCCCAGTTTGTTTTAAACATGCTACCAAATAATTTCAATCAGTGTCCTTTCTTTCACTGTGGTAATTACTGAATAAATTCTCTCTCCATTTTTATATAAATTCCAATGTTATTGATATTTGGATGTTTTTTCACCAATCTCATACTTCTTTGTCTACTCAGCTTCTGTACATAAGTTTTTCTCTGCTTCTGATTACTTCTGCTGCCTCTCCTGGTATTTTTTTCATTTCCACTCTATCCTTTTATAATATGATGGACAGAACTGTAAATAGCACTTAAACAGTAGGGACATCCTGCAGCCTCATAATGTTGCTTTCTGATTTATTTTGGTCCTTTCCAAACAACACCTAGAATTCTGTTTAGCTTTTTATCTACCTATTTTGGTGCTAGATTCCTCTGAAAGCAACAGAAGGGGGCAAAGGAGAGAGAAGATGGTTCAGACAAAACACTCCTCAAGCTTGTGTCAGTAGATAATAATGGACTTTGATGAGTGGTCCCCACCAAAAGCTAAGGCCACAATGAAGATTATTAATTTAGTAGAACATATGTATAGCTAATACTTGTTATGATATGTAATTTGCAGAAGATTGAAAAGGCTTCCAACTGTTACAACACAGCAAGTGCTTTAAACAGCAAAGTTAATTTTTGCTTCTGCTGCTATATAAGCTATCAGTGCTTTGTTTAGATATGAGAATAAAGGATGGAAAGGAAAAGGAAGGGGGTTATCTTGAACCCAGAAGGTGTAAAAATATTTTATAGGGGATGACTAGGAAGGGCATGCCTATGGAGACCCTATATTCTCACCTCTCTAATTGGGTGAAGGACTGGAGTCTGATGCTGGGACAAGAAAGATAAGAAAGTTACTCTTTGAACTCTGAGGTCACAAATTTTTTAAGAAAATTGAAAAGAATGTGACTAAAAGAGAATGTTTTGCTTTATGCAAATTTTCCCCAGGTCTTTAAAAAATAAGGTTCTACTTAATAAATGGTCTCCTTTTTGTCATTCAGCCTGCTCAGTGATGTTGCAATATACGGAGTGGAATGAAGATGTCAGATTGTGAAGACTTCACAGAAGGCGGTGTGGATGTGTGTCTTGGGTGGATTTGGGAGGGATGGGGACTTATGTATGGGTCATGTCAAACCGCAAGCACCTGTATGATCACATACTTCAGGGCTCTGGGTTTTAGCACAAACCTTCCTCTTGCATTTACAGACCAGCTATCTTTCTGTATACCCACACAGCACATTTTCCTTTGCTGTGAAAGCCCTTCACAGACTGTCACCTCATGTGTAGAGCTCCATTCACAAGGTACCTGCAATATTCAGTGTTGCTAAATCTTCAGGCAAACACTATTTTCCGCCTCTTGCACATGTTGCCTTGTTTCTGGGAAGAGAAAACTTTAAGTATTCACCAGTCTTGCCTTTCCTGAAGCTCACTTTTGCTGTGATACCCCCAGGGTATGCTGTGGTGGGGTATTAGAACTATTTCCACCTTGGATTTATAGTCTTATTTATGTTAGCACTGTTTTATCTGTCTGTCTGCATTCATCCAAAGTTATAATCCATCTGGTTTGATAAATACAGTGTGCATATGTGAGTATGTCATCCAAGTTCTCTTTACATAGTGTAGCAAATCAGCTACTTCAAAAATAATTCCACCCAAAAATAGAAGTTTAAAATATGATTAATTGTAATGTGAAAGTATCTGCTCATTTCAGGTAACTGTACAAGGAGCTCAGAGTCACTAACTCAGACCCAGTGAAAATAACCCCATCCCTTCATCTCTTTTCTCATAGGTGAGCATCTGAAAACAGGGACCATAAGTATGCACAGGAACATTCACAGGCAGCAAAGGAATATTATAAAAAAAATAGCAGAATGCTATCATGTGTTTAGAGGATTTTTCTTTCTTACAGTTTTTACAGCTTCCATTCTTATCAATTTCTGCAGTGCCTAGTTTAAGCCAATAGGTCCAATTCCGTTCTAGTTGCTCTCATAACCAAAACTGCAACATACTTAACTAACAGAAATACATTTCTTGTAAGCTGTTATATGCTGTGGTTGAAAGCCACTCATACCCCTTGTCACAGCTGCAATCATTGTAATTATGTTGTTAGTGCATTAGTTGGCTTCAATCTGGAGCACAGTGTTTGTTCTCAATAGATGTCGTATGGTTGAAAGGCACCATTTAACTATGAGTCACCCTTTATTGATGTAATCATTCTTACTTTATGAACACAGATAATTAATATAAAGCTTGTCTGTATGCAGCACTGGCAATCTCACTTTGGCAGAATATTTCTCTGAGCAGAAACATCTTTCTGAAACACTCATTTCATGTTTTTTTTTTTTTTTTCCTTTTTTTCCCCCCCTGCTCTTCCCCAGTACCATTCCATTTAACTCTCTCAGCTGCGACAAGACAAGGAAACATAAAAAGTTCTTACTTGGTTTTATCTGTTCTTGTGGGAGAGCTTGTGGTCTTTATAGTGACCAGGACCAACATACTCCCCTCTAACTGTTAAATGCCAGAGAAAATTCTTTATCTTTAAACCCACAATTGCGTTATATTATTGTGACTGTTCCCTTCATCCTTAACTCAAAATCACAGCTGACATAGCTACAATCTCTTAATGTTGTGGACTATACTTAGACCATAAAACACCCTGTAATCTGCCCACTCGAGAGAGCACTTCTTCGTCACCTTAGAAAACCAAACTGCTTTCATGATAACAGTAAAAGACATCTGTTAGGATGGGGGTACTAAGTAGTAGTTTAGGACTTGGAAACTTGTGTCCTGCATTGTTCTGAAACAGTCTAACTCATCAAGCACAATGCAAGAAGTGAGGTGTCTGGAGGCTCTATGGCAAAATGGAAGGTAAGTTACTGGATGGGTTAGGGAAAGTGGCTACTCCATGTCAAATGAAAACTAATTGTGTTGCTAGTTGAGATACAAGTTTTTCTCAACTCAATTATTTAATAGAACTGCTCCGTAAAATGTTCAAACATTGGTTTTAGCCCCTGATAGCCAAGATAGCACGTTTTGGAAGGCTTATCAATGGTCTCAGTGCCTTTTTTTTTAAGAAAGGATAAATCCAAGCAAAGGAAGAAAATAAAATCCACAATTTATCCCTGTGTGATTCTGTTTCAAGTCTAGGACAGATGTAAAATCTTTCTTCTCTCATGTGAATTTAGCCATCTGACCCTGCAGTTAAAACACAGCTAAGCAACCCTACTCTGTTGGTTAGCTCTTCCTCCTCATACTCGTTTTCTTGTTACTTTACTTGCTGCTTCACCTCTGAATCTGAGCCACAGATTCTCACCTTGTACTTTTCATCTGTTCCATAAAACACTAAATAGTAATTAAAACATATTGAACAATAAAATACAATGGATGGATAAATTTGGCTTATGCAATGAATCAGAATGTATCCACATTTTTGCCTGGGGAGTTTGCCTGTTGTCAAGTATTTCTTCTGTGAGTTTGTGTTTAAATTTTGATGTTTGGGCTCAACTCTGCTATCATCATTGTGGTAAAAGAAGCAGGAAACTGACTTTTCAAAGCTATATAGCTCTTTTTATTTGACAAGCAGTCCATTTCATTGTGCTGTTGCTACAAAAGAGTAGAGCAGCTTTCTACAGCAACCATAATCCACAGACAAAAATGAGAAAAGAAAGCCCTAAAAAGACACATTTACCTGTTTTCCTTTGCTCAATTGTCCTAAGACACAACAGCAGCAAACGCTTAAATTTTTAATCTATCAAGTGCTTGCAGCTAATTTTTAACTTTTTTTGTTTGTCCATTCTAGCCCAGTATTAACATTATATCTTCTTCAAATTAGTAAGGTAATATTCATCCCTGGTGACTCATCCTTAAATCCAGCACTGTGACAACAGGTGAAATCATCATAGTATATGAGACATCATATTTCCTCCTACAGCTTCTGTGTTCCATAGGCTTAATTTGCAATCTCTCCAGATTTACCATGGTCTCATTTTTGCCCTTCCCTAGTCTGCAATCTGCCATTAAATCACCTTTTTTTTCTTTATGTCCCTGCTAAAATGTATGTTTTCCTCCTTAGACTTCAAGCTAAATCTAAATTATCTCATCTATACCTCAAAATCTCCCATTACTGACCCTGAGCTTTTGCTCTACCCTGTGGTGTTGGCCATGATACCACACCCTTTTGACCATCAGTTCATTTTGAATTTTCAACTCATTGACCTCAATTTGTATCTCTTCAAAGTTTTCCCTTGGCAGCATCTCAGCTTTCAGAGTCTTCAATTCTCCTTTTCAGAACAGACTAGCTACTCCTTTCTTTTTCTGTACATTGCCCTTTACATCCTCTTCTATCCAACCATTTTCCAGTCACACACCAGCCCCAGTCCTTGACCAGACTCTCTTTTCTTTTGCAATAAGTACATTTGGTTCCCCTTGGTCATTTTGGAGTCAACCTCCAACCACTGACCTTCATTCACACCACAAGGTCCTACTCTGACACTACATCATCAAAAGCTAAAAAAGCAAGATACACAGAAATGCAGAAATAGAAGGAACATTGATAAACTGGGAGACATGAAAGGTACTGGTTTTCTAGAGTTCAGAACATATAAAATTAATAGACTAGGAAGGAAGGAAGGGAGGGAGAGAAGGAGAGAGGGAGGAAGGGAGGGAGGGAGCGAGGGAGGGAGCAAGGGACGGAGCAAGGGAGGGAGGAAGGTTGCTCAGCTACTTGTTTATAAAGATAATTCCAGCCTAACACAAATTAAACAAACACAGAAATCAGATTGAATGAAAGGCAGTGTATGAAAGTCAGAGTCAACATGCATGATAAAGAATGATCAAAAAAGGAAAGGTAAAAATACAAGAAGAAAAATAATACTTAATTGGAGAAATTTGAGAATATGCTAAGATCTGGACAATTTTCACTGAGGAAGAAGCAAGGTGCCAAACAAACACATTGATGTGATGCCTGATAGGTTTCTATTACTTTTTGTTATATTATTTCACCATCTAATTTCTTTCTCATGTCTGTTTTCCTGGGGCTTTTTTGTTTAGTGATTGAACAGGTTCATGTATTTTTTTAATTTCTGTACTGGAATTCAAAGACATATCAGGCCAAAGAGTATTCCTAGTCATGACCATGAAACACCTCTAAAACAACAGTAAAACAGAATTTGCCTCATCTCATGCAATTCTATTTGGCATCTTCAGGATACGTTGAAGATAATATATTCATTCCTCAGAATGCTGATGTTTCCCTCTAACTGTAATACATTTGTAACATCTGTCCTGCCATCTGTGATCGCAAAGTGGTTCAGCTTCTGTGTCTATTTTACATATGCAGATTGATTTCTGGAGATATATTGTGATGAGTCAGATACAATATAATAATCTCAAGGAATTATTTCTTGAAAGGTCGCCAGCCCATGAGAGAAAAATAATCCCAAGGGAAGAGTCAGTTAATTAATTAATTAACTTGCATACAATCAAAAAATATAAGGATACTGAATAAATCTCCTGTTCCTATTTGCACTGCTCTGCAAATTAGTACCCAACAATAATAAGGGTAATGAAACAACTATTTAAAATTTGTTTCAGTATCCTCAAGGTATTTCTACCCTAGAGAAAGATAAAAACAAGGTTAAAAGTGGTAGTTTAGAGAAAGAAGATGAAGTCTGAGGAGATGGTTCATGTTAAATGGAAGAAATCCTTGCCAAAACCCCAATTGCCCAAAGGAAAATCTTGACACAATTTAAGAGCAAAGTAAAGTTCAGAATGTTCAAAGTTGGAACACATCATTTTGCTATGGGAAATTGATGACAGGTTAAAATGAAAGTATTTAAAAATGTGTAATTAATAACAATCATGAATTTCCATTAATAATAAAGCACTTTGTTCTGAGAATAATGTAGGTTCATTTAATGAAAACTATAAATTATCCTTAATCACCCTTTTTTTTGTCTGTGTGCATTTATAACATTAGCAAGTCTTTGCCCTGATTTTAGAGTGGAGCCTCATTTTCATAGGACTATCAGCCATTTCTAGCCCAACATTAAAATGAGGGAAAAGAAATCTGTGGGATATAAACCCACTCTGAAAAGCTATTTCTACAAATGCATGCTGAAAGCACTCTCCCAGGGATTTCAGAACCATTCATTGTGATCTCTAATTGTAAGATTAACCCAGCTTTCTGAATGCAGTATTTTTAACTACTGCTTTTCTAAGAAGAAAGAGGAAAAGAGTAACCTAATGTACTTTAAGCGGACTAACTCCACTGATTTACACCATATTTTAATTTGGCAAATCCAAGCTTTTCTCTACTCTCTTGCTTCCCTGCAGCAGTCAAGAATTTATACACATGCAACACAGAATGTTCAATTTAGCAAAATTGCCTTTTCAAAACTGTATAGTCAAATGTTTAACTAGAAGTGTTTGGGGAACAGATGGACTATTTAATTGTTGATTTTTTAAAAACTCCTTAAAACAAATAAACAGCCTATTTGAATGCAGTTTTGCTTGAAATATTCTCAAGGGTATAACTGTTAATGTATGAATAAATGTGTCTACAGCTACATTTTTACTGCTTAGGCAAAGTTACAAGTAATTGAAGGAAAGTGTAAATATCACTGCATTTAACATGGTTTCTTTGTGTTACAAGTGGTAAAAGTATACAGATTTTAATGTCTTATATATTTGTGACTGGTATATGTGCTCCTCGCATGAAACACTCCAGGCTCTAGAGGACTGCAACATCCTCTGTGTTCCCTACTGTATTAAGATAAAGGAAGACATTCCTACAGCAACACAAAGGCTGTTTCTCTCACAGGTACCAAGAGCTACTGTAATGTAGCTTTGAACATGAACTGTCAGACTCAAATGGAGCACTGTATCTACCTCAAGGTAGATGCCATTTATGAGATGTTTTAATCTGCATCATGGGTGCAAATTTGGCTAAAAGAATTGGGCTAGATTGACTTATGATGGGCAGTACTACATCTCTACTGCAACACACTTGTAAGATGACCTGAAACCACTTTACACTCACCTCACCCCCACCTCTGACAGTGAATTTGGTTAAGTAGGACAAAATGAGATTTAGACTGGATGGGGAAGGAGACCACCTTATTTGCATAAAAAGTACTAGATTCCTTAGTGAGAGGCCAGATTTGTATAAATAACCTTTTTACAGCACAATTCAGAATGGCTCATAACATTTTGACAGGACTAGAGCAGTAACTGCTCTGGGAGATTCAGCACAGTATTTATAGCATGAGATAGGGTGAGATGTGTCGTTTAGTTGTAGGTGAGTTGTCCTATTCCCAGATCAATTGCCTCTCTCACAGGCAGTTGCTCATTTCCTAGCTCAGTGAAGGAGTATTACTAGGCTTCTGGGATTCTGTAACCAATGGGATCCTCACTTTCAATACTCAGCCAAAACAAATTTTATAACCTATTTCTTTCTATGCTACTTCATGACGTTTCTGCAGCATCTCAGAGTCAATTTTTAGAAGAATGGTATTAAATCAATGACTAGTTTTATTTGCTGCTAAAGAAAAAGCACAGACTATTATAAATGGACTGATGTCTAGTCCATACAACTACTGAAACAGAGGAGATTTTTTAAAAAATTGCAAGCAGTCTTGGAAGCAAAGCAACCTAAAGCATCTGACTGAGTATTTGAAACAAATTAAGCAACATAGAGATCCCAAAGTTTCAGAGCAGCCTTATCCTGGTTATGGCTTTATCTATATTCTCTTCAGTATTTCAGTTGGGCAGAAATGAACACAAGCTCACTGTCTCTTTATCCCACGTGCTTTCATCCCCCATCATGACAGCATTTCATCAGACCTGTCTCTCTCACAGACACCCTGAATCGAGCATGCCCTAAAGCAAGTGCCCCATTAAAGTCAGTTTCTCACCTTACATGTGCTGCACAAGCAGACCTCCTTCAGCTGCTGAGAAACCAGACAAGGGCATAACAGCAAAGATCTGTCAAGATACCACATGAGGGTGAAGTGCAAAAGAGGTGATGAGCTGAGCGTTTCCTTGGCATATACTCTATCCTTGGCAACAGTCTTTACTCTCCTGACTGGGAGAGTCTGCACTTCTGTATGAAAATCACAGCACAGACAAGGTCAACTGCATCCTTTTACTTCTTCCCTCCCACTTGTCCATGGGGCAGAGGTTCCAGGGAATGAGACATCCCTTCTCCAACTGTAACAGTATTCATCACACATCACAGTCAGTGATGAGCACAGAGCTTGCTCTGTGATAGCACCTGGTGTCTGCCTTACACCAACATACAGTAAGCAAATGCACTATCCCCCATGCTCATAGTGATCAATATTGCTGTCTGGGATCTGGACACCTCTGATTCCTCCTATTAAGTGCTCAGAACTGTCTATTTTAGGCCATCTTTGCACAGAGTTTCCTGTTTATTTCCCACAAGATCTGCACCATATACATAATGTCTGCTAGCATGTGGAAAGCAATCAGTCTTTTAAACCATTTTCTGTATTTAAATCATTCCCTTTTCCAAAGTATCTTGCTCATATAGAATAGGATAGGATAGGATAGGATAGGATAGGATAGGATAGGATAGGATAGGATAGGATAGGATAGGATAGGATAGGATAGGACTAGACATCTAGTCCACCTGTCTGACAAATTCAGGGCCAACAAAAAATTAAAGCATATCATCAAGAGCATTGCCTAAATGACTTTTAAACACTGACATGCATGGGGAATTGACTTCCTCTCTAGGGAGCCTGTTCCAGTGTTTGACCTGCATCTTGGTAAAGAAATGCTTCCTAATGTCCAGTCTAAACCTTCTCTGATGCAACTTTGAAATATGCACCTCCTTCTCTATTTCCCCACTTCAGGAAGCTGTAGAGAGCAATGAGGTCACTCCTCAGCCTCTTTCTCTCCAAACTAAACAAACCCAAAGTTCTCAGTTACTCCTCATAGGATATTCCTTCTTCCTTCTGCCCTCCTAATGTTTTCTTCCTGAATACTCTGCTTTAAGAAGATGCCAAATGAAACTGACCTCCCCCTTGAGTCAGCCTAACCCAGCTGACACCCCTCATTGACCTTCCTTCCTCCTCAGGGTGAGGACTCCTCACACTCTTCCTCTGCTCTGATGTGGGATCCCTCTCACAGAACACAGTCCTCCACCAACTTCTCCCATGTCAGTCCTTCCTATGGGCTGCAGTTCTTCACAAACTGCTCCAGCATGTATCTGCTGCAGGGACACAAGTCCTGCCAGGAAACCTGCTCCAGCATGGGCTCCTCTTTATACAGGGTCACAGGTCCTGCCAGAAGCATTCTCCAGCACGGGCTTCCCATGGGGACACAGCCCTCTTCAGTCATCCACCTGCTCCAGTATGAGGTCCTGCAGGTAGATATGTGTTCCAGGGGGAAACCTGTGCTGGTCCTGTGCTGGATATATGCTGCAGGGGGACAGTCTGCCTCACCATGGTCTTCTCCAGGGGCTGGAGGGGAATATCCACTCTGGTGCCTGGAGCATCTCCTCCCGCTCCGTCTTCACTGACATTGGTGTCTGCAGAGTTGTTCCTCTCACATATTCTTGCTCATTGCTCTGGCTGCAATTTGGTCCTGGGGTTTTTTGGCTCCTTCTTAATTCTATTATCCCAGAGGTGCTACCACAGTCACTGATGGGCTTAGCCTTGGTCTAGCAGCAGGTCTGCCTTGCAATCTGTTGGCATTGCCTCTATCAGACTTCTAGCATCTTCTTGCAGAAGCCATCCCTGTTTCAACCCTGCTACCAAAGCCTCCCCAAGGAAATCCATTACAACAGCACAAACTGTACAACCTTGTCTACATATCAGTTCTAAGAGAAATAAACCAGTCTTAAAGTTCATATTTCTTAGTTTAAAGCCTACCTAACTGATGTGACCTATCTTCCAAAGCCTGAGATTTACTCGTTATGTTCCTGCTTCTAGGTTGCCTAATGCAGCTGCTTTTAAACCTTGGTGGAAAGCCAAGAACATCCAATGTTAAGAACATGCAGATGCCCCTTAAGGCCATATCAAAGAGATGCTCCATTGATTCTGCATGAGAGACAATCACTTACTAGTTAGACCGCTCATACATGCCAGAGTTCAAATTAGAATGAAGAGGAAAGGACAGGTAACCATGCCTCCATCTATGGTTTTTCTGATTGACAACCCATTCCTGTTTCATTGGCATTGTAAATGACAGTGACTAATTGCTTTTTAGGTGAGCTGCTTCCTATCAATACCTGCGTTAGTCAGCCTGTTAAATAGCAGGTATGGGTTTTTACCCTTTTTATTAATATATGTCCCTGTTATCAGACCTGTTTGTTTTTCTCCTTTCCTTTGTTTCCTGTGGCTGTGCTTGGTAGACTATCTTAAAACAAAGCTGCACAGAGTCATTATTTTCTTTAATTAAAATTGTTGACAGGTGGATAAGAACAAGCTCAGCCCTGACAGTGAGGGTGAGTGTAGAGTAGATAACAGTCATGTTCTCCAGAAAAATGTTCAGTCATGTTCTCTGTAAAAAAATAAAGAAAATATATTAATTCTACCCATGAAAAAGTGATCACAGAATCACAGAATGGTTTGGATTAGAAGGGACCTCAGAGACCATCCAGTTCTAAACCCCCTGCCATGAGCAGGGACACCCTCCACTAGGCCAAGTGTCCAAAAGCCCCATCCAAGCTGGCCTTCAACACTGTCAGGGAGGGAACAGCCACAGCTTCTCTGGGAAACCAGTTCCAGTGTCTCACCACCCTCAGGGCAATGAATTCCTTACTTATATCTAATCTAAACATGCCTTCTTCCAGTTTAAAAACATTACCCCTCATACTGATTAGCACAAGCCTATCTCCCAAGCTTAATAAGTTCCTTCTGGTAGCATCTCTTCCCTCCACAATATTGACTGTATCACACAGCTTGGTGTCATTGGCAAACTTGCTGAAGGTGCACTCCATCCCATGGTTGCAAATAGAAGTCTTCACTTCGATTTCTCCACCCAGCACTGAGGAAATTTACCGTTTCCTGCAGACCACGTTAACCTCCTTACTAATTTTCCCTACCAGCCTCCACAATAGCTCAGGCTAACACCAAGACAGCCTCCCTCACCAGTTTCCAATACTAGCCTTAAAATGTGGCTCAAAGACAGAACCAACAGCTCTGTCGCTGGCTGCACTTAGGGCAAATTTGATCCCTTGAGGATGCTGCCCACTTCCTTTTCCCTGGATCACATGGAGCTCCAGCCACTATTCCTTCTTCCACTACTTCCATAAGTCTCTCAGAAACTGTTTTATTTCCTACAGAGTAATCTCTGTCTCCAACTGGCCCACTGGTGAAGGCTTTCACACAGGATTCAGGGCACTCTGCGAAGCAGTAGGTCTGCACAGAAGTAAAGTTTGTGTTATTTCTCTTAGGTCTGGAACCACGGGAAAAAGTGCAGTTTGCTACATCCAAACTATTGAAACATCTATCTTCCAAGCCTGTGCCTTGCTGCTTTTTAACTAAAGGTTAAAAGGCTCTGATTTCTTCTCAGTAACCTGGCCTTCACAGAGAGTCCACGGGAATGAGTTGTGGATGAGCTAAGGCTGTGAGCCCCACAAGGTGGCAATGTCCTGATGACAAGTCTGGAGACCTCTCCAGTTATGAATCGTGGAAGTTAGCTGAATGCAGAAAGGGGTGGTAAGCATAAAGAGGAGAGGGAGGGAGAGACATTGCCTGTCTGCATCTGTGCCTGCAAGCTTGCAAACCCTCTTGTACCCTGCCCTGGAGTGAGATGTTACCCAGCTGGGTGCAGCCTGCCTTGCCCAAGCCAATCATGAGCAATATGAAAACAGTTTAACACCATATTTTCCAAATAAATATTTTTACACAGAGTGAGGACTAGGCTTTGCACTGATGAACACACTTATTCAACACGAGCTAAGGACTCAGAATTCCTGATTCAAAGGTGGAAAAAGCTGTAATTTATGTAACCAGCCAAAAGCTGTTAAAGAGTGTAGTAACAGTTCAGTCAAGGAAACAAAAATAATTCCCAGTTAAGCAACACAGCCTCAGCATATTAGAGAAGACTAGTGAAAACTTCATAAGAGCATGAAGGTAATTCAGCAGCACAGATACAGCTTTTGTAAGGGCTGCATGTAAACAATTCATCCTATACATCCTTCAAGAGCCCTTCTGAATTAGAAAAGAGTGCTAGGGATAAAAATTAAAAAATTAAACACATAGCTTGCCAACTGACTTCAATTTTTATTCTTCCCCTCACCTTACAGTACTAAAGCAGAGCTTGAGCAGCACAGAATTTTTGAGAGCACCTCAGACTCTGCAAGCTCCCTCTCTGCCATGGTGTCCTTTGAAACAGCAGCTGTGGGGCAGCAGTGATGAGTAATGCAAGTTGCATCTAATCATGGCAAACCATAATACCTGATGCATGGCCAACCTTGATACCTGTATCCTTAATGTCAAATCACTGGAGTGAACTGTTGATGTGAATACATTTTGAATATTTCACAACAGCAGCAAGAAAATGCCTAAATCATAAGAAAACGTGGAGCTTTATACAATATTGAGACAAAGGACAAGTACATCTCTGTGGTGGAGATATAAGTAGGGCTATGTATAAGCTTCAGGGTGTGAGTGCAGATCTCCCTCTCTTTATCTTTCCAGTCCCCACTTCCCCACCCCACTAAATCTGATATTTCAGTTGGGAAGTGTTAAAGATTCCAAAAGTACTCAAAAGGTTTTGCATAGATTTTGGTGAGAAAACAAGTTTTAAGATTCTTGCCCATGGCAAACTTAAATAGTCATAGTGGCAAAAAGGTAATACTCTGTAAAAGCAATTTTAAATTAAATGGATGCCTTAATTTAGCTGATTGAGTTGGCAGAAAAGACTTTCCATTAGAAATCAGTGATTTCCATTTTTGAAAATCAGCAAAATTAAATTATTACCTAGGAAACTAGTGTGAAACATTCACGCACAAAACAGCAGCCACCCTTTACAACTTCATGAGCTTGTGTAATAGCCCAGAACACAAGTGCATTACCCCTGCTGTACCCAGCAGTGGAAAAACTGAATTGCTGCCAGAAATGGCTGTCAATTCCCTGAAGGATTCTGAGTAAGAAAAGAGCTGTTTAGAAGTGAACAAGGAGAAGTCTCTCATGCTGTAACATTTCTTAGCATCCTGAACAGGAACAATGAAACACCACATACAGGGAGATGTTCAGATGTACTAAAACTGATTCCAGCTATCATCATCCAAAGATGCGAATATGAGTTCATGATAAGTCTCTGCTGTATTGCCTCTTCTTCCGAGATGTCTTCCTTCATACCTTCCATTTTCTTTTCCTTTATTTGCTGTGTTTGTGATTCTATCATTTCCACTCAATTTTCAGTTTCTTTCCTTGCCAGGGAAGGGGGCAGGTTTGTTTTTTGGTCTTCTGTTCTGTTTTTCCAGTATGGTCTCTCTAAGCTGCTGCATTTGCCATTTCAGTTTGTTGAGTGATACTGGCTTCAGTTGTTTCTTTGCTTCTTTTATGGCATCATCAGGTTTCTGACCCAGCAACATCTATCTGTCCTTTGCTGAAAGGAGTTTCTTTTTCACTTGTTCTGTGAAGAAATGACTCTGATCTGTCTGCAATCACTACTAGATATTCTTCCAATTCCTTAGGATGCTGCTTATCAGGACATCTTTTCTCAAGCAACAACTGAGTTCTCCTTGTCTGTTTTTTTTAGTTTCTGTCTTACTTCATCAAGTATTAGATGTCCTGTATATATAAACAAATTATACTTCTTTGTTGGGGTTGAAATAGATGTTCCAGTTTATTCAGCTAAGGTCTCTTTGTTGTGTAAATGGTCAAAAGTCCTCTTAAAGTTTTAATTCACAGTGTATGCAATAGCTCCTGCTTAGAAAGAAAAGCTAAAAAATACCCCATGTAATTGTATTGCTCCAAATACCATTATGCAGGAATTGGAATGCATGGTTTGTCTCAAACAATCTGTCTTGCAAGATAACAGAACCTGCAGTGGCAAGGTAATGTTTTATTGACTGGTTCTCAACTCACAAGGGGCTCAATCCTGCAAGCATTTGCGGGGCATTGGACTAGGGCTTCCATTCTCCAAAGGCTGGAAGGGCCTGTAGAGTCTTGATCTCAAGGCAGTGGCTCTGACAAAATGGACATTATACTGAGGTGACGTTCTCATCTGATAAACCATCTGGACACTTTATCTGCAAAAGCAGCCCCTCGCTCAGTAGCCACCCTAATAAACAGGATCCTGTCCTTATCCGATAAGGAACAGTGACAAGCAAGTGGGGCCCTGCTGAACAGGGTCATTGCTCAATCAGCCCAATTGGGGGACTCAGAAGACTACTAGGGTCCCCCTTTCCCCACCGACTCGTTTTCAGAACACTCTGCAACTTAACATTGAGTCTGCACAAAATATGCTAGGCTTCCCCAGCAGGGCAGGGACAGGGAGCATAAAAGATACAGATTCAGGACATCTGACACATGCCCTCCATTGAAGGACTACAATTTTGTGACAATCTACACTGGATCCCTGGGTGGTGATATCTTCTTAATTTTTCTCTTTTACTCTCTTTCTCAATCTCTCTCTCAACATTTAACCTTATTCTCAACACATAATAGTAACAGTGTTTCCAGTTTTACTAAATTCTACTAATTGTAATGTGTTGCTCAGAATATATAGTGTGGTGCTGTTGCAAGTTTTATAACTGTACTGGCTTTTAAGTGAAGTTTTGCTTTCCTTGAAACTTCTAAGTAACTATTGTTACTCCTGAGTATGGCACAGAGGATGATAGAAGCTAATCTCACCAGTGTGGTTGCTAAAAGAAGTTAGCCGGGAGAGGGTTGACCTGGCCCTTGGAGCAGGTAGAAAAGTTTAATTCTATGTGTACCCATCTGCTGGGATGGGACAGACAGGTCTGAGTCTCTCTGGTTTGCCCACCTGGTGGGACATGAAAGTAATAAACGACAGTCTGACAAACATTAACTAACTTCTAAATGTAACTAGAGATGACCAGGAGAGAAAGAGGAAGCAGACTGCCCCCACTGTCCTTTTTTAGGAGGCTGTAAAATTTCACTTCTTTAATGATAACAAGCCTTTGTATTTTCAAACTAAATTATACCTGGGTAAACAGCAGCATTTTTAACCAGGGCAAAGTTTGCACTGATTTATTGGCTGTTTGTCAAAATGGTTATGTGTGGATTCTTCTGATAAATCTCACTGTCGGAGGACTTCCAATAAATAAAACAATTTGCATCCTATTGCAAATGCTAATTTCACATGATCTTAGCTCTTGAGTTCTATGAGAACTGGTGAAGTAAAACATGCTAAACACCTTTGCAAAGATGCACAAAGTTGCACAAATTATTAAACTCTATAGTGAAATATTGTGCTGGTTTTGGCTGGAGTAGAATTAACTTTCTTTATAGTGGCCAGTATGTTTTGGATTTGTGCTGAAAACAGTATTAATAACACAAAGATGTTTTCATCACTGCTGAGCAGTGCTTACAGAGAGCCAAGGCCTTTTCTGCTTCTTATACCACCCCACCAGTGAGGAGGTTGGAGGTGCACAAGGACTTGAGAGGGTACAGCTGACCCCAACTGACCAAAAAGAAATATCATACCATATGATGTCATGCTCAGCATATAAAGATGGATAAAGAAGAAGGAAGGGAAGGACCTTTTGCAGTGTTGGTGTTAGTCTTCCAAAGTCATCCTTATATGTGATGGAGCCCTGGAGATGGCTGAACACCTGCCTGCTGATAGGAAATGGCAAATATTCCTTGTTTTGCTTCACTTGTTCGCATGGCTTTTGCTTTGACCTATTGAACTGTATTTCAACACAAAATTTTTCTCACTTTTACACTTCTGATTCTTTCCCCATCCCACCATGGGGGAGTAAGCAAGTGGCTGTGCAGTGCTGAGTTGCCAGCCAGGATTAAACCATGATAAGTGTCTAAAAGAACAGAACAGGATGTTAAACTAGAAAGAGGGATAGATGAAGAATAGATTACTCAAAGTCAAGATGTGTTATAAGAATATCCAGTTTAAAATAGATATAATTTTTTTTAAATAATTTTTTTTTAAAAAGAAAGTTAAAAGAAAACTACAAGAAAAACATGAACATGGAAAAAAAAGAAAAACTCGGATACAGATTTCATCTTTCAGTGTACACATTAGCTGGGGTAAGAAGAAACTCCTCCTGCAGAAGGTGAGTCTGTGTTCATGTCCAGAGATTTCTTCCTCCTCCCTTTGATATATACAATACTGACCTCCAAAGCCAAGGGCTGTGGGACCTCTGGAACTTAGCCTCTCTTGTACTTCAACCATGAAACAGAAAGGTTTGCAGGAAGGTCTCAGCATCCCCCAGGAAACAGGAAAATGACTTTTCAGGCCACATGGCAAACCAAAAATGTCAAGAGTCCATCACAAGTGCTAACAAGATAGAAACATGAAGTGTGAAGGAATGGTACATGAAGTGGCATAAAGGAGGACACATTTGATCCCCAAATGGCTTGAAGACTAGCATTCAAGCACACTGCTATGCTGACAGTTTTGTAAAAGACTTTGATGAGGTGACAGTTTGCCTGACTGAAATGCTAAAACGAAGCTATGTAAGCACTTCCTTCTGCTATGCAAGTGCACAGTTTGTGCCCAGCTAGCGTTGTCTTCACCATGTGGACTAGAGATTGCCACATGGTATGAGCGGGAGGCAGGACATGATTCTCACTTTACCAGGCACTGTTTATCTTTAACCTATGCAGTCTTTCATTCTCCATTGAAGAATATTGCATACCTGGGGGAAGATATAAAAGCATTAATCCCTGAATGTCTATGTTTCCACAAAATTTTAAAAATGCATTTTATTGCAAGTTCAAATAATGACCTCTCTCTGTGCCAATAGGCAATACCTAAAATTAGCTTCTCTGTCTGGACAAGTTAGACCACATTAAATTAAAAAAATACATATACAATAGAGCCTTTTTCTCTTGGAATAAGTAACACACTATTACTTACACTGAACAAAAACTTACACTGAGCAGAGAGCTAGACAGCTTGTGAATTATTTGTGACATAAAATAAATAGCTATAAAGTAGGCAGCAAAATAAAATAATTAAATTAGAATAAAAATAAATTAAAACTATTTTTTTAATATATGAAAATGCTAAAAACTGCCACAGTGATGAAATATGTTCTCCTGGAAGAGGGAAGCCAGTCATTCTCCTATTGCTGTCAAGACATTTCAAACACCATTCATTTCCTGCAGACGCTGCTTTGAGGCTCCTCTGAAAGTACTGTGTTTTTAAGACAAACCAAAAGCAATGTATATAATGGGCTTGTGACAAAGAAATACATTGGTTTTAATTGCATTTCAAAGTGTTTCATTATTACAAATGAATGCTTGTCACAAGCACAGACATCTAAAGTTCAAAACACCATTGTTTTAAAAAAATACCTGTGTACAAAACTTTTAACTATTTAAAGGTTGACTTTGGTGGATTTTAACGAGGGGGTAGGGGAAGGGGGGTGGAGGAAGGGTGTCTTTTTTGTTATTCTTTTTCCAGGCATAATCCACTGATTCACTCAGAAACCTGGAATTTGCATCCTTGACTCGGAGAGTAGTTCCACCTTCTCTTCTAAGCAGTGTTTTTACCATGTTCTGCAATTTTGCAATTCCACATTTCCTTACAGCTCAGTTTTAACTTTGCTTTATAGTATGAGCAATTACTTCTGCCCTTGACTAGTATAATGAGATTTCAAGGCACCAGAGATGGGATTTTCAAAACTGTTCAGTGATGGATTAGCTCTACCCCCAAGCACGGGCAGTAAGAGTGTTACAACTGATTTTCATGGGAGCAAAATTAGACTGACATCACAGGCTTAGGTTAACGGTTTTGCTTCTTTATACCAATGCTGCTTTCATCTCTAAGTTTTGTTTCATACATACAAACAAAAAGGTGAGATGGACAGAAATCCAAAGCTGGGGCAGTTGCAAACTACAAATGCATGACAGAGTGCCAAATATTGACCACATTACATCCTTTATTCAAGCAAAAACCGAGGTTAAAATCAGTATTTACAGCTGTAAATACTAGCAGTTGTATAGTTGCATCCAGTCAAGAAAGGGACAAAAAAATTCTCTTTTTAACACACTTACCTCTTGCTTGTAAACTGATAGTTATATTCTCGATATCAGCAAATGGGCTTGCACAGCATGCCTGCAAAGAAAAAAAAATATTTAGTGGATGGTTATCACCAGAGGTTGTGTGCAGAAAAGAGCACAAAACACACCACTTCTTCAAGCTTTCTCCCTTGTTTAAGCTTCCTCTTGATGAGGGGTGTTTCACTGCTCTTTAAGAACAGGTTCTTCTGTATCTCCCTTGACAAATCTGCCATCTCATCTCCCCCACTTCTTCAAGTCACCCCAAATCTTCACCCCAAGACACTGAGCTGTTGTAGACAGTCCTTTAAAAGAGCAAAGCTGGAGAATCTTCCTCAGTTGTTGGTACCGATATATGGTCTTAGTATGATGCTGGAGTACAAAGAACCATGACAGGGTCCTCAGTCATTTAGTTTATCCCTACCACGGGAAGGTTTAACTGCCACTCAGTTTCTCCACTGCATTGAAAAGGTTTAGAAAGAAGAGGTCATTTAAAAAGTTATGGAGACAGAGAGAAAAAGAGAAGCAAGGCTATGTTCATTTCCATGCTGGAAATGCATGTCAGCCGTTTCACCTAGACTATTTGCCTTTGTTGGTGTTGGTAGATTCTCCCCTTCTTAATAGAGTCTGCAGCAACGACATCACTCAGACATTGCATGAACTTACAGAAACCTTAAAAACACTTCATTAACTGCATGATATTTGGGCCAATTAACCAGGCAGCTCTGTGAGTTTCACCTCTCTTTAATTGAATGCTACTGCTCTGTCTCAAGGGTTGTAAAGCCTCTGGGACTGCAAATACAATAATTATTAGCATTCAGTTTTGATTCATTGAACTCAGAGGATGGAATTTAGCATCGACTGCGGCTTAAACAAATGCTGGAAAAAAAGTCGGTTCATTCCATGTTGTCACTATCGTCTTCAGAGGACACTGGGGAGTAATCTGCCTGTGTATAAACACTCAGCACTGTCGGCAGGAATATCACACTCATCTGAAGATTTTTGTAGCATAACAGATTTTGACAGGATGGCATGATAAAGCCTAGGGTGTTGTTTTTCTTTGTTTAGAAATTCTTCCCTTTTCTCTGCCAATAATTATCTATGTTCCCCCACAAGGGCCTTCCGCCTTGAAAGATAAACAGATACATAAACTTCATAACTATTGCTTTAACAAACAGTGAAAGCTGTAATTGAGAATGAGAATGGAGTTCTACGCAGGAACAAGTAAATACACATAGGCTACATACAAGTAGGCTCAGTTTCACAAATAAGCTCATGTTCAGCTGTGATCTCAGAATAAAAGGTGAAGTCTTTTTTTTTTTCCACTTCAGTAAACTGGGTCAGCTATTTTGGCATTACATGTTTTAGTATTGCAAAAATGGATCATTTTGCAACACTCTAGTTCAAGTGGCTGATATTAAGACTTCACAGGAATTCTGGTTTATTCCATTCAGTGAAAAAGATAAACTACCCAGGACATAAATTAGGCCAAACTTTTTGTACTTCAGATATCCCAAGATAAAACGATCTGGTGCTAGAAACAGCAGAGCCTTTTGCATTTCTGCAGAGGTCCCTTCTGAGGATGTATTTTAACTAGATTAACTTCCATCTGTAGAGGTGAGTCCAGCTTACCTGCCTATGAGCAGCACTAGCTTGTCCTTTAGTCCATTGTGGTGAAAAAAAAAGTCTGTGTGACACTTTACATTTGTCAAGTTACTATTTTTTTCTAAAAATAAAGATATTTGCCATTGCACTGGAAAAGAGAAGTGGTTCTAAGAGTCCACACAGTGTTTCTGTGGGACTTCTATGAGACTGGTCCTGTTTAAAATAGTTATCCATGGAGCAGGCAGCATATGGAAGGAATTAAGGGAAGATCTAATAGTTGGAGGACAAAGGTGACATCAATTAGGGAAAAAAATATAGCCTATTTCTACTTATTACTTTGCTGTATTTTTAAAGACAACTAGAGTATGTCAGTCTCTGGTTTGGATGTAATTAGAAGAGTTTACCAGGAGAAATAAAGCTAATATAGACACCAGTCATATCTGATATGTAGTTACAAACAAAGTAAATTTAAGTACCGCTAAGTATGCGATATTAGTATTGCATGTCAATATGGATAACTGTAAGAGACAATAAAAATGAAGTGGCAGGGGGAAAAATCACAATATCAGTTTAAAAAATGAACTGAGGTAGGTTTAAGAGTGCATTGAAGCATCTTAGCTACTTCAGTTTTCCCAGGAGTGAAACAAAAATCCCATTCATGTAGATAGTCTTCAGAAAAAAATTACCCACCATGGTTTTAGTTGATCTTTTTTTATATATAGATATATATATACACCTGATCTGTCGGTTTACTGAGTATCCTGTTTTATGTTCACTTGGATAAAGTCTCAAGACATTTTAAAAACTTTATTTGATATACCATATGGCTAAAATGCACTTAAACTAAAAAGAGATTCTTTAACAGCTTTATCACATCAGAAAAAAAAAAAAAAACACACCTCCCCCTGTGCTGCAGGGTGTACCAGATACGTAATGACAACCATTTTGATTTAAGTATTTAGAAAAAATGTCATAAGGATGCCATGTTGTAGACACAAGGTGAGAAAAATAACAGCTCAGTGTTTAAATATATGACTCCTTGTATTTCTGGGAGATGTGAGACACAGATTAGAGCTCCCTCCTTCAAAGGAAACCTGAATTTGACATATCAGATGAAGTCACTGCCCCATCTTGCTTATTATCTTTTCTTGGGCAGCAGCCAATATTTAATGTTCAGAATAATAGAGGGGAAAAAATCTTCCTGCTCTGCACAAGCAATTTACTTATATTATAAGCTATAAAGTTTAATTACATTGCAATACTTTCTTAGCTTGTGCAGTTCTATGACAATGATCCTTTTCTTCCTGTGTTTAAATTATTAAATCTATCAAAATATATGAATCAGAAACTTTGAGAATGGTGAGTCATGAAAAACAACCTGAGATCACATGTAAAATGGCCTCACTGGTGAACAACTGAGTATCACAACCACATGGACAGATGTGCGCATCAAATACTTTGAATGAGATCCAGTCTTAGCCATCTCTGTCATCTATCTACTTGCCTGCTTTCTGAGCCTTCTATCTCCGGGCAGATAAGTTATTTAGATACCATTCTGTTTAGTGACAGACTTTGCTGGGTTTTGCCTGACTTCATTTGTACACCCATGTACAGAAATACTTATTCAGGGAATTATAATGTCTAAATTTCAAATATGAACCAAGCCTTGGTGGGAACACTGAATTGCCTGACAAACTCTAAAAACAACTGTGGTAGGATCAGAGGCCAACACCTCTGCTGCAGCAGATTGTGGAGATATAAATTCTAGGGGTTTGACTATTTGGCCTGAGTAAGTAACACCTTCACTTCTTTTGCTAAAACAAATTTTAAAAAAACAAGAGTTCAGAAGGAGAAAAAGGAGCAGAGAGCACGACTAAGGTCAAACTGAGAAACTGAGTTTCTGATAAGGATGCCTGAAGCATGCATGCATTTTATACTTAAACCAGTTTTGGATAAAAAACAATTTAAAATCATCCTTAGGGTAAGAATCAAAACCTTTCTTCAGTCCCACTCTTGGTAAATTCAGTCAATAAACCATTTCAGCCCATAATTCCATTTCCCTCAGTCTAATTCCATGATTCAGCCTGAATCCCTCCTATTCACCACAAAGAGTGGTTCCCTTGGTTCCTCTCCAAGCACAGCAGCCTTTTCTTGTTTGTTTGTTGACAACTTCAATTCTTTTACTGTGACATCAGCGCCCCATTCATGCCTTGCCACGTTGTGTTTCCTGATCTCATATTTTCCAACTCTCTTCTTTCCTCCTCTCTTACACCAACAGAGTCGTTTACTCCCTTTATGCTTTAAGTCTCCCCATTTTCCTTGTCTTTCCTATTACGATATTTCTTCTGGTAGTTTTAGATGTAGCTCACCTTTGACATGACTTCCTCTATTTCTTCTCCTATATTAGGAAATATCTGTGGCAGAAATTCTGAGGTCAGATTAGTTCATTTTCTTCTCCTTCATTTTTGCTATCTAAGTTTTCCAGATCTATTGCACAAGACTGTCCTTCTGTCTGTCATTCAGGACTATATTCTTTGACTCAGACTTCACTGGCAGTTCTAGCTTTAAAGTACAAACCTTAAACATTCTTTCATCTCTAAGATCAGTCTTTCCTACATTGCCACCCACCTTGTCATACAGCCCTTATTCTCTTAACAGTATGTGAAGCAGTGCTGCTCCAAAGATGATTAATCAAGTCGTCTCTCCCTTTGAGTCGTGCTATTAAATGTCCCTTCTTCATGTCAAAGACAAGCTGATAGTCTTCTCTGTCAAAGCCCTTTATTTACAACTTACTATATTTTGAAACAGATACTTCTGGGATTTTACATGTTTCTCTTCACATGTGGAAATCTGTGCATGAAGATGGTTCATTGTTTTTCTCAAATTCTCATCAAACTTCCTCTTACTGTACTATTTAGAAATAAAAATGGGCAACAGCCCTTCTGGGATCAGATCTCTGTTTCACCACACACCTGTCTATCCACATCGACTGAATTTTGTGTTGCATTTCAACTGCAAACTATTTGAAATTAATCATTATAACCTTATATCCTTTACATACATAGCATCTTGAATGAGTTTCAGGGATAATACTGGGATAATACAAATAATTTCAATAACAGAAACAAGTGCTCAGGAAGTTTTTACTCCAATTAAAACCAATTATAGAATTATATGGGAGTTTTGAAGTACCTTTCTGTGTAGGAAACATGGTATGACCACACTATCCCATCAGGAGGACCTGGGGCTGAGCTCAGGTACAATGCCTCCTGCAGACCAAAACGGGGGATTGGGACTACTGTTTCAGAAATGAAAATGCAGTGTGTGTTTCCATCTCCTTTGCTCAGTATGAAAAGGAATAAGCCATTTCCCACTTTTCTGCTGTCAGTGCAATGTCACTCCTCACAGCAGTCCAAGCAGCTGGGGCAAAGCATGACTTTTAGTGATGTCTGTTCCTGGCTCCAGCTTCCTGGAGCTCTCCCATCCTTATGTATAGCTCTGCTCTGCTGGGTGCAAGTTAGCCCAAAGCTATTAGTGATTCTGTGTAATGAGCAGAACGTACACAGGGTACTTTCCATATTGATCGTACAGAATTAGAATATTAATTAGAGTTTGTATGTATACACACAACTAAATCATAAAATTATCTCCAGAGAAATACAACTCCCTAGCTGTCTCAATCCATCTAATATGCCAAAAAGCAATTACTCCCTACAGCTTTCCAAAAGCACTCTATCTTTCTTTGAAGATGGCATCAGAAAAGATCCAGCAGCTTTAATCGTCTAGCGGTGAGTTTTTGGCACCTCTGAGTCAAAAGCTCTGTAGGACACAATACACAAGCATTCTCAATGTGAATTCAATGTGCAGTCAAGTGATTGCATATTGAAATGTCTTTGTACAACTGTGTGGTCACTCAAATATAAATCAGAACAGGGATTTCTGAGTTCTATTACAGTGTGTTGGGACGACTATGGGAAGCAAGCATATAGTCAGTTACCTTTTTGGAAGCGCTGGAAACTTTTCCCTCCCTGTTGCAATTCAACAGTGCTTACTGAGCCATACCACAATCAAAGTGATGCTTTATGTGTTAAGTATATTAAGAGTTAATTCAACTACATGACTTGCTTTCGAGAAGAATGCACTCAAACATATCTGTGTAATGAAGTTTTTTATATTATACAATGCCACAGAGCTATCTCCTTTATAAAAATGAGCTATCAAAAATAAATCTCTCATCTCTGTTATTTAATTCAAGCTGAGAGGGAGAATGAGGACGAGATAGGGAAGAACAGTAGCTGTAGAAATGAAATCAGTTCAGTACTACTGAAAGATCATTAAAGGGAGCAATATGGAATAAATTAATTGTGGCATCCTGGCAGGTTTTGGCACTTACCTGGAGCCTGCAGAGACCACTCCAGGACTATGGGAGCAGTATATTATACCCAAGGTCTTTGTACTTCATTCTGTTGTCAGTCTAAGCAGCCAAGAGCAGGAATACATGTTTCAGGAAATTAAATATGAAATATTTTTTTGTCAAAGCCTAGTGTGTGAACTATCATTCCTACTTTAGTTGATCAGAGTGCTCAGAAAGGATATTTCACAATTCTTTGTTGCAGAGGTACTTGGAGGTTTTTTCCATGTGAAAGTGTATGGTTTAATTCTCAATTGCATAGTAACTTATTCTATTGCTAGTTGATGTGGTACAGAAAATATCCAAAACACGTAGGGATTCCAGGGGTACAGTAGAGCTGACATTAGGTTTACTTGTCATCTTTGCCAGAGACAACACAAAAGAGAAATGTGGGCACTGTATAATAGACAGTGTTTCTTTCCCAGGATCTGAATTTTTTACCTTTTGGAATATTTTTACTGTTATTTATTTGCACAGATAGGAGACCGTTCCTTTTTCTGTATGTCAGTTAACATAGTGTGAACAGGGAAAAAGACTTTAAATAAATCATTTACAATAATTAAGTAAAGAATAACTATGAGCATAATAGGGGCCTAAAATAATTTCCTTAATCGGCACAATGGTTTTTTATATCCTTAACTTTAAGCATGCAGGAACTGCATTTGAAGCCAGTGTAATGGAATGAGTCTTCACCACAAAAAAAAACAACCCAGCAACAATAACTAAAAGAAAAAAAAAACCAAACACCAAACCCTACACAAACTAAAAAGTAAAAATCTTATTCCTTTGAATCCTAATCCCTTTCTTTCTGCTATCATTAGACTCTTGGAAAATTAAAATGAGAAAGAAAATAAAAAGAAACATAGACATTACCTTTTGTATATTCTTTATTAATGTTACTGTAATAAATTGGAGTGGATTATCATCTGAAATTCTTGAAGGATACAGTAATAGTCTCTACCATACGGTAGATTTGGATATAAAAGGTACCTTTCTTGAAAATAAGAACACATAAATAATTTTAGCCCTTATCTTAGGGTGCCCAGACATTCCTAAAAGTATGGATATAGTGAAGGAAAAAACCAACTTTATTGTTGGCAGAATACTCCCTTCTTAAGAAGAATTGAACAACTGTAGATAGAGGCTTCTACCATATTTCCTGAATTCATGTAGCTAGTTTACCTCCTCAAAACAACCATTCCATAACTGCATTTTTCCGGTTCTTATGACAGAGAATTACAAGTCTTTGTGTTACAGGCAAATCCAACCCTCTGAGGTTTGAATACTCAGCCCATGCCAGTGCTTTGCTAGCTTTCTACATCTATTCAAGAAGACAGAATTTCACCAAGTAGCTTCCAGCCAAAGCCCAGGCTTGAATTACTTATTTCCTTCAGAAGGCCTTAGTATCAAACAACGGGCCAGATTTGTCAAAGCTTTTGGAAATACAGTTAAACATGTCTATAACTACGTGCCTAAATGTTCCTCCATGTAGGTATCAGCTGTTCCACCGATCTGCACAGGGATGTTTCTCATGAAGTCTGCAATGCAAAGCAGAGTGCTGCTTTTTGGAAAGCTTTCTTTGGAAGCGCCTGTGAATTTTAACCAGAGACGAGCTGAAGGAAGTGTCACTTACCGCAAAGCAACATAGAGAAATTGGCAATGACTCACCAAGTGCTCTACTGACAAAATCCAGTCAGAGTGCTGTCAAATCAATTCCTGCCTTCAGACCCATATTCTAATCCATCTTCAGCGCTGAGCACACATTTACTACACCAGCAAACTGGTAAAAATTAACAAAGATAACAGCTCTATTTTGTGTAGGATGAGAAATACCTTCTAGCTATTGGTCCCCATCTTCTGCTTTCTGAATCCACAGAGGAAACCCTGTGATTCTGGGAAAGACTGTAAAATTTCAGTTAATTGCTGCTTGGAAGAAAAGGAGAAGGGGCCCCTACCCATATAATCTCTCAGTGCTTTTGATTACTGCTATTATCTGTCCCCTCTGGGAAGGGTCGACTCCTCCTCCTGCCCATCTCCTGCTCTCTGCCCTCGCAGGCTGGCACTGCTCTGGGGCTCTGCTGAACCAGCAACAGGAGCTGTGAGGGAAAAAGAGACAAGAAGGGGCGATGGGGAGGGCTGGCTCCACTGATGATAGTCACCTCTGGAGCTTGGCAGCAGGAGCTGCCTTTCAGCAGAGGTTCTTTGCTCCAAATTGCTGTGCAAAGAGCAGCTACTTATTAGATCACGGACATCTATTAGAGTCACATGGAAGTGAGGGACTCATTGCAAATTCAGCAGCCAGCCAAATTCTCAGTTGTGTAAGTCAATTTAAATTTAATTAATTTTGAGGTGGCTATGTACGTTTACATCATCTGAAAGGCAGGTCTGTGGAAGGTAAAGCTGCCTTGCCTGAGCAGAGGTTGCCTGCAGATTCTGCAGGACAGCATATGATAGGTGAGGAAAACAAGCCAGCAGTGCCAATTCTCCCTGCAGCAATCTGAAAAGATTAGTAGCAAAAAGGTTTCATTCTACATTGAAAAGATGTTTATGAACAGGTGAGGGGGGAGGCATGTCTCACATACCCCTCTCCTCCCTGTGCTGTGCAGCAAGGGGGAAAGGAGCAGATAGGCAGGGCAAGAACCACGGGAATGTCCTGGTGAGGGGAAGCGGGGTAGGCAGCAGAGAGAGTTTTCAACAGGCCAAGAGCATGTCTCATGAGAAGTCTTCTGAGGTACTGAAGTCTTCCAAGTGCCAAAGCACAAGACGGTCTGGAAAGTAAAGATGTAGATTTCAATTTAAGAATGAAAGGACAGTGGGAGTTTTCCATTAAATTAGATTGGAGAAAAACACAAATTACTTTTTGAGACCAATGCACTTGATCAAAGGCAGAAGGGACAAAAGTCTTAAGCATCAATTTGTGTTTAGCAAATGTGCCTAAGCACTCCATAGGCTCTTAAATGAGGTATTCAGGTGGATTATGTGCTAATAAGTAAATTGCACTGAGTTTCTCCTAACACCGTTTTGTCTTTTCATGCCAAAATCCACAGTGTCACCAGATCTTTCCAAGAGTACATATTCGCATCATTATCCCATCTGATCCTACTGCAATACTATGAACCTGCTGTGAATATCTTTTTCAAATGGATAGTCACTGCAGCATATTTGCATTGAAGGAAAAATACTGTACACATATTTGAAATATATATATCAGCTTAATTAAAAGTTTAGCACAGTAGCACAGATTTATTGAACCCATCAGGAAATTTAAAGAAATTCCAGCAATCATTTTCAGTGCTTACCTTGTTCCATAGTTTCCAGTTGAGAGAGACACTAGAAACTGAGACAGTATTCAGTCAGTATCAGGAGACCCCGGGGACCTAATTAGCGCAATACTCACTACCATGTCTTCTGTTCCCTATAAAAGCAAAGGTAGTATACTATCCATGTGTGTGAAGAGCACACTTCTTGCTTACAGTCTTTACAGTTGGTAATACCTTTAGGGAAGCCCGGTTTTACTGGAAAGAGATAATTGATTGTTGGAATGCTGTTTTAGAAGGAATACTGTTTTATAAGCAGCGTTATAAAAGTAAAAATAAGGATGAAAAACATCTTCCAGAAGGAGAGACAGGAAGAATTCTGTGCTGCCCTTGGATAGCTTTGTTATTAACAGGGCTCTGCTTCTGCTGTGGTCTTTAGTAATTTACCACAAAAATCAAAGGGAATGCTGCACTGTATCTCAGTAGTTTCTCTTCTTGGTAAGTAACTGTAGTTTGGCTTTCCAGCCAGCATCTGGGGACATTGAGCTGCTATAACACATTCAGGGAGTGGGAATTGGCAGGCTATTTACTGGCATCACAGAATCTAACAGATCATAGATTTTATCCCCTTTCATCCAAAATCAGTTATAAGTTGCAAACATGTCTCAATAATAGTGATGAAAAAACCCTATATTTAGAACATAGGTTGTTCTGTATTGCCTTTCTAGTCTCCTTCTTCTTCCAGTTCCCAGGATGAATTAAAAGAAATATTGGGTTGCAAAATTGCTATTTAATTCTTTACCACTGTTAGTTAAAAGATACAACACAAAACAATCCAGTGCAAGTATTAAACTGTTCAATACATGTAGTTTATTGATCCTAGGAAGGACTGATGAAAGTAGGCATGTATATTCTTTTGAACCAGTGTTTATGCTTATTAAGTTTGTAGGATTACTTTGTTCTGAGCTGAAACCTCTATCTACCTGTATCTATAGGCTGAGTTCAAAGTGAGTACCTGCAATGCAGAATTCACAACTGTATCCAATCATTGACCTTAGTTCAACATATTGCCTTTTCAACTATGAGAGATCATCCATTGTTTTCTCCTATACATACGTCCAATAGTTCTTGGGTAAAAGATTGTGGTGGTTGGGTTTTTTATTAAAAAAAAAGTTCCTCTATCCTTCTGATCTATGGATTGCAGCTCTTTTTTTCCTACCAATTGTGTTCTGAATTCATTCCAAAAAGCTGAAAATAATTAAAGGACTCATTTCATCCTTCAGTCTGGCTTGCTCAGGTAGGTGAACATTGCTACTTTAGTCTTTGTTCAAGAAACCAGATGTATTATTTAACAACAGGTAACCAAGACATAGAGCAAATTTACATTCTAGCAAAGTTCTTAAACACATGCTTAGGACCATTTCTATTCATCAAAATACACAAGGACATGACAAACTATACCTAAGTAAGAACAGAAGACTACAGATAGGCTATTCCTTTAAAAATGGTCGTATAAATGCATCTATAACCAGTATGTTATTGTAATTCAAATCAAAGGATAAACAAGACTATTTCACAGATTCCCCAGAAAGTGATACAAAATAAATTCTTTATAACCTCCTTTGTATCCAGTGCAAAACTCTGTTCTTTTCAAAAAAGAAATCTCCAAAAGAACATTATTTCCACATAGATTAAGTCTTTCATGTAGACCTCTCTATAGTGTGGTTTCCAACAGCAGTTGAAATCTTGTTTTTACTGCCTGAACTCAAGTTCATTTCTTTTATAACTCAGTTTCTGACTTGAACTATTTTGCCAGTGAAAAGCTGTCTCTGTTAGTAAGGAGTTCTGCCATCTGTGGACTAAATTAGTTCAGTGGGGTGGAGGTGAAGGACATCTGTAGTAAGAAAAGCTGCCCTGAGGGAGGCTTTTTCTGCAAGAGACAAAATGACCTCCTTCTCTGTACAGAGATACAGTGGCTTTCTCATAATGCGACCCAGAAGCGGGTAGCACTAATCATGAAGCAAATTCTGAACCAGCCAAATTCTTCCTACATCTTTGCCATCCTGAGAAGAGCTCAGGAAGACAGTCAATAGTGTTCAAAATGAGTATTCTTTATAAACATTAATAACTGTAGCCAGTGTTTGCACTGATTTTAAGAAATTACTTTTTGTACAGTTTTGATTCCCATACCATGGAGGAGCACAATTTGTTCCTCTGTATATGAGGACAAATTACAGTATTTTCAAAAACCTTAGACCAGGTTTCAGGGGAATATGAGTGTGGCTATTGGATTTGGTACACATGACACTACTATATAGCCTTTTCATTAATGTGCTGTAATGTTATCCTAAATGACTTTTGAACCTTTTTTCTTGGAAGAAGTTGTGTCATTCTCTAACAGTTTCTGTTTACAATCAACATATCTGTTATCTTATCATAGCTGAAGGTCTTTACAGTATAAGTTGAAAGAGCTATCTATATCTGTGCCAAGGTCAGCACCCAGGACTTGTTTCCTGCAAGCATCATTTTTGATTCACAAGTTCCCACATTGTTGGTCTGCTGCAGAACCTGGATGAATCTGGTTTGCCAGAAGCACATCTCTTCAAGTCTAGTCAGACCACAATAGAATCTTCTTAAAGAAAGGAGTATCTACAAGACCTCTTGCAATGCTAGTGTTTTTATAGAAAATGAAAAGCAGGTTAAACAGCTGTCATTCCCTAAAAAGAAATATCAAGTTGCCTTGACATGATAGATATGTCACTCAGTGTCTTACCTCCCACATAATGACCAAGACTGTGAGCTTTCAGTGTTTCTCTCTTACTGTGTCTTGAAACCCAAGAGAATTAGGATCATTGGAGGGGCTTGTGATCCTGTAAACATAAATACTGTCTCCAGACAGTTCCACATCACTCAAGGCAGCTATCTCTCAGAGAAAAAAAAAAAAAAAGGGGGAGATCTAATGAAGTGACTGAAGAAATTGAGCTAACAATTGGTTTGTTCCCATTTGCTCCTGCTGCCACACAGATTAAGAGGGACCTAGGGAAAGACTGTAGCCTCCCTAGTGTTTAAGTTCTTACCCAAAACTATGTGGATAGGCAAACATCAAATGCATAACTCTAATATTATTTCACAAATTAACATGCCCATCTACCCTCCCACCTTGTGAATCATTAGCAGTTCTATTTGTTTTAGCACAGACCCATTTGATCTGTTCCAAAAATAACACTTCATCCTTTTAAAAATAATTTTCTGATCATACAGTAAGAGTTCTTCATCAATGCTTACCCAGCAGTTGGAGAAAACAATTGCAAGATATTTTTTTTTCAGAGTAGCTTCAACGAAATTTACCTTACTGAAAAGTATATGTTCATAGATCTCACATCATAACAGTATCTTCAACCTATTGCTTGTCACAGAAACATGGAAAGGTTTGCCTAAACCAAATTTTCCATCTTCCATTTTCTTGATTAGGAAAGTTTGAAACACGTTCTCCTGCTTCAAAAGATATTTGCCTCTCCAGTTTTTGTTAATATTTTTCTGTCTATAGAATCAAAAATTTGACAGTATACAGTAAGAGAGATCTAGATAAAATAAAATTTTACCAGAAATCAGGAAACCCAAAAACATCGAAGAACTGTCCGAATATTTCAGTTGACTCAGGAATACAATATTGGAATATATTGTAGGATAATGGAAGTCTTATTAGTCTAATCAAAAGAAAACCAATAGTTATTAGTCCAATTACAATAATCTTAAAACTCATAGTTTAAACTCTCAAATTATAGAAGACCCTCACCATTAATACAATTAAAATTTATATACATATATTTCCTGCCATTTTGTGCAGTGCTATGCTCACTGTCTCAATAGCCCTCTGCATCCAAAGGCTTATACCTTCAATCTTCCTCCAGAATAATTTGTATGGCAGGTGGGGAAGGGCAGGTATTAAAAGTCATCTATATGCTTAGTTCTTCACCAGGAAACCTATGATATTAATCACACAGATAAGCTATTTTTAGCTCCACTACTCTGAACCTTATTAAGTTCCTTATTGGAAAAAAAAAAAACAAACCTATTTACTGTGCCACAGTATTTATGCTGTACAATATGTAAATACAAAAAGACTACTATATTCATGAAAACAAAATACAAATTAAGAAGTATTTAATCTTCAACTGAAAAGGAGTCTATTACTGAAAACTGTCCAAGTTCATCTGATCTGATTTTGTCACAGACTGTACCTTAAGAAACAAACACAATCTCATCCCCCACCATTATGGTGACTTAACCATAAAAACCTAAATAAGGTCTTCCTGGAAACTTTTGACCTCTGAGAATGTGGAGCAGACTACAGAACTCTATTTGGTCTGTAAAGACCTACAGGGCAACCTTAAAATCAGATAACCATCAGTGAAAATGTAAATAGTGACTATGATTTCATTTTACTGGGTTTTATATAAATTTTTGGCTGCTGCCTGCATCCTGCTGTGCTTTCACTGGCAAGCAGCTATATCTCTCTCATTTCAGTGACAATTTAATATGAAATCACAGTTCTGCTGCTGGACATCCTGCAAAGAAATGCTTTTTATGATAAATTCCAGTCATTTTTGACCCTCAGCTTTCCTCAGAGAGCCACATCAACAATATTGATAAGACTTCATATTACCATCTCAGGAGTATAACAAGGTTAAGACGATTGCTGTGTCAGCAAGATGTTAAGCTTTTGATTCATGCCTTTATAAAAACAAGGTTGGATTATTGCAATTTATTGTTGGCAGCTCTCCCAGACTGTTCACTATGTAGGTTGTACTTCATACAAAACTTAGCAGCCTGAATGTTCAAAAACTAATACAAAAATATCCAAACAAGACTAGTAGTAACATCACCACAACACATTATGGTGAAATCCTGATCTGTTTTTAAGAAAAAAAAAAAACAAAAAAAAAACACCCATTAAACAAGTACATGCTGTGAAACCTGTGAATAACCAGGAACTATTTTGTCTCAGTCTTATCTGCTTGTCATTTTAGAAAGTAACAAACTGTTTTTACTGCTATGTCTCTGGAAGTATTTTGTCTCTTACATTCATCCACTCTCTGGAATGTCTTATTATGCTGAGCTCAAAGCTTGTGTTTAATTTCATTTTAGATTTGAATATCTAACTAATATTGTTGTCTTGATAGAAATATGGATAGATTGATCATTAGAATGTCCTAATGCATATTATACTGTGAAATTTTAGATAAAATTATATTTCAACAATAATAAAATGATGTATACATTGCACACTATTTTTTAAGTAAATCACCTTTTGCAAGACACTGTCAGGTTCACAAATATTAACTCAACAATACCTGAAATAGTTTAAATCTATTTAGCACTTTCCATCTCAAGATTTTAAAATGTTTTATAAATAGATATATATGCATATGCACATACTGTATTTTCACAAAACAGAGCAGGTATTTTTCTCATTCTATTATTATTATTATAAATAGCAGAAGCAATTTTGAAATAATAACCAAAAATGTCTAAAAAGCAAGAGTACAATATTTTAAGCAACTCAGAAGAGAGAAAAGTGTATTTTCGTAGTATCTGACATAGCAGTTAACTTAAATCACATTGAAAAGAGTTCTTTGGGTTTGGTTGCAGGCTTAATAGGAATGGCATTGGCTGGAACAGCAGATTGGGAAGACAGAAAAGATGCCAATTTAAAGTCCAGCTGCTCTATTTTGCTTACACCAGAGCTAGGTAAAGTGATGGAAGATGGTTGCTACTGCTAGTGCTTCCTCTTCCAATCAATAGCAACCTGATCCTGAGGTCCTAGGGACCATAGAAACAGAATAATTTCTGTTGGAGAAGAATTCTGGAAGCTATTTAGTCTGATCTCCTGCTTAGGCCTAGTCTTTCTCAGAGCCCTGCCCAATCTTGTTTTGATTATCTCAGACTATGGAGATCCCCAACTACTGGTCACTTTCTGTGAATGTTTGACCAAATGGTGAAAAAGTTACTCCTTCTTTCTAGCCACAGTTTCCCATGCTCAACTCGTGCCCACTGCCTCTCACCTTCTCACTATAAGAAGAGTACAATTAGGTGGCCTTCTTTTCTTTCAGATGGACAAAGCCATTTCTTCCACCTTCTCCTCATTATATCTGTACCCCACTCCCTGATGTTGATAGCCCACCACAAGACTCATTGAAGTGTTTTTCTTGCAAAAACCAGACAATATTCCAAATGCAGTCTTGCAAATGCTATATAGTGAACAATCACTTTTCTTATCAACTCAAGTACACTTGCTGATTCATCCTAGGACACGCCTGGCTTTTTTTGCAGATGCTTCTTTGATTGTACATTAACTCTCTGCCCAAGTTTTGCCCCTCTATTCAGTTCCCACAGCCAGAGTAAAATCACTCTACTCTGATCCTTACTCCTCATATTGGGATGATGACTTCAGTTTTTACTTGTACTGATGAGAAATATCAAACTGGCTCGGGGCTGGAAGGAGAAAATGAATACACTGTAAAACTGGAGTGTGTCTTGAGTTTGTACATTTTAGTACCCACTAGTTTTATGACTTTTAGTGCCGGGTTTCTTCTTGTGAATGTCTGTTGAAGATAGGGTGTGGTAAGTCAGTGGTTATTTTTGAAAAAATACACTCCTGTCCTTTATTAACTCTGTATGTCTGATCTTTTCTGGTGCACTGAGGCTGTGTGTTCTCATACACATCTTTTCCATGAGGGCACAGGATATGGTATAGTGAATGGAGTAGAGTAGACCATATCTGGAGATAATTCTGTTTAATACTTATGGATGTTGATGGGATGGTCTTTTTCTAGAAAAGCACTGATGATAGTGACTTCAGTCCTCATTGACCTCTCTGTGACAGATGCTAATGACTTGTTCTCCCTCTGTCACACAGTTCTAACAATCTGTTCCCTGCTGGTACCTGGCTCTGCTCCACTGGTGCTGATCACTCACTTTCTCTCAAGTTGTTTGATCAAGAAAAAGAATTAAACCAGGATTAAACCAGAGGTATGCAACAATAAAGTAACATATACATGCATAAAACATATACATACATGCATAAAATGTATACATGCATAAAATTGTATTCTTAACTTTATGTATTTAGAAAGCAAATGCATTTGCTTTCTGAAAAAAAAAACCTAAGTCATGCAACTTCAGCAGTATTATGATTTTGTTCTTGGTTTAAAGGTCAGATGATGTGCCTGTCTTTGACCCACCAATACAGTCTTTTTCAATGACATAATGTTTAAGTAGCTTCTGAAATGGAAAATATTTCCCTTTTAGGTGGACCTCCAACTCAACACAAAGCCATCCAGGATTGCATATATATACTTACAAAACTCTGTTCTTCATGTCCCAGAATAAATTTGCAGTCATGGCTCAGACAACTATAATTTCTAGATGTTCTACCAGCCCAAATATAAACTCTGTATTTAGAGATTCAGCATAGTAACTCCTTTTGTCCTAATCATAGAATCATAGGGGTTGGAAGGGACCTCAAGAGATTATCGGGTCCAACCCCCCTGCCAAAGCAGGCTCCCTAGTTCATATTGCACAGATAGGCGTCCAGACGGGTCTTGAATATCTCCAGAGATACTGCCCTGGGCAGCCTGTCCCAGGGCTCTGTCACCCTCACTGTGAAAAAGTTCTTCTGCATGTTGGTGCGGAACTTCCTATGCTCCAATCTGCAGCCATTGACCCTTGTCCTGTCCCCACAGACCACTGAAAAGGGGCTGGCCATTTCCCCCTGCACCCCATACTTAAGATATTTATAAACATTAATAAGGTCCCCCCTCAGTCTTCTTTTCTCCAGGCTGAACAGTCCCAGCTCACCCAGCCTTTCCTCATAGGGGAGATGCTCCAGGCCCTTAATCATCTTTATAGCTCTTCTCTGGACTCTCTCAAGGAGATCCCGGTCTTTTTTATATCAGGGAGCCCAGAACTGGACACAATACTCCAGGTGGGGCCTGACCAGGGCAGAGTAGAGGGGGATCTGTAAATCTGATTAATTGATAATGATGGTTATGATTGTGATGTCTGCGCCCACCTCATGGTGATTTCAGAAAGACAGATAACAACACAATAGCCAAGGAATACCTATGCTAATGTGCCCACCTGGACAGAGGACCGGTTGATGTTCACTGGCACCTGCGGGTGGTATGTAAATATGACTATGAGCCAATCATCTTATTCCATAAATATTGAGCAGTCCAAGGGCCCTTTGAACTCTCCTGAGGCGACAGCAGGCTCCTCTCTGAGAAGTTTAGAAAGCAAGGAGGTCCTTTCTGAACCATGTGACTCAACAGGAGGGTCTCCCTGATAGATTCATCTGACTCCATTCTCTACGCACTAAATAATCACAATTACCTTACCACTGATCTGTCACATTTATTATCAAACACTGTTACACCCTTTGTTTTATTTCAATAAACACATTGTTGCCTCTCTTTTAAGAGTGAAGTACATCCCTCTTATCTATCCCATCTGCAACAGCATTGTCCAAATAATTATTCACTAGAAATATGAATCCAGGTTACTGACAGTAAACATTTGTCTTTTCTTAAATAATGAGAGCTCCTGATACTGAATCTTGTAGCTGTGGTCCATCTCATCATAAAGTATCCTGTAAATAAAAAGAAGCTCTCTTCAGCTGTCTATACCTGCAAGATTTATGAAGTTTATGAGAAATTAGAAGAGATATATCTAGATTTGATATCTGATCCTTCTCTGACTCAGAGGTATTTAGTAGATCTCTCAATGACTTTCATAGTTATTTTATATCACTCCTACAGCAAATCTCCAAAAACAACCAGAAGTTTCCACTTGATACAAGTTAAAATGACACCCAACACAATGACAACCAACTCTTTCACCAGTGCTGACTCGTTTGGTAGGGACATTGTCCTGGCAGGGCAATTTCAGGGCGTCCTCCAGTTGCCTGGTGCAGTAGGTCAGAAACTGTACGTGTTTCACCTTACTAAGGACCAAGCACTTGTTCTTGGACTCAGCAGAGCTCTGTCAATGTCTGAATAAATTGTTTGCACCCACACCTCTGGGGAATGTCTCCAGATGACCTAAAAGTAACGACAATTCAGATTTTCGGATTGCTGTCAATAGTTTTTAACTGTTAGAGACCTAATTCGCCTTCAGATGACCAACATATAAATAAAATAAATAAAATGTCAGGTGAGATTCATTGAAGTTAAATTAAATCATAGAATCAAATAATACAATAAAAAATTAATTTAAAAAAACTCCACAGATTCTTACTAGTTCCACTGCAGCTTAGGTACTTTGGGTTCATTCCACAAAATTGAGATTGCTGGAACTCTTGATTCATACAAAATGCTGAAGATAATCTGCATTCTAAACCATGATGTGACCTTTTAACTGAGACCATGTTTGACGATTTTATTTTAATCTTCAAGACAATTTAGTTTTACAAAAGTAGCCATACAATTAGACCAGTCAGTTGGTCTCTGAATTTATTCAATATGATCTTTTTTAACCATCTGGACAAGTTCAGTTTTTATTTAATTTTTCTCTGCTAATGGGACTTCCTTTAGTGCATGCAGTTTTGGCAGGATACCAGTGACTATATCCATGTGGTACATTCTGTCCAGAATGCTTAGTAGCCTGTTAATCATCTCACATAATTGTTAAAGACTATCCTATGAATCCTCTTCAGAAATGATGTATACACTCATTTGCTTATCTGCATTTCCAGACTGCCCTAAAGTCAGGCTTAAGGTATGTGTATGGTGGATTTCCACAGGGAATTTAATTTAATCACTGAATTCAAGGGTAACTTTATAAAATAATCGATCATGACTGTCTTATGTGCACTATTAAAAAGTGAAAAGATCTAAAATCTAAAGTCCTGTACAACAGTCAATGCAAACAGACATATGTAAAAGGTGTATTTGTGCTATTTAAATTAAAAATGTCAAGTGCATAACTTCTAAATTATTTATTGCTAGTTTTAGCTAATGTGTTTAAATTACACTAATTACAGTCATCTCTTATTAGGCCTTAACACTGTGTTGCAGCTGGCATGATCTAATGGCACAACTAACAATTTATTATGTATTGTAGCCCAGCTTGGATTTAAAATACTATTAGTAGGGTTATAAAACTGGGAGGTTTGCTGTGACATAAATCTGTATTTTATGGATAAGAGGTGTATCTATTCCCTTTATGATGTACTAAAATATTTAGAGTAGAACTCATGAATATGTTTATGACATTCAAAAATTTACTAGCCAACATTCATTCCTTGTGAGAAATTTGTATGTGATAATGAAAATATAAGACAAGGTACATGCTTTAGGTGATTTACACAATGGAACTGGTAGGTTAGACTTCTTATGTGTCACCATGACATTTAAGATATAATAAAAAATTGCAGTTATTTTGTTGTAAATCATTCAATTTAATCTTCTGAAGTTATTTTTATTGGCAGTGTTTGGAAGCTGACCTTTACCTGCATGGCACTTTCAATAAGAAATATCATGAAAGCTTGCAAATTATGTTTACAGTGAATTAATAGTTTATAAAATTTATTTTGTATCATTTGAGGAAACCCACATACTACATGAACACCCTGCTATAACAGAGGTCTTTGACACTTTAGAGCACTACTGAAAAGGAATTTGATTTCTTTCAGATCATAATGAAGGAATATGAGTAGCAAGGGCCAAACTTTGTCAGCTCACTTAAGTTGATCTTCACTTTATGAATGCATGTACTTAGCATAATGGAACAGTTGAGGAATAAGATGCGGTTCAGCCTGCAGCATCAGGATGTGCCCCGAGGTACCTCACAAGGAGGGCACTGACTACATCAAGCCACTTGAGAACTTGGCTCATGAAAATAGTTCAGTGAATTTACTTGAGAAAACACTCAGTTAAAATGGTTCCAGAGCAAAGCAATCCAGAACAGTCTAATACCATATTTTTCCCTATACTTATTTCCAAATCTGACAGCTTTTCTAGAGAAGTTTTGTCAGAGATGGATGTAGAGGGTTTAATTCTGGGCCAGAAAAATTACCTGAGATTAATTTTTTCCTTCCTGTGAATACTCTAGACCTCTTCAGACAAGTCATTCATCCTGTCCTCCATTCATTGCTGGTGGAAAAAATGGTCATTTATAGGGCAAAATTCATCTTGTCTTGAAAGAGGCAGCTAAAATAACTCGAATCTCACTCTGAAAATACACATTATTATCCACTGAGTCCAGAAGGGATCTAAGTTCAGACATAGACATTTCTATTTTGGTGAGCAAAATCTCAACCCTCATGTTTATTCAATGGGAGGAACATTAAAGAAGGTTTAGTATAAAAACTGCTGGGTCATCCAGTATTTTCTTTCACAAAATGATGGAATTATCTAATACAATGTTGTGATAAACAATAAAATAGTTTTTTTAAGTATGCTAATAGCAACAGAAGGTCTAAGGAAAATATTGGACTGATACATAAAAAACAGGCATTCAGTGGGTTTTTTGCCTCAGTCTTTAACATTAATGATAGACCTTGTGCTGTCTGGTCCTCAGAGTTGGAGGATAACACCTGTGGGAATTTTTACTTTCTATTTGTGAACACTAAAGTTATAAGGGACCAGCTGTATGTATCTTAGCAAGTCCATAGGATCTGATGAGATTCATCCCAGAGCACTGGAGAAGCTAGCAGATATTATAGTAGTGTTGTGATTTTATCCCAGCTGTGAGCTGAACACCACGCAGTCACTTGTTCTCTAAAAGGGAGTAGGGGGAGGGAAGGGAAAGGAACCAAAACCTCATGGGCTGGGATAAGGATAGTTTACTAGAATAGCAGAAAGATAGATATAACAATTATAACAGGACTTTATAGCAAAATACATGAAACTGGTGATACACAATGCCATTTCTCACCAAACCACACAACTCAGGCCATGCAGCCCAGAGCTGTCCCAAAAAACCAGACCGTCCCCAAAACCACGTGTCCTAGAGCCGCCTGCTCCTCCTCCAACCATCCCCCTTTATGCTGAGCATGATGTAATTGGCATGGAATACCCGTTCTGGTCACCTGTCCTGGCTGTGTCCCCTCTCTTCTCCTTAGTAAGGAAATAGGAATAACTGAAAAGTCCTTGATTGCTTGGCAACAACTAGAAACATCAGGGTGCTATCAGCACTGCTCCCATCCTAACTCCCAAACACGGCATTAACTCCATCCTAGCTGAAACCAGGACAAGTAGGATCCTTCTCAATCATCTACCAGAGGTCTTGAGACTCTAGGCTTCCTGGGGAGGTGATCAATGCCCCGTGCCTGTCAGTACTAAAAGAGGCATTTGGACAATGACCTTTGTGATATGTTTTAACTTTTGGTTGGTGCTGAAATGATCAGGCAGTTGGACTAGATGATCATCATGTGTCACACCTATTCTGTTCTGTTCTGTTCTATTCTATTCTATTCTAATAGATCTCCCAACGTTTTCCTTTGCAATACTCCTGGTTTAGGCATTCTTTTTAACTCTCTTGGAAAGAAGTTCAATTGCTATATTGATTTAACCATTAGGTCAATATGATTAGATACTATGTATTTTTAGGAAATATGTCTCCTCCTTGGTTTCTCTCATTTACTTCAGTTCACAACTGTTTTACTGCATTTAAAGAACCCTCCACATATCCATGTTATTTCCCCTCAGGTATTGATATGACTAGTCAATAGTCAGCATAACTCATTATTCTGAAAGGGAAAATGGCCCTTATTTGGCTTAACACAGCAATCAGAAAGCTCCTGTGCAACAAGGGCATTATTTTTTAGTATTTATAAATGGTATAATTATAACATTTTTTTATTCTAATTGATTTTTTGAAAAAGTGCTTCTTGTGGCATTCCTAATGAAGAATAACCCCATTTATAGAAACACTTTAAACCTAACTTCAGTGGTCATAAACCAGCCTCCCTTTGGCATTACTGTTTAGTAAATATCAAAAATTTTCTTTAAAATTTAATGTTACAGAGCAACTAATGGAGAAAGTGGTCAAGGCTGATTCAGGCTGGATATATAACATTGCATCAGTAGCAAAGTACCACATAACTCAAATGAAAACAGGTATGCAGAGCCTGTCACTCCTGCTTGCAAAAATGCATAATGAATAAAGTCCTGCTACTTGCTGGAAAAAGTGGGAGATACTGGAACAAGGATAATTTATGCATGTTATTTTGAATTTCATAGCAGGTGACTAGAAAACAGAGAAGGAGATAAAGTTCTTTGTTTTGATTTAGTTCAACTCAGATCCAGTGCCACTAGGATGTCCACTCGAACCCCAAAAAGAGCCATCATAGTCTCTGTGTTCACACTTTAGAAGCATTTCATCTGATGTATCGAATGTCTCTTGTGAATGAAACCAAACAACCCCTGCAAAGCAGAGTGTACTCAGACAGGCAATGAAGGACAGAAGCACCCAGTTAGCAACAGGAGGAACACTTTCCACTAAACAATCTCTGACCTCTCAGTCTTGATCTTAAAGGAAGAACAATAAACTCAAAGCAACATTCACCTTAGAATAAGAGACTGTGAACTGAAATCTTTATTCCACTGGACACCAAAAATACTGGATTTAGAAGCAGCACCGTTTTCACAGCATGGTATTTGTGCTACTTCCAGTGCAGGAGGTAATGATGTGTGTGTCTGTTTCACAGTGATCCAAACATCGATTCTTCCCTTTGCCCTTATGTTGCATAGATACCAAACACCTACTTCTTTTTTTTTTTCTTGGATTGTTTTACAAACATAACTAAGTTAAACTGAGAATACTTATTCCCAGACTATATTTATTTTGAACTATGTTGCTTCTACACCTGACCTACACCCATAGGGCATATGTGCCTGAAACTTTTTTTTTCAGCTACAGCCACGGGTCTAGTAAAGGATACTGCTATTTTATACAGCTCATTCTTTGTCTGTAGCTAAAGACTTATTGTTGTTCTACCACTATTGCAAAACGCAGTTATTCCATATTTTTTAAGTGGAAATAAAATATATTTTTTAAAAAAAACAGAGAGACTTATGGGATTTTGTGGTAAAGTGGGTTCCTGTTGAAGTGCTGTGTTTGATGTTGATGTGTATGACATTTAATTTTTGAAATACTACAAATAGAGGCTAAAGGTTACTCAAAACAGCGTTCAGTGTTCTCTGCTCTTAGAAATCAACTCCAGGATTATAATCAAGCACTTATTTATAAACCACTAAGGCTACAGTAGGATGATTTGGCATTTATAAGCAAGTCTCTTGTTTGCTCAATTTTATGTGTATATGTGAACACCCACAGAGTTTATACACAGGATATAATTTCCAGAGGTAATTCTTGGCCTGTGCAGAATGGGAATTAATTTTGTATGGTAACAGCCTTTTCCCAGCAGCTAGCATTTCCACAGCTGGTTGCTGTTTCGCTCACCCATAGTTTCCCATCACTTACTGTTTTTTCAGCAGCCTTCTTCTACATCCCCAAAGAAAGAAAATATTTATCCTCAAGAAATCAAGGCAGTAAAAAATGCTCCTGTAAGTGTACTGTTTTCTTCTGGAATTGGAGAAAGCTCACTCCTTTGCTCTTTGGATTTATCTGACCCGAAGTCATGGTTTTAAGTCTTTTAGTACCAACAAATATTTATTCTATTCATTTAGACAAATAATAAAAAAATTGAATATTATATTATATTAAATAACACAGCTGGTTTATTAATACTTTTTTAATAATTGGCTTATATATTGTAATGCTTTTATTTCTTTTTTTTATCAGAACTTTTTAAGAATATCTATATCTCAAGTAGCACAGCGCTTCCTCTCCAAGAGAAGGATGACATTATTTCAACAGAGAGAATGAGATTAGAAGGAACTTGAGAAAGCATTTCTGAGATAAAGCTCAAATGTCAACACACAGAAGGGACCCACTATCTCCTGCTGTTGAACCCCACATTAAAAATGCTTATAATATTTTTAATAAACATTTTTGAAGGACTGAAATGATTGACAGTTGTATTAATGTTTCAAGAAGTCCTGAATGATAAATCAGAGTAAGGGCATTTAAAGCTTTTCTTCGTTTTAATTAACTGATGGTAATGATAGATGTAAGCTCCAGGCAATTACATTGTCCCTTCAGGCAAGGACAAAAGTCGTCTTGTTTGTTCCAGTATAAGTAAAGATTTGATTTGCCTGTTTACCATAGTAGATATGACACAAACTTTAATCATTCATCTGATGAATGAAGAGATGCAAAGCTATAAGAGATGCATCATTTGTTTTACAAATTAATAAATGTCATAAGCATTGAAAATCAGCCTGTATTAAGGAGCCCATAATAGTTTCCAAACCATTTTGATCACCAAGAAAGTGAGGATAACTTAATTATCACTCTAATGTATTATATAAGAGCACAGACAGAAAAGCATTTGTGAGACCCAAGGTGTCAGTCCAAGGACTGGTACCTTCCCTCAGGAATTACTCCCCCTGCAACAGTCAGCTGGAAGGATTTGGTGCTTGTACTTCAGGTGTGTTTGTACAGCATCCTGCAGCTGAACTTAAGTGACACACAGAGACGGTTTTAAGACAGATGACAGACTCTGCACCCTACTGCACAAGCAAGCACTTTGTTCTGTCTCCCCTCCTCAGGGAGCGGTAAACTCCAGCAGGAGGAAGGAGCAGTCAGTCAAGGATCAGTATTTCAGGAAGATTGGTTAGATCTCACATGTTAATCCCTTATCTTCCTGCATGTGGCACATAAGGCTACTTATGTCTTGAAGACATGCCTTCCAAGGAAGAAAGGATGAAAACAACAAAATTAAATTTGAGCAGAATACTAAAACCACCAAAGGGATATGTTTATAGCTCTTTCAGCATCCAGTTCTCCAGAGTTGCCATTTGGCATGAAGCATTTTGAGAACATCTTTCGTATGGTAATGACTGTCATCAGTAATAACTTTCATCGGTGTCCGTGCTTTTTATGTCTCATATGAATACTACTGACATTATACATTTCAAAGTCTATAGTTCCTGTGATGAGAGACTGCAGTGGGCCTGGCTGGAATGGGATTAACTTTCTTCACAGTAGCCTGTATGGCAGTTTTGACTCTCTGACTAAACAGTGTTGATACAGACCTATGTTTTAGGCATAGCTGAGCAATTGCATCCAGGTTTTCTCTGCTTCTCACTCTACTCTGCTACCAGCAAGTAACCTGGGACCAGGCAGGAGATTGGGAGGGAACACAGTCTAGTGTCAGGTGACCCAAATTGACCAAAGAGATATTCCAAGCCTTATAACATCATGCTCAGCAACATGAAAAAAAAAAAAAAAATAGTGGGGGTGGGTAGGGGGGTGGGAGGGAATGGGGGTAGGGGTGGGGGGTGGTGTTGGATTTTCCAAACTGGCCATTGCTCAGAGACAGGCTGGGCATTGCTCTGCTGTAGAAGATGATGAGTGATTGCCTTTGCATCATTTTTCTTTTTCTCTCACTCTTTCCTTCCGTTATTAAACTGTCTTTAGCTCAACCCACGAGTTTTTCTCAAGTTCACTCTGCATACTTTCACTCATCTTGCTGAGGGGGGAACTGAGCAAGCAGCTGGTGGGTGCTTTGTTGCTGGCTGAGGTCAGCCCACCACAGACAGTCATAACGAAAGTAAGTATGCCAGCTCATAACCTGGCAGATAATGCAGTACATCATTTAGATCTACCCTAGTATTAGTAATCATTTCCAGTCTCATGACAAACATACAAATAGGAACATGCAATAGAGTCCAAAGATCTCTGCAAAGACCTCCTACTCTTATGGAAAGCTTTCATTTTTAACTAAATTTATTTATTTATTTCTAGAATATTGTTAAAGTTTAGACTGCACTAGCTGTCAATACCTCTAGATCATTGCACCTTTTAAAAATTTAGTACTTTTCCACTTTTATCAGCAGTGGTTTTGACTATGATCCAAGCAAAACATTATTAAGAAAGCTGGATCAAAACCAACAATGTGGTTAAAGTTTTCTACATTTCTGATAGAAGTATAATATTAGCAAAGAATCATTAATTTCAATTACTCCAGATTTTCATCATGATTATTGGTAGGACACTTCAGACTATTTTTTTTTTTTTCCATTCCTCAAATTTTCTTAAGTCAATTCTTTGTCAATCTTCAGTTTTAGATTCAAGAATGCAAACTTTCTGCCACTTAGTAGCTGATTCCTAATAACACTAAAATTTATTTATTCAGCACGGGTGGAGAATAATCAGTCAATGCTCATAAAGCCAGTATAAATTTTATGACATTTTGCTCTGTTATTCTGATGGGACCATTTCAGTGTGTGTAATCCTAGCACATCATTTTTGGGCTTAGGTTCCTGCTTTACCTCCATTTTATCTGTACACAATAAACTGCTTTGAAGGTTTTTTGTAATCACAAGAAGTAAGGTTAAGATCAGAGTCTAAATTTTACTGTCCTGGTAATATATCTTCCTCAGCTGGGAATATGTCATTTCATATTGTGTTCTATCCCCTGTCATGAGAAATGAAGTCAACCTGTTAGCCTTGTAATCCTTCTGTTGATGAGATAGATACGCCACACTTTCCCATCTTACCTATGTCAGTTCTTTGCCATCTTACCTATGTCAGAACCTTAATCTTTATTTTCTCAGAGGAGAAAAGCTGTACTTTCTGTACTATGTTCTCCATCTCATAATGCTGCGTTCTGAAATTTTCTCCAGTCTCAGAATTACAAGTCATCTTCCCCTAACAGTTGTTTAGTACCATCCTTCATAGCTCAGTTTCACAGAATCCCTTATAAATTTTACATTTTATTCCAGTATCTCTAGCAAGGATCAACAGACACTTAATAGTTTTGGTCCCACATTATTTATTCCTTCTCTTTCAGATTTTGAAATTCAACACTTGAATTTTCCTAATTAGCATTCTCCCCACTCTGCTTCTACTCCAAAGATTTGGTAGCTATTCCATCCCTTTCTTTGCCTGCCAAAAAGTAACTACAAAAGTAAATTTCAAGGAGCTGAAAAAGAAAGGTAAGAAAAAGCATCATACATATGAATAAGCCTGAAACAATATTCTACTAACAACCTACTATTATTCATTTACATCAAGAGAAAATACAGATTATGAGCCTGAGAAACCGCAGAAGTGAAATTGAAAATTACACAAATACTACCTGGCAGAAGAGAGTTCACAGAAATAAGTCAAAAGAAAAAAAAGGGAATTTAAAAAAAGAAACCAAAGTTAAAAGCATTCCACAGTGGTAAGTGGAATATACCTATAAATGGGTAGCAGATATATCATGGATGTTTATCATATATAAATGATGGGTGTGCAGGGTTGCTCAGCCTCTAAGCAGCCATTATAATGCTGTGTAGGGTTCCTTATTTCCATCTGCTTTTGAAAATGAGGGAGGAAGAAAGGGATAATGACAACTTTAGAGAAATATATCAGGAAAAGTGGTCCTTATTCACACAGCTGACCAAAAATACCCACACCTCTTATAAGCCAAGCCATTCTACACTCAGGCTGTGAAACACTATGATGTGTTAGTCCACAAGAAGTTCCAGTGGACAAAGAGCAGAAAGTGTAGAAGTGTAGAAAAAAAAATGTGCTCTCAGTGTGGGTGAGAGTATTGCAATCTGGTCTGTGGTGTGTTAGAATATATTTGGAGCAGATTGAGGATACCACCTGTTCACACCACCCAGAAGCTTCGCTAATAACTGTAGTCAATATTATCAGAGTAAATTTTAATGAAAATCTGATTCCTCTTTGCTTGTGGGCATCTTGTAGGGCCTGTAGGGTGATGTAGTGATACTGGAATTTCTGCCTGAAAGAAAAGTCACCAGGGTCGGGGCCTCAGTACAACAGAACCCAAAATCAAATGGGATGATTGCTTTATCTGCAAGATGTGTTAGATTAGAACTAATGGCAGAGAAAAGCCTTGTAGCATCCAGTGGACCTGCAGCTCATTGTAGAAGAAGATGTGATTCTGCATGCTCTTACACCACATGACTTTACCAAAATGCACTCAAAGCAATCTGTCTATGTTGGTTTCAGCAGTTCCTTAGGTAAAAGACAAGAACGACACAATGAAGGTTTGGTTTCCATAATAGCAAACAATAGTATTGAGCACCCTGGTCATACTAACTTTCATTTGTGCTATAAAAAGCTGTATTTACCTGATTTTAGTGAATTATATTTAAAACTCATGTGTTTCTTTCATTTTAAATCAGATTTTGAAATAGAAGAAAAAAACATTCTTTCAAGGACTCTGTAAAGATGAAGCACCAAAGGTGGTTTTGGAGACCATACCTGAGAAGTCTCCAGTTCAATTGCAGAAGAGCTAAAAAGTATATTGAAGGATAAAATTCCAGTTACTTACCTAAATTCACAAACCTTTTAGGTCCAATATAGTTCCATTGTTAATGTTAAATGCATAAAATAATCATCCAAAAGCTATCTAGTTTAGAATTTCTAAAATCAATGGCATCTTTACTAATTCTGAACCAAACTATCAGCTTTCATCTACACTACTTTATTAACAGTGGGATATAAATAATAATCACAGAAAAGAATTATACAGAGACATACTGTATGACTGCATCATGCGTATCTAAACCTGAACTACCAAACCATAGATATTCCTTTTTCTATGGTAGATAGAATGTTTAATAAAAGAGATCCACAGCTATTTATAAAGTCAGAAAAAACTGTGCCTTTATACATGGAGAAATACAGAGCATTCCCTAGTGATTCCATTAAAAGCAAGTCCCCTAAGGCACTGCAAAACTAAATATTTTTGTATAACACCTCATAGTCAGAGCTGTACAGTATGTGAAAATAGGCCTCAGGGCAGTAACACACATCACCAAATCCCCCTCTGTGAAAGCAGGTTGAAATTGTGCTTTCTGGCATACAGATAAAATGGAACGATTGCTCTTCTGTTCAGAATCGAAGCCATATACTGTCTTCTTTTTGCAAAAGTACATTGAAGATGTTGAAGTTGTTTCTATAAATGATCAGCTAATGTCAGCATCAGTAATCTCATATCAAAAGAGCTCTGTTTAGTTCTGACAATGGAAAAGGGAAACTTGATGGACATAATGTTTGTTGAGCAGTATGCAAAGAAATGCAGATCTTTGTTGTCTTCCTACAGTCAGCTACAAAAACATGTCTGAAGAAGCTGCACCAACACCAGAAGCATCATACATATTAATCACACTGAATCAATAAGGATCTAATCCTGCTTTCCTTTAAGTAAATGGCAAAGCTCCTGTAGATTTCTGTCATAGCTCAGTTCAGGTTTTCTAAATACAACGAAGTGAAAGGGCTTTTAAAGTTGAGAGATTTATTGTACGTCTCGTTATATAAAAAAAAAAACTTTGTTTACAAAGAGTATGCAGAAGTGAGCTTACAGAAATGTCATGGGACAGAAGAAAAACTTTATATTTGTTGCAAAACACATGAACGACTTACATCTCTCTGAAAATAAAGAGGTCTTGTGGGTGGTACCGGTTTTTTGATTTCTTTACCAAAATATTATCTCCTGTGCTCTGAAGTCCCTACTCTTTAATTTTTTATGGGTCTGAAATCACCTCGAGGTCTCTAAGCTGTTCTTTACATAGTTTCAGGAAAAGCACCACAGGAAAGAAAGATGATTCTATATAGAATGTGAATGAAATTTTGGTCTCTATTTGGAGAAAAGATTCATAAGAAAATTGCCTGTAAGTAATGGTTTATTCTGACCCATGAAGAATTTTTCTCCATCTTCCTTTTCCTTATTAGTCAGGAACACAGTGATCCTAAAAAACAAAACACACACAATTCTCTTTGGGCCTGATATCTCTTTTTTTTTTCAAATTGGCTTTGTATGAGACTCTAGGAAGAAGATTATCATACTATATCTGTTTGGACAACAACCTTATCTGATTAAGATGCTGCCATAAGCCGACTTAACACAGGCCCCTCAAAAAATATTTAGCACTCTCCAGGAGTCGCATTGAATCTGGCTACTTCAATACACATATGGGACATGGGAGAGACTTACTGGTCCCAACTAGGGTGCATATACAGGTGTCATTTTGATCCATGTCCAGACCACAGTCAGGGTGTTTATGTCTTCCCCAGCCCCATTTCAAGTGATTTCTGAGGGCAGAAAATAGTGTACATAGGCAGGCCAGAAGTAAAAACGCTTTCCAGAAGTTTTCCTTATCTAGATTATCTAGGAAACAAGACTACATACCATACCATGCAGTGCACCTGTCCTATAGGTTAGGTACATCATGAGAGCAAGTAAAATAAAGCTCTGCCTAATAAATAATTACATCAACTCAAAAGCATCCATAGATAGATTAGTTTCCTACACTCTGTTAAAGGCCAAACGTTAGCTGAGTAAAGTATCCCTCAATCCTTTAAATACTATTAAATACCACTGTAGTCCCTAGGAAATCAAGAGGCAAATCCATGTATTTCAAAAGCTCAGATAGAAACTATATGCTTTTTTTGCCAGCTAGAATTGGGGCTACCTTCGTTGAGATCTGTGTGATAATTAATGTATAAATATTTATGGTGTATAGCAAAGTAATCATTAAAATTGTTCTTGCAATGGTGGGAAGAAACTTGTTCAAATCTTGTGCTGTTGCTATTAATTTAAGTATTTAAAAAGCTGTCTCTAGAGAAGTCAACAAACTAAAAAGGACTAAGCTCACGGACAGCTGAAACAGATTTATTAAAAGAAGATGAAAGAAGAGAACATAAAAATGATCAGGCAGGATCAGAAAAAATGTTACTCTATCCAGAGGCATTTTCTATGATGGTAAGAGACAGATACAAGAATATGGCAAGCAGTAGTAGTATTTTTCCCAATATAGCCTCTAGCAGTTAAAGTTCATGAATCCTAACCTAAAAGTGGTGGGTTTCACCTTATGAGATGATGAGGAATTTTTCTTCTATGAATTCATACAACTACTTACACGATCCTTATTTGCAGGTCTGCCACATCATCTTCTCAGTCAATTATTAGTGACTTCTAAATTTATTGGCTAAATTCATTCCAATTTAACACAGATAAAAAGTATGATTCTTTATAAGCTTGCCAGGAAAATGGCCATCAGAAATTCATATTCTTAAAAAGTCAGTCAGAAAAACAGTCACTTCTGAAGTGTGCTTATCTTCTTGCAGAATAAAGCAGTGAGATGAAGGAGTGCCTGGGTTCTAATGCCTGTGGCTAGGGTTCTGAAATCAGATTTAGTTGGAAGGAGAGGAAGTGCAGAAGTAATGTTTTCATTCTTTCCAATGGCTTGTAGCTCGTTAAACCTAGTGGTCCTTTTATAAATCCATGAAAAGACAAAACAGGAGAAGAGAAAAAAAATCTTTAAATCTTAATGCCTGTAGTGTTGTGCTTTAAGAGCACAGAAATAATGGAAATTAATGTGTGCACTGAACGCAGTCCAAACTCCTGAGTAATGAGTAATTAGTACTAAACTATTCTACATTAAGGACCATTAGGGGATAATACTTCTCCTTACCCAGTTTTAAGAGGGAATTTATTTCAGATTAATTTGTCCTGTTCCCAGGAAAAAAAAAAAAAAGAAACACACCAACAACAAAAAAAAACGGATGATGGAATAGATAAAAACCAACAACAAAACAGCAGGCACAAATGACTTCTTTATATTCATGTACTAGTTGCCTTAAAGCAAGTACCAGTGCGAAGCTGCAAGCCTGTGCAGCAAGAAGCATTAGTGGAAAGGGGAAAGGGAGAGGAAAAGCAAGTATGAGAATGACTGGTTGCCTTCTTCACACGTTCTTAACACAGCTGTACCAACAGAATGAAAAAATATACCCTGAGCTGGGCAGATATCTCTCCTCATAGAAGTCAGAAAACGGTGATGATGCCATGATTCACTGTTTCTTTTCTGATCACTCTATAGTCACTTGCCCCTTTCTTTGGAACTGTGAAAAAGCCACAAGGCAGTGAGATAACTTCATATGTTAAAATCAGGTATGAGCTACATGATTTTATGTGGGGTCACATTTTATTCTCATTTCTCAAATTTGTTACAAATTTGTTTGGACTGTTGTTGCTCATTTTTGAGTTGTCTGTGCCTGAAGCTTCCCAGGTCCTAAAATAGCAATAAACTCTCCTGCTTTGTGTAACTGTGGACAGATTGTAAATGCCATAGTGCCTTTCAAATGAATAACAAAACATGAACATAAAATATACGTTTTGTATTATTATTTTCTACTTACGGGGTCATCTTAACAATTCTTTGGTGGCTATCAGGATAAACTGATGTACACTGATAAAGTCATGCACAAATTGACAAGTACTATCTCTCTTTAACCTTACCAGCAGTTAACAGCCAGACAATTCAAAATGATCTTCAAGACTAGAAAAATCTGGTTTAGCATGTCATGGAACCTGCCCATCAAACAAGTGAGGTCTTTGTGCCAGTGCCAATGTGTCAGTTCAGCTAGCCATTGCTTGCTGATATGCCGCTCTTTGGAACAAACAACTCTCTGCCCTAGACTCACCAGGGCCTTTATTTTGGGTAAATACAAAGCATTTAAGAGTCTTAATCTGGCACTCTAAATTTATCCATTGTATGCATGGATGCTCTCCACTAAACTGTGAATTTAGATTTTAATACCTCTCCCATTAAATATGTACTGGTTGAATATCTACTGGAACTCGGTTTAATACTTTTCTTCCAATGACTAAATTTCTGAGCATATATGCATATGTATCTATATACTGTGTATATCCATGCACTGTATTTATCCATATATGTATCTCAGTTCCACCACTAGGAATTATAGACAAGATATTAAAATTTTAGTCTATCATATATTACAGATGTGCACTTTTTTGGTTTTTTAATGAAGAGGATTCAGAGCAATCTATGAAGAACAAAAATTGTGAATAGGGTGGTTTATGTTTTCAAATATGCCCAAGAAATTCGAGTGTCTAAGACCTATTTTCAGAAGTCTACAAATGGGCTTCTGAAACTCTGAAAACTTGCTGGAGGCAAGGAAAAGGAGAAATTACTAGCCCCAGTGCAAAACATTCACATGAACTAGTGTAAAACTTCATAAAGAGACCTCTTGTGCAACTTTGCAATATCATCTTTTTATTCACTTAGGCCTCAGAAGAAGAATCACAGAATCACAAAATCACAAGGTTGGAAAAGACCTTTAAGATCAAGTCCAACCATTCCCGTCCTAAGCTAAACCATATTCCTAAGTACTTCATCTACCCTTTTTTTAAACACATCCAGGGAAGGTGACTCAACCACCTCCCTGGGCAGCCTGGGAGGGCAGAGCCCTGACAACTCTTTAAGTTTTGTTGGTTTTTTTCTAATATCTAATCTGAACCTGCTCTGGTGCAGCTTTGTGCCATTTCCCCTTGTCCTATCTCCTGTTACTCCTCTGAAGAGACCATCGTCCACCTCTACATCCTCCCTTCAAGGTAGTTGTAAGCAGTGATAAGGTCTCCCCTCAGCCTTTACTTCTCCAGACTAAACATCCCCAGCTCCCTCAGCTGCTCCTCATATGATTTGCACTCCAGCCCCTTCACCAGCCTGGTTGCCCTTCTCTGGACTCACTCAAGGACCACAGTGTCCTTCTTATGGTGAGGAGCCCAGAACTAGACACAGTACTGGAGGTGTGACCTCACCAATGCTGAGTACAGGGGCATAATCACTTCCCTAGACCTACTGGCCACACTGTTTTTGATACAAGCCAGGATGCCATTGGCTTTCCTGGCCACCTGGGCACACTGTTGACACATACTCAGCTGGCAGTCAACCAACACCCCCAGGTCCTTCTTTGCCTGACAGCGCTCCAGACAGTCTCCTCCAAGCCTGTAGCACTGCATGGGGTTGCTATGTCCCATATGCCGCACTCTACACTTAGCCCTGTTAAACTTCATCCCATGAAAAGTTACTTAAGCTGAATGTTCTACCTAAGTCAAATAAAATGTAGAACCCTGAGTCCTAGAAAATTAGAAAGGTTAACTTTCTTTTAATGTAGGTTTTTGCTTGCCCTAGTGTAGCATTACTAGATAACTTGAATCTTAGCTTCCTGCATTTCTGTGTTAACTTGATTTAGATTTTACCTAGTGAATATGAAGTGTATATATTCTAAGTTAAAAAAAATCACCTTTTATTTTTCAAAAGTTTAAGTCCATTTCATTAGTTGCATTTAAAGTCTGTTCACTGCCCCTATTGAAAGGTACTTGGAGAAGAATAGGCAATATCCTGCTTGTATGACAGACAGCTCAACAGTTTAGATGGAAGAAGTCATGAATATTGACACCCAAGCAGATATCTAAGTCAGAACTGGATGGAGTGTCCTCCCAAGGGGTCAGCCTCTCTTCCCAGAACCTAGAGGAAGACAGGAAAAGTGTTACATGCCTAACATTTACATGGCTCAAGTTAGATGAGATCAATCATTCCTGTTGGTGTGTGGCAACTTAATTGCTATAGTGAAAACGTGACTCTGACAAACTTCCTCCCCTGCTCTCCTTCATAGGTTTAGACTAGAGACAGCTTTGCAGCAGCATTTCAACTTTCAATGTTTGAACAAGCAGGATTTCCGTAATGGAAGGTATTTCCTATTCTTGATTTCACAGTCAGATGAAGAAATCTTCCTGATTTTTTATACATTTCTTTAAGTCAGGTAATTCAGTAGGAGCATATGCAAAACTTTCCTACAGATAAAACAGAATTCCGTGTTGAAATGAAAGGTTAATGGCTTGCTACCTATTACATTTTCTTATTAATATTCTTTTTTTTAAAAAATTATCTGGAAATATTAGCTCAAATTTCTTCAGGAAAAGAATGATTGTTCTTTATTCCTATTCTTTTTGGTCTATGCTTATGTTGTGGTTTTGTGCAGCAAGGTTGGGGGGGTCGGAGACTACAGGGGTGGCTTCTGAGAGAAGCAGCTCTCTGCAGGCTTGACAGAGTAAACACCAGTCGGCTCAAGGCCAAACCTGCCACTGACCAAGGCCGAGCCCATTAGCAATGGTCATATCACCTCCAGACACCAGAGAGAGGCATTTCCCTGCAGTCCATGGAGAAGACCATGGTGGATCAGGTTGTCCCTCTGCAGCCCATGGAACATGATGGGGAGCGGAGATACTGTCTGCAACCAGTGGAGAGACCCACACTGGAGCAGGTGGAGACATAGGGAAGACGTAACCCATGTTGAAGCAAGCCTCTTCCAACACTTGCAGCCCGTGGAGAGACAGACACACGCCAGAGCAGGTTTGCTGGGGGGACTTGTGAGTCCGTGGGGGACCAGGCTGGAGCAGTCTGGGTCTGAGAGACTGAGAGATATTCTATGATTTATGATTGTACCCCATAGCAGTGACCCACGCTGGGACAGCTGGTGAAGAACTGAAGCCCCATGGGAAAGGACTCACGTTGGAGATATTCATGGAGGACTGTCTCCTTTGAGTGGGATCCCATGCTGGAACATGGGAAGGGTGTGAGGAATGACTCACTCCTCCCACCCCACCCCTACATCCTCCACACACACATGCACACCCTGCACTAAGAAGGAAAAAACCTGATTGAAACCACCATTCCCTCTCCCCGCTCTTCTCCCTCCCATGCCATCCTTGGGGGGAGAAGGGAGAGAAATCACTATTAAATTTAAGTCTGGAAAGAAGTTTTGAGATGTGGTTTTACTTCTCATTATCCTATTCTGATTTCATTGTGTCTGTTTGTGTACTAAATTAGATTTTTATTATTATTATTCCGTATGGAATCTGTTTTGCCAATGACACTAACTGCTGAATGATCTTCCCTGCCCTTATCTCGATTCCTAAGCATTTTAATATATATTTTCTCCCCTCTCCAGCTGAGAAGGGGAGTGATAGAGCAGCTTTGGTGGGCATCTGACCTCCAGCCAGGATTAAACCATCACAGCTTATTTTCCGTTTTACTGTGGTAGCAAACTAACAAGAAGGGGACAGTCAGTGACACAAGTCTGTGATCCATGCCACAAAAATAACCAGCACCTAATTAACTTTATTTGTGCCAGATTCTGGTGTCTTTACAAACCTGAGAAAGTTACACACTGAACAGTATATTGCTAGGACCTGTGAGCAAATTCAACACTTTTCCAACAATCCTGTTTGACTGTTTTGACCCTTCCATTACTATTTATAAAATTATTAATCCCTGAAGGAATTTGAATCCCCCACAAAATCTTAAATTTTAATGCCTTTTTTTTTTATTATTCTGCATTGAATCTCTTTTGCCCATGATGCTAACTGTGGAATGATCTCTCCCTGTCCTTATCTTGACTCCTTAACATCTCAATATATTTTGTCCAGTTGAAAAGGGGAGTGACAGAGCAACTTTGGTGGGCGTCTGGCCTCCAGCCAGTGTCAAACCACCACAGTTATTTTTCTTAAATTTTAGATTTCCATGTTCTGAAAAGTTCATAATGCTATGACAAACTGCCACACTAAGACAGAAATATTGCATGCTAATTTTGTTCCGAATAAAGGTAAATTAAGAGATTAGGAAATTAATTCCATAAACATTATCTTTGTTTTGTAGAGTAAAAACTCTTCTCTCAAAAGACACATCCCACATATGGTCACTGCATAATAAATGCCATAGAGACGTATTATAGCTTCTATCCTCAACTGCTTAGAAAATAATTGTGTGATTTGATTTAAAATTTTTGTATACCTAAATATGGTGATATCAAAGACTTATTTCAAACATACTTGAAAGAGAAAGCTCAAGTGAATTCCTTTGATTTTCTTCTGGTCACACTTCTGCAGTGTCTTATGTGCCTTTAATCTATAGTAGTTGTACTACAGGCTTCAGTGACAGTGAGGTAGCCTCTAACAACCTTTATCAGTTATGGAAGGGTATGACTGAGGTTTATTGCAAAGAAAATTTAAGTGACTGGGTGAAAAAGCGGGTACTGCACATGTACTCTGCTGCTTAAAATTATTGACTGAGACTTTTAGGCTGTATCTACCCTGCAAAGTGGAAAGCTCAAGGAACTTTGTGATCAGATTCTATAGTTGGAGCAGAAAGCATCCATGCTCTGCTCAGGCAAAAGATATTTATGTGATTTAGTCTACGTGATCTTGCTCTGGCAGGGTGGTCGGACTAGGTGATTTTTTGAGGTCCCTTCAAACTCCTAACCTTCTGTGATTCTTTGATATGCACTTGTCGACTGAGCTTTGTCCTTCAGTGCCACTAAAACCAAAATCTAAAAGTTCTCCTAAAAGGCACACAACCACACGAAGGGGAATTCAATCAGAGGAACACAAAGGCTCCGTTACATGGGATTGACTGACTGCACAGCGCCGCTCACCTCCCACACAATTCACATGCTAACCTGAGGCAGATACACAAAGGACCATTTCTGCCATATGTGGATGCAAAGGAGCCCAGAAAGTTTTCACAATTTCCAACAAGGGATCTTTCCAAGCTGATAAATCTGAGTGTCAGAAAGACCCACTGTAGCCGTCTAACTCAACAACTCAAACAAACCACGTAGGTTTTCTCACAGAAATTTCTGGAGGACTTGTGGGTGATGACACATTCTTGCTGCCTGTAGTGTCAGTATGCTGAGGCGCTTTTGCTTTTGAACGCTATGGAAGAGCTGGCACATTTTTAAGACCTGAACCAAAGCCCACTGGAGCCCTGGAAAGCAAACACAAACGTCTACATCTCTGCTGCTGGTTTTTATCTGCCCCCATAGCTAACAAAAATAAATAGAAAATCTGATGTCAGTTTATCTCATGCCAAAGTACATATCTAAAAACCTTTAGAATCACACCTGGAAGAGCCTTTTTTTTCACCAGCTGTAATGTATAAGAAGCTCAGGATGGATAGTTCAGATATACATATCTGCACTTCTAAGAGTCATCCTGCTCAGAGTTTGTAAACAAGTTTCGAAAATGTCTAGTGGGGAGGTTGTAAAAGCGACTCAGCCTTGGATTGCCTTGAGGCCCCATTTCTGCATGGGAGCTGTGTAGATAGCTCCAGCCTGAGCTGTCCTTTTAAATAAGACTAAACGGGGCAGTGCTGCCACATTTCAAGCGTCAAAACCTGAGCTGAACCTTGAAATTCTTCAACAAACAACATGCCCTGAGCCCAAAACAAACCACTGTTCAGCTACCTAAAAGAAAGATAAAAAGCCAGAGGTTTTCTGATTGGTTTTGTTAGACCCAGACAATACAAAGATATGCTAAAGATAAGGCATACAAAAGTGAACCTCCCTCATTAATAAATTAAGATAAGGGGGAACGCTGCAAAAACAACCACTCCAGTCAGGCAGGGTCCTGCCCGCTGTAGATCGAGGAAATAAACCCCTTCAGATTCGGGTTGAGAATTGGGAGTCCTTTCTCCAGATCTACAGCTACCAGGCGAGGAGACCCTCCCCCTCCTTGGCCAGGATGCTGCTGGCTACGGTAACTTACTGAGAGCCCTTACCTGGAGAGAAGTGTAAGTGAATATTTGGTCTGCTTTAAGTTTGTAGTCCCTGGTGATAGACTAACACTCACGTGGTACCCAGTGCGCTTGTGAGTGGTGATAATGTGTTCCGTGCATCTGCTGTGCCTGTAGTGGGGAGTTTTGTGAGTTGCCTGTGGACGGTACCAGCGAGGTTTGTGGATCTCCTGTGGGTTGTACTAGTGCATTTCATGACTCTGTTGCGGTTCACATAGCTTGTTTCGTGACTCTTATGGTTGTACTAATGCATTTCCTGACTGTTGTGGTTTTAACTGCGTAGAGTTACTCTTTAAACTGCAATAGCGCATTTCTCCATTGTAGCCATAAAACCTGCATTGGTGACGTATTGAATCTGCACGTGGTGTTCAAATAAACGGTTTTAACACTGCACTCAAGTCTTTTTTTCATCACGGTAATTGGGCAGATTCCTCAGGATACAATGGAGGAGCTGCTGCAGAAGCATGGGTGTAGGCCTTCTCCTCTGGACAAGGGAAAGGCGAAGGTGGTGTGAAGAAGTAAGGAGAAAGTGTTGGCATGGGTAGGGCAGTGTAAGAAGGAACAAAAGAAAACGAAAAGTGGGAAAGGTAAACTGCAAAGTATATCCTGTGCACTGTGCTCCGTGCACAGGAGGAGGCGCTGAAGTCCGAGGCACCGGAGGCAGCCGGTCTCCCGGAAGGGATAGAACTCCGTGCATTAGAAAACGAACTTGAGCTTACCAAAGCTGCTTTAGAAGCAGAAGGAAAGATAAATGAGGTCTTACATGCTCATAACGTACAGTTGGAAGATGAAAAAATATTTTGGAGAGATGAATTTGATTCTGAAAGGGAGAAAAATAAAAGATTACTAGAAAAAATAAATTTGCTATTGCCAAATGCGCAGATTCCCTCTCCCACCGGAGTCAGGAACCAAATTATGTGTGCAGATCCTGATCCTTGGGACGGGAATATCTGGGGTGACCCAGATGAAAAATCCAACGTAGCAAGTGATAGTGAAGTTCAATCCCCCATTAAAATGGAGGAGCACTCGAATGACAAGAGCAATCAAGGATTAACTGCGGCACAAAGCACCCCGTGGTCCGGACCTGAACTTGCACAAATGCAAGAGAAATTCTCTCCCAGGGAAATTGAGGCAGAATATTTATGGCGTGTGCCACTGAATGGAGGAGATAGAGTCATGCTGAGTGAGGAGGAAGCTGGGGGCTATTGGGGCCCTGGTGTGTTCCTTGATCAGGGTCCCATGCAGCACGAACCCTTGACGCTCAGAGTTGCCTATTAGTCTGGGGGACTGGACTGTAGAGAGCAAGGTGAACCTTTGAGTATTAAAACTGATGGATTCTCTGGGCTGGCTGAATGGGTGCAAAAGGCCGCCTGTGTACAAGCCATGTATGAGCGTGGAGGGCAGGGCGTTCCCCTTGCTGCTCCAATTGACCCCATCCACCTTAAACCATTGATTCGGGGTCTCCCTGATGCCTTGAATATCTGTGTGCAAAACCTAAAGGAAAAGATTCTGGGAGCAATTGATCATAACACTCCCCACCCGGGCCAGCAGCAACAGCCTGTTTTAACAGGGGGGGACCTACTGCAAGAACTAGTGATTTATGGTAGAGAGGTGGAGTCGTTAGAGGAAGGTTTAAATTCACAGCCCCAGGTCGCTGTGAATCGGGGACGATTTGTAAAGAAGAATATTCCCCATCCCCCACGACAAATCAATCCTGGTTTCAAACTTAATCGCAACAAACTGTGGAGAAAGGCGCTGGCATTAGGGATACCTCGCTCAGCGATAGATGGGCAATCCACAGAAACTATTCATACATTGATAAACTTGGTGGAGCAGTCTATTAACAAGGCTACAGACTTTCCTGATGCCCCCAAAACACAGGAAAGTAAACCCTCTGCGCCTGCCAGACCTTACTCAGATTTGAGGAGGTATCTGTGGGACATAAAAAACTAGGAGGTGCAAGGGGAATTTCAGGCCAACCCACTCGTATAATATCCAATTTAGAATGGCCTAATCAGCATATTGATCCACAGTTTATTTTAGCCACTGGTCCCAAGTAAATACCTGTAAATATTTTGATTGATAGTGGAACTGGAATAAGTATTATCACTGAAAGAACAGCCAAAAAGTTAGGGCTGACCCCTACTCCGAAGAAAATAAATGCAATAGGAGTAACTGTAGTCCCTGCAACCAGACCAGTTAGTATGGTATGTGTTTGGCTTCCAGGGGAAAACCTAATGACAAAGATAGAGATGGTCATTGGTTCATACAAAAATAACATGTTAGGATTTGATATCCTAGCAAACAAAGTTTGGAAACTGTCTTCTGGACAGTATGGAGCTTTGTAGCCCCACCGTGAGTACTCAAGGCAGCCATTCAGTTACCTCCTTCCAAAATAACAAATGATAATCAATATCCTTTACCATCTCCTGCTAAGGAGGTGATGAAAGACTTGGAAAACCGTGTTATAGCTAGTACCCATTCACGCTGTAGTTCCCTGGTATGGCCAGTATGTAAATTGGGCTTGGGTGACAGCTGACAATTGACTGCAGTAAGCTGAAGAGTAACACTGTGCCATTCACAGCTGCCAGTCCTTACATTGCTGAATTTGTTACCCAAGTCCAAGCTCAATATCATGCATGGATGTCCACTCTGGATATTTAGGATATGTTTTTTAATGATTCCTCTTCAAAAGAAGGATAAACCTCAATTTGTGTTCACTTGGGAAGGGAGGACAATATACCTCTAATTGACTTCTCCGAGGATTCAAACACTCCCCCAATTGCCCAAAGTGCACTGGCAAGAACATTCAATACTTATCCCAGGCGGGATAAGTATGTATCCATATAGTGATGATATCCTAATAAGTGGATTATACCAGATTTCTAACCAATTCACTGTCAAGCATATATATGGTCGAGCAGCTCTTTTTGTAATTACAGGACTGCTCTAGTAGATGGATGAGGGACAACTGAGAAGAGGTGGGATGGACACCTCATAGGTGTCAGTCTGAAGAATGAACTGTACCTGGAAGGAATTGGCAAGCTACTCAGAGCTGGAGTGTGGACTGGGAGTTTTGGTCTTTAGATTTTAGTTTTGTTTCTTCATTTTGATTGGGATATCAATTTGTAAACTTAAGTGTTAATAGTAAGTGTTATTATGGCTGTAATTGTAAGGTTCTTTGTAATAATAGTTGTCAGTTCTATAAAAACCACAGAAATAATTAGACAATCTAGTATATCAAATAGACATCCTGAGGACTTTGAACTGTATGTTGATGGCTCCCCAACTGCAAATGACACCAAATCAGACAATATGATCTATAAAATGATACAAGACTTTGCTCGTATGCTGAACTTTTCTCATTTGACTGCTTCTACCACATACCCCCCCTCAAGAGAACTCCATGGGTTAGAATTTAGATTGGCTCTGGAACCAAAATCAGTTTATAATCTGGGGACAATTTAAACAGAAGTGGCTGTTTAACAATACATTAAATTGAACCTCCGTTTGGAGCTTAAATTGTTCCTATGCACCCCTTTGCTGGGACAGTAGGACTTTGGGATGCAAACAACCCTGATTCTTCCACAGGTGTGTTCCAGACACCCTTGGACAGACACACAAAATGGGGATGAGCCGTACTGGGGAAAGCGCTTGGTCCTGAGGTATGTGGAACCAGTGAACACACAGCAGTGTTTTCAATTTCCTTCAACACACAGTAATTCATGTACATGGTTCCATGCAAGATAAGGGCCACCTGCCAGTTGTTAATGGATTGCTACCCTTGGCTGTCCCAACAAATGGTCTCAACACAACCTGATGCAAAACCCCTTATATGGAATTGCACAAATAGTATTAATTGTACCACTGGTGGGGACCTAGAAAATAGTTGTTGTTAATTCCTTTATTATGGAATTTAGCTAGCGCTGCTTGCTTGTGTCAAAATGACCAGAACCATATTCTCCAGCAATGGGATGTTATAGTAGCAAAAGCTGGAAAGATGTAGAACATACTGAGAAATCCTCCTGTCAGATCCCTCAGGGCAATTGTGATGGCTCCTCTATACATGTTCCACGTCAAATAACTTGGATGTGCTCAGACAGGACTATTCAATTTCTCAGGAACTGTGGCATTCCTATACCAAATGAAGTATAGACATTACTATTTGGACTTTATCTCAGAAATTAGCGGTATGGGCTAAAGGTTTCTTTGGATTAGAAATAGGTCACCTTAAAACCAGAATGATGCTGTCCAATTTAACTGCACAAGTGGAAGCTTTAGAAGCCCTTACTAATGATAATTTTGACTTGCTCAACATACAAGTTCAAGCTGCCCTTGAAGTAGCACATCAAAACTGTCTTGTCCTAGATGTGATGCTACTTAAGGAACAAAGTTTGTGGATTCGTGAAGGCAAACCATGAACAAGAAGAATGCTGGGTTCCAGTTGCTAATGTGTTACTACCTCTTCGGGAAAACCTCCAGAAGATGTAGAAGATAGTAGAAGTTATGCATGAGCTGCAGAACAATGTAAAGGACGTTGGTTGGGAAATATTTTTGGTAGAATTGATAACCTGTTGGAAACATCTGTATTATCATTTGTGTTACTGCAATAAATATTGCTCTCAGTTGTGTTAAAAGAATTATGGTAAGATCCATCTCTCAGGTAAGGGTTCACCTAGAAACTGGAGGATATATGACACTACTAAAGCATGCAGATGAAACTTATACCCAGACATCGGCCCATGATAACATGCAATTGGTTCAATTGTGGCTCAGGTTACAGGGTGGAATGTGAGGACTGACTGGCTCAGAGTTCATAAACAGGTTTTGAAAATGTCTAGTGTACCAGGTGACTCGTGGGGGGTGTAAGAATGACTCAGCCTTGGATTGCCTTGAGGCCCTGTCTGCAGAGACTACCCACGGGGAGATGTGTAGAGAGCTCCGGCTTGAGTTGTCCTTTAAAACAAGACTAAACAGGGCAGTGCTGCATAATTTCAAGTGTTAAAACCTGAGCTGAGCCTTGAAATCCCTCAACAAATAACAAGCCCTGAGTCCCAGTCAAACCACTATTCAGCTGCCTAGAAGAAGGACAAAGGTAAACTGGATGCTTTCTGAGTGGTTTCATTGGGCACAGACAGTACAAAGATTTTGTTGAGAGCTGAACATCCAGCAGTCCCCCTCTTGGGGAGAAAGTGGGGGCAGGTAAGGGAAGGGGTCTTGTAGAGCAGGGAATAAAGAATTTGGAGTACCTTCTCCAGCTCCACAGCTGTCAGGCAAGGATACCTTTCCCCCTTTGCCAGGATTCTGCTGGCTAACATAACTTACTGAGAGCCCTTATCTGGAAAGGGGTAAGTGAATGTTTGGTCTGCTTTAAGTGTAGTCAATTGACTAACCCCCGTGTGGTACCCAGTGTGTGTGGTACTCAATGCGCTTGTGAGTGGTGATAATGTGTTCCATGGATCTGCTGTGCCTGTAATGGGGAGTTCTGTGAATTGCCTACAGGCAGTACCAGCAGGATTTGTGGATCACTTGTGAGTTGTACTAGTGTATTTTGTGACTGCTGTGGTTGTACTAGTGCATTTTGTGACTCTGTTGTGGTTGTAACAGTGTAATGTTACTTTTTAAACTGCAAAAGCACAGTTCTCCATTGCACCCATAAAACCTGTACTGGTGACGTATTGAATGGTGTGTGTTCAAATAAACTATTTGAACCCTGCAGTCGAGTCTTTTTCATCACAACACTATATACATCAAAAGTCAGATGATATGAAACCCTCCCAGATAATCTCTTTTTGCAGACTGTAGCTGAATTTGTTTCAAACCTGTCTTTGCATTGTTACTGTATATGATAGGAATTCACAGCACAAAAAATGTTGTAATAATTCCCTCTATATGGAAAATATCAAAGGTCACCTTTAAATGTAGGAGTTGATGGGTTTTGCTTTTCAGGTATCTTCTGAAATCAATAAAAATATAAATAAAATCACTTACTTGATACAATCATACCAGTGACGACACTGGCAAAACAACCCTACAAATCTGTTTCAGTGAGGAACAAACTCATAGTAGGCAATATGCATAAAAACTGCTGATTTGTGGCACGTTACTATGTAATAACTGAGGTTTTACAGCCTACAAAATATTTGTACCTATGATAGCAGTATGCTTTGAAGCAATATTTAGTATCTTGGAAAAAGTAGAAATGAAACTGTAAAATATATATATAGATAAATCACAAGTGTAGCATTTCATCTGTTCAGGTAATCTACACATTACTTCTCTAAACTGGAATGTTTTTTAATTTCTTCAAGATATTGACTATAAATGCTATGTGAGATTGATGATTTTACAGTCAATGGCCTACACCAAAGATAAAAAGCATGCTGATATGTCATTCTGCTCAAGAAATACTCACTTTCATCTCCCTGGTGTTACTAAAAACTTGGCTTGCTTTTAAAACTGTTGAAATTAACTACAGTACTTCCTTTGTGTACTCACATTTTCATAATTTACAGTCTACCTGCCAAACTGAGAAAGTCATTTCACGTTAGGTTTAGCTTGTCTAGATGTTAAAAACAATCTCATCTGTTTTTATTTCTTAAAAAAACCCCAAACCCACAAATAAACTTGTGCAAGACCTTCGGTTAAAATGAAGTAAAGAATGTGCAGTTTCAGAGTAACGCTAATAATGTCTGTTATCTGTATTTATTGATTGAGGGAAAAATCACTGTTCTATTTCAGAACCGCAGAGGAATGAATTTTCTTAAATCTCAGAGCTGTATTTTTCATGAGTAATGTATGTGGCTAAAGCCAATACTGTTAGATTTATTAAGAGTGTGATGCTCAGTATTTCTAGGAGCTTAAATCAACGATATTAATCCGATAATGTTAATTACAGAGCTATTTTGCAAACTCCCATGATTATTCAGGATCAGAAGTTAGTTATACCACTGTAAGTAATTTATTCTTATGTCTTTTTTTTTAAACAATCACTACAATACAAAGTGGCCTTCATAACACTTAGGCATGTTCATCGACCCAGGGCAAAAATCCTATTTTTATGAATGAATTAGGGACTTGAGAGTATGCAAAACATTCATAACCAAGGCTTACTAGTTCCAACTCAGCACTATACCTATGTGCCTGTACTCTTTCTGCACAGACCTGGCTTGCATCCAGCCAGCTCAGAGCAGAGCACTCAGGAGTGTCTTCAGCTGTCCCTGGAGATGCACAGTTCAAGCAGTCAGTATCTGAAGTTTGAATCCATGGAGGCTGGCTCCTACTGTAGCACACACATTCAAAATGGCAAGTAGCAGTATGCATTGCCCTGTTACCCCATCTAGTAGGCCTTTTACACTTTTTTCCCATCCTTTTGAGAAAGCACATGAAATATTGTGTGTATGCCCCTGTGTTTAGTGGCTGCAGGAATAAGGCTGATAGATAAAATATTTAACATGTAGCCCAACAAATGTTTGGTTGGGAGTTTTTTGTTGAAAAGACAATATCCAATCAGTGGAAATAAGTGATGTTTAAACCTTGAGGCCTCCACTAGGATTTCCTCTGGGAAACACAGTCTGTGTCCTGGGTTTCCCTTCCACTGACAACTTTGAATGCAGAACAATCACATTCAGAAGACCTCCCAGCAGTTCCTCTACTCGATGCAGCCTGGATCAAGGACTGCCCTCACAGTGAGCCTCAGCAAGCATGTTAATGATTGGCTGGATATGGCAATAGATTTCTTTTGAAATGTGGTTGACTAATGATGAAAACCAGCATCCAGAGGGATCAAAACCACCTAGACAAAACCACCAAGACAAGGTTATATCTTTGAATCAGCTTAATTAGTCTTAAAATCACATATCAGACTGTTGGGTTTTTGTTAATTTAGAATTAAAGTAAACATAAAAATCTTGGGGAAACTAAAGCAAACACAGTAGGAGCAGTATATCCATTTATACCATAGTTTCAAGAAGAAATGAGGAACCACTGGAAAATAAAAAGTGCTTAGGGGTTAAATATCGTCGTAGTTTACATCTACGAGTCTTCCACATGAATCTTTTTTTTTTCTGCAATAACAGAATGAAACCTACTTTTATATCTTTCTTTGAAGGTATTGAAATCTTAGATCTTAAACAGGAGATGAATTAATTGTGAGAGATAAAGATTAATTTTCCACAACTGAGGAACAGGATTAGCCAACCACCTTTTTCTGCAGCTATACTTGGAAATATCTCTTCTGTACTATAAATCAGTACACAATATTTTGGTTTAACTGCATGCATAAAATATTAAATATTTCAGACCAATTCCTGCTACCTCAAAGCTTAATAGAAAATTTCCTGAAACATTCAGGGACTAGTACTGAGTTACTAAATGCCTCTGTATGGCCCATATTAATTGAGAAGACGTTAACAACTAAACAGAAAGGGTGTTAATTCATGGTCACAGAGTAGGCATTTGAAAGCTAAGTCATACTGGGGGAGCATGGAGAGAATTTGTTTAAATGGTAAGGTACACAATAAGAGCTATTTAAAACAGCAGTATCCTGAACTTAGGAAATGAGATGATGTCCGGCATATGCTGGCAGTGTTAATGTTTAACAGAAAGAAAGTGGTAATGCTGGCAGTCTTGGAATCTAGAGGGAGTCCTATGGCCACAGTCTTTAAAACTGTGCTGCACTTCAGCTAGCAGGGATGAAATCAGCTTTATCTGGGTAACTGACATCTCCAGCCAAGGTTTTAAAATGTTTACGGACTATTTATCTACCTGTCATAGCACAAGTTTAAGCTTCCTGTTAAAGTCTGTACTCAAATAAAATTAGAGAATAGGTAAATGACTCATAAAACATCAGCTCTAGGGTAGAGAAAAAAGAAATCTTATTGAATGGGATGTTTCAATAAGAAGCCATACCTCTGATCATGCCAGAACTTCCACAATAACATTGTTCATATAATGACGATAATAATAATGACAATCATTATGTAAATTATAACTTAATTGCAAATTAATTGTAATAATTGTAAATACAGATTATTGTCGATTTTTTACTATTTCAGGGAAACGATTTAATGGGAGGGGATGTGTACCATTCTTGTAGGGAAAAAAGACCCAAATCACTACCAGTGAACCAGATCTCCTTATATGAGTACTGTACTAACAGAAAATCTTTCTAACTGAGGCACAAGAACACTGATCCATCATGGAAGGCTATTCTGCAAAGAGTAGAGTACAAAATAATAGGTATAGGGATTAAGAAGGGGATCCATGGAGGACCTAGATATTCCTAAATCACAAATCAGAAATTCAAGTCTCTTTTTGCACAAGGAAACAATTTCTATGCTGCTTAATGGTTTTTTCCCCAAAAATGAAGTGTCAATTCTTCCATGCAAGGGGGCAAAAAAAATAAAAGAGCAATCATATTTCAAGATACAGCCAGCAGAAATTTTATATACGGGTGCTGCAATATTTAAATTTTAGTCTTTGTATTGTATGACAGACAGACTCATCCACTTTTCGGTACTATAACAAAATTTGATACATTATGGATCTTGTACTGAGTAATCTCACTCAGAAAAGATAAAAAGGAAGGAATTTCAAAAAATATAGAATTTAAATATGTCAGAGTTTTACATGTTTCAAAAAAAAGATCTGCGGCTTGATAAAGTAGATGGAAATGAAGGTGAGGAAATTTATCAACATTTGATACCAAACAGAAGTGTTACGGAATTAACATGCTAGCAACACAGCATCTTAATATTTTAGTAGAACATTATATGGCAAATTGTGGTCTAAAAGGCTATGACAATTCAAAAAATGTCAGCACATATTAAAACAATTACTATATTTCTCATTACAAATGCATCTTACTTTCGTAGAGCACCAGAAAGTCATCATCCCTGCTGTGATCATAGATTGTAGAAAATAGAGGATGTAAATTGTCATGCTTCATTGATTACATTTTTATTACATCTAATGTTATTTAAATGATTGTAGAGCATACTTGAAAAACTGCCTCTGCATCTTTGCCCAGAACCCTTAATGAAAGGCTGTAACTAGAGCAGTGAAATATATGCTAAAGGCTATCCAATTATTGGTATAAAGATTACAATGCTTTTTTCTATTATTACTGTAGTGTACATTAAACTTAATGTCTAAGCACAGCTAAAAAAAATAATTAACTAAAAATAATGTTGCATTAGATTTTATTTTTTTTTAACCCAAAAAATACAAACCATATTTTACAAAATGAATCTATGAATATTGAAAGTAAAATGTAACAGAGACTTTCCTATAGACTGTTTGGGTTTTTCAAAAATCTTCATCTGAAAAAAATAGAAAGAAACGGCGATACTTTTAAAGGGACGCAGATAATCAAAAGAATAAAGGCCTTCACAGACACCTGTCACCATCCAGAATGAAGCCTCCTGCAAAGCACAAAAAGGCTGAAGAATTTCGTTGGATTTTGCTTTGCAAAGTTTAGGTGGCCATGAAAGGGAACTTGAAAAGATCAGAGAGGCTGTGAGAAAAGGCAGCAAGGAAACCATTTCTGAACAGACAGGTGACACACACTAAGCAAAAGCAGTTCTGTGTTTTAGTGAAAGAGGATTTGGAGCTGAATAAATTTTAAAATAGATGTCATTGAACCTCTGATATTGTCATGAATTCCATTAACAGAATCAAAATCTACAACCCTGAATCACTACTTATCAAAACAGAGCAACCACAAGCTGCTTAGGCATATGAAATCCTTTCACGTCTTTCCTTCAAGCACAGACAGATCTGCTGAAAGTAGTCACTAAGTTTACAGTGTGCTCTTCATATGTGAAAAAAATTAAGAGAAAGACATTGTTTTAGATATGGATACAGCAAATTAATTCTTTGGTTGTAAAAGTCATGTTTTTAACTGAAATTTTTAAGTAGAAATTTGCATTTTTCATGTTTTCATGAAAAAGGAATGACACCTAGTGGCAGATTAAATTAGTTACCACTCTGTAGTGGTTTGTGAAGGACACTGTAAGGAAATCCATCATCTGATTGCAGTGGTGTGGAATTCAATGGAATAGATCCTGTTAACATTTATCAGTGTGATTCACTTTGCACCTATCAGAGCAATTACTGTCCCAGCCTCTTTCTCTAGAAAAGTTAAGGGTATACTTGCAGGGCTGAACTTGAGAGAAAATAGAATCCAAAATGGGTACACTGTAAAGACAAAATAATTTAAACTATACTAGGAAATGTCACTGCATGCAAAAAGAAAAAAAAAAGAATAAAAGCATCTTTGTATGTGCAAAAAAACCTCCAACACTGCACAGTCAGAGCAACTTTTCCAAGTTTTTTCATTTGTGTTGATTTTGGGTTAGCCCAGGTTCCATTTTTAAACATAGAGAGCTAGGAATGCTTTCTGATTTATGTAATTTTTCCAAAATAAGGAATTCTTTCCCAGCCCTATTCTGAAATCTGAATGGATCACTTGAGGAAACTGCTAGTTCTGTACTGTTTCCTTAGTGCTTTTAAAAATGTTTTCTTTAAATGATGCAATAAAAAAGAATGACCAATGCAAAGAATAACATCTTCCAAAGTTATTGGCCACTTCCAAAAATTAAGCTCAGAATGTTAGAGATCGGGTTTTCTTCGAGCCTGATGTATTGGGAATGTATGTATTATTGTAATGAAACCTTCTGCCCAGGGAGGTGGTTGAGTCACCATCCCTGCATGAGTTTAAAAAAAGGGTAGATCAGATACCTAGGGATATGGTTTAGCATAGAACAGGAACAGTTGTACTTGATGATCTTAAAGGTCTTTTCCAACCTTGTAATTCTGTGATTCTGTGATTCTATTTGTGGTCTGTTCTCAAATATGCAGTGATTCTCTGGGGCAGGTCTTATGATAGGAAATACAGGCTACTGAGTCCTTCCCATTTCAGATAGGGGAGGGAAAGGCAAAAGAAAATTTCATATAGCACCAAACCACAGGTAAATTTGTCCATTTATATTCCACTAATTTCTTCTTTGTTTTCCAAAGGCTGAAGTGTTAATAGGTGAAAAGCAGAGTCTTCAGTGTATGCTGAATGAAACATGCTCTGAATAGAGATCAGATTCCTGCAAACCTCATTTATTGCCAAAACTTGACTTGTGTTGGAGCTTTGATAAATTACAGCAATTTCCAAATGCATGACTAGGATTCAGGGAGATATGGCATGTGTTATCATGACTGATATACAGCTGAAGACTGTCAGGAAGATGAAAATTCATAAATACATTACTTTTTGTTCTTGAGTTGATTTCTATGTAGAATATTGGCAGGTATATTTTGCTTGTCGTTTCAAACTCTACTTTTAGAAATATGAAGTTTTATGATTGGTTCTTCTGTACTTGGAAAAAAACCACTAATCAAGGCGCAATGACAAGCATTCCAATAAGTCTAGCTGACAAGCATTCCAATAATTCTAGCTGACAAGCATTCTGTTGCATTTCATTTTATCTAAACATGATTAAACTTTTAGCTTGAAATAATGTCAATGTAATTTCATCTGTAAGGGTTCAGTTTCATAAATTAGATTGGATGAAAACTAAACAATGATTGGTCAAAAACTGCTCCAACCCTAATTAACAGGCAACCCGTAAACTCAGACAATACATTCTCCATGTCTCCCATGCAAGTATCCTATGCAACAAGTATGTCAGTTCAAGATTTCCAGGTCTGGGCCCACAAAAACTCAGGAGTCTTTTTTTGCAAAAGTTTGATAAGTCACTTGAAAACTAGCAGCTGGCTGCACATGCAAAACACTGTTTCTGTACCTGGTTGTAGTATCAATGCCTAAGCAGGGAGATCCATTAAAAAGGGGAATCACAAATAGCGTACATATAGCAATATCATCCCAACAGAACCCTTCCATAACAAGTTTGGAACTATTGTTTTTAAGGGGTTTTTTTCCTAAATAATTGAAAAAAAAAGTCTTAAAATTTAGTTAACAGTCTTTCCTTAGCTGTATGAGTTGCACATCTCAGATAGAGTCCTAAGTGTAAGTTTGTGTCAACACAAGAACCAGAAAATGGAATTAAATTCTGGAGGTCTTCATACAATGATAAGCTGTTTTAATTGTAAGCCTCTTTCCTGTCAAGCTTTATTAATTCTTTCACATCTTTGATTATGTGTTTTTTTTCTTCTTACCACCTTCTTCATATCCTCCCTTCTGCCATGCTGATACAGTTCTAGTTTCTTTGCCTGCCTTCCATTTCTCCTCTCATCATATCACTTTGAGTCTAAAAAAATTTCGCAGCTAGTACATCACATTTCCAGGTGCTTCTAAGTAACTTTCTTATAGACCTTTTAATCTGGAATGATGAGGGCATAACACCTATTTAGGTAAGTCATTACCAAGCATCCACGTGGTTCATTATTGATCTGATGATCCTCATATGCTAAAACTGCCTAATTCTCATAAGAAAAAGAAATGCAGATTTCAGAAGGTGAAATCTGTTATGTTAACAGAATAGTATCTTTCCAGTCTCTAATCAGAAACACACTATCCAAGGTTTGATTCTCTCTGGCTTAAGTTAATGCCAAATCTCCAAAATTTAATGAGACGAGAATAAGCATCAAATTTCAAATGTTGAAGAGCATAGATGACAGAATTAATCAGCATCTCTTTTAATTTATTGCAGCAATTAGCTGTTTTGCCAGAGCAGATGAATCTGAGTGAGATATTTGGCTGCAAACTGTTGGTTTCAGCTTAGTATTGATAAAGCTTTCATGGCACAGCAATGCTAGACCACCATTTAATACACTGTCACACATGTTTTGACAAAAGTGAATCCTACATATTTATTTTATTGATAATTTCTCGCAATGGAATTAGGTATTACACAAATGAGATCAGAAATGTGTAAGTGGCCCACACGCCAACTTTGTAAAAGTAACTGTATCTTCTCCCAGTTTCCAAACACACAAACAGCAACTCTTACCTGCCAATAGGAGCAAAACAGCAGGCAGGCATGATGGAAACAGAAGTATATAATGAATACCATGCACTTACAGATCCTGGAAAGAGCGCACTTCAATAGCAGTCACTAGCAAGGGTTTTTCAACTGTCTTCAAACAATGACTTCCATGCCAAATAAGCAGGGAGATATCAAACAGCTCTCTCCCTCCACTCCATTTTTTTCTTCTTTCAGCTGGAGATAGAGACACCACCTGGAATAGGGGTCTTTTGTTGTTTTTCACTACTCTTGTGCAACTGGTGAGAAATGATTTCTTGCTGCTATCTCATTTTCTCACGTTACAAAGACATTAGCTTTAGAAGATGTGAAAAAATACATACAGACTCAGAGAATTGTAGGATTTGGAAGGGACCTCCAGAGATCATCGAGTCCAACCCCCCTGCCAAAGCAGGTTCCTTAGGACGGGTTGCACAGGTAGGTGTCCAGATGGGTCTTGAATATCTCCAGAGAAGGAGACTCCACAACCCCCCTGGGCAGCCTGTCCCAGGGCTCTGTCACCCTCACTGTGAAAAAGTTCTTCCACATATTGGTGCAGAACTTCCTATGTTCCATTGCCCCTTGTCCTGTCTCCACAGACAACTGAAAAGAGGCTGGCTATTTCCCCCAGTGTCCAACATTTCAGGTATTTACAAACATTAATAAGATCCCCTCTCAGTCTTCTTTTCTCAAGGCTGAACGGCCCCAGTTCATTCAGCCTTTCTTCACAGACAAGATGCTCTAGGTCTTTAATCATCTTTGTAGCCCTCCTCTGGACTCTCTCCAGGAGATCCCTGTCTTTTTTTATAGTGGGGAGCCCAGAACTGGATACAGTACTCCAGGAGGATCCTGACCAGGGCAGAGTAGATGGCCAGGGCAGAGTAGAAGTACTCTTTCCTCATAGAGGTAAAACTTACTTGTCCTGGATACAAGTATGCTGAATCTGAGTGGTGTATCTAAAAGAAGATGCAAGCAACTTATTTTTGCAGTTGTTATATTAAATAGGCACAAATAAAGTTATTCCCTGTAATATTTCTTGGCTTACTGAGCTATTTCACACTCAGAATAAATGAGGCACCTTAAAAAAAAGTTTTAATTTGGAGATGATGTGACATAGGAACAATCTTCAGGAACTAGAAAAGCACTGAGATCTATGGGATGGAGCAACAAACCAGATGCTGGAAGGCCTGGATTTTATTCTTGGCTCTGCAGTTCTTTACTCAGCTGCTTAACTTCAGCCAAGCTACTTCACAAGCTGTGACATGTCCCATCTGTCTTGGCTGTTTTGCAGATATTCTAAAGGGCTGAGATTCTGGGTTGCTAGAAAGAAAAATCACCTTTGCCATACATGCACCCATAAGAGAGCTGTAACTCTCAGATGAGGGAAGTTTAGTCACACTTCTGGACTTCCTGTTCCCTCTTTGCTAGCTATAAAACAGCTCACTGCTCCATGTAATGGCTTCAGGGACAAAGATATTTAACATTCTCCATTAGGGAGCTTACACACCACAATCACTGTTCTTTGTACCAACTTGCTGAGATCAGGTGCCTCACCACATAACCTGCAGACTCCTTAGAAAAGTGGCCAAAATATCTCCTTTAGTTCCACCATAAGTAGCATACTCTACTTCTGGTGCCTCTCCCCTGGTAATTGGGTGGTTTACGGTCTTGACAATATATTGGTTCAATAAAATGTTTATCTGCTTTTCAAAGCTTAATTGGCTTCTTAAATGTGAATTTTTTTATCAGGCCACTTATTGGGTCTGTCAAAAGATCTGTAAGTCAACATGCAGAAGTTGTTTATGGCTGCTGTGACCTGTCGCCATGCAGATTGCTATAGGCACAGTCCAACATGACGACCTGTTGCACAGTCATCAGAAATCTACAGTGAACTATTTGTCCTTCTCTGGAAAACGTTGCCTGGATATTCAGCTGGAGATCACTATCTTAAAGCACAGTAATTCAGTAATAATATAATGGCTCCATCTGAGCTTTATAGTTTATTGGTTACATGCATATTCTATGTAGAGACTTTTAAAAAACACATTATTTAGCTAATAGGCTATAATGACTCCTTCAGAGCCTTTATAGTAGACTATATAATTTCTTCTGACTTCATGGATCATTGACATGATAGATGCATTCTCCTTTCATTCTCCTGCAGGCACATAACTTCCATTATCATTAATGAGACTTACAAACACATACTGAGAAGAGAACATATCCCTTATTGGTATTTGTTACCCAAAGCACCACATTTGAATTAACCTCTCTACTATGAAGCAGCCAAGGACAGATACTAGCAATCAGATTGTTCCATGATATCCACTATCCATTGTGTATTTAGTTTGTTATTTATTATCACCATCATACTTGAAAAAAATGAATAGTGAAAGAATCATTAGAACACGGGGCAATTAATTTCTAATTCCATGTCTAGAACTAAATTGCTGTGTGACTTTGAGCAAGTTGAAACCTCTTTATTATTTGTATAACAAGGATAATGCTACTTGCCATGTCTCCCTCAAAGGGGCTTTCTGATGCTTAATTAATGTATGTTTTCAAACCTCTATTAGATCATTAGACAGAAGACAATGTCTATGTGGTAAAAGAGCTGACTCCCTATCCTAGGCATTTTCATAATATAAATAGAAATAAATCATGATTAAATAAAACATTATTGCCTGCATTAACACTTCTAATAACATAAACAGAAAGGAGTTGTTGAAGAGATTTGCCATATATATAACAGAAATAAATGTAGAAGAGTATGCCATGGTTTACCTTTGACATAGAAGAGGTTAAATGGTTTTGTTAATGAAGTAATAAAACTTTCAATGCATTAATTAGATTAAAATGAAGACCAGATAATGGAGCTCTTTTAGCACTTCAAGTCCTCAAAACATAAATTTATATCTTGTCTTTGTTGACTAAAGAAGAAAAAAATGCTTGTAATGTTAAACACTCATGAAGCTCATGTTGAAGTGTGCAAATGTAATGCTAATAAACACAATTAGGGATTCTAAATAGACTATGGGGCACATAACTGCACATAGCACACAATCAAATGTGAACTTATGATGGGAGAATTCACATGAATTAGGAAGGTAAATCAAGTTTTTGTCTTAGAGTTGCTTTTTCAAATCTGTAACTATTATTTTTTGTTTTCTACAAGACCAAAGAGTCTGCTAATACTGTAATAACCTGCTAGAGATGTTCTTATTATAAGGATGATCCGGTTCTGTCAATAAAACATGGTAATTTTATTTATTACTTATTACTGATCTGCAATTTTATATTCAAAACGTAACAGAGAGGTTGATTTGCATGTGAAAATTTCATATTGCAATTTTGTGAATTTTGTGAGAAGTTACTGCCCTTCTCATTTGAGGAGTAAATAAATCACATAAATTCTCTCTTCTTGTCACATTACAAGGTAGAAAGTGTCTTTAATTTCTTTTTAAAGTTTTTCTATTTCAGTAATCTTAACAAGGCGGCAGAACATTTAATGAGTCAAAGATAATATGTGATAGTTTTCATATTGCCTCATTTCTCTTCAACATATGTTAAAGCTGAAATAGAGTATGTCCTCACAGTTTTATAAGCAATGCACTTCTTGAATTGAACTAATACCACTGCAATAGTCAGTTGTTGCATTAAACAGATCATCTTGGTATAGTTGAGCTCTAGAGCCACAGCTGTGTATCAGGACTCCCCACAAGACATAAATGGCAAGAAAAAAGTAAAAATCAAAACATAGGCTACTATAATTTTTTTTCCTAATTATATCAGGAAAAAAAAGAAAGTGACTTACCTCATAAAAAAAATTAATACAGGTTGCTTTTGCTGACTAGAAAGTACACATGGTCAACTTGGGAAGTCAGGGAACTAGAAATCATACAAGATCACCCACCTCATGCTAGCCTCAGATTCAAATATACCTTCTGAACTGTTTTTCTAAATTAGCTCATGAGTCCAGCAGGTGCAAATATATTTGCCACCAACTTTTAAAATAAACAAATTCATTAAAGTAAATCCATTCACCAATAATTGCTGAGGACCCAATGTAGCCTGGGTATAACAACATGACAGCAAACTCCAGGGATGTTGATAGACAGAGTATATGTATCAATGGGAATAGGTTGCACTTAATATAAGCTTTGGAAAGAAAATGAAAACGAAGCCAGGGAAAACCACATTAATTTAGCTTAAGAGAACAGGATACTGAAAAGCAGGTGTGCATTCTTAGGCAGAATTGCTCACAGGACCTGCCAGCCAGTTACGCACCCTCACTGAAATTATTCCACAGGGTGGATGCAAAGGCAAAATAAACATGACAGAAAAGAATGAAAAATTAAGAAACAAGATACCATCTCTGATGTAGTGAAATATGGTTTGCACACACTTCAAGTGTGCCCACTTCTGCCCAGAGAGGTTGTGGAATCTCCTTTTCTGAAGACATTCAAAATCTGCCTGGATGTGTTCCAGTATGATTTAGTCTAGGTGACACTGCTCTGGCAGAGGGGTTGGACTAGATGATCTTTCAAGGTCCCTTCCAACTCCTAACGTTCTGTGATTCTGTGATGTCACTAGCAGTCTGAAGATAGTTTAGGGGCTGGAATAATTTATTTGTGTGTGCCAGAGTGCCTCTTGCTTCCTTTTCAAAGCTCCTGGTAGGGAAAGTGCAGTTAATGTAATGCCTGCTCCATCCTCAAATGGCAGTCCTAACCAGCCTCTGGGATGGAGTTCGACGCTCTTCATTTCCTCTCCCCATCTACCAAAAGTTTGTGAAGAGATAGGAAATGTCCACAGTCTTACCTGAAGAGAGAAAAAATATCTGTATTTTGTATGATGTGACATTTATTTAAGATCCAAAAAGTTAAAATGACAGTTTCCCCATCAGGGAAACAGCACAATTGATTTCAAGGCACTCAGTATACATTCCTGTTTCTCCTGAGCCTTTGCCAAGACACCTATTAAAATTACATTGGTCTAAAAGTGGTATCGCTGGGCATGTGTGAGATTCAAATGAATTGATATTTAATTGGTTGAGACAGCCTGACGCCCATGCTATTTTACTGAAAGAATGAAAGATAAAATATCATTACCACTGCAGATCCATCTCCCAAGAAAGGAATGTGTCTAATATAAAAGCTTTTCAGCCCTGCATTAAAGTGTCAGTGACACACAGAATAACCCAGAAGCATTGTGTGTCTATGACCAGGCGGAAAAGTTTGCCCATTTATAATGAAATACTCATCAAATGAGCATCCATCTTACACCCATGTTCAGAATAAAAAACAACAGTTTGGCTGATACTGTGGGAATGAGTAGAAACATAAATGGATTTCCTTGATTAATGGGAGTAGCTGCATTGCTTCACTTGCTCCTCAAGCAAAGCTACTCTGCATAATGCCTAGTTTTCATGATGGTAGGTTTGTGGCATTTATTATCTTAATTTTGTATTCACATGCACCAAACACAGATTAAATCACCTTTAAATTTTACATTCATTCTCTAATTACACTTAAGCACACAGGCAAAGTCCTGCTTTTTCACTCTCCAGCAGTTTTTCAAGCTTTTTTTTTTCTTAATAATAAGCAAGATTAGTTCTAGATGGCTCTGACATTTTATGGAGGCAGAAAATGGAACATCGTTATTACCTCCTCAGGGGTGTTGCCTTCTTCACATATGCTTTTCTACCTCCCATTAGCTTTAATGGGATTTCCTCGTGCCAATCCACATGAGAACAAATATATATCTAATATACGTAGTCTTTTGCTCAAGGGCCACAAGCTTGAAGACAAATTATTCTGAAGAGTTTTCCATACTTAAGGATATACAGTAGCATACACTTCAGATTGAAACGTATGTGTTTTGGCAACTTCTTTTTACGCGTGTTGAAGAATCCTGAGAAGATACAAGATCAAACTGAGCATGAACACACACACACACACACACACACACACAGAGAAAGGTATTTTAACAAAGACTAGTTCACAAAAAATGCCAGAAATGAAAGTGGGGGGAAAGATGTTAATCTCCTCCTCTTTAGCACTACAGTTTTACTCACTACATCTTTCACCATAATGAGTCACAACAAAATCAGTGACATAAGTCAAAACACTGACATAGAAACTGGTAGAAATTAGCCATAGTTCCTCATAATTATTTTTAATACTAATAATGATAATGATTCATTCTTATCCAGAATCTTATATCCAAGGACCCTTAACATCAATACATTACTCCCCACAGTCCGACAGTGAAGTTGTTATAAGCATCCTCATTTTACAGAGGAAAGGGGAGTATAGTGTTCTCCCCTTGGGCAACCTAAAAAGGGCACCTGGATATTAAAAAGCTCCCACAGGGATTCACTTGTATGCTTTTCAACTGATTAATCTACTCAAGGAAGGTCTGCATCTGTAGAATTGTTTCTACCTTCAGCAAAACTTGTAGAGATGACCCTGGCAGGGTAAAATTGAAAGCTGTTTCTTTGTGTGGGATAATGTGCTTACAAAGGTCAACATGTAAGGCAACTATTGTGGCAGTGACTAGGCACAAGAAAACAAAACCAAACTTTAGGGATTTTTACCTCATAATACATGATTGCAAACCACTAAGGGAACGATAACTTTTTGTAGTTGCTGCTTCTTTTATGTAGATTGGCTAAATACTGTGATATTTTGTTAACAGTAATATTACGGAAAAGCTGACCACTAATTTGTTAAATGTTGGTTTATCACATTTACCTGAGAGGAATAGTTACTTTCTATCTAATTTACAATTACATGGCAGAGAGTTCTACTATAACTAGAAAAAAGCCTCCCAAAATAAATCTAAACACTTTTTTTTTTTAGATCAACATGATTTATAGACACTTTCTATCAAAACCCAGAAATTTCACAACTATGCAGCTCTGTAGCATGCTAACCAAGGTAGCTGCCTAAATTGAATTTTGCTTTAGCTACTGACAAGAATCCATATTTAAACAACTTTTTATTTCTAAAGAAGGTAGAGTTGCATGTAACAGAGATTTTGTCACCTCTGGGTAAAAATTAGTGATATTTCCCAAATTGTTTCTATAACATTATACCCACTTTTCATGGATATACTTTTAAATCAATTCCTAGTTGCTACAAAGACCAACATAAAATTGAGAATGCATCCTATATGGACATAGTAGTTCTGGAAATATTTCTTGTCCTTTTACTTTACCAGAAAGCACTTCTCAGTATTTCAATTGACAAAAAGCCCTAAGCTTCCAAAGTTTTTCAAGCAAAAATGTACATTCATATAACTGCTGGCTCAACAGTGTGTTGATATTCATGAAAACACTTCTACCACGTTTAATGGTTTGTTCTTAAAGACAGATTATGCTAGTTGTACTGCAGCATTTTTATGAAATTTAATCATTTTTTCTTAATGGTTTTCTGAACTGAGGTCACAATCTCTAAATGCTACTAATTACTGAGAATTTAAAATATGCCTTCTATTACTGATCTGCAGCAGTCACTATCAATCAGTTGTTCCTATGAATGTACCTGCCAGTAAACTTAAATCGAAGAATTGTTTAGAATGCACATACAGGATTTTGATGACAATCACTGTAAATCTGTTTTTAAGACTAGAATTGCATTCATGCAGAAGCAAAGTAAAAAAATACAGGCACGAACTGAATTGATTTCTATGAATGTAAAAGCATCGAGTGGCAAGGAAAGCAAGTCGTCATGGCTTGATGAGCCCATACAGCAGGTACTTTGAAACTCGACATGATTTTCAACTCTACACCTGTGCACTGACAAGAATTCAGCAGTATAATATTAATGAGGCAAATCATATTGGCATGGGAACATAATTTATAGATCAGTCAAAGCAATTTTGTACCGTGATAAGTGCTTAGTCCTCTAAATTCAAAATCTAGCACTACTACTGAAAACTTCAACATTTAGATAAACACCAAAATTACAATATTTTTGAAGAGGTATGCCTCACTGTTACTGTTTGGGGACAGTTTTAGGAATTAATTAAGAATAATTAAAAGATGTAATAATTATAAACATTGCTATCAGCAGCAATTTAGCTACTTAAAAATATTTCTGATGGAAAATTTTCATCTGAATTGCACTTTGAATTAAAGTTCATTTTCCAGTGAATTCAAATATTCTCATTGGTTTTCTGTCTCTGCTTGTACATAATACTAGGTGTGAGAAATATTGGTGATATAATTTGGTTTGCATTAATTCAGTATTCTCATGTTGCATTAAAATGTTGCATTTTAAGTTTCCTCTGTCTTAATCACTTCTGATCTGCCTTAATGCTTCAGGGGAATAGCATTTTGGCTTTGCTAGGATTTCATTCTTCCATAAAAGTAAAGATCTCCATTTAGGTGTATTCACATAGCAGCATACTGGCATTTTCCTTGATCTACAGTGAAATTGCCATATCACCATCTATCATGGTCCCAAGAGCCCAGTCCACAGAGATGAGCAGGATCATGAGATATGCAAAGACTAACTTAAGGTAGCACAAGGCATCCACATTATTTGTCTCTGAAATATATATGCTAGATGACGACTCATACCATGCTAAGTGCTGAGGTCTCTATGCCACCACACATCAGGGTTCCTCTAAAGGCTGGCCCAGTGTCCCCAGGCTGTCCACCTTTCCCTGACCTTATACCACCCACGAGAGCAGCATGTTAATATTCCAGCAATGATATCAATCAACTGGTATATACCCTGACAAGGAGGAAACAGACGTCTCTGAGCTATGTCTCACAGTGGACATAACTGGGCAGAAAAATCTTGATAGAACTGCAGTACCTGTCAAATGCTAGAATTTAAATTATATTTAATTTTGTAATGATTTTTGTTATTTTAATGTTATTTAATTTATAGCTGTTTTCATTCTTTCTGGATTACACAGAAAGTCTGTAACTGAAGTATTTTAAAGTAGTTACAATTTGTTTAGTTATTCCATACAATCCCCGTGAACTTTAAAATTTGAGACAGAGAAACACAGATATGGAGCAGATCATCTTCCAGGTAAATGCTTCCAATGAGGGAGGACTGAGGAATTTTTGAGAGATGTCCTTGGACAGACAATCTCCAAAGCCATTTCTAAGAGGCGAGAACCACTCACCACTACTTGCCCAAGGCGACTGTGGTTTGCTTGCAGTCGTGGATGCATTGAGCAACACAAAAAAAGCCACATAGCTCTCTGTGAAGTGTTTTGCACATCTCCTGGGTAACAAGGCACTGAGGTCATGATTGTTGTGCTTTCAGTAAGATCTTTGGTTTGCCCAAACTGTTTACTCTGCAAATGAAAAGGTAAAAGATGGTAAAGGTATTTGGCTTTTGATAGAAATAAACTGAATGGCTCTTGCTTCCTGACTTACTGTCCTAGAAAATGGCCTTACCTAAATCTATCCATCTTGAACTCAGCAAGGTTCATCTTATCCTCTCCAGATGTGCTGGCCAGTGTTACATAGCTGGGTACATTTTGGCCATGTAGCCTTGAACAAAAAGGGTGGATTGTCGCTGCAGACATTTACATATGTCGAGCCTGGTTAATGTGACGTGTCTCTCATAGATCTGCAGGGTCAGTGAGGAACACCAAAAGCCACATGGTCAGTATCTGGCCATGGGGCTCCTTGAATAGATGCTGGCCTAAGATCAGAGAGGACAAGAGAGTTTTGGGGTTGCAGTGAGTGATAGAAGGGTCTGGTAAGGTGTCAGGGCCCTGAGGGCACTCACCAGCTCTGCAAACATTTCTCCCTCCCAAGAGATTCAGCTGACTTGACTTCTGAAGGATTCTGATGAAACAAAGGTAGCAGCAGGAGCAGCTAAAGAGTTCACAAAGTATTTTATGGGATGCAAATGAATTTCTGTGTGTTACAAATCTAATACAGCTATGCAAACTGTATGTCACAGAAACATCTCATGCTGTCAGTTTTTGTTACTGAAATTACAGTTATTGACACTTGAGCAGATTAATAAGGACATTTTATCTTTTTATTCTTATTTTTATTAAGAAAAATAAGATGTCAGCTGTTCTTCAAAATAGTAACGCTTCACTAGATAGTAGTCAAAATGATGTTCAGAAAGACATTTCCTATTATCTTTTTAATTATATAGCTTATGATTGGCTGCATATTCCCACAGTTAAACTTAGTATATGCATCAAGAAAAAAAAGTTAATTATAATGAAAAACATATAAAGAAAATTCCTAAAACCATTACTACTTTACATCAATAGGATTCAATTTAAAATATTCTTGAAAGCTTCTTTTTTTACAGAATATTGAATTTTAGTGCTTTTTTTACTTATTTTATTCAGAGGAGTATCCAGAAAGAGTTTTTGCATGATTAGAGGAAAAGAAGCTGAGATGGAAGACCATTGCCTCACCTTGGAAAGGGTGAGGACAGCTGAAGAGCTGAGTGCTTTTCTTCTGGCGACTGAATACTAATCAAAAGTCAGATGTAAAATATATAGACATTTCTTAAGGCCAAAGCTACAGTATTTTTTATGATTGAAAAAAAATAACTGTTTATCAGGCGTGGCAAGCACTATCTACCTGAGGATTCAAATTTTCTAAAGAAAAATCTTGAAGTTTAAGGTTATTGATTAAAATAGCCAAAGTTTTCTCCTACAGCCTCAGTGTTACCGTGTGTTGAACCTTTGCTCACCTTATAAATCAGGACTCAATAGTCTTAGTAATTAAATTACTGTGTCCTCTGGTTCCCTGTACTGAAGTGCCCTACATTTTAATATAACACACTCTTCCAGCAAGACGAGTACACTGGGTGTAAGGGGAAATAGTTTGTTTCGTATCTCAGCACTTCAGAGTCTAGCAGCTAAAAACTGAATTCTATTAGCACTGCACAGCAAAAAAACCTCTTAATAGGCAAGGCTTGTGGGGAGAAGCTATTTTTTATTAGACCAACCAATACAAAGAAGAACATAATAATAGTGAAAGATACTGCTTCTCACCTCAGACTTTGACTTGTGTATATTTCTTGACAATCACAGATACCATAGGAGTACTTTTACTTTAGCAAAGCACTTAGCAGGCTTGTCTGGGGCTGAATGCCGAAGCTTCTTAAAGGACATTGCCACACATGGTAGTAACTCACACCCACCTAGTATACTTGGATCTATAGCACGGGAACAAGGATTACCATATAGGAGGATATTAAAAATAAAATAAAATTTTTTAAAAAAATGAAATCTTTCCTTAAAGATATACTTGGAAGATTAAAAACCCTTGTACTATATATCATTTCACTCCTCCAGCTGAACTCATTCCCTGTTAGCTTCAGTTTTTCTCAAATCATGCATTTGTTAGTAAAAATCTCTTATAAAAGAGCATTTCTCCTCTCAAAAAAAGTTGATCAAATTAGGTGGTTTGCCCAGCAATACTGGGGAGTCTTTAAGGAGCCATTCCTTATTTTTAACTGTAGTGCTAAATAACGAGAGGGTTGCAATTTTTCATATTTATCTGGGAATCTTGAGACAGCCTCAGTAACAAGATTCCTTGGTGTCAATTTATCTCTTATTCAGAAGCCATTTGAGAAAATCCATTCCCTCAATTTTTTTTTTTTCCTCGTTTTAGTGCATGGTTCTGAATAAGCTTTCACACTGTTTTGTAACATACTTCACCTGAAATTGCATGATAATACGCCACTGTGTTGCAAGTTACAGGACCACCTATCTTGGAAAGCCTATTTAATACTGATATGCAAACCCTTGTACTCTGTTTTCAGAGGAGCACCGTGCTGAGTCTTTGTAGCATTGTCTATGATAAAAATGCATGTGAACATGGAGAGAGAAAATTAAATTTGGGGTGTGTATGCATTTTAATATTAGCCTTTCTTTACACTTAAAAGTGTCTGTACTGACTAAGAGTTTTGGGGTTGTTTTACACCAGACTTAATAGATAATTTGCTTTAAAAACATTCTGTCAGATTAATAACCTTTCTCTTTTAATTTATTTCGCTTTTAACCCATTTAAGCTAATAGTGTGTTTCGTGGACCAACTGGACTTTTTCAGAATCCCAAGAACTGAGACTTATTTATTTCCCAGGGCAGTATTAAATCCACATGCATGGAATACTATTAGTTTGAGAGGAGAAATCAGCTCATCAGACAGTTGTTAAATATTCTGTGCCTGCTGTGACCTTTATTACTTCGTTTTGAGAGCTCCTATATGGCCAAAGATGCCCTGGCTGCAGACATCAGAGGCTGCAACAAGGAATATCCCTCCCTGGATCTCCTCTCTCCCCTACAGAAACACAAGAAACAACATTTCCAGTTTGTCAAAAGCCAAAGCACCTTGCGAAGAAGAGTAGGAATGTAACAGCTCAGCTTCTGACAGAGGTTTCTGATTAGTCTTCATTCTGGTTTACGCACCACCTACATTCAAAGGTTGTTAGATACAACCAAACCTTAGGAGTGTCACGGATCTTTGGATCACCTTTGTTAGCGTAGAATAGATCTTGATTAATTTGGATATTCTTATCTGAATAGACTCCCTAGTCCACCAGCACTTTGGTAAGGGCCTCTGCACCAATGCTTATCACTGTAGTGGGTACCTGTAATCAGCAGTTAATTCAGTCTCTTTAGGTGCAATAGCCCTTGTTTCCGTCCAAGAAAATGATTTTTTCCCTTCTTGAGTAAGTCTATTATGTTAGCATGTAATGCTCTATAAAATTGTCTGAAACTCTCATATTTCTTCTGAACTAGCTATTTTTTGTCATTTTCTATTCCTGACTAGTAGGCTTGCTAAAATACCTATTTTCTCTCGAGCTTTTCAGCTAGAGGAATACCTGTCTTTGTGCTTTTTGGAGTACTTCTTTATATCTTTCTTAAAAGTTTGCTCTGCTTTACTGACTTGTCATAAATTCAGTTAATACTAAACCATCTAAACTGTTTGGGTTTTTTTAAAGCTATCAGCTATTTGACTTCTAGGCCTGAAACATTAGTCAGATATTGTTCATACATGGATTCTAGGTGGTTTCCTTTTTTTGTGGATTGTCTGGTCTTTAACAGCTAGGGAACTTTTCTAAAACAATACTCTTTATCACTACTTTGCCTGAATATTATTTATCCTTTGGATACTCTCTATTTTTGTTTAAATATTTTTGAACATTCACACATAATTATTTTTTTTTCTAAAGAAACATAGACCACCATCCTACTTTGTCTCTGCAAGGCCTGCATGCTTTGACTCCCAGTGTTTTAACACTAAATATGCTACTAAGCATTCAGACTGACTACTATAGGCAGAGGTAGCTTGATTTTAGTGATTATTTGATTTATAGGATAAACCAGTCCTAGAATAAGCCACGATACATATATTGTGATAAATCAGCCCTTGAAGTTGACTCATATGACACAGAATCATATGACACATATTAGCACATAACTTTCAAATATAATTTAATATTCCCCCACACTTGAAGCAAGAATAATTTCTTGTTTCGAAATTTCTCAAGAATCCTAAAAAGCTACAGGATAATAAACAAACAACATATCCCAGACAATTGGAATGTACAAGGTCAGGGTTAGGGTAGTTATTGCTATTGATTTTCACAGTGAATAATTCCAAATTAGAAGACAGCTGCTCTCCTCATCTGTCTTTTAAAGCAAAATACATATGTTTAACTAATAAAGATACTCTGACTAGCCCGGAGAACATTATGATGCCTGACTTCATTATGTTCAGGAATTTTTCATAACCGTTCAACAAATAGGTGTTTTGGAACAGTTCAGCGCAAAATTTATCCTTTTTTTACTACTTGTAAAAATTTTATTTTGACAAAGACATTCAAGCCTTTTAATAATTATAAAATATTTTTTATCGGTTCACTGATTCCAATCTAGTTTGCCAATTCATATTCCTCCATCCTTTTCACTGTGAATGTACGGTGAATATAATTCCATTCCTCTCTCCTAAGCCTTGCCAATATTTTTCATGGACTGCTAGGTACTCATCATCAGTTGCAATAACACATGTATTTATTAACACTTTCTTCATCTCTTTTTCCCACCTGCTTCACTGAGATTGGTTGTTTTAAATGTGAAAATCATGAGCCTTCTCATGCACACCTGACTCTGCCTATATCTAATACAGCCTAATACAACACAGAACTAAGGTACAGAAGAGAAAGATTTTGCTTATGAACGAGGTTTTGTCCCCAGGGAGATACAAAGTAAAATATTGTGAAATATTTCTAAAGTTCAGAAGAGAAGAATCTTCAGCTTCACTGCCATTAGGCATTAGAAAATCCAAAATGCACAACCCACAGGGTTCAGAAACACTTTATTTTACTTTTAGCAATTTGATTAATACATTTCCAAAAAAGTATTAACTCTGTAAATGTAGAAGGTGATATTATGCATATCTGAAAAAAGTAAGAAATGCTGCTTTGCTTTCTACTTATCTCTCTACCTTTTGTATTGCAGTATTTTGATACCTAGCACGCTGTGTAAAATAAAAATCTTCAACAATGCTTAAATGCATCTAAAAAACGCACAACTTTTCAGCTAAGATATGATATTCCATAGACAAATCAGAAATTATTTCTCACCAGATCATATTTTTATGTTAGTCAATGTGTTTGGGATCTGAACAGAGGGGCAGTCCATTATAAAGATTTTTGATTTATCTGGTTTCTGTAGTGAGTAGAATGGCATTGAACATACAACTTTTGTAAAAGGAAATCCCCATGTTACCTCTATCATTTCCCTTAAACTTCTAAAATTGCTCTGGTTTAGAGACTTTATTGGACCATTTCATTTAGCATTTCTGATTTGTAAATAGGACCATTTTATTAATGAACTGTAGTGGTACCTCCATTTTGTCCCACTCTTCAGAGGCATTCTGAAGCACTTCTAACCCCCAAGCTGCACAAATGACCCAAAGGGTATGTACACACTGTCTACTCTGCCCTGATTTCTATTTAACTTCTGTCTACTTTAACTTTTAGAAATTGGCCTGCCAATGTACTTAACACAAGTTCCAGCTGTTTGACTGTCAGAAACGCTCCTTAAGCATATAAAATTATGGCAGGTCCACTTCTCACTGTTCATACTAAAGTTGCATAAAATGTCAGAAAAATAGAAACATTTTGCTGTTTCCAGTGATAGTTGTCTTTACCTTATTAACAGATTTATCTAAGAAGTTCCTCATATGACATCATGGTTGCTTTGATTGATATTAGGATAGGACTATCCTAAACAGAGAAAACTAGTAATGGCATAGCTGGAGCTATTTTAAACCCAACAAAAGACTTCATGCAAAATTATTTATCTCCTATGAAAAGAAAGGACTTACGTAGAAAGGACTAACAGCATAAACAATTTTCCCGCTCCCAGGACTGGGCAAACTATGTTAAGATTTATTTTAGAGTAAAACAGATATTCCTCCTACTCTTTCCACTATAAGCACTTTTTTCACCTCAAGAATGTTTGGGGTTTTTTTTTCAAAAGCCTTACACGTATTCTGCTTTCTGAAAATCATGCCATACAACCTATTGAAATTTTCTTGATTCAGGTGTAGTGTTTGTCATTAGGGCAATATTTTCATTTATCAATGTGCACAAGTGCACATTACTTAGCAGAATCAATAGTGTTGAACATCAAATATTTAGGATTTCAATAATTTTTTTTAATATAGGTTCTGTTCTCCCAACAATGAATTCACATGTCTTGTAAGATCTTTATTTTTGTGCTAATATCATTTAGTCATCATCTTCTACCTTTGATCCAGTCATCGCATTAATGTGTATTTCTCTATGGTAATGCAAAATAAGTCTTAACATCAGTTGAATAAATTCAGATTTTTTTATTGCTGAGCTATCAAATTGGTGGATAAAAAGACATGGATCAACATTTTTATTTCCTGGTTAAACTAACAAAAAAATTAAGGTGCCTATGATTCTCACTGTTAGCTCAAAGTATACTTGACTTTGATTGATACGTAGAGCATGAGAGAGGCTTATTAGCTAAAAATCTTACTGCAATCTGACTCCAAAATGTAACCTGGACATTGTGTTTGGCACATTATTAAGAATATGCATTATCCTCTCAAAAATTGCTGTCATGCCTTGGAAATAGTTGACTTTGATTTTTGAGAAACCTTTTCATGCTTTTTTTTTCCCCTATAAGCAAGACATGTTCACCAATGTAATTGAGCAGACTAAGTTGTGAACAGCTCCATCCAAAATGTTCCCTTTAAATATTTTTATTGCTGCACAATGAAATGTACAAGCAAGATTCTTCCATGCTAGGTTAGTAATAAAGGTAAAGAGTGGAAAAAAAAAATGCAGAAATTTGCTATCTGACGGAGTCCTTAATTTAAAAAAAATTAATGAGTCCTAAGTTTCTTTATCATTTGTCTTTACTAAGGATGCCACTTAGGATCACTTTTGAAAGCCAGTATGTGGTGGTTTTAAACCTCAGCTGAGAGCCGGGCTCCACAAAGTTACCTGTCTCTTTAAGAGAGAGGGGGGGCGAACGGAGAAGCCGCGGGGGAAGGAAAAAAAAAAACAAAGCCCCGTGAGTTGGGATAAGGATAGTTTACTAAGACAACAAGAAAAGATACAAAGAACAACAGTGATAACACTATTTTAGAACATAGGGCACACGAAACCTGGTGATACAATGCAACCTGTCACCACACCCCGCAGCGCGCGCTTTTTCTCCTTTATACAGAACATGACTATGACGTAATTGGTATGGAATATTCTCATTGGCCAACATGGCCCATTGCTAAGATGAAACCCGGACACAGTATTACAGTGAAAGTGGTTACTTTAGTATGATAAAATGATCATAGAATCACAGACTGCTTTAGGTTGGACCTCAAAAACCATTTAGTTCCAGTTCCATGCCATGGGCAGGGAACACCCTCCTCTACACCAGGTTCCACAAAGCCCCATCCAGCTTGGCCTTGAACACTGCAGCCACAGGTCCTCTGGGAAACCTGTTCACAGACCATTACCTGGTTCTTTTCTCAAACTTCTCATGTCCATCCAGAAATCTCTGGCTCTCCCACGAGCTTTCTTTCTCCTGACATTTTTTAACACCTGCTCAAGTGACTCAGATAGATGATTTGAACTGTCACAGAGGGTATTAAGATAATTTTGTCAGATGTCATCTTTCTGTTGGTTTTCTCAGGTCTCTAAAATAAATAGTAGCAACATGATATTCCTTTTGTTTTTTCAGAGTAAGACTTTCCAACTAGATTGTAAAATCTAAGTTTGAAAGTAGCATGAAATAGAACTTAAAAAGGAAAAGTTGCAATCTTAACAATGGAACAGCAACAAGGACTTCACTAAAAAGTGATGGTGAATTGTATGTCATTGTAGTCCAAAATTACTAAGTAAGATGTCCTCATCTTCAGGAGTAAAAAACATATCTGTTTTCACATCTCATTTGGGAACATGTTTCCCTCTATTGTATTTTATTAAATTTGTTATTGCATTTTTGCACAGTGGGAGTATAATGCAAAGATACCACACAAAACAGAACTGTCATTCTTCTGCTGTGAAGCACGTATCAGGTTCAGTATCTTTTTTTGATAAATTTTTGATTTCTCCTTCTTTGAGTGAACTGAAACACAGGCTTTGTGCTGTAAAATTCTGCTCAAGTAGAAACGAGGCAGCATTATGATGTTTAGAAACAACCTGCTTCCCTTTTACTGAAGAAAACTAACAAAAAAGCAAGTGAAAACTGAAGAAAAACATCAAGAGGAACAAGTTGGAGTGAGTGTGCTTAGAACACTGGGGAAAATGAAGCACATTTCTTGTTACAGTTTAATTCCATCTTCCAGTTTTTGATCTCACTGACACCGGTGTTACTTCATTGACTGCACCTTTTCTCTTTATAGATAAGGCTAACTTAGCCCAGAATAGCTCCTCAGCCTGCTTTATTTAAGCATCCTGTTGTGCAACAGTAATTGGGGCCTAAACTGCTCTGTTGAACAGAGACACACAGGTGTGTCTCTGGAACTGAAGCTTTGTGGTGGAGGGAGTGGGCAGGAGAGACATGTAGGGAAGAGGGGGAGACAAAAAGAGAGAGATCGTAGGTCCATAAATAGTGACATCAGTGTGAAAGAAAAGTTCTAAACTTTTTCTTGCCCTTTTTTTCCAGTGGAAAAAAACAGCATAATTTTTCCCAGCAGAGCAATGAAAAAAATGTTCTCATCTCTGTAACACAGCGCCACATCAAATTTCTCATCGGATACATTTTTTTTCTTCTAGCTCCTTTCCTTCTGTGAATGTGCTAAGAGCCTACTCACAGCTTTCAACCAGAGCTGTAGCAGCTGTCTCTCAGCAAGACACAACCATTGCATCTGGGGGACCAGGAGGTTTCTCTTTCAATGGGAATTTCAGCATTAAAAAAATATATTCTCCCTAGATGTTAGCAAAGTCAAAAGCCTTTCAAAATGGAAGACAGAGAACCAGCCTACTCCTCACAGAAGAACGGCTTGCCAGGATAGTTGTCTGGAACAGAGAAGACCAAGTTGAAAGCCCCAGCTGTGTGGTAACCCACACCAAGGATGAACATCAATTCAAGATGGGTAGCTACTCTGTCTCTAGTTGACCTAATTAATATTTCCAACAAATGGGCAGTGATACTGAGACCAAGGTACTAGCTGAACGGCCGCAGTCAAGTGTCTCACTCAGGATGTATGAGTATGAGAAATCAGCCTGAATCAGAGAAAAAAAAAAAAAAAACCTGAAATTTATTTCCCTGCATCTTGGTTTCTTGTATCACACTCTCATATTGTGTTACAGCCCACTCTGGTTATACAAATCCTCAGTGTGGCCAAAAATCCTATCCACCCATTCCAAAACCTGCATGTGATTACAACAAAAAGTTTCTGCCTTTGACTTCTATTGCTGTTTCTCATCTGAAAACTCACAATTAGCAATATCTGCTGTATCAAACACATATGGCTTGCCTGACATCACCAGCTTGAAAATTCAACAAGTGCCCATAAATTCCATATTTCATGTGGAATGTGGACACAAGCTAAACAACACACCTGTTGCTTCTGTATACAGTCATGTGCAAACATGTGTCTTACTTTCCACAGAAATATTAGATTTTTTTCCACAGAAATATTAGATTTTTTTCCACAGAAATATTAGATTTTTTTCCAAAATGACACTTTCTACACAAGCTTCTGTTTTCCCATGAACAATTTAGAAAACCTGTATCAGTTGATGTTCAAAGTTAGGCAAACTATTACTATTGAGTCTTGAATGTCTCTAATTTCATTCTGCTTTGTCTTCCTTCCAGAAGTCATTAATTAAGGACATTATTCTGAAGCACTAGTGTCTGAATACACCATTGAAAATTCATTTAAATGACTCAGCTTCTGAGAACAAATTTGTTTCTTTTTGAACAAAGAAGTACTAGGCCTTCATGAATGCAGAAAAGCAAAAGGTTTAGAACAATCTGTTCGAATTTTGTGAGCTACTTCCAAGCTTTACTTGTTGCCAGTTAGTGTTTGGCTTTCTCAATCGACTGAAAGCAAAGCATAAGTCAAACTCTTTTGCTTTTTATCCTGAGAAGTTCATAAATCACAGCTTTATCAATGGCTTTTGCCACTGTAGCATGCTGACTTCCTATGACACTGTCTCATCTTCCTATGTAATAATTTTTTTTTGGGGGGTGGGGAGGGACAAACCCAAAAACTTTTAATGGTGGAGTCATTTCCATGTAAGTAGGAAATATGGCTAAAACAAACCATTAAACAAGCTTTGTAACAACTGCTGCAATCCATGGCAGGCACATAAGGAAAACAGATTAGATCTGCAAAGCACATCTCTTGTTGCTGTCTTCAGAGTCTAAAGAGAATGGATTGTTTCATTTCCTGGATTCATGGATCCCTAATGAAGTATAATTGTATCTCCATGATGGTTTCATGCTAATTGAAGGAGACTACAGAGGAAACCAGCTTCTGAAAGGAAATTTATTTAATGGGCAGTTTGCATTAGTCTTCTTTCAAGGTAGTTACAGCTATTATTCTCACCACCATTTCTATCATTGGTATCATCTTTTCAGAGAACACAGACACATAGGAATAACAAGCATATAATTGTTACAATATATAAATATTAATCTTTTAACATTTTCTTGCAAATAACGTGGTTTTAATTGGATTCCAAACTTCCATTAGCTTTCCTATATAAAGTCAGCCTCACATTCTCATGCTACACAGTTCTAGGTTGTACTTCCTGTACCCTCTCTCTTCCATTTATCTTCCTGAACCCTTCCATTTATCTTCATCCCCTGAGTAGAGAAGGTCTTGTGTTGATCCAAACTTGGAGACCAGTGTACATCAAGGACCTAGTGACCCACAGAGCAGTTAACCGGAATAGGCAGAGGTCTGTGCTGCACCACTTTGTGTCCAGTGTGGCCTTAGGGTTGTGTTGTGCTGCAAAAATCCTGTCATGGGGTCAGCTCCATCATCTTGCTGTAATGGAGGAATCTGCATGCAGTTCCCACTTTCTGCCAGAGATTGGACAACCTATGTGGTCTTGCCTTTATCTAAAAGTACAGCAAGAAGTTCTCACTGAAACATCCTTTATGAACAAAGTTGTTTCCGTGTAAGAAAAGTATATAAAGGTTCAAATAGCCAAAACTGAGAGGCTTCCCTCCATGAATGGGCGTCGGCACAGTGTGCTATAGGAAAATACATCCAGGATCTATCCAATGCTGCACAAACACAAGGTTCTCAATATCTGAAGTGATATAAGATATACTCACTATCTAGATTACTCTTTTTATCCTGTCTAAACAGGTATTTTATTAAGCCATTTATTACTGAGCCTTTTGTACTGAGATCCAAATAGAACCCTTCATCACCTCTCTTCCTCTCTCACGTCTTAACCACCTCCCAGGTGCAGAGTAGGTCCTTCTACTATTTCTTCTTCTGACTTCTTTTTTCATTTCAAATTTGTTAATTACAGATGCAGAGAACAAATCCAGGTCACTTGTAGAAGTTTTCTCCCCATCTCCTCAGACAAGCTAATTATTTTGCCTCTGAGGCTATACAATATAGATTTTGAAATTGAAAAGAACAGGTTTCCTTCTTCATGACAGTAGAGGGTTAAGATCTTACACTCTCATTTCACTTACTGTGGCTCAGACACTGAGCAGTTTCTTCGTAGAATGTGACAACTTAATCCATTTTGATTACATCACTGTAACCTCAGACACCCTTTATACTGCTAAGGCAACATAAATTAGCCTTAATGTGGCTGTACATGTAATTCATGGGGGTTTTGAACTCCCTTTACTTGGCCACAAAGTACAAGCAGACCCTAATGTAAGCCAAAGTCTATCCTGAAACCTCATCTAACTGCATGCTTTGTTTTCCTCTGCTGCAGAACAGTTCTCACAGTATCATGAATAACCACAGCCCATCCTTCACTTTCCTTTTAGCCTGGAGAAGAAAAGGTTCAGGGGAAATCTCATCAGCGTGCACAGTTATGTGAAGTGAGGGTGTAAAGAGGATAGAACTGGGTTCTTTTCAGTGATGCCCAGTGACAAGACCAGAGGCAATGGGCACAAACAGAAGCTCAGGACGTTCCCTCTAAACATCAGAGAACACTTTTTCACTTTGAAGGTAACAGAGCACTGGCACAGGTTGCCCAGAAGACCATGGAGATATAAATTGGAGATATTCAAAAGCCATCTGGATACTGTCATGGGCAACAAGTTCTAGGTGTCCCTGCCTAGGCAGGGGTGACCTTCAGAAGTGCCTTCCAGCTTCAACCATTCTGTGATTCCTCATCCTTGGCAGAAAAACTGGGCTATACCCCTTCCTCCCTTTTTCAAAGCTGAACTAAAGAGCCTCAGTAAGCATTCAGCAACTTGTGAATTGGACAAAAGGTCTGAAATTTCGTGACTAATGGGTTATCACAGTAAATCACAAACACATTTAGAAAAACTATATATATTTCATAATTGTTACTAGCTACTGTATCCAAGTTTGCAGTAAGTTCATCCCTCTTTTCATGATAAACAGCTACCTACACCATCATTGTAAGCATTTTCTCATTGACCTCCTCCTAGGAGCTAAATAAACCTGTTGGCCTGGTTGACCAGGTGATAAAACCTGTTGGCCTGGTTGGCCAGGTGATAAACCTGTTGGTCAGGTGATAAAATATTTGTAGGTTCTAGGAGATGATTCCTTACTTCATCTATTCCATCATTTGCTTATTTATACCTCTTATATACAGACCTCCCATGCGCTACTCTTGCTGACAGTCTTCAGAGGTGTCACAGGTTAAATGACCATCAGAAAAGATGTGCTCACATGCCCAGGTATTTATTAAGATTCTGCCCTGGAATGATACCCTTTGAGTACATAAAAGTAGTAATAAAAAAAGCATCATTAGTCTGGCAACTTACAGAAAATACATGCATTTAAGAAACAGCCAGTGTTTAAGAAACACTTTAAGAATCTTTGTTCTTACACAACTATCCCAGATAACCAGTTATATAGAAATTCTTGAGTGTACATGGAAAAAAATTACTTTCAGATATAATTTTGCTATTTCAACTTTTACTGTAGCTTTTCCAGAGTTATGATATTTTAGTTCTGTGGAAAAAACTATACACACTAACAATACTGTTCTTTACTTCTTTGGAAGTCATATCTTGCCTACGCCTACGCAGTTGACTCTGTAGCTAAGTTAAAATTCAGTTTTCCTTAAGGAGTTTTCCTTATTTTGGTGGAGAATTATGGAGGTGGGTCTGACTGAATCAAATTCTGCTTCAAAAGCTTTTGAAGAGAAGTTAAGTCTCTCCAGGCATTCAGAATTCTCTTCTGTAGGCTAAAAAATCTGACAGAAAGGTTTAATCATGTTTGATCAAATGATTTCTCTTCCAGGATCTAGATTTCCCTAAATACAGTAGAACTCGCATAATGAACATTAACACAGTGAGTAATGTACATATTTAAAAGGAAAATAATTCTAGGGATTTTTTTTTTTTTGATCTGAGGAAATGTGTGTATAATCCACTTTTCTAATCTGCTGACATAATTCAGTGTCATAATATGTCATCAAATCCCTTATTGTTCCTATAAATTATTACAATATCAATAAAATATAACATTTGGAATTTAGAATCCAAAGACAAAATGGGAAATTAAAAAGCAGATAACCAGTCATGACAGTAAAAATTAGAAGAGGCATTGAGGGGAAAATAAACACCATTCTTTACGGAGGGAATTGTGCTTTTTGTTGGCCCAGATGTTTTTAACATCCCTGAAGATACTGTTTCACTTCATCAGGTCCTGATTCTCCAGTTAAGATCCTATCACAGAATGCCTGCAGCCCCACAGAAGAAGTCAACAGAGAGCTTCTTGGGCACCACAGCTCAGGTCTGTATTATCAGCTTAGTTAGGCATACAAAGGAATTCCATTAATCTGAAGTAAAAAGCTTCTTAAGATTCTGGTGGTTGGAATTATTAGCAACAATTTATTAACAAGCTGAAATTTTGTTTTGAAGGCTCCAGAAATGTCTTAAATGTTGCAGCAAATTCCCAGTTATCTATTAAATATATCGATTTATCTGATCAAAAACTTTGAGATCTTAATGTTCAGGGTCTTTCTCAAACAAACAAACAAAAAAAAGGTATTAAAAAAGGTGTATTGAATCCAAGATTCCACTGCAGTCCTAGTCTCCTCACAGAAATATCACCACAGCCAAGACCAAACTGCATGTCTTCACCCTCAACCCTGCAATCCTATCAATTCACCCCTATACCACTGCCACTCATTTGCATTGAGATATCAGTTTTCAAAAAGCAGATACATTTTAGCGCTCGGTTTCCCTGCTGCAGCAAGATCTCTCTGGCTATGTCTAGGAGATGCTTCCACTTTTAGCTATCTGATTTTAGAAATGTCTCAACATGAGGAGTGATCCAAATACTTTCTTTTGAGTCACTGGAGACCATAAGTTGGCAACAAATGCTGAGAATTAGGTTCAAGGCAAATCTTAACACTTAAGCTACCAAAACTGCTATCTATTCTATTAGCATATTATAAGCAGGTGTAACAATTTAGTGAGATGAACTGCCTTTACAAACCAGTGCAGATGTAAATACAGCCTTGCAACCAGCTCTGAAATCGGACAATAGTATCCACTGCTATATCGGACTGCATTTTACACACAAATGGTTGTGCCCTAATAAACTGCTTTTGGCATGTAACACTCCCATCCAAAATATTAAGTAGCTTCAGCTTCTCTAAATTATTATCAAATACATCATATTTTGTACATTGGCAGGTCTTATTTACAATCTTGTTCCTTCCTTTTCAACCGGGGTGATTGATTTCCATTTTTTCATATTCTTATTTGCCTGACTGCTTCACTCTTAATTATTTAAGTAACATCATGAATGTCAAAAAATTACTTGTGGTGGGGAGAAAGTTCAAACACTGTTCTCATCGCATTTAGTAGTGCAGTCCAATCAAATTTGTGTGAGCAGGCCTGGAGCATGGCATGCAGAGCATAGCTGATCAATTGGCTCCGATAACATCAGATATGTGGATGAATCATATTTTCCACATGGCTGTCCATTGTTCATTTGCTTAAGTAACTTTTTGGGGAATTTTTTGAGATCTTCAATTCACAGGTTGCAGGTTTTTGTCTTGGCTTTTTGGGTTTGATTTTTTGATACTCAAGATTCTTTGCAGGTGATACAGAATAACTTTATCTACCTGACTGCATGTTTTCACTAATCAGCCAGGGAACTTGAGGCTTTTGAAGCGGCCACAAGAGGGTCCTCCCCTCATTTATTTATCACAATGGTAAAATATATATATTACAAGAAAATAAATTCCATCTTGCCTGTCAAAAACAATGTGCATGCAAAGATGCATGCAAATCAAAATAAAGTTCTTATTCTTCCAAGCTGCCGCTCTAACTTTGGGAAGGACTCTCCCTCACTAGCGTTGATGCTTAACCCTGTCAACGACAGAATTTCCAGAGACAAGGCCACAGCTATGAGCTTACTCAAATACCCTGTGAACCCAGAGCAAACACAACATAGACACAGTGATGAATTGGTTACTCCTGGGGAAGTGGCAGAGCCTACACAAACATATCTTTACCCAGTATCTGACTGAATTGGAAATCTTAACTTTTAATCATCTGTCACTGCTCATTATCTGATTATATATATATCCAAACGAGGTGTTGTTCCATTACGTTACATTTATATAGTATTGTATAAGGACATTTTTATGTATTGTAGGAGTATAAAGTAATTCCTGTTTGCTCATAAATTGTTAGCAGTTAAGATGCGTATGAAATATTTATAGACACAGCTGATACTTCATGACAACTTTCTGCAATGCACAAATTCTTAATTACTTAATGTAACTAATTTCCATATTTAGTTCCATTTCCATTGCAGCTGACTTCTCAGTGAGTCCTTAAATTAATACTAAATGTTATACTTGATGAACAATTTCTTTAGATTCTTTTTTGCTGTTATGAGTACTTAATATTGTTTGCAATTAAGTTAACATGAAAGGCTTAATAATTTCAACCATCTTGTCCTCTGAATCATAGATACTGTATTTTTTTAATTAGTAGAAATGTCGGATTATGAACCACTAAGGGATTTTGGCTGTATTGAGCTCCTTTTCAACTCACACAGTTTGCACTTGTAACATCAGGTAAGGTACTTTTTTGGATTTTCACCATATTACTTTGAAACATCTGTATGTGCCAAGACTGCTGCTATGTAAATATGCTGCTTTAATATTTAGTAAAGCTCTTTTCTGTCAAATGGGGTAACGAATGACAGATGCCCTTGGATTTTAAGCGGTCCTCCAGTTAATACTGGAAATTCTATGTGACATTAAGTTATGTGAGACTTTTTTCAGCTGAAATATGAGGCAGAAAGTGACAGTCACTGGAACTACAAAAAGCCAAGTGTAATGACTGCCAAATAAGTCATGTATATTGTAAGCTGGCTAGTACATAAAGTCTATCTAAAGGCCAGTGGGGATTGGATGCTTAACTGGGAGAAACCAGAGTTAAGGCTACACAAAGTTATTCACAGCTGAGTCTAACAGAATTATCATCTCTTTATTTTCTGTTATTGTTTATAAAAATATTCCTTGTTATCACATCTTCATGATTTCAGAATACAACTTAATGACAGGTAAGAAAGGATTAAAGACGTCAGCTGTCTGAGGCAGAAGCCAGTCATGCCAACGCATTTCATGAGTTCCTGCATTTACCTAGGAGGGAAGATTTCAAAAGCTAGACATAAGATAATACATTAAATTCTCATAGACGGTAGCAGTATTCTAGTGATATTATTCTGCACTCTCTGTAGTTTATGAATTGTCCTGAGTATTCTTAAACAAAAAAAAATAAAACATAAAAAAATAAAATTCATAGATTTTAAAAGACCTGTCAAGACGTGGAAAGCAATCTCTGAAACTGGGGAATAAGTTGTTAACAAATGCAAACAAAAATCCAGAAAAACAAAGATTCTGATTGATAAAATCCAGTCATTGCATTTAATTTTTAAGCAAAATAAGTGAATCAATGTGGCTGAACTGTCAGGCTTTAATTGCTCCAAAAGTCTAATGACAAAGGGGGAGAAGTGCCAGAAATTCACATGATTTATTATCTTCCTACACTTCAGTTTCAAGCAAATGTACAATCCCGAAGGGATTCTCAACCACTAGCTGACAGCCCCTCAGCACTAAGTTAATACACAAGGTAAAAGAAAACCTAATGTAGAGTATCAGAACTGATTAATGGAAGTCATGTCAGCTGTCAGTTCTCTGCAAACTAATTAGGCAAAGCACTCAAGAAAACTCAGTGCCACATATGAAGGTTGCCAGAAACTTTAAATGGGAACATAAAAATAATAGGAGATTATTCTTTAAAATAGTTTTCTAAAAGGCCTTCATTTTTTAATATGCTTTTAATATGCATTTATTTGGTCAACAGATTTCTGCAAAGAAACTAGAATATTAGTCCTCCCTGTCAGTGTTCAAGGCCAGGCTGGATGGGGCTTTCAGCAACCTAGTGTAGTGTAGGGTGGAAATAGATGATCTTTGAGGTCCCTTCCAGCCGAAACCATTTTATGATTGTGTGATTCTAATTGATGTCAGCATGAACTAATTAATTTTCCTCTATTCCAGGAAAGGATCTCCCTTTTAACAAGGCCAAAAATCAAATTCTATAGACATTGACATGCTCCTGGTCTTGAACAATGTTGGAGGTGTCATGCGAGACCACATAGCATTCCTAGAGAAAACCGTGTAAATACTTCATATAGCAATGAATGCCCTTACACCTAGCATTATGAATACCAGCTGCTGCTCTTTTTTTTTTCATTTATTTTTTTATATTGCCTGTGCTATAAAGCATCAATGAATTCTTTTCATTATTGAAGCCTTTAGTTGCAATACAGGGTATTCATGAACATTATTCTATCAAAAATATTGGGACTTAGTTCAGCCCTTCCATCTTTTGAACAGTTTGAGCTATTGCACTCGCACCAAATACTTCTACCTCTATTGTAGAACACTATCACCTTACAGTATTTTCTTTATGGAAAGCCTATCCTTGTTGAAGTGTCAGAAGTCAGAGCTCCCTGCAACTTCCAACTGTGAGCAGAACCAATATGTCTACTCCATCCACATTGCCTTTGTTTTTTGATGTACATCCTGCATATAATCCTACATGGGACCTTTGCTGCGCTACTGGAGATCAAAAGCCAAGCCTTATGTGTCCATGCAATTCACACAATTTTTCGTGCCATGTTTTCCCAGTGAAAAACAGCACATAGTTCATAGACCTCTTGAGCTAGTTGGCATCACTCTGAAAATGCTTCGTGGTCTGCTTGATAATTGCTATTCCTGGGGTTGGATCATTTCAGACCTACAACAGCTTCCTCAGTGTAGTTGCAGTCATCACCCATGAACTAGATCCCAGCTAAAACAATATGGCAGTGTAAGGATCATCTGTTTCAGAGTTCCACAAACAGGTTTTGGAAATGTCCCATCAGGCAGCAATGTCTAGCCCCAGGCCACTCATGGTGGGTTGTTGAGCTACTCAGCCTTGGATTGCCTTGAATCCTCACCTCTGCAGAGACAGCCCATGGGGAGCTGTGTAGATAGCTCAGTCCTGCAAAAGGACACTAAATGGGCTGCGCTGCATAATTCAACAACGGAAACCTGGGTTGAGCCTTGGAATTCTTTCAACAAACAATATGCCCTAAATCCCAGTCAAGCCACTATTTAGCTGTCTAGCAGAAAGATAAAGGCAAGCCAGAGGGTCTCCATTTGGCCTTAATGGGCCCAGACAATGCAGAGATGCAACAGATAGGGCATAAGATAAGGGGGAGCACTGCTGATGGAAGGTGGCATTGTCCACTAGGGCACAGTCCTGTCCACTGTCAAGTACAGAAGACAAAAATTCAAATAAAACAAGCCAGCCAGTGTCATACCATGGGTGCTGGTATGCTCCATTCAGATGTTGAAGTGCCTACAAAGTCGATAGGGCCAGGTTGATAAGTCGATAGGGAAGAGAGAGGTGCTGCATGAGCAGTGGAGAAATGTGGTAGTTCATATTTCACAGTGCCACAGCTTTAAACTTTCTTCCTTTACTCTGCTTATCCTCCCACAGCAGTTCCCCAGAAAGGAGCTGACAGATAATTGCCCCTGGGCTAGCACAGTGGAGAGGAACAGACTAGCTGGGCACAGCTTAAAGTTCAGAAGCAGTCCAGAGGTCTCAGAAGTCTTGGCATGTCCAAGGCATCCCATGGGCCATGTAATCAGAGCGCTCTTGAGGGTACTCACAGGCCTCCAAGATCAAATGACTTAACAGGTGCCAAAGACCTCTTCAAGAGCTTAGGTCTATGATAAATTTAAACTTCTTTAATCCCCACAAACTTTGTTTCTAATTCCTCAAATCTTTTTGGCAACTACTATCTAATTCTAACCAAATACACTCTAAACTGAATAACATGTTCACAAATGTGTCATCTTGAAATAATGAACCCAAACAGCAGAACAGCTATTAGTTATAGTTCCATCTGCTGATAGATCGTCCTTCATTAATATTAAAAATAAAAATGTCTTGGAGTTACAAGCAGTCCAGCCCTCTCACTGTGGTTGTCATATTTTGCCAGCACCACCTGACCTGTTTATGGTTCTCCTTGGCTGTCCTTTGGAAAAATAGTGACAGATCAAAACAGCATGGCAACCAAGGGCTATGGCCTGTTCCTATTTTATGACTGATTGACAGTGAGTTTCTTGGAGAAGAATCAGATTAATACTTGGAAGAGAGTCTCGCACATCCTGTCTGCAAGGACAACTTGGCAGGCACAAAGACCCCCCCGTCTGACCCCAGGCACCCTGGTGAAATGCCATCTTGTCAAACCACGACGGTCAAGCTTCAGCTCTGCAGCTCTCAGTGTGCAAAACTCAGCACAATGGCTCCCTCAGATGTACAGAAGTTTGAATTCCTTTTGCACCAAGAGTCTGCTACCACAGTTAATCCATGCTAGATCATGCCCATCGCTGGCAGAGCCTGAGCAACCAATGGACGTGCAACTGCCATATGCCTTGGTTCTGATCACCACGACCAAACCTAAAGTGCCACTCTAAATATCCTGCCAGGCTCGCTCTTGCACGCCCAGGCATGTTGTATTCATCAGCCTGCACATCAGATGTGCTCAGGGTAATTATGTCAGTGAAACTAAGCAAACACTTCACAGGAGAATGAACTCACCCAGGCAATCTATAAAGGATTAGGCAGTTGCCAGTGGATGAACATTTCTCACAGAATAATCATTCTATCTCTAATCCTCAGCTTGGCAGCATTGGGAAAACCCACAAAATACCTTCCAAAAATGAGCATGGGAGCTAAAATTCAGAACTTTACTGGATACAAGAACCACAGACTCATCAGAGCTAGCAATTCTACTGCACATAATAAAATCCCTCCCTCTAGTAATGCAATTAACAGCCTGAGAACTGTCTTTCTCTCTTTCAAAGACAGAAACATCTTAGCACCTTTCACTTTTTATCCTTTCTTTCCAAGATGGTCTACCTGCTGCATAAACTAGCTGACCTCCAAACAGGTGTTCTCAAGCTGTATTTGTTTCATTTTGAAGTCATCTGCTCTTCTTTCAGATCTGAAGCATGCCCAAATATTTATCTAATTTTTTTTCCAAATGAGAAAAGAAATTGGCCTCTCCCATACCTATTAGAAAGCAACATAATGAGGACCTGTGGACTTGTATCATTTAAAAGCAATTTCAAGATCAAAGGAGGGTTCATTGACTGTTTCTTTGACAGAAGAGAAAGACAGGGCATTTCCTATCAAAAATATTTTCTGAGGCCATAATGTCCAGATGCAAATGAGCTCTGCAGGGATTTAATTCCTTACCACGCTGGATACTTGTAATTATTTCACCTTATACTGACTTAAGAGTGGGCTGTTATCTTGAAGCAATCTGTCAAGGAATTCAGTACCAGTTTTTTCTTCTCTGTTACACTAGTGGAAAATTTTCTATCCTGACTATTTTAAAGGAAAATTGGATTTTTTACTAATTTTTTTTTTTAAAGTGTGAAAGTGCAGCTGCTTGCCTTGTAAAATGCCAGCTTCTACCAGAAGCTCTTACAGCCTTCCAGACAAATACTTTTCAAGCAAGAAATGGAGAGAGAGCTTTTATTTATTATTATTTTTTTGTTACAAAGATTCTTTGGATTAAATGCTCCAAGCAGTTCTGTTTCTGGTCTTGGCCATTTTAGGAACTTGCATCATGCTCTAGAGGAATAGCTCACAGGTTGCATAGGGGTATAATTTTGGGATATCTGCGCAAGCTGGTATGGTATAAATGGCTGCACTGTTTGTGCCAAAAATGGCATAAAGACCTTTTACACAGCTGACCTGCAAAAAAAAATTTTGAAAAACCCTATATATATATATATATAAAATGATCAAGCACTTTGGAAGCCACGGATGTGTTTGGCAGCACAAATCTCAGTCAATATAAAGAGCTGGCGAGTGCCTAATGAGCTGTGCAAGAACAAGACTTGAGGGGATATGTTAACTAACACAACATCAGCCACGACGCTGCAGTCAGGGCTGACAGAAACAAGTCCACGGTTGGTGACTGGTGTCCCACTGGCTGCCGCAGGCTTGTCTTCGGCAGCGTTCCGGAGGGGGATGAGAGGCTGGCACAGTTAGCACAGCCCCACTCTCCTTCTTTCCTTCCTTAATTCTTTCCTCTGAATGGGGAGGGCGTGCACACCCAGCAGCCTCAATCTTCTGACACTCTCTTGAGCTTAATAGGCACTTCATTTCATCCTTGACATGATAGTAAGAGACCTCAAGCAGAGTTTTAATTTTATCTTCTGCCTGCTGGCCACTTAGGACGTTTAACTCACACCCTTCCCCCACCACCACCTTCTAATGCAGCTGACTAAACCAGATCACAGAACTAAGAAAAATATTTCTTTTCAGGCAGAATGTATAAAACACTGGGGGTGGTTTTGGTCCCTGTTTTTAATTTTGCACCAACCTCCCCGCCCCCCCAAAAAAACCCAAACCCAGTGATATCGAAGGCCTTTCTCTAAAATCACATAAAGACACAGAATATATGATTAGAGTGACAGATGATGGAGGTCTGAAACAGACTCAGCTGCTGCGAATTTTGTGAAGCTGTGGCTCTTGCAAAGCTGAGTTGAACAGGGCAGCAGGAAATGAAATGGATTTTGGTTAATTTTGTTCCATCATCTGCAGCAGATGTTCAGGTGCTCTGACGCAGAGATTCAAGCAAAGATGTTTATAGCAGAGGCTCATCACAGAAGCTACTACTTGCAATGGCAGTTAAAGGTGGTAAAATATATTTAAATAACAGGAATGAAGAGTCAGAGGAGCAGAGTACCTAAATCATTCTCTCTTGTTTAGTGAGACATGACTGCCACCTCCGTGTTTTAGCTCAACTCATCTCAGTCTCATCTTATCTGCTTTATCCTAGTCACTAGAAGAGAGGAACATATTTCTTCCTGAAACTATTTGCTCTCTTTAACATACCATTACAAAAATGCCCATAAAGAACAAAGACAAGGGCAAGATTTTTTTTTTCAGGCATTACTTAACAAAAGTTACAGTATTATGGCATCAGTGGGAATAGGAGTAGTTAGACTCCAGAGATTACACTGTTCAGTAAATTCTAGTTGCAGCCACCAAAGCACAGCAAGCATATCTTTTATCCACAGTGCTACGATACTAAAAATGATAGGTAAGGCATGGGTAAATTAGCTCCACAGTAAATAAAATTGGAGCACTTTTTTATCATCTGGAGGGTTCTTTTAATCCTTTAAATTGAGAAAATTTAGCTCTGAAAAAAAAATATATACCAAAAAAGCTAAATTTATTTACTTAAAACAAACCAGATATATAATCTTTTGGGTTTAGTTCCTTTTCCTATCATAGAACCATTTACAGCAAATTCTGTTACCTGATCTGCCTGGAACAAGTGAAGGCTGCTGGGAGTTCAGCATATTCAGGAGGAACAAGAGCATCAGTCAAACTGACCACAAACAGTAAGTGCAAAGTTTTGCTAGTTGCTTATTTTTACTGCTACTTAATATGTTCAACACCATCACGCCCTGAGAAGCAATGCACAGTCCCTCGTGTTGTCCGCCTTCCGCCAACACACACTCTCATCCCCCATATTCTTACCCGCTGAGCAGAGCAGCTGCCTTTTCCAAGTCAAACTACACATTTCTCCACCCACTGGCTTTAGATCGTAGAGGAACAAACATTGGGCCCCATCACGTTCAGTATATAGCACACACTTTATTACAGGAGCTTTACAGTACCAAAACCACAGTTGCCCTTCCAGTATAACCTACAGCACTTGTTTTTTTTTGATGAAGTGACTAAGGATCAACACATAAAAAGTTATTTATTTTTATAGGTATTTTAAATACATGCCATGTTTTATTTTGCTCTTGTTGATTTTCAAACGATAAACTCAGAGGAGTTGAGTTAGCTAATGTTATCACACACAGAATCACACAGAATTGTAGGGGTTGGAAGGCACCTCAAGAGATCGTAGAGTCCAACCTCCCCCCTCCCCCCGTCAAAGCAGGTTATGGAACAAAATACGCAAAAAAGAATGCTGCACTTTTAAAAAAGAAACTGAACACTTACATGTCCTACAGAAGTTGTATTGGTCCTCAACTAAAATGAAATTACAAGTTGGTGATGGTTAATGATTGCTCTCATGAAAAATAGATGTGAAAACAACCTCCAGCGGTTGTCTAGTGTATGCCCAGGCAAGATTAACAACACTCAGTGTTTCTAACTCATGTTTACATTGAAAGGTTGAGGTGTCCAATATTCTTAGTACACGGGTCTACTGCTTAACAAAGGTAATTAGGGAATTTTTTCCCCTGATGTACAGCCAGAAACCCCTTCCCTACCTATAAAAACCATCACCTCTCTTCTTTATACATACAGACAGTCCCTTTTTCCTTTGTAGCCTCCTTGACATATTTGAAGCGTGCTACCACATCACCATCTTTTCTCGGCTTTTTCAACTCTTCCCTCAAGAGTCATGTTTTCTGTTCTTATTGCTCCACCCAAGACTCACTCATTTATCCACATCAAGTCACACCTTTGCTATTTTTCAGGCCATATATCCAATTTGCCAGTTATTCTGCATTCTAAATACTGTCTACCATAGTTCTTCCAGCTGCTTTCAGTTTACCATCTGCATGTGAAATAAATATCCTCGTTAACAACGTCAATGATGGAAATAGTGACTGACACGGGAAAATCTGTTTAGAACATAATTTGAAATATTTTCTAACTTTAACCAGAAATTTTTGGAGTTATTTTTGGAGCACAGTTCCCCAGTCCCTTTTTTCATATCATTTCATCACGACGAGTTCTGCTTAAGGTTTTTAGGAGAACAGGATATGACAGAGAGTGAACCAGCTTACTAAATCAGTTGACATTTTCATCTGAAAAGCCTACTATTCTTCAGAGAAAGAGATTTAGTTGATGTGACTTATTTTTTTTCCAAGCCTACCCTGGCTGTTATTTGTCATTTAGCTGTTTTCCAAGATTTCTGATTATTTCTTCTGTAACCATTCTAGGCATTAAAGTTGAGCTGTCTGGTCTGTAATTTCCTTTTTCTTTTTTACTATGTTTAAAGACAGGTAATATGTTTGCCCTTTCTGGAATGTCATCCTTTCTGAATAAGGTTACAGAATAATAGTTAATGGTTCTGACAGTGTTTCTGTTTGTTCTTGAAGTACTCCTGAAGAAGTTTCAAGTCCACTCAGGGTGAAGATGCTAACTTATACAAGCATTCAAATACATTCATACACCAGTCTGCCGTTCTAGACTTTTTGTCACTGATGTTAATGGTATCAACCATCTGGTCAAGGCACCTAAATCCTACGGCCAAAGCAGGTTGTGTATCAAATCCACCTTTTTAGTATAAACTGAAATCAGCTTTATTTTTTTTTCCCTCTCTCTAATTATTTCTTGACCTTTCCCTTATTGCTAGCATAGTTATAAAATGTTTACTTGTTATTTTGTGTACCCTTGAAAGTTCTGCCTTAGTTCTTGTACTTCCAATGCTATGCATACAAGGTCTTCTCATCCTCAATACCAGACTGTCAGCTCAAAAGTTTTGTTCAGGTCCAGCAAGTGCTCGTGATTTAGGAAGTTGCTCCCTTATCCCTCCTTTGCACAGATGTACAAATTTCTTTTCTGAGGCTGTTAATTCTCCTGAAATTTTTTTTCTTGACCTTCCTTCTGCAGAAAGGTTATGACCTGGCTTTTTTAAGTCTGTCCAGTGTCTTTTTCTTTTATCCTTTCAAAAGAATTGTGCCTTTCATCTTTAAACTACCATTTATTTTTCCCTGTTATTCATAATCAAGAATAACTATATTTAATTGCTTTTTTTTAAGTTCCAGTCTCAAGAAATTGCTTTCAGTGCATCATAGGAGCTTTTTCTATGGTTTGGTTACATCTACAGTTCAGTTTCTGGTGTTCCCACAGTATTTGGGAATGGCTTTTTTAGGTGTTGTTTGGAGGTGTTCCTCAGGCCCAGGATAGCCTCTTTCATGATTCACAGAATTTTAGGGGTTGGAAGGGACCTCCAAAGATCATTGAATCCAACCCCCGCCCTCCACCCCCACCCCTATCCCTGCCAAAGCAGGTTGCCTAGGGACAGGTTACACTGGTAGGCATCCAGATGGGAATGATATCCACCATTTGATACCATCAGAGGGACATGTGCAATGTAAGAAGTTCCTGTGCCTGAAAAGGAGTTCCTAGGAATATGTGCTGCATCATCAACTGAAACCTGCTTCCTTCAAAACAAATTTATGCTCTCATCCAGGCTGGAAGCTTCTCCTGCCTGGAAGAGTAGAAACAATATGCAAATGGGCTCCTTCACCCAGATATGTGAAACTTTTACTTTTTGGAGAAATGTTCATTTTAGACTAAAAGGACCAGCTGCTTTAACTCTTTAAAATGGTCATCACAGTTGACCTATGTAAGGACTGTTGTCTCATTCCTTTTATTTTTAGCAGATACTTTCAGTGGTGGCTGTTTTATGCCTCTGTTTCCTCTTTCTCTATGTATTCATAAGCATTAAGCAATATATTTTCCTTCTTTTATCAGTCCAAACTGCTTGAGCCAGACATACCCTCGTATATCAATATTACAGACATGTGAGTTATTCCCTAAAGCCTCTTCTATGCCAATTAAGTAATAATTTTAATTATGTACTGAGATTTCAATGCCTGCTCTTCCTAGAGACATGGCATTGAGCACATGCATCAATAAAGCCTTCTGTTCATTTTTTCAGTACTTTATTTCTCTATTTTTGTGACATTTTTGCATTGCCCTTTCCTGGATACCAGCTTGTATGCCATGCACTCATTGGTCTGTTCTAGCCCTCTATATGTCCCTCAATTACAAGACTACGCTGCAAATTCATTTAAAAAATTACATTTTAAAGGGAAAGTGGTGGTTATGATGCATTTTAAAGATATGTCAGCCCAATGATAGGCTTTTTCATATTTGCTATAAAACACAGAACACAGACTCATGGAAATAGCAGAGAATTTTTCTTATGCAAAATGAGTGGCTGCACGTCTACTTTAATATCACAGTCACTCAAAGTGCTAAATTCTGTTTACCGAACAGAAACCCACACTGTTTAGAGGCTGGAAGGGCTGGTGCTCGGTGCTATATTTCTTACTGGCTTCCACACTGCTAAATCCATTTACACCAGTTCACACTCTCTTCCTAGGCCGCTATTGCCTTCTCTGTATCCAATTCCCAGGCAGTCAGACATAAGCATTTTAAGACATAATGTGTTATTTAGCCAGCAATCTCTTTAGTGTCCTCTAGTGCCCGAAAAAAAGGTGATGTTGCAGGATAGGACATTCCTGTAATTCCATTTCACTTCTTTTTGTTTAATTTTTGACAAGCAATGGCTCCTGATAAAGGCATCCTCTCTGCACATTTTCCCTTTAGATTTTAGCTCTAACATTTTCACTTGAAATAAAAAAGCATGATACCCAGGAAAATTCTATAGGTAGTAGTTACAAATGAAACTTGGAAAATGAGAGTAAACATCCAAAATACCCAGGGCCAAATTCTGTTATCAGTTCTCTTCAGTAGGGTTATATCAGTACACCATAAAAAAAGGATTTACGATGGTGGGACACAAAACAAAATAAGGGTAGTGTCAAATTGAAAAAGTTAAACAAAAAGATTAAGGGTTTGATGTTTCTGATGTGGTATCCTAAGTGTTATTGAAGCCATTGTAGTTGTAGGGGTGCTCCTAAGAGAAGTGCAAGTCAGCAGTAATGTATTACATAGGCTGTACTGCCAATGTTTGTTACATTAAAACACACATTCAAGCTGCTTTTTACTCGTGTGTCCTCTACACTGATTCCAACCATATCTTTTAAAAGGCCTCCTGTGATTCAAGCTAAAAACTATCCTGCTTTTCTAACTCTTTGTCTTAAGACATTGGGCAAATTGTAACAACCCAGATTTTTTACAGCAAAATAATCTTCTTAGTTGATTCTCCACAGGAATTATTTATTCAGCTTTCTTTTCATGGTCTTGAAATAATGCAGGCAATAACCTTTTATCCACTTCTCTTCCACTGAAAAAAAAAGACATTTTTTAACAAGAGACACCAAGGTCATTGCTGATCACAGAAAAAACCTTTTGAAGTGTGCTTATTATTTATTCAATTTTCAGATTCAGCCTGCACATAAGGTATTCAAATTGTGCAATTTAACACTGATCAGTCCCTTTTAGAAGGCTCTCTAATCTGTACGGTCATTTAGTATAATGGGATTTACCTCAACACAGTCGAACACTAGGAAGGAAAGTACATGTGGTAAATCTTATTATAGCTTAAAAGAGGGGTTGCCTTTCCCTGTTAGTTTTTAATCCTTTTTGGCAGAAACAACAAACTTGCAGGTGTTTGGGTTCTTTCCTTGCCATTTTTGCCATTTGAAAGGAGGGTGATGATTGAGCATTTCCCTTTGAAGTGGCCAAATAGGAATCTCAAGAAGTTCAACAAAGGGAAGTGCAAAGTCCTGTACCTGCACAGGAACAACACTGGCACCAGTACAGGCCAACCAGCTGGAAAGCATCTCTCTGCACAGAAGGACCTGGGAGTCCTGCTGGGCACAAAGATGAACAATAACCAGCGCCGCACCCTTGCTGCAAAGGCAGACAACAGCATCTGGGGGCTGCATTAGGAGAAGCATTGCCTGCAGACTGAGGGAACTGATTCTTCCCCTCTGTTCAGCACTGGTGAGACCATCTCCAGTGCTGGATCCAGTTCTGGGCTCCCAAATGCAAGAGAGACATAGGCATACTGGGGTGAGTCCAGCAAAGGGCCAAGAAGGTGACAAAAGGCTTAGAGCACCTGACATACATGGAAGTATGACAGAGCTGGGACTGTTCAGCCTGGAGAAGGCTCAGGGAAATCCTACCTATGTGTATAAATACTCGATGGGGGTACCAAAGAAGATGGACCCCAGGTCATCCACACTGGTGCTTGGTAACAGGGCAAAGGGCAAAAAGGGCAAGGGAGTCTTTCTTCTACTTTTAGCAGTCTCTTGTTGAGTGCCTGGGATCTCACTCCCCAGGAGGTACGGGGCACAGACCAACATAGATCTCCACATTCCACCTGAGAGCAGGATTGTACATCCATCTTGAGCCCGACCAGGCCATTTTGGCATACCAAAATTTTTGTATGGCAAATACACACACTGGAGAACTGTGATGAGGGAAATTCCATGTATGGTTTACAGGTGGGGGGTGGCAATTACTCTCTCAGTCTCAGTTGTCCTTTTCAGGACAGGGTGTGTAACTGAGTGACTTCAGTTGTCTCTTGAGTCAGACTTACTCTAAAGCCAACACTACTCTGGTGTTGTTACCTTGTACCACTCTTAAATTGTTGAAAAGCCAAAAGCTAACCTTCACATAAAAGCTGTAACATCAGCTCCTAGTAGTAGGCCCTCTACAGAGGATTAAAAGGAGATCTTGCTCCATTCTTAGAATGTAATAGAAAAAGAATGGATGAAAGGAAGTAAGACAAGGCAAAAATAAAATAGACATAATTAGTATAAAGAAAAGAAGTAAGGTGTGTTGAACTGTGACTTCCTTTCCAGACAGCTCTTCCACCCTGCATTATTAGATCCTGCACTGGAATGATAAAACCAAATAATTCTGTCAGCGTCTTCACATGGGAAACCATTCCACTATGCTCTAAGCTATCAGTTTAATAGCACACATGTTCTTCACTAAGGTTTATAACCTCCTGTTGCAAAGGGAATGAACTCTCTCTGGTTTTTTTTTCCATGCCTAAATATTACATTCTCTGTGTCTGTGACCCATTAAAGTATAATAGCCCTGGAGAGGAAGCTGCTATATACTCATGGCAGAATGTGCATATACAGACACTCACATGTATGCATGTGCACGCAGTTCAGACACTCACATGTACAAAGACATACTATTTTTTACAGCATGTACTATACAGTAGGATCCCAATACTGCCAATAGGAGGACAAATGGTTTGCAGATTTTATTTATTTACCTTTTAAATTAGAACCAGAGAGATCCTGGGAATTTATTGGTACTATTTACATTGCAGTCCTCAAAAAAAGACATTTTCCAAAATTAGCACTAACACCTGCAATTTGGGATCTTAATTCCTGCTCTGTAAAGAAAAACACTGAATTAAAGACTGTGTTATTGTCATTATTTAAGAATCCATTTCACAAGACAATGTATGGAAAACATGGTGCAACAGAGAGCAGGGTGAGATAAGAAGCAGCAGCATTCCCCATGGCACTAGTCTCTGTTCTGCTGCTGTCACTTTGGAACATCAGGAAGGTTTCCCTCTATTAGTATTCTCTGTATGTAGCTCCCCGCTGATTATCTACCTGGCTTTGGCTAATTGTAACATTAGCAGAATACTTTACTTTCCGTATGGCAGTTGAGGATTACATAAAAGTAGTCTTTAACCAATGACTCATTCCTGAGTGGGCTTCGTGATGAGTGGGCTTTGTCAGGAAAGGAGAGGGTGTCACCGTCTCTGAAAAGATCATCTTATCAGCCTGGGACTCTTTGAATACCAATATGCCTGGGCAGGGGCAGAGGCAGAAGGACTTCCAAACTCGGTGGTTTAATTCCTCTTCCTGCAGCAGAAACGCGAGTTGCTAATGCAGCAGGAACTTTTCCTCCTTCGAAATGAGACCACTGTAACTTTGAGTGACAAATGGAAACGATGGTACTGCTGCAAATCTCTCTGGGTTATTTAACGGCACTAATCAGAAAACAGCCTTCAAAAGCAGTTGGGTTCCTGAAGTATTCATTCCCGTTTACTCTGAGAGTAGCTGTCATTGCATCTTGTTAGCAGAAAGCCTACACAAAGAGGGTCTTTAAGGCAGACAAGGTCATACTCAATCTAATCTGTCTCCTGGTAGTCCCAGAGCTCTGTGTGTGTGCTGAGCACACCCCACTCCTCGCATCTCTTCCCTCCTGCATGCTATTCATCACACACTGAACAGAAATTTCATGGAATTGTAGAATCATAGAATGGCATGGGTTGGAAGGGACCCCAAGGATCACAGAGCTCCAACCTCACTGCCAGAGGCAGGGCCACCAACCTCAGGCCTGGATCTACACAAGGTTGCCCAGGGCCCCATCCAACCTGGCCTTGAACACTTCCAGGGATGAGGCATCCACTACTTCTCTGGGCAGCCTGTTCCAGGACCTCACCACTCTTTCTGTGAAAAACTTCCTCCTAATATCCAATCTGAACCTTCCCTCCTTTAGCTTTAAATCATTCCCCCTTGTCCTGCCATTATCTGCCCTTTTAAAAAGTTGATTCCCCTCCTGTTTGCATGCTCCCTTCAGGTACTGGCAGGCTGCAATGAGGTCCCCCGGCAGCCTTCTCTTCTCCAGGCTGAACAAGCCCAGCTCCCTCAATTTGCCCTGTCCTAGCAGATAAGTGTTATCAAAGGGTCAGATGCTTTGCAGCCACTTTTCAGACGAGTCTGTTCCCATGCATTGAACCTGCACACAGGCTGCTGTTTCATTTGCATTTCCCATTTCACAGCAGGAGTCAATGACAAGGAGTGAAATGCAACCACATAAAGCAAGCATATGGGGCATCAGTAGAAGTCCTACATCACACAAGACAACATGCCTACATTTGTACTTCCCTTAGTCCCATAGTAGAGGAAACCCACTCTGTGATTAGCATTTTATATACAAGTAGAAGAGTATTTAACAAATTAAATAATTTAATAGGTTCATGACAAAGCTGTGAATTCGACATGAGCCAGACTGAAACACATTACAAAAATCTTTACGATTCTTTTTATATTTTCTGTTCTCTGGGTACATATTTATATGGTTTCATTTAAAATCCTTTATTTGGGCTGGCAAGTGACCCTCCCTAAGGAAAAAATAATGAAATTTTTAAAAATCCCACCAGCTGTTTTGGGTTTTACGCCTTTAACCCTGCAATTTGCTCCTCTATGAAATTTTTCCAGAATGGAGCTGTCTTCACAATTAGATATCAGCTCTCTTTGAGATAAACTTTTAATACAAATTTCCAATGAAACTGATTTTTTCTTGCAAAACTTCCAAGTCAGAGAAAATGTGGGGTTAGGATAAACACTTTAGTAGCTTGAGACTCTCTGGTATCGAGGGCTAATTCAAGGGAAAATGGTTGTCTCACTTTGGAAGTTCATGGTCAACCCAAAAATTTTTACCTCAGCTTTGAGATGGCTCTAAAACAGGAGTAATTGTTAAGACTGCTCTGGAAGATGCTCATATGCATTGGCTGCAAACTCATGGTATTCTAGCTATCCACAGATGTGAATGCATCCTGGACTCTAAGAAAACCTGTGGTTATCCTCCCATGTGAAAATGTGTTGTTCCTTTTTGGGGATTTTTTTCCCTAGCACTAATATCAGAGAATTTCCTGTTTGCAAGTCTCTTAGTCTGGCATGCTGCCTGGCTGACACTGGAAGGTATGGGACAACCATAGATCTGGCAGATCTCTTTATGGCTGTGGCCCAAGTGATTAATCATGTAGAGTAGTCATTTGGTGAGCCTAGGAAGCTTTTCGTGCATGATTGATGGCTCTGGGCCAAGCTGAAGGAAGCAGAAGCCGAGGAGGAACACACATTATGGGTTAGAAGTTTATGGTGTTAGTGACAAATTCCTCCCCCTCCTCAAACATTTGCTAGCATTCCTACATCAGAAGAAAGAGCAATGAATGTTAAGCAACCACATAGGTGTGGCATCTGATCTTCCTTATGAGGAGGTAAACTTTCAAAAGCCTGTATGGGACAGACACTTTTATACCAGTGCTACAATGCAGGGATAGCTCAACAAAGAAACCGTACTTGTATATAAGGACATGCTCTTCTCTACATAGATTAGTTAGCCCAGAGTACTACTTGGTTCTGACTAGCCAGTTGCAAAGCCAGTTGTCAGACTGGTTTGTGATGCTTGACTGGCAAGAAGATGCATCCAACAGCAGAGAACTGCCAGAACATTCAACTATACCTTTGGCACTTGAGGAGCATAATAGAGTGCACTCAGAGATATGCCATGATGTTGTCCTGTCCACAGTGACCTGACAGCCCAGATAGCAAAACCAGCATGTTTGACCTCTTTTTGGCACCCTACATGGTGCCTGCGCAGCTGCTAGTTGCTGCAGGAAGCAGAGTGGAAGAGGGCATTGATACATTGGTCAATTCACACATATCCAAAAGGAACTACAGTAGCAATATGGGATCACTAAAGAGGGATTAGGAAAATAAGACATGTTGAACATTCAAATCCACACTGATTGTTATGGATAATCTCCTGTAAACTACTATGCTACTTTGCAGGTCTTGTCTCACCATCACCAAGGGACGAACCTGTGCTGCTTTTCACTGCTCAGAGCCCTGGCTCTGGTATTTCTTCTACCAATCATGCCCATAATTTTTCTAATGCATCTACAGCATATCTCTGCTCATCACCACCATAAGAATGTACTTGTGATGCTCCTGGCCTGCCTCTCCTTCCATTTCTCATATCTAACCCTACGTTCTACTCTCTTAATTACATGTAGTAAATCTTCCTGCTCTCTTATCAAGCACCTAGAGCAGACTTTGGCTTTTGACATATTTCTTTTCTCAGAGGGCTTTTCCTCTGAAACAAAGTCTATGACCCCTGACCAAAGCCACAGACCATAATTTTTCAACAGACTGGCCATATCCCCTCCCCGATCAGCTCCCACATCAGGGTTTCCATCAGTAACAGCAAAAAGCGTGATAGCCAAGGAAAATTGAGTCTGGTTCCCTTTAAGCATTCTGTAAGTCAGAGTGCTCCCACAACATACTGAGGGGAAGCTAGTTTGTGAGACTTTCTGTATTCATCTCTTACTGCAAGCAACAGCATACCAGATGAATAACAGATGAGGTGGGTACATATCCAATAGCTGAGAAGTCGAATAAGTAAATATCAAGGCACATGCTCACAAACATCTGTCTGTCACTGCAAACAAGTCCCACCTGAAGAAGGTCAGATCCCCCTCATGCCTAAACACCATCTGTGCCTCTCTCTGTAGTAGTTTAGGACTCTGCTCGTCAAATTGACTGGCTTTCTCATATCAGCACCAGACTTCTCCTTGGGGGTCCTGGATGGTGAAGATAGGCAGAGAATTTCACCCAGGAGTAGGACACCTAAAAACCTTTAAGGATCTAGCCATAAATTTCAGTATCAAACTTGGCTGCAGGTAAAGGAATTACAATTGAAGCTTTGATTTCAGAGAAAATTAATATATTTTCACATAAAACAGCATATAATTGATCCAACAGGTAATGTATTTGGGGAACTAAAGTGACAGGCATACATCAGCAGCTGTGACATGCTTTTATGTTCAATCACCCTTTGCCATGTTCTCCTCCTCTTTCCCCAAAGAGCTTCACTAACCGCTATGCGGTGCAAGAGCCATCTGAAAATAGATCTCCTGAACATAACAAGCGGATACTTGAACAATCAGACTGTGTGGATGTTATTTTCTTTGTTGCTGCTTTTATTTGTGAAAATTCTCAGCTTTTAAACTCTGTTCAGGCTCCGTGACCTGGAGGCAGAGGAGAGAGAGTAATGGAGTAGGTCAACTTTTCTGTTTGTTGCTTTTAAGAAGAAGTTCTAGTGCTTATTGAACTGATGAAGTCTGGTTGCCTGTTTTTTTTTTTATCTCGTGGTCAATTGCAAACTCTGATTAAAGCTTCTCCCAGGGAAGGGGCACTTATAAGAGCTCTCCTTCTGAGTGGGTTCTCTAATATATGAGCTCATGCTTCAGCTTTTCCTTTAGTCAGGCAACTTCAAAAGTCTCCAATCTATCTGACTGCCTATTTCTACAAAATTTAGAACATAATTATCTTTGAATTCCTTTAATTCATCTTTAATTCATCCAACAAATTCAAAAGTTATCGCAGGCAACAGAGAAGCACATAGTGATTATATAAGAGATTGGGCTAAAACCCACTGCAGGCCTTCCCTCCTTTCCCTCCCTCTCAGGCATGTACACACACACATTCAAAGAGGGAAGGAAATATGCAAAAATGCCTCAACATATGTGAGGAGAGAAATTAACCCTGACAGGGCAGGGGCTCCCCCATCTGCACTCTCACCCTTGAACTGCAGTGATCTCTGATGACCTTCCTACCAATGTGCAGGCCGGTGGGCACTGCTTCTGCTGCTGCTTGCCACTCAGTGACTTCCTCGCCTCTGTCTTCGAGCAAGGGAAGCATCTCCACTGGAGACGAGACCCACGCTACGGCAACCCTTGCTGCGGCAGCCTCACCGTACACAAGAACCACCGAGCCCTCAAGGCCAGACCCAGAAAGCTGAAGGTTCCTCTTCTCAGGAAAAATATACTGTGACCTGAAAAAGGATGGAGGATCCTAGAGAGAACCACTTTACTTCCCGTGTTTCTTGCTGGCCTGCGTCATCCCAGCTTTGTGTGTGCGTGTGTAAGTGTAATTATTTTTTATTTTTAAACTAAATCTCTTCTTTTCTCACCACAAAACTAGGTCAAGCGCAAATCGAAAGGATGTCCCTTCGATACGCTTCCTGACATAAATCCATCTGGCGTTCCACCGCTTGCTGCTGCAGCATCTACTAACGTATTCGATCTCCTTATCGCGAGGGGCTTCATTCCAGGCCGCCAGTGATTGCACACAAGCTTTAGGGTGCTGTCTCCATCCAGTGGTGAAACGTCAGAAGTGGCGCAGTCCCGGAGTGTCGGCTGGGCCGGGGCTGCCACAAAACATGGCATACATCACGTCCCGGTTTTAAACTGCGCAACCGGTGACTGGATAACGACGTGGAAAGACCATATGCAAGACCTAAAAACACCCACTCCACCCGCAGCAAAAGGTGGCATCACAAAAACCCCAGCAGCCAGCGCCGTGTGTTACAATTCGCATCATCCTTCAGCTTTCTGCTGCCGCTTTGGAAGTGTCCGGCCACAGGGAAGAACAGCCTCCCCCACCGCCCTCTCCCGTTCCTCCTCCAGTTTAATAAAGCTCTATCAGTGCTTTGCTAACGTAAGAGCAGAGCCCCTCTGGCAGCGCCCGTTTCTTCAGGCGCAGCAGCAGAACTCCACTGCGGAGCGTGCGGGGCTGCACCAACCATCGCAGCTTTGCCAGCAGAGACTCGGTAATTAGTTAAGTTCCTGCTTCATTGACTTTCTTGTGCTGTGTTGATTTTAAGCTGCTACAAGCAGAAAAGGAACAAAAGGCAGACTGAGTTGTCTCTCAGTACCCAAAGGCACGCCAGATTCATTCCTTGCTGCAGCAGCTTGTGCTTTAGGTCTTTCAGAGACAGGATGCCCCAGCTTGACTCTTACCTTGCCCTTCAGGAACAAATTCTTGTTTTCCCTTCTCTTTGTGGGCTTTTTTTTGTTTTGTTTTGTTTTTTTTAGCGTGGCCTCAGCAAACACTTGGTCCCGGATTCTCCTCACAGAGAAGAGGAAAAATGATGCTGTCTCAGTAGGGCAACAGCAACTTTATCAGAAAACGGTGTGAAAGGTTAATTCAGAGGATAAATGGCCGGTGCCAGGCTCTCAGCAATGTTACATTGACCTGCTTTTTGTTTTGTTTTCCCTAATTGCTTTCAAGTATGCCAAGGTCTGGCTGATCTCCAGAAACCAGGAGCAGAAAAACAGTGCAACTCCATTTCTAACCCATCTCCTTGGACTAAACTCACAGCAACATTGGCACAGCTCAGACTGGGGGTCTTTATACTCTGAGGACACTGCTGAAGCCTGTGCAGATGCACTGTATGTTCTGTGTGAAATAGTTTTTTTCAGTGTTACCTTCCAGCGTTTTGAAACCATGTACGTTCCCTTGTTTTTGGAGTTATCATAGCTCTGATAAACAGAGTTGGCAGTGAAGCTGTGCCTGAGATGTCTGAAGAGGTTGCTGCTGAACACATAGTTGCTATTCCCATCCGCTGCCAGGTCATACCCTCAATTCCAGAAAGCTTTGAAATTAGTCTTGCCAGAAAGTTCAGCAGTGTTTGGACCACCTCCTTGGTTTGGATCAGTTCCTAGGTTACAGCCTTAGCAAACGACCTGATTCATTCAAACAATCCTAAACTGAACAAGATTGGCAAGCTTCTTGGAGCACACAAAGTTATGTGTAAAAATACGCTGAGAATCTAGTTTTAATCTCTTATTAGGCTGGTGGGAAAATGAAAGTACTGCGGATAATTCTCCTTTCATTAGTGAAGCACTAAGGAAAGATATTAATTTTTATAGAAGGAAATCTACCTCACTCAGGAAAAGCATTATTTTATAGAACCATAGAATGCCTAAGGTTGGAAGGGAACCCTATAGGTCATCTAGTCCAACCCCCCTGAAATAAGCAGGGACATATGCACTAGGTCACTCAGAGCCCCATCAAGTCTGACCTTGAAATCTCCAGGGATGGAGCCTCCACTACCTCTCTGGGCAATCTGTTCCAGTGATCTACCACTCTCACATTGAACAGTGTTTTCCTAATATCCAACCTAAATGTCTCATTTTTGAGTTTAAAACCACTACCCCTTGTCCTATTGCTACATGCTCTTGTAAACAATTCTTCCCCAGCTTTCTTATAGGCACCTTTCAGGCACTGCAAGGCTGCTATAAGGTCCCCACGGAGCCTTCTCTTCTCCAAGCTGAACAAGCCCAATTCTCTCAGCCTGTCTTCACAGGAGAGGTGCTCCAGCCCTTTGATCATTTTTGTGGCCATCTGATGGACACAGTCCAAGAGATTTCACCAGAGCAAAGGAACAGAATCACATCTCTTAATCTGCTGGCCACATTTCTTTTGATGCAGCCCAGAATGCATTTGGCCTTCTGGCTGCAGATGCACATTGGTGGCTCATGTCCAGCTTCTCATCCACAAGTACTCCCAAGTCCTTTTCCTCAGGGCTGCTTTCAAGCACATCATCTCCTAACCTGTATGGTTAATGGGGATTGTCCCAACCTCATGAGGTTCACCTCCAGCTTGTCCAGGTCCCTCTGGATGGCATCCCATACTTCCGGCACATTAACCTCACCACTCAGTTTGGTGTCATCAGCAATCTTGCTGAGGGTGCACTCAATCCCACTGTAAATACCATTACTAAAGATATTAAACAGCAGCGGTCCCAGCACAGAACTTTGAGAAACTCCACTTGTCACGATCTCCCATCTGGACTTGGAGCCATTGATCACCACCCTCTGTTTGCAACCATCCAGCCAATTCCTTATCCACTGAACAGACAATTCCTTATCCACTGAACAGTCCACCCACCAAATCTGTATCTCTCCAACTTAGAGAAAAGGATGTCATGGGTGACCATGTCAAAGACCTTGCAGAAATCCAAATAGATGACAACCATAGCTCTGCCCTTGTCCACTGATTTAGTTACTCCATGGTAAAAAGCCACTAGATTGGTCAGGCAGCACTTGCCCCTAGTAAAGCCATACTGGCTGTCACGAATCACCTCCCTGTCCTCCATGTACCTCAGCCTAACTTCTAGGAGGATCTGCTCTGTGATCTTCCCAGGCACAGAGCTGTGGCAGACAGGGTGGTAGTTCCTAGGGGCCTCCTTCCTACCCTTTTTAAAAATGCCTGCAATGTTTCCTCTCTTCCAGTCACTAGGGGCTACACCTCACCACCACAACTTTTCAAATATCACGGAGAGTGGCTTGGCAACTACATCAGTCAATTGATTCGGGACTCTGGGATACATCTCATCAGGTCCCATGGACTTGTGTATGTTCAGGTATGTTCACAATAGTCATGGGATTCATTCCACCAAGTTTCTCTAATGGCCATTATGTCATAGCTTTCTAGTAGCATGGTGGCTTCCAGCTCCTCCTGTTTGTTGCCAATTCTGCATGCATTTGTGTAGAGGAACTTCAGCTGGGTCAGCAGCTTAGAGGGACACCCCTTTTTTTCCCCCAGGGCATTCCATGGAAACTGTTCCTATTATATCAGGAGCCTCTGGCTTGTCTCTGTTAAACTTAACCTGTGACACAGTGCCCACTAAGAAGTAAACAATCTTCCTTTTTTTTTTTCCCCTCACACAAATTTCTTTAAAATAAATAATCCAGCTCTTCAAAAAGACATGACCTTTTGAAAAAAAATTTTCTCTGAGTTCCTGGAACTTTTTCATATCTCTTCCTGGCCAGCTGTACACCCACATACACACCACCCACCCGGAGGCTCCATTGTCAAGGAAAGTATTCAGGCTGGAACTGGTCAGTTTTGCTGGCTCTTTGAAGAATACAACAGATGCTGAGGACTTCTGCACGCCTTAAGCAGCTAGATGAGAGCACCTGAGAACAGTCTCCTTTGCTCAGGAGAAGTGCTGTAAGTCCAGCAAGAGCATTATCAGAGCAAATCTGCCCATGGACAGGGGCTTCTGCCCCTCCTGCTATTTATTTATTTGCAACATGAGCTGCACTGCCTAGGAAGAACGTTTCTTTTTTTCATTGAAAGACAATAAGAAAGAAGACAAAATTACTTTCCTTGCCATTCAAGGGGTAAATTATGGTGCCAAGGAGGCAGTTTACCTTAGTTAATCTGAGAGCTACCAGCAAATGGAATGCAGACTCCTTCCGGAACAGTTTGCAATCGGGATAAGATGTCAGGCTCTAGCCCTCCTCACCACATTTACTGACACCCTTATCTCCATTTTTCAACTTCTTTAACAGATGCATTCGCCTAAACCATTACTGTAAGGAGATACTGTAATCACCTACCCACATGTCCAGAGAATTAGTGCTCATGCGGATGAAACTGAGGCTGACTATGATATTCAGCTGATTTATCAGTTCCCTGCCTTGTTCCCCATGACTTACAAATCTTCTGGCCCCATCAGCCTGCAATGACCTGAGAGTTCTCCACCGTACTTTACACAGAAGTAACTCTGGCAAATTTACTATGCCTTTGAGAAAAGGCCCTGAACTGCCCAAACTCTCATATAAGTCATCTATTGTATTTAAATCTTCCAGTACATGGAATTATTCATGTACCCTTTGTTCAAGGAAAGAAAAATTAGATCAGAGAAGTCTTTTCATGGAAAGCTTTATCAGTCTGTTAACCTAAAACATGCCATGGCAGCCATCACCCATTTCTTCATTCTGACTGAAGAGTCCCCAGACTTCCACCGTTACTTACAGTGCTGTGATCAAACTTTCACCACTGTTCTTAAATTGTACCAATCTTGCTGTGAGTAATCAGAAGAACTAGCAGCCACCACAAATCACTGGATCCTTGCCTAGTTTTGTTTCTCCATCATGTCTCTCTCTATTTCTTGTGTATAGCTCCAGTTGCAAGGGTAAGTAGAGTTGAAGATTTTATATATGTACCCCCAGCATGCAGGGTCTAGTGACCACTGCTTTTTCCAGCCAATCCCCTAATTCCTGGCAGAGAATCCTTCTAGAAGCCATCACTAATTATTTTCCTCCCCTAATTCAGATTATGACTTTGAAGCTGAGTCTTTTTATTGAAAAGACAGTAAAAAGCAAGAAATAGCAACCCTGAATGAGCTTCCAAAGAATTCTTCCTTTGGAGCTGGCTGTGTATCTAAAGTAAAGTTTGCTATCTGTCTTCCAAGTCTGTACTGTGGTCACTGAGCTGTTCTGCAGCAAGTAAAAATATTCTGAGCTCTTCAAGTGTATCATTATCTACAGGAGTTGGTAAGCTCTGACTTCCCTCCTAGAGGATTAACCTCGTACAGTCTCAGCTTGTGATAAATGAACAAAACTTGAGCGGAAAAGAATCTGTTGTCAGAAATGCTTCCTGACATGGCATTATTGCCCTAGTAGCAATAGCATCACACAGGTACAGACTCAGGGAGCTCAGTGTTGCACAGGAGCTAGAAGGCCTGACAGCCACGCAACGGAACAAGGTGCCCCGTGTGTGTGTGCATGTGTGTAGAGATGCTTGTATAAGAACAAGTAATAAATGAGGGGACAATCTCAGATGTCCCTGAACAATCCCCAGTGATTAGCACACAAGATAATTTATAAAAGGGGATCTGTAACCACTGCATCTTTTCTGAGAAGCTTTTTCAATTCATATATTTGGCTTTCCAGGGACAATGTAATACATCTGTAATCCTAAAAGATACATATGATAAAGGCTTCTGAAAGTAGCTAACTAATACATTAACCTACTGAGGAAGCTGCAGCTCATCTTAACTACTGCCAAATCAGCCATTGGATGTAAGTAACAGTGCATTGGTCAAACCTTCTCAATGCCAATCTCACTCCCCAAGCCAGAACTGCATGTCAGATGGGCACATGGTATGTAACAAATCTCTGTTCCTGATTTTGTATACTCCCATATTTTCACAGCAAACTGTAAAAAAAAAAAGATGAGGAATGCAAATAAGACTCAAGTTCTTACACTGTTTCTTTAACTATATCTGCCATTCTTTTATCATGATCTAATTCCTTAATTCTGATCTGTATAATTCAGACTGTATAACTTAGAGTTATCCATTTATTTTTATCATATAGCTCTCAGAAGGGCAGGCATAGTATTCTAGGTCATAAGAAATGACAAATATGGGTGAAAAAGAGAACAAGACTTAAGTTCTTTCTTCTAATAAAGAACATTAATAGCATTAATAAATAACATTAAGTGTTCAGTCAGAATTTGTCCTGAAAAACCACAGTACTGAAAAAGAATTAGGAGTGATGGAAAACATAACTGTGTATCTGCACAGATGACCACACATCCAGTTGAGCAGGAAGGCATCTGCAAGACTACATTTGCTAGAAGACAACATACTAACATAGTGTAAAGTGGTCACAAAAAGCAAGAGAATGACGGACAAATGTAAATACAGTATGGGATTTTTAAGAGTCTTAAAACATAAGCATGGCTGCACTAGCTCAAACCAAGGGTCCTTCAAGTCTTGTACTCTGTCTCCAACCATTTCTGCAAGTAAGTACCCAGGAAGGTTAGCATAGTGTAAGCACATTCTATGTTTTTCCTTTCTGCTCACCCCAGCTCCAAATATTTTCTGCTCAGGGAATTCCTGAGCTTGAAGAGGTCTGTCTATTAAACATCAAAAGAAAACTCTTCTAAGATTTGCCCAGTCTCACCTTGAATCTCTCTTATAGTCTTGTCATCACCCTATTTTCTTGCAAGTTCTATACATCTACAATCTTTTGCATGAAGGACTGCTTATTTTCATTGAATAGTCTGGTCCTTGCAGTCCAAAAGACAGTGAATAGTCAAGCCCTATCCACTGTCTCATTACCACTGATGATTCTGTAGGCCTCTGCCTATTCCCTTCCATAGCCACCTCTTGTCAAGGCTGAAGAACACTCATCTGCTCAGTCAATCCTCATATGGATGTCCCTCTATCTAATAATTTTTTACTGCCACTTTCCAAATCCCTATCAGTTCTAATGAAGTGCCTTAAAAACAAGACAATCAGAACTGACCACAGTAGTCAAGGGGTAGATAAGCCATGGATTTATATGATGATTTAACTACGTGGTCTCTGCTGTTTACTCCTTTCTAAAATCTGTTTTGCTTCTCTCATTTCTCCTAAGCACAGAGCTGGTGTTTTCCTCAACTTGTTCCCTACAATAGTTACAAGGTCTTGTTAATATGACTGGTCAAAGCTAGGCACATTATTTTTCATTTTACCCCATAAACATCCTCTTATGTTCATCTATTTTGAATTCCATTTGCCATGTCAGTCATCCAGGCTCCTCAGAAGTTTCTAAAAAATTCTTGTAAGAAGTGAAGCAACATAATTATTTGCCATGTAATAAATCCAAGATAAACCTGACAGCATGACTGATGTTATTAGTTTCAGTGTATTATCAAAGATATACTTGAGAGCTTTGCAAAGGGAAAATACCTAACTGAAATAATTTTTCCATAACTATATGTGCCTCAAATGGCAAATCTTGTTCTTTATTCTTTCAAGATGTTTATATTAGCAAATGTCCATTTTTGCTTCTTAAAGCACTACAGATCAGTTGAGCAAATACAACAGGTTTTGTTCCCTAGGACACTGCTGTATTCACAGGATACTACAATATTCACTGACATTGCCAATCTACTTGCACAAGAAATAATTCTGAAGAGATCACTCGTCTAACTGTTCTTTCATATTTTTAATACAAGAAAATTTGAGGTCTCTTTTCCTCCCACTCCTACAACAGTTCTTTATAACAGTCTCAGCAAGAAAAAACACAATTGACTACATAAAGACCAGCATGTCAGTGGATTTCTAGGGGAAAAAAACCAACAAACAAAAAACCCACCAAAAAAACCCAAACCTGACCCCCACCACAAAACAGAAAAGAAAGAACAAACCAAAACCAGCCAACCAACAACAAAGAAACAACACATACACACACACACCCAAACAACAAAACCAGACCAAAAAGTCCCAGCTTTCCAAGGAAAAAAAATATCCCAGTCACCAATTTGGGTACGTTTGCTTGCTGTTCTTTGAGATTTGAAATTAAGCAAAACCTTCAAGCATGTTTGAAGCAAAGAATCCTGCATTTCTAGAACATGTTAGACACCTAACATATCTTTCTGAACATAATTTGGGCATTTATTTGCCTTGAAAGGATCTGTATGGCTCCCTAAAATGCACAAAAAGATGTGCTGCTTATTTCATAGGGAAGTACCGCTGTGCGACGTCGCAGCTCTGTGGTCCTCAGGCACCACGGGCAGGAAGCAAACAGATTTATGATACTGTTGGAATAAGCTGTGGTTCTTACGAGATATGTCAGCTGTTATTTTATAGTACTTAAGTCAGCGTGAAGTCACAGTCGGCCACCTACCGGAAACGGTACGTAGAGGTATAAATAACGTGTCCCCGCATGATTCCCGCAGCACGTAAATGCAATGATGCAGCCATCCTCGCACTCTCAAACGCACTCTCCTTGGCACATGGAGAGCACTTATCAGGCAGTTGTGATGCTCAGTGACAAATTGCCCATTCTCCACGCTTACCCGTTCGATCCTCATGGCAGAATCCAAGCTTTCTCAAATCTTCAGTCTTGTGGCATTTGCAGGTTTTCCCACCTGTGTCCTTTTTAATACACAGACTGATTGAATTACTGGGAAATCCACGGATGCAAAAACAACCAACTGTGTCATCTGCACTAAAGATCCACCTATGAAAAAATATATTACTATCAACATAAAACAGGGGTAGTTCCTGATCCACCTTCATCAATGTTTCGGGTTTGCATGGCAAGATTTAGCTAGACAGGGGGCTGTAGGCATGGCTTCTGTGGAAAGCTGCTAGAAACTTCCCCTGTGCCTGACAGAGCCAATGCCAGCTGGGTCCAAGAGGGACCTGCTGCTGGCCAAGGCTGGGCCCATCTGACAAGGTGGTAGTGCCTCAGTGATAACATACTAAAGAAGTTAAAAAAAAAGAAAGGAGCAGAAGTTTTTGGAGCCAGAGGGAGGAATGAGATTATGTGAGAAACCAAGGTCAGTGAAGGAGAGGGAGGAGGGGCTCCAGGTGCTGGAGCTGAGATTCCCCTGCAGCCTGTGATAAAGACCACGGTGAGGCAGGTCTCCCTGCAGCCTACAGAGGATGACAGGGGTGCAGAGATTCCACCTGCAGCCTGTGGAAACCCCATGATGGAGCAGGGTGAGACACCTGAAGGAAGCTGTGACCCCATGGGAAACCTGTGCTGGAGCAAGCTGCTGGCAGGATCCATAGACCCATGACAGGCAGAGCCCATGCTGGAGCTGGTTTGCTGGCAGAACTTGTGACCCTGTGGGTGACACACTGGAGCAGTTTGTGAGGAACAGCAGCCTGAGGGAAGAACTCAGGTTGGAAAAGTTGGTGGACTGTCTCCTGTGATAGGGACCCCCAAGCTGGAGCAGGGGAAGAGTGTGAGGACCCCTCCCCCTGAGAAGGAATGAGCAGTAAAGACAACTCATGATGACCATAACCCCCATTCCCTGTTCCTCTGTGCCTGCTCAAGGGGAGGAGTGAGAAAAATCAGGAGTGAAGTTGAGCCTGGGAAGAAGGAAGGTGTGGGAGGAAGGGTTTTAAGATTTGGGTTTCTTTTTTATTATCCTATTCTGTTTTGCTTGGGTATAAATTATTTTTTTTTCTTCCTAAATTGAGTCTGTTTTGCCAGTAACTGGTGAGAGATCTCCCTCTGTCCTTATCTTGACCCACAGCCTTTCATTATAGTTTCTCTCCCCTGCCCAGCTGAGGAGGGGAATGGTACAGTGGTTTGGGGTGTGCCTGGACTCCAGCCAGGCTCAACCCACCACAATCACATCAGAAGAAAGATGTTTTGTAAGAAATGCTGCATACCCAAGACATACTTTGTAACACAGCCAACAAACATCACCTGATGCAGCATGTAATTGGTCTTGGATTCAGGCAGGACCTAATTGAGTAAAGAATAACCTCATGATAAGGACACAACATCAGGAGCCAAGAAACCTGGCTTCTCCTCATGGGTCTATGTCAGATTATTTATGTAACTGTGGGTAACTCAGGTCATGGTTCAAATTCATGACTGAATTACGAGCATCTAAGAAGTAACCGTGGGTCTAAGTGGCGATAACTCACAGTAAGTACTTGCATTATCACAGCCAGTGAAGGACATGTCCGTTGATCCAAATACCTTGGACCTGGGCAGATGTAAGACAGCACTTAGAAACAGTTAATAAAACTTACCTGACAAGGGCATAACTTCATAAAGTGATGTTGCTTTTGTTAGGTGCCCATAAATGGAAATAAATGGTCTGTTTTAAGCAGGCGTAAAGCTAAACTCTGGAGGCCCAAGAGCCCCAGCTGCTTCCTTCTAAATCCTTGTTTGTTTATCATGTGTTACAAGTCCTGTTTCCCTCAACACTGAAGGAATTTTATGAGAAAACAGCTACACTGCTCAAGTTAGTCTACACATTCACCAAGGTAGGGGGGGTTGTTTTGCTTTCTGGGGAGGGTAGTGCATATGTTTTTATTTTTAAACTTCAAGGTTATCATGTAAAGGGCTGATCAGATAGAAATTCATTCTGCCAGATGAATTTTATTTTTCAAAACCATTTGTAGGTTAAATTTATATCAGCAGATATTATCTAAGATATCATCTGTCAGCACCTGTCTAGCTTTATGCAAGATTGGGTATCATTTGTCCTCCCACAGACAGAATAAACGCAGAAAACCGGCACAAAACCCCACGCTGTGTACTTGCCTAACTCAACAGGATATGGGGAAAGACAGACAGGAGGAAATTAGGTTGCACTGAAGTGGTCTGTACCATTTCACAAAATGTCATTGTTTTACAAAACATCTTCTGCAGGCACATGCTAAAATGAATTGATAGGGACTTGTAAAGCAAGTAGAAACACAGTACCTGCAGCCACTGCCAAATCAGAAAAGTAGAAGCGGTGGAGTAGAGGAGCTCAGAAGACCAAAGGGAGAAAAATAAGGGGGTGGGAGGGTAAGAAGAGGAGCAGAGAATGTGTGTTTCTTGATTTTAATATGATTTCTACTAACAAGCCAGGAGCTCTGCATTCAGCTCCTAGCAGAAGCGAGCTGTATATATGCTCTACCTGCACAGATAATTATTTAATTTGTACACAACTGGTAACATCCACATGCTGATCCCAGCAACACAGTCAGCATTCCCTCTGCCTTGCCTCCCACCTGTCTACAAGCTTGAGCTACCAAGAGGCAGCAGAACCATCAACCTGAGCATGGATTAAGCTGCCTAATGTGCTGAAGACCCAACTTTCAGATCACCAATTCACATACTGAAGTAGAAAGAATGATTAAAAGGAATTTGTTTGAATTCATTAAGGAATTTGGGCAGAAGAGAGAGTATCTCCTTCCTCAGCTGGAGCTCTGTATGCTCAGCATTAAGATCATGGCACTTAATGGGTTCCCCTACTTCAGCCAGGTGGAGTCTGGTGAATGCTGCACTGCCCCAGGACAGGCAATTTCAGTTCTACTTCCTAATTTATTCAGTTCTCTAAAGTGCCTATTGTGGGACAGCAGAAGAGAAACATATGTTACTCCTGCCCTGTGGGCATAATACACAACTTTTCATTAGATCACTACCCAAAATCCTGCATATTCAAGGCTAAAAATCTTGCAACTGCCAGGTACTATAGTAAAATAAATTCAAGTGGGACCGCTCAGCCAAGGTTTGCTTCATCTTTCCTATTTCCCATTTAGCATGTTCACATCCATGCCAGTGGGAAATGAGGAACAGATGATGGCAAAACCATCAACAAATAACCTCATAAAATGTATTTTTCTCATGTCTAGATAAAATTCTAGTAACAAGTGGATCAGGTTGACTTCATCTACCCTGAATTACAGATATTTCAGACTCTGGAACAATACCCTGCCCTCCACAACCCAGACTGGTCTGAGGACACCATCCTGCAGCTCATCTATATTCTGCAGGACATCTGTAACATCCCTAATGTCACTTCAGGACTCACATCTCCATACACAGCTCATGTGGTTAAAACCATGCTCCATTTAGCATCGCAGGAGATTCATGTTTTGGATAACAGGCTACACCACCAATGCTTACAGTCACCTCAATCTTCCACATTTCCTGGTCTTTCTCTGAAGCCAGACCAATTCACCACCAGCACAGGCTCACTCCCTAGTCAGGAAGGCCTGGAGAAAAGAGGGCCACATGAATACTTCACCCAGGTGCTCACTATCAATTGAAACAGAAAGTTATTTTCATTCAGACTACTTCCTGGAGAAGTCCTAGGGTAGAAGTTGCCATCCTCATGCAAAACAAAAGACAAGATGATGATCCATTTCCCTAAACATTCCCTGGCTTAGTTGTTCAAAAGAGCCTAGGGAGGTACTTGCAAAGCCCACGCATCAGACCTACACAATGGAGGAGCCAGCTCTGAGGTCAGACTAGCACTGCCCAGCAGCCAGACACTGGTTCCACTAATGCAAGATTACTGTGGCACCCCCTTCGAGCTGCCAGTGAAGGGCTGCCAGGCTGAGCGACCAAAGATGCCTCAGGCACCTCCCTCTTTCTCCAGATGAGTACCTTTGGGAAATGCACTGGGTTTTGTCAGTCTAGAGACATACAGCTCACTCCCAGAACCGCCTGGAAAAAATGGTGCTCAGTTCAGTGTTACCATAGTTCTTAAATGCTGTTAAATCAAACAGGTAACACGACCCATAAAAATGTTTGTTTTCTGCTGTGCCTAAGCCTGGAGGACATAATAACAAAGCAGGTTTTCTTGATTTGTTTCAAACAAACCAGATTCAAGAATGAGCTACAGCCTTAACCTAGAACTGATTCAGACTTATGCTAAGAGTGACTGACAGTCAATTGATACCACAGCTGCTAAGTGGCCTCTACGGAGCTGGTCTCTGTCCAGTTCCCCAAACAGCTGTCCCCAGGGGAGACCAGTCAGGCTCAAGCAAGTCAGCCACCACAGCCAACTGATCCCCTGAACAGCCTTTGGCTCTGAAAAGGGCCCCCCCCCAAGCAGTCAAGATACTCTACACAAGGCTTTTGCTTTGAGTCCAGCAGACACTCCTGGTGAGTTTTCGATTTACAAATAATTATTAAACCAAAAACTAGCAAGCATTCTTGCAGTCAACTTTCAAATCAGCACAACAGCACCCTAACCTTGGCTTCAGAATCTGCACTTTCCAGTGGCAATCCAGGCCAGTTGTTGGTGGTGTACTGCTCTCCCATAGCTCATCTGGGTGGCCAAAGCACAGGCAGAGAGACCCAGCAGTTCTCAAGGCAGCAGAGGCTTCTTCCCCCCTCAGAAAAAGGCTCTTTTGCACAGGCATTTTTGTCTGCTTGCTTTCCAGGCACAGCACCTAACACCAAACCTTTCTCAACATCTCTAAGAAAAACAGACCAGGTAAAATTAAGTCAATTTCTTTCAAACCCACTCCCTTCTCCCTGCAAAACCTGTGGCCCACACCTTCCATAAAATCACAAGTGCTGCACAACTCACTTGAATCCAGCTTCCATCTTTTTTGAAGAACAGGAAGAGAAAAAAAAATAAGAAAAAAGACTTCACACACAAGCATTTTTCACACGTTTAATGTAATGGCACACTAAGTTTACAGTACTTTCATCTCCACTACATACTGTGTTTCAAGAGTATAATGGGGGGGGGGGGGGGGGGGGGGCAGAAAACCCACAAATGAAATAACACACTTTTTGGTAAAGTTTCAGAAACTTGACCATTTGGAGTTACCTATATATAAATGCCTTTCAAAAAGTTGTTAAGGATTGTGTTTTTCACCCTCACACAACAAAATAATAGCTTTTTCTGGGTCTTTTCACAAGATATGGAGATCAAAGATGGCACTTACGAAACTTCTGAAGTCAGGGGTGTCATAAGGTTGTACCATGACTTCCGCTGGAGAGCCTGCCATGAAGCAAACACTATAAATAGGAAGAGCTCTACTGAAGTGAGAAGCCCAGCATGTGTAGCAAGCTTGTGCTCCGATAGTCGCAGAACTGAGGACTGCTGCCTGAGGAAAGCCTGCCTCAATACCTAAAGCCTTTTCAAAGCATACCCACCAGAGAAAGTCTCACAGGTAAGCAAACGCACTAGACTCTTCCACACTAAAGAGGAGCTCTCCTTTGGATTTTGCCTTGGATTAACAACCAAAACAAGCAGAAAGGACACTTTGAGAAGCCACAGGAATAACAGGAAGTATTTGTTGGTTTTCCTATGACAACTAAGTGAACTAATAGGGAAGCAGATAAAAATAGACTAGGCAGAAGTCTTTTCAAGGTACTATCAGCTAGAAAGCTAGCAACCCTATCATTTTATTATCAGTTTCATAGTTGGACTTTAAAGAGTTAAGGAAAACAAATACACTTTGTATGAATCAGTCTGGAGCGTCCTTAAAGAGGGGAACCTAACCTAGAAGCAGCCAAAGACTCTTGATTTTCACCTAAAAGCTTAGCCTGAAAGATGAACTCATTCACTTAAAACACATTTTGGAGGTGGCTGCATTTCCTAGAATTTACAGTGCTCATTTTAGATCTTATTTCTCTGATTCAAGAGGTAATTTTACCTTTGGATGAATTAATGGTTTGGTTCTAGTAGGAACTTTAAATATTCCTTCTCCCACACTTAGGAACTGCTCATTATGCTGTTTCCATTTTTTTCTTTTTTTCCAAATTTTAAATTAAGAAAATATACACTAGGCTAAGAAATAGACATTAACATTTTACCTTTGCTTCTAGAGTTGCCTCCCACCTCAGTTCCAGCAGTCATCATCCCTAAAGGACATTCACTAATAAATACTCTCTTATATTTAATACTAAAGGCTACATCCTGCCAAAATCTTATCAGTGAGAACAATCTTCCTCAAATGCAAACAGAAATGCCCTCTACAAAACTTGGTATTCATGAGAAAGTAATTCTGAACTTTTAAGTTAATGATTTGTTCACTTGGATGCCTGTATGATATGAATCAGGCAGATAATTTGATTCATGCACAGGTCTAATGGAGTAGGTTAAAGAAGAAAATACAGAAATCTACAAGAATTTCAACTTTTCATTGAATTATATATTAATTATACAGAAGAAACTAAAAATCTCTACTTACACAGAAAAAGGGTGGAAATAACACAAACAAACTCCTGCACTTCTCCTACTTACAAGAATATTGCACATTCCAATAATGTTGCACAAATTACTGGCTTTTTATAAAAACCATATATGAGGTATTAGTCTATTAATAAATAAAGAACATGGAAAAGGAAAAGCACTTAATATAACGCAACAATCCATTCCAAGTATTTAGTGGATGAAAACTGAACAGGAAATAATACGTACCCTTGAGGGGAAGGTTAAAGTTACTTAGCAAATAGGCAGCTTTCAATATCCATCCAAGAAGCAAAGGGTTAAATCTCTTTTGATAAAGACTTTAAAGAACTCAAAGCCTACTTGGAACACTGCTGTTTAAAACGCTCTTTTTACTCACCAATCTGAAAGGTAAGTTCTTATCTTGCAATTCTAAAGCAACATCAATGTTTATTAAGGGGAACCAATGCAATATATGAAACCTGTATTACTAGTTAAGTAAACAACCTTTGGATTGACATCAGTTCGCATATTCAGGGGTTTTGTGGGGGTTTGTCTTGTTTTTTAGGCAGGGGTTATTTTGAGGGGGAGGTTTTAAAGTTTCAAATAGTCTGGTCACAGATTTCCCGGGCTGGTGCTGAAAGTGATACCCATTAGCACTGTCCTTGTTATGGTACCAGCACCACAAAGCATCAGATCAACCCAATTGTTACTTTCATGTTTTACTCTGTTTATGTTAAGAATTTACCTTTCAAATCGCAACACTGAAAAATTCCTGCTGGCAGGTAATAAATCTATCTAAACACAATCTACTGACCTTCCAGAAACACTAGGAAATCTGCAGGCAAGCTTATTTTGTTTAAGTTCACATGAGCACAGAGGAGTATTTAAAGATCAATAAACTGAGCTATAGAAACTACATTGCACACCTTGTAATACAGTAAGCGTAAATAAGAGTGTTTTCAGTATGCTCTTCCAAACCTGGTTAAAGAGATATTTGCATTATGAAAGAAAAAAAAAAGACCTTGTGTGCACACAAACTTACACATGTTAGTAGCCCTTTAGTAATTCAAGGGTTATGCAAATCCTAAAATCTTTTCAGACCAATGAAGGGCTATTTTGAAATAAAAGTAATTTCTACATCGCTGTCCTAGATGAAGCACAATCTTAACACAGACCCAGGCAAGTCATATTTCTGCTGCTATTTTGGATATCTAATTTGCACAGTAAGTACATATCAGGTAAAACTCAAGTGAAAACTTGGAAAAATGTGATTTTTAAAAAGCAGCACTTCAAAATTAAACTATCTCCTCTGCTGTAATCCATGCACCAGTAACTCAAACAGTCTTGAATTGGCACATAGGAAAAAAACCATATTACATTCTGGAAGTGAAAATACGTATCTTGTGTTGAAGTACAGTGTTTACTAAACTGACATAATTTTTCTGTCAAATAAGTTTATTTCTCTCCCATTCTAAGTAGTTGCTGAGACATGTTGGTTCTATTCTGAAGATTAGTTTCACCTACAATTTCTTTATAGCAGTTAAGTGTTTTTCAGAACACACAGTTCAAATTATTTTTTCCATGTTAGCGCAAAACCAAGAACGATTATGCAGATGTTGAAAGAGGTGAAAAGAAAGGAAACATTACTGTCCAGAACAGTCTGTATACGTGGTAACCATGTTTCCTCGTCTCTGGGTGACAGTTCTACAGTGCTTGCTGGATCCATGAAATCTGGTATCAGTTCGCACCGCCTGCCGGTGTGCATTTTCGAAGTCACTAAACGAGAACATTTTTTCCATATTTTCAAATACATCATCAAACAGTCCACCTCCAAAGGAGAACTCCTGAAAGGAACGTCTTTGCCGATTGTGAGCTTCCCGATGACTTCGGAAGTGATTTTCAAAGTGCTTTTTTGACCGCGAGTTTTGACTGAAGAGGTCAAAGTCTTTGAACAGATCATCAAAGTTGAAGTTAAATGACTGATGGAACGGGCTTCCGTTATTTCCTTGACCTCCATGACGGCCAAACCGATCATATTCTCTTCTTTTATTCTCATCTGATAACGTTTCATATGCTATTGCCATTAAAAAAAAAAGTTTCAAAAGTTTATTTGCATTGCCATTTAAAGAAAGTTTAAAAACCTATACATAAAAACAAAGAACAGCTTTCTCTGACTCCTTCAACAGGACAAGTTTCAAGCAAGACTTTCAACCTGCAAGCCTAAGCAAGCTTTTGTTTAACTATCTTCAAACCATAATGTAGGTATACTGTGAGGACATACTCAAAATTTTAAATTCACATAATACAACAGAGTTTAACTAGCAATGAAGTTTAGTCATGATATTTGAAAGAAAATAGCAGTGGCACATGGCCATCAGAAAGACTAAATGAAGGAGAGAGGATGAATTTGGAGCTCTACCGAGGAAATTTAACTGACTGCTGCATTCCTATCACAGAAACACAAGAGCAGTGTCTGCAACTGCCAGCCAGCAAGTTCTAGCTACACTGCAGTTACAACTAAGCAAGAAGATAAACAGCCAGGAGATAAAGGGAGTTCATTTCCCCTGTGTCCAAATTCTGAGTTTTTCAAAAGTCAAACAATAAACCTAAATTTTGATTGGATATACCTGCATCTGATCGTTGATCCAGAACTACAGCTACTGGTGGTCCAAGTCAGAAACTGTTACAGGTAACATACCCCTTCTGATAACGTTAAACATTTTAAATACTTCCCTCCTCTTATCTGTGAAAGGTTTGCAACTATGCAGCATTTACTTAAACCTTCACAATTCCTCCGGTAAATAAGCAGTAACAGCTGTAATAAGTACCTAACAAGATCCACCCTCCCTTTCATTATATTAACAACTACCTGTTTTTCAGAAGAACTCTTTTGCAAACAAGCAGCTAAAAACAAAAAATGTCTTACTACCTAGGGGAACTACTCAAATGCTTGTTGTAACACAGTCTATGAGGAACAGAAGTGGGAACATCTTTTTCAGCAAGACTTTTAAAGCTGGGGGACAGGTCAAAAGACAAGAATTAGCTTTCTAGGGCTAAAGCTGTCCTACTGCCAAATATTTTTTGTAACAAGAGGCATAAGTAAAAGAATCTAATAAACAGAAATGCATAAACGGCCTGCTTATGTGCAAGGACATAGAAACAAGTGAGATACTGATAGTGGACATTTGGCAACACAGAAGTAGAATTAAGAAATAATTTTTACTTTTTATTCAGTAAAAACAGGGCATACTTAAGTTATATGGCTTGTGTTTGTAAATGTGGTATAAAATTAAGCCTAAGGTTAGCATATGTTACCTTCTGCAATTTCTCTAAATTTCGCTTCTGCACCAGGACTCTTATTTTTGTCTGGGTGGTATTTCATAGCCAGCTTGTGAAAGGCCTTCTTGATCTGGCGGTCAGATGCATTTTTTGGAACTCCCAAGATATCATAATAGCTCTCTGTAGCCAATATTAATTCAGTTATCATTAAAATGCAGAGAGCAAATGTGAAGACAGATTGTGTAGTGGCCATTTCTCTGGTTCCTGGAAAGAAAAAGAAATATACTTGAAGAACAAGTTACTTTACATTCCAGACAACTTCAAGGTACAACCACAAGCTGGAAGATGAAGACCTGCATGTTTCAGGAGTCAGTCAGTAACTGACATATTAGCATTTCACACATGTCAAACTCAATTTTGTTTCATAATTAAGGATCAAGTCAATGAAGATACTGCAAATTCATGTTTCATGTGCATCACAAGTATGCTCCAGGACTTATCTTTGGCTTACACCTACCCTTAACTGTACATTCTCCCATGGAGCTGTTGAAGTAAACATGCAACGCATTTCAAACTGTTCATGCTCACATACCTGAACTAACTTTAAACTTATCTTTAAGTTCTAGGACCATCCAAACAGCAGCACTAAATGAAGCACAGGTGGCAAAAAACCCACTCACACAGGACTGGCAGACCAATTCCTCGATTAGCTTGTGCAACAAGAGATTGACTGTAAAGTGCAGGAAGACAAAACTCTTAAGACATGCCTGCTCAGTCATTAAACTGACTTAGAGTGAACATGATGAGTTAACAAAACACGCATCTAGAGTGTAGAGCTCAGTCAAGTAGGGCATATTTTCCTTTACAATGGGTTGGACTTAGCTTTCATATTAGACTGTATGAGATAAATAACAACACCTATTATCATATCTTTGACATCAAATAATTAATCTGATAAATACCAGTGCATGTAAGAGGCTCACAAATGAATCTCAATGTCTGAATGGAACACTTCTTGTCTTCTGAACAAGCAGCTTGAACTGTTCAAAGCTATTAAGTAGTAAGTCACAGATAAGTTATGAAGGACAGGGTGCACTCTTCCTATCAGAAGGAATCAAATTATTTTTGTAAGACACTGTATTTAAAACTGGGAGTACAGAAACCTGAATGACAGAATGCTTGCTGTCATCTACAAGGCCCTGATCACACTCATTTGAATGTAAATACAATGAATTGTCCTGCTTTACTGAAAGCTGAATAAGCTATCCTTATAGTCCGAGTACCGTTAGAGTTAGAATATTTTTAAACAGTACAGGGCCCAAATATTTCTCACACAGAGTTCAAAACCTTTGAATACCACACCCAAGACAACTAAGCCTTTAATACAACGCCCATATCCTCTAAACAGCCAAGCATCAAAAATGGAAAGAAACCCCCACATTTCTAGTAGGTAAATCAGGGGGCTAAAATGAATCTTGTGAGGCATGAGCAAAAGGCTCCTAAGATTAATGTTCCCATGCCCTCTTAAGCATTTATCTGGCTAGCAGCCTGCATCATATCAAGTGTTAAGGAGCAGCAGTTGAAACAAATTGTATTTTGATCGGTGTACTTAGATACCAAACAGACAGCTCTTTTCAGTATCCTTTGCTCATGATAGCAGGCATAAATTTAGTACATGCCTATACATGGGTTTTCCAACTATGTTCTCTCACCACTTTACCACGCTGAAATTTTGCCACTTGGGCACAAAGAACGACACTCACATACATCCTTCCACACCCTGGGGCTTTCTTCCTGTTTGTGCTGTACAGGCAGACTAACATCTTCATCTCACACTAGAGATTGACTTGACTTTACTTCATTTCTCCACCCCTCAAGCATTGTGCTTACACAGTCACCTGCAGCACTCACTTAAGGCTGACCTCCCTGCTTGTACTAATCTAACACTGAAAAGAGCCAAAAAGAGTTTGCAGCCTTCATTGAGAGACAAGTCCTCTTTTATAACTCCCGAGCTCCGAGCCTGGTAACGCCACTTCAAAGAAGTTTTCTGCTCCGCCCTTCATTCATTATCAAGAATAACAGAAGCTGAGAACACCACCTAAACTCTCCTTCTTCTACAGTTTTACGTTAGGATTTTTGTTAAGGCAATTTTATGCGGTACCGCCCCTAGTTTTGTCTGGATTTCTAAAGCATATTAAAAAAAATAAATCAGTACCTAATTTTCACTATCTTTTTAAATAACACAGACAATTCTGCCCTTGAACAACTCAATAAAATCAAATCTAAGAATAAAATTAAGCATAAATGAAAATCAAATGCAAATGAAACTTAAAATGCAAATAAAACTCTATCACCTTTCAAACTTAAAAGGTTATCGCAAAGCCTTTCTGTGTCTGCTATCTAGATACTACCAATTATTGAATTTATCGTCTAGAAAATGTGTATTTTACTTTGTCAGCATCAGCACTGCTGCGGTTACCAAAGATGTGAAATGCCTGACCTCTGTGCCCTGCCTTCCCTAACTATTTTTACAATCCCTTCCAAAGTGAAGTCTCTTTTATAGGCTTACTCTGCTTATGTCTCTTCTCCCTCAATTTCTCAGCTCAAATGAGACAGGTAAGTTTTATTTTCCAGGCTACACACAGTAGTTACTTAAAACACATTCCAGAGTCTGTTAGCATTAAGCTCACACCACGAAACATTCCCTCCTAACAATTAATGAAGAACTACATCTTATTTGCATCCATCTAGTTAAGAGATTTTACTAACGCAGAATAACTATTTAACTCTGGCAGATAAGTAGCTACAGATTTCAACTACTATTAAGCTGTATAAGTGTAAGCAGTTACAGCCTAATGTTTATGAAAAATATTAGAGTGATAACACACAATCAGTCCCTTATGAGCTTATCAACATTTATCAGTAGCTGCACTATGACGTTATGTTTAAAGATAACGCACCTGGAATAAAACTGTCACATATAGAAAATAAGGAGTTACTTCCACTTTGCAATGCAAATGCCCTGTTCCATCCTCCTTTGAAAGGCACTAGCAAAGATCTTAGGTATATGCTTATATTCACAAAGTCTCACCTACTCAGAAAATCCTCAGCATCACTATTGCTCTGAATTATGATGCGCTATTCAGTGAAATTCTGATGTTCTGTAGCCCTTTTCGCAGACAATTATTTTACTGTACGGAAGTTACCCAAGTTTTCCACCGGGTCTCATATCATGACTAGCCCTATGAGTAAGCAAGTCTTGTAAGCCCACAGACGGCCACAGGTAAGTCTTTCAGACTCTGAGGGGCTCGTATTTTTCTTGGACACACTTACACTGATCTGAAAGCGAATCTAGAAGGCTCTTCAGTCTTACTCTGAAGAACAGGGAAATGAGGCAGAGCCTACCCTGAGATCATCCTCCCTGACCAGACGCCTTATGAGTCTCGTTACAGACATACCACCAAGCAAGGCCCAGCCAGACCTCGGCGGATGACACCAGCGACACTAAGTGACGCTATCCCACCTCCAAGTCGGCCCGGCTTAGGGAGGCACACAGCAGATGGGCCTAGCAACAAGTAACAGCCCAGAGAGTAAATAAATCCACCAGACCGAGTCCCCGCGCCCTTCCATTCCCACACCGCGCGCAACACCCCCTTTCCCTCGGCGCCCCTTACTCCCCCCACCCCTTCCCCGCCTGCCTTCCCTCCAGCTATCTCAGCACCCCTCCGCCTTTCTGAAGCCCTTCCACAGCAGCCCAGGCCCTTCGCCACTGCCCCTCTGCCCGCCGTGGGAAGGCCCGGTGCCCGCCACGCCCCTTACCTCAGCCCTCGCCCGCCGCCGCCAGCGCAGAAGCCGCTGCCCCTCAGCGCCCCGCGCGCCGCTCCCGCCTAGCCTCCGCCAGCTCTCGCGCGGACCACCCCCGCCCCGCGCCCCAACGGCGATTCCTACACGAAGCGCTGCGCTATTGGCCGCTCGGCCCCACGTGACGCGGTGCACGCGGACAGCCGCCGCTGCGGCTGGTGGCGCTGGGCGGGGCTTTGTTTCGTGACGTGAGGGGCGGGTGCGGTGGGAGGGGGGTGCTGTTCCCGCGCGTCCCGGCCCCCGCCGCCGCTGTTGTTGTGTGCATGGTTCCGCTCGGCGCTTGGGCCGCCCCGCTCCGCCATGCCGCGATACTGTGCCGCGTCCTGCTGCAAGAACCGTGGGGGCCAAAGCTCCAGGGACCAGCGCAAGCTGAGCTTCTACCCGTGAGTGGCCGGGGAGGGTGTCAGAGTCTCTGCCGGCGGGCTGGCCCCGGGGATGCGAACGCCGGAGGGGCCAGCCCCGAGAGAGGCGAGGCCTGGAGCCGCCCTGGGGCGGGGGGGGGGGGGGGATAAACAATACAGATGGCCGAGAAACTAACTTTAGGGCCTGGGAGCTGCCTTTGAAGCCCGCTTGGCCCCCTCGGGAAAATAACGCTCTCGTTTTGGGGAGGGAAAGGGGGTCCGCAGGCTCAGCATTTAGTCACCGCCCGCCAAGGCGGCCCGCCCTTGCCTGGCCGGGGGCGAGGTGCAGCAGCGGCCAAGGGCCCTTGATGAAGGCGCAGAGGATTCGTGAAGCGAATGTCAAAGAGATTGGACTGAAAATAAAATCCGCGCTTCGGGCCGGGAGGCTGGTCAGCTGACGGAGCTCAGTAGCACCCCTTTACCCTGTTTGTTTCGGGTGCGGCAGTCGTTGTGGAAGGGCAGGGCCTTGGGTAATGGTGGCGGAGCCGCTTATCCCCTCTCTGACAGCCTGGAGGGCCTAGCAGGGTAGGAGAGTAAACATACAGCGTATCTTTAAATATTGCCACTGGAATTACTATTATAACCACGCCGCAAGCAGAGGCATTGCTGAGCTGGCTGGAAGCTGACTGGCTTGGTTGCCCAAAGCCGGTTTATGGTGGCTGCGTGGTACTCGCTATCTGGCCACCTGGTTGGTTAGTCACCGCGGCAGGCCCGCAGCGACCTCCGCACTGTTGCGGTTACGTGGCTTCCCAGAATGGTGAGCTGAAAAACAGCGTTTCCTAACCCCGAGAGGAGCGCAGTGCAAGTAATTAAATGTTGATGTATTGCTGTGAATAAAATCTTGGTAAGCACTTGTCAACGTGTGGTGGTTTAACCCGAGCTGGAGGTAAACACCACAGAGTTTTGCTCCCTGCTCCTAGGTGGGATGGGATAAGGATGGATTACTGGGACAGCAAAGGGAGAGGAAAAGAACAACAACAATACGAATAAGAGACTATAGATAAGGGGTGATACACACTGCAGTTTGCTTGCTGCCCAGAGCCCCCATCCTATATTAAGTAATATAGGTGGTAATGGGATGGTTGGACTAGATGATCCTGGAGGTCTTTTCCAACCTTAATGATTTTATGATTCTATGGCTCCTCCCTGGCTAGCTCCCCCCATGTTTACTGAGTGTAATGTCATGATATCAAATACCCCTTTGGCTAGTTTGGGTCACCAGTCCTGGCTGTGTCCCCTCCCAGCTGCTTGTGAAAATTAACTGTATCCTAGCCAAAAACTAGGATACAACAGAAGGAATTTTGTAGCATTTAGGAAAAACTTGAAGAGTAAATTTCACGCTAACCTCAAAATATGTTTTCGTAAAATTTATACCTCAAACTAAGTTATCAGTTTTTTCCAGTTTCTGAGTAGTTATTGTTATTCCAAGGTCAGGAATGCAATGTAGGAGTGCCAACAGGAAGACTGCCTTGAAAGGGATTTATTTCAGACTGAAGGAAAGCTCTTTTTCCCAGCGTGTCTCTTAATATCTGAGTCTTCATAAAGCAATCATGAATGGTCCTTTAGAAAGGGTGCTGAGATTTGGTTTATAGAGATCACTTGCCCTACATTAGCAACTGCTAGTGATGTGAATAGCAAGTTTTATTCCCTTGACTCTTACCAGCCCAGAGAAATCCTCTGGTGCTCTGTAGTTCTTGGTCCGAATCCCTTCTCAACTGTTTTAACTGTGACCTAATCTCAGCTGGTCTGTGTGCCTGCTGTTGTTTTATTTCTTCACCTCACTGGTGAAGCAGTGGCAGCTCCTGAAGAAATTCTGTCCATTTTCTCTTTCCATTTTACTTTTTTGTGTGTGTGTGTGTGTGTTTGTCAGATGCTGTTGATGAGCAGGAGCTATTGAGGCAGGAACAGGTTTTGGCAAAGTTAGCCTTGAACTAAAATGGTACGTTTTGCTATCAGACGTTGTCTCTCACTACAGATTTAGTTGCTTCCCATCTGAAGCTGGCTGCGTGTGGGGAAGGCAGAGTGCTGTGTTGCAAGGGTAAGGGAAGCAAATGTTCTCTAGCCCTTCTTGAAGAGGGTGTGATTGGTGACATGGCCTTTAGTTGAAGGATACCATCTTCTTACTGAGAGACGCCTTTGGACCTTTTCAGGAACATCCCAGCTCTGCTACTCATGGCACACAATACATGAATGCTGCTATTGCATGTACATAATCTGAGTAGGCAGGATTTGAAAAGGCTGAACTTCTAACCTGTCCTCTGGAGTTTGTCCTGTTCTTGACAGCATTCATTGTTCCTTGTATTGCTGCAGACACTCAAGAGCCAGGTGCATCAAAAGTTTGCTCTGTTTCCTTGGTAACTTCAAAACTTAAATGGCAAAAAATTCAAAAGGTGCCGGAAGAGGTGAAGCCATGCACATTGATCCTGTGAATCTCATGTTAGCTTCCTCTCAGCATCAGCCAAGTTGTGCAATACAATGGAACGCTGCTTAAGAGAGTTGTTGCCCTGTGTGGCTTTTGGAGGAGACCTGGAGCTTCAGGGATTTGAGGGTGGCATCTAGGCTTTGCAAAGCAGTAGCCTGACTGACTGGTGCCTTTCTTGGTATTTGGGTGACACTGGGCACTCCAAGGTCCCTCACCAGTTTCTGCTGAATGGGAATACCTCACTGCAGAACCAATTTTTTTGTGCATCGCAGTTCCACAGTTGTAATGGGCATAACCAAAAGAACTGACTTTTACTTAAAAGGAAAGAAGAGCTAAGGGAAGAGAAATGGAGTTAAGAATGCTCCATTTTTATTTAGGGAGTCAAAGAAAATGGCTTTTGTAAAGCAGCTGTAAGCACTTGTTGATGTTTGGGTGTTTCTGTTGCCCATCTTACTGCCAACAGCGAATACTTTTTATATCCTACAGTTAAGATCAGGTCAGCTTTAATGACCACGTTAATCTGTCTTGCAGTTTCATATAAGCAAAACCAGATATTTTTTTAAATTACTACAGCTTGTGATTCTGAGGACCACTGCTTTCTTAACAGTAATTATGTAACAGTGCTTAGAATTCAAGTTACAGTTTATATATATTGCATATGGTTCTGTGCTACAGTTGAAAGAAAAGTTGATACATGCCAGAGAAACCTGTAAGTGTGTTACAAATACCCTGATGTCTCTCTGGTAAAGAGGTCAGAGCTAAGGGGGGATATCTATGCGTACTTTCTTTTAATTTCTTTCTCTTTCCTATGTGATTTGTCTGACCATTTGCCTATATTTTAATTTTTTTCCCTGTGAATGTGTATACTCTTCATTTGCCCTTTTAAGTTATCAAATAATCTGAAGTATGACACATATTAAAAGATATTCTATTAAACAAAAATAGTAACAAAAGTTCTTGTTATTAGTTTTGCCTAGTAAGACAAAAACCTTCACAAATGCTTTTTCTTAAATAGCAGGAGCAGACCTAACTTTTTAAATGAAGTCAGAACATTTAATCAGACTTAAGCAGAACTACTTTCTGAACTGGTGTTGTTGGATCAAGCCTTTTAAAATATCTGTTTGGAAATATTTGGCCAGCAGAAATCAACAGAAATTCTAATCACAGAATCACAGAACTGTAGGAGTTGGAAGGTATCGTCGTGTCCAACCCCCCTGCCAAAGCAGGCTCCCTAGGACAGGTTGCACAGGAAGGCATCCAGATGGGTCTTGAATATCTCCAGACTCCACAACCCCCCTGGGCAGCCTGTCCCAGGGCTCTGTATCATTTCTGTATCTTTTTCTGTGTCTTTTTTGCTGCCACTATAAACCTGAACTCTAGAGCGAAAATCTGTCTAGAAATAACCTGGATAATTATTGGTTTAACAATCGATTAGTTTATTTTTTTTCCTAAAATTAATTATTTTAATAATTTTGTAAGAATACTTTGCAAGGGACAAAACCATTCTTTATTGAAAGGCAGAAGGACGGAGGGAAGGAAAAAGGAAGGAAAGAAAAAGAATAACTTTTTTTTTCCCTCTGTGTTTTTGCCCTGAAGATTTCCACTTCATGATAAAGAGAGGCTTGAGAAGTGGCTGCGGAATATGAAGCGAGATGCGTGGACGCCGAGCAAGCACCAGCTTCTGTGCAGCGATCACTTTACCCCTGACTCCCTCGACGTGCGATGGGGGATCCGCTACTTGAAACACACCGCGGTACCAACAATCTTCTCTTCTCCAGATGAGGAGGTAATGTATTCCTGTCCTTTTTTTGTTGTCATAAATTACTGGTTACGTACAAATACTGGCACCTAATCTTCATCGAAGCTGTGCTGATTCTCTGCTGGCCCATAACTGGCTTCCTCTGGATCATCATATTGGGGGAAATGGGAAGACTGGAATTACTTCCAAGACTGAATTGCTGCAACTGAAATGTGTAGCTGAATAATTTTACAAAATAATTTCTTTTTAGTCATGAAGATCTCTGTCGTCTTGGACAGCTGCAAGTGCTACCCAGACTGCTTTTGGCTCTATAGAGAGAAAACCAATCTTGATGAATCAATCAAATATAACAATAAAACCCCCTGCCATTTATGTCAGTGGTAACCTAGGAATAAATACCTTTCCTTCCACATGCGCACACATACCCTGCTTCAACATATCCCTTTCTTTGTGCTGTCCTGGAACAGAGAGCTTTATCTTTTGAACTGGACTTTGCTGCACTGTGTTTCTGTGCAGTTGCAGATAAATTATGTGACTTCCTCCCCAAAGAAAAATGGGGTTTCCTCCACCTCTTCATTTTCTTTTTTTGCTTGTTACCATAGACCAGTCATAGTACAAAGGTGGACAGCAGAGTTATGAGGTTAACAAAATTCTTATGTGGTGGTGTTGCCAAGAACACACCAATGGCTCCTTTTAATTATTTTTGAATTAGCAAAATATATGGGAAGTCATGGATAAATATATGCAGTTTTGGAAAAGAATATTCTGTGCTTCCTTCCAATATATCCATCACTTCCTTACTGTAAAAGAGATGCCAATTATTATTATGCTTGATATTTGTGGTACTGTGAACTTGCCTTCCTGTGGTCTCACTTCTCCCTCTGGCATTCTTTTCTTTACTCTCACTCTTCTGTCTGTGCTTTTGCACATACCCTGTCAGCGACCACCCCAGCAAATCAGCAGTGTCCATCCACTTGGCCACTGATTTGGTAATTGCCCCAAACCCAAAATTTCTAGGTAGACTGAATATTCCCAAAGACATGGGAAAGAGCTGCCCTTATTTAGAGGGAGGGAGAATCCCTTCTTACTGTGTTCCCAGCTTAATGTAGAGGAGCAAGAAAGTACAGTCCCAGGCTGCCTTTCAGCGCCTGTCTATAAACCCTTGGTTTGGAAAACAGAGCAGCAAAGAGAGGGAAAAGTTGCAGTGTTTGTGTATTGCTCACCAGCACCTTGCTTTAAGCATTACAGAACGAGTGAAGGAATCTTCCCAGCAATGGTTAATGATTTAATGATTTCATCTTCTCAATAAAGAATGTTTGCCTTTCACAAGCAGTGCTGGTTGCCTGCATTGCAACGTTGGTAACCATTATAGGTTACTTTGCAAGGATTCTTATTTGGAAGGGTATCGTAAGAGTGTGAGAGCAGGGACAGATGGACAAGGAAGCTTTTCAATTAAAGATCTTCAAGCAGCTTTATCCAGAAAGGCGTTTTGGTGCCTTTCCTTCTACTTTAATGACAGTTTTCAAAGGCAGGTATTTGGGGGACATTTCTCTAGTTTATTTCACAAGAGATTTGACTAGTTAAAAGATTTAGTTTGAGGCCTTTTCAGCTGCTGGTTGAACAGAGAAAGGGAAATACTTCATTGTCTCAAAAGCCCCAAGATTGGTGTTATGTTAAATATCATCTTTGAAAAAATTAAGGTAATCAAATGAGTTCTATTTTTGCATACATTTTTCAGCACTTTAACACTGAAGTTTTGCATAAAATCAAATTACAAAGTGTAATGTATTTAGGATACTTCAGGCTACACACATGCATACTTTTCTGAACATACACTTTACAATTATTTTTTCCATTGCAATTTGTTTTTTTCCTGCCTGGCCTCTTTTCTGCAGCACCCTCCCACCCACCTCCCTCCCCCCGGCCCTTATTTTTCCCAGCCCACATTTAGTTAACAAAGTTTAAGCTGATTCTTGTTCTGGGTATTTTAGTTTTGCTTTTTAGTCCACAGGCCTAACATGAGTACATGTTCTGCAGTGTGGTTTCTTCACAATCAAGCCTACTAGAAAAAACCAAAAACTTGTTTGGATACTTAAATCTAATCATCTGGTGATGTAGTTTATGTGTAGGCAGGGAAAAGAAGGCAGCTAAAAAAGGATAAGCTTTAAATTGCCTCTCAGTAACAACTTATTTTTGAAGTCCTGTTACAGTTTTATCCTTCTGCTAAAGTTTCTCTCCATCCAAATAAGTTCTCGTTTTTTATTACTTGAGAAGTTTAGTTGTCAGAACTTAATTACTTGTTTAAAAGTCTGCCTGTGGATTTGTGCGTGAATGTTTCACTGTTCCACAAACCTGTGTCAATAATTCTTGTGTTGCTAAATTCTCTTTGGGGTGGACTACAGGACTAAAACTTGCTATAACTGACTAAAACAACTTGGTTGCATCTTTAATGCAAAACGTCTTGTACTGTGTATGTTTAATACACATATAGCTAATACAATGTTTCAGGTGATAATAAGAGATGCCAGCCAGTCTTTGTCAAACAGATTTGTGTAGCCACTTTTCTTCAAGTGCTTTTCAAATGATGACAACTCACATAAATCTGTAAAGTTTGTAAGTTTGGAAAAAAAAATAACTAGAAACTGTTTATAGCCTGTAGAGCTTTAAGATAATATTTTAACATCCAGGACAAAGTCATGGAATACATATGAATTTTCAGGTGTCTGATGTTAATTTTTAGACTGTTAGTAAATTATTAGTTACACAGTGCCATGCTAAAGAATGACATTTGCTTTTTTTTTTTTTAAAGTTCAAGTGATTTCCTAGTTACATAGTGGTTGGATTTGTGGGGATTTTTTTTTCCAGGAAAAAGACTCTTCTCAAAACACCTCAGAAGAGATAAAGAGAAAATACCCAAAAGAAGCCAATGCAAATACAGAGTCAGAGAAGACACCCGTATCACTTGAACCTTGTGCACCAAAGAGCAATCCTGTAATTGCAGAAAATGTAAATGAAACAGCAGAAGTAGTTTGCTCAACTGCCTTGAGTAAACCTTTGCAGATTCAAAGCCTGCAGCTTCAAAATGGAGAATACCTTCAGGTAGACAGCATCATTCTTGACAATTCATCTGAGCAGCATATAGATCAACCTGATCCTGTTTTAATGGCAGCAGCAGTCCAGAGCATGGAAGCTACCAGTGTTCAGACTTCCGTAGAGGATCCAGTCGGATGTACAACTACAGTCTTGCAGTTTACAGACCCTGACTACTTGAATTCCTCCCTGAAACTGAAAAATGCTTTAGGTTCAATTACCGACTATGCAATTGAAAATCCAAACTCTCACGTTGTAGGCTGTTCTGTTGAAGTACAGCCATCCAGTGAAAATGCAGTTTTCCTGAGCACAGTCACAGAAACTATTGAAGAGTTCAGTGGAAGTGAAGAATCTGTCATTGCTATCATCATGCCAGCTGAGAGTCCAGCAGAGCCAGAAATAGTTGGTACTTCTTTCCTGCCTATTAAGCAACAGCTTTTTGTCACAGAGGAGACAGAAACAGATAAATCTTTGTATATGGATGTGTATGATGGAATGGAAGTATTACAAACTGAGCATTCATACTGCAAACAAGACTTAGACAGAGACTACCTTTGGCAAAAAATTTCAAAGCTCAACTCTAAGATCAATCTGCTTGAAATGCAGGAGATAAAAACTTTGGGGAGACTCAAGTCCTTGGAAGCTCTAATTGGACAATTGAAGCAAGAAAATCTGCTTTCTGAAGAAAAGCTGAATATTGTAGAAAATTGCTTTACAACATTTGAAGTGACTATGATACAGTAAAGGCTTTCAGTGATTGCTCTAAAACATCTTTTTAGCCTCTTTGACTGTTTGTACAAATCAAGTTTTGTTCCAGTCATGGTCCTTTGAACACCTAATGCAAATTGTGTGAATAGCATTTATTCTTTAAAACATTACATCAACCACGACCAAAGCTCAATTGTAGAATATTGCCTATAAAACATGATTCACAGGTAAGCTTTTAAAGAAAATAAAACCTGTCAAATTTTTGTTACAAAGTAGATTAATTGAAACAGTAAAGATAAGTTTAATCTTTGTAGCTGCAGGCTCCTCTGAAACATGCAGCTCCTGCATTTGGGACAGCAGTAGAATGGACAGAATAAGCATGTAGGGTGGGCAATTATAAAAGTGCCATTTAAAAAAAGAAAAAGTGTCCCAATTCTCTTTGAAATAACTAATTAGGTGTGTGATGAACATTGTCCAGTGAGGCCATGATTAATCTTTAATCTGCTGTTCATCTAACATTTGCTCTGATGGCTTTTTGTACACTTTGATCTTATTAAAATAGTTTCTGCAATAAAAGGTGTTTCATTTCTTGAAACAATTCTTTGAGAATATTCTTACAGTGAACAGGTCTGGTTTGTTGTTTTTTTTTTTTTGATGATTTAACTCAAGTGGAAAGAACCATCTTAAATAGTGGTATTTTTGCTGGTTAGTAAGAGGGAATGCTCTAGCTTTTCAGTAGTGCTTTCTGTTCAGTGTTGACTGTCTTAAGAGTCTATAGCTGGGTCATGCATATGTGCTTAATAATACACTGAAGAAAAACTGCTGTGCAGAGGAAATTGCTAGTGAAAGTAGCATCTGGCTCACTCAGTTGGAAACTAGTCCAATTTCAGAAAAATTTTGGAACTCTGCAAGAGTGTTGTAAAGGATTTATCAAAGGTTTGTATGTATCAGCAACCACAGTTACAGGCCTGTTGTGTCCTTCAACACGTTAGCTTCTGTCCAGCTCCAAGCACAGAGTATGCTTGGGAAATCCCTAAAGCTCAGTTATAGTATGATGAATTATTTACAGGGACTCTGTGACACACCCGTCTCCCCCTGCCCCAGTTGCAGATTGCTGTCCTTGAAACACACACACACACACCTGTTCTGACTTCAGAGCTCTGAAATCATAAGGGGTTGTCCTGTACCCTTAGAAATACTCCTGGAGTACAGGGTCCAGTCTTGTGAACATTGTCCAGGTAGCCTCTCTGAATTGTGTGGTTTTTAACTTTTTATAAAGTGGTTAACAAAATGCTATATGAAATTGCTAAATGATTTGGCAGTGTTAGAATTTACACAGATGCTGTTATAAATCTTTTATTAACACTGTATTTTAAGACTTACCCCCAGTTCAGAGGTCTGCTGTAGGTCCTGAATGGCAGTGGGAGCTCGGACATTGGAAGTTACAACACTTTAAACTGGTTAAGCTGTATTTCTTTTCCACTGGCTACGGTAGGAATTGGGCGCTTGGCTAGATCTTAATTTAAACTCCACCAATTGTATTTAACTTACCTACAAGCTGTGTAGTTCCATCTACAAGGTTAAACTGGTGTCCATTTCCCCTGGTTTTCCATCTTTACAAGGTGGAATGAGAAGTTTTATTTAACTCATTCTGAATGCAGTGCCAGCTACAGGAGATCTTTTTTCTTTCTGTCAGACTAATAGGTATTCAGGACTTCCCTTCTGCACTCACTAGCATCAGTGGTAGAAATATTGACTGCAGTCAGGCATACTTCACAGGCATTAATTAAAAGTCTGTTTTCATATCTCATTAGATGTCTTTGATATCTTCTTACTCTCCTTTATCTCATCCAAGCTGATGATCTTTGAGATCCCTTCCAACCCAAACCATTCTGATTATATGAAGTTGTAATTACTCTTGTCAGTTAAACCCTCTCTGATACTGAGACTTGGCTTCTATATTAGAAAAACCAGCAGTGGATTTGGGCTCACTAAAAATGCCATCCAAGTTAATAATTCTCTGCCCTCTTCTGTTTTGTCCAAGCTAGTCTACAAAGATGGTATCTTCAGCTCAGTAAGCTTGCTGCTACATTATGTTTTAAGAAATTACTTCTTGCTTCTGTAACAGATCAATTTCCTTCATACCTAAACACATTTTGGTACAAATACCTGGTGTGGAACTCAATGCCTCCACTCAGTAGAGAAGCTTAACTGCAGGTTACTGCCATTCATGCAGATCTCTGCTTCTGCACTGCAGCCTGAGCAAAGCCCTAGGCACAGCCTAGCCCAGTCCTTCCATAGATCATAGGGTGACTAGGGCTGGAAGGGACCTCAAAGACCATCTAGTCCCCACCATGGGCAAGGACACCCTCCACTAGCCCGGGTTGCCTTAAGCCTCATGCAGCCTGACCTTGAGAACTGCCAGGGGAGGGAAGTGCCATGTGTAACACCCATGGACACCATCATGTACCCAGGTGAATGCTCATTCCAGCACTGACTTGTGTTAGTGACAGTGGAAGACTCTGCTCAGCTTGATGCATTATTTCTAAACCCAAGGAGGTAAGTGCTGGAATTCCTTAACTCTTTAGATGTTTTGAACTTTGTACAGACAGTAAGACAATGAGACCCAGAGTCTGCTTTTGTGAGCCCTTGTAAACCCTTGCCTGGTAACAGATGCCAGGAGAGACCCATCTGCTTTCAGGAGACACTGTGACCAGCAGGCAGAAATTTTTTAACCATCCAGGCAGAAGTAGACAAAGTCCATGTCCAACTTTGACCATGTGTTAGTGCTGAGTGACAGGTCTTTTCCATAAACTCCAAGCAGGAGTCTCAGGCCATACTATAAGGCTGGGTGCAAAATGGCACCGGCACACTGAGGCCTTGTGAGAGAGCTGCTCGGGGTTGGGGGTGTGAGGGGTGTGGAAGGAGCAAGTGGGTTTGGGCATTTAGGGCTGCTTCCTGGAGAAAGTACCTTCTTGTGGAGTATATCTTTGTGCTGCTGAGACAGCAACGGTTGCAGGTGCTGCCCTATCTTTGGGGTCCTGCACAACAGGCACAGCTCAAAGCTGTGGGAAAATGCAGTAATGCACTGGAAAGGTGTGACTCACTAGCACCAAGGCAGGAAGGGAGAGAAGGAAAGAGGAAAGGCTGAAATCATATGCTCATTAATGACTTAGTTTTGGTCAAAAATATACTTTTCTTTGCTTTTTTACCAGAGAATTTTATTACTTACTAATAGGAGCTGATCTACATTTCTGCAAGTGAACCTCTGGAAAGGCTTCAGAAACTTCTTCACACTAAATCACATAAAAATGTCACTGCTCTAGTTTCTCCTTCAGCGAAATCAGTGTAATGGCTTTTAAGTTACCAGACCATTTACAGCTGCAGGGACAATAGGAGTTTCTGCCAAAATATTTTCCACAGATAATAAGAATCCGACCTCTAAAAAGACTTTCTCCCACTAATTAGACCTCTTGGCATTATGAAATATCACAGTGTACATTGCAAAAAGTCGATCGCTGTTTTAATATCTGTCTTTCCTGCAAAGGACACTTTGGACAGCATTTGTGAAAGCATCAGAGCAATTTAGAATCTTGTCTCTCATCCATTCCAAGAGGTAAAGCTGTATAGATTCTTTTGGAATGGAGATACTAAAAATATTACGTATTGCATGCGTACCAAGCTGCGGTAGCCCCTGTGAGCAGCAGGTGGTGCTACTGGACCACACTGCAGAAGTCAGACTAAAGGCCTGCCCTGTATTTTTCCTTTGTGGTTTGAAACATGCAAACAGATTAATGCAGGGCTTTTGTCCTTGTGTTTCAAATGTATCTAATAAAGAGGGAAAGTATCTGAACTAAACAGTATGACTATTTGTCCTCAATCTTGAAGAAATAAAGCTTTGGAGAAGATGAAACTCGTTTACACTCTGAATGTAAAACGTGACATTGGAGATCCTTCTGCTCAAGCGAGCAGCAAAGGACGATGTATTATTCACTGTCCTTCCGTGGAGCATGACTGCATTCCTCATTTGTTGAAGTGGGTCAGTGATTAACATCTGAATTCCATAAACAGTTTAGCATTGCTTATTTGCATATTAATCAGGGTAATGGTGTGAGCATTTAATCACACCCTTCCTCAAGGGTGTCGGGTTTGCTACTCAAGTGCTGCAGCCATGGTTTTGAAACTGGGAAGATAACGTGTGCAACACCTTCATGTGTGGCGTAATCCCCTCTGAAGATGTCGTGGGACAGACTTTGAGAGTGCACAACTTCGAGTGATACAAACAGCATTGGAATAGGGGAACAGGGTCCTGCACAGTCAAGTCAGTTTCTTCCTGCTTTCTCCAGCATTGCATTCAAAATACAATAGACAACAGGGTGTTACAGGACAGATTGGAAGTATCCACGTGAGTTTCCGAGTGGCTGGGACAGGGCTGCAAAACCGTGGCATGGCAAAACCAGGTGGTATAGACAACCATGACAAGGTAAGTGCTGTCCTCAGATGCATAAATTTGCCCCACAGCTGGTGGGACCAGGCATTGCAGCCTCTCTGGGTATGCAGGAAGTGGTGCTCAGCATGTTGTTTGCAGATCAAATCTGGACACTCCACCACAGCCTCCTGTAAGAAGCCATCTCACCTGACTCTGGATGTTCCTATAATAAGGTGCTCCTCAATTAAGCAATAGTTCATATGAAGAAGCAGCAATGAACTAAGGAAATGCCTGTTATCTACAGACTATGGCTAGAGGGGGCTGTTCTCAACAAATATTTCACAGTATCCATGTTATAAATACCTGAAGTTAATGAAAATGAATCTCACGTGTTTAAAAAGGCAAATCACTTCTAGTTCTCAGTAAGGGACAAGATAGGAAGAATAAATGCTAATTTGAAGGAGTTTGGCATGGCAGTTCTTCCAAATTGTGTGTTGACTTCCTGCACAGCCAGTAGCAAGAAGATTTCTGAATGCTTCTCGAGGGGATTCTGCGCAGATATTTCACTTACACAGTTACAATCTTTTTTTCCCTGAAGATTTTGAAAGACATTCCTATCTCTGTAAGAAATTTGGACAAGGAGGAAAACTGATTCACCAGGTTTCTATGTTGGGCAGAGTACACCTCAGGCACAATTCCCAGTGCTGCAGAACATCCTCACAAGATGCACATCAGACATAAGAGCTCTGCACTGCTTCATGAGGAGCATAAACAGGTTGTAGTCAGACTGTCTTAGAGCACCTTGGGACTGAAAACAAACTCATGGCTGCTATAGCTTCACTCTGGAGTAGTACACATCAGCATGAAGTCTTTTCCAGCCATGTCTGCTTGTGTAAGCACATTGTAGATCATAAATACCAGCAGTCTGACCTTTGGTCTGAATCAATAGATTATGAGGCCATGTATGAACAAGCTTCAGGAACACTCAGACCAGAATAGCTACTGTTTGGAGATGGGGGATAATGATGACAGAGTATCACTGCATGCAAAATACATCAGGTGCTTTAGATCTCATACTTAGCAGCAGACGTCGTTAAACTTACATCAAAGCTCTTTATTCGTGTTTTGTGTGATAGGAAATCCTGTACCGTGTAAAGCTGGCTTTGGCTAGAGGGTGGTTATGGAGCAACAACCTCATAGTGCTTCGGTGCCTACTGACAGACTATGAATGCTCTCTTCCCTGGGGCTGGCTCCAGCAGCTCCAGTAGACTGACCAGACATTTTCAGGAACGAGTGGGTATTCTGCTACAACTAGGCAAGGGTGAGAACCACAGCAGCCTCTCTTTTCAAGCCAAAGCCCCAAAGAAGACCTGGAGAAAGGCAGCCACACCTCATTAGCAATGCAGCAGGCCCTCTCCACAATTCAGTTACCTGTGTAGTCCCCTAAAAGGTGTGGGGAATGAGTCACCCCCAACAGGCTGAGCACCCCACCTGGTACAGAAACACTGAATCATCCCTCTGTGGGGAGAGCAAATGTTCAAGGTTAGGCTGGCACAGAGGACATCAGCTCTGAACTGAATCCTAGCTCAGGCCTCCAGCGGGGACTTGACGAAGATGCAAAACATGGACCAGTGCTTGTCCTGATAGTGAAAGTGGGACCAATAAACCAAACTGCTGAGACTTCCCAGGGTTAGAAATGCTGCAAGAAGAAAAAGATGCAGATAATGAGCACAAAACGATGTTTCATGTATGGAGATTAATTAGAGGCAATAACAAACCCCAATTAGATTTTTAATTAACAATATAACAGAGACTGACACTTATCTGAGAGTTGCTGCAGAAACATGAGCTCAGCCACTGTTGGGTGTGAGATGACTAATTTCACAACTTTTAGACATCAAATTCACTATCATAAGATCCAAGTCATAAATCCAAATTAAACTGCATGTTACTTATTTCACATTAAAACCATCCATTTACTTTTTCAAGTATCCATTTTGTGAGACTTCAATAAAAATATTAATACATAGCTTCAGATGCTTGGTTCTGTATTTAACATCTGAAATGAATTTACAGGTTTTGCTGTCTACCGAGGGACTGTAGACACTCTGCTTACCTTAAGTTGACAGGTTTGTTCACCTTTCACCCTAATCTCATCTCAGGACTTTGGGAGCAGAGCTTCCTGTTGCAAAATCCCTTGCCAAAATGCCAGGCACCTGCTGCTTGTAACAGGCATCGCTTTCAGCCTGCATCTCTTTGTCTTATCCCAGGCTCACACATTAAATTATGTGGTATGGCTTTTTACATGGAAATCCTCAGCTTCCTTTGATTGCCCCATGGCTGGTAAAGTGAGTTATCTACCAGCTAATTTTAGGTGTTGTCTCTATTAATGAACAGGAGATCTTTTTAACCTCTTTAATTTGAAAGAAACTATCTATTATGGATAGGATTTTGGTAATAATAATAAATAATCCACCACCGTGTGGTCTGCACTCCAGCTCCCACATTGTTTATAGCAAATAATACACAGCAATGGCAAAATAAAAGGCAAAAATTAAAAAAAAAAAAAGAAACAAAACTATGGGGTTTTTTCCTACTAATTTGATCTGCTTATTTGACAAATGCAGGTTTTGAAAATTGCCATATTTTCCTTCTCCATCAACAGCTGTAGAAGTAATATAGTAGTGGAAATCATTGGGCTAGTTTCCAGCATAAGAAACTTAAAAACTGGAATGGAGTCCCTGTGAGAGCTGCCTGTACTAAACACCTGCAGGTTTGTTTAATTTTCTAGTTACTAGTTACATACTCCAGGCAAAAAAACCCCCAACTGACCGCTAAAGAAATATGGTGGAATTCCTGAGTGATTACTTATCTAGCCATGATTTTTTTTTTCCTTTGGGCTTTGAATAAGTGTGTTTAAGAGCAATTAAAAATATGAGCATATAACTTAAGTTTCATTGCAGATGAAGTGATGCACTGAGTGTCAAGCATTGATATGAACACAATGCAGGGTGGACTTGAACTGGTCGAAAGGCAGGGGTCTCAAAAAACAAACAACCCCACTCAAGGACTTGCTTTAAAAATGAGAAAATTTTGAAGTGATGTTGCTAGAATGAGTCCTAGATGTATTCCTAACTTCTGAGCATTAAGGACAACGTATTCTTACTTCCAAACATTTATTGTAAAAATGTCTACTATTCTTTCTACTGCAATTTGCATCAATGCAACATGGAGCAGTAATGAAATGTTTTATGACAGTGTAATCTGCCCTACCTCCTTTTCTTGCAGGATTGTCTCTCATACTGGGCAATGTTTGGAATCACTATTTAACTATTTCACTATTTAACTATTAACTATTTGCCTCAAAACCTGACAGGATCAATAGTCGCCTGGGAAATTCCCCTTGCTGTGTTCTAATGAGCAAATTGATGGCTTTTGAAACAGGAACAAGTTGTCTTTCAGACAAGCTATAGCATGAAGTGACATTCTGAAATGAATACTGACACCTGCACCACAGTTCCTCTTTCTGCAGCTCTTGAAAGAAAAGGGGAAGCCAATATTTATTTTTAAAAAAATAAATTGCAGGGACATTAGAAGTGTTAAGTACCTGTTCATTTTGCTTTTCTTCAAAGAGCATTTAGGTTTTTCAAGGGATCTGAGTGAAGTCTATAAACAAAAGTAATGCCATTTTAAAGTTTAAATCAACCCTGATAGTCTTTGTTCACCACACAGACTGTTTCCTGTCCTTTACAACACAAACTCTGTTCGTGTTATGAAAGAAATTCCCTGACCCAGGGTCAGGCTGGCAGCCCTGTGTCAGGTCCCACCAGCAATGTGAAGATGCACCGGAGACTGAGTTGGATGTTCAAAGCTTATCGCTGCTGTTTCTAACATATGGACCTGTAACATCTCCCTTATGCAAAACTGGGACTACAAATTTCCTCTTTCCCCCAGCCCCATTGCAGAGTAAGACAAGCAAAGCCAAACACATGGATTTTCATACTATTGCCCTTTCCTCAAGTATTTATATTTTATATGAAGAAGCAAAAGACTAATGGCTCTCTTTTTAAAGGTATTTAGGTGTTAGACATCATGCTGCCTTAACAAAGCTGGCCAGTAATATTTTTTATTGTCAAGGGATCTAAGATGCTTGGCCGGAGGCAGAGAGCTGTGTGCCAAGGTGCCGGTGCCATGCACTCCTTCCCCCCCACGACTGCCCCTCCAAAGGGAGAGTAACAGCTGCTGAGAGATGATGTTATTTATACAGCTTTAGGGTCAGGAAGATGCTACAAATGCTAAAAGAGAGAACTCGTACCTTTTGTCACCTGTAGCATCACAGCACTTGAGCACTATACCTGTGAAAGCCTTAGGTAGACCTGAAATCACAAGAGAACTGGCCTCAATATGTTCAGCATGTCCTCTGAAAATCTCTGCTCCCTCTCCTTCCTGCAGATATATCAGATCCCACATGAAACTAAACTCCTGCTAAAGTCCTGCTGCACCAGAATCTGCCTCCCAGCCAACTGTGATCCCTGCATGTTGCAAAGGGTTTCAGAGCAGCCCCAGAGAAGGACAGGTACTTGCACTCCACCAACTTTTGTGTCACATCTGCTTCTGGAAAGAGGTCACCCTCAAGTAGCTCCTAAAGGAAGAGCTGCAAACCTTCTCTTCCAGAGTGAAAATATTTTATTAATTTGAAAAGTGAGAACAATAAGCTACCATAAATACCACATGTGAAACACAGCTCTGTAAGAACAAGAATCCTGGCAAAGATAACCCACAAGTTTTGCACAATTTCCAAGCTATGTTGCTCCTTTATTGCCAGTTCCTGACATCCAGAGCAGCTCCAGAAAAATTCCTCCTACAACATGAGTGTTGGCATCTTACTTTTCCTTTGTCTTTTTTTTTTTTTAAACTCCTAAATGGGTAATATTTTCCTACTACATGTAATCATTAATAATGTTCAGCTGATTTGATTTAATTTAATGCATAATGCATTTATGTTCTAAAGGTTTGATGCAAAGGGAAGCAATACTCTTAGAACTCATAAAAAGCATTCTAACTGAAAACATTTATTTAAGACTTGAGCCAAAACATAAATCCAATATGAAAAACGTAAGAGAATAGGAACTAACTCGTGATCCTGAAGGGACTATAAAACATTCTATAAAAATACTTTTAAAGTGGTTTAAGAGAGAGTGAGGGCCAAAGTAACATAAAATGTCAAACTTTGATCCAAATTCCATCTCCCATGACCTATCACAACCACAGCACAACTGCCTGCTGGCTTAATTTTTATCACTGCTATGAAGGGAACATATGTCCCAGGGGTGATGTGCCCTGCAAATGTGCCCAGTAATTAATCTAATAAAAGAATCAGCTAGCAAGTAAACAAAAAAAAAAAAAAGGATTTTACTGCTCCCATTCTATAGATCTGGAGCCACACAGGGAGGTAGATCTTGGGAAAGTTGGGAAAAGCCTCCAGAGCTTCCAAATACCAGTCTAGTATGTTAGCCACAAATCACAAAACCATAAAATTACAGAAATATTGGTTCTACCAGGCCTCTGGAGGTCATTTAATGTGATTTCTCTCTCAAAGCAGCTCTACTCCTCCCACCGCAGCAGACCTGATGCAATGGGACTCGCCAAGCTGGGCAGCTCCTCACTGAGAGCAGAGAGGACAGGGCCCCCCAGGTAATGCTCTCTGTTCTGCAAAAGGAAGGTGTTCCCCGTTAAAACTGCTGAATAGATCATTGGCATAAAGATGCACTTGTGTTCACAGAGGAGTGTATAAACAAGGCAATAACTGGGTTTTGATGGAGACTTTTAAAATTACTATTAATATACTCTGCTTTTCCTGCTACTGAGAATTTGTCATCACAGAATCATAGAATCACAGAAAGCTTTGGATTGGAAAGGACCTCAAAGATCACCTAGTTCCAACCGTGCCATGGGAAGGGACACCCTCACTAGACCAGGTTGCCCAAAAAGCCCCATCCAAACTGTCGTTAAACGCCTCCAGTGATGGGGCTTCCACAACCTCTCTGGGCAACTCGTTCCAGTGCCTCACCACCCCCGTAGTAAAGAATTTCTTCCTAATGTCTAACTTAAACCTACCCTCTTTCAGTTTAAAGCCATTTCCCCTTGTCCTGTCACTACACTCCCTGGTGAACGATGCCTGTTTTTCCCACTTTCCTGTAGGACCCCTTTAAGTATTGGTACACTGCAGTTAGGTCACCTCAGAGCCTTCTCTTCTCCAGACTGAACAAACCAACTCTCGCAGACTGTCTTCATAGTAGAGGTGCTCCAGCCCCTTTATCATATTTGTGGCCCTCCTCTAGACTCGCTCCAACAACTCTACATCTTTCCTGTACTGAGGAAGTATCCAGAGTTGGATACAGTACTCTTGGTGGGGTCTCGTGAGAGCAGAGTAGAGGGGCAGAATCCCCTCCCTTGACCTGCTGGCCACGCCATTCTTGATGCAGCTCAAGACATAGTTGACCTTTTGAGCTGCTAGGGCACACTGCTAGCTCATGTCAAGCTTGCCATTGATCAGCACCCTTAAGTCCTTCTCCTCAGGGCTACTCTCAATCCATTCTCCACCCAGCCTGTATCTGTGCTTGGGATTGTGCAAATTTAAATGCAGGACCCTGCACTTGGCCTTGAAGAACTTCATGCAGTTCGCATGGGCCCATCTCTCCAGCCTGTCAAGGTCCCTGTGGATGGCATCCCTTCCCTCTAGCATGTCAACTTCACCACACAGCTTGGTGTCATCAGCAAACTTGCTGAGGGTGCACTCGATCCTACTCTCCATGTCACCAACAAAGATACTGAACAGAGCAGGTCCCTTTTATTTCTTCAAGGAAAGTAACATGGAACAAGAATGACAACTGTTTCCATCCATATCCCAGCTATACAACTTCAAGGCTGGGGAAAAAAAAGAGAGAGAGACAAGAAGAAAAAAATTATCAAAAGATTGATGTTAAAATGACATGCAGATCTCTGACTCTGCTGGGTGAGGAGAACATCACAGTGATGCAAAACACATCAGAATCAATGGGAAGACTCCCATGCACTGTCCTATACCTGCTCCAATTGGTGGGAAATGCAAAGAGAAAATGTGCTCATTGACACAGCTTCTCAGAATTAGTACAAAAAACGTGGGCATTAGCAATTTATTTTTGCTAGCACATAGATTACCTATATATATATATATATATTACAATTCTTTTTTAAACCTTCCTATTTCCTTATTTAGCAAGAAAAAGACTGAAACGTAGGTGAAAGGCTGGAGACCAAGGGGGCAGCAGAGTATCTTGCAAGCTTTGAAGTTAACGCTGGCATTAGAGATATCCCACTACGATTAAGGGAAAACCAGGAACAGCCACCTGAATCAGTGGCAGTGGAGCAGCGTAATCCTCCCACGCTAAGCTCTGCTTTGTTTTCAGATTGTGCTGCTGATCATGAGAAAAATCAATGGGAGAGTAAAGAGAGGCCTGAATATCAGTTTATATTCTTTGGAGTAAACACTGGCATTTCCTCCTTCTGATAGCATCCCCCAGGGCTGCCAGCTACCTCTAAACCCTGCTTTTGTTTGCCAGTTTCCTAATTCAGCCTGAGAAGTCAATTACCAAAATCTCCACCAATGATTTGCAAGTTTATCTGGATATATATATATATTTTTATGTAGAGGTTGATGTTCGCTTCCTTAAAGGTAACAGTGCCAAGAAATATAAAACCAAAAAGCCAGCCTTCTGCTGCCACTTCCCTAGCTTTATTATGCATTTTGAGGTACTCCTGGGAGCTGAAGCAGGCTCAGCATATTCTGATTAAAACTGTGAAAACATTTTCTCAGGGGAAGGAGAAAAGAAAAAGGTCAGACCCTTTCCCCAAGGGAAATTGAAACTAATTAGCACAGTATTTGCCTAGAAATGACTGAAACGTACTGGAGAACTCGAATGATGGAAAGAGAAAGATCTTGTCATTGATAAATCCTCTTATTTCCTATATGCAATTCCAATTATATCACTAGGTCACAAACTCCCAACTATTAATAACTTTGCATGCTCCATTTTAAAGGAGACGCCTGATTTTAGCAGCATGGATGTTATAATACACAAGCTGTCTTGTTTGACAGCCCAAGCTACCCTTAGGAAGTCTGGTAGGCTGCGAATAGACAGCATTTTCCACACAAAGAGCCTTTCTGCTTGAGCAGCTCTCCCCCCGATGTCACCAGCAGCAGCACAAGCTCGATTTCCAGGCGAGCAGCTGCCAAGCTCTTCAAGAAGACGTGGTAATGCTCAGGCGTAAGGAGCAGGCAGTAGTTTACCATCTCCAGCAGACTAAGGGATCTGTCCTGGATTGATGTGGTGGGGGTTTAGTTTTTGACAACTTGCAAACCCCTGGAGAGTGGTGTTTCAGTGGGCACTAATTATATGATCTCTTTTGGTTCGAATATTCACTGGGAACAAATTGCCTCAGGAACATCTTTTCCCCTTCTCTAAACTTTCATTTATTTTCCAGTGTTTTTCTCTATTGTTTGCCATCGATATTGAAATGTAAATAAAGTTTACACCATGATGGAGGGTACCTAGGGAATACCCTTGGGATCCTATTTTTCTCTACCATCTGAAAAAATGCTTTCCAGGGTCAAATAGGAGTTGCTGACTTGCTAAATCTTACAACTACCACATTTTCCACTAATCTTCTTATTTGGTTTCCCAACCGTCGTCATACTCAATGGGATTTAATTTTCATAGCAACTTGCTTATCTTTGAAGTCAGTGTTATCCCTTCATAAAATCCCTTTTGTGCCAAAGCATAGGGGAGCCACCTTTTTGCATGCCCAGCTTTTGCAGCTCCTGTAGGCAACCTAGTCTCAACTAGCCACTGTAGCTCGGATCATGTTAATTCTGATCTGGGGATCAAACATGCTGTTTAGCAGCCCAGCTTAGCCAGAAAGGCTAAACCAAAACCAGTTGACAGCCAGCAATGATTATCAGAACCAAGGGGGAATGAAGATCCCTTTTGACAGAGGTCATTCAACAGTCTGAACTAATGTAATTATTTGTCTCAGAGTTTAAAAAAAAACCAACAAAACAAAAAACCCCACTACAATCAGAGGGTATTTTTCAGCATTATGTGGCCTTACTCTTGTTGTAGGGTAGCACACGTGCTGTAGGACTAGAAAATAAGCGACAGTTTATTTAATATATTGTCATTTTAAGGTCTAAAGGCAGATTTGGTGTTGAAAGAGTTACTTTGTTTACCAGCCTGGATTACAACCAGTTTTCACGGTTGCTAATCAGGCCAGAGCAGCTGCCACCTTCAGAAGAGCAGGGGTGTGCCAGGATGTCTGCTGCTGGCTTTGTAATTCCCCAGTACAGCTCCATGGGCTGCTGAGTCCTTCCTCTCATATCTGAATACTGTCACCAAAGAATAATAATTTTCTGAGAGTTTGTAGATCTACAAACCTATCTATCTGCCCAAAGAGAGAGGATGTCTTGTAGCATTTTATAAGTTTGTCTGTTAATTCCAACACCCGAGTTTTCTCCACCCCTGTAAAGCCACAGCATTCACTGGCAGCAGCACCTGCAAGGCAGAAGTCAGAGAGGGATCCAGCCCTTGTCCTCTGCACATGGAAAGGAGACCACCAATGGAGATGTATTCCAGGTGGTATAGTAAACCATGTGGGCTATTTCCACATGGGTCAAGCCTTGCTCTTGAGAATAACCCAGTCCATATGTTTCTCCTAAAATGCATGAGCTCAGATATTAACCCTGTCCATTAGTTCCTCCTTCTAATGTGTGGGAGCTCAGATATTAACCTGGTATATTTATTTCTCCTTCTGAAATATAGGACCTCAGATATTATGTTGGCCATGGAGATCCGTATTGGATTGGTTGTCAAATCTGCAAGGTACAGTAGGTTTTTTTCTCACAGGTGTCATGTCATTGAGTCAGATTGCAACAACCAAATACAGAAACATATTATGGAGGAAAACAGATTGCTGATAATTTTAAATTAAGTTTTCTGTACAGAAAGCATTGTCTTCCATATTTCTGAACTAACCAAAAAGAGGAAGTGTTTCCTGAAACAGGTAGAACCTCTTTAGAACAGGCAGTTTCATGAAACTTGACCAGAGGACACTGTGGGTGCTACTAGTCTACTTGGATCAACAGGAGACTATTGATGAGTGGGAAAGGCACGGGATGGGCACTTTTCTGCTGCTCACACTCATTAAGTAAGCAAGATACTTCTAGGGAGGTAGGTGGGAAGCATCATATACGTTTACCATGCTCTTGCACTTCTGACCGGTGTTGGAGGCAGAATGCCAGTCCAAGCAGACCTTTGGCCTGAGCTGTGACAGTCATTTGATGCTCTGACATTAATTTATGATAATTTTGGTAAGTTTTTAATTATTATTCAAAGGGAAGGCATTTGAAAGGATTTTGCATACATTGGTAGTCATATTTATTAATAATGCATTGTTAAATGCATTTAAGGAATCCTTCAGTGGGACAAATTGTGACATGACATGCAAACATTGGAAGAATATTTGCAGTACAAAATTTGCTGTGTATTCTGTGCTTTTTAGTGGAAAAGATGACCTTGCTTTAAAAGTGTGCACTAACAATAGTTTTGAAGCTGCTTTGTTAAGGAGCCATAAAAATTAGTTTTCTTTTCTACAGAAATAAAAATTGTCTCAATCTCACAATCTTGAGAGTATCAGAAAAGAGGTTTGTGTAGGCAGAACTAATCCCATTGTATTGTCATAAAGTCTCTTCAAACTGTCAAAACAAATACCTCTGGAAACTCAAATTGAACTACAGGCAGAGCAAAAATGTATGCCTTGAAATCAAACATTAATAAACCTGTATCAATTTAGTCTGCTTCAGCGACTCCCATGTAACAAATGTGCAGCCACTAGGATCAAGATTTTCTCTCTCCCATAGGGTACCCTCCTGTCAATTTTCCCTTTATATTTTGTTTTCGGGAAATGAAGTGAGTGAACTAAGGTATTATTTTAAGTTTGCCTGTAAAATCCTTGTTGCATTTTTACCATCCTTTGCAGATACAGTCCATCACAAGCCTTGAAGATATTAAAGATTATTAGCTAATCAAAACTATTTCTAAGATAAAATTCAATTTCACCTGGACAAAAGCGTAGCCTTTCTTCCCAAACCTGAAGCAGTGCTCATACAGACCATGAATTAGTCATACTCAGGGAATAAGGTAGCCCCTAAAATCAGCTTTACCTGATTCCTTTTCCCAACACTCATTTTATATGGACAATAATCTTGAAGGTATCAACTGCAGGCATAAAGAAAGCTATTTTGTTTTCCTAAGAATAGGACCATCACCTTCTTTTACCTTTGAATCCTAACACACAAGAACTAATCAGAGAAGTTTGGACTATAACCACTAAGCATTGCTCAAACCCACCTCCACCGCAGCCAGCTATGCAGGGCATGACAATGACTGGCAATATTCTGGGTTCCCTCCTCACCCTTCTCTGTTCCTGAATAGTTTCATCATCTCAGTACAATCTTCACCTTCCTTCAGCAGCAAATGGCACTGTTTACTCCTGCCTGTGGGTCTCTTCATGAGTCCATCAGCAGCAGGATGAGGTATGGTGAGGCAGTGTGGATTCAGGTAACACAGTGTAAAGGCAGCAGACGCTCCATGCCCTCTGCATGAACACTCTCAGAGTTTCTCAGCTCCTGTCTCTCCCATATCCATTAAACTTCTTTTCTACATTCTTTACTTTAAAAATAGCTTTTTTAAGGGCTTTGCAAAATTAGAACGAAGCATAGAATAAAAGTGGAGATACTGTTTTTTGATTTATTGTTCTCTTAATTTCTTCCTGTCTGATCACTCCCAAGCAGTTTTTGTCATTTGCAGGCAAAGTTGGGGTTTTGTTTTGCATCTTAAAGTCTCATCTCTAAATTTTTAGCCATTGGTCAATGCAATGTAAAATGAACTCAGAGATATTTTACCAAGAATTTACTCTGGCCATAACATGTAATCATTTAATAAAGTGTTCTGTGTTCTCATGCTGAGAAGTCTGGATAAGTATTTTTCAGCTTTGAGGGGAGTCTTTGGCTCAAGCTGTGGAAACCGTATCGTACCTTAAAGAGATAAGGCCAAAAGTTGTCATTTCAATGAACAGTTTCTTTGATGCCCTGAAGTGGTGACAGGTGTTGCCTTTGATCTACCATCCTTGAAAGGGTAGCACAATAGCCACTTCTTATTCAAGTTAAAATAAGAAAGTTACTCTTTGCTAAGGAATTAAACAGCTCTTGCAGCTCGCAAGGCCAATGGTATCCTGGGCTCCATCAGAAGAGGGGTGGCCAGCAGGGACAGAGAGGTGATTGTCCTTCTCTACTCTGCCCTCGTGAGGCCCCACCTGGAGTACTGTGTCCAGATCTGGGGCCTCCAATACAAGAAAGATAAGGAACTGTTGGATGAGGGTTCAGAGGAGGGCCACAAAGATGACTAGAGGGCTGGAGCACCTGCCCTACAAGGAGAGGCTGAGGGAGCTGGGCTTGTTCAGCCTGGAGAAGAGAAGGCTGCGGGGGGACCTCATTGCAGCCTGCCAGTACCTGAAGGGAGCATACAAACAGGGGGGGAATCAACTTTTTAAAAGGGCAGATAATGGCAGGACAAGGGGGAATGGGTTAAAGCTGAAGGAGGGAAGGTTTAGGTTGAATATTAGGGGAAGTCTTTTACAGAAAGAGTGGTGAGGTGATGAAACAGACTGCCCAGAAAAGTAGTGGATGTTCCATCCCTGTAAGTGTTTAAGGCCAGGTTGGATGGGGCCCTGGGCAACCTTGTGTAGATCCAGGCCTGAGGATGGTGGCCCTGCCTGTGACAGGGGGGTTGGAGCTCTATAATCCTTGGGGTCCCTTCCAACCCATGCCATTCTATGATTCTATGAGTAGTAGCTACCACCCAAGTGACTGACCAACTAGCTTGATTTGGCAAAATCTGGCAGAATAAAAGGTGAGGCAAGCAGGTGAAGATGTTTCTATGGGATCAATTAAAATAAAAAAAACAACAACCAACCAAAAAAAACCCCACAAACTACCAAAAAAACCCCACACAACCCCAAACAAGCAAACACAGTAAGCTGCTTCCTGCTGTTCTTCCCATCTTCATTGTGGGAAATGCACTGCTGGCTGCATTTCTGTAGATAAAGACAGTTCTGATGAAGAAACACTTGAATCTTTCAAGAATTTATCTTTCAAGAAAAACCTTGCTAGAAAGACCCTGGATGCTGGTTAAGTATCTGTGCCAAGTGGCAGTGCTTTCATAAGTCGTGCAGAGCTGACTGCATTTTACAAGGGAGACTGCTGGTACTATGTTTCTAAACATCATAAAAAAAATATATTTTCTCTGTGAGGAAGCTGAGAGGCAGTTTTCACATGGCTGTATTGATTTTTACAGCATTTTCCACCTCAGAACACTCAGAGTATGTTGAAAACAATGCAGAGGTGCCACATTACCTTGATGTGCTGATGACAAAATCCTACATAATATACCTGCAAACACCAACAGAGAAATGAGATATCAAAATTCATATGAGACTTCAAAGAATTGGGAACATAACATATGCATGGCTTACAACTTCATTTGTCCTATTTTAATGTAGCTATGGCCAAAGAGATTTGGTAGTGGTCCACTGGGATCCTTTAGACCTAGAGGAAATGTATACCAAGAAGTCAGCGGCCAAAGATGACAGAGGAACGATGTCTCATACAGCTGTTAAAAATTACATGACCTTATATGTTTGTTTGTTGGTTGTTTCAAGTTTGTAAAAATGTTATAACTTTAATAGGGAACAATCTGAATTATTAGAAACTTGTAAAATAATAGAAAAAAATCCCAAGCAAACTGCTGTAAATTATCTTTAGCTATAGTAGCATGAAGAAGATTTTAGGCATGGGAACCACCTTGTTCTACCCAGTCTGCCCACAGTCTTCATGAGAAGCTGACAGGGAAAGGGCACCTGAGGAATATGACAAATTACCAAAAGTTCCTCAGCCAGAGCTTTTAGACTCTGAAAGGACACACTGGTTTCCTTTCTTTGATGAAGATCAAAATTATAGGGGGTAAATTGAGAGGAGAAAATGCAATTGAAGCGTCACAGCTGTCCTCATCTCTGAGTTAGTCACTTTCTCCTTTCTTTTGTTTTCCACTTTGTTTTCTTTTTCTACCAAAAAAGAATAGATCTAGCTCATAACCTGGTATGTCACAATTCTATCAAACTACTCATTCCACTACAAGCAGAGTGTGGACCTAATCTAAGTGAGCAGCAAATCTCTGCAGAGGGCATTTCCTTGGTTCCTACCAAAGTCTTGTGCTTCTGGGACACAGTTCAGCAGCTGAACACGTGGATGCAGCGTTCGCCTTGGTAATTCCAGTATTTGAGCTGCAAAATAAGGCTGATTTTGGCAACACAAACACCCATATTGGAACAAGAAAAAATGCTGGTTCAAAACACCTCTCTAGACTGTATAATAACCTGTTTTGCAATCTTTTTGTTCTCACATATTTTTAGCATCCTTGCAATCAATTCCAACAGTTCAACTATTAAGAGGTATGAGTCCCCTTTATTAACTCAGTGATTTCAGTGTTGAGTTTTTGTTTGTTTGTTAATAATAGTTTTCAACAATGTTTTTACCTTGAAAAGAACAGAAGCTGCTGCTGAATGTAGTCAGCTGATCACATGAAACTCTGCTTTTTGCAGTCTCAGATCTCCAACCCTCTAGAGGCAAAGAGCCATATTCAGAGGCTGCATGGATTCTCTCACCAAACAGGGCTCAGCAAGATCCTGTTCTTATAACATGTGCCTAGTGGCAGCACAGGGACAGCATTCGTGTCACACAGGAGGTTAAGGTAGCAGTGCCATGTGCCCTGGCATTCTGTTTGACAATTTGTCATCAAAACAAATTGCTGCAAATACCCTAAAAACATTTAATGTATAAAAGCATTCAGACAGACTTGTATCTAGGCAACAGTTGTAAGCTTCTAGATAAATTGCTTATTACTCATTGCTTGTAAATTAGTTGCAGCTAATTTCTCTTAGTAAATGAGGTCTGCATAGGCGTGATAAAGGGAGGTGATTAAAGCATAGTTTAGGAAAGCCAACAGAACAAGTATTGTTTTCCCAGTCTCTGGCCCTGCTGTTCCAGCAGATGACAAATTTGAGAACAACCTGGCATGATTCTCAGCAGCATGTTTCTTTACTTTAGATGGAGATGCTGCTGATTATTTGCACTCCTGAGAACGTTAATGTTTATAAACAAAGCACAAGCCAGCTGAAAAAGCATCCCAACAGAAAAGAAGGTGACCACAAGACTCCTCAGGCTCCCAGTGACCCTGAAACATGCTGCTGGCTACAGGCAGATAATTGAGTTCATGTTTTTGCTGTAAACTGACCACAGTTATCTCTGGCTTTGTGGCAGATGTCTTCAGCAGTCAATATAATCCACAGCACTTGAGAATTCACTGCCCTGCTTACAGATCTGCTGCTGGACTTTGTGGTCCCATCTGTGTTAGTAAGTACCATAGAGTAGGAGCTGCTCCTTGGTCCTGAGACAAAAGTTTTGGCACAGCACAGATATAGAGCTAAGCCCTCTGAACCAGCTAACCAAAACACTTACATTAGCACTATATAGAGAGTAATATTAATACCTTATAGCATTACTATATGTAATTGTTAATAATATAAATTATTAGTTTATATAATTACACTATATATACAGAACATATTTTAAATACTAATTATTAATACCATAAACATATTATTTTATTATTAACCAGTAAACCAATAAATTATATTCCTACATTATAAAATACTTCATTTATTAAATATGTTCTAGATGTTAAATTACTGTGCTAATATTAACACAATGCCTAAAGTTTAATATATCAATGTGGCTGTTTGGGTATGGTCTCTGGCATGTTCTAACAACCCCAAGCCCTGAGACTGGTTGGGAAGTACCAGCTAACCAAAGCCAGAACTGGGCCAAAGACTCTGCAAACATTTTAGCAGATGGTGAGCACATACCAAAGCTCAGCCCTGGCCCTGTTAATGTACTAATGCGCATGAAGCCAATAATGCCTTCAGCCTTAGACAAACACTTTATAAAAGACAGACCCTCAGTTTAATCCTGTTGGATCAGTACAGCTTTCAAACCACCAGTCATTGCCATAGGAGGAGGCATTGCCCAGACATGCAGGTCTGGAAAGGGATGCAGAGGTGAGGCTTCTCCAGGTCACCCCACGCAGCAGCTCTGGGGAATGAACAGCATGAACTGCACTGGGGTGAAGCGTGGTACATCTCCCATGCCTCCTGCCTAGGAATAGCAAGGGTAAGGATGCTAACCTCACAACTAGGTCTGAAATACAATTGCTGTCTTATTTGTGGAGAGCAGATCAGCCTACTCAGATCAACAGCCTGTCTGGAAGACCTGTCACAATCAGGCTTTTTAAAGGAAGGTGCAGGGAGCCACATAGCCGGCAGGCAACAGCTTGGTATCACAATTCTCTTGTCTAGGGCTGGTGAATGTGCATTCGATGCTATCAGACTTTCAAGATCCCTGAGAAGGAGCAGTGCAGTGCTTCTGCATATTTTCAGCCTCTTTGTTTTCTTTTCTTTTTTCTCTTATACTTAGATGTTTTCAACTGTAAACGCCCTAGGAAGATTTGTTTTTTATATTGAAAAATTCTGATTTGTATAAACTTTCCGATAAAAACAAACCTCTGTGACAATAAATGCATGACAATTCACTTTAAAATAAACTCCTGAAAAGGTGGCAAGAGTAAGTGTCTTTAAAGCACTAGGAATTGATTGGTCTCCATGTCTCTATTGATTTAATACACATAAATATGTTCAATGTACTCTAAAGTACAGACCTCCTCTATTTGCAAACATTTGCTCATTGCAATTATTCAGGTATAATTCATTTAGATATAATCTCCATTTATAATCCAAGATACAAACTGTAGAAGAGGAACTGTAAAGTTTATAGTAAGCTATTAAAATACAGAAATATTCACTCAAAAATACACATTGCCCCAGAATATTTCTAATTGTGATGAAGGCATTGTATTATTTGATTAGAGCAATTTGAATTTTAAAACCTTTATTTTCTTTTAACTCTTCCAGGTGTTATACCTTTCTTTGTCATCTCCTACTAGTTTTGTACTGGACTATGATAGAAAAGTATCTTGATTTTTACAAAGGCACTTTTAAATATACCCCAGATCTTGTTCCTGAATGTGAGTTGATTTTTATATTCCCTTCCAAGTCAGGAAGCTGTGCAATAGATACTTGCATCTAAGTCCTCCAGTCCAAAGTACTTCTGTTGGCATTAGTAACATTTGGACCAAACTTTAAGTCAGGAATAATTTTTCTATATCAATTGTCTTTTAGTTCTTCTTTTGTGACCCAGTGAACACATGTCTAATAGAAACAATTTGCCTGTCTCCTTCCTTAATAGCCCTGATGGTTAATATCACAGAATCACAAGGTTGGAAAAGACCTTTAAGATCAAGTCCAACCGTTCCCATCCTAAGCTACACCATATCCCTAAATACCTCATCTACCCTTTTTTTAAACACATCCAGGGAAGGTTACTCAACCACCTCCCTGGGCAGCCTGTTCCAGACCCTGACAACTCTTTCAGTAATTTTTTTCCTAACATCTAATCTGAACCTGCCCTGGCACAGCTTTGTGCCATTTCCCCTTGTCCTATCTCCTGTCACCTGGCTGAAGAGACCATTGCCCCCCTCTCTACAACTTTCCTTCAGGTAGTTGTAGGTGGTGATAAGGTCTCCCCTCAGCCTCCTCTTCTCCAGGCTGAACACCCCCAGCTGCTTCAGCCACTCCTCATAGGATTTGCCCTCCAGCCCCTTCACCAGCCTGGTTGCCCTTCTCTGGACTTGCTCAATGTCCATCTTATGGTGAGGAGCCCAAAACTGGACACAGTAATCTCATTGCTACCAACTTGGAAAATTAAAATTGGATAATAATCTGTGGCCCGGACCAAGGTTGGGAGTCACTGTGTTAAGTCCAGGTAGACCACATCCACAGCCTTCCCCTCATCCATTAGGCAGGTCACCTTGTCATAGAAGGCTATCAGGTTAGTTTGACAGGATCTACCTGCACAACAATGTCATTGAGCCATTGCTCATGAGGAACTACATAGGGAACTATGAAGACAGGCTGAGAGAGTTGGGCTTGTTCAGCTTGGAGAAGGGAAGGCTGCTGGGGGACCTTATAGCAGCCTTCTAGAACCTGAAAGGTGACTTTAAGAAAGCTGGTGAAGAACTGTTCATGGGGGCATGTAGCAATAGGACAAGGGGTAATGGTTTTGGACTCAAACAGGGGAGATTTAGATTGAATATTAGGAAAAAGTTCTCCATGTGAGGGTAGTAGGTCACAGGAACAGGTAGCCCAGAGAGGTAGTGGGGGCCCCGTCCCTGGAGATATTCAAGGTCAGGCTTGGTGAGACTCTAAGCAGCCTGATCTAGTGTAGATGTCCTTTCTTACTTCAGGGGGTTTGGACTAGATGACCTCTAAATGTCCCTTCTGACCTTACACATTCTATGATTCCATATTCTAGAAAAGAGGACTATCAACACAACATGGTAGAGACCTCAATTTAAAAAAAAATGTACAGAATTTACCTTCTTAATCAGTGACACAGCAGTGTGATGTTTCTTGAAGCTCCCAAGAGCCAAAACAAAATCCTCATCTTGATTTCTTCCATTGGTTTTAATAGCACAAGAATCTCTTCCCAGCTGCAGACTATGACTTTAAAGCTACTTTGGATACTTTCCCTAGTTGGAACTGATAGATAAGAAATACCACTTCTACTTTTTACTTGCTACCTCTCACAACCAGTGAAACTTGGTTTCCTGTTATATATATATATATTTATAGATAGCTAATGAATATGTAGGACGTCTTTACCAGAAACATTGACTCAGTTGATTAGCTTACCAGCTGTTACTGCTTACCATGAATGTTCAATTTCCCCCATTTGAGTATCCACCCTGAGAGCTAGATCTGGCAAACAAGAGAGAGAAAGTAAAAATAATTGCTTAGTTAAGTAAGTCATAAGATCCATTGTACTTTGGAAGAAATCTATTTCCTGCTCTCCCATTCTTGTGTTTCAGTTCTTTCTACTCTGCTTAGATATATATCTATCATCAGCTGTGTTTTCTTCCTTTGTTATAGATTATTTCTGTTGTTATCATTAGTTTGCCCTTCTTATTTGGCAGTGTATCTGTAGGGCTTCTATAGCTGTTATTAAGCTTCTGTAGAAAATCCCTTAAGCCTCTTCACATAAATAAGAGACATGACATATATATGGACGCTGTTTTTCCCCCTCAAATTTTCTTCGGGAGACAAAAGGACATTTTCATCTTTATTAGAATAGCCAAGGCAAGAAAACAAAAGAAGAGTAATTATAGGTGTGAGCTCCAGGCATCAAACCACTCACCAGTGAATAGTCAAGGTTGTTGATTTTACTTGCACAAAAAAAACAGTCCTGGTGGAAAGGTGTTATCCCTAAATCTGTCAATATACTTCCAAGGAGCATATTGTTTGCTTTTGAAGCAGATTAAAGATGGCAGGCTTTAAGCAGGAGATGAGGAAGAATGTTAGGACAGCTGACCTTGAAATTCACATTTCAGGATTTTCAGATACTCCATACTCATTGTATGAAGTGTGACTTTCTAACCTCCCTTTTGTCATTCTTCTGGTTTTTACTGATTTCAACATGCACACAGAGAAACATCTCTACAAAAACGTTCTTTCCAACCTCTGCAACTTTCTTTAAAGTCTAGCAATAAATAACATCTTAGAACCCAGGCTGCTATATTTAAAACATTACATTAGAGCCTCAGGTAAGTTTCTAGTTCTTATATTTTCACCAAAAAGCATGATAAAATGACTCAAGCATGCACTAAATATTTAAAACAAAGCTGAACAACTTCACCTCCCAATATACATTTCTTCAGTGGCTTAAAATCACACTTTGTTGCTTTAGAAGAATCTTTGATTTTGTTCATGTTTTAAACTGGCAGCTTTATAACTGCTACACCTCTGCAAACAGTGAAGTAAATTGGTGGCAAAAAAATTACTAAAGCATGTCCCTTCAGCAGTGTACCACAGTATGGGTGTTTTGGTAGTGGGCCATAAATCCTCAGCAGTGCTGGCACCCACCTCAGGCTTGCAAAGAGGGTCAGAAAGAAACACTGAAGCTGATGTATGGCTCTTCAATATTTATGAAGAAAATTCTGGAAGACTTTCAGTCTTAACATACCTTTGGGATGTGGTTATGGGATGTGTAAAAGGCTGTGTCACCACATTGAGCCTGGCTTTGAAGGTGTCAGTCATGAGGAAGAAGCGAATGCTGGAAACTGGCTGGGTAGGAGGCCTGTTTATTTGTCTTCTTAGCCAGACTTTCCCAGAATCCCTGAAACAGCTATCTCCTCAAGGTTGACAAGGACAATGCCTGTAGGTTGAGAAGTGCTAAGCTGTTTGTATTAAGTCACAGACAACCCTTTCACTATAGTTTTGAATGGGGGCTAGACAAAACTTGAAGCCTAGCTTCAAAGGAACTATGGAAATGATTGCTTAAGGAGAGGGGAGTTTTAGTGCATTTTCTGGATGAAATTTTTCAACAAGTTCTCACTAAACAGAGACCCTTGCAAGTGTCATGTCTCTTCTATTAAATGTTCTGTCCAATGAAGAGAATAAATTTTTAGACATCTCAACAAGTATGAAAGTAAATAAAATTAAACTACCCTTGACTGTATTCTCTTTAAATTATTAAAATTGCCCAAGACAACTTGTAAGTGAACTTAGAGTAGTATTTCTAAAGATTAAATGACAGCTATGGCAAGTTCATTATCACTAGACTAAATTGGTCTCACTTGGAACACAACCCAATAAATTAGTTGTCTTGCACTAGCCAATTACAACTAAGTGGAGAAATGGCACCTTCAAATTAATACAGAAAGTGAATTAAGTATAACCTCAGTGGAGAGCTGTTTCTTTAAAAGACTCTTGTGGAGGTATTCAGGTGAGTTGTGGACAATGAATAAACTACACTTCTGTTCAAGTTTTGTCTGTTAGCAATCACTGATGATCTGGAGTGTCAGGTGTGTGATATGACAGGAATAAACCCCAAATAATTTCTAAGTGGAAGGCTAGAACATGTAAAGCCTCTGCAGAAGTGAAACTTAATATTATACTGAAGACATTTAAAGAAGACTTCAAGATACACTTAAAAAAAGACACTCAAAATGCCTAAGGAGTCAATGAAGTTTTAGCCATTCTTCATTCAATCAAACAGAAGGAACTAAATACTAATTCCCCTACATTTGATGAGTTTGACACATGTGGCCTTGTATGCTACAGCAGTGTCCATGCCTCGAGTAGTTTGAGGTGGAAGGTGGGGGTGTAATATTATAAATATTCATGTTAAGTCAAATATTTCAGTAAAAAAACATAAGGCAGAGGACAAAACTAAAGAAGATTCAGGATGTGTGCTAAAGAGCAGTTCTTCAGCAACAGCTGAGGTGCTCTGAACAAAGCGCAGAGGAAAGCTGAAAGAGCTCGTGAGTCTTCTCCATTCTACTTGCCCTAAAGTGGCATTAGAAGACAAGATGAATAGGTTAATTGCTCATTAAGTTGCAGAGTAATTCTGTATTTTTTTCTTCAATGTGAAATTCTTATACCTTTGAGTGGAATGACCTGCAATTCTTTCACTGTACAAACCTGGCAGTCAGAACTGAAACATTTAGACTGTCTTAAATCCCTGTTCAAACATTAGAAAAGGACCTTTGTGGACCTGCAGCTTTCATTATTGAATGCTTGTGGGGTCTTTTTCTGAAATTGTAATCTTGGGTGGGCCTTGACACCTGTCCTTTGCAGTCTACTGGGTGCATAGGCATCTCATACTGGAGCTCTAGGGTGTAGGCTTCTTCCAATCAACTAACTCATGACCCTCGATGGATCTTGCACTTATTTGTAACTCCACTTGTTAAAATGAGTGCTCTTTCTGTATATTCAGCTCACTAACTGCAGTGCATTTAAATGGCCATAAAAAACCCAAACAGCTGGACAATGAAATTGCAGTAATCCCTGCTGACATAAAGTACAGAATGACATATCTGATCTTCCTGGAACCATTTAGTTATCTATCATTTCTTCCAGCTATCCTTCTGTATATTTGTCATGTCTTTACATTTAAAAACAGTCATAACAGAAATTAATTATGCCATCTGGTCTAGATGACAAAAACCTTTTTAGATGAGAGCATTTGCCATCTAATGGATACTGAAAGACCTAACTACAAGACAGTTGTTGTCAGAATGGCACCAAAGTTTACAAAGAGTTGAAGCAAAAATTATGTACATTGTTCAGTTCAAGTCCTTAGGTACCTGTGAATGAAGTCACATCTTTTTATCCATCCTGATCAACAAGAGGAACAGATGAACTCAAATGAGTTACTGTTTCTAGGGTGCACTTTAGCATAAGGCAAGATCCCCATTGCATTTCCAGAGTTGGCTTGAGCTTGCTTCCCAGTCCAAATTTGCCTCCCACCACAAGTTTTGTGAATCACTTTGTGACCAGAGGTATAATCATACTCACTTCAGGGTGATGGGGCAGATGTCACCATCTTCTGAAATACAAGAAAGCACATCAGCTCCCAAGGAGTGCTGGTGAGTGTACTCATTAGCTTCAGTCTGCAAGACCCTAATGAATCTAACCAGATCATTCCAACAGGAAAGACTACCTTTACATCCTTGTATATCATCTGTCTTGTAAAATTACAACAATGATACCACTGCATCCTGTCGAGAAGGACTCAGTATTTCTGCAAGGACTGCACAATGGATTTCTCAGCAAAGGAGATACACATAGGTTAAAATTTCTGTAAATAACACTATAAACTAATGAAAGAATATGCAAATGATGACAAGCAGGATTCCTCTTCTAAGGAAATACATGGCACAGTCAGAGATGACTGTTCAGCTCTGCGTAATGGAAGTAAGATACACCTCAGACCTGAAATGTGTCACATTTGAAGTGGCACTGTAAGTGAAAAGGGAGCCTATTTTGGTTTATTTCCTCTAGTCTCTGCACATGCACTATAAAGCTGATGTGCACCATTGGAAAACTTACACTGCCTATATTTGCCAAACTTCTGCTCCCTGTCTATTCAATGGGCCGGAGTGGAAAGTCACCACAACACTCCGAGATTAATGCCTTACCTCCAAGCCATGCAAGTGTTGTCAGTCTGTCCTACATTTTCCTTTTGGACCTACAGAAAATTTCCTAGAAATATCCCAGACCCAGGCTGAATATGTAATATAATATAGTTTTATTGTTGTCAGACATCTTTTACAGTATGCTGTTTATACACATATATATGGCAGAAGGTGTGAAGGAAAGTAGCTGGCAACAAAAAAATCAAGATGTGGTATAGTTTACTTGTTTTCATATAAACATTGCTATATAAACATAGCTATCCTGAAGGATGTTTATCCTTGACTGTATTGTTTTATATATCACTTTGAATATATCTGTTCTTAAACAAATATAATTAGCCCCTCCCCCCCCAAGTATTTTCAATTTTCTGTGTTCTTTTAAACCACATCCTATGCCTGGGACAGGCTCCTGGCCTTTTAATACTAGCTTCTGGCATCTCAGTTCATTTATGACAGCAATCAAATTGGCTTTGACAGCTATCCCAAGCAAGGGAGAGCTAGATGAAGAAGAAATAAATTCTGTGTGGAATTAAAAGGGTTTCAGCACTGATTTCAGTACAGTTTCAAAACTGAAGCCGTAAGGAGAATTTTGCCAGCTGGGGAATCATCAACTGTCATTAAAAAAGAAAGCTTTGCTAACAAAGCTTCTAGCTAACACTGTAGTCAAGCTATGTATTGATCTGTTTTCGAATGAGATGGGTGTAACACCTAAAGCAGTGTTTTCCTCAGTGCTTAAAGGTGCAACCCCTTTTGAAGCACACCTCAAAGGCCTCCACCAGTCTTGCCTCCTGGCATTCTTCTTTAAGCCTGCCTTGTAAAATGCAGCAAGTCATGTCTTGACTGTGGGTGGACATACACTGCGCAGTGACTGGAGGGAGGAATAATATGCCTTCTCTTCAGCTTCTGTATTCTCCCCCCTCTCTCTGGCTAGAAAGGTCATTAATCTGATGATTGACTGCATTTTGGTTTCATTCATCTTAGCGGAGGTTATCTTGCATTGGTCACAGACATCTTAAACAATGTTCCTTTACTTTCCTTAATTGTATGTTGGAATAAGAGGCAAGGAAGGAAGTGGTTGTTTGTTTATTGGTCCAGCTCCTCTAGACACAACATTTTAAAAAAATCCTCCGAACTCAAAACACTACATTCTTTCCCTGCCTTGAACCTTAATATTAACTTGTCCAAAATATGATTTATTTTCCAAAAAGGATGATGTAAAAACTATACACCCCATCCTCATACTTGCTACAATACTTTGTTCAGAGTCATTGCTGTAGTTTCCCGCAGCAAAACAAGCTTATTCTGTTCCTGCTCTTATTTACTGCATATTGGACACAGCTATCTCAGAACAACCTGAACCACACTGTATGTCATTGTCTATGAACAACAAAATGACTTATTCATGCCAAGATTCTGTATGAGTCCCTTCCCTTCTCTTTTCTGTCTCCTCCTCTCCTCTCCTCTCCTCTCCTCTCCTCTCCTCTCCTCTCCTCTCCTCTCCTCTCCTCTCCTCTCCTCTCCTCTCCTCTCCTCTCCTCTCCTCTCCTCTCCTCTCCTCTCCTCTCCTCTCCTCTCCTCTCCTCTCCTCTCCTCTCCTCTCCTCTCCTCTCCTCTCCTCTCCTCTCCTCTCCATTTTTATTGTACTTTTTGTCCCCCCACCTTTCTTTGAACATCAGAAATCAGAGTTTCAAAAATTAGAAAGATGGCAGTTGCTTTGTGCTGACCACTTGGGAAAACCTGACTACTCAATTAAAGAACCTGTATGAATCCTTGTGGACTTTCTTTTCAGGATCTCATTTATCAGAACTAATTTCTTCAGCTACTCCACAGTATCTTCATTAATGTCATTATTCTGCCAGGCCTGAGTACACTGTTGGAAATCAGCAAGGCTCCCTTGCTGACATGAAAACAACACACCCTCCAGAAACTTTTTGCAATTGCTGCTGCTGCTGATGATGATGATGGTGATGAGTAAGCAGGAGAGCCTCCAGCTTATTTTTACTTTTTCTATCTTTAAAGCATTCATTCAAGCACATCTGTGTGTCTCTAAATGCACTACAATGTTGGATGACGAGCCTGTTGCTAGGCTACTAATAACGTCCTTTTATATGTCTAAAAATACATTTAACTTCTGTATTTAATGATACTCCCTCTGTATTATAAAGCACACATGATTATTGCAGAGCACCTTGAGGCTTCAGGAAGATGAATGTTTTATTCCCTGTGACACAGCCCTATTGTTAAGATTGTTACAGAATCTGGGATGAGGCAGGAGTGCTCCTGTTTCCTAACTCACCTATGCTGTTCCTTTCTTGGCAATCATAAGAAATAGAGCTGGAAAGGACTTTAAAAGTCATGTTACTTCTCTGTCTATATAAGGCAGGATCAACTAAATAACTCCTGGCAGACATTTGTCAAACAAGAGTCTGAAAGCTTCTAGTGGTAGAGATTCTTTGACCTCCCTAGGCAACCTAATCCCATGCCTAAATATCCCCACTAGACGGTATTTCCCCAATACCCAACCTAAATCTCTCCCATTGCTCTTTAAATTCCTTACTGCTTTATGAAATGTAGTTCATGGCTCTTGCCCAACCAGACAGATTGAAAAAACATAGCCAACAACAGCAAAATTAGGTACCAGGCCTTTTTGAGACCACAAAAAGACAGTTATTCCCAATAACAAGAATAAAAGCAGCTGCTGCTCCTGTTTCAGACTGAGATGTAAGTCTCTGAAACATCTTAAAATGGGAAACTTCCATACATTCAGAGTTATGTATCTGGTTTCTTCTCTTCCTGATGGAAAGAAACACCACAGAAGACATCTGAAATGAGCTTGAGAGATTATTGAGGGAAGTCAACACAGAAGCTATACTTGAAATTTATGTGCAGCCTTATGTTCCCATTTGTCCAGATTGCTCCACATAAGTAGAAGCAAGTAAAAATGAGCACACAGTTAATTCCTTACAGAGTCAAGTTCTTGGCTGTCGTGGGCTGGAGCCTTGGCTGTTGTGGAACTGGGCAGTGGATGGGGTCCTACAGTCTGCTGTGACTAAAAGGAACAGATTTTCCCTGTCACGACGAGGAATGTTGCAACAACCTGCTTTGAAGGACGTCTGCACAAAGCCCTAGCTTGTGTAGGGTGGTGATGGATTCATAACACTGTCACTATGAAAAATGTATTTTGAGCAAGTAATTGATAGTTTGGTCTATCTGTGGAACCAGCAGAGGATGGGAGCAGGCTTTTTACAGTGGTTCCCAGTGACAGGCAAAGGCCACAAACTGAAACACAGACAGTTCTATCTCAAAATGAGAACCAACTTCACTGTGAGTGTGACAGAGCACTGGGACAGACTGACCAGAGACATTGTGCATTCTCCTTCTCTGGAGATATTCAAAGCCACCTGGAAAGTGGAACCTGCTCTAGGTTATTCTGCTTTATCAGGGGGTTGGACTAGATGATCTCCAGAGGTCCCTTCCAACCCAAACCAGTCTGTGACTCTGTAAAAAGATCAGAAAATCTTGACGAAATTACTCAAGTTGTAGTATCAATGAAGTCTGGTGCCTTACAGATTTGTATCTTAAGGGTGATCTCAGTCATGGATTCTCTACAGCCTATCCATCAGGTGACCAGAAGGTCTCCTCTGTCAAGATACTGATTTTCATGAAACATGGCAGTCTATCTTGCTTTCAGATTTGGACAACCAGTAGTTTTTCCCATGACAGCCATAGATAGTTCACATGCCCTGATCAGGAAGGCCTCCAAAATTAGGTCAGTGTTAAATAAAGTTATTATTCTGAAATAAACAATAAGCAGCATTTTTTAAATATCATAATGAAAGGGTATGATATTTTAAAAAGGAGAATGACCACCACAGCCTCAGAACATATTTAAATGTTAAAGTGAGTCCTTATTTATAAAAGCAATCTACCAAGAAAACATCACTGTCTACCTCTCAGCAGGCTCTCTGCCCTTCCATGGAAAACAATAAAAGCAAAGGAGCACTCATACAGTACCAGAAAACCTGAGAGAGGACAAAAAAAAGCAACCAACAAAACAATCAACCAAAAAAACACCAACCAAAAGAAAGAAAACAATGTGTTAGAAGGTTTGAAGAGGTGAACAATCCTTTGATGTAGCTTACTGGGGGGTTTTTTCCCTTTTAATAGGGACTGGATAAAATCTACACCAGAAAGGGTTCAGAAATAATTGAGGTTTCAACTCAGAAGACAGCTTTTCCTGGGAAAAAGATATAAAAAACTCAAAGCAGTGACCTCTTCACTCTTAGTATAGTACAGATGTCTTCAGCTTCTCAACACTCACACTCCCCCACATCTATGCTTCCCAGGCAGAAACCAGCATAATCCCTAAGAAAAGACTCTTCTGTTTGTTAGCTAATTGCCCATCATATGGTTATCTGAGCTAGAAATCTGCCTGCATTTTACTAGAAAAGCAGAACCCTCCTAGAAGTCAGTGATTACTAGAGGTGGTAGAAACAAGAGCATTGGAAAGAACTGATATTTTGTGTTTCTCCCATGTATTCTTCATGGTGCTCATGTTAAAATCCTCTTCCACAATAATAACAACTTCAGTAACTCAACAAAACTTCCAGCAGAGACAGAGATACGATCATCCTGCTCTAGTCAGTGCTTGTCAGGCTGTACCTGGAGTATCATGTCCAGTTCTGGTTCCCACAATTCAAGAAAGATGAGAACAGGCTGGGGAGGGTCCAAAGGAAGGCCACAAAGTTGATCAAAGTGCTGGAGAACCTGTCCTGTGAGGAAAGACTGAAGAAGTTAGGTGTCTTTTCCCTGGAAAAGAGAAGACTCTGGGGTCCTCAATCACATCATTCCAGTACTAAAAAGGCAGCTACAAAGAGGACAGAGGTTCTCTCTTCGTAAGGAGCCACAAGGTGCAATGCATACAGGTTGGACTGGGAGAGGTTTTGTCTCAATATAGGGAAGAGATTTTTATAGTGAGATCAGTCTTCACTGGAATAGCTTTGCAAGGAATGTCAGAGTCCCCACCACTAGAGATTTCAAAGATGCATTTGGACAGGGTGCTAGATAATTTCATCCCTAGATGAAATTTCCTTTCCCATAAAGGGCTGGACCACATGATCTTTATTGGTCTCTTCCAAGCTGGGCTGTCCTTTGTCTCTAGGAAAATATATGAGTTTACATTAGAATTCCTCCTCCTGCTTTGACTGAAGGCTGTCAGTTCCAGCCTTTAGCTGTGTGTTTGCACGTACAACAAAAAGGATGATGCCACCTGTGAGGTCTCATTCAACCCTGACTCAGTCTAACCACACCAGGAAGGAGTCTCCTTCCTGGTTTAAATAAAGGAAGGAGCCTCCTTCCTTTATTCCAGCAGGATTAATTAAACAACAGATTAGGAGATGTGCTAAAAAGTAATATATATGTTCTTGGGGCTGTCACAGCTTCCAGCAGGCCAAGTATTGCAGTTGAATAAAATGCTTTATCAAAGAAAGAAGTTTGCCAGCTCATCTCTGCAAAAGTAGAATGACTGCAAAAGTAGAATGACCAAAGACAGAAGGGAGCAGAATGCCATCTCTATATGCATTTGACATATTCAGGAAACCTTATGTCCCATGACCCTTGGGTGCTATTGTACAAAGAGATACTGCTTTACTTGTAACAGGAGTATTTAATCTGTCATATCTGACCGCATTTGTGGCTTATTGTTTGTAAGACTGTTCCTTTGCATAAAGCAAAATAATAATAAGCAGCTAAACCAGTGCTTCCAATCTTAAAATGTAGTCATGACCCAGGTGATGTTATAGGACAAAATGCTGCTTCAAAAAGTGGTGTTGGTGCATAATATAATTCTCTCCAAGGAGAAGAATTCATATATGTGAAAGATATTCTTCATGTGCTGAGCAGCCCTATATGCCCACAAAGGTACATTCAAAATAACTCTGATAGGTAAATATTTCTCATTGATCCTTGTACTCAGAGTGACTAAGATATTTTTCTTTTGAATTAAAAATTTTCCTCCTAATTTAATTCCTTATCTAAATTGTCTGAATAATTTTAGAAGAATACAGCAATCAGTGGTAATAGACCAAGATTGTCAAAGCTGTAAATAAACCATCAATCTAATCTCTTCATCCACCAACATCAGATGAATTTGCAAAATCAATATTTTAAAAAATATTTCCTGAATATTGCTTTGTTTTACAGAAATTAATTAAAAGGCATTTGAATATTTGTATGGACTTGGAATGTGATAGAAATAACTTATCAAAGGCTTATGAGAATGTAAATTAGTGGTAGTCCAGAAGCTAAATCTTGGATAAATCTTGGATAGTGTAGGTAAAATCTTAATGTTAACTTTTATGTATCTGATTTTGAGGACCTGAAATTAAAATGCCTCAGATCATGGGCATCAGGAAGAGTTGGTGCACAAAAAAGGGAGTTCTCTTTCATTTTCAACCTGTGAATTGGCAGCAGCATGTTTCACCACTGCCTACACCCCCAAAATTCACTGATACCTATGCAGAGCACTGTGGCAATAATTTAACTGGAGACCATGTGAGGTGCAGATCTCTGAAGAACAACCTCTCATTAGGATTTAGTTTTCTTTGATTGCTGATTTCCAGAAATTAAGGTCAGTGCTGGAATTCCTTATATTATCTGATCAGAATTACTTTCAAAGACAGTTTTCAAATGCAATAGAAGGCAAGGCTGCATGCAAAAAGCCAAAAAGGATAATAAATTATGGTCTCTGGGATTCATCTCAATCCATCTTTGGATGTTGCATATCTATATTCCTCTGCACAAGTATTGTTGGATGACGTTTAACATATATTGAAATCACTGCTATTTACTTTGCTGTGCTCTGTGTTTGGTTTTTTTCTGCTATAGAATAAAACCTGCAAAACAAGAGGTGAGGAAAGAGGGAAGGGAAGGGTGCAGTTCTCAGGCTGGTGGTAGTTACCTCCCATGAGGACCCACCATCACAAAAATACAGAGGTGTGCTGAGACAAGGTAGAGAGACCAAAGGCACCAGAATAACACATGGGGAAAACACAACCAGAATGAATCTGGAGAAAGAGTCCCATGGCACTTTGGGGAGAGATTGCATCAGTAAGGCTGAGACACAAATGTATCTAGGCCACTATACAACAGTGCTGTGACCTGACCATCTTCAAAGCAGAACAGGATCAGCAGAGAAACAATTGCTTTTCCATTTCTTCTGTGAGAAAGTGTCACCTAATAGCATGAACACAAGCCTGGAATACAAAGATAAAGTCAGCAAACAGACCTGAACCAAATCTTTTTTTCTCTGATGGTAAAAAAACCCCAAGAAGAAACAAACAAGCAAAAAGTAAAAATAAATGAACTCACTGGCATACATTTGTGATGTAGATTAAACAGTGACTATGAGAAACAATCATTAATATTTATAAAGAATCTCAGCAGCAGCTGCCAAAGGATGAAGGGAATCTTTGGAAAAGTTCAGACTAGCAATAAAACAAGTTAAGGTTGTAAGAATGACAAGTTTGCATATGAAAGCAAAATGTATCAGTTTAGTGAAGGTATTGTAATATATGTTCCTCCATGGCTCCAGTATTCCTACCCTGAGAGAGAGAAGATGGTTTTTAAATAAACCATTGCACTGAGATCTGACAGGTTTTGGCGACTTGGGAAATCATTACTGGGAATTTTTAGTCAAGTCCTGCAAAATATATCAAGAGGTTCAACTAAAATATAGTTAAAATGAGTCTGCAGACAAAGCTTTCAAAAGAAAAATTACTCTGGCAGTAGAAAAAAACCTGTGAGAAAATCTTTCCTACAGAACTGCTGCTCGTTCCAGACACAGCCACTGAGTGCTCAGATGAGAGTCCCACAAGACAAGCAGCAGAGGGAATATTCCTCTCTATAAATTGCTCCATGAAGTAAATTTTATTTGTAGAAGTTTTATAAACTGAAAATGCCTAAAAGCTTTTGTTGTGTGAAATGCAGTGGAAAGAAATGTTCTAGCATAAAAATCTGTAAAAGAGCAACAAAGGAAAGCAGCTAACACCAGAGCTGAAGAAGGGGTCACCTCCTCTCACTGCCTGCAGCAGCCTGGGTCCATCTTAGTTCATTGCTACACTTGAGTCTCGGGAGCCCTTTTATTCATAAAAAATTCATTTCTGTGTAAAAGGCTATCACTTGTCCTACACAAAACTCTAATTTCCATTTAAACATGCCATGTGTCATGCATAGGCTTTTCACCTTGGAAATAAGCTAAGAACATTGACAGGAAAATGAGTTCTTATAGAGCCTGACAGCTCTCCTGCTTTACAAATTTACATACACCTTGCTCCTGCTGCCTGCTTCAGGCAACCGTGTTTCTGTCAAAGGACTATCAATTTCACTTTGCTCTGTAGCTGTGTTTTGCCCCCAGCAAGTCTCCTGTCTTGACACGGACCTCAGGCTTCCCCACTGCACATGGCTGGGTTCTGAAAGGCAGGTCAGAGCAAATTTCTCATTCTCCTTCAAGCAGTAATGAACACTATTACAACTCATGTCCAGGAGGAACAGCACAGGGATTTTCTTAAATCATGGCTTAGGGTTTGCATGGCAAGTTTGGTGGGGTTTTTTTTTTGGGGGGGGGCTGCAGAGGTGGCTTCTGCAAGCAGCAACTAGAAGCTTCCCTTCGACCCAACAGGGTAAACACCAGCTGGGCTCAAGGCCAGACCCACCACTGACCATGGCCAAGACAGTCAACAATGGTCATAGTGCCTCTGTGAATGACATTTAGGAGAAAAAAAAATGCATGCAGCTGCTTTTTGCAACCAGAGAAGGGAGTGAGATGTGAGAAACTTTGCAGACACCAGGGTCAGTGAAGAAGGAGGGGAGGAGAGAGAGAGTCCCCTGCAGCCTGTAGAAAAGACCATGGTGGAGCAGATTGTCCCCCTGCAGCCCATGGAGGATGATGGGGACTAGAGATTTCACCTGCAGCCTGTGGAGAGACCCCACGTTGGAGCAAGGGGAGACATTGAAGATGCTGTGACTCGCGTTGGTGCAAGCCCCTGGCAGAACCTGCAGCCAGTGGAGAGAGAGAGAGAGGCCCACACCAGAGCAGGTTGCTAAGGGGAACTTGCAACTGGTGAGGGGTACCGTGCTGGAGCAGTCTGGTCCTGAAGGTCTGCACCCCATGGAAGCAACCCATGCTGAAGCAGTTTGTAAGAAACTGAAGCCCTTGTGGGAAGGAGTCAGTTAGAGAAGTTGGTATTGGTGGAGGACTGTCTCACATGAGAGGGACCCCACACTGGAGCAGGGGAAGAGTGTGAGGAGCCCTCCCCCTGAGGAGGAAGGAGCAGCAGAGACAACTTGTGATTAACTGACCACAACCCCACATTCTCTATCTCCCTGTGCTGCCTGGGAGGAGGTGGGAAAGAAATTGGGGGTGAAGTTGAGCCTAGGAAGAAGGGAGGAGTAGGGGGGAGGGATTTTAAGACTTGGTTTAATTTCTCATTACTTAACTCAGATTTCATTGGGTAATACGTTAATTTCTCCAAGTCTGTTTTGCCCATGACAGTAACTGGTGTGAGCCATCTCCCCCTGTCCTTATCTCGACCCACAAGCCTTTTGTTGTATATTCTCTCCCCTTCCCAGCTGAGGAGGGGCGTGACAGAGTGGTCTGGGGGGGGGGGCACCTAGCCTCCAGCCAGGCTCAATCCACAACAATTATATTGTATTCAGATTTAGGGTCAAGCAGAAGCTAATTTAAATGGATTGATGTTATAAGAACTACTTGAATAATGAGTTCTTGTTTCCTTCAGAGAGATTTCAATGAAAAATAAATTTCATGTTTGGCTAAAATAACTGTTCCAGGCAGCACACTGTTTATTTTGTTTCTGAAAAACCATGAACAAAGCCTTAAATATCATAAAAATAAACAGAAGCAGATCCAGAATGAATGTGCAACTAAGAGATACGAGTATAATTAAGTCTTTATCTCCACAAACAAATGGTAGGAGATATGGATTGTAATTGCAGCAGTCTTAGACAGATGGGATTGATTTGTTTCCCTGTAAATGGTACACCTGAAATACTTGAAAAAGAAAATATAATACCACTCTGTTTTCAAGGTCTCCAGCAAATAGCACCCAATGTACTGACACCCAGATGGATAAATGATCACATTAATGGCACAGAGACAGAAGCAAAGTAACATCTTAGACACTGCCAGATGCAATGTCAGAAAACCAAGAAAATGCTTGCTAGGCATGAATGTGAAAAGAAATGCAACCAAACAGTGAGGCAGGTGACCCCTTTGTTACAGATATTAAGTTCCAGGTTCATACATTTAATTTTTCAAATAAGAATATGTGCATTCAGGTATGTAGTAAAATAAGAGCATGTATATTCAGGTATTTATTGGTAAATCCTAGGAAAATGTTTGCTATAGCACTAATAAGCAAACTAAACATAAATGAAAGATATATATATAGCTGATAACAGAAAAGATTAAAAAAATCCCAAACCACAACACCGAAAAAACCCCAAGAGCAACAAAAAAACCGACCAACCAACCAACCCCAACCCCAAACATTACTAGAGGCAGAAAGTCGTCAGGCTGTGAATATTGGCCTTTGAAGGGTGAGCAACATTTGGCCAGGGATTCTGGTAATAATGAGGATAATCTTGAGGCAAAAATGCAAAGGCAGATCCCATCCGCATATAGTTGTTTACGTACAATGACCTAAATTTCATTCCACTATGCACATACACATAGAGGCATGAACATTAGAGTACAAGAATGTTAAGGCTTCCAAATCAAACAGTGAAATGGACTAGTACCAACCGTACGCTACCCTGGGTAATCATAGTGCACACTGTGTCACATGTATTGATAGACAACATAGAAGCCCATATCTTCCCTGTGCCTATAAAAGGGATTAAATGTAATGCCTGATTGCTGCTATTTTTTTCTTCCCTGAGATCCTCGCATCATTCAGTACATAGAATTCAAAAACTTCTATTGTCTGATGATCAGCTTAATGCCTTGGGTGTTGTGTGCCAATGGAACCTTGCATTAACCAGGGGGATTCCCCAGGGACTTCCTCTGTGCTATTTGTGTCTCTGGTATCTGCACATTGCACACATGTAAGTGCATTTTCAGTGTCCTGTTGCGATAGCGGGTGTCACGAGTCCTACTTTACAGATGTGGAGCTGAAGCAGAAGAACAGTAAGGCTAGAAATGAAGATTAATTTTAAGGGCTTGGTTTGAGTTGCACATCATTTGATTTTCTAGAGTGTTTAAACTTACACAGAAATTTGTATCTATAGAATACAACATACTCCTTTCTATGCCATAGCATGCAAAGAGGGAAAGATATTTTTACCTTCAATATTTGACATTATTTCAGAGCATTTGGACTTCCAAATGTCATGATATAAGAACTGAAACACTGAGCTCAGCTGTGGCAAGCTAGGGTGGAGAGCTGAATGCAGATCAGAAATGTCCATAGCAGCCTGTTTTGCTGAGGAACACATGGTCACATTGTGTACTAATTAGAGTTTCCTAACAGTTGTAAATCTCTTGGCTATAAATACCCAAATATACTTTGGTCCTGTGTTTCCCACTGTGCTTTATTTGGGAAATGACTAAAAATGCCTAAGTATTGAAAAATTGCCAGAGACCTGTGTTTGACTGCACTGCTTTCCTACAGAACTTCTAGTGAGGGAGAAGCCTCATACATGGCCTCACTAAGGACTGTTGAGAAAGCGAGGTATTGCTACAATGATGCATATTCACGTGTTACATGAAGAGCTGAAACCTTAAATTTAATCCAATTTCCTATTTCTTAATTAACCAGATAAACAGTAAATAATCTAAACCAAACTGAAATACCTGTGAACACTTTTAAAACTATCAGATTCAGTCCCATTTATTTTAGGTCATTTACTATATGATTTTAAATTTAAATTTAAATTTTACTATATGATTTTAAATTCTGCAGGTCAATATTATTATTATTATCAGTATCAGTATTGTTATCATTATTATTTTATTAATAATAGTACTTATTATTCCTTAAAATTATTGACTACAGATCTGTGATAACACAGGTAGGCCTTTCTGCCTGTTTTAAGACCAGCTATCATGATGCCAAAAAGGATCTATTCATGTGATATCTTTCTTTCACTGTCAATGGCTTCTAATGAGATCTTTCTAATAGAGATGCTCAATCCTTTACACAAGTGGACTTTAGTATTCTTCATGTCAATACCTATCAGACAGGAAATATTTTCAGGTTGCAATTGGAGCTGCACATTGCTGTTAAATTCCAACAAATTGCATCTCATGTCCATGTTGTTCATGTGACTGCTGCAGGTTAGTGGGGTACTTATAGGGCATTTATTGGTTTGAGCTTTAATCATTCGCTTTCTAGTTAAACATAAGAAATTGCATTTTTCAATTATTCATCACCTGTGCAGTGGAGATACCAGTGGAACGCTTTGAGGAGCATTTTGTCACATGTGCTGTCCATGGAAGGTACTCTGCTTGATCTACTACTTGAAAACAAGGAAAAATTGACTGGGGATGTGACATTCAAGGGCACTTTTGTCTACAATGACCACAGTCTAGACCCTGAGGGAAGTGAGAAAAGGAAGTAGCTGAGTATTTAAGTGTAAGTTTATAAGGAAGATAAAGCCAGACTCTTCCTGTAGGTGCTCAGTGATAGGATGAGAGGTAAGGGTCACAAGTTAAAACAAGGAAAATTCTGAGTAGACATATGTTGGGTTGTTGGGGTTTTTTTAATCCTAAATCCTAAAAAAAAATTCTTTTTTAATCCTTCAATCAGTAGAAGAGATGGCCTAGAGAATGTGTGGGACCTCTGTCCTTGGTCCTGAGCAACACGAGTTAGGTCAGACCTATTTGGGTATGGGGCTGGACCAGGTGAGCTTCAGAGGTCCCTTCCAACCTAAATTGTTCTACAAAATATGACTAAAGATGCTGGTAGTCAGACCAATAGAGTTAGGTTTGTTCAGGGAACTGATAAACAAGTCCTCCTGGGAGGCAGTTCTCACAGGAGAAGTGTCTTGGGTAGTTGGCTGATCTCCAAGGACAGATTCCATGACAGGTAAGAACAATTCATTTGACTTCCTTTTACCATATTCTTGTCTGCCTTCTAATTCCCACTCATAATCTTAGCTTCTAAGACCAAAAGATCTCCAGAAAGCTTTTGTGTCTTTCAGATCTCTTTTCTCAGTCTGTCACCTTTGTCTCTTCTCTCAATTAATCTACAGCACACATTAGGAAGGTGCTTACTTCATTTCACTGCCAATGTTATGTGAAATCTTCACTGGGGTTTGTGCAGACACAGATGTGGTTCTTATTCCAAGCTGAATTGTCTTCTATGGACTGCAGGCTTGACTGAGAGGACAGCCAAAATAAGAGGCTGATTTTCTAGTGATTTCAAGTCTATTCCATGTGTGACTTTAAGTCTCCTGTATATGCATGTATGTATGAGGGACAGTCTGCCTGGCTGGGGGCAGCTTTGGCATCCAGTATATCTGGGGTGACCAAGCCTATGGCAAGTGGGTGACTTTGTAGTCTAGAGTCTGCCTATTGCCTGAAATTTGGACAATGGCAACACTCTGCAGAGAGAATTTCCTAGGGACCACTGGCACTGAAAGCAAAGTGGAAAATTTGCCCATGGTGTCCAGCAAACCTAAACCAGCTGATGATGACATTTAGAAAATTCAGTCAGTAGAGCAAACTGAGCAGTTTACAGGGCCCATGTCTGGGGAAAGTTATCCTTATGGATAAACTATTCAGCCTGTATATTACCCAAAACATTTATACTCTGTCCTATAAATGGATTACATGATATTCTACAGAGCAGTACAACTAAACCTAACCCAGGCAAAGATATGCTGAGTTGGGTGCTTGTTGAAAGCCTGAGAGTCCTCAAAGATAAACAGGCATAGGCATATATTTATATGCTACTTTAAGTGCTTATAAAAAAGAAGACACATCAAATTCCAGGGAGGTTTTTGGGAATCTGTCCAGGGTAGGATTTGCAAAACCTTTTCATGTCTTTGAATACTCATTTCCTGTCAAAAAGCATAGGAACTGAACACCCACGCCCCTCAGGGAGTTTTAAAATATTAAAAACATTAATCACTTTGTGCCTCAGTTTCCCTTTCTTCGGTGAGGAATAATAATTTTCCTTTCCTTCACCTCATCTCTCATAGCTGTTCTGAAACTGGGGCTATCACTTTAATATCTGCTTTGGTACAACATCTACCACAGTGTGGTCCTGATCTCAGACAGAGGTTAATCCAGGCAGTAAGGTAAATAATAAACAATAGCAGTAAATCTTTGAAATAAAAAACTTTTAAAATGGGCAATTCTGTGCATAAATATACTCATTCTGAACTATTCCATATGACCAGGGTTTTCTTAGAGGATGGTTGTCTATTTACTTCAACAGTTTGCTGCCATTCAGAAGAGCAGTTCCATCCCATAGGTGCTCAAGGTCATAGAATCATAGAATCATCATGATCTTACCTTCTGAGAGGGAATTAGAAGGAAAACAAGAATATGGTAAAAAGCAGTCGAAACCACAGACAGACAAAAGAAGTTGATTGCAACAAGGTTGACTTTAAGCTAATAAATTGGAGAAATCATGTGTGGAAGGAACAAGTGAAAAGTAGAAGCTGAGCAGCCTTATTCTCCTAAAGAAACATCTGATTGAGGAGGATGCCCTGAGCTGGATACTGCAGCCCTGCAGGTAGCTATCACATAGTCTTCCCAGCCTCACCAAAAAGACATGATTAGCAGCCAGCCTCAACTTTCTGGAATATCCCTACTGAAAGCACATCACCTCTGAACACTGCTCAGCTATTATACAGTGACCATGTCATGTCTTGACAGACAGCTGTCAAAAGGAAAAGATATTTAATTCACATAGTTGAAATAAAATCAAGATCAAAGCACTTCATTGGATTATTAGCTACACATAATTAATTGTGAGTCAGTGAACTCTGGACCAGCATCACTCAGAACTGATGGCAGGAATATAGCAGATATACAACAATACACAGCACTTCAAAAACGGTTACATATACTTTAAAACATATAAACACCCCCCTATGAGTAATAAAAGTTCTACTCCCCCAATGCACATGAGCACCCAAACACACCTGGATGCACACACGTCCCTCATGCCCTCACCCATGTAGGTTACATGTACCAGACTCTCCTGGGGGCAAGGGTTCCTCCACTTGCACACCTCTCCTGCTGTAGGTGTGGGTGTTCTGCATTCCATGCTGCTTCCTAAAGACCACTAATGAGAGATCAGCCCACAAGGCCACACATGCATGGCCCAGGATGGACACACACCATCAGTCCAGCTGTTGGATGCAGGCTGTTCATCACACCCAAAAGGATGTGTGTGTGTGTGTGTTGTAATGTGAGGCAGAAGCAGAGCTCACAATGCTGGTGAGAAGGCTTCTGACCGTGCCAAAGCAGATTTATGCTACTGCTCCATTCCCACTCCAGGGTGTCTCCCCACCATTACACATTTCCACGCTTATCCTGCTTCTCAAGCTGGCTCCTTTGTCTCAAAAGTGTTTTCATAATTCCCTGGGTACCATTTCATCTGGCCAACAGTTTAATCTGGCCTTCTCTTTGGCATTGCCAGTTGGGCAGACACCCCTTCATATTTTGGGGTATCTTTTTCACACATCCCATGTACACTCACACTGCCATCCAAAAGCAGTTGTTATTCAGGGTGGGCCATGCAGGGACCCTTGCAAGTCCTACCTGAGCTGCCAGATCATACTCAATGAGCAAATGACAGCCTCATAATCAACCTCAGGGAGACTTCTATGAAGATGCCAGTAAAATTTGTGGGAAGATACTTCACCTTCCCTGTGGAACCTGAGCCCCAGCTGCAGGGAAAACTGTGCTCCACAACCTTAGTCCAAAAACCAGGGTATGGGGATCATTGCCAGGAAGCCCGACTGAACCTTTTGTCACACAAATCCCCAGAGACATGACTCTGAGCAAAGGTAGAGCTGCCAGCTACAGCAGCAAAGCCTCTTTCAGCAGCTTCCTCAAGCAATAAATGGAAAAGAAACACACTGTTTCCTGCTTGTCCACTCTTCAGAGATGTGAAAAGGTCACTTGTCGTGTTCTGTGAGCTGTTTATTTCAAATACATCAGAAAACTATTTTATTCATTTCAATCAGTCTTTTGTACTTTGTGTAGCAGGTACAGTAGAAACACCAGGCATAAATGGGGAGGTAGTTCAACATGATTGTTGGTGCAATCCTGTCAAAATTTGAAGTTCTAGAAGTTCCTTATTTTTTATCTAAAGGCTCCATAAAGTTATAATCTTCATTTCCTCAAGGTACTAGGAAAAGGAAATGGTTTTAAATGTCAAGGTCTTAACATATAAATCTCCATCCCATTAATATTTAATATTCAAATGAAATAAAGGCTTAAAATATTTATCGCAATCCCTTTGTTCACACATCTTATCTCAAAGAAACAAGGACAAGGACAAGAAACAATCTGTCACTTGGTTGTTACAAAGATATTAGCCATCTTACTCCATTTGTAAAAATCTATCCTATTTGTCAGTGAGAAATTAAAGAAGCTTCTCTTGCTGTCTTCCCTGCATTAAAGAAAAAAAAGGTTCTTTCTATCTACCATGTCACAGCCTTTCTCACTGAACATTTAGTCTTATCCAAACAACAAGGTCCTGCTATGAGGTTAACATTTTTCACTCAGGGCTTATGTAGACCCCTCAAGGTGCCATGCCTACTAATCCCTTACCCATCTTGCTGACATTTCGAACATTTTTGAAGATCCCTTTTCAATGACGTATATCCCTCTGTGTGTGCAGAGCAAAGAAGTAATACAGGGTAGCTTTAGATAACTGTATTACCCAGGAAACCTGCACAGGCTGTCTGAGTAGTTTATAGAAGAGTGATTTCTACGGAGATGGTCTCCAAACATTCAAGACAGGCCCCTGCTCTGATTTGCATTCTATTCTCCTCCCAAATACATATGAAGCCCACCAGCTGGGTCTCCGATGCTATCTGCTGCAGGGCTGGTGCACTCTCACCAACAGGAGGGCAACATGGTGTCTTATTTGCTGATACAAGGACACTAGTGAGGAAACAGGAAGGGTGAGGAGATTATGGTATTTCCTCCCACTGCCCCATGAAGACATGGCTGGGCTTCTACCTGAACCAAACAGTCAAGCCAAAATCTAACCCTCTCAAATTCCAAGAAGAGCTGTGGCCTAAATAAGATGCTAGATGCCAAAATACATACCCAGAGCAAGGTGGCATGAACTTGTTTGGGCTAGATTCAGACCATCAGACAGAAAGAATGACTCCAGAGAGTTATAATTTTCATTTAATTCACTAAAACTCCTTTCTAGCTGTATGCTAGTGGCAGGTCAGTTCTAATGATGAACTAGCTCTGAAAATATATACAGACCAATCCTCCCACCGTTTTAAAATCCTTGCTGCCCAAATTAGAACTAAATAGAAGTAGCATAAATTGCAATCTGGGAACACAAATAAATAAATAAATATGCCTGAAGGATCCTTTGAAGGTTTTCCACTGCATTGTCAGAACTTTGCAGTATTCAAAAAATTATGTCATATAGCTCTAGTTCAGAATAAAAAAGTAAAAGTAAAGGATTAAGCCATGATTAAGTCCAGAATAGAAGCTAACCTCTTGGCTATTTGTATACTGGCATAACTCAGATATGTTTGGGAAATATAATATGCAGGTATTATGGTCTTAGAAAATGTACTGTGAAAAGTAGAATAAATGAGCTTCCTTAAAATCCCCATCAGTAAATTTCCCCTAGTTACAAATACAGGGTTTTGAGCCAAAACCAGAATTGATGAAGTTTATAATCTATGAAGGATGTTCTGCTGGACAAGCCCTTGATGAATCTGAAGGAATTAGACCTATTTTGAGCAGAGGGCTGAAGCTTTCAGTGAACGACACCGTCTCTTGTAGGATGCATTTCCTGTGGGAAGAATACCATATTCTTTGTTATACTGTGAAGTATCCATGAGCTTAAAATTGACAGAATCCTCAGTTCATATGGTGGTGTATCGTTTGGTATGACAAATACCAAAATATAAAGGCATTATTTATACAAAGAGGTTTTTCATATTACTATTCTGTGATTAGGAATTCCGTGATTTAGGGCTACGAAGATCATTAGGGGCCTGGAGCATCTCCCCTATGAGGATAGGCTGAGTAAGTTGGGACTCTTCAGCCTTGAGAAGAGAAGACTAAGGGGGGACCTAATTAAAGTCTATAATTATCTGAAGCAGGGGATGCAGGGGGAATCAGCCAGCCCCTTTTCGGTGGTCTGTGAGGATAGGACAAGGGGCAATGGCTGCAAGTTGGAGCACAGGAAGTTCCGCACCAACATGTGGAGGAACTTTTTCCCAGTGAGGGTGACAGAGCCCTGGGACAGGCTGCCCAGGGAGGTGGTGGAGTCTCCTCTGGAGATATTCAAGACCCGTCTGGACGCCCATCTGTGCAGTATGAGCTGGGGAGCTGCTTTGGCAGGGGGGTTGGACCCGATGATCTCTCGAGGTCTCTTCCAACCCCTACAACTCTGTGATTCTGTGATTCAACAAGCATGTTGCCTGATTAGCACTCCCCTGTTCATTTGCATCAGAGTCCAAGAAGTTTTAACTTGCAATTCTTTCTCATGTAATGCAGGTTTCAATGGATATTCAGAACACTGTATCTAGTAGACATACTTCAACAGCTCAGTGGACTGTAATACCATAAAGGAGACACAAAACTGACACAGACATATGGTTAAAGAAGGTTTATAATTCTATCTATATTTGCTGAGACCCACTCATCTCTATGGTCATTCTAAGAGACGGTATGAGGATTGAGCAGTGACTACCCAGACAGTGATCTCAAAGCATCTGTGGCATATCCAGGTTTTTTGTATTTGGTAGCACTTTGGGCCAACTATTCACCCAGATGCAGAGCTGTTTAAATGACTTATATTTTTTAAGCTGAGGCAATGACAACAATATAAAATTGACATAAATTAAAATCATAGAGATTGTTCGAATTTATTGAAACAGCATATTGATAACTAATCCTCTTCTTGTTTCATTTTGCGGATGAATTCCTATAAATCTTTAAGAAATTAATAAATTTAAAACAAAAACTTGGTCATTGTGACATTTTGAGGGTTTTTCTTACACTTTTTAGCGGAAACCTTTCCCCCAACTTGCACCAAATTGTCCAATTGATTCAATTCACTCAGGCAAACCCAACAAAGCAAGCCCACACTCGTCTTCCCCTCACGTGTCAAATAAGGGATTCCTAGCAATTGCCGTAATTTCACAGAATCACAGAATCACAAGGTTGGAAAAGACCTTTGAAGATCATCAAGTCCAACCACTCCCATCTTAAGCTAAATCATCTACTCTTTTTTTTTTTTTTTCCTTCATTATGATAGCCACAAACTAAAAAATTGAAATGTTTTATACAGATTTCTCTGGCACTGTTAAAGGAAAGTTAAAAGCAATTATTATCCCAAATTCTTCCATGTGGAGCTCTCCTCAGCAGCTGAACTGGGGCGAATACCACTAGCAATCTGCTGCATTGCTACCAAAAGCAATCAAATTCAGGGGATGAAACTACTTTTCACAGTTCACTCTTTTCAAACAAAGATCAGAGACAAGCCCTCAACATGTAATTGGACCCCTGTTAGTTTGAGAAGCCTCTGTTCGTTTAATTGACATTCAATAAGACAAGTATGGCATGCTTAATGAAAATAGGGATGATATATTGGCACTTTGATGTAGGCTGGCTTGTTAGAACTTTAAAATTAGAACTGAGACAACCTTACAAGCTTCACACTCTTAAAACTTGCTGTAGTTCCCATTTAAGAACACTTTATAAAAGAATTAATGTTGTTGCCATATGACAAATTTCTCAGAATTAGCCACCAACATGTTTTTCCAAAGACATATATAAAAATCATGAGTTTTACAGGAAAACTTATGTATGAAGCTGTTAAGCTAGGTTGATCCTCTGAGGAAGTGCTGTCACTGGTAACCTTGGTACCATTTCTTTTTATTTTCTCTGATGATTGTACATGTGCCTTTTTTCAAAGCAAACTTCTAAGGCTCTCACTCCCCCGCACTGCTCCACCGTCTTCTTTCTTTCTTTCTTTCTTTCCTTATCCATTTCAGTCTCATTATTTTCACATTCAGGAAGACAGACATAAGAAGCTCTAATAATGAGAATACAGCATAACTGATTTGTATTTAAAATTATGCCTGTAATTAATCTCTGTTCTTCAATAAATGAGCTGTTCTTCAGATCCTGCTTTTTGCTCAGACTGCATATATCTTGGCCTTGTTCTTTAACTACGCAACAAAGGGTATCTAAAATACACATCACGCTGCACTATGACTTGAAGATAGAGGAAACCTTCATAGTAGTACCTGTACCATGAGCAGCTGATGAAGACAGAAAGAGATACACAGTCATTTAATTGCAAGTGTTAATTCTCAGCTCAGTGATGCTCTTTGGGAGTCACGTTTTGGTATCTGGGCTTAAACTGCCGAAGGACAGGGCAGGCTGGAAGCCTCTGCGTTCAACAGCTGATGAATAGAGTGAAAATAAAACACACTATGTTAGGAAAATATTCACACTTTCAGATTGCTGTCCAACTGAAAAGGATTCACAATTTCTATCTTCATCCACCCAATAGTGCTGCCTTTAGTTTTAAATAAGAAAGCAAATATTTTATGGAAGGAATTGCTTTCGTCTATTTGTTTATACAGCACTCAGTATAATCATCTATTAAAGACTCTTTTAAAGATCTTTTTTCATAGCATAGACAGCAAGGAGATAATGAAGAGAATAACTGGCTTATAAAATATTCTCTCCCTGTCTGGCAAAAAAAATCAGTAAGAACCAGAAATCCACTTATAGAGCCACATATCCCTTGCATAAAAAGAAGATGTATATCACCCCTTCCTTCAGATGCCATGTAGAGCATGTTAGGGACCAGGGCAGCCCCCAAGGACAGTTTACAAGGGGTATTCCAGACCTTGCATTACCTTGAATCCTGATGTCTTCAGACAGACCTAAGACTAGGAGACCCAAAAGGTGGCAGGTTGTTGTCACCCACTAGATACTACTGGCTTTGAGAGTGACTCAGCTATCTTAACTTTAATTCTGAACAGAACCCTCTCAAAATTCAGGAAAAAAAAAACCAAACGAGGCTTGGGAAGAAAGAGGTGCCAGATTGTTCAAGCAACAATGAATTTCAAAATGCAGACATGGGGAAAAAAAAAAAGAAAAGACTAGTATAAGCAGCTTAAAATTTGAACTGCTCATCTGCCAAGGAACAAATTACAAATTTTAATGGTCTGTAGATGTTCTCAGGAGAGTAGGAAAAAATTAGCACAAATGCTTCTGTAATTGTGTCATACAAATTGGCCATGTTCACTGACCCTCAAACCCATATTTTCATTTCTTTGTTAAAATTTGCTGTTCTGTAGCATATGTGCTGAAGAAAGCTTGCTTAGTAACTGCCTGTTTCCTATAGTCTGTGCTTCCTTAGATGTATTTCCTCAGTACTGAGGCAGGTTGCAAATGCGATGCTCAACTACATAGCAACCACACAACGGGCAGCACACATGACCATTGGGTTGACATGGCATAGCACAGAAATGACTCATAAACATAGTTCTGTGTATGACACATTAAAGCAGTTGACAATATTGTTTTGAAGGCTACTTAGGGACAAACAGTCCCATTTTCTCCAGAGACCACAAAGGAAGCTACAGGTTTTTACACATGCCTTTCGCCAAACCACACTTTAAAACAGATAGATACAATAAACTTCTTGTTGATAGGGATATTGTAGGACTGGGCAATTACTTTACTGCTTTACTGTATCTTTATTCATGTAGTAAATGGTCTATTCCTAAATAGCCTAGCACATGAAAAAGCTTTTTAAGTACCTTTTCCTCATACTTGCCTTTATGTTAAATGCAGAATTTGTTTGTGTATCTGAAGGTGTATATGCACTTGGTTCAGATAAGGTTGGTGGGTTTATTTAAACCCAAGCCAGTTTTCTGATTTGTTAATCAGATGTGAAACATTAAGCCCTTTCATGCCTGGGTGATCATTCATATTCTGAGCATGCAGTACACCTAAGAGAGCACAAAGTATAAAAGTTTGTGCCACTAATGAACACTCATCTGAATCATTTGCATTACCTTTTACACCAGAGGGGTGAAACGTTTTGAAATAACTAGACTTAATAAAACTGACTTAATCTTTAGGGTTTCTCAGCATCCTGTGAAGGTTAGAATTTAAAGAAGCAGAGTGTAAAAGAATTTTCAGAGTAGAATCTGAAGGTGTTATTTCCATTCTTATTTTGCCATTCTCATTATTACAAGGCATTTGATAACAATGCCATTTGATAACAATGTGAAATTACACAGTGCTAAAATACTAATTTTGGAGGTAAAGGATACTTCCACACTACGGTATTGTGACACTTTCCAGCTGCATGGCATACTCACAATATATTTTCATAATGTTCTGTGTTAACAGAAATGTTGAAATTCCTAGGAAAAATAATACTGTTTGCACAATTTCTTTCTCTTGCAGATGCAGGATGTTTATGAACAATCTGAACACAGCTCAGTTCTGAGTTTTTTGTCTGAATCAACTCTACATTTCCCTCCAGAACACAAATGCATGTATAAACTTGTAATTGATTGATTTCTGAACCTGAAAGCAGAGAAAATATTTCAGCTCTGGAGAGCAGTATAGGAAAAAAACCCCAGAGCATTGCAGCTTATGTAGTTTGTATCAAATCATGAGATGAAATGTTAACACTTGAACACATCCATTTCTGACATGAATGTTTTTTATTAAAAAATCATAGACTTAACTTAGAAATTGATTTATACAACAGTGTTCAATAGCGTTCCAAGGGCAGTACTTTTGTGCCTCCAGATATTTTACAGATAATGCACATAAAATTGTGTATTTCTTCTGATCAAAGTCTCAGGTTAACTCTTTGTCCTGTATCAATGAATTAATTCTGTCTTGCAGCCTCAGCACAGCTTAATATTCAATAGGATTAGCCTAATTTTACATTTATCATCTTGATCTCATCTGCTTTGATTTAAAGAAAAGAATCTTTATTAAAGAAAACCCTGAAACTAGTGAATTAATACATAGGTCAGGTATTCAGTCAGTCTGCATCCTCCATTTCAGTGACTGAAAATGTATTTTTTATAGTGTCCCCAGGTAATTAAAATTCAACACTCTGCGGCTTAGAGACAGTCCTTGCATAAATTGGAAGTAAGAGGAGCTTAACTGTCTCCTTCTCAGCAGAACAAAAAACCTCTATCACAGGGTAACACCCTTCTCTTGCAGAATCACAAGGGAGTTTCTACCAAAAATACCAGACAAAGGTGACATTGTGGGGAAAAGGAGTCCAAGATAAAGATGTTTATATGTCTATATATTATGTTACAGACATGCAGCCATGTATAATCTTGTCCTCGGAATGAGGAACAGGTGAAGGTGAGGGGAGAGATGTGGAGAGCACCTCTGTCCTCTGGACTCCCAAAATATCCACTGGCACCCTGGTAGGGCTTGCTGGCACAGTTATCTGCATGAGCTAAGCAATGATGTCAACTTCCACGCACTAATCACTCATTTTGTTGTGTTCATGCCCAGTTAGATACTCAGCTCACTGTTTCATCACAAAATCAGACAAGAAGTAGCTAAGGGTAAGCCCGTGCTAGTGCTATCCAGGATGGACATCACCTGAGATACTCCATGATCACTTTGCTTGTCTGTGTGCACATGCCCATGGGCAGTCAGCCCTGTTACATGTGGCCTGGTTCTGATCATCTGTTGTCATCACCATTCGCAACCTACACAAACACAACACACTTTAGCCATCCAGTATGCACCTTTAGTTCATGTGCACTCTTAGTGGACTCTAAGGGAGCTTCTAAACCACACCTTACTTCTATTTGATCTTCTACATTCTCATCAGGGAGACTTTGGCAGGGGAATTTCCCAAAGGCTGTGTTTGTGCTGGGCATGCTCCATGCACGAACTGCAGGAGCAGCAGCAGAGCTGCCCTATGGCAGCTCCATGTCAGCAGGCAATGTATTAAGCACATGCACACTGATACTCAGGCACTTCCACGGCTCTAAATGTTTCACTTCTTATCATATCTTTCCTTAGACACAGTCTACATGCAAGCATCATGCAATCCAGTATTACCCCTCTGTGTGAATGGAGGCACCAAGCAAGCCAAAATGGTACAGCAGAGTTTTTAATCTCTTCTTTCACAAGAAATGCTTTAAAGTGCAAGATACCCAGGTGCTGAGAGAAAAAACCCCACAAATATTTTCTTTGCTGAAGGTTTGCTAGCATATTTTTTGCAAACAGATAGTTACAGCTGAACACATACCATCTCAGAGCAAGAGATTGCATCAGTCTTGTCAGCGGGGGATCAAGAATATGAATCACATCACCAGCAGACTGGAATTTGTATTAAATGTATTGATAAACACAGTGTTCACATCATGACTCTGCTTGACAGAAGGCTTGTATTCGCTATGACGAAGTACAATTTTTTCCATCAGTAAGTCAAAAGCTGGAGCCAGTCAGCGTTAAATCATTTGATGCCAGACATCTATTAACACATTTAGAGACATGGACAAACATTTCCAATATACTGTGATAGCTAGCAGATCATTTATTCCTAGTATCTCTTCAAAAGTGGTGATATAGATAAGAACTGAACTCAAGAATAAACTAAAAAATACAACTTCTTAAAGCAAAAATTTTGGTTTACTATATACACAACTAAGTGTATAAACATGAAACTACTTTTTACTGTTCTGTGCCAAAATTAATCTTTGGGTGTCTTCATGGGATTCAAAACACAGAATAATATTGGAACCAAAGAACATATCTCTGTCTTTTTAGATAAATAAAACTCAGAGATGAAAGTTGCATTTGTGATTGAAATCATGCCTTTCATATTATTTCAGCTTCAAAACATGTCTACATACATTGCACTTTGACATGTTTATGTTTTGTTTGAAAACTTACTGTAGGATATATACTGATTTAATTTAATTATGATGATGATGACAATTATGATGACGACAACAGTGACAATGTCAGCGATGATGACAATATTATCAAGTCTCTCGTATCATTGGGTTTTGATATCTGTTACTGCACCAGTTCTCTTGAGAAGTGTTTACTGGGATGTAAGGTGGTGTGTGTCTCTCGTTGTATCCAACTCTTCAGCCATAATTTCCATAGGTCTTCAAGGTCAAATGTTTTTCTTTGGCATTTTTTTCAGTCTTCTTTCCCAGGTGGTATTGAAATGTTTCCTCCACAAGGACCTACTAATTGTTGTGGTGTTAACTCAGAATTGTTGCTAAGATTTGGGCAATACACAATATTAACAATTTTTGGTAAGTAAACTGAAATGGATGCAAGAAACATAAATCCACAATTCTGAATGTCTTTCAGAGTGTCAGCCATGATATAAAAAAGCATTTATTGAATACATTAATACTTGAATATGTTTGCACTGCATCTCTAGGGCAACATTTGAATGGAAATTCAAGAAGTCTTTGGTTAAGAATTTCATTACCTCCAAAGTTCATTACAGAACTGGATGACAGAATAGGTTAAATTAGCTGCTATGACCTACTGATGGAAAGCATATGCTTTGGTCTGCTATGGGCAAGAAAAGGAAGCAAGAGGGAATGGGTATGGCCTACTAAGTTTCATGCAAAGTCTGTTCTTTGATTCCTGAAAAAAGTGGAACACAAAGTAATGGGAATTTCATAGAGGGTTTGTAAAGATGCCCAAAATTTGCCTTCTTAATGAGATGACCCTCAGAAGACCTTTAAGTAGCAATAGCAGGAGCATCATACAACCCCAAGAAAAAAACATGGCTTCTTCTATTTCAAAGTAAATGCAATGGGATACCCAGGGCATTCAGGACCTAATTGCTTCCTTATGAAGACAGAGAACTGCTTACTTTTTTTGGTTTTGTTTTGCTTTTCCCCAAGGAATCCCACTCAAACTGGATCTGACTGAAAGAACTGAGTAACTGGATCATCCTGCTTTGCCTTTGTCTGCTCATGATACTCTTCAGCCAAGAATAGCAAGCTCTTGAGAATACTTTTATCCTGACCATGTGTTTGAGAACTAGACGATAAGAGCCATGTCTGCGTGCCATGTCTGCCTCATATAATAAACTCAGCCAATTCCAACTTGGGTCTCCACATCACACTGTCAGTCTTCCCCCAACAGTGCAGAGACAGGAGCAGTTTATTTGACCCCATAACCAGTTACCATTGTCAGAAATAGGTGATCAATTGAAATTGGTAGGATGTTAGTTTGGCACCATCTTTAAAATTTGTCAGCATCATTTCATTGAAAGATGAAAGAATTACCACCTGACACATCTGGATTCAGTATTCACTATTTACAGGTGTCAGAACTGGGACTGGCTAGGAAAATACAGCAGCAGTTCTGTAGAGCAACAGGCTGGCCAAAATAGACTGTAAAGAATGCAAAACACATGTTAGGATTTTTCTTTCACTCTACTAGGGTTTTGATGGGTTTTTTTCCCCTTGTAACAAATCTGTACAGAATTGATAGATTACATTGCCCTTGATTCTACTTACCTGTACTGTGAATCATAAATGAATAATTTAAAAGAAAGAACCTAATCCCTTTTACAGAACTCTGTCTTTTTCAAATGGTAACAAAAACCCAGAAAGTAAAAAAACCAAAATCAAAACCAAACTGAAAACCAACCCCACCAAACAAAACCCCACAAAACCCCAAAACCCAGACACCCAGAAACTATACTGCAGCACCAGTATTAACAACACAGCCAATTGCTTTAAGACTATGAACTTATTTATCTGCCATGTGTTTTCTGCTCAGAAAACATTTGCATGAGAAAACAGAATCTAGGCATTGATGAGGAAGGATTTCATCTGATAGTTGGATTTTTTTATTTGCACATGCTTCCACAATGCCTCCCAGGACTTATAGATTGGAGTTTCTGGTTCTCCCATATGGATTAAACATTTTGGCCAGACTACAGTGATGTCTCACAGTCATTCCTCTTAATGAGACACTGTAATGCCTACTGTAAATCCAAGTGACAGTGAATTGGAATAGATACAGTCCTTCTGAAATATCAAAAACTGAAGGAAGACAAGGGCACAAGATGCTCAAACTACAACTTACAAGAAAACAGCCACATTTACAAAGATTATTTTGTTTTTTTGGTTAAATGTATTTTTCTTCAAGAAATTAGAAAAATCCTGTAAAGGACACTTTATTAGGGTTGTTTTTTTTTAAAAAAGTTATCAAAGTGAGTATGCCATCATTTTAAAAAAGCATTTTGACAGAAAACTGTGGACCATGTTCCTACCATTATCCCCATGACCTGCCCTGCCTGGCCCCTGGGGAAATGACTTACATGTGGAAAATGCAGCCTAATCCACTTTGCTAGGAAAAAAGCAGGAATACCTACCATTCAGACACCTCCTGATGGACTGAAACTGAAAGCATTTATACCCTCTAAGTCTGACACCATGGTACAATAACTATTTTTCTTCTTAATGGTGGGACTGATCTCAGGGGAGAGAAAATGAAATAAAAATCAGAAAGGAAGCACTTGAGCAATGAAAAGATCATCGCTTTGAATATTACAGACAGCAAGCTTTCATTACTGAACTCAAGAAGTTCTGGTATTTCATTCATTACGTGATCAAAATAGTTGAAATACGGAGGGTTAATATAGTTCTCAGCCTTTTATAGAACACACTAAGCTACGGTCATTTGAGAAACCAAGCTCTACCAAATTACTTACAGAGCCAGGAACAAATACATGAGCAAGGCAGAAATGTAAGTAGTAGAAGTTAATATTTTTTAACTGTCAGAGGCCAGCCCAGGCAGTGTAAAATGGCTCAGCTCTTCTGTGCTCTCTGAGCAGTCCTGTGACTTAGGTCTCTCGTGTATCTGGTCAACTGTTTGCATGCAATTTGAATGCTTGTTTTTCTTGATTTCATTGCAAACCTGGTAGTACAATGACACAGGTAATCCCTTGAAGCATTTTGATTTACAGTTCCCTTCGGCACTGCCTATTTTACTATGTAACTAACTGAAATTAGTGGAAGTGGGGAAAAAACAAAACCCAACCAAACCCACATCATTAACCACTGGATGAAGCCATAAGGGAGAACGTGCCTGAGAGCTAATTTGAATTAGAGTCTTAGAAAGTCAGTAGCTGAATACAAGTATCCTTATCAGCAGTATGGATCGTATCTTGGATGTTTAGACCCCAGGTTGGTACACTGTTACTTGAGTTACAGAGCTGCTTTAACTGGGGACATGTTATGGGGTAGAATTAACAACTATTGCTTAAAGAGAGGGGGGAAAAAAACCAGCAAGAAAAAAAGTATCAGCTGCAATTATAAGAGACTTCATACAGACTCTTCCCATTCTTGTCTGGTTCTGGCACTATCATCACCCACCTTTATCTTCTTCCTACTTGCTGGGGACCTTTACTTCTTGCCAGCTGGACTGGGACACTAGCATTTCCCATCAAAAAGAAGAGCAATATTTTGTTCAGATCCCTATCTGGTCTAACAATACAGAAATTAGAAATGATAGGATATTCAGTTATATCAGCTCACATGAAGCTGACGCATAACTATTCAGTGTACACCACCACTTCTCACAATCAGTATTTAGTTTAAATCAGTATTTCTTTGAGTGCAATTTAAAGACTATTAAAAACCCCACCCGACTCCATTGAGCTAGTACTCATAATAAAGAGATGTAAATAGCACCGATGAAACATAGCACAATGCAGGCAGGTGGCACACAAGTATCCCCGAGAATCTGTCAATGCAGCCCTCTCCCCACCTGAAAGAGCCTTGCTGGTGTTCCTTCCATACTCTGATTGGACTGCAGGCACTGAAAGGGGAATAAATAGCTACCTGCATAAAACACCCACAAACTAGCAAGCAAATGGCGCTCTGAGATAAAGATATGCAGATTTAATTTTACCACGAAGGGAGAATAATTGAATTTGAACCTGAAGAGTTTCTAAGCACACTCTGTCAATATAATGTATGCCAGAAAAAACAGGTCTGAATATGAAATGGAAGTGTACATTCTTGGCACCCACTTGTGTGTGTGTGTGTGTCTGTCTGTCTGTTTGAGGAGTTTCAGTTAACTGCTTGCACATTGGGGGGAATGCATGGAAGAACAAATTCCATCGTGTTAAGCCACGAACTTGGGCTGCTACTACGCTGCTGACCTTGCTGTCCTTGCTGTCACAAGGACACTGAATTCTGTTTGAAAGAATGATATAAAGCTGCCAGGTATTTTATACAAGTATCTAAGGAGTTAATTTAAAACAAGCATTAGTAATAGCTGGCAATGGATTTTTCTGGCTACTTTCTGTTGGCTTCTCAAACTGTCCCCCAGTCACACCAGGATGATAAAGAGGTCCTAGCTCAATTGTAATATATGTTCAAGTCTAATTATGCCAGATTCCTTTCCAATTATGTTTCAATTTGTTGGACCAGTTAGTTTTAAAATGCTACTACTTAGAAATCCAGAATCACAGAAGAGAAAGTACTTTAGGAGGCAAAATGCCTAAGATACTTTTATGTATCTTTGTCAGGCTTCACAAGAAATAATTCTGACAACACACTGGTGATGGAAGCACCGAGCCAGTCTCGCACAACACAGAAACTTCCTGTATAAGGAACAGAACTGCAGAGAAATATACAACAAAAGACGAATTTCCAGCTGCCTTATCCACAAAACAAAGGATGGTGGTTTTGATACTGATATGCCTTGCGAACATAGCAAACGCAACAAACCAACAAAAAAAGCCTTTAACATTTATGCAGAAGTGCTGTTTTCCTCAGGGTCTCTGTCTACAAGATGAATGCTCCCCGTCATCACCGATTCCTCTTGAGCCGAGGTGTTCTCCAGCTGCTTATTTGTGCAATATGGAATGTGGCCACAAAAATACATGTAAATCCAGGGGTTGGTGCAACTATTTAAATTGCCAAGGAGCATGATAATGGTGAATGCTGAACCTACAGTGAAAGAGTTAAAGGAACAAGAGTAAATAAAGCACTTTTGTACAAGTAAGTAACATTTTCATAGTCTGCTGCTTGCTGGTGTACCTGTTCATACTCTCAAATTAATCTAATAGCAGGGAATTCCCATTTATTCATTGCAATCTGTAATTGTTGAAGGTATGAAGCATGCTGTACTGTATGCATTTCAGAGTTAAATAGTTCCATAGAGCTCCTTTTTGATGTAGCTGCACTCAATGTAAAAGCAACTACTAACCTGCTATACAGATCCAGATAAATACAGATTGATACATGGATTGGTATAAATGTATGCAGAATAAGACTCAAATTCACACTGATAGGAAGAATTCTTAAAACAAAGATCAGAAGGGTTTGCTTTTTGGGGTTTTTTTCCATCAGACCAAGCTATTTTATTTTCTCTCTTTGGTTTATATCTTTGAGTTTAGAATTTGTGAACTTTAATAGCCACAAACAGAGTCTGCCTTTCACAAAGAGGCAACAGTATGAGTTTGACAAGATTAATCTTGTTTACAACAGGATGTTCTTTGATACCTCTCTCAGGCTTGGGTTTTTTTTTGCTTTATAAAACAGCTGTTTCACAACTTTTAATTGTTTCACCGTGTACTACAGTGATTTGTTCCATCAATACGATTCCAATATTAAAGAGAAAAAAAAATCAGATGCCTTATAACATTGCTGTTCTATCCAGCAGATCAGAAATTCTCATTACTTTGAATGGTTAATTACTCCTTTTCACTTCAAGAACCCAAAATACTGCTGCCATAATAAATTAAACCCAGAAAAGACCGAATCCTTGCTGGAAGAGATTATATTTTTCCCTGTGCTGTTTATTCATTTTTAAATCATTAACCACCCAAACACACACACACACAAAATGCACACTTATATGATGTTTTGATTGCATACTATATGAAGTTCTCTGTGCCTAATTAAATACAGTGAATAATCAAGCCAGGAATTTCTTTTTAATCACACTGAAATGATCACACATAACTTTTACACAAAAGCAAAGTGCAAACATAAAGCAATATAGCAATGTGCTAGCCTGCTAGTAGTAAGGAATGAGGATGGAGAGTATCTTACCTTCGGTCACGACACTGGGGAACCACACAGACCACAGCTGTGCAATGAAGAAAGGTGACCAACAAAGAACATAGGCAACAACCGTCACCACTGTCATCTTTACAGTCTTGATCATAGCCTTTGAAATACAGTTCACACTGCTTGCTCGGGATGGCAGGACTTGCTTCTGATTTGTTACTTCGTATTCGTTCTGTTTTTTCACATGTATATTTCTTTTGATTATTTTGCAAATCTTAACCTGGCATGTAATAAGGATGGCTGAGGGAATGAAGAATATCACCACAAAAATCCAAGTCACATATGCCCTTGGGCCCCATGGCTGAATAAATTCACCCCAACATTCAAAGATACCTGGAGATATTTCAGTCTTAGAAAAGATAAATACCTGTGGAAGGCTAAGAATCAGTGATATAGACCAGCTGGTGCAAATGGGGATGTTCCAGAGAGCTCTCTTCTTTTGGAAAGTGACCATAGGGTAGCAAACCGCTTGATATCTGTCCACTGTCATGACCACTATCATGTAAGTAGAGGCAAACATGCCCAGCAATTGTAGGTACTTGATAATTCTGCACAAGAAATCTGGCCCTATGAAAACATCTGTAATATCCCATATGAGTTGAGGCAGCACTTGAAAAAAGGCTACCACTAAGTCAGCGATGCTGAGGTGGAGCATGAATACATACATCCTAGAGAGCTTCTTTCTTCTTCGCCACAGCACCAGTATGAGAATAAAATTGCCCACAGACGCTGTCAGAAATATGACCCCCAGTACAGCAATCTCTACTTGAGCTAATTGTTCGTTTCTTTCTGGTCTTCCAACAGGATCTGACTGATTTGTCAAACTGAGGAAACTGGGAGGAGAAGGACTCTCAGTCTGATGTGTGTTATCCTGCATAGGAAATGAAAAATTCTTCATAGTGCACAGAAGCTACTTACTGTAGCTGCTACTTGCGACTCAGGTTGACAGCTGTGAAGGACGGGCTGGCAAACAAACCAGCCCTGGGTTCAGGTTTCCGTGTATCTTCAAGCAAATCTCCTCCTGCTTGTTCAAACTACAGCAGTGGGACCTGGATCTTGATAGAATTCTGCCTCTTGCTGGCGTGCAAAAAGGCTTTATATAGGCTCCCAGCAGAGCCTTATGTAACTGCAGAGCCCTCGGGTAGGCTGCAGGGACCGCAGCCAATGGCAGACTGAGCCACACAATTGGGGGAAATATATAAATAAAAGGCAAACTTCAGAGGCTCGACGTAATTCAATTACTCACTTCAGTCAAAGCCCAAACTTGTAAATAGCTGTGGCCAAAATCATGTTTAAATGATCTTACTCAGGAGAGCTCTTGCACATATTTTTTGGGGGGGGATTGTTTGAGGTGGGTTTTTTTACGCCAACCAGAAGTGCATGCTCCGGCTGAAGCGGGAGGAATGTTTATATGTAGATGGAAAGTTGGGCCCCTGAGCTCAGGCACATCATAACTGCAATTCTCCAGGCTCCTGGGGCACAGCCACATCCTAAATGTGGCAGAGAAAAAGAAATGCATTTTTCCATAACTTTTAAAAAATTATTATTATTTTTTTAGTTCTTCTTTTTTTGGAGTCACCTGATTCTGAAAAAAAAATTAACTGCCCTAAAAATAATCTTTTTACTTCAAGATGGGGTCAAGACTTAGAGGTTTTTTCTCAGCAAAATGAAAAATAACACATGTGAAATAAATTACTTTTAATGGGACTGTGAGTCTACTGAGAGTTTAATATAAAAATAAGTGAAAATTCAGTGGGAACTCCAACGGAGGAAAAGGTCTCTACTATAAAATAATTTCCAAGGGTCTGTTCTGCTACAGTGCTGCTAAAGGCTGGGAGGTAATTTTTCAGTATCTTTCCCTTTCTATTTGTGTGCAGTAAATTGTATAATGACCACAAGCATTTCATTGTTCCTCGATCTTCTGGTAGGACTTGCATACCGCTAGTGTCAGATAAAAAGAACAATTTTGATTTAATTTCATTTTTTCTCTCACAGTCCACCCCCTTCATCACAGAAGATGGATTTAATAAAATTAATTAATTTAATATGAAAGATAGCACATATTTGTATGCAATCTCATCTGAAGCGGGAGTGCTCATATCCTTTTGGTTACAGCTGGGAGACTGGTAATTAGAAGTCTTTCTGAAGAAGAAACCAGTAAGGTTAAAAGTGTACCTGTGGCATGTATAGTACATAATGACGCGACCATGACTTCGTTATAAAAACAGCTGAGGAATTTCACAGACTACCATCTTTTTCACAGTAAGGCTGACAGAGCACTGGGACAGGCTGCCCAGGGGGGTTGTGGAGTCTCCTTCTCTGGAGATATTCAAGACCTCTCTGGATGCCTGTCTGTGTGATATGTCCTAAGGAACCTGCTTTGGCAGTAGAGTTGGGCCTGATGATCTCTGGAAGTCCCTTCCAACCCCTACAATTCTGTGATTCTCTGATCTCTTTGGAACTAAATGTTTTTGTGTATCAACTGACAGGGAAAGGGCAAAATTCACAAACAAGATGTTGGGAAATCAACAATGGTTCTTAAAGAGTGTGGTCTCCTTTTTTCTCTCCCTCTTCCCTCCTTACATCCCACCATGGGACTGATGTTAATTTCTCAAGCAAAGGTAAGACTGAGAACAGGCGACAGACAAGCTGAACAACTTCAGAAAACTTTGCCACTGACAGCAGCTCTAAGTATCCATAATCCACATCTGGCTGAAACACTGCTACAGCTGCCCGAGTCCACAACAGCTTTTCTCTATGAACATGTTGCAAAGGGTATGAGTCATAATAATTTAATTTAATATACCTGATTTTTTTTTTCCCTAAATGGAAGCTTATTTGTAGGAAACTTGGATTCCTGAGGTTGTTTCCTTTGAGTTTCATCCCCCCCATCCCCTGCCTCTTAGTTTGGAATTTATCCCAATTAGTGGGAAACAGCATGACAAGACTGTAAAGGAACAAGGAGTTTTGCCTTTAGCCTCACTCTCCCTTCACCCAGCAAATTCCAGAAGAATAACTGAATTGGCCACAGACCACGAATCCCTGGCAATTCTGCTGATGGCAAACACCATGCTGCAGAGCATGCTGGCTGTTGTCCAGTTCTACCTTCAGTTGGAGACAAAATTTCAGGTGTGTGCTCCAAAATCATTTACTTTGACCATCCTCACTCCATCAGTTAACAAAATGCCAGGTGGGATCTTTATTCTTCTAGCAGGACATGGAGTAAGCAGGTACATCTAGGCAAAGATGGGACTAAGGGGGGTTGAAACAGGAATATATAGAATAGAAAAATAAGGTGGGGGTTGTGAATGGAAGGTTAAAAAAACAAACAAAACATTTCATGATCTTAAGGATGATCAAGAAATTATATGTAAAAAGACCAGAATATGCAACACAAGTTACTCCTGGGATGCTACTGGAAGACAAACTAGAATATAGTACCAGAAGCATATATATGCACAACGTTCACAATGTGTAAGGTATAGGTAGACCCACATTTCAGGCAAATGTGTTTTATCACCTATACCTAGAACAGTTCCACAAGATCCCTGGGAAGATGCAACACTTCCTAGGCCTATACACATACACAGCACTCAGTGTCTGGGCAGCTGACACACTATAACCGGTGTCAGACCCAGCATGTGGACATGGGTTACAGGGCAAGCACAGTGTGCAACCAGTAGCTCTTGCCATGTTTATTAAAAGGGAGGCACTCCTTGTATAAATTGTCCTGCTGGTGTAAGACTCTAGTCCATCTTGCATATAATCAGCTCAATATATGCTAATTGTTGCATAAATTCATAATTGTGCCCTTTCCATCATTTTCATCGCAGTAGCAGACATTCAGGATAATGTTATAGTGAAATTGAAGCCACTCCGGGGACAAAACTCACTGAGAAAAGAAAAACAGGATAACAGATGAAAATGTTTAAGTAGTCTTAGCTGTTCTTTTACTCCAGTACTGTCCTTCTGTTGCCTGGCCTTGCTTCGTTCCAAACCCTATCTGTCCAAGTTAAATTCTTCCCCTGAATTACTTGCTTTCAGCAGTGTGGGAAGGCACATTTTAATTAACTTCTGCTGAATGTCAGAGTGTGGGCTCTCATCTAATGTTTGCTGGTTACCTAGTAAGGAGGGATTCAGCTCATGGATTAAGACTGAAATTTAGATGTCTTTTTAGAATCACACAGATGCTTAAGGCAGGGACAACACTGAATTAAGACCAGTTTACTTAGAGCTTGAAAACCTCCAAGAGGTTAGACGTTGTCCTGATTCTGGCCAGGCCAGTTACCCCTCCCCCACCCCAAGCAGCCAGCCCAGGTGAACTGAGTTAGCCTGGGCTGTTTCCACACCATCTGACATCACTTCCCCATGAAAGGGGGTGGCTGGGGAGAGGTGTTTCTTGGTGTCTCCAGGGCAGTCTGAGTGTGACTGGGATGTTGGGTCAGTTTTTGCATTGTGCAGCACTCTGTTATCATCAGGCCAATAAGGTACTCTGTGTTATTACTGGGGGTGAGTGAAATTTGCTGTGGGCTGTTATTGCTCCCCTTTCATGGTGATTTTGTCAGTAAACTGTCCTTATCCTGACCTATGGAGCCTCCTTCTGTTTCTCCTCTGGGAATGAGAGAGCAGCATGTGGTGCTCAGCCACTACTTGGAGTTGAACCACTACAGACCCCCAAAACCTCCCTGGGTAGCCAGTTGCAAATGCTTAATTATTTTCATTGTGAAAAAGCTTTATGTGCCACCAGATCACTCCTGATTCTGACCAGCTTCTCTCATTCTTCTGCCATGAGATCACTAAGTGCCTGGCTCATACCACTTGACAGCCTCCCTGTAAGTACTGGGGGGGGGGGGGGGGGGGGGGAACTTTCAGGCCCTCTGAAGCTGTCTCTCCTCCAGGCTGAACGAGATGTATTGGGATATTTGCAAAAAATACTGCATTCTAGGATTTAGTAATCTTGAACAGGACGTGTCTGTTCTACTGAGTCTTGCACTTAAACCAGCTGGCGCTGGTGAATTTATGACAGTGTCCAAGCCTGTCAGGAGAAGATATATGACTGCTACACAAAATAAAAGGCTCCACAGCATGGGAGGGAGGAGGTACCCCTCCACAGATGACATCTGTGTAGTGTGCTGGGGAAGATCCATCTGATGTCTGTCCGATACTGCACATAAGTGGGGTTCCCAGCATTAGAAGTGTCCCAAGATTTTCTGTTTCTAGTTTTACCCTATCTTAGGAAAACAACTATTTGACTGTATCCTTTATTGTTGTACCCTCCGGGTGCAGAGGCACAAGCCCAGCTCCCTCAGCCTCCCCCACCAGCTTAAATCTTCCAACCCTCTGATCATTTTCATGGCCCTATGCTGAGCTCACTCAAGCTCATCAACACCTTTCCTGTGCAGGGCCTCCACAACTGGAGGCAGTATTTCTGATGTGGTATAATGAGCGTTGAGTGGAGGGGAATAACCACTTCCCTCATCCTATGGATTACATGTGAGCTCTGTGTGTCAATTCCTATCACATCCAAAGGGAATCATGGGTTCAGTCCAGTGCCTAAATGTAGGTGCGGAGGACTGTTTGGGTTGCCCTAGGGTATACTGAGGTGGCCAAGACTTATGTAGCATAGGCTTAACCCCATTGCTGAGACTGTGGAACAATTCAACATTCTGAAATCTTTCCATGTAGTTTCCTCAGTTTATTTTCTAAAAGTATTGTCATAGAAGATAATATATTGCTTAGTTTGTTGTTACTGTTGCAGTTCTCAAAATTTACTGAGGCTGCACAAGAAGTAAATCAGGTAAGCACTTTTTCTGTAGCTGTGTAATCATTTCAAGTCACTTTGTTGGTCAAGGAGATATTTTTGAAGTTAGGATTTAGTCAAATCTCAGCCAGTTTCTCCTTGTGACAACAATACTGACTATAGTATCCTGAGCACCTTAAACACAGAATGGTAGAAATACTAATTGGAAAGGATATTTCGATGTCTTCCTCTAGAGCATAACTGCCCACTTAAGTGGGACTATCACCATCACTAGATCAGGCCAGACAGAGATTTTTTGAGCTGGGCCATGAAATCCTTCAAGTATAGAAGTTCCACCTCTGGGCAGCCTGTTCCAGTGCTTGGTAAAGAATTACTTCCAAATGCACTTTCAGAACCTCCCGCAGTGGCCACTGTCCCCCAGCAGATTCCCTGCTGCCACTGAGATGGTTCCATCAACTCTGTAGTTCCCTTAAAAGTACTTACAGGCTGGTATTAGGTCATTGCTTAACCAAACCTTTGCCAGAATTAAACAATCTTTGTCTTCCAAAAACTACGTGAATTGCAGTGCGTTGCAGATGCTTGTTGTGAAGCCAGGCAAGGAATATACACTGAAGCAGAGATATGTGCATTTTAATGTTAAAAGCCCCCCACCAACTTCTAAAAACCAGCAACTGTTTCATCTCATGACAGACATTACTTATTAAATAGAACTTGTGAAGATAGTAGGTTTGCACTCTTTTACCTTAGGATGCATAAACAACCTCTAAAAAGCTCCTATTTAAGAAAAGATCAAGTGGAAAATACTGCTGTCTGCTTTTGATTTAAGAAACCCAGGTCTGCCTCTTCTCTGTGAGATTGTGTAGATCTGAAGAGCTAGTAGATTATTGCTACTTCACTTGTCAAGTCATGAAAACCAATTAACTAAGAAAAGCAAATTTCCATGTGGTTGGCTACATCTCTAGAGGATTTCAGAGAAATCAAAAATTATTTCCTCAGTGATGATGTAATTTTTTTTTCAAACATTGAAATGTAAAAAACAGCTACTCTATACCTTACAAGGTGGAAAGGACTTGAGTCTACATACTTAATATTTAATAATTTACTTAGTAATATAGTCTAGGGTAGATAAAAAGAGTTAACATAGTATTGCACTGAAGTTGCCTTGGTGCTAGGAAATACATTCTAGAAGATGCATAAAGAAATGTAAATATGTGCTAGTAACGTGAAAAGTAATTAGAACTTCTTTTTGGAAGTAATCTAACAGCTAGCAAATGGGATTCTTTCATATAGAAGATTAGCCAAAGTTACCATGAGTAGTGTCCAAGGATTTAGTCCGTAGCATAGATGTATTTACAGCAAAGTAGATTCATATTTCTCAGGGTCCAAATATTGCTTATTTCCAGAATGTGGTGGATAAGCTACTTCACTGTAAGTTATCTTTGCTGGAAAAAATTATGTACACCTTTTTTACCTGCTGTACAGGTGCACCCTCCTACAGTTCTGGTTTTGTAGAAACAAAATCCCTCCCCTAATTCAATACTTACCTTAACAAACAAGGCTCTTAGGACCAGGCTTAGTGATTCAATCCAACCAACATTCACTTCACAGCTAGAAAGTTACTAGGGAGGTTCTACAGAACTAAAGCAGCCTCGAAGGCCACAGCTAAAGCAAATTGCCAACAGAAGACGGAGAAAAATGTATTTCAGACAGTACTGCAGGCAGCATATATACACAGTCATGCAACGTAGGCAGCTACAAATGCTGCTGTCATGACACGAGAAGACACGCAATGATGAATAGCATCAATCACTCCATTTCTCACAAAGAGTTAAGCTTTGACTTGGACGAAGACACTTTTGGGCAGGAAGGAGAATTTTTAGGGAAGCCAAAAGGCTTTTAGAAAATGTCAGGACAACCCAATATCTCATCCATTCCCAGTCCAGAAACACTGCAAACTACCCTTAACTTTTCAAATTGAGATTAGAATGAACATAGGGCAACATTCTGATTTTCTAACACTGCTCATATACCAAAAGTGGAATTCAAACCCTTCAAAGAGGATCTATCTCCTAGTTCTGCACACGCCTATGTTTTGCCTGCGTGTGTATGTGTCTGCTCCCCTGCACACATGATCTGGATGGATGATTTTCAATTTTCATGAAACTATGCTCACTTCCCAGATGATTTAGTTAACTCTGCATTTAAAGGAGGGGGGTGTTACTTCTAAAAGCTTCTAAAAGCTAAATAACATAAAATCCAGTTTTATAGCCTTAAAACGTAGGACTGCAATGCAACACACCACTATAATTACAGCTAGGCAATATTTTGGAATAAGAGTTTCCTAAATTGAGTGCATCTTTCAGTAGGAACTAGCCACAGGCATTGCAGCCAGAGAAAAAACAGGGAGTATGGGCCCCCAGTGACTTGTAACCAGACATACCCCAGGTACTCACCATAAATAGTACCACTAACTACGTACATTACTACGCACCTCTTTTTAATCCCTAAGGAGATTATGTCGGAAAAAATAACTTTTTAACCTGTTTCAGTAAAAGCTTTATTATTTACCAGTGCTGATGTCATTCTTTGGGTATGTTTCTGATTTCACAGATGTTGCTGACAGCAGTGAGAAAGAGGCCCACTCGGCCCAAAGCCTGGAACCGGTTCACTTAATTCATGTACTTGAATCATGGTAGTAGAATTATCTTCCACAGCTTGTAAACTATTCTCTAAAAAATGCCTTTTCCCCCATTGCTGCTGTAAAATTTTGTGCAACTTTAATAAACAGTGTTTACCTGTACGGTACTGAGCTTTTACTGGTACTTCTACAACTTTCATCAGGCTACTTTGAGATATAAATAAATCCTTACAAATAAGGTATATAGGCTTCTGCCAGAAACTGTCACTCTCATTTGCATTATTCCAGACAGTCTGGATTCGCTATTAGGACAGTAAATGGCCTGCCAGCTCACCTGCCACCAGGCACTGCGGAAAACGACTGACAGATAAGGAGTCTCACCAAGGCTGGTCAGAGTGAATCAAAATGGAGAACTAATGTGTAACTTTGGGAGGAGGAACTACCATGGAGTGGTTTTGAAGAAGAATGACAAAGTACTTTTTTCCACAGATGAGAACTTATAAACAGAGCTTTTTAATGAAGGGAAGAACGTGATTAGGGAACCTAGTCTCTGGTCAAGGTCTGGTGCAAAGGCCAAGACATATTTCAATGTTTTAATTAAAAGACCAAGTAAATAACAATGACTCAATTTCTCCAACAATCCTGAATAACAACGTGGGCAGTGAATTAATTCCAGTGGACCTAAAGAGACTGTGTGTTTTGACCTCCTTCCATTCACGCCAAGAACTTTGTCTGACACTTGCACAATCACACTCCCAACCAGACGCTGCAGTAACAACATTCACATCTATCGGGTCTTGAGCGCTGAGAGACAACAGAACGGCTGTTACAGCAGTCACAGGGGGCTGGAAAGGAATTGTAACATGACCTCTGGCGTGAGTCTGAATTTCAAACTCTTAAGTCACCAATGCATTATTCATAGCTACTATACAATTATTTGATTAGTACACTCTTGGTTTTAGATTTCTAGAATGCACAAAAGCGCTGATCAAGGCCAGACACCACTGACTATGAGCTGAGGAGGCACAGGAAATCAAGGCTGGCTCTGTACACATTTCAGGTACAAATTCCTTGAAAAGAATCCAAACTCTTGCCATAGGGATTCAGATCCTGATTTAGGGATCTAAATACCTTTGTATTGTGTGGGAAGCAGGAAACTGCCTGGATTTAGCAAAGCAGGAAAATGAACAGAACAGGACGTAGCTAAATCCCAGATCCAGATTCTAATCTAAAGTCTAACTCTGAAGGACAACCAGGTACCTTTACCCATGCCAAATGTAGAGCCTGTAACTCCAGAGGTGCTTTAACAACCATTCCTTCAAGGAACAGTCTAGAACTGTCTGTTTCTTTCAAACGGAGTGATAATATAGAGGTCTCAGGTCTGGGAGAGGAGGAAGAGGAGGGAAGAGGAACAGGAACAAGGTCATTGACAGTATCTAGTATAACACTACTTTCAATGGAATATTTGCGCAGGTGATGCAAGACAATGAGGTCAGTGCTGTGACAGTATGCTTCCTCCCCCTCCACCTGCCCCTCCACCTTTGCCTAACCATGAGTTGAGAAAGGAATATTTACTTTCACGTTTATCCTTCTGTTGCAGGACACTTCTCTTATTTTCTTGTTTTTCAGGAAAAACAGCATGGGAATAACTTGGGTCTTTTCAGATTACAGTTCATAAGGCTGCTGGTACTTACCAGTGCTGCACTGAAGATGGTCAGACTGGCTTGGAATCTGTGCAGCCACAGAGAGGGAGATGGTTCAGGTGGGATCTGTTGTGGTTCTAGCCCTGCATAGGCAAATCATGGTCTAAAAGCAATGAAGTCTGTGCTGGCTATCAGTCCCATAAATTCACTACCCATCCATACATAATGGGCAACAGGAAGTAGTTTTGTGTGGTTCAGTATGGATGGGCCCTTGGGGATTCTGACCCTCCTGCTACACTTCTTTTAGAAGACGTATCTGGGAGAGGAATGGGGTGACAAGACAAAATGTTCACTGGCTGCTAGGTGAGCATAATATTTAGTATAACAATTTATCATACTCTATGAAAATGAGTTGCCTCCTTAGCAAATGTTTTACTTCCACATTGTTTTCTAAGACACAATGACAATAATGAGCAAAGCAACCTAATTACTTTATGTAACTGATGTAAGACAGAGATACTAAGCAATTGCAATATAAGTCTTCTACCTCCTGCTTTTTGGATTTACAGAAGGCAATTTCACAACCATCTGACTATCTGGCAAGGACAGTTTTCCCTGAAAGTTTCTCTTCTATTTGAGTTGATTAAGGTTTTCTAAGACTTCAAGAACTTTTAGTTCTTTGGTAAGAGCAAAATATTGAAGAGAAGTAACGGAGATAAAAAAGCAATAAGAAAATAATGTAGAAGTGTTCCACTTGATTATTTGCAGTATTTGTGCCAAAAACCGCAGCCAAATGAAAGGCTGCAGAAAGTATCCATGCTATCATAACCACGATATTTTCTGTGTGTGTCCAATGGTTTTCATTCTTATTGTATTGAGAACTTCCAGTACATGTTCATTCAAGTTGCAAATTGATTTTTCAGTATTCTAGCTTTGAAAACAAGGAAATGTTTTCCCATTTTTGTCTGCCATCTAGTGTTAACAGGCAGAATGTCTGTATTCTGCATTTACAAAGCACTACACAGCTTCTGCCTATGTCATACTACACTGATGAAAACAGCATTTTCTCTAAGGCCTAACTGACGATGTTAGATATAAGCAATTATCTCAGATGCCATTATTAGCAGAATACTACCCTACCAATGTATGCTAATTGGTCATAGTACTTTGAAATACCTGGGTTTTTAAAATTTGTTTTGAGTGTCTTAGCTGGCAGTGCTGTGTTTCCAGGATATCCTGCGTAATCAACGCAGCAAGTAAAAATAAAGCCACTTAAAATAAAAGTCTTAATTTTTGATCTGCAACTTGATTTATAAAAGTTTGCATTGTACTTACAATAACATGTATGAACATGTACATTGAGAAAATGTTTTGAAAGCTGTTGGGTATTTTTTAATTAAGTTACAGGGATAGCATCCATTAAAATAAAGTTACTTCTAGTGTTTTCCTAAACTGGAAACTATTATGTATTAAGGGATCACTCTGAGAGAGCTCAAGTGCTGGGTATGCAACCTAATAGGGATCATCAACAAATCCATCGATAATCACAAAAAATTCTTGCTTGAGACTTCCCATGGAAAGTACTGAAAGTATTTTTAAAATAGTAAATGTACATCCTATTAAAATAGATCTCAAAATGTGATAAATGGGATCATTTCCATACCAGGTGAAAACTACTATAACTGATGTTAGCCGCTCTCTAAATACCATAGGTAGATGTATCTCTCTCTTAGCGTAAAAGTGGGTGTTTAGTAAAATGGGATGAATCAACTCACCCTTGACTATTGAGAGCTTGCAAAATTACCTTTTAAACAAACAAATTTGAGACAATTTCTTCTTCATGTCATGACTGCAGTAAAGAGAAAGCTAAAATGGCACAGCATTTGAGAAGGTGGAGAATTTGTGCCTGGGAACACATAAATTTAACTCTTTCATCCAGTGTTTCTTAGTTCTTACAGAGTTGCGTGGTTGTTTCAAGAAGCTCATGAGTCATGGGCCTCTGAACATGTCAACTCAAACAGGTCTGTTCATCCTCCTCATGTAGCAAGAATGCATGAGTTTGCAATCAGACCTGAAATACAAAACCCTTTAATCTTTTGCTTGCCAAAGGTATGAATCAACATACCATTGTACATATCCCAATGGTGAGACGATCACCTGAGCAGGCACAGAAGTGAACTTTATAGTGAGATGATGAAAGAGTGACTGTTTAGGAAGGAGCTATGCCACCTACCTCCAATATTTTATTTGCAAGTCAAAGCGACTGGCAGGATGTGTGCTGGAAATGTGAAGCTTAACGTGGCCAAACCTCCTTCTTAGTGAAGCTGTAAGTCTTGTATTGCCTCACCATTTGTTGTCGTAAGAATGCAAGCTAGCCTGTTTAAAGCCAGCTCACACTGTGGCTTTAGATGGGCCACTGCTTCTTAAATCATCTCATGAGGTCAAATTAGGTTCTCCACATTGACAACCAAACAAGATTCCTAGGGCTTGCACAAGGGCAGACAGAGCTGGGGAACCTTCTGAAGCTAACACTGCTACCACAGCCTAAAAACATATCATAAGGTGTTGCTCTCACAACAGTAAGTGGCCTTTACCTGAAGAAACTCATACAACAGGTGGCAAAACCTCCCTACTTACTGACAACTAGCATTTAGGGCAGGCACCACTGTTTGAGCTATTTGTTTTAAAAATGAGCTTAACCATATATAATGAAACCCCATGATAAAGAACAGCACACAAGTCTTAAAACCATCACTAGACAATACAACCAAATGTATAGTCATCTACAGAGAGGGCAGGCAGACCACACCTGCAGAACAGACCACTGTAATCCAGAGTGTAGCAACTCTGAAAGCATTTAAGAGGGAACAGATGAGCACCTGGGTGTGAACCGCCACTGTCCTGTGTGAGAGGATCCCAGATAATACATTGCTCATGAAATATTTGTGGGCACTGAGTACTTCACTAAGGAAGAGATACTGGAATACGGCTTTTCTAAGTCTTGCCTTGATAGTCCCCAAAGTTTCATGGCAATTAGGTTAATGTGACAACGTTTTGGTGAGGAGGGGGTTTGCGGGGGAGGGGGGCTGCTGTAAGGAGCTGCTAGAAGCTTCCCCGTGTCCCACAGAGCCAATGCCAGCCAGCTCCCAGACAAACCCGCTGCTGGCCAAGGCAAAGCCCATCAACAACAGTGTCAGCACTTCAGGAATAATGTATTTAAGAAGGAAAAACAAAAGGAGCCTTTGGAGCAAGAGAGAGGAGTGAGAATATTTGAGAGAAAGAACTCTGGAGAGACCAAGGTCAGCGAAGGATGGGGAGGAGGTGCTCCAGGCACCAGAGCAGAGATTCCCCTTCAGACCCTGAAGACCATGGTGAGGCAGGCTGTCTCCCTGCAGCCCATGAAGATGATGGGGAGTAGAGACTCCAACAGCACCATGTGGAGGACCCCATGCCAGAGCAGGAGGATGCCCGAAGGAGGCTGTGATTCTGTGGGAAGCCTGCACTGGAACAAGCTCCTGGCACGACCTGTGGAGAGATAACCCTGCGTTGGACATTCGAGCAGGAGTGGGACCATGGGTGACTGTGCTGGAACAGTCTAGTCCTTAAGGTCTGTGACCCATGGAAGGGACCTATATTGGAGCAGTTCATGAACCTGCCCATGGGAAGGACTGATGTGGAAGTTGGTGGAGGATTGTGTCCCATGAGAGTGACCCCATGCTGGAGCAGGGGGAGAGTGTGAGGAGCCCTCCCACTGGAGGAAGGTGCAGCAGAGACAATGTGAGATAAAGTGACCACAAACCCCATTCCTTGTTCCCCTGTGCTGCCAGTGGGGAGCAGGGACAGAAATCGGGAGTGAAGTTGAGCCTGGGAAGAAGGGATGGGTGGGGGAAGGGGTTTATTTCTCATTGCTTCACTCAGATTTCATTGAGTAGTACATGAATTACTCCAAGTCTGTTCTGCCCATGACAGTGACTGGTGTGAGCCATCTCCCCCGTCCTTATCTCAACCCACAGCCTTTCGTTCTATTTTCTCTCCCCTGCCCAGCTGAGGAGGGGAGTGACAGAGCGGCTTTGGGGGAGGTGTGGGGGGTGTGGGGGGTGTGCTCCAGAGCCAGGCTCAACCCGACACACTGACAGGAGGCAAAACCAGGGTGACATTTATTCATAAAATGCTCAGGAGCGTCGTGCACTGGGAGATGGAGGAGGTTCCACCAGTCCAGCTTATGAAGAATACGTGACAAACATTACGTCACGCAACAGATACAAGTTTCCCTCTGGGGAACCACGTACCACTCGCGAACGTCAATTGTACTTTAATTTGTGAGAACGAGCAGCGGCAGGCGGCTGCAATCCGGAACCAGACACGACACACCACCCTCCTAACGTTCAGGGCGGGGGGCACACGCCCGCAGCCCCCGCACCGAGCGGCTGGAGAGAAGCTAGGCCGGGTAGGGAGCCTCCGCCTCCTCCCGGCCCCTTCCCTCCCAGCTCCCCAGCGGACCAAGAGCCCAGCAGCGCCAGGCAGGCCACAGCGCCGTTGACACTGACTGGCTGGCGGCTCAGCAGCCGCCGCCCCGCCCCGCTGAGGTGCGCGGGCCCCAGCCTGACTCGGCCCCGCCCCCCGCGTGCAGCTCGGCACGTCGCCGCCCCGCCCCCGCCGGCCGCAGCTCGCGCGCAGGCGCAGCAGCCGCCGCCGCGACCTCGCCCCGCCTTGCTCCGCCCCACGTTGGCGCCGCGCGGGGCGCGCGACGGCCGTGCGTCAGACCGCCCGCCCCCCGCCGCTGCCCCCCGCGCCGCGCCGCGCCGCCCCGCCCCTCCCTTCCCCGCCCCGCACGCCACAGCCGGTGAAACGGCGCCTGTCTCAGCTGTTTCCGGTGTGCGGGGCGCAGGCGCAGTGGCGCGGCCCAGCTCGCCGCTCGGCTGTTGTGGTAGCTGGCACTGCTGCCCTCCTGCCTGTTCCGCCGGGGTGGCACCACGCGGGCCGCGGCCGTCCCGCTCGTGAGGGCGGCAGGCCCTGCCTGGCGCTCGGCGGCGGCCCGGGGAGCGGGGGGAGGCGGGAGTCGTTGCCCAGCAGGTACTCGCTGCCGCCGCTGCGCCGGGCCGGGCCGCGTCGCCCCGAGGGGCGTAGGGAGGGGAGGCGAGGGAAGGGGAGGAGGACGGTGGGCGCGTGCCAGGCACGCGGAGCTCGCGTGCGTGACGCAGCAGTGGGTGTGGATGCGTGACGTGCGGCAGGGCCGGGGCGGGGGGGGGGGGACGACACACACACCAGACGGGAATCGCCCCTTGTTTACGCGGCCGCTCTCGAAATCTATTCCGCGAAATGGCCCAAGGTAGGGACAGCCCGCTCCCCCTCGCCGGGCAGGAGGCGCCCGTGTCCCTATATAGCACCGCGGCCCGGAGCCTGGCGGCACGTCGGTGTCGGTGACCCAGCAGGAGAGCAGGGTCGGGACAGGCGTGGGACAGGCGCAGCGTGTGTGGGACAGGCGCAGCCTAGGCTCAGGCAGCCGCTGAGGAAAACTGTAAGTAACGGCGCTCCTTCCTGCGGCGATGCCGCCTCTGCTGCCGCTTCACCGTCGGCCCGTGTCGGCCTCAGCCTGCCTGACCCGCCCGGCCCTTGTCACGGGGGCTGGCAGAGCCCGAGCTTGCCGTTTAGGCAAATAATGGGCTTGCTCCTGCGGCTTCACCGCAGCGCTTGTGTGTTGTGTAAAGTTCTGATCCGCCCCAGAAACACCTACGTTTTCCTCGTAGAGTAAGGGTTCCAGATTGCCCTGAGCTCTTAAGATAGGAACATTTCAACAAACTTGTGGCTAGGCACCGAAGCTTTGCTGAAAGTATTGGTGTCCCTTCTCTCACGGGGAGGAATTCTTCAGGAGGGTGGTAATAGAGTGACAGGTTCCTTTGGAATTTGGTCTCTGTACAAGATAACTTGCTAAAGAGATACAAGTTTCTGTTTATTGAAAAGGTTGGCAAGAAATTTTGTATATGTTGCAAAGTGCCTTCAACAACTGGTGCGTAT